>CAJUYC020000091.1:0-2400000 GCA_910591585.2 Nysson spinosus | reverse complement strand
GTGGTTTATTAAGCAAAAGTGCTTCAAATACGCTCCCATAACTGAACATAACATTTAAAAGATACGTCGTCGGTGAAAATATTTTCAATTCGGACTTAGTCTCTGTACGGAGAGGCTACCGAGAAGCGCTACCGACGAAGACTTTCTGATTAATTTAAAAATCAACCGTAAGAGATAGAGCGTGGTTTGTTAAGCAAATGTGCGTCAAATACGCTCGCATAACTGAACATAACATTTAAATGATACGTCGTCGGTGAAAATATTTTCAATTCGGACTTAGTCTCTGTACGGAGAGGCTACCGAGAAGCGCTACCGACGAAGACTTTCTGGTTAATTTACAAAACCGTAAGAGATAGAGCCGTGGTTTATTATGCAAAAGTGCTTAAAATACGCTCCTATAACTGAACATAACATTTAAAAGGTACGTCGTCGGTGAAAATATTTTCAATTCGGACTTAGTCTCGGCACGGAGAGGCTACCGTGAAGCGCTACCGACGAAGACTTTCTGGTTAATTTACAAAACCGTAAGAGATAGAGCCGTTGTTTATTATGCAAAAGTGCTTCAAATACGCTCCTATAACACAATCTAACATTCAAAAGATACGTCGTCGGTGAAAATATTTTCAATTCGGACTTAGTCTCGGTACGGAGAGGCTACCGAGAAGCGCTACCGACGAAGACTTTCTGATTAATTAAAAATCAACCGTAAGAGATAGAGCCGTGGTTTATTAAGCAAAAGTGCTTCAAATACGCTCCCATAACTGAACATAACATTTAAAAGGTACGTCGTCGGTGAAAATATTTTCAATTCGGACTTAGTCTCTGTACGGAGAGGCTACCGAGAAGCGCTACCGACGAAGACTTTCTGATTAATTAAAAAATCAACCGTAAGAGATAGAGCCGTGGTTTATTAAGCAAAAGTGCTTCAAATACGCTCCCATAGCTGAACATAACATTTAAAAGGTACGTCGTCGGTGAAAATATTTTCAATTCGGACTTAGTCTCGGTACGGAGAGGCTACCGTGAAGCGCTACCGACGAAGACTTTCTGGTTAATTTACAAAACCGTAAGAGATAGAGCCGTGGTTTATTATGCAAAAGTGCTTCAAATACGCTCCTATAACTCAATCTAACATTCAAAAGATACGTCGTCGGTGAAAATATTTTCAATTCGGACTTAGTCTCTGTACGGAGAGGCTACCGAGAAGCGCTACCGAAGAAGACTTTCTGATTAATTTAAAAATCAACCGTAAGAGATAGAGCCGTGGTTTATTAAGCAAAAGTGCTTCAAATACGCTCCCATAACTGAACATAACATTTAAAAGATACGTCGTCGGTGAAAATATTTTCAATTCGGACTTAGTCTCGGTACGGAGAGGCTACCGAGAAGCGCTACCGACGAAGACTTTCTGATTAATTAAAAATCAACCGTAAGAGATAGAGCCGTGGTTTATTAAGCAAAAGTGCTTCAAATACGCTCCTATAACTCAATCTAACATTCAAAAGATACGTCGTCGGTGAAAATATTTTCAATTCGGACTTAGTCTCTGTACGGAGAGGCTACCGAGAAGCGCTACCGAAGAAGACTTTCTGATTAATTTAAAAATCAACCGTAAGAGATAGAGCCGTGGTTTATTAAGCAAAAGTGCTTCAAATACGCTCCCATAACTGAACATAACATTTAAAAGATACGTCGTCGGTGAAAATATTTTCAATTCGGACTTAGTCTCGGTACGGAGAGGCTACCGAGAAGCGCTACCGACGAAGACTTTCTGATTAATTAAAAATCAACCGTAAGAGATAGAGCCGTGGTTTATTAAGCAAAAGTGCTTCAAATACGCTCCCATAACTGAACATAACATTTAAATGATACGTGGTCGGTGAAAATATTTTCAATTCGGATTTAGTCTCTGTACGGAGAGGCTACCGAGAAGCGCTACCGACGAAGACTTTCTGGTTAATTTACAAAACCGTAAGAGATAGAGCCGTGGTTTATTATGCAAAAGTGCTTCAAATACGCTCCTATAACTCAATCTAACATTCAAAAGATACGTCGTCGGTGAAAATATTTTCAATTCGGACTTAGTCTCTGTACGGAGAGGCTACCGAGAAGCGCTACCGACGAAGACTTTCTGATTAATTTAAAAATCAACCGTAAGAGATAGAGCCGTGGTTTATTAAGCAAAAGTGCTTCAAATACGCTCCCATAACTGAACATAACATTTAAATGATACGTCGTCGAGGAAAATATTTTCAATTCGGACTTAGTCTCTGTACGGAGAGGCTACCGAGAAGCGCTACCGACGAAGACTTTCTGGTTAATTTACAAAACCGTAAGAGATAGAGCCGTGGTTTATTATGCAAAAGTGCTTCAAATACGCTCCTATAACTGAACATAACATTTAAAAGGTACGTCGTCGGTGAAAATATTTTCAATTCGGACTTAGTCTCGGCACGGAGAGGCTACCGTGAAGCGCTACCGACGAAGACTTTCTGGTTAATTTACAAAACCGTAAGAGATAGAGCCGTGGTTTATTATGCAAAAGTGCTTCAAATACGCTCCTATAACTCAATCTAACATTCAAAAGATACGTCGTCGGTGAAAAGATTTTCAATACGGACTTAGTCTCTGTACGGAGAGGCTACCGAGAAGCGCTACCGACGAAGACTTTCTGATTAATTAAAAATCAACCGTAAGAGATAGAGCCGTGGTTTATTAAGCAAAAGTGCTTCAAATACGCTCCTATAACTGAACATAACATTTAAAAGATACGTCGTCGGTGAAAATATTTTCAATTCGGACTTAGTCTCTGTACGGAGAGGCGACCGAGAAGCGCTACCGACGAAGACTTTCTGATTAATTTAAAAATCAACCGTAAGAGATAGAGCCGTGGTTTATTAAGCAAAAGTGCTTCAAATACGCTCCCATAACTGAACATAACATTTAAAAGGTACGTCGTCGGTGAAAATATTTTCAATTCGGACTTAGTCTCGGTACGGAGAGGCTACCGTGAAGCGCTACCGACGAAGACTTTCTGGTTAATTTACAAAACCGTAAGAGATAGAGCCGTGGTTTATTATGCAAAGTGCTTCAAATACGCTCCTATAACTCAATCTAGCATTCAAAAGATACGTCGTCGGTGAAAATATTTTCAATTCGGACTTAGTCTCTGTACGGAGAGGCTACCGAGAAGCGCTACCGACGAAGACTTTCTGATTAATTTAAAAATCAACCGTAAGAGATAGAGCCGTGGTTTATTATGCAAAAGTGCTTCAAATACGCTCCTATAACTCAATCTAACATTCAAAAGATACGTCGTCGGTGAAAATATTTTCAATTCGGACTTAGTCTCTGTACGGAGAGGCTACCGAGAAGCGCTACCGAAGAAGACTTTCTGATTAATTTAAAAATCAACCGTAAGAGATAGAGCCGTGGTTTATTAAGCAAAAGTGCTTCAAATACGCTCCCATAACTGAACATAACATTTAAAAGATACGTCGTCGGTGAAAATATTTTCAATTCGGACTTAGTCTCTGTACGGAGAGGCTACCGAGAAGCGCTACCGACGAAGACTTTCTGATTAATTTAAAAATCAACCGTAAGAGATAGAGCCGTGGTTTATTAAGCAAAAGTGCTTCAAATACGCTCCCATAACTGAACATAACATTTAAAAGATACGTCGTCGGTGAAAATATTTTCAATTCGGACTTAGTCTCTGTACGCAGAGGCTACCGAGAAGCGCTACCGACGAAGACTTTCTGATTAATTTAAAAATCAACCGTAAGAGATGGAGCCGTGGTTTATTAAGCAAAAGTGCTTCAAATACGCTCCTATAACTGAACATAACGTTTAAAAGATACGTCGTCGGTGAAAATATTTTCAATTCGGACTTAGTCTCGGCACGGAGAGGCTACCGTGAAGCGCTACCGACAAAGACTTTCTGGTTAATTTAAAAATCAACCGTAAGAGATAGAGCCGTGGTTTATTATGCAAAAGTGCTTCAAATACGCTCCTATAACTCAATCTAACATTCAAAAGATACGTCGTCGGTGAAAATATTTTCAATTCGGACTTAGTCTCTGTGCGGAGAGGCTACCGAGAAGCGCTACCGACGAAGATTTTCTAATTAATTAAAAATCAACCGTAAGAGATAGAGCCGTGGTTTATTAAGCAAAAGTGCTTCAAATACGCTCCTATAACTGAACATAACATTTAAAAGATACGTCGTCGGTGAAAATATTTTCAATTCGGACTTAGTCTCTGTACGGAGAGGGTACCGAGAAGCGCTACCGACGAAGACTTTCTGGTTAATTTAAACATCACCCGTAAGAGATAGAGCCGTGGTTTATTAAGCAAAAGTGCTTCAAATACGCTCCCATAACTGAACATAACATTTAAAATATACGTCGTCGGTGAAAATATTTTCAATTCGGACTTAGTCTCTGTACGGAGAGGCTACCGAGAAGCGCTACCGACGAAGATTTTCTAATTAATTTAAAAATCAACCGTAAGAGATAGAGCCGTGGTTTATTAAGCAAAAGTGCGTCAAATACGCTCCCATAACTGAAAATAACATTTTAAAGATACGTCGTAGGTGAAAATATTTTCAATTCGGACTTAGTCTCTGTACGGAGAGGCTACCGAGAACCGCTACCGACGAAGACTTTCTGATTAATTTAAAAATCAACCGAAAGAGATAGAGCCGTGGTTTATTAAGCAAAACTGCTTCAAATACGCTCCTATAACTCAACCTAACATTTAAAAGGTACCTCGTCGGTGAAAATAATTTCAGTTCGGACTTAGATTTTTTCCTACCGAGTGGCTACCGTGAAGAGTCGCCGCCGACGACTTTAGAAATTATTTAAAAATCAACCGTAAGAGATAGAGCCGTGGTTTATTAAGCAAAAGTGCTTCAAATACGCTCCCATAACTGAACATAACATTTAAAAGATACGTCGTCGGTGAAAATATTTTCAATTCGGACTTAGTCTTTGTACGGAGAGGCTACCGAGAAGCGCTACCGACGAAGATTTTCTGATTAATTAAAAATCAACCGTAAGAGATAGAGCCGTGGTTTATTAAGCAAAAGTGCTTCAAATACGCTCCCATAACTGAACATAACATTTAAAAGATACGTCGTCGGTGAAAATATTTTCAATTCGGACTTAGTCTCTGTACGCAGAGGCTACCGAGAAGCGCTACCGACGAAGACTTTCTGATTAATTTAAAAATCAACCGTAAGAGATGGAGCCGTGGTTTATTAAGCAAAAGTGCTTCAAATACGCTCCTATAACTGAACATAACGTTTAAAAGATACGTCGTCGGTGAAAATATTTTCAATTCGGACTTAGTCTCGGCACGGAGAGGCTACCGTGAAGCGCTACCGACAAAGACTTTCTGGTTAATTTAAAAATCAACCGTAAGAGATAGAGCCGTGGTTTATTATGCAAAAGTGCTTCAAATACGCTCCTATAACTCAATCTAACATTCAAAAGATACGTCGTCGGTGAAAATATTTTCAATTCGGACTTAGTCTCTGTGCGGAGAGGCTACCGAGAAGCGCTACCGACGAAGATTTTCTGATTAATTAAAAATCAACCGTAAGAGATAGAGCCGTGGTTTATTAAGCAAAAGTGCTTCAAATACGCTCCTATAACTGAACATAACATTCAAAAGATACGTCGTCGGTGAAAATATTTTCAATTCGGACTTAGTCTCTGTACGGAGAGGGTACCGAGAAGCGCTACCGACGAAGACTTTCTGGTTAATTTAAACATCACCCGTAAGAGATAGAGCCGTGGTTTATTAAGCAAAAGTGCTTCAAATACGCTCCCATAACTGAACATAACATTTAAAATATACGTCGTCGGTGAAAATATTTTCAATTCGGACTTAGTCTCTGTACGGAGAGGCTACCGAGAAGCGCTACCGACGAAGATTTTCTAATTAATTTAAAAATCAACCGTAAGAGATAGAGCCGTGGTTTATTAAGCAAAAGTGCGTCAAATACGCTCCCATAACTGAAAATAACATTTTAAAGATACGTCGTAGGTGAAAATATTTTCAATTCGGACTTAGTCTCTGTACGGAGAGGCTACCGAGAACCGCTACCGACGAAGACTTTCTGATTAATTTAAAAATCAACCGAAAGAGATAGAGCCGTGGTTTATTAAGCAAAACTGCTTCAAATACGCTCCTATAACTCAACCTAACATTTAAAAGGTACCTCGTCGGTGAAAATAATTTCAGTTCGGACTTAGATTTTTTCCTACCGAGTGGCTACCGTGAAGAGTCGCCGCCGACGACTTTAGAAATTATTTAAAAATCAACCGTAAGAGATAGAGCCGTGGTTTATTAAGCAAAAGTGCTTCAAATACGCTCCCATAACTGAACATAACATTTAAAAGATACGTCGTCGGTGAAAATATTTTCAATTCGGACTTAGTCTTTGTACGGAGAGGCTACCGAGAAGCGCTACCGACGAAGACTTTCTGATTAATTAAAAATCAACCGTAAGAGATAGAGCCGTGGTTTATTAAGCAAAAGTGCTTCAAATACGCTCCTATAACTGAACATAACGTTTAAAAGATACGTCGTCGGTGAAAATATTTTCAATTCGGACTTAGTCTCGGCACGGAGAGGCTACCGTGAAGCGCTACCGACGAAGACTTTCTGGTTAATTTAAAAATCAACCGTAAGAGATAGAGCCGTGGTTTATTATGCAAAAGTGCTTCAAATACGCTCCTATAACTCAATCTAACATTCAAAAGATACGTCGTCGGTGAAAATATTTTCAATTCGGACTTAGTCTCTGTGCGGAGAGGCTACCGAGAAGCGCTACCGACGAAGATTTTCTGATTAATTAAAAATCAACCGTAAGAGATAGAGCCGTGGTTTATTAAGCAAAAGTGCTTCAAATACGCTCCTATAACTGAACATAACATTCAAAAGATACGTCGTCGGTGAAAATATTTTCAATTCGGACTTAGTCTCGGCACGGAGAGGCTACCGTGAAGCGCTACCGACGAAGACTTTCTGGTTAATTTAAAAATCAACCGTAAGAGATAGAGCCGTGGTTTATTATGCAAAAGTGCTTCAAATACGCTCCTATAACTCAATCTAACATTCAAAAGATACGTCGTCGGTGAAAATATTTTCAATTC
Organism: Nysson spinosus; assembly: GCA_910591585.2. NCBI lineage: Eukaryota > Metazoa > Arthropoda > Insecta > Hymenoptera > Crabronidae > Nysson > Nysson spinosus. Next base: position 2,392,837 of record CAJUYC020000091.1, on the reverse strand, counting down.
GGACTTAGTCTCTGTACGGAGAGGCTACCGAGAAGCGCTACCGACGAAGATTTTCTGATTAATTAAAAATCAACCGTAAGAGATAAAGCCGTGGTTTATTAAGCAAAAGTGCTTCAAATACGCTCCTATAACTGAACATAACATTCAAAAGATACGTCGTCGGTGAAAATATTTTCAATTCGGACTTAGTCTCTGTACGGAGAGGCTACCGAGAAGCGCTACCGACGAAGACTTTCTGATTAATTTAAAAATCAACCGTAAGAGATAGAGCCGTGGTTTATTAAGCAAAAGTGCTTCAAATACGCTCCTATAACTGAACATAACATTTAAAAGATACGTCGTCGGTGAAAATATTTTCAATTCGGACTTAGTCTCGGTACGGAGAGGCTACCGAGAAGCGCTACCGACGAAGACTTTCTGATTAATTAAAAATCAACCGTAAGAGATAGAGCCGTGGTTTATTAAGCAAAAGTGCTTCAAATACGCTCCTATAACTGAACATAACATTTAAAAGATACGTCGTCGGTGAAAATATTTTCAATTCGGACTTAGTCTCGGCACGGAGAGGCTACCGTGAAGCGCTACCGACGAAGACTTTCTGGTTAATTTAAAAATCAACCGTAAGAGATAGAGCCGGGGTTTATTATGCAAAAGTGCTTCAAATACGCTCCTATAACTCAATCTAACATTCAAAAGATACGTCGTCGGTGAAAATATTTTCAATTCGGACTTAGTCTCGGTACGGAGAGGTTACCGAGAAGCGCTACCGACGAAGACTTTCTGATTAATTAAAAATCAACCGTAAGAGATAGAGCCGTGGTTTATTAAGCAAAAGTGCTTCAAATACGCTCCTATAACTGAACATAACATTTAAAAGATACGTCGTCGGTGAAAATATTTTCAATTCGGACTTAGTCTCTGTACGGAGAGGCTACCGAGAAGCGCTACCGACGAAGACTTTCTGATTAATTTAAAAATCAACCGTAAGAGATAGAGCCGTGGTTTATTAAGCAAAAGTGCTTCAAATACGCTCCCAAAACTGAACATAACATTCAAAAGATACGTCGTCGGTGAAAATATTTTCAATTCGGACTTAGTCTCGGTACGGAGAGGCTACCGAGAAGCGCTACCGACGAAGACTTTCTGATTAATTAAAAATCAACCGTAAGAGATAGAGCCGTGGTTTATTAAGCAAAAGTGCTTCAAATACGCTCCTATAACTGAACATAACATTTAAAAGATACGTCGTCGGTGAAAATATTTTCAATTCGGACTTAGTCTCTGTACGGAGAGGCTACCGAGAAGCGCTACCGACGAAGACTTTCTGATTAATTTAAAAATCAACCGTAAGAGATAGAGCCGTGGTTTATTATGCAAAAGTGCTTCAAATACGCTCCTATAACTCAATCTAACATTCAAAAGATACGTCGTCGGTGAAAATATTTTCAATTCGGACTTAGTCTCTGTGCGGAGAGGCTACCGAGAAGCGCTACCGACGAAGATTTTCTGATTAATTAAAAATCAACCGTAAGAGATAGAGCCGTGGTTTATTAAGCAAAAGTGCTTCAAATACGCTCCTATAACTGAACATAACATTCAAAAGATACGTCGTCGGTGAAAATATTTTCAATTCGGACTTAGTCTCTGTACGGAGAGGGTACCGAGAAGCGCTACCGACGAAGACTTTCTGATTAATTTAAAAATCAACCGTAAGAGATAGAGCCGTGGTTTATTAAGCAAAAGTGCTTCAAATACGCTCCTATAACTGAACATAACATTTAAAAGATACGTCGTCGGTGAAAATATTTTCAATTCGGACTTAGTCTCGGTACGGAGAGGCTACCGAGAAGCGCTACCGACGAAGACTTTCTGATTAATTAAAAATCAACCGTAAGAGATAGAGCCGTGGTTTATTAAGCAAAAGTGCTTCAAATACGCTCCTATAACTGAACATAACATTTAAAAGATACGTCGTCGGTGAAAATATTTTCAATTCGGACTTAGTCTCGGCACGGAGAGGCTACCGTGAAGCGCTACCGACGAAGACTTTCTGGTTAATTTAAAAATCAACCGTAAGAGATAGAGCCGTGGTTTATTATGCAAAAGTGCTTCAAATACGCTCCTATAACTCAATCTAACATTCAAAAGATACGTCGTCGGTGAAAATATTTTCAATTCGGACTTAGTCTCTGAACGGAGAGGCTACCGAGAAGCGCTACAGACGAAGACATTCTGATTAATTTAAAAATCAACCGTAAGAGATAGAGCCGTGGTTTATTAAGCAAAAGTGCTTCAAATACGCTCCCATAACTGAACATAACATTTAAAAGATACGTCGTCGGTGAAAATATTTTCAATTCGGACTTAGTCTCTGTACGGAGAGGCTACCGAGAAGCGCTACCGACGAAGACTTTCTGATTAATTTAAAAATCAACCGTAAGAGATAGAGCCGTGGTTTATTAAGCAAAAGTGCTTCAAATACGCTCCCATAACTGAACATAACATTTAAAAGATACGTCGTCGGTGAAAATATTTTCAATTCGGACTTAGTCTCTGTACGGAGAGGCTACCGAGAAGCGCTACCGACGAAGACTTTCTGATTAATTTAAAAATCAACCGTAAGAGATAGAGCGTGGTTTGTTAAGCAAATGTGCGTCAAATACGCTCGCATAACTGAACATAACATTTAAAAGATACGTCGTCGGTGAAAATATTTTCAATTCGGACTTAGTCTCTGTACGGAGAGGCTACCGAGAAGCGCTACCGACGAAGACTTTCTGGTTAATTTACAAAACCGTAAGAGATAGAGCCGTGGTTTATTATGCAAAAGTGCTTAAAATACGCTCCTATAACTGAACATAACATTTAAAAGGTACGTCGTCGGTGAAAATATTTTCAATTCGGACTTAGTCTCGGCACGGAGAGGCTACCGTGAAGCGCTACCGACGAAGACTTTCTGGTTAATTTACAAAACCGTAAGAGATAGAGCCGTGGTTTATTATGCAAAAGTGCTTCAAATACGCTCCTATAACACAATCTAACATTCAAAAGATACGTCGTCGGTGAAAATATTTTCAATTCGGACTTAGTCTCGGTACGGAGAGGCTACCGAGAAGCGCTACCGACGAAGACTTTCTGATTAATTAAAAATCAACCGTAAGAGATAGAGCCGTGGTTTATTAAGCAAAAGTGCTTCAAATACGCTCCCATAACTGAACATAACATTTAAAAGGTACGTCGTCGGTGAAAATATTTTCAATTCGGACTTAGTCTCTGTACGGAGAGGCTACCGAGAAGCGCTACCGACGAAGACTTTCTGATTAATTAAAAAATCAACCGTAAGAGATAGAGCCGTGGTTTATTAAGCAAAAGTGCTTCAAATACGCTCCCATAGCTGAACATAACATTTAAAAGGTACGTCGTCGGTGAAAATATTTTCAATTCGGACTTAGTCTCGGTACGGAGAGGCTACCGTGAAGCGCTACCGACGAAGACTTTCTGGTTAATTTACAAAACCGTAAGAGATAGAGCCGTGGTTTATTATGCAAAAGTGCTTCAAATACGCTCCTATAACTCAATCTAACATTCAAAAGATACGTCGTCGGTGAAAATATTTTCAATTCGGACTTAGTCTCTGTACGGAGAGGCTACCGAGAAGCGCTACCGAAGAAGACTTTCTGATTAATTTAAAAATCAACCGTAAGAGATAGAGCCGTGGTTTATTAAGCAAAAGTGCTTCAAATACGCTCCCATAACTGAACATAACATTTAAAAGATACGTCGTCGGTGAAAATATTTTCAATTCGGACTTAGTCTCGGTACGGAGAGGCTACCGAGAAGCGCTACCGACGAAGACTTTCTGATTAATTAAAAATCAACCGTAAGAGATAGAGCCGTGGTTTATTAAGCAAAAGTGCTTCAAATACGCTCCTATAACTCAATCTAACATTCAAAAGATACGTCGTCGGTGAAAATATTTTCAATTCGGACTTAGTCTCTGTACGGAGAGGCTACCGAGAAGCGCTACCGAAGAAGACTTTCTGATTAATTTAAAAATCAACCGTAAGAGATAGAGCCGTGGTTTATTAAGCAAAAGTGCTTCAAATACGCTCCCATAACTGAACATAACATTTAAAAGATACGTCGTCGGTGAAAATATTTTCAATTCGGACTTAGTCTCGGTACGGAGAGGCTACCGAGAAGCGCTACCGACGAAGACTTTCTGATTAATTAAAAATCAACCGTAAGAGATAGAGCCGTGGTTTATTAAGCAAAAGTGCTTCAAATACGCTCCCATAACTGAACATAACATTTAAATGATACGTGGTCGGTGAAAATATTTTCAATTCGGATTTAGTCTCTGTACGGAGAGGCTACCGAGAAGCGCTACCGACGAAGACTTTCTGGTTAATTTACAAAACCGTAAGAGATAGAGCCGTGGTTTATTATGCAAAAGTGCTTCAAATACGCTCCTATAACTCAATCTAACATTCAAAAGATACGTCGTCGGTGAAAATATTTTCAATTCGGACTTAGTCTCTGTACGGAGAGGCTACCGAGAAGCGCTACCGACGAAGACTTTCTGATTAATTTAAAAATCAACCGTAAGAGATAGAGCCGTGGTTTATTAAGCAAAAGTGCTTCAAATACGCTCCCATAACTGAACATAACATTTAAATGATACGTCGTCGAGGAAAATATTTTCAATTCGGACTTAGTCTCTGTACGGAGAGGCTACCGAGAAGCGCTACCGACGAAGACTTTCTGGTTAATTTACAAAACCGTAAGAGATAGAGCCGTGGTTTATTATGCAAAAGTGCTTCAAATACGCTCCTATAACTGAACATAACATTTAAAAGGTACGTCGTCGGTGAAAATATTTTCAATTCGGACTTAGTCTCGGCACGGAGAGGCTACCGTGAAGCGCTACCGACGAAGACTTTCTGGTTAATTTACAAAACCGTAAGAGATAGAGCCGTGGTTTATTATGCAAAAGTGCTTCAAATACGCTCCTATAACTCAATCTAACATTCAAAAGATACGTCGTCGGTGAAAAGATTTTCAATACGGACTTAGTCTCTGTACGGAGAGGCTACCGAGAAGCGCTACCGACGAAGACTTTCTGATTAATTAAAAATCAACCGTAAGAGATAGAGCCGTGGTTTATTAAGCAAAAGTGCTTCAAATACGCTCCTATAACTGAACATAACATTTAAAAGATACGTCGTCGGTGAAAATATTTTCAATTCGGACTTAGTCTCTGTACGGAGAGGCGACCGAGAAGCGCTACCGACGAAGACTTTCTGATTAATTTAAAAATCAACCGTAAGAGATAGAGCCGTGGTTTATTAAGCAAAAGTGCTTCAAATACGCTCCCATAACTGAACATAACATTTAAAAGGTACGTCGTCGGTGAAAATATTTTCAATTCGGACTTAGTCTCGGTACGGAGAGGCTACCGTGAAGCGCTACCGACGAAGACTTTCTGGTTAATTTACAAAACCGTAAGAGATAGAGCCGTGGTTTATTATGCAAAGTGCTTCAAATACGCTCCTATAACTCAATCTAACATTCAAAAGATACGTCGTCGGTGAAAATATTTTCAATTCGGACTTAGTCTCTGTACGGAGAGGCTACCGAGAAGCGCTACCGACGAAGACTTTCTGATTAATTTAAAAATCAACCGTAAGAGATAGAGCCGTGGTTTATTATGCAAAAGTGCTTCAAATACGCTCCTATAACTCAATCTAACATTCAAAAGATACGTCGTCGGTGAAAATATTTTCAATTCGGACTTAGTCTCTGTACGGAGAGGCTACCGAGAAGCGCTACCGAAGAAGACTTTCTGATTAATTTAAAAATCAACCGTAAGAGATAGAGCCGTGGTTTATTAAGCAAAAGTGCTTCAAATACGCTCCCATAACTGAACATAACATTTAAAAGATACGTCGTCGGTGAAAATATTTTCAATTCGGACTTAGTCTCTGTACGGAGAGGCTACCGAGAAGCGCTACCGACGAAGACTTTCTGATTAATTTAAAAATCAACCGTAAGAGATAGAGCCGTGGTTTATTAAGCAAAAGTGCTTCAAATACGCTCCCATAACTGAACATAACATTTAAAAGGTACGTCGTCGGTGAAAATATTTTCAATTCGGACTTAGTCTCTGTACGGAGAGGCTACCGAGAAGCGCTACCGACGAAGACTTTCTGTTTAATTTAAAAAACAACCGTAAGAGATAGAGCCGTGGATTGTTAAGCAAATGTGCGTCAAATACGCTCCCATAACTGAACATAACATTGAAAAGATACGTCGTCGGTGAAAATATTTTCAATTCGGACTTAGTCTCTGTACGGAGAGGCGACCGAGAAGCGCTACCGACGAAGACTTTCTGATTAATTTAAAAATCAACCGTAAGAGATAGAGCCGTGGTTTATTAAGCAAAAGTGCTTCAAATACGCTCCCATAACTGAACATAACATTTAAAAGGTACGTCGTCGGTGAAAATATTTTCAATTCGGACTTAGTCTCGGTACGGAGAGGCTACCGTGAAGCGCTACCGACGAAGACTTTCTGGTTAATTTACAAAACCGTAAGAGATAGAGCCGTTGTTTATTATGCAAAAGTGCTTCAAATACGCTCCTATAACTCAATCTAGCATTCAAAAGATACGTCGTCGGTGAAAATATTTTCAATTCGGACTTAGTCTCTGTACGGAGAGGCTACCGAGAAGCGCTACCGACGAAGACTTTCTGATTAATTTAAAAATCAACCGTAAGAGATAGAGCCGTGGTTTATTAAGCAAAAGTGCTTCAAATACGCTCCCATAACTGAACATAACATTTAAAAGGTACGTCGTCGGTGAAAATATTTTCAATTCGGACTTAGTCTCTGTACGGAGAGGCTACCGAGAAGCGCTACCGACGAAGACTTTCTGATTAATTTAAAAATCAACCGTAAGAGATAGAGCCGTGGTTTATTAAGCAAAAGTGCTTCAAATACGCTCCCATAACTGAACATAACATTTAAAAGGTACGTCGTCGGTGAAAATATTTTCAATTCGGACTTAGTCTCGGTACGGAGAGGCTACCGTGAAGCGCTACCGACGAAGACTTTCTGGTTAATTTACAAAACCGTAAGAGATAGAGCCGTGGTTTATTATGCAAAAGTGCTTCAAATACGCTCCTATAACTCAATCTAACATTCAAAAGATACGTCGTCGGTGAAAATATTTTCAATTCGGACTTAGTCTCTGTACGGAGAGGCTACCGAGAAGCGCTACCGAAGAAGATTTTCTGATTAATTTAAAAATCAACCGTAAAAGATAGAGCCGTGGTTTATTAAGCAAAAGTGCTTCAAATACGCTCCCATAACTGAACATAACATTTAAAAGATACGTCGTCGGTGAAAATATTTTCAATTCGGACTTAGTCTCGGTACGGAGAGGCTACCGAGAAGCGCTACCGACGAAGACTTTCTGATTAATTAAAAATCAACCGTAAGAGATAGAGCCGTGGTTTATTAAGCAAAAGTGCTTCAAATACGCTCCCATAACTGAACATAACATTTAAAAGGTACGTCGTCGGTGAAAATATTTTCAATTCGGACTTAGTCTCTGTACGGAGAGGCTACCGAGAAGCGCTACCGACGAAGACTTTCTGATTAATTAAAAAATCAACCGTAAGAGATAGAGCCGTGGTTTATTAAGCAAAAGTGCTTCAAATACGCTCCCATAGCTGAACATAACATTTAAAAGGTACGTCGTCGGTGAAAATATTTTCAATTCGGACTTAGTCTCGGTACGGAGAGGCTACCGTGAAGCGCTACCGACGAAGACTTTCTGGTTAATTTACAAAACCGTAAGAGATAGAGCCGTGGTTTATTATGCAAAAGTGCTTCAAATACGCTCCTATAACTCAATCTAACATTCAAAAGATACGTCGTCGGTGAAAATATTTTCAATTCGGACTTAGTCTCTGTACGGAGAGGCTACCGAGAAGCGCTACCGAAGAAGACTTTCTGATTAATTTAAAAATCAACCGTAAGAGATAGAGCCGTGGTTTATTAAGCAAAAGTGCTTCAAATACGCTCCCATAACTGAACATAACATTTAAAAGATACGTCGTCGGTGAAAATATTTTCAATTCGGACTTAGTCTCGGTACGGAGAGGCTACCGAGAAGCGCTACCGACGAAGACTTTCTGATTAATTAAAAATCAACCGTAAGAGATAGAGCCGTGGTTTATTAAGCAAAAGTGCTTCAAATACGCTCCTATAACTCAATCTAACATTCAAAAGATACGTCGTCGGTGAAAATATTTTCAATTCGGACTTAGTCTCTGTACGGAGAGGCTACCGAGAAGCGCTACCGAAGAAGACTTTCTGATTAATTTAAAAATCAACCGTAAGAGATAGAGCCGTGGTTTATTAAGCAAAAGTGCTTCAAATACGCTCCCATAACTGAACATAACATTTAAAAGATACGTCGTCGGTGAAAATATTTTCAATTCGGACTTAGTCTCGGTACGGAGAGGCTACCGAGAAGCGCTACCGACGAAGACTTTCTGATTAATTAAAAATCAACCGTAAGAGATAGAGCCGTGGTTTATTAAGCAAAAGTGCTTCAAATACGCTCCCATAACTGAACATAACATTTAAATGATACGTGGTCGGTGAAAATATTTTCAATTCGGATTTAGTCTCTGTACGGAGAGGCTACCGAGAAGCGCTACCGACGAAGACTTTCTGGTTAATTTACAAAACCGTAAGAGATAGAGCCGTGGTTTATTATGCAAAAGTGCTTCAAATACGCTCCTATAACTCAATCTAACATTCAAAAGATACGTCGTCGGTGAAAATATTTTCAATTCGGACTTAGTCTCTGTACGGAGAGGCTACCGAGAAGCGCTACCGACGAAGACTTTCTGATTAATTTAAAAATCAACCGTAAGAGATAGAGCCGTGGTTTATTAAGCAAAAGTGCTTCAAATACGCTCCCATAACTGAACATAACATTTAAATGATACGTCGTCGAGGAAAATATTTTCAATTCGGACTTAGTCTCTGTACGGAGAGGCTACCGAGAAGCGCTACCGACGAAGACTTTCTGGTTAATTTACAAAACCGTAAGAGATAGAGCCGTGGTTTATTATGCAAAAGTGCTTCAAATACGCTCCTATAACTGAACATAACATTTAAAAGGTACGTCGTCGGTGAAAATATTTTCAATTCGGACTTAGTCTCGGCACGGAGAGGCTACCGTGAAGCGCTACCGACGAAGACTTTCTGGTTAATTTACAAAACCGTAAGAGATAGAGCCGTGGTTTATTATGCAAAAGTGCTTCAAATACGCTCCTATAACTCAATCTAACATTCAAAAGATACGTCGTCGGTGAAAAGATTTTCAATACGGACTTAGTCTCTGTACGGAGAGGCTACCGAGAAGCGCTACCGACGAAGACTTTCTGATTAATTAAAAATCAACCGTAAGAGATAGAGCCGTGGTTTATTAAGCAAAAGTGCTTCAAATACGCTCCTATAACTGAACATAACATTTAAAAGATACGTCGTCGGTGAAAATATTTTCAATTCGGACTTAGTCTCTGTACGGAGAGGCGACCGAGAAGCGCTACCGACGAAGACTTTCTGATTAATTTAAAAATCAACCGTAAGAGATAGAGCCGTGGTTTATTAAGCAAAAGTGCTTCAAATACGCTCCCATAACTGAACATAACATTTAAAAGGTACGTCGTCGGTGAAAATATTTTCAATTCGGACTTAGTCTCGGTACGGAGAGGCTACCGTGAAGCGCTACCGACGAAGACTTTCTGGTTAATTTACAAAACCGTAAGAGATAGAGCCGTGGTTTATTATGCAAAGTGCTTCAAATACGCTCCTATAACTCAATCTAGCATTCAAAAGATACGTCGTCGGTGAAAATATTTTCAATTCGGACTTAGTCTCTGTACGGAGAGGCTACCGAGAAGCGCTACCGACGAAGACTTTCTGATTAATTTAAAAATCAACCGTAAGAGATAGAGCCGTGGTTTATTATGCAAAAGTGCTTCAAATACGCTCCTATAACTCAATCTAACATTCAAAAGATACGTCGTCGGTGAAAATATTTTCAATTCGGACTTAGTCTCTGTACGGAGAGGCTACCGAGAAGCGCTACCGAAGAAGACTTTCTGATTAATTTAAAAATCAACCGTAAGAGATAGAGCCGTGGTTTATTAAGCAAAAGTGCTTCAAATACGCTCCCATAACTGAACATAACATTTAAAAGATACGTCGTCGGTGAAAATATTTTCAATTCGGACTTAGTCTCTGTACGGAGAGGCTACCGAGAAGCGCTACCGACGAAGACTTTCTGATTAATTTAAAAATCAACCGTAAGAGATAGAGCCGTGGTTTATTAAGCAAAAGTGCTTCAAATACGCTCCCATAACTGAACATAACATTTAAAAGGTACGTCGTCGGTGAAAATATTTTCAATTCGGACTTAGTCTCTGTACGGAGAGGCTACCGAGAAGCGCTACCGACGAAGACTTTCTGTTTAATTTAAAAAACAACCGTAAGAGATAGAGCCGTGGATTGTTAAGCAAATGTGCGTCAAATACGCTCCCATAACTGAACATAACATTGAAAAGATACGTCGTCGGTGAAAATATTTTCAATTCGGACTTAGTCTCTGTACGGAGAGGCGACCGAGAAGCGCTACCGACGAAGACTTTCTGATTAATTTAAAAATCAACCGTAAGAGATAGAGCCGTGGTTTATTAAGCAAAAGTGCTTCAAATACGCTCCCATAACTGAACATAACATTTAAAAGGTACGTCGTCGGTGAAAATATTTTCAATTCGGACTTAGTCTCGGTACGGAGAGGCTACCGTGAAGCGCTACCGACGAAGACTTTCTGGTTAATTTACAAAACCGTAAGAGATAGAGCCGTTGTTTATTATGCAAAAGTGCTTCAAATACGCTCCTATAACTCAATCTAACATTCAAAAGATACGTCGTCGGTGAAAATATTTTCAATTCGGACTTAGTCTCTGTACGGAGAGGCTACCGAGAAGCGCTACCGACGAAGACTTTCTGATTAATTTAAAAATCAACCGTAAGAGATAGAGCCGTGGTTTATTAAGCAAAAGTGCTTCAAATACGCTCCCATAACTGAACATAACATTTAAAAGGTACGTCGTCGGTGAAAATATTTTCAATTCGGACTTAGTCTCTGTACGGAGAGGCTACCGAGAAGCGCTACCGACGAAGACTTTCTGATTAATTTAAAAATCAACCGTAAGAGATAGAGCCGTGGTTTATTAAGCAAAAGTGCTTCAAATACGCTCCCATAACTGAACATAACATTTAAAAGGTACGTCGTCGGTGAAAATATTTTCAATTCGGACTTAGTCTCGGTACGGAGAGGCTACCGTGAAGCGCTACCGACGAAGACTTTCTGGTTAATTTACAAAACCGTAAGAGATAGAGCCGTGGTTTATTATGCAAAAGTGCTTCAAATACGCTCCTATAACTCAATCTAACATTCAAAAGATACGTCGTCGGTGAAAATATTTTCAATTCGGACTTAGTCTCTGTACGGAGAGGCTACCGAGAAGCGCTACCGAAGAAGATTTTCTGATTAATTTAAAAATCAACCGTAAAAGATAGAGCCGTGGTTTATTAAGCAAAAGTGCTTCAAATACGCTCCCATAACTGAACATAACATTTAAAAGATACGTCGTCGGTGAAAATATTTTCAATTCGGACTTAGTCTCGGTACGGAGAGGCTACCGAGAAGCGCTACCGACGAAGACTTTCTGATTAATTAAAAATCAACCGTAAGAGATAGAGCCGTGGTTTATTAAGCAAAAGTGCTTCAAATACGCTCCCATAACTGAACATAACATTTAAAAGGTACGTCGTCGGTGAAAATATTTTCAATTCGGACTTAGTCTCTGTACGGAGAGGCTACCGAGAAGCGCTACCGACGAAGACTTTCTGATTAATTAAAAAATCAACCGTAAGAGATAGAGCCGTGGTTTATTAAGCAAAAGTGCTTCAAATACGCTCCCATAGCTGAACATAACATTTAAAAGGTACGTCGTCGGTGAAAATATTTTCAATTCGGACTTAGTCTCGGTACGGAGAGGCTACCGTGAAGCGCTACCGACGAAGACTTTCTGGTTAATTTACAAAACCGTAAGAGATAGAGCCGTGGTTTATTATGCAAAAGTGCTTCAAATACGCTCCTATAACTCAATCTAACATTCAAAAGATACGTCGTCGGTGAAAATATTTTCAATTCGGACTTAGTCTCTGTACGGAGAGGCTACCGAGAAGCGCTACCGAAGAAGACTTTCTGATTAATTTAAAAATCAACCGTAAGAGATAGAGCCGTGGTTTATTAAGCAAAAGTGCTTCAAATACGCTCCCATAACTGAACATAACATTTAAAAGATACGTCGTCGGTGAAAATATTTTCAATTCGGACTTAGTCTCTGTACGGAGAGGCTACCGAGAAGCGCTACCGACGAAGACTTTCTGATTAATTTAAAAATCAACCGTAAGAGATAGAGCCGTGGTTTATTAAGCAAAAGTGCTTCAAATACGCTCCCATAACTGAACATAATATTTAAAAGGTACGTCGTCGGTGAAAATATTTTCAATTCGGACTTAGTCTCTGTACGGAGAGGCTACCGAGAAGCGCTACCGACGAAGACTTTCTGTTTAATTTAAAAAACAACCGTAAGAGATAGAGCCGTGGATTGTTAAGCAAATGTGCGTCAAATACGCTCCCATAACTGAACATAACATTGAAAAGATACGTCGTCGGTGAAAATATTTTCAATTCGGACTTAGTCTCTGTACGGAGAGGCTACCGAGAAGCGCTACCGACGAAGACTTTCTGATTAATTTAAAAATCAACCGTAAGAGATAGAGCCGTGGTTTATTAAGCAAAAGTGCTTCAAATACGCTCCCATAACTGAACATAACATTTAAATGATACGTCGTCGGTGAAAATATTTTCAATTCGGACTTAGTCTCTGTACGGAGAGGCTACCGAGAAGCGCTACCGACGAAGACTTTCTGGTTAATTTACAAAACCGTAAGAGATAGAGCCGTGGTTTATTATGCAAAAGTGCTTCAAATACGCTCCTATAACTGAACATAACATTTAAAAGGTACGTCGTCGGTGAAAATATTTTCAATTCGGACTTAGTCTCGGCACGGAGAGGCTACCGTGAAGCGCTACCGACGAAGACTTTCTGGTTAATTTACAAAACCGTAAGAGATAGAGCCGTGGTTTATTATGCAAAAGTGCTTCAAATACGCTCCTATAACTCAATCTAGCATTCAAAAGATACGTCGTCGGTGAAAATATTTTCAATTCGGACTTAGTCTCTGTACGGAGAGGCTACCGAGAAGCGCTACCGACGAAGACTTTCTGATTAATTAAAAATCAACCGTAAGAGATAGAGCCGTGGTTTATTAAGCAAAAGTGCTTCAAATACGCTCCTATAACTGAAGATAACATTTAAAAGATACGTCGTCGGTGAAAATATTTTCAATTCGGACTTAGTCTCTGTACGGAGAGGCTACCGAGAAGCGCTACCGACGAAGATTTTCTGATTAATTTAAAAATCAACCGTAAGAGATAGAGCCGTGGTTTATTAAGCAAAAGTGCTTCAAATACGCTCCCATAACTGAACATAACATTTAAAAGGTACGTCGTCGGTGAAAATATTTTCAATTCGGACTTAGTCTCGGTACGGAGAGGCTACCGTGAAGCGCTACCGACGAAGACTTTCTGGTTAATTTACAAAACCGTAAGAGATAGAGCCGTGGTTTATTATGCAAAAGTGCTCCAAATACGCTCCTATAACTCAATCTAACATTCAAAAGATACGTCGTCGGTGAAAATATTTTCAATTCGGACTTAGTCTCTGTACGGAGAGGCTACCGAGAAGCGCTACCGAAGAAGACTTTCTGATTAATTTAAAAATCAACCGTAAGAGATAGAGCCGTGGTTTATTAAGCAAAAGTGCTTCAAATACGCTCCCATAACTGAACATAACATTAAAAAGATACGTCGTCGGTGAAAATATTTTCAATTCGGACTTAGTCTCTGTACGGAGAGGCTACCGAGAAGCGCTACCGACGAAGACTTTCTGATTAATTTAAAAATCAACCGTAAGAGATAGAGCCGTGGTTTATTAAGCAAAAGTGCTTCAAATACGCTCCCATAACTGAACATAACATTTAAAAGGTACGTCGTCGGTGAAAATATTTTCAATTCGGACTTAGTCTCGGTACGGAGAGGCTACCGTGAAGCGCTACCGACGAAGACTTTCTGGTTAATTTACAAAACCGTAAGAGATAGAGCCGTGGTTTATTATGCAAAAGTGCTTCAAATACGCTCCTATAACTCAATCTAACATTCAAAAGATACGTCGTCGGTGAAAATATTTTCAATTCGGACTTAGTCTCTGTACGGAGAGGCTACCGAGAAGCGCTACCGAAGAAGACTTTCTGATTAATTTAGAAATCAACCGTAAGAGATAGAGCCGTGGTTTATTAAGCAAAAGTGCTTCAAATACGCTCCCATAACTGAACATAACATTTAAAAATACGTCGTCGGTGAAAATATTTTCAATTCGGACTTAGTCTCGGTACGGAGAGGCTACCGTGAAGCGCTACCGACGAAGACTTTCTGGTTAATTTACAAAACCGTAAGAGATAGAGCCGTTGTTTATTATGCAAAAGTGCTTCAAATACGCTCCTATAACTCAATCTAACATTCAAAAGATAGATACGTCGTCGGTGAAAATATTTTCAATTCGGACTTAGTCTCTGTACGGAGAGGCTACCGAGAAGCGCTACCGACGAAGACTTTCTGATTAATTAAAAATCAACCGTAAGAGATAGAGCCGTGGTTTATTAAGCAAAAGTGCTTCAAATACGCTCCTATAACTGAAGATAACATTTAAAAGATACGTCGTCGGTGAAAATATTTTCAATTCGGACTTAGTCTCTGTACGGAGAGGCTACCGAGAAGCGCTACCGACGAAGATTTTCTGATTAATTTAAAAATCAACCGTAAGAGATAGAGCCGTGGTTTATTAAGCAAAAGTGCTTCAAATACGCTCCCATAACTGAACATAACATTTAAAAGGTACGTCGTCGGTGAAAATATTTTCAATTCGGACTTAGTCTCGGCACGGAGAGGCTACCGTGAAGCGCTACCGACGAAGACTTTCTGGTTAATTTACAAAACCGTAAGAGATAGAGCCGTGGTTTATTATGCAAAAGTGCTTCAAATACGCTCCTATAACTCAATCTAACATTCAAAAGATACGTCGTCGGTGAAAATATTTTCAATTCGGACTTAGTCTCTGTACGGAGAGGCTACCGAGAAGCGCTACCGAAGAAGACTTTCTGATTAATTTAGAAATCAACCGTAAGAGATAGAGCCGTGGTTTATTAAGCAAAAGTGCTTCAAATACGCTCCCATAACTGAACATAACATTTAAAAGATACGTCGTCGGTGAAAATATTTTCAATTCGGACTTAGTCTCGGTACGGAGAGGCTACCGTGAAGCGCTACCGACGAAGACTTTCTGGTTAATTTACAAAACCGTAAGAGATAGAGCCGTGGTTTATTATGCAAAAGTGCTTCAAATACGCTCCTATAACTCAATCTAACATTCAAAAGATACGTCGTCGGTGAAAATATTTTCAATTCGGACTTAGTCTCTGTACGGAGAGGCTACCGAGAAGCGCTACCGACGAAGACTTTCTGATTAATTAAAAATCAACCGTAAGAGATAGAGCCGTGGTTTATTAAGCAAAAGTGCTTCAAATACGCTCCTATAACTGAAGATAACATTTAAAAGATACGTCGTCGGTGAAAATATTTTCAATTCGGACTTAGTCTCTGTACGGAGAGGCTACCGAGAAGCGCTACCGACGAAGATTTTCTGATTAATTTAAAAATCAACCGTAAGAGATAGAGCCGTGGTTTATTAAGCAAAAGTGCTTCAAATACGCTCCCATAACTGAACATAACATTTAAAAGGTACGTCGTCGGTGAAAATATTTTCAATTCGGACTTAGTCTCGGTACGGAGAGGCTACCGTGAAGCGCTACCGACGAAGACTTTCTGGTTAATTTACAAAACCGTAAGAGATAGAGCCGTGGTTTATTATGCAAAAGTGCTCCAAATACGCTCCTATAACTCAATCTAACATCCAAAAGATACGTCGTCGGTGAAAATATTTTCAATTCGGACTTAGTCTCTGTACGGAGAGGCTACCGAGAAGCGCTACCGAAGAAGACTTTCTGATTAATTTAAAAATCAACCGTAAGAGATAGAGCCGTGGTTTATTAAGCAAAAGTGCTTCAAATACGCTCCCATAACTGAACATAACATTTAAAAGGTACGTCGTCGGTGAAAATATTTTCAATTCGGACTTAGTCTCGGCACGGAGAGGCTACCGTGAAGCGCTACCGACGAAGACTTTCTGGTTAATTTACAAAACCGTAAGAGATAGAGCCGTGGTTTATTATGCAAAAGTGCTTCAAATACGCTCCTATAACTCAATCTAACATTCAAAAGATACGTCGTCGGTGAAAATATTTTCAATTCGGACTTAGTCTCTGTACGGAGAGGCTACCGAGAAGCGCTACCGAAGAAGACTTTCTGATTAATTTAAAAATCAACCGTAAGAGATAGAGCCGTGGTTTATTAAGCAAAAGTGCTTCAAATACGCTCCCATAACTGAACATAACATTTAAAAGATACGTCGTCGGTGAAAATATTTTCAATTCGGACTTAGTCTCGGTACGGAGAGGCTACCGAGAAGCGCTACCGACGAAGACTTTCTGATTAATTAAAAATCAACCGTAAGAGATAGAGCCGTGGTTTATTAAGCAAAAGTGCTTCAAATACGCTCCTATAACTGAACATAACATTTAAAAGATACGTCGTCGGTGAAAATATTTTCAATTCGGACTTAGTCTCTGTACGGAGAGGCTACCGAGAAGCGCTACCGAAGAAGATTTTCTGATTAATTTAAAAATCAACCGTAAGAGATAGAGCCGTGGTTTATTAAGCAAAAGTGCTTCAAATACGCTCCCATAACTGAACATAACATTTAAAAGATACGTCGTCGGTGAAAATATTTTCAATTCGGACTTAGTCTCGGTACGGAGAGGCTACCGAGAAGCGCTACCGACGAAGACTTTCTGATTAATTAAAAATCAACCGTAAGAGATAGAGCCGTGGTTTATTAAGCAGAAGTGCTTCAAATACGCTCCTATAACTGAACATAACATTTAAAAGATACGTCGTCGGTGAAAATATTTTCAATTCGGACTTAGTCTCGGCACGGAGAGGCTACCGTGAAGCGCTACCGACGAAGACTTTCTGGTTAATTTACAAAACCGTAAGAGATAGAGCCGTGGTTTATTATGCAAAAGTGCTTCAAATACGCTCCTATAACTCAATCTAACATTCAAAAGATACGTCGTCGGTGAAAATATTTTCAATTCGGACTTAGTCTCTGTACGGAGAGGCTACCGAGAAGCGCTACCGAAGAAGACTTTCTGATTAATTTAAAAATCAACCGTAAGAGATAGAGCCGTGGTTTATTAAGCAAAAGTGCTTCAAATACGCTCCCATAACTGAACATAACATTTAAAAGATACGTCGTCGGTGAAAATATTTTCAATTCGGACTTAGTCTCTGTACGGAGAGGCTACCGAGAAGCGCTACCGACGAAGACTTTCTGATTAATTTAAAAATCAACCGTAAGAGATAGAGCCGTGGTTTATTAAGCAAAAGTGCTTCAAATACGCTCCCATAACTGAACATAATATTTAAAAGGTACGTCGTCGGTGAAAATATTTTCAATTCGGACTTAGTCTCTGTACGGAGAGGCTACCGAGAAGCGCTACCGACGAAGACTTTCTGTTTAATTTAAAAAACAACCGTAAGAGATAGAGCCGTGGTTTGTTAAGCAAATGTGCGTCAAATACGCTCCCATAACTGAACATAACATTGAAAAGATACGTCGTCGGTGAAAATATTTTCAATTCGGACTTAGTCTCTGTACGGAGAGGCTACCGTGAAGCGCTACCGACGAAGACTTTCTGGTTAATTTACAAAACCGTAAGAGATAGAGCCGTTGTTTATTATGCAAAAGTGCTTCAAATACGCTCCTATAACTGAACATAACATTTAAAAGGTACGTCGTCGGTGAAAATATTTTCAATTCGGACTTAGTCTCGGCACGGAGAGGCTACCGTGAAGCGCTACCGACGAAGACTTTCTGGTTAATTTACAAAACCGTAAGAGATAGAGCCGTGGTTTATTATGCAAAAGTGCTTCAAATACGCTCCTATAACTCAATCTAACATTCAAAAGATACGTCGTCGGTGAAAAGATTTTCAATTCGGACTTAGTCTCTGTACGGAGAGGCTACCGAGAAGCGCTACCGACGAAGACTTTCTGATTAATTAAAAATCAACCGTAAGAGATAGAGCCGTGGTTTATTAAGCAAAAGTGCTTCAAATACGCTCCTATAACTGAACATAACATTTAAAAGATACGTCGTCGGTGAAAATATTTTCAATTCGGACTTAGTCTCTGTACGGAGAGGCGACCGAGAAGCGCTACCGACGAAGACTTTCTGATTAATTTAAAAATCAACCGTAAGAGATAGAGCCGTGGTTTATTAAGCAAAAGTGCTTCAAATACGCTCCCATAACTGAACATAACATTTAAAAGGTACGTCGTCGGTGAAAATATTTTCAATTCGGACTTAGTCTCGGTACGGAGAGGCTACCGTGAAGCGCTACCGACGAAGACTTTCTGGTTAATTTACAAAACCGTAAGAGATAGAGCCGTGGTTTATTATGCAAAAGTGCTTCAAATACGCTCCTATAACTCAATCTAGCATTCAAAAGATACGTCGTCGGTGAAAATATTTTCAATTCGGACTTAGTCTCTGTACGGAGAGGCTACCGAGAAGCGCTACCGACGAAGACTTTCTGATTAATTTAAAAATCAACCGTAAGAGATAGAGCCGTGGTTTATTAAGCAAAAGTGCTTCAAATACGCTCCCATAACTGAACATAACATTTAAAAGATACGTCGTCGGTGAAAATATTTTCAATTCGGACTTAGTCTCGGTACGGAGAGGCTACCGAGAAGCGCTACCGACGAAGACTTTCTGATTAATTAAAAATCAACCGTAAGAGATAGAGCCGTGGTTTATTAAGCAAAAGTGCTTCAAATACGCTCCCATAACTGAACATAACATTTAAATGATACGTGGTCGGTGAAAATATTTTCAATTCGGATTTAGTCTCTGTACGGAGAGGCTACCGAGAAGCGCTACCGACGAAGACTTTCTTGTTAATTTACAAAACCGTAAGAGATAGAGCCGTGGTTTATTATGCAAAAGTGCTTCAAATACGCTCCTATAACTCAATCTAACATTCAAAAGATACGTCGTCGGTGAAAATATTTTCAATTCGGACTTAGTCTCTGTACGGAGAGGCTACCGAGAAGCGCTACCGAAGAAGACTTTCTGATTAATTTAGAAATCAACCGTAAGAGATAGAGCCGTGGTTTATTATGCAAAAGTGCTTCAAATACGCTCCTATAACTCAATCTAACATTCAAAAGATACGTCGTCGGTGAAAATATTTTCAATTCGGACTTAGTCTCTGTACGGAGAGGCTACCGAGAAGCGCTACCGACGAAGACTTTCTGATTAATTAAAAATCAACGGTAAGAGATAGAGCCGTGGTTTATTAAGCAAAAGTGCTTCAAATACGCTCCTATAACTGAAGATAACATTTAAAAGATACGTCGTCGGTGAAAATATTTTCAATTCGGACTTAGTCTCTGTACGGAGAGGCTACCGAGAAGCGCTACCGACGAAGATTTTCTGATTAATTTAAAAATCAACCGTAAGAGATAGAGCCGTGGTTTATTAAGCAAAAGTGCTTCAAATACGCTCCCATAACTGAACATAACATTTAAAAGGTACGTCGTCGGTGAAAATATTTTCAATTCGGACTTAGTCTCGGTACGGAGAGGCTACCGTGAAGCGCTACCGACGAAGACTTTCTGGTTAATTTACAAAACCGTAAGAGATAGAGCCGTGGTTTATTATGCAAAAGTGCTCCAAATACGCTCCTATAACTCAATCTAACATTCAAAAGATACGTCGTCGGTGAAAATATTTTCAATTCGGACTTAGTCTCTGTACGGAGAGGCTACCGAGAAGCGCTACCGAAGAAGACTTTCTGATTAATTTAAAAATCAACCGTAAGAGATAGAGCCGTGGTTTATTAAGCAAAAGTGCTTCAAATACGCTCCCATAACTGAACATAACATTTAAAAGATACGTCGTCGGTGAAAATATTTTCAATTCGGACTTAGTCTCTGTACGTAGAGGCTACCGAGAAGCGCTACCGACGAAGACTTTCTGATTAATTTAAAAATCAACCGTAAGAGATAGAGCCGTGGTTTATTAAGCAAAAGTGCTTCAAATACGCTCCCATAACTGAACATAACATTTAAAAGGTACGTCGTCGGTGAAAATATTTTCAATTCGGACTTAGTCTCTGTACGGAGAGGCTACCGTGAAGCGCTACCGACGAAGACTTTCTGGTTAATTTACAAAACCGTAAGAGATAGAGCCGTGGTTTATTATGCAAAAGTGCTTCAAATACGCTCCTATAACTCAATCTAACATTTAAAAGATACGTCGTCGGTGAAAATATTTTCAATTCGGACTTAGTCTCTGTACGGAGAGGCTACCGAGAAGCGCTACCGAAGAAGACTTTCTGATTAATTTAGAAATCAACCGTAAGAGATAGAGCCGTGGTTTATTAAGCAAAAGTGCTTCAAATACGCTCCCATAACTGAACATAACATTTAAAAATACGTCGTCGGTGAAAATATTTTCAATTCGGACTTAGTCTCGGTACGGAGAGGCTACCGTGAAGCGCTACCGACGAAGACTTTCTGGTTAATTTACAAAACCGTAAGAGATAGAGCCGTTGTTTATTATGCAAAAGTGCTTCAAATACGCTCCTATAACTCAATCTAACATTCAAAAGATAGATACGTCGTCGGTGAAAATATTTTCAATTCGGACTTAGTCTCTGTACGGAGAGGCTACCGAGAAGCGCTACCGACGAAGACTTTCTGATTAATTAAAAATCAACCGTAAGAGATAGAGCCGTGGTTTATTAAGCAAAAGTGCTTCAAATACGCTCCTATAACTGAAGATAACATTTAAAAGATACGTCGTCGGTGAAAATATTTTCAATTCGGACTTAGTCTCTGTACGGAGAGGCTACCGAGAAGCGCTACCGACGAAGATTTTCTGATTAATTTAAAAATCAACCGTAAGAGATAGAGCCGTGGTTTATTAAGCAAAAGTGCTTCAAATGCGCTCCCATAACTGAATATAACATTTAAAAGGTACGTCGTCGGTGAAAATATTTTCAATTCGGACTTAGTCTCGGTACGGAGAGGCTACCGTGAAGCGCTACCGACGAAGACTTTCTGGTTAATTTACAAAACCGTAAGAGATAGAGCCGTGGTTTATTATGCAAAAGTGCTCCAAATACGCTCCTATAACTCAATCTAACATTCAAAAGATACGTCGTCGGTGAAAATATTTTCAATTCGGACTTAGTCTCTGTACGGAGAGGCTACCGAGAAGCGCTACCGAAGAAGACTTTCTGATTAATTTAAAAATCAACCGTAAGAGATAGAGCCGTGGTTTATTAAGCAAAAGTGCTTCAAATACGCTCCCATAACTGAACATAACATTTAAAAGATACGTCGTCGGTGAAAATATTTTCAATTCGGACTTAGTCTCTGTACGGAGAGGCTACCGAGAAGCGCTACCGACGAAGACTTTCTGATTAATTTAAAAATCAACCGTAAGAGATAGAGCCGTGGTTTATTAAGCAAAAGTGCTTCAAATACGCTCCCATAACTGAACATAACATTTAAAAGGTACGTCGTCGGTGAAAATATTTTCAATTCGGACTTAGTCTCGGCACGGAGAGGCTACCGTGAAGCGCTACCGACGAAGACTTTCTGGTTAATTTACAAAACCGTAAGAGATAGAGCCGTGGTTTATTATGCAAAAGTGCTTCAAATACGCTCCTATAACTCAATATAACATTCAAAAGATACGTCGTCGGTGAAAATATTTTCAATTCGGACTTAGTCTCTGTACGGAGAGGCTACCGAGAAGCGCTACCGAAGAAGACTTTCTGATTAATTTAGAAATCAACCGTAAGAGATAGAGCCGTGGTTTATTAAGCAAAAGTGCTTCAAATACGCTCCCATAACTGAACATAACATTTAAAAGATACGTCGTCGGTGAAAATATTTTCAATTCGGACTTAGTCTCGGTACGGAGAGGCTACCGTGAAGCGCTACCGACGAAGACTTTCTGGTTAATTTACAAAACCGTAAGAGATAGAGCCGTGGTTTATTATGCAAAAGTGCTTCAAATACGCTCCTATAACTCAATCTAACATTCAAAAGATACGTCGTCGGTGAAAATATTTTCAATTCGGACTTAGTCTCTGTACGGAGAGGCTACCGAGAAGCGCTACCGACGAAGACTTTCTGATTAATTAAAAATCAACCGTAAGAGATAGAGCCGTGGTTTATTAAGCAAAAGTGCTTCAAATACGCTCCTATAACTGAAGATAACATTTAAAAGATACGTCGTCGGTGAAAATATTTTCAATTCGGACTTAGTCTCTGTACGGAGAGGCTACCGAGAAGCGCTACCGACGAAGATTTTCTGATTAATTTAAAAATCAACCGTAAGAGATAGAGCCGTGGTTTATTAAGCAAAAGTGCTTCAAATACGCTCCCATAACTGAACATAACATTTAAAAGGTACGTCGTCGGTGAAAATATTTTCAATTCGGACTTAGTCTCGGTACGGAGAGGCTACCGTGAAGCGCTACCGACGAAGACTTTCTGGTTAATTTACAAAACCGTAAGAGATAGAGCCGTGGTTTATTATGCAAAAGTGCTCCAAATACGCTCCTATAACTCAATCTAACATCCAAAAGATACGTCGTCGGTGAAAATATTTTCAATTCGGACTTAGTCTCTGTACGGAGAGGCTACCGAGAAGCGCTACCGAAGAAGACTTTCTGATTAATTTAAAAATCAACCGTAAGAGATAGAGCCGTGGTTTATTAAGCAAAAGTGCTTCAAATACGCTCCCATAACTGAACATAACATTTAAAAGGTACGTCGTCGGTGAAAATATTTTCAATTCGGACTTAGTCTCGGTACGGAGAGGCTACCGTGAAGCGCTACCGACGAAGACTTTCTGGTTAATTTACAAAACCGTAAGAGATAGAGCCGTGGTTTATTATGCAAAAGTGCTCCAAATACGCTCCTATAACTCAATCTAACATTCAAAAGATACGTCGTCGGTGAAAATATTTTCAATTCGGACTTAGTCTCTGTACGGAGAGGCTACCGAGAAGCGCTACCGAAGAAGACTTTCTGATTAATTTAAAAATCAACCGTAAGAGATAGAGCCGTGGTTTATTAAGCAAAAGTGCTTCAAATACGCTCCCATAACTGAACATAACATTTAAAAGATACGTCGTCGGTGAAAATATTTTCAATTCGGACTTAGTCTCTGTACGGAGAGGCTACCGAGAAGCGCTACCGACGAAGACTTTCTGATTAATTTAAAAATCAACCGTAAGAGATAGAGCCGTGGTTTATTAAGCAAAAGTGCTTCAAATACGCTCCCATAACTGAACATAACATTTAAAAGGTACGTCGTCGGTGAAAATATTTTCAATTCGGACTTAGTCTCGGCACGGAGAGGCTACCGTGAAGCGCTACCGACGAAGACTTTCTGGTTAATTTACAAAACCGTAAGAGATAGAGCCGTGGTTTATTATGCAAAAGTGCTTCAAATACGCTCCTATAACTCAATCTAACATTCAAAAGATACGTCGTCGGTGAAAATATTTTCAATTCGGACTTAGTCTCTGTACGGAGAGGCTACCGAGAAGCGCTACCGAAGAAGACTTTCTGATTAATTTAGAAATCAACCGTAAGAGATAGAGCCGTGGTTTATTAAGCAAAAGTGCTTCAAATACGCTCCCATAACTGAACATAACATTTAAAAGATACGTCGTCGGTGAAAATATTTTCAATTCGGACTTAGTCTCGGTACGGAGAGGCTACCGTGAAGCGCTACCGACGAAGACTTTCTGGTTAATTTACAAAACCGTAAGAGATAGAGCCGTGGTTTATTATGCAAAAGTGCTTCAAATACGCTCCTATAACTCAATCTAACATTCAAAAGATACGTCGTCGGTGAAAATATTTTCAATTCGGACTTAGTCTCTGTACGGAGAGGCTACCGAGAAGCGCTACCGAAGAAGACTTTCTGATTAATTTAAAAATCAACCGTAAGAGATAGAGCCGTGGTTTATTAAGCAAAAGTGCTTCAAATACGCTCCCATAACTGAATATAACATTTAAAAGGTACGTCGTCGGTGAAAATATTTTCAATTCGGACTTAGTCTCGGTACGGAGAGGCTACCGTGAAGCGCTACCGACGAAGACTTTCTGGTTAATTTAAACATCAACAGTAAGAGATAGAGCCGTGGTTTGTTAAGCAAATGTGCGTCAAATACGCTCTCATAACTGAACATAACATTTAAAAGATACGTCGTCGGTGAAAATATTTTCAATTCGGACTTAGTCTCTGTACGGAGGGGCTACCGAGAAGCGCTACCGACGAAGACTTTCTGATTAATTTAAAAATCAACCGTAAGAAATAGAGCCGTGGTTTATTAAGCAAAAGTGCTTCAAATACGCTCCCATAACTGACCATAACATTTAAAAGATACGTTGTCGGTGAAAATATTTTCAATTCGGACTTAGTCTCTGTACGGAGAGGCTACCGAGAAGCGCTACCGACGAAGACTTTCTGATTAATTTAAAAATGAACCGTACGAGATAGAGCCGTGGTTTGTTAAGCAAATGTGCGTCAAATACGCTCTCATAACTGAACATAACATTTAAAAGATACGTCGTCGGTGAAAATATTTTCAATTCGGACTTAGTCTCTGTACGGAGAGGCTACCGAGAAGCGCTACCGACGAAGACTTTCTGATTAATTTAAAAATCAACCGTAAGAGATAGAGCCGTGGTTTATTAAGCAAAAGTGCTTCAAATACGCTCCCATAACTGAACATAACATTTAAAAGGTACGTCGTCGGTGAAAATATTTTCAATTCGGACTTAGTCTCTGTACGGAGAGGCTACCGAGAAGCGCTACCGATGAAGACTTTCTGATTAATTTAAAAATCAACCGTAAGAGATAGAGCCGTGGTTTATTAAGCAAAAGTGCTTCAAATACGCTCCCATAACTGAACATAACATTTAAAAGGTACGTCGTCGGTGAAAATATTTTCAATTCGGACTTAGTCTCGGTACGGAGAGGCTACCGTGAAGCGCTACCGACGAAGACTTTCTGGTTAATTTAAACATCAACAGTAAGAGATAGAGCCGTGGTTTATTATGCAAAAGTGCTTCAAATACGCTCCTATAACTCAATCTAACATTCAAAAGATACGTCGTCGGTGAAAATATTTTCAATTCGGACTTAGTCTCTGTACGGAGAGGCTACCGAGAAGCGCTACCGACGAAGACTTTCTGATTAATTTAAAAATCAACCGTAAGAGATAGAGCCGTGGTTTATTAAGCAAAAGTGCTTCAAATACGCTCCCATAACTGAACATAACATTTAAAAGATACGTCGTCGGTGAAAATATTTTCAATTCGGACTTAGTCTCTGTACGGAGAGGCTACCGAGAAGCGCTACCGACGAAGACTTTCTGATTAATTTAAAAATCAACCGTAAGAGATAGAGCCGTGGTTTATTAAGCAAAAGTGCTTCAAATACGCTCCCATAACTGAACATAACATTTAAAAGGTACGTCGTCGGTGAAAATATTTTCAATTCGGACTTAGTCTCTGTACGGAGAGGCTACCGAGAAGCGCTACCGACGAAGACTTTCTGTTTAATTTAAAAAACAACCGTAAGAGATAGAGCCGTGGATTGTTAAGCAAATGTGCGTCAAATACGCTCCCATAACTGAACATAACATTGAAAAGATACGTCGTCGGCGAAAATATTTTCAATTCGGACTTAGTCTCTGTACGGAGAGGCTACCGAGAAGCGCTACCGACGAAGACTTTCTGATTAATTTAAAAATCAACCGTAAGAGATAGAGCCGTGGTTTATTAAGCAAAAGTGCTTCAAATACGCTCCCATAACTGAACATAACATTTAAATGATACGTCGTCGGTGAAAATATTTTCAATTCGGACTTAGTCTCTGTACGGAGAGGCTACCGAGAAGCGCTACCGACGAAGACTTTCTGGTTAATTTACAAAACCGTAAGAGATAGAGCCGTGGTTTATTATGCAAAAGTGCTCCAAATACGCTCCTATAACTCAATCTAACATTCAAAAGATACGTCGTCGGTGAAAATATTTTCAATTCGGACTTAGTCTCTGTACGGAGAGGCTACCGAGAAGCGCTACCGAAGAAGACTTTCTGATTAATTTAAAAATCAACCGTAAGAGATAGAGCCGTGGTTTATTAAGCAAAAGTGCTTCAAATACGCTCCCATAACTGAACATAACATTTAAAAGATACGTCGTCGGTGAAAATATTTTCAATTCGGACTTAGTCTCGGTACGGAGAGGCTACCGAGAAGCGCTACCGACGAAGACTTTCTGATTAATTAAAAATCAACCGTAAGAGATAGAGCCGTGGTTTATTAAGCAAAAGTGCTTCAAATACGCTCCCATAACTGAACATAACATTTAAATGATACGTGGTCGGTGAAAATATTTTCAATTCGGATTTAGTCTCTGTACGGAGAGGCTACCGAGAAGCGCTACCGACGAAGACTTTCTGGTTAATTTACAAAACCGTAAGAGATAGAGCCGTGGTTTATTATGCAAAAGTGCTTCAAATACGCTCCTATAACTCAATCTAACATTCAAAAGATACGTCGTCGGTGAAAATATTTTCAATTCGGACTTAGTCTCTGTACGGAGAGGCTACCGAGAAGCGCTACCGAAGAAGACTTTCTGATTAATTTAGAAATCAACCGTAAGAGATAGAGCCGTGGTTTATTAAGCAAAAGTGCTTCAAATACGCTCCCATAACTGAACATAACATTTAAAAGATACGTTGTCGGTGAAAATATTTTCAATTCGGACTTGGTCTCGGTACGGAGAGGCTACCGTGAAGCGCTACCGACGAAGACTTTCTGGTTAATTTACAAAACCGTAAGAGATAGAGCCGTGGTTTATTATGCAAAAGTGCTTCAAATACGCTCCTATAACTCAATCTAACATTCAAAAGATACGTCGTCGGTGAAAATATTTTCAATTCGGACTTAGTCTCTGTACGGAGAGGCTACCGAGAAGCGCTACCGACGAAGACTTTCTGATTAATTAAAAATCAACCGTAAGAGATAGAGCCGTGGTTTATTAAGCAAAAGTGCTTCAAATGCGCTCCTATAACTGAAGATAACATTTAAAAGATACGTCGTCGGTGAAAATATTTTCAATTCGGACTTAGTCTCTGTACGGAGAGGCTACCGAGAAGCGCTACCGAAGAAGACTTTCTGATTAATTTAAAAATCAACCGTAAGAGATAGAGCCGTGGTTTATTAAGCAAAAGTGCTACAAATACGCTCCCATAACTGAACATAACATTTAAAAGATACGTCGTCGGTGAAAATATTTTCAATTCGGACTTAGTCTCTGTACGGAGAGGCTACCGAGAAGCGCTACCGACGAAGACTTTCTGATTAATTTAAAAATCAACCGTAAGAGATAGAGCCGTGGTTTATTAAGCAAAAGTGCTTCAAATACGCTCCCATAACTGAACATAACATTTAAATGATACGTGGTCGGTGAAAATATTTTCAATTCGGATTTAGTCTCTGTACGGAGAGGCTACCGAGAAGCGCTACCGACGAAGACTTTCTGGTTAATTTAGAAAACCGTAAGAGATAGAGCCGTGGTTTATTATGCAAAAGTGCTTCAAATACGCTCCTATAACTCAATCTAACATTCAAAAGATACGTCGTCGGTGAAAATATTTTCAATTCGGACTTAGTCTCTGTACGGAGAGGCTACCGAGAAGCGCTACCGAAGAAGACTTTCTGATTAATTTAGAAATCAACCGTAAGAGATAGAGCCGTGGTTTATTAAGCAAAAGTGCTTCAAATACGCTCCCATAACTGAACATAACATTTAAAAGATACGTCGTCGGTGAAAATATTTTCAATTCGGACTTGGTCTCGGTACGGAGAGGCTACCGTGAAGCGCTACCGACGAAGACTTTCTGGTTAATTTACAAAACCGTAAGAGATAGAGCCGTGGTTTATTATGCAAAAGTGCTTCAAATACGCTCCTATAACTCAATCTAACATTCAAAAGATACGTCGTCGGTGAAAATATTTTCAATTCGGACTTAGTCTCTGTACGGAGAGGCTACCGAGAAGCGCTACCGAAGAAGACTTTCTGATTAATTTAGAAATCAACCGTAAGAGATAGAGCCGTGGTTTATTAAGCAAAAGTGCTTCAAATACGCTCCCATAACTGAACATAACATTTAAAAGATACGTCGTCGGTGAAAATATTTTCAATTCGGACTTGGTCTCGGCACGGAGAGGCTACCGTGAAGCGCTACCGACGAAGACTTTCTGGTTAATTTACAAAACCGTAAGAGATAGAGCCGTGGTTTATTATGCAAAAGTGCTTCAAATACGCTCCTATAACTCAATCTAACATTCAAAAGATACGTCGTCGGTGAAAATATTTTCAATTCGGACTTAGTCTCTGTACGGAGAGGCTACCGAGAAGCGCTACCGACGAAGACTTTCTGATTAATTAAAAATCAACCGTAAGAGATAGAGCCGTGGTTTATTATGCAAAAGTGCTCCAAATACGCTCCTATAACTCAATCTAACATTCAAAAGATACGTCGTCGGTGAAAATATTTTCAATTCGGACTTAGTCTCTGTACGGAGAGGCTACCGAGAAGCGCTACCGAAGAAGACTTTCTGATTAATTTAAAAATCAACCGTAAGAGATAGAGCCGTGGTTTATTAAGCAAAAGTGCTACAAATACGCTCCCATAACTGAACATAACATTTAAAAGATACGTCGTCGGTGAAAATATTTTCAATTCGGACTTAGTCTCTGTACGGAGAGGCTACCGAGAAGCGCTACCGACGAAGACTTTCTGATTAATTTAAAAATCAACCGTAAGAGATAGAGCTGTGGTTTATTAAGCAAAAGTGCTTCAAATACGCTCCCATAACTGAACATAACATTTAAAAGGTACGTCGTCGGTGAAAATATTTTCAATTCGGACTTAGTCTCGGTACGGAGAGGCTACCGTGAAGCGCTACCGACGAAGACTTTCTGGTTAATTTACAAAACCGTAAGAGATAGAGCCGTGGTTTATTATGCAAAAGTGCTTCAAATACGCTCCTATAACTCAATCTAACATTCAAAAGATACGTCGTCGGTGAAAATATTTTCAATTCGGACTTAGTCTCTGTACGGAGAGGCTACCGAGAAGCGCTACCGAAGAAGACTTTCTTTTTAATTTAAAAATCAACCGTAAGAGATAGAGCCGTGGTTTATTAAGCAAAAGTGCTTCAAATACGCTCCCATAACTGAACATAACATTTAAAAGATACGTCGTCGGTGAAAATATTTTCAATTCGGACTTAGTCTCGGTACGGAGAGGCTACCGAGAAGCGCTACCGACGAAGACTTTCTGATTAATTAAAAATCAACCGTAAGAGATAGAGCCGTGGTTTATTAAGCAAAAGTGCTTCAAATACGCTCCCATAACTGAACATAACATTTAAATGATACGTGGTCGGTGAAAATATTTTCAATTCGGATTTAGTCTCTGTACGGAGAGGCTACCGAGAAGCGCTACCGACGAAGACTTTCTGGTTAATTTACAAAACCGTAAGAGATAGAGCCGTGGTTTATTATGCAAAAGTGCTTCAAATACGCTCCTATAACTCAATCTAACATTCAAAAGATACGTCGTCGGTGAAAATATTTTCAATTCGGACTTGGTCTCTGTACGGAGAGGCTACCGAGAAGCGCTACCGAAGAAGACTTTCTGATTAATTTAGAAATCAACCGTAAGAGATAGAGCCGTGGTTTATTAAGCAAAAGTGCTTCAAATACGCTCCCATAACTGAACATAACATTTAAAAGATACGTCGTCGGTGAAAATATTTTCAATTCGGACTTGGTCTCGGTACGGAGAGGCTACCGTGAAGCGCTACCGACGAAGACTTTCTGGTTAATTTACAAAACCGTAAGAGATAGAGCCGTGGTTTATTATGCAAAAGTGCTTCAAATACGCTCCTATAACTCAATCTAACATTCAAAAGATACGTCGTCGGTGAAAATATTTTCAATTCGGACTTAGTCTCTGTACGGAGAGGCTACCGAGAAGCGCTACCGACGAAGACTTTCTGATTAATTAAAAATCAACCGTAAGAGATAGAGCCGTGGTTTATTAAGCAAAAGTGCTTCAAATGCGCTCCTATAACTGAAGATAACATTTAAAAGATACGTCGTCGGTGAAAATATTTTCAATTCGGACTTAGTCTCTGTACGGAGAGGCTACCGAGAAGCGCTACCGACGAAGATTTTCTGATTAATTTAAAAATCAACCGTAAGAGATAGAGCCGTGGTTTATTAAGCAAAAGTGCTTCAAATACGCTCCCATAACTGAACATAACATTTAAATGATACGTGGTCGGTGAAAATATTTTCAATTCGGATTTAGTCTCTGTACGGAGAGGCTACCGTGAAGCGCTACCGACGAAGACTTTCTGGTTAATTTACAAAACCGTAAGAGATAGAGCCGTGGTTTATTATGCAAAAGTGCTCCAAATACGCTCCTATAACTCAATCTAACATTCAAAAGATACGTCGTCGGTGAAAATATTTTCAATTCGGACTTAGTCTCTGTACGGAGAGGCTACCGAGAAGCGCTACCGAAGAAGACTTTCTGATTAATTTAAAAATCAACCGTAAGAGATAGAGCCGTGGTTTATTAAGCAAAAGTGCTACAAATACGCTCCCATAACTGAACATAACATTTAAAAGATACGTCGTCGGTGAAAATATTTTCAATTCGGACTTAGTCTCTGTACGGAGAGGCTACCGAGAAGCGCTACCGACGAAGACTTTCTGATTAATTTAAAAATCAACCGTAAGAGATAGAGCCGTGGTTTATTAAGCAAAAGTGCTTCAAATACGCTCCCATAACTGAACATAACATTTAAAAGGTACGTCGTCGGTGAAAATATTTTCAATTCGGACTTAGTCTCGGTACGGAGAGGCTACCGTGAAGCGCTACCGACGAAGACTTTCTGGTTAATTTACAAAACCGTAAGAGATAGAGCCGTGGTTTATTATGCAAAAGTGCTTCAAATACGCTCCTATAACTCAATCTAACATTCAAAAGATACGTCGTCGGTGAAAATATTTTCAATTCGGACTTAGTCTCTGTACGGAGAGGCTACCGAGAAGCGCTACCGAAGAAGACTTTCTGATTAATTTAAAAATCAACCGTAAGAGATAGAGCCGTGGTTTATTAAGCAAAAGTGCTTCAAATACGCTCCCATAACTGAACATAACATTTAAAAGATACGTCGTCGGTGAAAATATTTTCAATTCGGACTTAGTCTCGGTACGGAGAGGCTACCGAGAAGCGCTACCGACGAAGACTTTCTGATTAATTAAAAATCAACCGTAAGAGATAGAGCCGTGGTTTATTAAGCAAAAGTGCTTCAAATACGCTCCCATAACTGAACATAACATTTAAATGATACGTGGTCGGTGAAAATATTTTCAATTCGGATTTAGTCTCTGTACGGAGAGGCTACCGAGAAGCGCTACCGACGAAGACTTTCTGGTTAATTTACAAAACCGTAAGAGATAGAGCCGTGGTTTATTATGCAAAAGTGCTTCAAATACGCGCCTATAACTCAATCTAACATTCAAAAGATACGTCGTCGGTGAAAATATTTTCAATTCGGACTTAGTCTCTGTACGGAGAGGCTACCGAGAAGCGCTACCGAAGAAGACTTTCTGATTAATTTAGAAATCAACCGTAAGAGATAGAGCCGTGGTTTATTAAGCAAAAGTGCTTCAAATACGCTCCCATAACTGAACATAACATTTAAAAGATACGTCGTCGGTGAAAATATTTTCAATTCGGACTTGGTCTCGGTACGGAGAGGCTACCGTGAAGCGCTACCGACGAAGACTTTCTGGTTAATTTACAAAACCGTAAGAGATAGAGCCGTGGTTTATTACGCAAAAGTGCTTCAAATACGCTCCTATAACTCAATCTAACATTCAAAAGATACGTCGTCGGTGAAAATATTTTCAATTCGGACTTAGTCTCTGTACGGAGAGGCTACCGAGAAGCGCTACCGACGAAGACTTTCTGATTAATTAAAAATCAACCGTAAGAGATAGAGCCGTGGTTTATTAAGCAAAAGTGCTTCAAATGCGCTCCTATAACTGAAGATAACATTTAAAAGATACGTCGTCGGTGAAAATATTTTCAATTCGGACTTAGTCTCTGTACGGAGAGGCTACCGAGAAGCGCTACCGAAGAAGACTTTCTGATTAATTTAAAAATCAACCGTAAGAGATAGAGCCGTGGTTTATTAAGCAAAAGTGCTACAAATACGCTCCCATAACTGAACATAACATTTAAAAGATACGTCGTCGGTGAAAATATTTTCAATTCGGACTTAGTCTCTGTACGGAGAGGCTACCGAGAAGCGCTACCGACGAAGACTTTCTGATTAATTTAAAAATCAACCGTAAGAGATAGAGCCGTGGTTTATTAAGCAAAAGTGCTTCAAATACGCTCCCATAACTGAACATAACATTTAAATGATACGTGGTCGGTGAAAATATTTTCAATTCGGATTTAGTCTCTGTACGGAGAGGCTACCGAGAAGCGCTACCGACGAAGACTTTCTGGTTAATTTAGAAAACCGTAAGAGATAGAGCCGTGGTTTATTATGCAAAAGTGCTTCAAATACGCTCCTATAACTCAATCTAACATTCAAAAGATACGTCGTCAGTGAAAATATTTTCAATTCGGACTTAGTCTCTGTACGGAGAGGCTACCGAGAAGCGCTACCGAAGAAGACTTTCTGATTAATTTAGAAATCAACCGTAAGAGATAGAGCCGTGGTTTATTAAGCAAAAGTGCTTCAAATACGCTCCCATAACTGAACATAACATTTAAAAGATACGTCGTCGGTGAAAATATTTTCAATTCGGACTTGGTCTCGGTACGGAGAGGCTACCGTGAAGCGCTACCGACGAAGACTTTCTGGTTAATTTACAAAACCGTAAGAGATAGAGCCGTGGTTTATTATGCAAAAGTGCTTCAAATACGCTCCTATAACTCAATCTAACATTCAAAAGATACGTCGTCGGTGAAAATATTTTCAATTCGGACTTAGTCTCTGTACGGAGAGGCTACCGAGAAGCGCTACCGAAGAAGACTTTCTGATTAATTTAGAAATCAACCGTAAGAGATAGAGCCGTGGTTTATTAAGCAAAAGTGCTTCAAATACGCTCCCATAACTGAACATAACATTTAAAAGATACGTCGTCGGTGAAAATATTTTCAATTCGGACTTGGTCTCGGTACGGAGAGGCTACCGTGAAGCGCTACCGACGAAGACTTTCTGGTTAATTTACAAAACCGTAAGAGATAGAGCCGTGGTTTATTATGCAAAAGTGCTTCAAATACGCTCCTATAACTCAATCTAACATTCAAAAGATACGTCGTCGGTGAAAATATTTTCAATTCGGACTTAGTCTCTGTACGGAGAGGCTACCGAGAAGCGCTACCGACGAAGACTTTCTGATTAATTAAAAATCAACCGTAAGAGATAGAGCCGTGGTTTATTATGCAAAAGTGCTCCAAATACGCTCCTATAACTCAATCTAACATTCAAAAGATACGTCGTCGGTGAAAATATTTTCAATTCGGACTTAGTCTCTGTACGGAGAGGCTACCGAGAAGCGCTACCGAAGAAGACTTTCTGATTAATTTAAAAATCAACCGTAAGAGATAGAGCCGTGGTTTATTAAGCAAAAGTGCTACAAATACGCTCCCATAACTGAACATAACATTTAAAAGATACGTCGTCGGTGAAAATATTTTCAATTCGGACTTAGTCTCTGTACGGAGAGGCTACCGAGAAGCGCTACCGACGAAGACTTTCTGATTAATTTAAAAATCAACCGTAAGAGATAGAGCTGTGGTTTATTAAGCAAAAGTGCTTCAAATACGCTCCCATAACTGAACATAACATTTAAAAGGTACGTCGTCGGTGAAAATATTTTCAATTCGGACTTAGTCTCGGTACGGAGAGGCTACCGTGAAGCGCTACCGACGAAGACTTTCTGGTTAATTTACAAAACCGTAAGAGATAGAGCCGTGGTTTATTATGCAAAAGTGCTTCAAATACGCTCCTATAACTCAATCTAACATTCAAAAGATACGTCGTCGGTGAAAATATTTTCAATTCGGACTTAGTCTCTGTACGGAGAGGCTACCGAGAAGCGCTACCGAAGAAGACTTTCTGATTAATTTAAAAATCAACCGTAAGAGATAGAGCCGTGGTTTATTAAGCAAAAGTGCTTCAAATACGCTCCCATAACTGAACATAACATTTAAAAGATACGTCGTCGGTGAAAATATTTTCAATTCGGACTTAGTCTCGGTACGGAGAGGCTACCGAGAAGCGCTACCGACGAAGACTTTCTGATTAATTAAAAATCAACCGTAAGAGATAGAGCCGTGGTTTATTAAGCAAAAGTGCTTCAAATACGCTCCCATAACTGAACATAACATTTAAATGATACGTGGTCGGTGAAAATATTTTCAATTCGGACTTAGTCTCTGTACGGAGAGGCTACCGAGAAGCGCTACCGACGAAGACTTTCTGGTTAATTTACAAAACCGTAAGAGATAGAGCCGTGGTTTATTATGCAAAAGTGCTTCAAATACGCTCCTATAACTCAATCTAACATTCAAAAGATACGTCGTCGGTGAAAATATTTTCAATTCGGACTTAGTCTCTGTACGGAGAGGCTACCGAGAAGCGCTACCGAAGAAGACTTTCTGATTAATTTAGAAATCAACCGTAAGAGATAGAGCCGTGGTTTATTAAGCAAAAGTGCTTCAAATACGCTCCCATAACTGAACATAACATTTAAAAGATACGTCGTCGGTGAAAATATTTTCAATTCGGACTTGGTCTCGGTACGGAGAGGCTACCGTGAAGCGCTACCGACGAAGACTTTCTGGTTAATTTACAAAACCGTAAGAGATAGAGCCGTGGTTTATTATGCAAAAGTGCTTCAAATACGCTCCTATAACTCAATCTAACATTCAAAAGATACGTCGTCGGTGAAAATATTTTCAATTCGGACTTAGTCTCTGTACGGAGAGGCGACCGAGAAGCGCTACCGACGAAGACTTTCTGATTAATTAAAAATCAACCGTAAGAGATAGAGCCGTGGTTTATTAAGCAAAAGTGCTTCAAATGCGCTCCTATAACTGAAGATAACATTTAAAAGATACGTCGTCGGTGAAAATATTTTCAATTCGGACTTAGTCTCTGTACGGAGAGGCTACCGAGAAGCGCTACCGAAGAAGACTTTCTGATTAATTTAGAAATCAACCGTAAGAGATAGAGCCGTGGTTTATTAAGCAAAAGTGCTTCAAATACGCTCCCATAACTGAACATAACATTTAAAAGATACGTCGTCGGTGAAACTATTTTCAATTCGGACTTAGTCTCGGTACGGAGAGGCTACCGTGAAGCGCTACCGACGAAGACTTTCTGGTTAATTTACAAAACCGTAAGAGATAGAGCCGTGGTTTATTATGCAAAAGTGCTTCAAATACGCTCCTATAACTCAATCTAACATTCAAAAGATACGTCGTCGGTGAAAATATTTTCAATTCGGACTTAGTCTCTGTACGGAGAGGCTACCGAGAAGCGCTACCGACGAAGACTTTCTGATTAATTAAAAATCAACCGTAAGAGATAGAGCCGTGGTTTATTAAGCAAAAGTGCTTCAAATACGCTCCTATAACTGAAGATAACATTTAAAAGATACGTCGTCGGTGAAAATATTTTCAATTCGGACTTAGTCTCTGTACGGAGAGGCTACCGAGAAGCGCTACCGACGAAGATTTTCTGATTAATTTAAAAATCAACCGTAAGAGATAGAGCCGTGGTTTATTAAGCAAAAGTGCTTCAAATACGCTCCCATAACTGAACATAACATTTAAAAGGTACGTCGTCGGTGAAAATATTTTCAATTCGGACTTAGTCTCGGTACGGAGAGGCTACCGTGAAGCGCTACCGACGAAGACTTTCTGGTTAATTTACAAAACCGTAAGAGATAGAGCCGTGGTTTATTATGCAAAAGTGCTTCAAATACGCTCCTATAACTGAACATAACATTTAAAAGATACGTCGTCGGTGAAAATATTTTCAATTCGGACTTAGTCTCTGTACGGAGAGGCTACCGAGAAGCGCTACCGAAGAAGACTTTCTGATTAATTTAAAAATCAACCGTAAGAGATAGAGCCGTGGTTTATTAAGCATAAGTGCTTCAAATACGCTCCCATAACTGAACATAACATTTAAATGATACGTGGTCGGTGAAAATATTTTCAATTCGGATTTAGTCTCTGTACGGAGAGGCTACCGAGAAGCGCTACCTCCGAAGACTTTCTGATTAATTAAAAATCAACCGTAAGAGATAGAGCCGTGGTTTATTAAGCAAAAGTGCTTCAAATACGCTCCTATAACTGAACATAACATTTAAAAGATACGTCGTCGGTGAAAATATTTTCAATTCGGACTTAGTCTCTGTACGGAGAGGCTACCGAGAAGCGCTACCGAAGAAGACTTTCTGATTAATTTAGAAATCAACCGTAAGAGATAGAGCCGTGGTTTATTATGCAAAAGTGCTTCAAATACGCTCCTATAACTCAATCTAACATTCAAAAGATACGTCGTCGGTGAAAATATTTTCAATTCGGACTTAGTCTCTGTACGGAGAGGCTACCGAGAAGCGCTACCGACGAAGACTTTCTGATTAATTAAAAATCAACCGTAAGAGATAGAGCCGTGGTTTATTAAGCAAAAGTGCTTCAAATACGCTCCTATAACTGAAGATAACATTTAAAAGATACGTCGTCGGTGAAAATATTTTCAATTCGGACTTAGTCTCTGTACGGAGAGGCTACCGAGAAGCGCTACCGACGAAGATTTTCTGATTAATTTAAAAATCAACCGTAAGAGATAGAGCCGTGGTTTATTAAGCAAAAGTGCTTCAAATACGCTCCCATAACTGAACATAACATTTAAAAGATACGTCGTCGGTGAAAATATTTTCAATTCGGACTTAGTCTCGGTACGGAGAGGCTACCGTGAAGCGCTACCGACGAAGACTTTCTGGTTAATTTACAAAACCGTAAGAGATAGAGCCGTGGTTTATTATGCAAAAGTGCTCCAAATACGCTCCTATAACTCAATCTAACATTCAAAAGATACGTCGTCGGTGAAAATATTTTCAATTCGGACTTAGTCTCTGTACGGAGAGGCTACCGAGAAGCGCTACCGAAGAAGACTTTCTGATTAATTTAAAAATCAACCGTAAGAGATAGAGCCGTGGTTTATTAAGCAAAAGTGCTTCAAATACGCTCCCATAACTGAACATAACATTTAAAAGATACGTCGTCGGTGAAAATATTTTCAATTCGGACTTAGTCTCTGTACGGAGAGGCTACCGAGAAGCGCTACCGACGAAGACTTTCTGATTAATTTAAAAATCAACCGTAAGAGATAGAGCCGTGGTTTATTAAGCAAAAGTGCTTCAAATACGCTCCCATAACTGAACATAACATTTAAAAGGTACGTCGTCGGTGAAAATATTTTCAATTCGGACTTAGTCTCGGTACGGAGAGGCTACCGTGAAGCGCTACCGACGAAGACTTTCTGGTTAATTTACAAAACCGTAAGAGATAGAGCCGTGGTTTATTATGCAAAAGTGCTTCAAATACGCTCCTATAACTCAATCTAACATTCAAAAGATACGTCGTCGGTGAAAATATTTTCAATTCGGACTTAGTCTCTGTACGGAGAGGCTACCGAGAAGCGCTACCGAAGAAGACTTTCTGATTAATTTAAAAATCAACCGTAAGAGATAGAGCCGTGGTTTATTAAGCAAAAGTGCTTCAAATACGCTCCCATAACTGAACATAACATTTAAAAGATACGTCGTCGGTGAAAATATTTTCAATTCGGACTTAGTCTCGGTACGGAGAGGCTACCGAGAAGCGCTACCGACGAAGACTTTCTGATTAATTAAAAATCAACCGTAAGAGATAGAGCCGTGGTTTATTAAGCAAAAGTGCTTCAAATACGCTCCCATAACTGAACATAACATTTAAATGATACGTGGTCGGTGAAAATATTTTCAATTCGGACTTAGTCTCTGTACGGAGAGGCTACCGAGAAGCGCTACCGACGAAGACTTTCTGGTTAATTTACAAAACCGTAAGAGATAGAGCCGTGGTTTATTATGCAAAAGTGCTTCAAATACGCTCCTATAACTCAATCTAACATTCAAAAGATACGTCGTCGGTGAAAATATTTTCAATTCGGACTTAGTCTCTGTACGGAGAGGCTACCGAGAAGCGCTACCGAAGAAGACTTTCTGATTAATTTAGAAATCAACCGTAAGAGATAGAGCCGTGGTTTATTAAGCAAAAGTGCTTCAAATACGCTCCCATAACTGAACATAACATTTAAAAGATACGTCGTCGGTGAAAATATTTTCAATTCGGACTTAGTCTCGGTACGGAGAGGCTACCGTGAAGCGCTACCGACGAAGACTTTCTGGTTAATTTACAAAACCGTAAGAGATAGAGCCGTGGTTTATTATGCAAAAGTGCTTCAAATACGCTCCTATAACTCAATCTAACATTCAAAAGATACGTCGTCGGTGAAAATATTTTCAATTCGGACTTAGTCTCTGTACGGAGAGGCTACCGAGAAGCGCTACCGACGAAGACTTTCTGATTAATTAAAAATCAACCGTAAGAGATAGAGCCGTGGTTTATTAAGCAAAAGTGCTTCAAATGCGCTCCTATAACTGAACATAACATTTAAAAGATACGTCGTCGGTGAAAATATTTTCAATTCGGACTTAGTCTCTGTACGGAGAGGCTACCGAGAAGCGCTACCGACGAAGATTTTCTGATTAATTTAAAAATCAACCGTAAGAGATAGAGCCGTGGTTTATTAAGCAAAAGTGCTTCAAATACGCTCCCATAACTGAACATAACATTTAAAAGGTACGTCGTCGGTGAAAATATTTTCAATTCGGACTTAGTCTCGGTACGGAGAGGCTACCGTGAAGCGCTACCGACGAAGACTTTCTGGTTAATTTACAAAACCGTAAGAGATAGAGCCGTGGTTTATTATGCAAAAGTGCTCCAAATACGCTCCTATAACTCAATCTAACATTCAAAAGATACGTCGTCGGTGAAAATATTTTCAATTCGGACTTAGTCTCTGTACGGAGAGGCTACCGAGAAGCGCTACCGAAGAAGACTTTCTGATTAATTTAGAAATCAACCGTAAGAGATAGAGCCGTGGTTTATTAAGCAAAAGTGCTTCAAATACGCTCCCATAACTGAACATAACATTTAAAAGATACGTCGTCGGTGAAACTATTTTCAATTCGGACTTAGTCTCGGTACGGAGAGGCTACCGTGAAGCGCTACCGACGAAGACTTTCTGGTTAATTTACAAAACCGTAAGAGATAGAGCCGTGGTTTATTATGCAAAAGTGCTTCAAATACGCTCCTATAACTCAATCTAACATTCAAAAGATACGTCGTCGGTGAAAATATTTTCAATTCGGACTTAGTCTCTGTACGGAGAGGCTACCGAGAAGCGCTACCGACGAAGACTTTCTGATTAATTAAAAATCAACCGTAAGAGATAGAGCCGTGGTTTATTAAGCAGAAGTGCTTCAAATACGCTCCTATAACTGAAGATAACATTTAAAAGATACGTCGTCGGTGAAAATATTTTCAATTCGGACTTAGTCTCTGTACGGAGAGGCTACCGAGAAGCGCTACCGACGAAGATTTTCTGATTAATTTAAAAATCAACCGTAAGAGATAGAGCCGTGGTTTATTAAGCAAAAGTGCTTCAAATACGCTCCCATAACTGAACATAACATTTAAAAGGTACGTCGTCGGTGAAAATATTTTCAATTCGGACTTAGTCTCGGTACGGAGAGGCTACCGTGAAGCGCTACCGACGAAGACTTTCTGGTTAATTTACAAAACCGTAAGAGATAGAGCCGTGGTTTATTATGCAAAAGTGCTCCAAATACGCTCCTATAACTCAATCTAACAAACAAAAGATACGTCGTCGGTGAAAATATTTTCAATTCGGACTTAGTCTCTGTACGGAGAGGCTACCGAGAAGCGCTACCGAAGAAGACTTTCTGATTAATTTAAAAATCAACCGTAAGAGATAGAGCCGTGGTTTATTAAGCAAAAGTGCTTCAAATACGCTCCCATAACTGAACATAACATTTAAAACATACGTCGTCGGTGAAAATATTTTCAATTCGGACTTAGTCTCTGTACGGAGAGGCTACCGAGAAGCGCTACCGACGAAGACTTTCTGATTAATTTAAAAATCAACCGTAAGAGATAGAGCCGTGGTTTATTAAGCAAAAGTGCTTCAAATACGCTCCCATAACTGAACATAACATTTAAAAGGTACGTCGTCGGTGAAAATATTTTCAATTCGGACTTAGTCTCGGCACGGAGAGGCTACCGTGAAGCGCTACCGACGAAGACTTTCTGGTTAATTTACAAAACCGTAAGAGATAGAGCCGTGGTTTATTATGCAAAAGTGCTTCAAATACGCTCCTATAACTCAATCTAACATTCAAAAGATACGTCGTCGGTGAAAATATTTTCAATTCGGACTTAGTCTCTGTACGGAGAGGCTACCGAGAAGCGCTACCGAAGAAGACTTTCCGATTAATTTAAAAATCAACCGTAAGAGATAGAGCCGTGGTTTATTAAGCAAAAGTGCTTCAAATACGCTCCCATAACTGAACATAACATTTAAAAGATACGTCGTCGGTGAAAATATTTTCAATTCGGACTTAGTCTCGGTACGGAGAGGCTACCGAGAAGCGCTACCGACGAAGACTTTCTGATTAATTAAAAATCAACCGTAAGAGATAGAGCCGTGGTTTATTAAGCAAAAGTGCTTCAAATACGCTCCTATAACTGAACATAACATTTAAAAGATACGTCGTCGGTGAAAATATTTTCAATTCGGACTTAGTCTCTGTACGGAGAGGCTACCGAGAAGCGCTACCGAAGAAGACTTTCTGATTAATTTAAAAATCAACCGTAAGAGATAGAGCCGTGGTTTATTAAGCAAAAGTGCTTCAAATACGCTCCCATAACTGAACATAACATTTAAAAGATACGTCGTCGGTGAAAATATTTTCAATTCGGACTTAGTCTCGGTACGGAGAGGCTACCGAGAAGCGCTACCGACGAAGACTTTCTGATTAATTAAAAATCAACCGTAAGAGATAGAGCCGTAGTTTATTAAGCAAAAGTGCTTCAAATACGCTCCTATAACTGAACATAACATTTAAAAGATACGTCGTCGGTGAAAATATTTTCAATTCGGA
The DNA here is from genome assembly GCA_910591585.2 of Nysson spinosus. Classification (NCBI taxonomy): domain Eukaryota; kingdom Metazoa; phylum Arthropoda; class Insecta; order Hymenoptera; family Crabronidae; genus Nysson; species Nysson spinosus. The sequence continues at coordinate 2,350,860 of CAJUYC020000091.1, read as the reverse complement.
CTTAGTCTCGGCACGGAGAGGCTACCGTGAAGCGCTACCGACGAAGACTTTCTGGTTAATTTACAAAACCGTAAGAGATAGAGCCGTGGTTTATTATGCAAAAGTGCTTCAAATACGCTCCTATAACTCACTCTAACATTCAAAAGATACGTCGACGGTGAAAATATTTTCAATTCGGACTTAGTCTCGGTACGGAGAGGCTACCGTGAAGCGCTACCGACGAAGACTTTCTGGTTAATTTAAACATCAACAGTAAGAGATAGAGCCGTGGTTTATTATGCAAAAGTGCTTCAAATTCGCTCCTATAACTCAATCTAACATTCAAAAGATACGTCGTCGGTGAAAATATTTTCAATTCGGAATTAGTCTCTGTACGGAGAGGCTACCGAGAAGCGCTACCGACGAAGACTTTCTGATTAATTTAAAAATCAACCGTAAGAGATAGAGCCGTGGTTTATTAAGCAAAAGTGCTTCAAATACGCTCCCATAACTGAACATAACATTTAAAAGATACGTCGTCGGTGAAAATATTTTCAATTCGGACTTAGTCTCTGTACGGAGAGGCTACCGAGAAGCGCTACCGACGAAGACTTTCTGATTAATTAAAAATCAACCGTAAGAGATAGAGCCGTGGTTTCTTAAGCAAAAGTGCTTCAAATACGCTCGCATAACTGAACATAACATTTAAAAGGTACGTCGTCGGTGAAAATATTTTCAATTCGGACTTAGTCTCGGCACGGAGAGGCTACCGTGAAGCGCTACCGACGAAGACTTTCTGGTTAATTTACAAAACCGTAAGAGATAGAGCCGTGGTTTATTATGCAAAAGTGCTTCAAATACGCTCCCATAACTGAACATAACATTTAAAAGGTACGTCGTCGGTGAAAATATTTTCAATTCGGACTTAGTCTCGGTACGGAGAGGCTACCGTGAAGCGCTACCGACGAAGACTTTCTGGTTAATTTAAACATCAACAGTAAGAGATAGAGCCGTGGTTTGTTAAGCAAATGTGCGTCAAATACGCTCTCATAACTGAACATAACATTTAAAAGATACGTCGTCGGTGAAAATATTTTCAATTCGGACTTAGTCTCTGTACGGAGAGGCTACCGAGAAGCGCTACCGACGAAGACTTTCTGATTAATTTAAAAATCAACCGTAAGAAATAGAGCCGTGGTTTATTAAGCAAAAGTGCTTCAAATACGCTCCCATAACTGACCATAACATTTAAAAGATACGTTGTCGGTGAAAATATTTTCAATTCGTACTTAGTCTCTGTACGGAGAGGCTACCGAGAAGCGCTACCGACGAAGACTTTCTGATTAATTAAAAAATGAACCGTACGAGATAGAGCCGTGGTTTGTTAAGCAAATGTGCGTCAAATACGCTCTCATAACTGAACATAACATTTAAAAGATACGTCGTCGGTGAAAATATTTTCAATTCGGACTTAGTCTCTGTACGGAGAGGCTACCGAGAAGCGCTACCGACAAAGACTTTCTGATTAATTTAAAAATCAACCGTAAGAGATAGAGCCGTGGTTTATTAAGCAAAAGTGCTTCAAATACGCTCCCATAACTGAACATAACATTTAAAAGGTACGTCGTCGGTGAAAATATTTTCAATTCGGACTTAGTCTCTGTACGGAGAGGCTACCGAGAAGCGCTACCGACGAAGACTTTCTGATTAATTTAAAAATCAACCGTAAGAGATAGAGCCGTGGTTTATTAAGCAAAAGTGCTTCAAATACGCTCCCATAACTGAACATAACATTTAAAAGGTACGTCGTCGGTGAAAATATTTTCAATTCGGACTTAGTCTCGGCACGGAGAGGCTACCGTGAAGCGCTACCGACGAAGACTTTCTGGTTAATTTAAACATCAACAGTAAGAGATAGAGCCGTGGTTTATTATGCAAAAGTGCTTCAAATACGCTCCTATAACTCAATCTAACATTCAAAAGATACGTCGTCGGTGAAAATATTTTCAATTCGGACTTAGTCTCTGTACGGAGAGGCGACCGAGAAGCGCTACCGACGAAGACTTTCTGATTAATTTAAAAATCAACCGTAAGAGATAGAGCCGTGGTTTATTAAGCAAAAGTGCTTCAAATACGCTCCCATAACTGAACATAACATTTAAAAGGTACGTCGTCGGTGAAAATATTTTCAATTCGGACTTAGTCTCGGTACGGAGAGGCTACCGTGAAGCGCTACCGACGAAGACTTTCTGGTTAATTTACAAAACCGTAAGAGATAGAGCCGTGGTTTATTATGCAAAAGTGCTTCAAATACGCTCCTATAACTCAATCTAGCATTCAAAAGATACGTCGTCGGTGAAAATATTTTCAATTCGGACTTAGTCTCTGTACGGAGAGGCTACCGAGAAGCGCTACCGACGAAGACTTTCTGATTAATTTAAAAATCAACCGTAAGAGATAGAGCCGTGGTTTATTAAGCAAAAGTGCTTCAAATACGCTCCCATAACTGAACATAACATTTAAAAGATACGTCGTCGGTGAAAATATTTTCAATTCGGACTTAGTCTCGGTACGGAGAGGCTACCGAGAAGCGCTACCGACGAAGACTTTCTGATTAATTAAAAATCAACCGTAAGAGATAGAGCCGTGGTTTATTAAGCAAAAGTGCTTCAAATACGCTCCCATAACTGAACATAACATTTAAATGATACGTGGTCGGTGAAAATATTTTCAATTCGGATTTAGTCTCTGTACGGAGAGGCTACCGAGAAGCGCTACCGACGAAGACTTTCTTGTTAATTTACAAAACCGTAAGAGATAGAGCCGTGGTTTATTATGCAAAAGTGCTTCAAATACGCTCCTATAACTCAATCTAACATTCAAAAGATACGTCGTCGGTGAAAATATTTTCAATTCGGACTTAGTCTCTGTACGGAGAGGCTACCGAGAAGCGCTACCGAAGAAGACTTTCTGATTAATTTAGAAATCAACCGTAAGAGATAGAGCCGTGGTTTATTATGCAAAAGTGCTTCAAATACGCTCCTATAACTCAATCTAACATTCAAAAGATACGTCGTCGGTGAAAATATTTTCAATTCGGACTTAGTCTCTGTACGGAGAGGCTACCGAGAAGCGCTACCGACGAAGAGTTTCTGATTAATTAAAAATCAACGGTAAGAGATAGAGCCGTGGTTTATTAAGCAAAAGTGCTTCAAATACGCTCCTATAACTGAACATAACATTTAAAAGATACGTCGTCGGTGAAAATATTTTCAATTCGGACTTAGTCTCTGTACGGAGAGGCTACCGAGAAGCGCTACCGACGAAGACTTTCTGATTAATTTAAAAATCAACCGTAAGAGATAGAGCCGTGGTTTATTAAGCAAAAGTGCTTCAAATACGCTCCCATAACTGAACATAACATTTAAAAGGTACGTCGTCGGTGAAAATATTTTCAATTCGGACTTAGTCTCGGTACGGAGAGGCTACCGTGAAGCGCTACCGACGAAGACTTTCTGGTTAATTTACAAAACCGTAAGAGATAGAGCCGTGGTTTATTATGCAAAAGTGCTCCAAATACGCTCCTATAACTCAATCTAACATTCAAAAGATACGTCGTCGGTGAAAATATTTTCAATTCGGACTTAGTCTCTGTACGGAGAGGCTACCGAGAAGCGCTACCGAAGAAGACTTTCTGATTAATTTAAAAATCAACCGTAAGAGATAGAGCCGTGGTTTATTAAGCAAAAGTGCTTCAAATACGCTCCCATAACTGAACATAACATTTAAAAGATACGTCGTCGGTGAAAATATTTTCAATTCGGACTTAGTCTCTGTACGTAGAGGCTACCGAGAAGCGCTACCGACGAAGACTTTCTGATTAATTTAAAAATCAACCGTAAGAGATAGAGCCGTGGTTTATTAAGCAAAAGTGCTTCAAATACGCTCCCATAACTGAACATAACATTTAAAAGGTACGTCGTCGGTGAAAATATTTTCAATTCGGACTTAGTCTCGGTACGGAGAGGCTACCGTGAAGCGCTACCGACGAAGACTTTCTGGTTAATTTACAAAACCGTAAGAGATAGAGCCGTGGTTTATTATGCAAAAGTGCTTCAAATACGCTCCTATAACTCAATCTAACATTCAAAAGATACGTCGTCGGTGAAAATATTTTCAATTCGGACTTAGTCTCTGTACGGAGAGGCTACCGAGAAGCGCTACCGACGAAGACTTTCTGATTAATTTAGAAATCAACCGTAAGAGATAGAGCCGTGGTTTATTAAGCAAAAGTGCTTCAAATACGCTCCCATAACTGAACATAACATTTAAAAATACGTCGTCGGTGAAAATATTTTCAATTCGGACTTAGTCTCGGTACGGAGAGGCTACCGTGAAGCGCTACCGACGAAGACTTTCTGGTTAATTTACAAAACCGTAAGAGATAGAGCCGTTGTTTATTATGCAAAAGTGCTTCAAATACGCTCCTATAACTCAATCTAACATTCAAAAGATAGATACGTCGTCGGTGAAAATATTTTCAATTCGGACTTAGTCTCTGTACGGAGAGGCTACCGAGAAGCGCTACCGACGAAGACTTTCTGATTAATTAAAAATCAACCGTAAGAGATAGAGCCGTGGTTTATTAAGCAAAAGTGCTTCAAATACGCTCCTATAACTGAAGATAACATTTAAAAGATACGTCGTCGGTGAAAATATTTTCAATTCGGACTTAGTCTCTGTACGGAGAGGCTACCGAGAAGCGCTACCGACGAAGATTTTCTGATTAATTTAAAAATCAACCGTAAGAGATAGAGCCGTGGTTTATTAAGCAAAAGTGCTTCAAATGCGCTCCCATAACTGAATATAACATTTAAAAGGTACGTCGTCGGTGAAAATATTTTCAATTCGGACTTAGTCTCGGTACGGAGAGGCTACCGTGAAGCGCTACCGACGAAGACTTTCTGGTTAATTTACAAAACCGTAAGAGATAGAGCCGTGGTTTATTATGCAAAAGTGCTCCAAATACGCTCCTATAACTCAATCTAACATTCAAAAGATACGTCGTCGGTGAAAATATTTTCAATTCGGACTTAGTCTCTGTACGGAGAGGCTACCGAGAAGCGCTACCGAAGAAGACTTTCTGATTAATTTAAAAATCAACCGTAAGAGATAGAGCCGTGGTTTATTAAGCAAAAGTGCTTCAAATACGCTCCCATAACTGAACATAACATTTAAAAGATACGTCGTCGGTGAAAATATTTTCAATTCGGACTTAGTCTCTGTACGGAGAGGCTACCGAGAAGCGCTACCGACGAAGACTTTCTGATTAATTTAAAAATCAACCGTAAGAGATAGAGCCGTGGTTTATTAAGCAAAAGTGCTTCAAATACGCTCCCATAACTGAACATAACATTTAAAAGGTACGTCGTCGGTGAAAATATTTTCAATTCGGACTTAGTCTCGGCACGGAGAGGCTACCATGAAGCGCTACCGACGAAGACTTTCTGGTTAATTTACAAAACCGTAAGAGATAGAGCCGTGGTTTATTATGCAAAAGTGCTTCAAATACGCTCCTATAACTCAATCTAACATTCAAAAGATACGTCGTCGGTGAAAATATTTTCAATTCGGACTTAGTCTCTGTACGGAGAGGCTACCGAGAAGCGCTACCGAAGAAGACTTTCTGATTAATTTAGAAATCAACCGTAAGAGATAGAGCCGTGGTTTATTAAGCAAAAGTGCTTCAAATACGCTCCCATAACTGAACATAACATTTAAAAGATACGTCGTCGGTGAAAATATTTTCAATTCGGACTTAGTCTCGGTACGGAGAGGCTACCGTGAAGCGCTACCGACGAAGACTTTCTGGTTAATTTACAAAACCGTAAGAGATAGAGCCGTGGTTTATTATGCAAAAGTGCTTCAAATACGCTCCTATAACTCAATCTAACATTCAAAAGATACGTCGTCGGTGAAAATATTTTCAATTCGGACTTAGTCTCTGTACGGAGAGGCTACCGAGAAGCGCTACCGACGAAGACTTTCTGATTAATTAAAAATCAACCGTAAGAGATAGAGCCGTGGTTTATTAAGCAAAAGTGCTTCAAATACGCTCCTATAACTGAACATAACATTTAAAAGATACGTCGTCGGTGAAAATATTTTCAATTCGGACTTAGTCTCTGTACGGAGAGGCTACCGAGAAGCGCTACCGACGAAGATTTTCTGATTAATTTAAAAATCAACCGTAAGAGATAGAGCCGTGGTTTATTAAGCAAAAGTGCTTCAAATACGCTCCCATAACTGAACATAACATTTAAAAGGTACGTCGTCGGTGAAAATATTTTCAATTCGGACTTAGTCTCGGTACGGAGAGGCTACCGTGAAGCGCTACCGACGAAGACTTTCTGGTTAATTTACAAAACCGTAAGAGATAGAGCCGTGGTTTATTATGCAAAAGTGCTCCAAATACGCTCCTATAACTCAATCTAACATCCAAAAGATACGTCGTCGGTGAAAATATTTTCAATTCGGACTTAGTCTCTGTACGGAGAGGCTACCGAGAAGCGCTACCGAAGAAGACTTTCTGATTAATTTAAAAATCAACCGTAAGAGATAGAGCCGTGGTTTATTAAGCAAAAGTGCTTCAAATACGCTCCCATAACTGAACATAACATTTAAAAGGTACGTCGTCGGTGAAAATATTTTCAATTCGGACTTAGTCTCGGTACGGAGAGGCTACCGTGAAGCGCTACCGACGAAGACTTTCTGGTTAATTTACAAAACCGTAAGAGATAGAGCCGTGGTTTATTATGCAAAAGTGCTCCAAATACGCTCCTATAACTCAATCTAACATTCAAAAGATACGTCGTCGGTGAAAATATTTTCAATTCGGACTTAGTCTCTGTACGGAGAGGCTACCGAGAAGCGCTACCGAAGAAGACTTTCTGATTAATTTAAAAATCAACCGTAAGAGATAGAGCCGTGGTTTATTAAGCAAAAGTGCTTCAAATACGCTCCCATAACTGAACATAACATTTAAAAGATACGTCGTCGGTGAAAATATTTTCAATTCGGACTTAGTCTCTGTACGGAGAGGCTACCGAGAAGCGCTACCGACGAAGACTTTCTGATTAATTTAAAAATCAACCGTAAGAGATAGAGCCGTGGTTTATTAAGCAAAAGTGCTTCAAATACGCTCCCATAACTGAACATAACATTTAAAAGGTACGTCGTCGGTGAAAATATTTTCAATTCGGACTTAGTCTCGGCACGGAGAGGCTACCGTGAAGCGCTACCGACGAAGACTTTCTGGTTAATTTACAAAACCGTAAGAGATAGAGCCGTGGTTTATTATGCAAAAGTGCTTCAAATACGCTCCTATAACTCAATCTAACATTCAAAAGATACGTCGTCGGTGAAAATATTTTCAATTCGGACTTAGTCTCTGTACGGAGAGGCTACCGAGAAGCGCTACCGAAGAAGACTTTCTGATTAATTTAGAAATCAACCGTAAGAGATAGAGCCGTGGTTTATTAAGCAAAAGTGCTTCAAATACGCTCCCATAACTGAACATAACATTTAAAAGATACGTCGTCGGTGAAAATATTTTCAATTCGGACTTAGTCTCGGTACGGAGAGGCTACCGTGAAGCGCTACCGACGAAGACTTTCTGGTTAATTTACAAAACCGTAAGAGATAGAGCCGTGGTTTATTATGCAAAAGTGCTTCAAATACGCTCCTATAACTCAATCTAACATTCAAAAGATACGTCGTCGGTGAAAATATTTTCAATTCGGACTTAGTCTCTGTACGGAGAGGCTACCGAGAAGCGCTACCGAAGAAGACTTTCTGATTAATTTAAAAATCAACCGTAAGAGATAGAGCCGTGGTTTATTAAGCAAAAGTGCTTCAAATACGCTCCCATAACTGAATATAACATTTAAAAGGTACGTCGTCGGTGAAAATATTTTCAATTCGGACTTAGTCTCGGTACGGAGAGGCTACCGTGAAGCGCTACCGACGAAGACTTTCTGGTTAATTTAAACATCAACAGTAAGAGATAGAGCCGTGGTTTGTTAAGCAAATGTGCGTCAAATACGCTCTCATAACTGAACATAACATTTAAAAGATACGTCGTCGGTGAAAATATTTTCAATTCGGACTTAGTCTCTGTACGGAGGGGCTACCGAGAAGCGCTACCGACGAAGACTTTCTGATTAATTTAAAAATCAACCGTAAGAAATAGAGCCGTGGTTTATTAAGCAAAAGTGCTTCAAATACGCTCCCATAACTGACCATAACATTTAAAAGATACGTTGTCGGTGAAAATATTTTCAATTCGGACTTAGTCTCTGTACGGAGAGGCTACCGAGAAGCGCTACCGACGAAGACTTTCTGATTAATTTAAAAATGAACCGTACGAGATAGAGCCGTGGTTTGTTAAGCAAATGTGCGTCAAATACGCTCTCATAACTGAACATAACATTTAAAAGATACGTCGTCGGTGAAAATATTTTCAATTCGGACTTAGTCTCTGTACGGAGAGGCTACCGAGAAGCGCTACCGACGAAGACTTTCTGATTAATTTAAAAATCAACCGTAAGAGATAGAGCCGTGGTTTATTAAGCAAAAGTGCTTCAAATACGCTCCCATAACTGAACATAACATTTAAAAGGTACGTCGTCGGTGAAAATATTTTCAATTCGGACTTAGTCTCTGTACGGAGAGGCTACCGAGAAGCGCTACCGATGAAGACTTTCTGATTAATTTAAAAATCAACCGTAAGAGATAGAGCCGTGGTTTATTAAGCAAAAGTGCTTCAAATACGCTCCCATAACTGAACATAACATTTAAAAGGTACGTCGTCGGTGAAAATATTTTCAATTCGGACTTAGTCTCGGTACGGAGAGGCTACCGTGAAGCGCTACCGACGAAGACTTTCTGGTTAATTTAAACATCAACAGTAAGAGATAGAGCCGTGGTTTATTATGCAAAAGTGCTTCAAATACGCTCCTATAACTCAATCTAACATTCAAAAGATACGTCGTCGGTGAAAATATTTTCAATTCGGACTTAGTCTCTGTACGGAGAGGCTACCGAGAAGCGCTACCGACGAAGACTTTCTGATTAATTTAAAAATCAACCGTAAGAGATAGAGCCGTGGTTTATTAAGCAAAAGTGCTTCAAATACGCTCCCATAACTGAACATAACATTTAAAAGATACGTCGTCGGTGAAAATATTTTCAATTCGGACTTAGTCTCTGTACGGAGAGGCTACCGAGAAGCGCTACCGACGAAGACTTTCTGATTAATTTAAAAATCAACCGTAAGAGATAGAGCCGTGGTTTATTAAGCAAAAGTGCTTCAAATACGCTCCCATAACTGAACATAACATTTAAAAGGTACGTCGTCGGTGAAAATTTTTTCAATTCGGACTTAGTCTCTGTACGGAGAGGCTACCGAGAAGCGCTACCGACGAAGACTTTCTGTTTAATTTAAAAAACAACCGTAAGAGATAGAGCCGTGGTTTGTTAAGCAAATGTGCGTCAAATACGCTCCCATAACTGAACATAACATTGAAAAGATACGTCGTCGGCGAAAATATTTTCAATTCGGACTTAGTCTCTGTACGGAGAGGCTACCGAGAAGCGCTACCGACGAAGACTTTCTGATTAATTTAAAAATCAACCGTAAGAGATAGAGCCGTGGTTTATTAAGCAAAAGTGCTTCAAATACGCTCCCATAACTGAACATAACATTTAAATGATACGTCGTCGGTGAAAATATTTTCAATTCGGACTTAGTCTCTGTACGGAGAGGCTACCGAGAAGCGCTACCGACGAAGACTTTCTGGTTAATTTACAAAACCGTAAGAGATAGAGCCGTGGTTTATTATGCAAAAGTGCTCCAAATACGCTCCTATAACTCAATCTAACATTCAAAAGATACGTCGTCGGTGAAAATATTTTCAATTCGGACTTAGTCTCTGTACGGAGAGGCTACCGAGAAGCGCTACCGAAGAAGACTTTCTTTTTAATTTAAAAATCAACCGTAAGAGATAGAGCCGTGGTTTATTAAGCAAAAGTGCTTCAAATACGCTCCCATAACTGAACATAACATTTAAAAGATACGTCGTCGGTGAAAATATTTTCAATTCGGACTTAGTCTCGGTACGGAGAGGCTACCGAGAAGCGCTACCGACGAAGACTTTCTGATTAATTAAAAATCAACCGTAAGAGATAGAGCCGTGGTTTATTAAGCAAAAGTGCTTCAAATACGCTCCCATAACTGAACATAACATTTAAATGATACGTGGTCGGTGAAAATATTTTCAATTCGGACTTAGTCTCTGTACGGAGAGGCTACCGAGAAGCGCTACCGACGAAGACTTTCTGGTTAATTTACAAAACCGTAAGAGATAGAGCCGTGGTTTATTATGCAAAAGTGCTTCAAATACGCTCCTATAACTCAATCTAACATTCAAAAGATACGTCGTCGGTGAAAATATTTTCAATTCGGACTTAGTCTCTGTACGGAGAGGCTACCGAGAAGCGCTACCGAAGAAGACTTTCTGATTAATTTAGAAATCAACCGTAAGAGATAGAGCCGTGGTTTATTAAGCAAAAGTGCTTCAAATACGCTCCCATAACTGAACATAACATTTAAAAGATACGTCGTCGGTGAAAATATTTTCAATTCGGACTTGGTCTCGGTACGGAGAGGCTACCGTGAAGCGCTACCGACGAAGACTTTCTGGTTAATTTACAAAACCGTAAGAGATAGAGCCGTGGTTTATTATGCAAAAGTGCTTCAAATACGCTCCTATAACTCAATCTAACATTCAAAAGATACGTCGTCGGTGAAAATATTTTCAATTCGGACTTAGTCTCTGTACGGAGAGGCTACCGAGAAGCGCTACCGACGAAGACTTTCTGATTAATTAAAAATCAACCGTAAGAGATAGAGCCGTGGTTTATTAAGCAAAAGTGCTTCAAATGCGCTCCTATAGCCGAACATAACATTTAAAAGATACGTCGTCGGTGAAAATATTTTCAATTCGGACTTAGTCTCTGTACGGAGAGGCTACCGAGAAGCGCTACCGACGAAGACTTTCTGATTAATTTAAAAATCAACCGTAAGAGATAGAGCCGTGGTTTATTAAGCAAAAGTGCTACAAATACGCTCCCATAACTGAACATAACATTTAAAAGATACGTCGTCGGTGAAAATATTTTCAATTCGGACTTAGTCTCTGTACGGAGAGGCTACCGAGAAGCGCTACCGACGAAGACTTTCTGATTAATTTAAAAATCAACCGTAAGAGATAGAGCCGTGGTTTATTAAGCAAAAGTGCTTCAAATACGCTCCCATAACTGAACATAACATTTAAATGATACGTGGTCGGTGAAAATATTTTCAATTCGGATTTAGTCTCTGTACGGAGAGGCTACCGAGAAGCGCTACCGACGAAGACTTTCTGGTTAATTTAGAAAACCGTAAGAGATAGAGCCGTGGTTTATTATGCAAAAGTGCTTCAAATACGCTCCTATAACTCAATCTAACATTCAAAAGATACGTCGTCGGTGAAAATATTTTCAATTCGGACTTAGTCTCTGTACGGAGAGGCTACCGAGAAGCGCTACCGAAGAAGACTTTCTGATTAATTTAGAAATCAACCGTAAGAGATAGAGCCGTGGTTTATTAAGCAAAAGTGCTTCAAATACGCTCCCATAACTGAACATAACATTTAAAAGATACGTCGTCGGTGAAAATATTTTCAATTCGGACTTGGTCTCGGTACGGAGAGGCTACCGTGAAGCGCTACCGACGAAGACTTTCTGGTTAATTTACAAAACCGTAAGAGATAGAGCCGTGGTTTATTATGCAAAAGTGCTTCAAATACGCTCCTATAACTCAATCTAACATTCAAAAGATACGTCGTCGGTGAAAATATTTTCAATTCGGACTTAGTCTCTGTACGGAGAGGCTACCGAGAAGCGCTACCGAAGAAGACTTTCTGATTAATTTAGAAATCAACCGTAAGAGATAGAGCCGTGGTTTATTAAGCAAAAGTGCTTCAAATACGCTCCCATAACTGAACATAACATTTAAAAGATACGTCGTCGGTGAAAATATTTTCAATTCGGACTTGGTCTCGGTACGGAGAGGCTACCGTGAAGCGCTACCGACGAAGACTTTCTGGTTAATTTACAAAACCGTAAGAGATAGAGCCGTGGTTTATTATGCAAAAGTGCTTCAAATACGCTCCTATAACTCAATCTAACATTCAAAAGATACGTCGTCGGTGAAAATATTTTCAATTCGGACTTAGTCTCTGTACGGAGAGGCTACCGAGAAGCGCTACCGACGAAGACTTTCTGATTAATTAAAAATCAACCGTAAGAGATAGAGCCGTGGTTTATTATGCAAAAGTGCTTCAAATACGCTCCTATAACTCAATCTAACATTCAAAAGATACGTCGTCGGTGAAAATATTTTCAATTCGGACTTAGTCTCTGTACGGAGAGGCTACCGAGAAGCGCTACCGACGAAGACTTTCTGATTAATTTAAAAATCAACCGTAAGAGATAGAGCCGTGGTTTATTAAGCAAAAGTGCTACAAATACGCTCCCATAACTGAACATAACATTTAAAAGATACGTCGTCGGTGAAAATATTTTCAATTCGGACTTAGTCTCTGTACGGAGAGGCTACCGAGAAGCGCTACCGACGAAGACTTTCTGATTAATTTAAAAATCAACCGTAAGAGATAGAGCTGTGGTTTATTAAGCAAAAGTGCTTCAAATACGCTCCCATAACTGAACATAACATTTAAAAGGTACGTCGTCGGTGAAAATATTTTCAATTCGGACTTAGTCTCGGTACGGAGAGGCTACCGTGAAGCGCTACCGACGAAGACTTTCTGGTTAATTTACAAAACCGTAAGAGATAGAGCCGTGGTTTATTATGCAAAAGTGCTTCAAATACGCTCCTATAACTCAATCTAACATTCAAAAGATACGTCGTCGGTGAAAATATTTTCAATTCGGACTTAGTCTCTGTACGGAGAGGCTACCGAGAAGCGCTACCGAAGAAGACTTTCTGATTAATTTAAAAATCAACCGTAAGAGATAGAGCCGTGGTTTATTAAGCAAAAGTGCTTCAAATACGCTCCCATAACTGAACATAACATTTAAAAGATACGTCGTCGGTGAAAATATTTTCAATTCGGACTTAGTCTCGGTACGGAGAGGCTACCGAGAAGCGCTACCGACGAAGACTTTCTGATTAATTAAAAATCAACCGTAAGAGATAGAGCCGTGGTTTATTAAGCAAAAGTGCTTCAAATACGCTCCCATAACTGAACATAACATTTAAATGATACGTGGTCGGTGAAAATATTTTCAATTCGGATTTAGTCTCTGTACGGAGAGGCTACCGAGAAGCGCTACCGACGAAGACTTTCTGGTTAATTTACAAAACCGTAAGAGATAGAGCCGTGGTTTATTATGCAAAAGTGCTTCAAATACGCTCCTATAACTCAATCTAACATTCAAAAGATACGTCGTCGGTGAAAATATTTTCAATTCGGACTTGGTCTCTGTACGGAGAGGCTACCGAGAAGCGCTACCGAAGAAGACTTTCTGATTAATTTAGAAATCAACCGTAAGAGATAGAGCCGTGGTTTATTAAGCAAAAGTGCTTCAAATACGCTCCCATAACTGAACATAACATTTAAAAGATACGTCGTCGGTGAAAATATTTTCAATTCGGACTTGGTCTCGGTACGGAGAGGCTACCGTGAAGCGCTACCGACGAAGACTTTCTGGTTAATTTACAAAACCGTAAGAGATAGAGCCGTGGTTTATTATGCAAAAGTGCTTCAAATACGCTCCTATAACTCAATCTAACATTCAAAAGATACGTCGTCGGTGAAAATATTTTCAATTCGGACTTAGTCTCTGTACGGAGAGGCTACCGAGAAGCGCTACCGACGAAGACTTTCTGATTAATTAAAAATCAACCGTAAGAGATAGAGCCGTGGTTTATTAAGCAAAAGTGCTTCAAATGCGCTCCTATAACTGAAGATAACATTTAAAAGATACGTCGTCGGTGAAAATATTTTCAATTCGGACTTAGTCTCTGTACGGAGAGGCTACCGAGAAGCGCTACCGACGAAGATTTTCTGATTAATTTAAAAATCAACCGTAAGAGATAGAGCCGTGGTTTATTAAGCAAAAGTGCTTCAAATACGCTCCCATAACTGAACATAACATTTAAATGATACGTGGTCGGTGAAAATATTTTCAATTCGGATTTAGTCTCTGTACGGAGAGGCTACCGTGAAGCGCTACCGACGAAGACTTTCTGGTTAATTTACAAAACCGTAAGAGATAGAGCCGTGGTTTATTATGCAAAAGTGCTCCAAATACGCTCCTATAACTCAATCTAACATTCAAAAGATACGTCGTCGGTGAAAATATTTTCAATTCGGACTTAGTCTCTGTACGGAGAGGCTACCGAGAAGCGCTACCGAAGAAGACTTTCTGATTAATTTAAAAATCAACCGTAAGAGATAGAGCCGTGGTTTATTAAGCAAAAGTGCTACAAATACGCTCCCATAACTGAACATAACATTTAAAAGATACGTCGTCGGTGAAAATATTTTCAATTCGGACTTAGTCTCTGTACGGAGAGGCTACCGAGAAGCGCTACCGACGAAGACTTTCTGATTAATTTAAAAATCAACCGTAAGAGATAGAGCCGTGGTTTATTAAGCAAAAGTGCTTCAAATACGCTCCCATAACTGAACATAACATTTAAAAGGTACGTCGTCGGTGAAAATATTTTCAATTCGGACTTAGTCTCGGTACGGAGAGGCTACCGTGAAGCGCTACCGACGAAGACTTTCTGGTTAATTTACAAAACCGTAAGAGATAGAGCCGTGGTTTATTATGCAAAAGTGCTTCAAATACGCTCCTATAACTCAATCTAACATTCAAAAGATACGTCGTCGGTGAAAATATTTTCAATTCGGACTTAGTCTCTGTACGGAGAGGCTACCGAGAAGCGCTACCGAAGAAGACTTTCTGATTAATTTAAAAATCAACCGTAAGAGATAGAGCCGTGGTTTATTAAGCAAAAGTGCTTCAAATACGCTCCCATAACTGAACATAACATTTAAAAGATACGTCGTCGGTGAAAATATTTTCAATTCGGACTTAGTCTCGGTACGGAGAGGCTACCGAGAAGCGCTACCGACGAAGACTTTCTGATTAATTAAAAATCAACCGTAAGAGATAGAGCCGTGGTTTATTAAGCAAAAGTGCTTCAAATACGCTCCCATAACTGAACATAACATTTAAATGATACGTGGTCGGTGAAAATATTTTCAATTCGGATTTAGTCTCTGTACGGAGAGGCTACCGAGAAGCGCTACCGACGAAGACTTTCTGGTTAATTTACAAAACCGTAAGAGATAGAGCCGTGGTTTATTATGCAAAAGTGCTTCAAATACGCTCCTATAACTCAATCTAACATTCAAAAGATACGTCGTCGGTGAAAATATTTTCAATTCGGACTTAGTCTCTGTACGGAGAGGCTACCGAGAAGCGCTACCGAAGAAGACTTTCTGATTAATTTAGAAATCAACCGTAAGAGATAGAGCCGTGGTTTATTAAGCAAAAGTGCTTCAAATACGCTCCCATAACTGAACATAACATTTAAAAGATACGTCGTCGGTGAAAATATTTTCAATTCGGACTTGGTCTCGGTACGGAGAGGCTACCGTGAAGCGCTACCGACGAAGACTTTCTGGTTAATTTACAAAACCGTAAGAGATAGAGCCGTGGTTTATTACGCAAAAGTGCTTCAAATACGCTCCTATAACTCAATCTAACATTCAAAAGATACGTCGTCGGTGAAAATATTTTCAATTCGGACTTAGTCTCTGTACGGAGAGGCTACCGAGAAGCGCTACCGACGAAGACTTTCTGATTAATTAAAAATCAACCGTAAGAGATAGAGCCGTGGTTTATTAAGCAAAAGTGCTTCAAATGCGCTCCTATAACTGAACATAACATTTAAAAGATACGTCGTCGGTGAAAATATTTTCAATTCGGACTTAGTCTCTGTACGGAGAGGCTACCGAGAAGCGCTACCGAAGAAGACTTTCTGATTAATTTAAAAATCAACCGTAAGAGATAGAGCCGTGGTTTATTAAGCAAAAGTGCTACAAATACGCTCCCATAACTGAACATAACATTTAAAAGATACGTCGTCGGTGAAAATATTTTCAATTCGGACTTAGTCTCTGTACGGAGAGGCTACCGAGAAGCGCTACCGACGAAGACTTTCTGATTAATTTAAAAATCAACCGTAAGAGATAGAGCCGTGGTTTATTAAGCAAAAGTGCTTCAAATACGCTCCCATAACTGAACATAACATTTAAATGATACGTGGTCGGTGAAAATATTTTCAATTCGGATTTAGTCTCTGTACGGAGAGGCTACCGAGAAGCGCTACCGACGAAGACTTTCTGGTTAATTTAGAAAACCGTAAGAGATAGAGCCGTGGTTTATTATGCAAAAGTGCTTCAAATACGCTCCTATAACTCAATCTAACATTCAAAAGATACGTCGTCAGTGAAAATATTTTCAATTCGGACTTAGTCTCTGTACGGAGAGGCTACCGAGAAGCGCTACCGAAGAAGACTTTCTGATTAATTTAGAAATCAACCGTAAGAGATAGAGCCGTGGTTTATTAAGCAAAAGTGCTTCAAATACGCTCCCATAACTGAACATAACATTTAAAAGATACGTCGTCGGTGAAAATATTTTCAATTCGGACTTAGTCTCGGTACGGAGAGGCTACCGTGAAGCGCTACCGACGAAGACTTTCTGGTTAATTTACAAAACCGTAAGAGATAGAGCCGTGGTTTATTATGCAAAAGTGCTTCAAATACGCTCCTATAACTCAATCTAACATTCAAAAGATACGTCGTCGGTGAAAATATTTTCAATTCGGACTTAGTCTCTGTACGGAGAGGCTACCGAGAAGCGCTACCGAAGAAGACTTTCTGATTAATTTAGAAATCAACCGTAAGAGATAGAGCCGTGGTTTATTAAGCAAAAGTGCTTCAAATACGCTCCCATAACTGAACATAACATTTAAAAGATACGTCGTCGGTGAAAATATTTTCAATTCGGACTTGGTCTCGGTACGGAGAGGCTACCGTGAAGCGCTACCGACGAAGACTTTCTGGTTAATTTACAAAACCGTAAGAGATAGAGCCGTGGTTTATTATGCAAAAGTGCTTCAAATACGCTCCTATAACTCAATCTAACATTCAAAAGATACGTCGTCGGTGAAAATATTTTCAATTCGGACTTAGTCTCTGTACGGAGAGGCTACCGAGAAGCGCTACCGACGAAGACTTTCTGATTAATTAAAAATCAACCGTAAGAGATAGAGCCGTGGTTTATTATGCAAAAGTGCTTCAAATACGCTCCTATAACTCAATCTAACATTCAAAAGATACGTCGTCGGTGAAAATATTTTCAATTCGGACTTAGTCTCTGTACGGAGAGGCTACCGAGAAGCGCTACCGAAGAAGACTTTCTGATTAATTTAAAAATCAACCGTAAGAGATAGAGCCGTGGTTTATTAAGCAAAAGTGCTACAAATACGCTCCCATAACTGAACATAACATTTAAAAGATACGTCGTCGGTGAAAATATTTTCAATTCGGACTTAGTCTCTGTACGGAGAGGCTACCGAGAAGCGCTACCGACGAAGACTTTCTGATTAATTTAAAAATCAACCGTAAGAGATAGAGCTGTGGTTTATTAAGCAAAAGTGCTTCAAATACGCTCCCATAACTGAACATAACATTTAAAAGATACGTCGTCGGTGAAAATATTTTCAATTCGGACTTAGTCTCGGTACGGAGAGGCTACCGTGAAGCGCTACCGACGAAGACTTTCTGGTTAATTTACAAAACCGTAAGAGATAGAGCCGTGGTTTATTATGCAAAAGTGCTTCAAATACGCTCCTATAACTCAATCTAACATTCAAAAGATACGTCGTCGGTGAAAATATTTTCAATTCGGACTTAGTCTCTGTACGGAGAGGCTACCGAGAAGCGCTACCGAAGAAGACTTTCTGATTAATTTAAAAATCAACCGTAAGAGATAGAGCCGTGGTTTATTAAGCAAAAGTGCTTCAAATACGCTCCCATAACTGAACATAACATTTAAAAGATACGTCGTCGGTGAAAATATTTTCAATTCGGACTTAGTCTCGGTACGGAGAGGCTACCGAGAAGCGCTACCGACGAAGACTTTCTGATTAATTAAAAATCAACCGTAAGAGATAGAGCCGTGGTTTATTAAGCAAAAGTGCTTCAAATACGCTCCCATAACTGAACATAACATTTAAATGATACGTGGTCGGTGAAAATATTTTCAATTCGGATTTAGTCTCTGTACGGAGAGGCTACCGAGAAGCGCTACCGACGAAGACTTTCTGGTTAATTTACAAAACCGTAAGAGATAGAGCCGTGGTTTATTATGCAAAAGTGCTTCAAATACGCTCCTATAACTCAATCTAACATTCAAAAGATACGTCGTCGGTGAAAATATTTTCAATTCGGACTTAGTCTCTGTACGGAGAGGCTACCGAGAAGCGCTACCGAAGAAGACTTTCTGATTAATTTAGAAATCAACCGTAAGAGATAGAGCCGTGGTTTATTAAGCAAAAGTGCTTCAAATACGCTCCCATAACTGAACATAACATTTAAAAGATACGTCGTCGGTGAAAATATTTTCAATTCGGACTTGGTCTCGGTACGGAGAGGCTACCGTGAAGCGCTACCGACGAAGACTTTCTGGTTAATTTACAAAACCGTAAGAGATAGAGCCGTGGTTTATTATGCAAAAGTGCTTCAAATACGCTCCTATAACTCAATCTAACATTCAAAAGATACGTCGTCGGTGAAAATATTTTCAATTCGGACTTAGTCTCTGTACGGAGAGGCGACCGAGAAGCGCTACCGACGAAGACTTTCTGATTAATTAAAAATCAACCGTAAGAGATAGAGCCGTGGTTTATTAAGCAAAAGTGCTTCAAATGCGCTCCTATAACTGAACATAACATTTAAAAGATACGTCGTCGGTGAAAATATTTTCAATTCGGACTTAGTCTCTGTACGGAGAGGCTACCGAGAAGCGCTACCGAAGAAGACTTTCTGATTAATTTAGAAATCAACCGTAAGAGATAGAGCCGTGGTTTATTAAGCAAAAGTGCTTCAAATACGCTCCCATAACTGAACATAACATTTAAAAGATACGTCGTCGGTGAAACTATTTTCAATTCGGACTTAGTCTCGGTACGGAGAGGCTACCGTGAAGCGCTACCGACGAAGACTTTCTGGTTAATTTACAAAACCGTAAGAGATAGAGCCGTGGTTTATTATGCAAAAGTGCTTCAAATACGCTCCTATAACTCAATCTAACATTCAAAAGATACGTCGTCGGTGAAAATATTTTCAATTCGGACTTAGTCTCTGTACGGAGAGGCTACCGAGAAGCGCTACCGACGAAGACTTTCTGATTAATTAAAAATCAACCGTAAGAGATAGAGCCGTGGTTTATTAAGCAAAAGTGCTTCAAATACGCTCCTATAACTGAAGATAACATTTAAAAGATACGTCGTCGGTGAAAATATTTTCAATTCGGACTTAGTCTCTGTACGGAGAGGCTACCGAGAAGCGCTACCGACGAAGATTTTCTGATTAATTTAAAAATCAACCGTAAGAGATAGAGCCGTGGTTTATTAAGCAAAAGTGCTTCAAATACGCTCCCATAACTGAACATAACATTTAAAAGGTACGTCGTCGGTGAAAATATTTTCAATTCGGACTTAGTCTCGGTACGGAGAGGCTACCGTGAAGCGCTACCGACGAAGACTTTCTGGTTAATTTACAAAACCGTAAGAGATAGAGCCGTGGTTTATTATGCAAAAGTGCTTCAAATACGCTCCTATAACTGAACATAACATTTAAAAGATACGTCGTCGGTGAAAATATTTTCAATTCGGACTTAGTCTCTGTACGGAGAGGCTACCGAGAAGCGCTACCGAAGAAGACTTTCTGATTAATTTAAAAATCAACCGTAAGAGATAGAGCCGTGGTTTCTTAAGCATAAGTGCTTCAAATACGCTCCCATAACTGAACATAACATTTAAATGATACGTGGTCGGTGAAAATATTTTCAATTCGGATTTAGTCTCTGTACGGAGAGGCTACCGAGAAGCGCTACCTCCGAAGACTTTCTGATTAATTAAAAATCAACCGTAAGAGATAGAGCCGTGGTTTATTAAGCAAAAGTGCTTCAAATACGCTCCTATAACTGAACATAACATTTAAAAGATACGTCGTCGGTGAAAATATTTTCAATTCGGACTTAGTCTCTGTACGGAGAGGCTACCGAGAAGCGCTACCGACGAAGACTTTCTGATTAATTTAGAAATCAACCGTAAGAGATAGAGCCGTGGTTTATTATGCAAAAGTGCTTCAAATACGCTCCTATAACTCAATCTAACATTCAAAAGATACGTCGTCGGTGAAAATATTTTCAATTCGGACTTAGTCTCTGTACGGAGAGGCTACCGAGAAGCGCTACCGACGAAGACTTTCTGATTAATTAAAAATCAACCGTAAGAGATAGAGCCGTGGTTTATTAAGCAAAAGTGCTTCAAATACGCTCCTATAACTGAAGATAACATTTAAAAGATACGTCGTCGGTGAAAATATTTTCAATTCGGACTTAGTCTCTGTACGGAGAGGCTACCGAGAAGCGCTACCGACGAAGATTTTCTGATTAATTTAAAAATCAACCGTAAGAGATAGAGCCGTGGTTTATTAAGCAAAAGTGCTTCAAATACGCTCCCATAACTGAACATAACATTTAAAAGGTACGTCGTCGGTGAAAATATTTTCAATTCGGACTTAGTCTCGGTACGGAGAGGCTACCGTGAAGCGCTACCGACGAAGACTTTCTGGTTAATTTACAAAACCGTAAGAGATAGAGCCGTGGTTTATTATGCAAAAGTGCTCCAAATACGCTCCTATAACTCAATCTAACATTCAAAAGATACGTCGTCGGTGAAAATATTTTCAATTCGGACTTAGTCTCTGTACGGAGAGGCTACCGAGAAGCGCTACCGAAGAAGACTTTCTGATTAATTTAAAAATCAACCGTAAGAGATAGAGCCGTGGTTTATTAAGCAAAAGTGCTTCAAATACGCTCCCATAACTGAACATAACATTTAAAAGATACGTCGTCGGTGAAAATATTTTCAATTCGGACTTAGTCTCTGTACGGAGAGGCTACCGAGAAGCGCTACCGACGAAGACTTTCTGATTAATTTAAAAATCAACCGTAAGAGATAGAGCCGTGGTTTATTAAGCAAAAGTGCTTCAAATACGCTCCCATAACTGAACATAACATTTAAAAGGTACGTCGTCGGTGAAAATATTTTCAATTCGGACTTAGTCTCGGTACGGAGAGGCTACCGTGAAGCGCTACCGACGAAGACTTTCTGGTTAATTTACAAAACCGTAAGAGATAGAGCCGTGGTTTATTATGCAAAAGTGCTTCAAATACGCTCCTATAACTCAATCTAACATTCAAAAGATACGTCGTCGGTGAAAATATTTTCAATTCGGACTTAGTCTCTGTACGGAGAGGCTACCGAGAAGCGCTACCGAAGAAGACTTTCTGATTAATTTAAAAATCAACCGTAAGAGATAGAGCCGTGGTTTATTAAGCAAAAGTGCTTCAAATACGCTCCCATAACTGAACATAACATTTAAAAGATACGTCGTCGGTGAAAATATTTTCAATTCGGACTTAGTCTCGGTACGGAGAGGCTACCGAGAAGCGCTACCGACGAAGACTTTCTGATTAATTAAAAATCAACCGTAAGAGATAGAGCCGTGGTTTATTAAGCAAAAGTGCTTCAAATACGCTCCCATAACTGAACATAACATTTAAATGATACGTGGTCGGTGAAAATATTTTCAATTCGGACTTAGTCTCTGTACGGAGAGGCTACCGAGAAGCGCTACCGACGAAGACTTTCTGGTTAATTTACAAAACCGTAAGAGATAGAGCCGTGGTTTATTATGCAAAAGTGCTTCAAATACGCTCCTATAACTCAATCTAACATTCAAAAGATACGTCGTCGGTGAAAATATTTTCAATTCGGACTTAGTCTCTGTACGGAGAGGCTACCGAGAAGCGCTACCGAAGAAGACTTTCTGATTAATTTAAAAATCAACCGTAAGAGATAGAGCCGTGGTTTATTAAGCAAAAGTGCTTCAAATACGCTCCCATAACTGAACATAACATTTAAAAGATACGTCGTCGGTGAAAATATTTTCAATTCGGACTTAGTCTCGGTACGGAGAGGCTACCGTGAAGCGCTACCGACGAAGACTTTCTGGTTAATTTACAAAACCGTAAGAGATAGAGCCGTGGTTTATTATGCAAAAGTGCTTCAAATACGCTCCTATAACTCAATCTAACATTCAAAAGATACGTCGTCGGTGAAAATATTTTCAATTCGGACTTAGTCTCTGTACGGAGAGGCTACCGAGAAGCGCTACCGACGAAGACTTTCTGATTAATTAAAAATCAACCGTAAGAGATAGAGCCGTGGTTTATTAAGCAAAAGTGCTTCAAATGCGCTCCTATAACTGAACATAACATTTAAAAGATACGTCGTCGGTGAAAATATTTTCAATTCGGACTTAGTCTCTGTACGGAGAGGCTACCGAGAAGCGCTACCGACGAAGATTTTCTGATTAATTTAAAAATCAACCGTAAGAGATAGAGCCGTGGTTTATTAAGCAAAAGTGCTTCAAATACGCTCCCATAACTGAACATAACATTTAAAAGGTACGTCGTCGGTGAAAATATTTTCAATTCGGACTTAGTCTCGGTACGGAGAGGCTACCGTGAAGCGCTACCGACGAAGACTTTCTGGTTAATTTACAAAACCGTAAGAGATAGAGCCGTGGTTTATTATGCAAAAGTGCTCCAAATACGCTCCTATAACTCAATCTAACATTCAAAAGATACGTCGTCGGTGAAAATATTTTCAATTCGGACTTAGTCTCTGTACGGAGAGGCTACCGAGAAGCGCTACCGACGAAGACTTTCTGATTAATTTAGAAATCAACCGTAAGAGATAGAGCCGTGGTTTATTAAGCAAAAGTGCTTCAAATACGCTCCCATAACTGAACATAACATTTAAAAGATACGTCGTCGGTGAAACTATTTTCAATTCGGACTTAGTCTCGGTACGGAGAGGCTACCGTGAAGCGCTACCGACGAAGACTTTCTGGTTAATTTACAAAACCGTAAGAGATAGAGCCGTGGTTTATTATGCAAAAGTGCTTCAAATACGCTCCTATAACTCAATCTAACATTCAAAAGATACGTCGTCGGTGAAAATATTTTCAATTCGGACTTAGTCTCTGTACGGAGAGGCTACCGAGAAGCGCTACCGACGAAGACTTTCTGATTAATTAAAAATCAACCGTAAGAGATAGAGCCGTGGTTTATTAAGCAGAAGTGCTTCAAATACGCTCCTATAACTGAAGATAACATTTAAAAGATACGTCGTCGGTGAAAATATTTTCAATTCGGACTTAGTCTCTGTACGGAGAGGCTACCGAGAAGCGCTACCGACGAAGATTTTCTGATTAATTTAAAAATCAACCGTAAGAGATAGAGCCGTGGTTTATTAAGCAAAAGTGCTTCAAATACGCTCCCATAACTGAACATAACATTTAAAAGGTACGTCGTCGGTGAAAATATTTTCAATTCGGACTTAGTCTCGGTACGGAGAGGCTACCGTGAAGCGCTACCGACGAAGACTTTCTGGTTAATTTACAAAACCGTAAGAGATAGAGCCGTGGTTTATTATGCAAAAGTGCTCCAAATACGCTCCTATAACTCAATCTAACAAACAAAAGATACGTCGTCGGTGAAAATATTTTCAATTCGGACTTAGTCTCTGTACGGAGAGGCTACCGAGAAGCGCTACCGAAGAAGACTTTCTGATTAATTTAAAAATCAACCGTAAGAGATAGAGCCGTGGTTTATTAAGCAAAAGTGCTTCAAATACGCTCCCATAACTGAACATAACATTTAAAACATACGTCGTCGGTGAAAATATTTTCAATTCGGACTTAGTCTCTGTACGGAGAGGCTACCGAGAAGCGCTACCGACGAAGACTTTCTGATTAATTTAAAAATCAACCGTAAGAGATAGAGCCGTGGTTTATTAAGCAAAAGTGCTTCAAATACGCTCCCATAACTGAACATAACATTTAAAAGGTACGTCGTCGGTGAAAATATTTTCAATTCGGACTTAGTCTCGGCACGGAGAGGCTACAGTGAAGCGCTACCGACGAAGACTTTCTGGTTAATTTACAAAACCGTAAGAGATAGAGCCGTGGTTTATTATGCAAAAGTGCTTCAAATACGCTCCTATAACTCAATCTAACATTCAAAAGATACGTCGTCGGTGAAAATATTTTCAATTCGGACTTAGTCTCTGTACGGAGAGGCTACCGAGAAGCGCTACCGAAGAAGACTTTCCGATTAATTTAAAAATCAACCGTAAGAGATAGAGCCGTGGTTTATTAAGCAAAAGTGCTTCAAATACGCTCCCATAACTGAACATAACATTTAAAAGATACGTCGTCGGTGAAAATATTTTCAATTCGGACTTAGTCTCGGTACGGAGAGGCTACCGAGAAGCGCTACCGACGAAGACTTTCTGATTAATTAAAAATCAACCGTAAGAGATAGAGCCGTGGTTTATTAAGCAAAAGTGCTTCAAATACGCTCCTATAACTGAACATAACATTTAAAAGATACGTCGTCGGTGAAAATATTTTCAATTCGGACTTAGTCTCTGTACGGAGAGGCTACCGAGAAGCGCTACCGAAGAAGACTTTCTGATTAATTTAAAAATCAACCGTAAGAGATAGAGCCGTGGTTTATTAAGCAAAAGTGCTTCAAATACGCTCCCATAACTGAACATAACATTTAAAAGATACGTCGTCGGTGAAAATATTTTCAATTCGGACTTAGTCTCGGTACGGAGAGGCTACCGAGAAGCGCTACCGACGAAGACTTTCTGATTAATTAAAAATCAACCGTAAGAGATAGAGCCGTAGTTTATTAAGCAAAAGTGCTTCAAATACGCTCCTATAACTGAACATAACATTTAAAAGATACGTCGTCGGTGAAAATATTTTCAATTCGGACTTAGTCTCGGCACGGAGAGGCTACCGTGAAGCGCTACCGACGAAGACTTTCTGGTTAATTTACAAAACCGTAAGAGATAGAGCCGTGGTTTATTATGCAAAAGTGCTTCAAATACGCTCCTATAACTCAATCTAACATTCAAAAGATACGTCGACGGTGAAAATATTTTCAATTCGGACTTAGTCTCGGTACGGAGAGGCTACCGTGAAGCGCTACCGACGAAGACTTTCTGGTTAATTTAAACATCAACAGTAAGAGATAGAGCCGTGGTTTATTATGCAAAAGTGCTTCAAATTCGCTCCTATAACTCAATCTAACATTCAAAAGATACGTCGTCGGTGAAAATATTTTCAATTCGGAATTAGTCTCTGTACGGAGAGGCTACCGAGAAGCGCTACCGACGAAGACTTTCTGATTAATTTAAAAATCAACCGTAAGAGATAGAGCCGTGGTTTATTAAGCAAAAGTGCTTCAAATACGCTCCCATAACTGAACATAACATTTAAAAGATACGTCGTCGGTGAAAATATTTTCAATTCGGACTTAGTCTCTGTACGGAGAGGCTACCGAGAAGCGCTACCGACGAAGACTTTCTGATTAATTAAAAATCAACCGTAAGAGATAGAGCCGTGGTTTCTTAAGCAAAAGTGCTTCAAATACGCTCGCATAACTGAACATAACATTTAAAAGGTACGTCGTCGGTGAAAATATTTTCAATTCGGACTTAGTCTCGGCACGGAGAGGCTACCGTGAAGCGCTACCGACGAAGA
Organism: Nysson spinosus; assembly: GCA_910591585.2. Taxonomy (NCBI): domain Eukaryota; kingdom Metazoa; phylum Arthropoda; class Insecta; order Hymenoptera; family Crabronidae; genus Nysson; species Nysson spinosus. The sequence goes on along the minus strand of CAJUYC020000091.1, from coordinate 2,324,758 downwards.
CTTTCTGGTTAATTTACAAAACCGTAAGAGATAGAGCCGTGGTTTATTATGCAAAAGTGCTTCAAATACGCTCCCATAACTGAACATAACATTTAAAAGGTACGTCGTCGGTGAAAATATTTTCAATTCGGACTTAGTCTCGGTACGGAGAGGCTACCGTGAAGCGCTACCGACGAAGACTTTCTGGTTAATTTAAACATCAACAGTAAGAGATAGAGCCGTGGTTTGTTAAGCAAATGTGCGTCAAATACGCTCTCATAACTGAACATAACATTTAAAAGATACGTCGTCGGTGAAAATATTTTCAATTCGGACTTAGTCTCTGTACGGAGAGGCTACCGAGAAGCGCTACCGACGAAGACTTTCTGATTAATTTAAAAATCAACCGTAAGAAATAGAGCCGTGGTTTATTAAGCAAAAGTGCTTCAAATACGCTCCCATAACTGACCATAACATTTAAAAGATACGTTGTCGGTGAAAATATTTTCAATTCGTACTTAGTCTCTGTACGGAGAGGCTACCGAGAAGCGCTACCGACGAAGACTTTCTGATTAATTAAAAAATGAACCGTACGAGATAGAGCCGTGGTTTGTTAAGCAAATGTGCGTCAAATACGCTCTCATAACTGAACATAACATTTAAAAGATACGTCGTCGGTGAAAATATTTTCAATTCGGACTTAGTCTCTGTACGGAGAGGCTACCGAGAAGCGCTACCGACAAAGACTTTCTGATTAATTTAAAAATCAACCGTAAGAGATAGAGCCGTGGTTTATTAAGCAAAAGTGCTTCAAATACGCTCCCATAACTGAACATAACATTTAAAAGGTACGTCGTCGGTGAAAATATTTTCAATTCGGACTTAGTCTCTGTACGGAGAGGCTACCGAGAAGCGCTACCGACGAAGACTTTCTGATTAATTTAAAAATCAACCGTAAGAGATAGAGCCGTGGTTTATTAAGCAAAAGTGCTTCAAATACGCTCCCATAACTGAACATAACATTTAAAAGGTACGTCGTCGGTGAAAATATTTTCAATTCGGACTTAGTCTCGGCACGGAGAGGCTACCGTGAAGCGCTACCGACGAAGACTTTCTGGTTAATTTAAACATCAACAGTAAGAGATAGAGCCGTGGTTTATTATGCAAAAGTGCTTCAAATACGCTCCTATAACTCAATCTAACATTCAAAAGATACGTCGTCGGTGAAAATATTTTCAATTCGGACTTAGTCTCTGTACGGAGAGGCTACCGAGAAGCGCTACCGACGAAGACTTTCTGATTATTTTAAAAATCAACCGTAAGAAATAGAGCCGTGGTTTATTAAGCAAAAGTGCTTCAAATACGCTCCCATAACTGACCATAACATTTAAAAGATACGTCGTCGGTGAAAATATTTTCCATTCGGACTTAGTCTCTGTACGGAGAGGCTACCGAGAAGCGCTACCGACGAAGACTTTCTGATTAATTTAAAAATGAACCGTAAGAGATAGAGCCGTGGTTTGTTAAGCAAATGTGCGTCAAATACGCTCTCATAACTGAACATAACATTTAAAAGATACGTCGTCGGTGAAAATATTTTCAATTCGGACTTAGTCTCTGTACGGAGAGGCTACCGAGAAGCGCTACCGACGAAGACTTTCTGATTAATTTAAAAATCAACCGTAAGAGATAGAGCCGTGGTTTATTAAGCAAAAGTGCTTCAAATACGCTCCCATAACTGAACATAACATTTAAAAGGTACGTCGTCGGTGAAAATATTTTCAATTCGGACTTAGTCTCGGCACGGAGAGGCTACCGTGAAGCGCTACCGACGAAGACTTTCTGGTTAATTTACAAAACCGTAAGAGATAGAGCCGTGGTTTATTATGCAAAAGTGCTTCAAATACGCTCCTATAACTCAATCTAACATTCAAAAGATACGTCGTCGGTGAAAATATTTTCAATTCGGACTTAGTCTCTGTACGGAGAGGCTACCGAGAAGCGCTACCGAAGAAGACTTTCTGATTAATTTAGAAATCAACCGTAAGAGATAGAGCCGTGGTTTATTAAGCAAAAGTGCTTCAAATACGCTCCCATAACTGAACATAACATTTAAAAGATACGTCGTCGGTGAAAATATTTTCAATTCGGACTTAGTCTCGGTACGGAGAGGCTACCGTGAAGCGCTACCGACGAAGACTTTCTGGTTAATTTACAAAACCGTAAGAGATAGAGCCGTGGTTTATTATGCAAAAGTGCTTCAAATACGCTCCTATAACTCAATCTAACATTCAAAAGATACGTCGTCGGTGAAAATATTTTCAATTCGGACTTAGTCTCTGTACGGAGAGGCTACCGAGAAGCGCTACCGACGAAGACTTTCTGATTAATTTAAAAATCAACCGTAAGAGATAGAGCCGTGGTTTATTAAGCAAAAGTGCTTCAAATACGCTCCCATAACTGAACATAACATTTAAAAGGTACGTCGTCGGTGAAAATATTTTCAATTCGGACTTAGTCTCGGCACGGAGAGGCTACCGTGAAGCGCTACCGACGAAGACTTTCTGGTTAATTTACAAAACCGTAAGAGATAGAGCCGTGGTTTATTATGCAAAAGTGCTTCAAATACGCTCCTATAACTCAATCTAACATTCAAAAGATACGTCGTCGGTGAAAATATTTTCAATTCGGACTTAGTCTCTGTACGGAGAGGCTACCGAGAAGCGCTACCGAAGAAGACTTTCTGATTAATTTAAAAATCAACCGTAAGAGATAGAGCCGTGGTTTATTAAGCAAAAGTGCTTCAAATACGCTCCCATAACTGAACATAACATTTAAAAGATACGTCGTCGGTGAAAATATTTTCAATTCGGACTTAGTCTCGGTACGGAGAGGCTACCGAGAAGCGCTACCGACGAAGACTTTCTGATTAATTAAAAATCAACCGTAAGAGATAGAGCCGTGGTTTATTAAGCAAAAGTGCTTCAAATACGCTCCGATAACTGAACATAACATTTAAAAGATACGTCGTCGGTGAAAATATTTTCAATTCGGACTTAGTCTCTGTACGGAGAGGCTACCGAGAAGCGCTACCGAAGAAGACTTTCTGATTAATTTAAAAATCAACCGTAAGAGATAGAGCCGTGGTTTATTAAGCAAAAGTGCTTCAAATACGCTCCCATAACTGAACATAACATTTAAAAGATACGTCGTCGGTGAAAATATTTTCAATTCGGACTTAGTCTCGGTACGGAGAGGCTACCGAGAAGCGCTACCGACGAAGACTTTCTGATTAATTAAAAATCAACCGTAAGAGATAGAGCCGTGGTTTATTAAGCAAAAGTGCTTCAAATACGCTCCTATAACTGAACATAACATTTAAAAGATACGTCGTCGGTGAAAATATTTTCAATTCGGACTTAGTCTCGGCACGGAGAGGCTACCGAGAAGCGCTACCGACGAAGACTTTCTGATTAATTTAAAAATGAACCGTAAGAGAGAGAGCCGTGGTTTGTTAAGCAAATGTGCGTCAAATACGCTCTCATAACTGAACATAACATTTAAAAGATACGTCGTCGGTGAAAATATTTTCAATTCGGACTTAGTCTCTGTACGGAGAGGCTACCGAGAAGCGCTACCGACGAAGACTTTCTGATTAATTTAAAAATCAACCGTAAGAGATAGAGCCGTGGTTTATTAAGCAAAAGTGCTTCAAATACGCTCCCATAACTGAACATAACATTTAAAAGGTACGTCGTCGGTGAAAATATTTTCAATTCGGACTTAGTCTCGGCACGGAGAGGCTACCGTGAAGCGCTACCGACGAAGACTTTCTGGTTAATTTACAAAACCGTAAGAGATAGAGCCGTGGTTTATTAAGCAAAAGTGCTTCAAATACGCTCCTATAACTCAATCTAACATTCAAAAGATACGTCGTCGGTGAAAATATATTCAATTCGGACTTAGTCTCGGCACGGAGAGGCTACCGTGAAGCGCTACCGACGAAGACTTTCTGGTTAATTTAAAAATCAACCGTAAGAGATAGAGCCGTGGTTTATTAAGCAAAAGTGCTTCAAATACGCTCCCATAACTGAACATAACATTTAAAAGGTACGTCGTCGGTGAAAATATTTTCAATGCGGACTTAGTCTCGGCACGGAGAGGCTACCGTGAAGCGCTACCGACGAAGACTTTCTGGTTAATTTACAAAACCGTAAGAGATAGAGCCGTGGTTTATTATGCAAAAGTGCTTCAAATACGCTCCTATAACTCAATCTAACATTCAAAAGATACGTCGTCGGTGAAAATATTTTCAATTCGGACTTAGTCTCTGTACGGAGAGGCTACCGAGAAGCGCTACCGACGAAGACTTTCTGATTAATTTAAAAATCAACCGTAAGAAATAGAGCCGTGGTTTATTAAGCAAAAGTGCTTCAAATACGCTCCCATAACTGACCATAACATTTAAAAGATACGTCGTCGGTGAAAATATTTTCAATTCGGACTTAGTCTCTGTACGGAGAGGCTACCGAGAAGCGCTACCGACGAAGACTTTCTGATTAATTTAAAAATCAACCGTAAGAAATAGAGCCGTGGTTTATTAAGCAAAAGTGCTTCAAATACGCTCCCATAACTGACCATAACATTTAAAAGATACGTCGTCGGTGAAAATATTTTCAATTCGGACTTCGTCTCTGTACGGAGAGGCTACCGAGAAGCGCTACCGACGAAGACTTTCTGATTAATTTAAAAATGAACCGTAAGAAATAGAGCCGTGGTTTATTAAGCAAAAGTGCTTCAAATACGCTCCCATAACTGACCATAACATTTAAAAGATACGTCGTCGGTGAAAATATTTTCAATTCGGACTTAGTCTCTGTACGGAGAGGCTACCGAGAAGCGCTACCGACGAAGACTTTCTGATTAATTTAAAAATCAACCGTAAGAGATAGAGCCGTGGTTTATTAAGCAAAAGTGCTTCAAATACGCTCCCATAACTGAACATAACATTTAAAAGGTACGTCGTCGGTGAAAATATTTTCAATTCGGACTTAGTCTCGGTACGGATAGGCTACCGTGAAGCGCTAAAGACGAAGACTTTCTGGTTAATTTAAACATCAACAGTAAGAGATAGAGCCGTGGTTTATTATGCAAAAGTGCTTCAAATACGCTCCTATAACTCAATCTAACATTCAAAAGATACGTCGTCGGTGAAAATATTTTCAATTCGGACTTAGTCTCTGTACGGAGAGGCTACCGAGAAGCGCTACCGACGAAGACTTTCTGATTATTTTAAAAATCAACCATAAGAAATAGAGCCGTGGTTTATTAAGCAAAAGTGCTTCAAATACGCTCCCATAACTGACCATAACATTTAAAAGATACGTCGTCGGTGAAAATATTTTCAATTCGGACTTAGTCTCTGTACGGAGAGGCTACCGAGAAGCGCTACCGACGAAGACTTTCTGATTAATTTAAAAATGAACCGTAAGAGATAGAGCCGTGGTTTGTTAAGCAAATGTGCGTCAAATACGCTCTCATAACTGAACATAACATTTAAAAGATACGTCGTCGGTGAAAATATTTTCAATTCGGACTTAGTCTCTGTACGGAGAGGCTACCGAGAAGCGCTACCGACGAAGACTTTCTGATTAATTTAAAAATCAACCGTAAGAGATAGAGCCGTGGTTTATTAAGCAAAAGTGCTTCAAATACGCTCCCATAACTGAACATAACATTTAAAAGGTACGTCGTCGGTGAAAATATTTTCAATTCGGACTTAGTCTCGGCACGGAGAGGCTACCGTGAAGCGCTACCGACGAAGACTTTCTGGTTAATTTACAAAACCGTAAGAGATAGAGCCGTGGTTTATTAAGCAAAAGTGCTTCAAATACGCTCCCATAACTGAACATAACATTTAAAAGGTACGTCGTCGGTGAAAATATTTTCAATTCGGACTTAGTCTCGGCACGGAGAGGCTACCGTGAAGCGCTACCGACGAAGACTTTCTGGTTAATTTACAAAACCGTAAGAGATAGAGCCGTGGTTTATTATGCAAAAGTGCTTCAAATACGCTCCTATAACTCAATCTAACATTCAAAAATACGTCGTCGGTGAAAATATTTTCAATTCGGACTTAGTCTCTGTACGGAGAGGCTACCGAGAAGCGCTACCGACGAAGGCTTTCTGATTAATTTAAAAATCAACCGTAAGAAATAGAGCCGTGGTTTATTAAGCAAAAGTGCTTCAAATACGCTCCCATAACTGAACATAACATTTAAAAGATACGTCGTCGGTGAAAATATTTTCAATTCGGACTTAGTCTCTGTACGGAGAGGCTACCGAGAAGCGCTACCGACGAAGACTTTCTGATTAATTTAAAAATGAACCGTAAGAGATAGAGCCGTGGTTTGTTAAGCAAATGTGCGTCAAATACGCTCTCATAACTGAACATAACATTTAAAAGATACGTCGTCGGTGAAAATATTTTCAATTCGGACTTAGTCTCTGTACGGAGAGGCTACCGAGAAGCGCTACCGACGAAGACTTTCTGATTAATTTAAAAATCAACCGTAAGAGATAGAGCCGTGGTTTATTAAGCAAAAGTGCTTCAAATACGCTCCCATAACTGAACATAACATTTAAAAGGTACGTCGTCGGTGAAAATATTTTCAATTCGGACTTAGTCTCGGTACGGAGAGGCTACCGTGAAGCGCTACCGACGAAGACTTTCTGGTTAATTTACAAAACCGTAAGAGATAGAGCCGTGGTTTATTATGCAAAAGTGCTTCAAATACGCTCCCATAACTGAACATAACATTTAAAAGGTACGTCGTCGGTGAAAATATTTTCAATTCGGACTTAGTCTCGGTACGGAGAGGCTACCGTGAAGCGCTACCGACGAAGACTTTCTGGTTAATTTAAACATCAACAGTAAGAGATAGAGCCGTGGTTTATTATGCAAAAGTGCTTCAAATACGCTCCTATAACTCAATCTAACATTCGAAAGATACGTCGTCGGTGAAAATATTTTCAATTCGGGCTTAGTCTCTGTACGGAGAGGCTACCGAGAAGCGCTACCGACGAAGACTTTCTGATTATTTTAAAAATCAACCGTAAGAAATAGAGCCGTGGTTTATTAAGCAAAAGTGCTTCAAATACGCTCCCATAACTGACCATAACATTTAAAAGATACGTCGTCGGTGAAAATATTTTCAATTCGGACTTAGTCTCTGTACGGAGAGGCTACCGAGAAGCGCTACCGACGAAGACTTTCTGATTAATTTAAAAATCAACCGTAAGAGATAGAGCCGTGGTTTATTAAGCAAAAGTGCTTCAAATACGCTCCCATAACTGAACATAACATTTAAAAGATACGTCGTCGGTGAAAATATTTTCAATTCGGACTTAGTCTCGGTACGGAGAGGCTACCGTGAAGCGCTACCGACGAAGACTTTCTGGTTAATTTACAAAACCGTAAGAGATAGAGCCGTGGTTTATTATGCAAAAGTGCTTCAAATACGCTCCTATAACTCAATCTAACATTCAAAAGATACGTCGTCGGTGAAAATATTTTCAATTCGGACTTAGTCTCTGTACGGAGAGGCTACCGAGAAGCGCTACCGACGAAGACTTTCTGATTAATTAAAAATCAACCGTAAGAGATAGAGCCGTGGTTTATTAAGCAAAAGTGCTTCAAATACGCTCCTATAACTGAAGATAACATTTAAAAGATACGTCGTCGGTGAAAATATTTTCAATTCGGACTTAGTCTCTGTACGGAGAGGCTACCGAGAAGCGCTACCGACGAAGATTTTCTGATTAATTTAAAAATCAACCGTAAGAGATAGAGCCGTGGTTTATTAAGCAAAAGTGCTTCAAATACGCTCCCATAACTGAACATAACATTTAAAAGGTACGTCGTCGGTGAAAATATTTTCAATTCGGACTTAGTCTCTGTACGGAGAGGCTACCGAGAAGCGCTACCGACGAAGACTTTCTGATTAATTTAAAAATCAACCGTAAGAGATAGAGCCGTGGTTTATTAAGCAAAAGTGCTTCAAATACGCTCCCATAACTGAACATAACATTTAAAAGGTACGTCGTCGGTGAAAATATTTTCAATTCGGACTTAGTCTCGGCACGGAGAGGCTACCGTGAAGCGCTACCGACGAAGACTTTCTGGTTAATTTACAAAACCGTAAGAGATAGAGCCGTGGTTTATTATGCAAAAGTGCTTCAAATACGCTCCTATAACTCAATCTAACATTCAAAAGATACGTCGTCGGTGAAAATATTTTCAATTCGGACTTAGTCTCGGCACGGAGAGGCTACCGTGAAGCGCTACCGACGAAGACTTTCTGGTTAATTTAAAAATCAACCGTAAGAGATAGAGCCGTGGTTTATTAAGCAAAAGTGCTTCAAATACGCTCCCATAACTGAACATAACATTTAAAAGGTACGTCGTCGGTGAAAATATTTTCAATGCGGACTTAGTCTCGGCACGGAGAGGCTACCGTGAAGCGCTACCGACGAAGACTTTCTGGTTAATTTACAAAACCGTAAGAGATAGAGCCGTGGTTTATTATGCAAAAGTGCTTCAAATACGCTCCTATAACTCAATCTAACATTCAAAAGATACGTCGTCGGTGAAAATATTTTCAATTCGGACTTAGTCTCTGTACGGAGAGGCTACCGAGAAGCGCTACCGACGAAGATTTTCTGATTAATTTAAAAATCAACCGTAAGAAATAGAGCCGTGGTTTATTAAGCAAAAGTGCTTCAAATACGCTCCCATAACTGACCATAACATTTAAAAGATACGTCGTCGGTGAAAATATTTTCAATTCGGACTTAGTCTCTGTACGGAGAGGCTACCGAGAAGCGCTACCGACGAAGACTTTCTGATTAATTTAAAAATCAACCGTAAGAAATAGAGCCGTGGTTTATTATGCAAAAGTGCTTCAAATACGCTCCCATAACTGAACATAACATTTAAAAGGTACGTCGTCGGTGAAAATATTTTCAATTCGGACTTAGTCTCGGCACGGAGAGGCTACCGTGAAGCGCTACCGACGAAGACTTTCTGGTTAATTTAAAAATCAACCGTAAGAGATAGAGCCGTGGTTTATTAAGCAAAAGTGCTTCAAATACGCTCCCATAACTGAACATAACATTTAAAAGGTACGTCGTAGGTGAAAATATTTTCAATGCGGACTTAGTCTCGGCACGGAGAGGCTACCGTGAAGCGCTACCGACGAAGACTTTCTGGTTAATTTACAAAACCGTAAGAGATAGAGCCGTGGTTTATTATGCAAAAGTGCTTCAAATACGCTCCTATAACTCAATCTAACATTCAAAAGATACGTCGTCGGTGAAAATATTTTCAATTCGGACTTAGTCTCTGTACGGAGAGGCTACCGAGAAGCGCTACCGACGAAGACTTTCTGATTAATTTAAAAATCAACCGTAAGAGATTGAACCGTGGTTTATTAAGCAAAAGTGCTTCAAATACGCTCCTATAACTGAACATAACATTCAAAAGATACGTCGTCGGTGAAAATATTTTCAATTCGGACTTAGTCTCGGCACGGAGAGGCTACCGTGAAGCGCTACCGACGAAGACTTTCTGGTTAATTTACAAAACCGTAAGAGATAGAGCCGTGGTTTATTAAGCAAAAGTGCTTCAAATACGCTCCCATAACTGAACATAACATTTAAAAGGTACGTCGTCGGTGAAAATATTTTCAATTCGGACTTAGTCTCGGCACGGAGAGGCTACCGTGAAGCGCTACCGACGAAGACTTTCTGGTTAATTTACAAAACCGTAAGAGATAGAGCCGTGGTTTATTATGCAAAAGTGCTTCAAATACGCTCCTATAACTCAATCTAACATTCAAAAATACGTCGTCGGTGAAAATATTTTCAATTCGGACTTAGTCTCTGTACGGAGAGGCTACCGAGAAGCGCTACCGACGAAGGCTTTCTGATTAATTTAAAAATCAACCGTAAGAAATAGAGCCGTGGTTTATTAAGCAAAAGTGCTTCAAATACGCTCCCATAACTGACCATAACATTTAAAAGATACGTCGTCGGTGAAAATATTTTCAATTCGGACTTAGTCTCTGTACGGAGAGGCTACCGAGAAGCGCTACCGACGAAGACTTTCTGATTAATTTAAAAATCAACCGTAAGAGATAGAGCCGTGGTTTATTAAGCAAAAGTGCTTCAAATACGCTCCCATAACTGAACATAACATTTAAAAGGTACGTCGTCGGTGAAAATATTTTCAATTCGGACTTAGTCTCGGTACGGAGAGGCTACCGTGAAGCGCTACCGACGAAGACTTTCTGGTTAATTTACAAAACCGTAAGAGATAGAGCCGTGGTTTATTATGCAAAAGTGCTTCAAATACGCTCCTATAACTCAATCTAACATTCAAAAGATACGTCGTCGGTGAAAATATTTTCAATTCGGACTTAGTCTCTGTACGGAGAGGCTACCGAGAAGCGCTACCGACGAAGACTTTCTGATTAATTTAAAAATCAACCGTAAGAGATAGAGCCGTGGTTTATTAAGCAAAAGTGCTTCAAATACGCTCCCACAACTGAACATAACATTTAAAAGATACGTCGTCGGTGAAAATATTTTCAATTCGGACTTAGTCTCTGTACGGAGAGGCTACCGAGAAGCGCTACCGACGAAGATTTTCTGATTAATTTAAAAATGAACCGTACGAGATAGAGCCGTGGTTTATTATGCAAAAGTGCTTCAAATACGCTCCTATAACTCAATCTAACATTCAAAAGATACGTCGACGGTGAAAATATTTTCAATTCGCACTTAGTCTCGGTACGGAGAGGCTACCGAGAAGCGCTACAGACGAAGACTTTCTGATTAATTTAAAAATCAACCGTAAGAGATAGAGCCGTGGTTTATTAAGCAAAAGTGCTTCAAATACGCTCCCATAACTGAACATAACATTTAAAAGGTACGTCGTCGGTGAAAATATTTTCAATTCGGACTTAGTCTCTGTACGGAGAGGCTACCGAGAAGCGCTACCGACGAAGACTTTCTGATTAATTTACAAAACCGTAAGAGATAGAGCCGTGGTTTATTATGCAAAAGTGCTTCAAATACGCTCCCATAACTGAACATAACATTTAAAAGATACGTCGTCGGTGAAAATATTTTCAATTCGGACTTAGTCTCGGCACGGAGAGGCTACCGTGAAGCGCTACCGACGAAGACTTTCTGGTTAATTTACAAAACCGTAAGAGATAGAGCCGTGGTTTATTATGCAAAAGTGCTTCAAATACGCTCCCATAACTGAACATAACATTTAAAAGGTAAGTCGTCGGTGAAAATATTTTCAATTCGGACTTAGTCTCGGTACGGAGAGGCTACCGTGAAGCGCTACCGACGAAGACTTTCTGGTTAATTTACAAAACCGTAAGAGATAGAGCCGTGGTTTATTATGCAAAAGTGCTTCAAATACGCTCCCATAACTGAACATAACATTTAAAAGATACGTCGTCGGTGAAAATATTTTCAATTCGGACTTAGTCTCTGTACGGAGAGGCTACCGAGAAGCGCTACCGACGAAGACTTTCTGATTAATTTAAAAATGAACCGTACGAGATAGAGCCGTGGTTTGTTAAGCAAATGTGCGTCAAATACGCTCTCATAACTGAACATAACATTTAAAAGATACGTCGTCGGTGAAAATATTTTCAATTCGGACTTAGTCTCTGTACGGAGAGGCTACCGAGAAGCGCTACCGACGAAGACTTTCTGATTAATTTAAAAATCAACCGTAAGAGATAGAGCCGTGGTTTATTAAGCAAAAGTGCTTCAAATACGCTCCCATAACTGAACATAACATTTAAAAGGTACGTCGTCGGTGAAAATATTTTCAATTCGGACTTAGTCTCTGTACGGAGAGGCTACCGAGAAGCGCTACCGACGAAGAGTTTCTGATTAATTAAAAATCAACCGTAAGAGATAGAGCCGTGGTTTATTAAGCAAAAGTGCTTCAAATACGCTCCTATAACTGAACATAACATTTAAAAGATACGTCGTCGGTGAAAATATTTTCAATTCGGACTTAGTCTCTGAACGGAGAGGCTACCGAGAAGCGCTACCGACGAAGACTTTCTGATTAATTTAAAAATCAACCGTAAGAGATAGAGCCGTGGTTTATTAAGCAAAAGTGCTTCAAATACGCTCCCATAACTGAACATAACATTTAAAAGGTACGTCGTCCGTGAAAATATTTTCAATTCGGACTTAGTCTCGGCACGGAGAGGCTACCGTGAAGCGCTACCGACGAAGACTTTCTGGTTAATTTACAAAACCGTAAGAGATAGAGCCGTGGTTTATTATGCAAAAGAGCTTCAAATACGCTCCCATAACTGAACATAACATTTAAAAGGTAAGTCGTCGGTGAAAATATTTTCAATTCGGACTTAGTCTCGGTACGGAGAGGCTACCGTGAAGCGCTACCGACGAAGACTTTCTGGTTAATTTAAACATCAACAGTAAGAGATAGAGCCGTGGTTTATTATGCAAAAGTGCTTCAAATACGCTCCTATAACTCAATCTAACATTCAAAAGATACGTCGTCGGTGAAAATATTTTCAATTCGGACTTAGTCTCTGTACGGAGAGGCTACCGAGAAGCGCTACCGACGAAGACTTTCTGATTAATTTAAAAATCAACCGTAAGAGATAGAGCCGTGGTTTATTAAGCAAAAGTGCTTCAAATACGCTCCCACAACTGAACATAACATTTAAAAGATACGTCGTCGGTGAAAATATTTTCAATTCGGACTTAGTCTCTGTACGGAGAGGCTACCGAGAAGCGCTACCGACGAAGATTTTCTGATTAATTTAAAAATGAACCGTACGAGATAGAGCCGTGGTTTATTATGCAAAAGTGCTTCAAATACGCTCCTATAACTCAATCTAACATTCAAAAGATACGTCGACGGTGAAAATATTTTCAATTCGCACTTAGTCTCGGTACGGAGAGGCTACCGAGAAGCGCTACAGACGAAGACTTTCTGATTAATTTAAAAATCAACCGTAAGAGATAGAGCCGTGGTTTATTAAGCAAAAGTGCTTCAAATACGCTCCCATAACTGAACATAACATTTAAAAGGTACGTCGTCGGTGAAAATATTTTCAATTCGGACTTAGTCTCTGTACGGAGAGGCTACCGAGAAGCGCTACCGACGAAGACTTTCTGATTAATTTAAAAATCAACCGTAAGAGATAGAGCCGTGGTTTATTAAGCAAAAGTGCTTCAAATACGCTCCCATAACTGAACATAACATTTAAAAGATATGTCGTCGGTGAAAATATTTTCAATTCGGACTTAGTCTCTGTACGGAGAGGCTACCGAGAAGCGCTACCGACGAAGACTTTCTGATTAATTTAAAAATGAACCGTACGAGATAGAGCCGTGGTTTGTTAAGCAAATGTGCGTCAAATACGCTCTCATAACTGAACATAACATTTAAAAGATACGTCGTCGGTGAAAATATTTTCAATTCGGACTTAGTCTCTGTACGGAGAGGCTACCGAGAAGCGCTACCGACGAAGACTTTCTGGTTAATTTACAAAACCGTAAGAGATAGAGCCGTGGTTTATTATGCAAAAGTGCTTCAAATACGCTCCCATAACTGAACATAACATTTAAAAGATACGTCGTCGGTGAAAATATTTTCAATTCGGACTTAGTCTCTGTACGGAGAGGCTACCGAGAAGCGCTACCGACGAAGACTTTCTGATTAATTTAAAAATGAACCGTACGAGATAGAGCCGTGGTTTGTTAAGCAAATGTGCGTCAAATACGCTCTCATAACTGAACATAACATTTAAAAGATACGTCGTCGGTGAAAATATTTTCAATTCGGACTTAGTCTCTGTACGGAGAGGCTACCGAGAAGCGCTACCGACGAAGACTTTCTGATTAATTTAAAAATCAACCGTAAGAGATAGAGCCGTGGTTTATTAAGCAAAAGTGCTTCAAATACGCTCCCATAACTGAACATAACATTTAAAAGGTACGTCGTCGGTGAAAATATTTTCAATTCGGACTTAGTCTCTGTACGGAGAGGCTACCGAGAAGCGCTACCGACGAAGACTTTCTGATTAATTTAAAAATGAACCGTACGAGATAGAGCCGTGGTTTGTTAAGCAAATGTGCGTCAAATACGCTCTCATAACTGAACATAACATTTAAAAGATACGTCGTCGGTGAAAATATTTTCAATTCGGACTTAGTCTCGGCACGGAGAGGCTACCGTGAAGCGCTACCGACGAAGACTTTCTGGTTAATTTACAAAACCGTAAGAGATAGAGCCGTGGTTTATTATGCAAAAGTGCTTCAAATACGCTCCCATAACTGAACATAACATTTAAAAGGTAAGTCGTCGGTGAAAATATTTTCAATTCGGACTTAGTCTCGGTACGGAGAGGCTACCGTGAAGCGCTACCGACGAAGACTTTCTGGTTAATTTACAAAACCGTAAGAGATAGAGCCGTGGTTTATTATGCAAAAGTGCTTCAAATACGCTCCCATAACTGAACATAACATTTAAAAGATACGTCGTCGGTGAAAATATTTTCAATTCGGACTTAGTCTCTGTACGGAGAGGCTACCGAGAAGCGCTACCGACGAAGACTTTCTGATTAATTTAAAAATGAACCGTACGAGATAGAGCCGTGGTTTGTTAAGCAAATGTGCGTCAAATACGCTCTCATAACTGAACATAACATTTAAAAGATACGTCGTCGGTGAAAATATTTTCAATTCGGACTTAGTCTCTGTACGGAGAGGCTACCGAGAAGCGCTACCGACGAAGACTTTCTGATTAATTTAAAAATCAACCGTAAGAGATAGAGCCGTGGTTTATTAAGCAAAAGTGCTTCAAATACGCTCCCATAACTGAACATAACATTTAAAAGGTACGTCGTCGGTGAAAATATTTTCAATTCGGACTTAGTCTCTGTACGGAGAGGCTACCGAGAAGCGCTACCGACGAAGAGTTTCTGATTAATTAAAAATCAACCGTAAGAGATAGAGCCGTGGTTTATTAAGCAAAAGTGCTTCAAATACGCTCCTATAACTGAACATAACATTTAAAAGATACGTCGTCGGTGAAAATATTTTCAATTCGGACTTAGTCTCTGAACGGAGAAGCTACCGAGAAGCGCTACCGACGAAGACTTTCTGATTAATTTAAAAATCAACCGTAAGAGATAGAGCCGTGGTTTATTAAGCAAAAGTGCTTCAAATACGCTCCCATAACTGAACATAACATTTAAAAGGTACGTCGTCCGTGAAAATATTTTCAATTCGGACTTAGTCTCGGCACGGAGAGGCTACCGTGAAGCGCTACCGACGAAGACTTTCTGGTTAATTTACAAAACCGTAAGAGATAGAGCCGTGGTTTATTATGCAAAAGAGCTTCAAATACGCTCCCATAACTGAACATAACATTTAAAAGGTAAGTCGTCGGTGAAAATATTTTCAATTCGGACTTAGTCTCGGTACGGAGAGGCTACCGTGAAGCGCTACCGACGAAGACTTTCTGGTTAATTTAAACATCAACAGTAAGAGATAGAGCCGTGGTTTATTATGCAAAAGTGCTTCAAATACGCTCCTATAACTCAATCTAACATTCAAAAGATACGTCGTCGGTGAAAATATTTTCAATTCGGACTTAGTCTCTGTACGGAGAGGCTACCGAGAAGCGCTACCGACGAAGACTTTCTGATTAATTTAAAAATCAACCGTAAGAGATAGAGCCGTGGTTTATTAAGCAAAAGTGCTTCAAATACGCTCCCACAACTGAACATAACATTTAAAAGATACGTCGTCGGTGAAAATATTTTCAATTCGGACTTAGTCTCTGTACGGAGAGGCTACCGAGAAGCGCTACCGACGAAGATTTTCTGATTAATTTAAAAATGAACCGTACGAGATAGAGCCGTGGTTTATTATGCAAAAGTGCTTCAAATACGCTCCTATAACTCAATCTAACATTCAAAAGATACGTCGACGGTGAAAATATTTTCAATTCGGACTTAGTCTCGGTACGGAGAGGCTACCGAGAAGCGCTACAGACGAAGACTTTCTGATTAATTTAAAAATCAACCGTAAGAGATAGAGCCGTGGTTTATTAAGCAAAAGTGCTTCAAATACGCTCCCATAACTGAACATAACATTTAAAAGGTACGTCGTCGGTGAAAATATTTTCAATTCGGACTTAGTCTCTGTACGGAGAGGCTACCGAGAAGCGCTACCGACGAAGACTTTCTGATTAATTTAAAAATCAACCGTAAGAGATAGAGCCGTGGTTTATTAAGCAAAAGTGCTTCAAATACGCTCCCATAACTGAACATAACATTTAAAAGATATGTCGTCGGTGAAAATATTTTCAATTCGGACTTAGTCTCTGTACGGAGAGGCTACCGAGAAGCGCTACCGACGAAGACTTTCTGATTAATTTAAAAATGAACCGTACGAGATAGAGCCGTGGTTTGTTAAGCAAATGTGCGTCAAATACGCTCTCATAACTGAACATAACATTTAAAAGATACGTCGTCGGTGAAAATATTTTCAATTCGGACTTAGTCTCTGTACGGAGAGGCTACCGAGAAGCGCTACCGACGAAGACTTTCTGATTAATTTAAAAATCAACCGTAAGAGATAGAGCCGTGGTTTATTAAGCAAAAGTGCTTCAAATACGCTCCCATAACTGAACATAACATTTAAAAGGTACGTCGTCGGTGAAAATATTTTCAATTCGGACTTAGTCTCGGTACGGAGAGGCTACCGTGAAGCGCTACCGACGAAGACTTTCTGGTTAATTTACAAAACCGTAAGAGATAGAGCCGTGGTTTATTATGCAAAAGTGCTTCAAATACGCTCCTATAACTCAATCTAACATTCAAAAGATACGTCGTCGGTGAAAATATTTTCAATTCGGACTTAGTCTCTGTACGGAGAGGCTACCGAGAAGCGCTACCGACGAAGAGTTTCTGATTAATTAAAAATCAACCGTAAGAGATAGAGCCGTGGTTTATTAAGCAAAAGTGCTTCAAATACGCTCCTATAACTGAACATAACATTTAAAAGATACGTCGTCGGTGAAAATATTTTCAATTCGGACTTAGTCTCTGTACGGAGAGGCTACCGAGAAGCGCTACAGACGAAGACTTTCTGATTAATTTAAAAATCAACCGTAAGAGATAGAGCCGTGGTTTATTAAGCAAAAGTGCTTCAAATACGCTCCCATAACTGAACATAACATTTAAAAGGTACGTCGTCGGTGAAAATATTTTCAATTCGGACTTAGTCTCGGCACGGAGAGGCTACCGTGAAGCGCTACCGACGAAGACTTTCTGGTTAATTTACAAAACCGTAAGAGATAGAGCCGTGGTTTATTATGCAAAAGTGCTTCAAATACGCTCCCATAACTGAACATAACATTTAAAAGGTAAGTCGTCGGTGAAAATATTTTCAATTCGGACTTAGTCTCGGTACGGAGAGGCTACCGTGAAGCGCTACCGACGAAGACTTTCTGGTTAATTTAAACATCAACAGTAAGAGATAGAGCCGTGGTTTATTATGCAAAAGTGCTTCAAATACGCTCCTATAACTCAATCTAACATTCAAAAGATACGTCGTCGGTGAAAATATTTTCAATTCGGACTTAGTCTCTGTACGGAGAGGCTACCGAGAAGCGCTACCGACGAAGACTTTCTGATTAATTTAAAAATCAACCGTAAGAAATAGAGCCGTGGTTTATTAAGCAAAAGTGCTTCAAATACGCTCCCATAACTGACCATAACATTTAAAAGATACGTCGTCGGTGAAAATATTTTCAATTCGGACTTAGTCTCTGTACGGAGAGGCTACCGAGAAGCGCTACCGACGAAGACTTTCTGATTAATTTAAAAATGAACCGTACGAGATAGAGCCGTGGTTTGTTAAGCAAATGTGCGTCAAATACGCTCTCATAACTGAACATAACATTTAAAAGATACGTCGTCGGTGAAAATATTTTCAATTCGGACTTAGTCTCTGTACGGAGAGGCTACCGAGAAGCGCTACCGACGAAGACTTTCTGATTAATTTAAAAATCAACCGTAAGAGATAGAGCCGTGGTTTATTAAGCAAAAGTGCTTCAAATACGCTCCCATAACTGAACATAACATTTAAAAGGTACGTCGTCGGTGAAAATATTTTCAATTCGGACTTAGTCTCTGTACGGAGAGGCTACCGAGAAGCGCTACCGACGAAGAGTTTCTGATTAATTAAAAATCAACCGTAAGAGATAGAGCCGTGTTTTATTAAGCAAAAGTGCTTCAAATACGCTCCTATAACTGAACATAACATTTAAAAGATACGTCGTCGGTGAAAATATTTTCAATTCGGACTTAGTCTCTGTACGGAGAGGCTACCGAGAAGCGCTACCGACGAAGACTTTCTGATTAATTTAAAAATCAACCGTAAGAGATAGAGCCGTGGTTTATTAAGCAAAAGTGCTTCAAATACGCTCCCATAACTGAACATAACATTTAAAAGGTACGTCGTCGGTGAAAATATTTTCAATTCGGACTTAGTCTCGGCACGGAGAGGCTACCGTGAAGCGCTACCGACGAAGACTTTCTGGTTAATTTACAAAACCGTAAGAGATAGAGCCGTGGTTTATTATGCAAAAGTGCTTCAAATACGCTCCCATAACTGAACATAACATTTAAAAGGTAAGTCGTCGGTGAAAATATTTTCAATTCGGACTTAGTCTCGGTACGGAGAGGCTACCGTGAAGCGCTACCGACGAAGACTTTCTGGTTAATTTAAACATCAACAGTAAGAGATAGAGCCGTGGTTTATTATGCAAAAGTGCTTCAAATACGCTCCTATAACTCAATCTAACATTCAAAAGATACGTCGTCGGTGAAAATATTTTCAATTCGGAGTTAGTCTCTGTACGGAGAGGCTACCGAGAAGCGCTACCGACGAAGAGTTTCTGATTAATTAAAAATCAACCGTAAGAGATAGAGCCGTGGTTTATTAAGCAAAAGTGCTTCAAATACGCTCCTATAACTGAACATAACATTTAAAAGATACGTCGTCGGTGAAAATATTTTCAATTCGGACTTAGTCTCTGTACGGAGAGGCTACCGAGAAGCGCTACCGACGAAGAGTTTCTGATTAATTAAAAATCAACCGTAAGAGATAGAGCCGTGGTTTATTAAGCAAAAGTGCTTCAAATACGCTCCTATAACTGAACATAACATTTAAAAGATACGTCGTCGGTGAAAATATTTTCAATTCGGACTTAGTCTCTGAACGGAGAGGCTACCGAGAAGCGCTACCGACGAAGACTTTCTGATTAATTTAAAAATCAACCGTAAGAGATAGAGCCGTGGTTTATTAAGCAAAAGTGCTTCAAATACGCTCCCATAACTGAACATAACATTTAAAAGGTACGTCGTCCGTGAAAATATTTTCAATTCGGACTTAGTCTCTGTACGGAGAGGCTACCGAGAAGCGCTACCGACGAAGAGTTTCTGATTAATTAAAAATCAACCGTAAGAGATAGAGCCGTGGTTTATTAAGCAAAAGTGCTTCAAATACGCTCCTATAACTGAACATAACATTTAAAAGATACGTCGTCGGTGAAAATATTTTCAATTCGGACTTAGTCTCTGTACGGAGAGGCTACCGAGAAGCGCTACAGACGAAGACTTTCTGATTAATTTAAAAATCAACCGTAAGAGATAGAGCCGTGGTTTATTAAGCAAAAGTGCTTCAAATACGCTCCCATAACTGAACATAACATTTAAAAGGTACGTCGTCGGTGAAAATATTTTCAATTCGGACTTAGTCTCGGCACGGAGAGGCTACCGTGAAGCGCTACCGACGAAGACTTTCTGGTTAATTTACAAAACCGTAAGAGATAGAGCCGTGGTTTATTATGCAAAAGTGCTTCAAATACGCTCCCATAACTGAACATAACATTTAAAAGGTAAGTCGTCGGTGAAAATATTTTCAATTCGGACTTAGTCTCGGCACGGAGAGGCTACCGTGAAGCGCTACCGACGAAGACTTTCTGGTTAATTTACAAAACCGTAAGAGATAGAGCCGTGGTTTATTATGCAAAAGTGCTTCAAATACGCTCCCATAACTGAACATAACATTTAAAAGATACGTCGTCGGTGAAAATATTTTCAATTCGGACTTAGTCTCTGTACGGAGAGGCTACCGAGAAGCGCTACCGACGAAGACTTTCTGATTAATTTAAAAATGAACCGTACGAGATAGAGCCGTGGTTTGTTAAGCAAATGTGCGTCAAATACGCTCTCATAACTGAACATAACATTTAAAAGATACGTCGTCGGTGAAAATATTTTCAATTCGGACTTAGTCTCTGTACGGAGAGGCTACCGAGAAGCGCTACCGACGAAGACTTTCTGATTAATTTAAAAATCAACCGTAAGAGATAGAGCCGTGGTTTATTAAGCAAAAGTGCTTCAAATACGCTCCCATAACTGAACATAACATTTAAAAGGTACGTCGTCGGTGAAAATATTTTCAATTCGGACTTAGTCTCTGTACGGAGAGGCTACCGAGAAGCGCTACCGACGAAGAGTTTCTGATTAATTAAAAATCAACCGTAAGAGATAGAGCCGTGGTTTATTAAGCAAAAGTGCTTCAAATACGCTCCTATAACTGAACATAACATTTAAAAGATACGTCGTCGGTGAAAATATTTTCAATTCGGACTTAGTCTCTGAACGGAGAGGCTACCGAGAAGCGCTACCGACGAAGACTTTCTGATTAATTTAAAAATCAACCGTAAGAGATAGAGCCGTGGTTTATTAAGCAAAAGTGCTTCAAATACGCTCCCATAACTGAACATAACATTTAAAAGGTACGTCGTCCGTGAAAATATTTTCAATTCGGACTTAGTCTCGGCACGGAGAGGCTACCGTGAAGCGCTACCGACGAAGACTTTCTGGTTAATTTACAAAACCGTAAGAGATAGAGCCGTGGTTTATTATGCAAAAGTGCTTCAAATACGCTCCCATAACTGAACATAACATTTAAAAGGTAAGTCGTCGGTGAAAATATTTTCAATTCGGACTTAGTCTCGGTACGGAGAGGCTACCGTGAAGCGCTACCGACGAAGACTTTCTGGTTAATTTAAACATCAACAGTAAGAGATAGAGCCGTGGTTTATTATGCAAAAGTGCTTCAAATACGCTCCTATAACTCAATCTAACATTCAAAAGATACGTCGTCGGTGAAAATATTTTCAATTCGGACTTAGTCTCTGTACGGAGAGGCTACCGAGAAGCGCTACCGACGAAGACTTTCTGATTAATTTAAAAATCAACCGTAAGAGATAGAGCCGTGGTTTATTAAGCAAAAGTGCTTCAAATACGCTCCCATAACTGAACATAACATTTAAAAGGTACGTCGTCGGTGAAAATATTTTCAATTCGGACTTAGTCTCGGCACGGAGAGGCTACCGTGAAGCGCTACCGACGAAGACTTTCTGGTTAATTTACAAAACCGTAAGAGATAGAGCCGTGGTTTATTATGCAAAAGTGCTTCAAATACGCTCCCATAACTGAACATAACATTTAAAAGGTAAGTCGTCGGTGAAAATATTTTCAATTCGGACTTAGTCTCGGCACGGAGAGGCTACCGTGAAGCGCTACCGACGAAGACTTTCTGGTTAATTTACAAAACCGTAAGAGATAGAGCCGTGGTTTATTATGCAAAAGTGCTTCAAATACGCTCCCATAACTGAACATAACATTTAAAAGGTACGTCGTCGGTGAAAATATTTTCAATTCGGACTTAGTCTCGGTACGGAGAGGCTACCGTGAAGCGCTACCGACGAAGACTTTCTGGTTAATTTACAAAACCGTAAGAGATAGAGCCGTGGTTTATTATGCAAAAGTGCTTCAAATACGCTCCTATAACTCAATCTAACATTCAAAAGATACGTCGTCGGTGAAAATATTTTCAATTCGGACTTAGTCTCTGTACGGAGAGGCTACCGAGAAGCGCTACCGACGAAGAGTTTCTGATTAATTAAAAATCAACCGTAAGAGATAGAGCCGTGGTTTATTAAGCAAAAGTGCTTCAAATACGCTCCTATAACTGAACATAACATTTAAAAGATACGTCGTCGGTGAAAATATTTTCAATTCGGACTTAGTCTCTGTACGGAGAGGCTACCGAGAAGCGCTACAGACGAAGACTTTCTGATTAATTTAAAAATCAACCGTAAGAGATAGAGCCGTGGTTTATTAAGCAAAAGTGCTTCAAATACGCTCCCATAACTGAACATAACATTTAAAAGGTACGTCGTCGGTGAAAATATTTTCAATTCGGACTTAGTCTCGGCACGGAGAGGCTACCGTGAAGCGCTACCGACGAAGACTTTCTGGTCAATTTACAAAACCGTAAGAGATAGAGCCGTGGTTTATTATGCAAAAGTGCTTCAAATACGCTCCCATAACTGAACATAACATTTAAAAGGTAAGTCGTCGGTGAAAATATTTTCAATTCGGACTTAGTCTCGGTACGGAGAGGCTACCGTGAAGCGCTACCGACGAAGACTTTCTGCTTAATTTAAACATCAACAGTAAGAGATAGAGCCGTGGTTTATTATGCAAAAGTGCTTCAAATACGCTCCTATAACTCAATCTAACATTCAAAAGATACGTCGTCGGTGAAAATATTTTCAATTCGGACTTAGTCTCTGTACGGAGAGGCTACCGAGAAGCGCTACCGACGAAGAGTTTCTGATTAATTAAAAATCAACCGTAAGAGATAGAGCCGTGGTTTATTAAGCAAAAGTGCTTCAAATACGCTCCTATAACTGAACATAACATTTAAAAGATACGTCGTCGGTGAAAATATTTTCAATTCGGACTTAGTCTCTGTACGGAGAGGCTACCGAGAAGCGCTACAGACGAAGACTTTCTGATTAATTTAAAAATCAACCGTAAGAGATAGAGCCGTGGTTTATTAAGCAAAAGTGCTTCAAATACGCTCCCATAACTGAACATAACATTTAAAAGGTACGTCGTCGGTGAAAATATTTTCAATTCGGACTTAGTCTCGGCACGGAGAGGCTACCGTGAAGCGCTACCGACGAAGACTTTCTGGTTAATTTACAAAACCGTAAGAGATAGAGCCGTGGTTTATTATGCAAAAGTGCTTCAAATACGCTCCCATAACTGAACATAACATTTAAAAGGTAAGTCGTCGGTGAAAATATTTTCAATTCGGACTTAGTCTCGGTACGGAGAGGCTACCGTGAAGCGCTACCGACGAAGACTTTCTGGTTAATTTAAACATCAACAGTAAGAGATAGAGCCGTGGTTTATTATGCAAAAGTGCTTCAAATACGCTCCTATAACTCAATCTAACATTCAAAAGATACGTCGTCGGTGAAAATATTTTCAATTCGGACTTAGTCTCTGTACGGAGAGGCTACCGAGAAGCGCTACCGACGAAGAGTTTCTGATTAATTAAAAATCAACCGTAAGAGATAGAGCCGTGGTTTATTAAGCAAAAGTGCTTCAAATACGCTCCCATAACTGAACATAACATTTAAAAGGTACGTCGTCGGTGAAAATATTTTCAATTCGGACTTAGTCTCGGTACGGAGAGGCTACCGTGAAGCGCTACCGACGAAGACTTTCTGGTTAATTTAAACATCAACCGTAAGAAATAGAGCCGTGGTTTATTAAGCAAAAGTGCTTCAAATACGCTCCCATAACTGACCATAACATTTAAAAGATACGTCGTCGGTGAAAATATTTTCAATTCGGACTTAGTCTCTGTACGGAGAGGCTACCGAGAAGCGCTACAGACGAAGACTTTCTGATTAATTTAAAAATCAACCGTAAGAGATAGAGCCGTGGTTTATTAAGCAAAAGTGCTTCAAATACGCTCCCATAACTGAACATAACATTTAAAAGGTACGTCGTCGGTGAAAATATTTTCAATTCGGACTTAGTCTCGGCACGGAGAGGCTACCGTGAAGCGCTACCGACGAAGACTTTCTGGTTAATTTACAAAACCGTAAGAGATAGAGCCGTGGTTTATTATGCAAAAGTGCTTCAAATACGCTCCCATAACTGAACATAACATTTAAAAGGTAAGTCGTCGGTGAAAATATTTTCAATTCGGACTTAGTCTCGGCACGGAGAGGCTACCGTGAAGCGCTACCGACGAAGACTTTCTGGTTAATTTACAAAACCGTAAGAGATAGAGCCGTGGTTTATTATGCAAAAGTGCTTCAAATACGCTCCCATAACTGAACATAACATTTAAAAGGTACGTCGTCGGTGAAAATATTTTCAATTCGGACTTAGTCTCGGTACGGAGAGGCTACCGTGAAGCGCTACCGACGAAGACTTTCTGGTTAATTTACAAAACCGTAAGAGATAGAGCCGTGGTTTATTATGCAAAAGTGCTTCAAATACGCTCCTATAACTCAATCTAACATTCAAAAGATACGTCGTCGGTGAAAATATTTTCAATTCGGACTTAGTCTCTGTACGGAGAGGCTACCGAGAAGCGCTACCGACGAAGAGTTTCTGATTAATTAAAAATCAACCGTAAGAGATAGAGCCGTGGTTTATTAAGCAAAAGTGCTTCAAATACGCTCCTATAACTGAACATAACATTTAAAAGATACGTCGTCGGTGAAAATATTTTCAATTCGGACTTAGTCTCTGTACGGAGAGGCTACCGAGAAGCGCTACAGACGAAGACTTTCTGATTAATTTAAAAATCAACCGTAAGAGATAGAGCCGTGGTTTATTAAGCAAAAGTGCTTCAAATACGCTCCCATAACTGAACATAACATTTAAAAGGTACGTCGTCGGTGAAAATATTTTCAATTCGGACTTAGTCTCGGCACGGAGAGGCTACCGTGAAGCGCTACCGACGAAGACTTTCTGGTTAATTTACAAAACCGTAAGAGATAGAGCCGTGGTTTATTATGCAAAAGTGCTTCAAATACGCTCCCATAACTGAACATAACATTTAAAAGGTAAGTCGTCGGTGAAAATATTTTCAATTCGGACTTAGTCTCGGTACGGAGAGGCTACCGTGAAGCGCTACCGACGAAGACTTTCTGGTTAATTTAAACATCAACAGTAAGAGATAGAGCCGTGGTTTATTATGCAAAAGTGCTTCAAATAAACTCCTATAACTCAGTCTAACATTCAAAAGATACGTCGTCGGTGAAAATATTTTCAATTCGGACTTAGTCTCTGTACGGAGAGGCTACCGAGAAGCGCTACCGACGAAGACTTTCTGATTAATTTAAAAATCAAACGTAAGAAATAGAGCCGTGGTTTATTAAGCAAAAGTGCTTCAAATACGCTCCCATAACTGACCATAACATTTAAAAGATACGTCGTCGGTGAAAATATTTTCAATTCGGACTTAGTCTCTGTACGGAGAGGCTACCGAGAAGCGCTACCGACGAAGACTTTCTGATTAATTTAAAAATGAACCGTACGAGATAGAGCCGTGGTTTGTTAAGCAAATGTGCGTCAAATACGCTCTCATAACTGAACATAACATTTAAAAGATACGTCGTCGGTGAAAATATTTTCAATTCGGACTTAGTCTCTGTACGGAGAGGCTACCGTGAAGCGCTACCGACGAAGACTTTCTGATTAATTTAAAAATGAACCGTAAGAGATAGAGCCGTGGTTTGTTAAGCAAATGTGCGTCAAATACGCTCTCATAACTGAACATAACATTTAAAAGATACGTCGTCGGTGAAAATATTTTCAATTCGGACTTAGTCTCTGTACGGAGAGGCTACCGAGAAGCGCTACCGACGAAGACTTTATGATTAATTTAAAAATCAACCGTAAGAGATAGAGCCGTGGTTTATTATGCAAAAGTGCTTCAAATACGCTCCTATAACTCAATCTAACATTCAAAAGATACGTCGTCGGTGAAAATATTTTCAATTCGGACTTAGTCTCTGTACGGAGAGGCTACCGAGAAGCGCTACCGACGAAGACTTTCTGATTAATTTAAAAATCAACCGTAAGAAATAGAGCCGTGGTTTATTAAGCAAAAGTGCTTCAAATACGCTCCCATAACTGACCATAACATTTAAAAGATACGTCGTCGGTGAAAATATTTTCAATTCGGACTTAGTCTCTGTACGGAGAGGGTACCGAGAAGCGCTACCGACGAAGACTTTCTGATTAATTTAAAAATGAACCGTACGAGATAGAGCCGTGGTTTATTAAGCAAAAGTGCTTCAAATACGCTCCCATAACTGAACATAACATTTAAAAGGTACGTCGTCGGTGAAAATATTTTCAATTCGGACTTAGTCTCGGCACGGAGAGGCTACCGTGAAGCGCTACCGACGAAGACTTTCTGGTTAATTTACAAAACCGTAAGAGATAGAGCCGTGGTTTATTATGCAAAAGTGCTTCAAATACGCTCCTATAACTCAATCTAACATTCAAAAGATACGTCGTCGGTGAAAATATTTTCAATTCGGACTTAGTCTCTGTACGGAGAGGCTACCGAGAAGCGCTACCGACGAAGAGTTTCTGATTAATTAAAAATCAACCGTAAGAGATAGAGCCGTGGTTTATTAAGCAAAAGTGCTTCAAATACGCTCCTATAACTGAACATAACATTTAAAAGATACGTCGTCGGTGAAAATATTTTCAATTCGGACTTAGTCTCTGTACGGAGAGGCTACCGAGAAGCGCTACAGACGAAGACTTTCTGATTAATTTAAAAATCAACCGTAAGAGATAGAGCCGTGGTTTATTAAGCAAAAGTGCTTCAAATACGCTCCCATAACTGAACATAACATTTAAAAGGTACGTCGTCGGTGAAAATATTTTCAATTCGGACTTAGTCTCGGCACGGAGAGGCTACCGTGAAGCGCTACCGACGAAGACTTTCTGGTCAATTTACAAAACCGTAAGAGATAGAGCCGTGGTTTATTATGCAAAAGTGCTTCAAATACGCTCCCATAACTGAACATAACATTTAAAAGGTAAGTCGTCGGTGAAAATATTTTCAATTCGGACTTAGTCTCGGTACGGAGAGGCTACCGTGAAGCGCTACCGACGAAGACTTTCTGCTTAATTTAAACATCAACAGTAAGAGATAGAGCCGTGGTTTATTATGCAAAAGTGCTTCAAATACGCTCCTATAACTCAATCTAACATTCAAAAGATACGTCGTCGGTGAAAATATTTTCAATTCGGACTTAGTCTCTGTACGGAGAGGCTACCGAGAAGCGCTACCGACGAAGAGTTTCTGATTAATTAAAAATCAACCGTAAGAGATAGAGCCGTGGTTTATTAAGCAAAAGTGCTTCAAATACGCTCCTATAACTGAACATAACATTTAAAAGATACGTCGTCGGTGAAAATATTTTCAATTCGGACTTAGTCTCTGTACGGAGAGGCTACCGAGAAGCGCTACAGACGAAGACTTTCTGATTAATTTAAAAATCAACCGTAAGAGATAGAGCCGTGGTTTATTAAGCAAAAGTGCTTCAAATACGCTCCCATAACTGAACATAACATTTAAAAGGTACGTCGTCGGTGAAAATATTTTCAATTCGGACTTAGTCTCGGCACGGAGAGGCTACCGTGAAGCGCTACCGACGAAGACTTTCTGGTTAATTTACAAAACCGTAAGAGATAGAGCCGTGGTTTATTATGCAAAAGTGCTTCAAATACGCTCCCATAACTGAACATAACATTTAAAAGGTAAGTCGTCGGTGAAAATATTTTCAATTCGGACTTAGTCTCGGTACGGAGAGGCTACCGTGAAGCGCTACCGACGAAGACTTTCTGGTTAATTTAAACATCAACAGTAAGAGATAGAGCCGTGGTTTATTATGCAAAAGTGCTTCAAATACGCTCCTATAACTCAATCTAACATTCAAAAGATACGTCGTCGGTGAAAATATTTTCAATTCGGACTTAGTCTCTGTACGGAGAGGCTACCGAGAAGCGCTACCGACGAAGAGTTTCTGATTAATTAAAAATCAACCGTAAGAGATAGAGCCGTGGTTTATTAAGCAAAAGTGCTTCAAATACGCTCCCATAACTGAACATAACATTTAAAAGGTACGTCGTCGGTGAAAATATTTTCAATTCGGACTTAGTCTCGGTACGGAGAGGCTACCGTGAAGCGCTACCGACGAAGACTTTCTGGTTAATTTAAACATCAACCGTAAGAAATAGAGCCGTGGTTTATTAAGCAAAAGTGCTTCAAATACGCTCCCATAACTGACCATAACATTTAAAAGATACGTCGTCGGTGAAAATATTTTCAATTCGGACTTAGTCTCTGTACGGAGAGGCTACCGAGAAGCGCTACAGACGAAGACTTTCTGATTAATTTAAAAATCAACCGTAAGAGATAGAGCCGTGGTTTATTAAGCAAAAGTGCTTCAAATACGCTCCCATAACTGAACATAACATTTAAAAGGTACGTCGTCGGTGAAAATATTTTCAATTCGGACTTAGTCTCGGCACGGAGAGGCTACCGTGAAGCGCTACCGACGAAGACTTTCTGGTTAATTTACAAAACCGTAAGAGATAGAGCCGTGGTTTATTATGCAAAAGTGCTTCAAATACGCTCCCATAACTGAACATAACATTTAAAAGGTAAGTCGTCGGTGAAAATATTTTCAATTCGGACTTAGTCTCGGCACGGAGAGGCTACCGTGAAGCGCTACCGACGAAGACTTTCTGGTTAATTTACAAAACCGTAAGAGATAGAGCCGTGGTTTATTATGCAAAAGTGCTTCAAATACGCTCCCATAACTGAACATAACATTTAAAAGGTACGTCGTCGGTGAAAATATTTTCAATTCGGACTTAGTCTCGGTACGGAGAGGCTACCGTGAAGCGCTACCGACGAAGACTTTCTGGTTAATTTACAAAACCGTAAGAGATAGAGCCGTGGTTTATTATGCAAAAGTGCTTCAAATACGCTCCTATAACTCAATCTAACATTCAAAAGATACGTCGTCGGTGAAAATATTTTCAATTCGGACTTAGTCTCTGTACGGAGAGGCTACCGAGAAGCGCTACCGACGAAGAGTTTCTGATTAATTAAAAATCAACCGTAAGAGATAGAGCCGTGGTTTATTAAGCAAAAGTGCTTCAAATACGCTCCTATAACTGAACATAACATTTAAAAGATACGTCGTCGGTGAAAATATTTTCAATTCGGACTTAGTCTCTGTACGGAGAGGCTACCGAGAAGCGCTACAGACGAAGACTTTCTGATTAATTTAAAAATCAACCGTAAGAGATAGAGCCGTGGTTTATTAAGCAAAAGTGCTTCAAATACGCTCCCATAACTGAACATAACATTTAAAAGGTACGTCGTCGGTGAAAATATTTTCAATTCGGACTTAGTCTCGGCACGGAGAGGCTACCGTGAAGCGCTACCGACGAAGACTTTCTGGTTAATTTACAAAACCGTAAGAGATAGAGCCGTGGTTTATTATGCAAAAGTGCTTCAAATACGCTCCCATAACTGAACATAACATTTAAAAGGTAAGTCGTCGGTGAAAATATTTTCAATTCGGACTTAGTCTCGGTACGGAGAGGCTACCGTGAAGCGCTACCGACGAAGACTTTCTGGTTAATTTAAACATCAACAGTAAGAGATAGAGCCGTGGTTTATTATGCAAAAGTGCTTCAAATAAGCTCCTATAACTCAGTCTAACATTCAAAAGATACGTCGTCGGTGAAAATATTTTCAATTCGGACTTAGTCTCTGTACGGAGAGGCTACCGAGAAGCGCTACCGACGAAGACTTTCTGATTAATTTAAAAATCAAACGTAAGAAATAGAGCCGTGGTTTATTAAGCAAAAGTGCTTCAAATACGCTCCCATAACTGACCATAACATTTAAAAGATACGTCGTCGGTGAAAATATTTTCAATTCGGACTTAGTCTCTGTACGGAGAGGCTACCGAGAAGCGCTACCGACGAAGACTTTCTGATTAATTTAAAAATGAACCGTACGAGATAGAGCCGTGGTTTGTTAAGCAAATGTGCGTCAAATACGCTCTCATAACTGAACATAACATTTAAAAGATACGTCGTCGGTGAAAATATTTTCAATTCGGACTTAGTCTCTGTACGGAGAGGCTACCGTGAAGCGCTACCGACGAAGACTTTCTGATTAATTTAAAAATGAACCGTAAGAGATAGAGCCGTGGTTTGTTAAGCAAATGTGCGTCAAATACGCTCTCATAACTGAACATAACATTTAAAAGATACGTCGTCGGTGAAAATATTTTCAATTCGGACTTAGTCTCTGTACGGAGAGGCTACCGAGAAGCGCTACCGACGAAGACTTTATGATTAATTTAAAAATCAACCGTAAGAGATAGAGCCGTGGTTTATTATGCAAAAGTGCTTCAAATACGCTCCTATAACTCAATCTAACATTCAAAAGATACGTCGTCGGTGAAAATATTTTCAATTCGGACTTAGTCTCTGTACGGAGAGGCTACCGAGAAGCGCTACCGACGAAGACTTTCTGATTAATTTAAAAATCAACCGTAAGAAATAGAGCCGTGGTTTATTAAGCAAAAGTGCTTCAAATACGCTCCCATAACTGACCATAACATTTAAAAGATACGTCGTCGGTGAAAATATTTTCAATTCGGACTTAGTCTCTGTACGGAGAGGGTACCGAGAAGCGCTACCGACGAAGACTTTCTGATTAATTTAAAAATGAACCGTACGAGATAGAGCCGTGGTTTATTAAGCAAAAGTGCTTCAAATACGCTCCCATAACTGAACATAACATTTAAAAGGTACGTCGTCGGTGAAAATATTTTCAATTCGGACTTAGTCTCGGCACGGAGAGGCTACCGTGAAGCGCTACCGACGAAGACTTTCTGGTTAATTTACAAAACCGTAAGAGATAGAGCCGTGGTTTATTATGCAAAAGTGCTTCAAATACGCTCCCATAACTGAACATAACATTTAAAAGGTAAGTCGTCGGTGAAAATATTTTCAATTCGGACTTAGTCTCGGCACGGAGAGGCTACCGTGAAGCGCTACCGACGAAGACTTTCTGATTAATTTAAAAATGAACCGTAAGAGATAGAGCCGTGGTTTGTTAAGCAAATGTGCGTCAAATACGCTCTCATAACTGAACATAACATTTAAAAGATACGTCGTCGGTGAAAATATTTTCAATTCGGACTTAGTCTCTGTACGGAGAGGCTACCGAGAAGCGCTACCGACGAAGACTTTCTGATTAATTTAAAAATGAACCGTACGAGATAGAGCCGTGGTTTGTTAAGCAAATGTGCGTCAAATACGCTCTCATAACTGAACATAACATTTAAAAGATACGTCGTCGGTGAAAATATTTTCAATTCGGACTTAGTCTCTGTACGGAGAGGCTACCGAGAAGCGCTACCGACGAAGACTTTCTGATTAATTTAAAAATCAACCGTAAGAGATAGAGCCGTGGTTTATTAAGCAAAAGTGCTTCAAATACGCTCCCATAACTGAACATAACATTTAAAAGGTACGTCGTCGGTGAAAATTTTTTCAATTCGGACTTAGTCTCTGTACGGAGAGGCTACCGAGAAGCGCTACCGACGAAGAGTTTCTGATTAATTAAAAATCAACCGTAAGAGATAGAGCCGTGGTTTATTAAGCAATAGTGCTTCAAATACGCTCCTATAACTGAACATAACATTTAAAAGATACGTCGTCGGTGAAAATATTTTCAATTCGGACTTAGTCTCTGAACGGAGAGGCTACCGAGAAGCGCTACCGACGAAGACTTTCTGATTAATTTAAAAATCAACCGTAAGAGATAGAGCCGTGGTTTATTAAGCAAAAGTGCTTCAAATACGCTCCCATAACTGAACATAACATTTAAAAGGTACGTCGTCCGTGAAAATATTTTCAATTCGGACTTAGTCTCGGCACGGAGAGGCTACCGTGAAGCGCTACCGACGAAGACTTTCTGGTTAATTTACAAAACCGTAAGAGATAGAGCCGTGGTTTATTATGCAAAAGTGCTTCAAATACGCTCCCATAACTGAACATAACATTTAAAAGGTAAGTCGTCGGTGAAAATATTTTCAATTCGGACTTAGTCTCGGTACGGAGAGGCTACCGTGAAGCGCTACCGACGAAGACTTTCTGGTTAATTTAAACATCAACAGTAAGAGATAGAGCCGTTGTTTATTATGCAAAAGTGCTTCAAATACGCTCCTATAACTCAATCTAACATTCAAAAGATACGTCGTCGGTGAAAATATTTTCAATTCGGACTTAGTCTCTGTACGGAGAGGCTACCGAGAAGCGCTACCGACGAAGAGTTTCTGATTAATTAAAAATCAACCGTAAGAGATAGAGCCGTGGTTTATTAAGCAAAAGTGCTTCAAATACGCTCCTATAACTGAACATAACATTTAAAAGATACGTCGTCGGTGAAAATATTTTCAATTCGGACTTAGTCTCTGTACGGAGAGGCTACCGAGAAGCGCTACAGACGAAGACTTTCTGATTAATTTAAAAATCAACCGTAAGAGATAGAGCCGTGGTTTATTAAGCAAAAGTGCTTCAAATACGCTCCCATAACTGAACATAACATTTAAAAGGTACGTCGTCGGTGAAAATATTTTCAATTCGGACTTAGTCTCGGCACGGAGAGGCTACCGTGAAGCGCTACCGACGAAGACTTTCTGGTTAATTTACAAAACCGTAAGAGATAGAGCCGTGGTTTATTATGCAAAAGTGCTTCAAATACGCTCCCATAACTGAACATAACATTTAAAAGGTAAGTCGTCGGTGAAAATATTTTCAATTCGGACTTAGTCTCGGTACGGAGAGGCTACCGTGAAGCGCTACCGACGAAGACTTTCTGGTTAATTTAAACATCAACAGTAAGAGATAGAGCCGTGGTTTATTATGCAAAAGTGCTTCAAATACGCTCCTATAACTCAGTCTAACATTCAAAAGATACGTCGTCGGTGAAAATATTTTCAATTCGGACTTAGTCTCTGTACGGAGAGGCTACCGAGAAGCGCTACCGACGAAGACTTTCTGATTAATTTAAAAATCAAACGTAAGAAATAGAGCCGTGGTTTATTAAGCAAAAGTGCTTCAAATACGCTCCCATAACTGACCATAACATTTAAAAGATACGTCGTCGGTGAAAATATTTTCAATTCGGACTTAGTCTCTGTACGGAGAGGCTACCGAGAAGCGCTACCGACGAAGACTTTCTGATTAATTTAAAAATGAACCGTACGAGATAGAGCCGTGGTTTGTTAAGCAAATGTGCGTCAAATACGCTCTCATAACTGAACATAACATTTAAAAGATACGTCGTCGGTGAAAATATTTTCAATTCGGACTTAGTCTCTGTACGGAGAGGCTACCGAGAAGCGCTACCGACGAAGACTTTCTGATTAATTTAAAAATCAACCGTAAGAAATAGAGCCGTGGTTTATTAAGCAAAAGTGCTTCAAATACGCTCCCATAACTGACCATAACATTTAAAAGATACGTCGTCGGTGAAAATATTTTCAATTCGGACTTAGTCTCTGTACGGAGAGGGTACCGAGAAGCGCTACCGACGAAGACTTTCTGATTAATTTAAAAATGAACCGTACGAGATAGAGCCGTGGTTTATTAAGCAAAAGTGCTTCAAATACGCTCCCATAACTGACCATAACATTTAAAAGATACGTCGTCGGTGAAAATATTTTCAATTCGGACTTAGTCTCTGTACGGAGAGGCTACCGAGAAGCGCTACCGACGAAGACTTTCTGATTAATTTAAAAATGAACCGTACGAGATAGAGCCGTGGTTTGTTAAGCAAATGTGCGTCAAATACGCTCTCATAACTGAACATAACATTTAAAAGATACGTCGTCGGTGAAAATATTTTCAATTCGGACTTAGTCTCTGTACGGAGAGGCTACCGAGAAGCGCTACCGACGAAGAGTTTCTGATTAATTAAAAATCAACCGTAAGAGATAGAGCCGTGGTTTATTAAGCAAAAGTGCTTCAAATACGCTCCTATAACTGAACATAACATTTAAAAGATACGTCGTCGGTGAAAATATTTTCAATTCGGACTTAGTCTCTGTACGGAGAGGGTACCGAGAAGCGCTACCGACGAAGACTTTCTGATTAATTTAAAAATGAACCGTACGAGATAGAGCCGTGGTTTATTAAGCAAAAGTGCTTCAAATACGCTCCCATAACTGACCATAACATTTAAAAGATACGTCGTCGGTGAAAATATTTTCAATTCGGACTTAGTCTCTGTACGGAGAGGCTACCGAGAAGCGCTACCGACGAAGACTTTCTGATTAATTTAAAAATGAACCGTACGAGATAGAGCCGTGGTTTGTTAAGCAAATGTGCGTCAAATACGCTCTCATAACTGAACATAACATTTAAAAGATACGTCGTCGGTGAAAATATTTTCAATTCGGACTTAGTCTCTGTACGGAGAGGCTACCGAGAAGCGCTACCGACGAAGAGTTTCTGATTAATTAAAAATCAACCGTAAGAGATAGAGCCGTGGTTTATTAAGCAAAAGTGCTTCAAATACGCTCCTATAACTGAACATAACATTTAAAAGATACGTCGTCGGTGAAAATATTTTCAATTCGGACTTAGTCTCTGTACGGATAGGCTACCGAGAAGCGCTACAGACGAAGACTTTCTGATTAATTTAAAAATCAACCGTAAGAGATAGAGCCGTGGTTTATTAAGCAAAAGTGCTTCAAATACGCTCCCATAACTGAACATAACATTTAAAAGGTACGTCGTCGGTGAAAATATTTTCAATTCGGACTTAGACTCGGCACGGAGAGGCTACCGTGAAGCGCTACCGACGAAGACTTTCTGGTTAATTTACAAAACCGTAAGAGATAGAGCCGTGGTTTATTATGCAAAAGTGCTTCAAATACGCTCCCATAACTGAACATAACATTTAAAAGGTAGGTCGTCGGTGAAAATATTTTCAATTCGGACTTAGTCTCGGCACGGAGAGGCTACCGTGAAGCGCTACCGACGAAGACTTTCTGGTTAATTTACAAAACCGTAAGAGATAGAGCCGTGGTTTATTATGCAAAAGTGCTTCAAATACGCTCCCATAACTGAACATAACATTTAAAAGGTACGTCGTCGGTGAAAATATTTTCAATTCGGACTTAGTCTCGGTACGGAGAGGCTACCGTGAAGCGCTACCGACGAAGACTTTCTGGTTAATTTACAAAACCGTAAGAGATAGAGCCGTGGTTTATTATGCAAAAGTGCTTCAAATACGCTCCTATAACTCAATCTAACATTCAAAAGATACGTCGTCGGTGAAAATATTTTCAATTCGGACTTAGTCTCTGTACGGAGAGGCTACCGAGAAGCGCTACCGACGAAGAGTTTCTGATTAATTAAAAATCAACCGTAAGAGATAGAGCCGTGGTTTATTAAGCAAAAGTGCTTCAAATACGCTCCTATAACTGAACATAACATTTAAAAGATACGTCGTCGGTGAAAATATTTTCAATTCGGACTTAGTCTCTGTACGGAGAGGCTACCGAGAAGCGCTACAGACGAAGACTTTCTGATTAATTTAAAAATCAACCGTAAGAGATAGAGCCGTGGTTTATTAAGCAAAAGTGCTTCAAATACGCTCCCATAACTGAACATAACATTTAAAAGGTACGTC
The DNA here is from genome assembly GCA_910591585.2 of Nysson spinosus. NCBI lineage: Eukaryota > Metazoa > Arthropoda > Insecta > Hymenoptera > Crabronidae > Nysson > Nysson spinosus. The sequence goes on along the minus strand of CAJUYC020000091.1, from coordinate 2,288,977 downwards.
GTCGGTGAAAATATTTTCAATTCGGACTTAGTCTCGGCACGGAGAGGCTACCGTGAAGCGCTACCGACGAAGACTTTCTGGTTAATTTACAAAACCGTAAGAGATAGAGCCGTGGTTTATTATGCAAAAGTGCTTCAAATACGCTCCCATAACTGAACATAACATTTAAAAGGTACGTCGTCGGTGAAAATATTTTCAATTCGGACTTAGTCTCGGCACGGAGAGGCTACCGTGAAGCGCTACCGACGAAGACTTTCTGGTTAATTTACAAAACCGTAAGAGATAGAGCCGTGGTTTATTATGCAAAAGTGCTTCAAATACGCTCCCATAACTGAACATAACATTTAAAAGGTAAGTCGTCGGTGAAAATATTTTCAATTCGGACTTAGTCTCGGTACGGAGAGGCTACCGTGAAGCGCTACCGACGAAGACTTTCTGGTTAATTTAAACATCAACAGTAAGAGATAGAGCCGTGGTTTATTATGCAAAAGTGCTTCAAATACGCTCCTATAACTCAATCTAACATTCAAAAGATACGTCGTCGGTGAAAATATTTTCAATTCGGACTTAGTCTCTGTACGGAGAGGCTACCGAGAAGCGCTACCGACGAAGACTTTCTGATTAATTTAAAAATCAAACGTAAGAAATAGAGCCGTGGTTTATTAAGCAAAAGTGCTTCAAATACGGTCCCATAACTGACCATAACATTTAAAAGATACGTCGTCGGTGAAAATATTTTCAATTCGGACTTAGTCTCTGTACGGAGAGGCTACCGAGAAGCGCTACCGACGAAGACTTTCTGATTAATTTAAAAATCAACCGTAAGAGATAGAGCCGTGGTTTATTATGCAAAAGTGCTTCAAATACGCTCCTATAACTCAATCTAACATTCAAAAGATACGTCGTCGGTGAAAATATTTTCAATTCGGACTTAGTCTCTGTACGGAGAGGCTACCGAGAAGCGCTACCGACGAAGACTTTCTGATTAATTTAAAAATCAACCGTAAGAAATAGAGCCGTGGTTTATTAAGCAAAAGTGCTTCAAATACGCTCCCATAACTGACCATAACATTTAAAAGATACGTCGTCGGTGAAAATATTTTCAATTCGGACTTAGTCTCTGTACGGAGAGGCTACCGAGAAGCGCTACCGACGAAGACTTTCTGATTAATTTAAAAATGAACCGTACGAGATAGAGCCGTGGTTTATTAAGCAAAAGTGCTTCAAATACGCTCCCATAACTGAACATAACATTTAAAAGGTACGTCGTCGGTGAAAATATTTTCAATTCGGACTTAGTCTCGGCACGGAGAGGCTACCGTGAAGCGCTACCGACGAAGACTTTCTGGTTAATTTACAAAACCGTAAGAGATAGAGCCGTGGTTTATTATGCAAAAGTGCTTCAAATACGCTCCCATAACTGAACATAACATTTAAAAGGTAAGTCGTCGGTGAAAATATTTTCAATTCGGACTTAGTCTCGGCACGGAGAGGCTACCGTGAAGCGCTACCGACGAAGACTTTCTGGTTAATTTACAAAACCGTAAGAGATAGAGCCGTGGTTTATTATGCAAAAGTGCTTCAAATACGCTCCCATAACTGAACATAACATTTAAAAGATACGTCGTCGGTGAAAATATTTTCAATTCGGACTTAGTCTCTGTACGGAGAGGCTACCGAGAAGCGCTACCGACGAAGACTTTCTGATTAATTTAAAAATGAACCGTACGAGATAGAGCCGTGGTTTGTTAAGCAAATGTGCGTCAAATACGCTCTCATAACTGAACATAACATTTAAAAGATACGTCGTCGGTGAAAATATTTTAAATTCGGACTTAGTCTCTGTACGGAGAGGCTACCGTGAAGCGCTACCGACGAAGACTTTCTGATTAATTTAAAAATGAACCGTAAGAGATAGAGCCGTGGTTTGTTAAGCAAATGTGCGTCAAATACGCTCTCATAACTGAACATAACATTTAAAAGATACGTCGTCGGTGAAAATATTTTCAATTCGGACTTAGTCTCTGTACGGAGAGGCTACCGAGAAGCGCTACCGACGAAGACTTTCTGATTAATTTAAAAATCAACCGTAAGAGATAGAGCCGTGGTTTATTATGCAAAAGTGCTTCAAATACGCTCCTATAACTCAATCTAACATTCAAAAGATACGTCGTCGGTGAAAATATTTTCAATTCGGACTTAGTCTCTGTACGGAGAGGCTACCGAGAAGCGCTACCGACGAAGACTTTCTGATTAATTTAAAAATCAACCGTAAGAAATAGAGCCGTGGTTTATTAAGCAAAAGTGCTTCAAATACGCTCCCATAACTGACCATAACATTTAAAAGATACGTCGTCGGTGAAAATATTTTCAATTCGGACTTAGTCTCTGTACGGAGAGGGTACCGAGAAGCGCTACCGACGAAGACTTTCTGATTAATTTAAAAATGAACCGTACGAGATAGAGCCGTGGTTTATTAAGCAAAAGTGCTTCAAATACGCTCCCATAACTGAACATAACATTTAAAAGATACGTCGTCGGTGAAAATATTTTCAATTCGGACTTAGTCTCTGTACGGAGAGGGTACCGAGAAGCGCTACCGACGAAGACTTTCTGATTAATTTAAAAATGAACCGTACGAGATAGAGCCGTGGTTTATTAAGCAAAAGTGCTTCAAATACGCTCCCATAACTGAACATAACATTTAAAAGGTACGTCGTCGGTGAAAATATTTTCAATTCGGACTTAGTCTCGGCACGGAGAGGCTACCGTGAAGCGCTACCGACGAAGACTTTCTGGTTAATTTACAAAACCGTAAGAGATAGAGCCGTGGTTTATTATGCAAAAGTGCTTCAAATACGCTCCCATAACTGAACATAACATTTAAAAGGTAAGTCGTCGGTGAAAATATTTTCAATTCGGACTTAGTCTCGGCACGGAGAGGCTACCGTGAAGCGCTACCGACGAAGACTTTCTGGTTAATTTACAAAACCGTAAGAGATAGAGCCGTGGTTTATTATGCAAAAGTGCTTCAAATACGCTCCCATAACTGAACATAACATTTAAAAGATACGTCGTCGGTGAAAATATTTTCAATTCGGACTTAGTCTCTGTACGGAGAGGCTACCGAGAAGCGCTACCGACGAAGACTTTCTGATTAATTTAAAAATGAACCGTACGAGATAGAGCCGTGGTTTGTTAAGCAAATGTGCGTCAAATACGCTCTCATAACTGAACATAACATTTAAAAGATACGTCGTCGGTGAAAATATTTTCAATTCGGACTTAGTCTCTGTACGGAGAGGCTACCGAGAAGCGCTACCGACGAAGACTTTCTGATTAATTTAAAAATCAACCGTAAGAGATAGAGCCGTGGTTTATTAAGCAAAAGTGCTTCAAATACGCTCCAATAACTGAACATAACATTTAAAAGGTACGTCGTCGGTGAAAATATTTTCAATTCGGACTTAGTCTCTGTACGGAGAGGCTACCGAGAAGCGCTACCGACGAAGAGTTTCTGATTAATTAAAAATCAACCGTAAGAGATAGAGCCGTGGTTTATTAAGCAAAAGTGCTTCAAATACGCTCCTATAACTGAACATAACATTTAAAAGATACGTCGTCGGTGAAAATATTTTCAATTCGGACTTAGTCTCTGAACGGAGAGGCTACCGAGAAGCGCTACCGACGAAGACTTTCTGATTAATTTAAAAATCAACCGTAAGAGATAGAGCCGTGGTTTATTAAGCAAAAGTGCTTCAAATACGCTCCCATAACTGAACATAACACTTAAAAGGTACGTCGTCCGTGAAAATATTTTCAATTCGGACTTAGTCTCGGCACGGAGAGGCTACCGTGAAGCGCTACCGACGAAGACTTTCTGGTTAATTTACAAAACCGTAAGAGATAGAGCCGTGGTTTATTATGCAAAAGTGCTTCAAATACGCTCCCATAACTGAACATAACATTTAAAAGGTAAGTCGTCGGTGAAAATATTTTCAATTCGGACTTAGTCTCGGTACGGAGAGGCTACCGTGAAGCGCTACCGACGAAGACTTTCTGGTTAATTTAAACATCAACAGTAAGAGATAGAGCCGTGGTTTATTATGCAAAAGTGCTTCAAATACGCTCCTATAACTCAATCTAACATTCAAAAGATACGTCGTCGGTGAAAATATTTTCAATTCGGACTTAGTCTCTGTACGGAGAGGCTACCGAGAAGCGCTACCGACGAAGAGTTTCTGATTAATTAAAAATCAACCGTAAGAGATAGAGCCGTGGTTTATTAAGCAAAAGTGCTTCAAATACGCTCCTATAACTGAACATAACATTTAAAAGATACGTCGTCGGTGAAAATATTTTCAATTCGGACTTAGTCTCTGTACGGAGAGGCTACCGAGAAGCGCTACAGACGAAGACTTTCTGATTAATTTAAAAATCAACCGTAAGAGATAGAGCCGTGGTTTATTAAGCAAAAGTGCTTCAAATACGCTCCCATAACTGAACATAACATTTAAAAGGTACGTCGTCGGTGAAAATATTTTCAATTCGGACTTAGTCTCGGCACGGAGAGGCTACCGTGAAGCGCTACCGACGAAGACTTTCTGGTTAATTTACAAAACCGTAAGAGATAGAGCCGTGGTTTATTATGCAAAAGTGCTTCAAATACGCTCCCATAACTGAACATAACATTTAAAAGGTAAGTCGTCGGTGAAAATATTTTCAATTCGGACTTAGTCTCGGCACGGAGAGGCTACCGTGAAGCGCTACCGACGAAGACTTTCTGGTTAATTTAAACATCAACAGTAAGAGATAGAGCCGTGGTTTATTATGCAAAAGTGCTTCAAATACGCTCCTATAACTCAATCTAACATTCAAAAGATACGTCGTCGGTGAAAATATTTTCAATTCGGACTTAGTCTCGGTACGGAGAGGCTACCGTGAAGCGCTACCGACGAAGACTTTCTGGTTAATTTACAAAACCGTAAGAGATAGAGCCGTGGTTTATTATGCAAAAGTGCTTCAAATACGCTCCTATAACTCAATCTAACATTCAAAAGATACGTCGTCGGTGAAAATATTTTCAATTCGGACTTAGTCTCTGTACGGAGAGGCTACCGAGAAGCGCTACCGACGAAGAGTTTCTGATTAATTAAAAATCAACCGTAAGAGATAGAGCCGTGGTTTATTAAGCAAAAGTGCTTCAAATACGCTCCTATAACTGAACATAACATTTAAAAGATACGTCGTCGGTGAAAATATTTTCAATTCGGACTTAGTCTCTGTACGGAGAGGCTACCGAGAAGCACTACAGACGAAGACTTTCTGATTAATTTAAAAATCAACCGTAAGAGATAGAGCCGTGGTTTATTAAGCAAAAGTGCTTCAAATACGCTCCCATAACTGAACATAACATTTAAAAGGTACGTCGTCGGTGAAAATATTTTCAATTCGGACTTAGTCTCGGCACGGAGAGGCTACCGTGAAGCGCTACCGACGAAGACTTTCTGGTTAATTTACAAAACCGTAAGAGATAGAGCCGTGGTTTATTATGCAAAAGTGCTTCAAATACGCTCCCATAACTGAACATAACATTTAAAAGGTAAGTCGTCGGTGAAAATATTTTCAATTCGGACTTAGTCTCGGTACGGAGAGGCTACCGTGAAGCGCTACCGACGAAGACTTTCTGGTTAATTTAAACATCAACAGTAAGAGATAGAGCCGTGGTTTATTATGCAAAAGTGCTTCAAATACGCTCCTATAACTCAGTCTAACATTCAAAAGATACGTCGTCGGTGAAAATATTTTCAATTCGGACTTAGTCTCTGTACGGAGAGGCTACCGAGAAGCGCTACCGACGAAGACTTTCTGATTAATTTAAAAATCAAACGTAAGAAATAGAGCCGTGGTTTATTAAGCAAAAGTGCTTCAAATACGCTCCCATAACTGACCATAACATTTAAAAGATACGTCGTCGGTGAAAATATTTTCAATTCGGACTTAGTCTCTGTACGGAGAGGCTACCGAGAAGCGCTACCGACGAAGACTTTCTGATTAATTTAAAAATGAACCGTACGAGATAGAGCCGTGGTTTGTTAAGCAAATGTGCGTCAAATACGCTCTCATAACTGAACATAACATTTAAAAGATACGTCGTCGGTGAAAATATTTTCAATTCGGACTTAGTCTCTGTACGGAGAGGCTACCGTGAAGCGCTACCGACGAAGACTTTCTGATTAATTTAAAAATGAACCGTAAGAGATAGAGCCGTGGTTTGTTAAGCAAATGTGCGTCAAATACGCTCTCATAACTGAACATAACATTTAAAAGATACGTCGTCGGTGAAAATATTTTCAATTCGGACTTAGTCTCTGTACGGAGAGGCTACCGAGAAGCGCTACCGACGAAGACTTTCTGATTAATTTAAAAATCAACCGTAAGAGATAGAGCCGTGGTTTATTATGCAAAAGTGCTTCAAATACGCTCCTATAACTCAATCTAACATTCAAAAGATACGTCGTCGGTGAAAATATTTTCAATTCGGACTTAGTCTCTGTACGGAGAGGCTACCGAGAAGCGCTACCGACGAAGACTTTCTGATTAATTTAAAAATCAACCGTAAGAAATAGAGCCGTGGTTTATTAAGCAAAAGTGCTTCAAATACGCTCCCATAACTGACCATAACATTTAAAAGATACGTCGTCGGTGAAAATATTTTCAATTCGGACTTAGTCTCTGTACGGAGAGGGTACCGAGAAGCGCTACCGACGAAGACTTTCTGATTAATTTAAAAATGAACCGTAAGAGATAGAGCCGTGGTTTATTAAGCAAAAGTGCTTCAAATACGCTCCCATAACTGACCATAACATTTAAAAGATACGTCGTCGGTGAAAATATTTTCAATTCGGACTTAGTCTCTGTACGGAGAGGCTACCGAGAAGCGCTACCGACGAAGACTTTCTGATTAATTTAAAAATCAACCGTAAGAAATAGAGCCGTGGTTTATTAAGCAAAAGTGCTTCAAATACGCTCCCATAACTGACCATAACATTTAAAAGATACGTCGTCGGTGAAAATATTTTCAATTCGGACTTAGTCTCTGTACGGAGAGGGTACCGAGAAGCGCTACCGACGAAGACTTTCTGATTAATTTAAAAATGAACCGTACGAGATAGAGCCGTGGTTTATTAAGCAAAAGTGCTTCAAATACGCTCCCATAACTGACCATAACATTTAAAAGATACGTCGTCGGTGAAAATATTTTCAATTCGGACTTAGTCTCTGTACGGAGAGGCTACCGTGAAGCGCTACCGACGAAGACTTTCTGATTAATTTAAAAATGAACCGTAAGAGATAGAGCCGTGGTTTGTTAAGCAAATGTGCGTCAAATACGCTCTCATAACTGAACATAACATTTAAAAGATACGTCGTCGGTGAAAATATTTTCAATTCGGACTTAGTCTCTGTACGGAGAGGCTACCGAGAAGCGCTACCGACGAAGACTTTCTGATTAATTTAAAAATCAACCGTAAGAGATAGAGCCGTGGTTTATTATGCAAAAGTGCTTCAAATACGCTCCTATAACTCAATCTAACATTCAAAAGATACGTCGTCGGTGAAAATATTTTCAATTCGGACTTAGTCTCTGTACGGAGAGGCTACCGAGAAGCGCTACCGACGAAGACTTTCTGATTAATTTAAAAATCAACCGTAAGAGATAGAGCCGTGGTTTATTATGCAAAAGTGCTTCAAATACGCTCCTATAACTCAATCTAACATTCAAAAGATACGTCGTCGGTGAAAATATTTTCAATTCGGACTTAGTCTCTGTACGGAGAGGCTACCGAGAAGCGCTACCGACGAAGACTTTCTGATTAATTTAAAAATCAACCGTAAGAAATAGAGCCGTGGTTTATTAAGCAAAAGTGCTTCAAATACGCTCCCATAACTGACCATAACATTTAAAAGATACGTCGTCGGTGAAAATATTTTCAATTCGGACTTAGTCTCTGTACGGAGAGGCTACCGAGAAGCGCTACCGACGAAGACTTTCTGATTAATTTAAAAATGAACCGTACGAGATAGAGCCGTGGTTTCTTAAGCAAAAGTGCTTCAAATACGCTCCCATAACTGACCATAACATTTAAAAGATACGTCGTCGGTGAAAATATTTTCAATTCGGACTTAGTCTCTGTACGGAGAGGCTACCGAGAAGCGCTACCGACGAAGACTTTCTGATTAATTTAAAAATGAACCGTACGAGATAGAGCCGTGGTTTGTTAAGCAAATGTGCGTCAAATACGCTCTCATAACTGAACATAACATTTAAAAGATACGTCGTCGGTGAAAATATTTTCAATTCGGACTTAGTCTCTGTACGGAGAGGCTACCGAGAAGCGCTACCGACGAAGACTTTCTGATTAATTTAAAAATCAACCGTAAGAGATAGAGCCGTGGTTTATTAAGCAAAAGTGCTTCAAATACGCTCCCATAACTGAACATAACATTTAAAAGGTACGTCGTCGGTGAAAATATTTTCAATTCGGACTTAGTCTCTGTACGGAGAGGCTACCGAGAAGCGCTACCGACGAAGAGTTTCTGATTAATTAAAAATCAACCGTAAGAGATAGAGCCGTGGTTTATTAAGCAAAAGTGCTTCAAATACGCTCCTATAACTGAACATAACATTTAAAAGATACGTCGTCGGTGAAAATATTTTCAATTCGGACTTAGTCTCTGTACGGAGAGGCTACCGAGAAGCGCTACAGACGAAGACTTTCTGATTAATTTAAAAATCAACCGTAAGAGATAGAGCCGTGGTTTATTAAGCAAAAGTGCTTCAAATACGCTCCCATAACTGAACATAACATTTAAAAGGTACGTCGTCGGTGAAAATATTTTCAATTCGGACTTAGTCTCGGCACGGAGAGGCTACCGTGAAGCGCTACCGACGAAGACTTTCTGGTTAATTTACAAAACCGTAAGAGATAGAGCCGTGGTTTATTATGCAAAAGTGCTTCAAATACGCTCCCATAACTGAACATAACATTTAAAAGGTACGTCGTCGGTGAAAATATTTTCAATTCGGACTTAGTCTCGGCACGGAGAGGCTACCGTGAAGCGCTACCGACGAAGACTTTCTGGTTAATTTACAAAACCGTAAGAGATAGAGCCGTGGTTTATTATGCAAAAGTGCTTCAAATACGCTCCCATAACTGAACATAACATTTAAAAGGTAAGTCGTCGGTGAAAATATTTTCAATTCGGACTTAGTCTCGGTACGGAGAGGCTACCGTGAAGCGCTACCGACGAAGACTTTCTGGTTAATTTAAACATCAACAGTAAGAGATAGAGCCGTGGTTTATTATGCAAAAGTGCTTCAAATACGCTCCTATAACTCAATCTAACATTCAAAAGATACGTCGTCGGTGAAAATATTTTCAATTCGGACTTAGTCTCTGTACGGAGAGGCTACCGAGAAGCGCTACCGACGAAGACTTTCTGATTAATTTAAAAATCAAACGTAAGAAATAGAGCCGTGGTTTATTAAGCAAAAGTGCTTCAAATACGGTCCCATAACTGACCATAACATTTAAAAGATACGTCGTCGGTGAAAATATTTTCAATTCGGACTTAGTCTCTGTACGGAGAGGCTACCGAGAAGCGCTACCGACGAAGACTTTCTGATTAATTTAAAAATCAACCGTAAGAGATAGAGCCGTGGTTTATTATGCAAAAGTGCTTCAAATACGCTCCTATAACTCAATCTAACATTCAAAAGATACGTCGTCGGTGAAAATATTTTCAATTCGGACTTAGTCTCTGTACGGAGAGGCTACCGAGAAGCGCTACCGACGAAGACTTTCTGATTAATTTAAAAATCAACCGTAAGAAATAGAGCCGTGGTTTATTAAGCAAAAGTGCTTCAAATACGCTCCCATAACTGACCATAACATTTAAAAGATACGTCGTCGGTGAAAATATTTTCAATTCGGACTTAGTCTCTGTACGGAGAGGGTACCGAGAAGCGCTACCGACGAAGACTTTCTGATTAATTTAAAAATGAACCGTACGAGATAGAGCCGTGGTTTATTAAGCAAAAGTGCTTCAAATACGCTCCCATAACTGAACATAACATTTAAAAGGTACGTCGTCGGTGAAAATATTTTCAATTCGGACTTAGTCTCGGCACGGAGAGGCTACCGTGAAGCGCTACCGACGAAGACTTTCTGGTTAATTTACAAAACCGTAAGAGATAGAGCCGTGGTTTATTATGCAAAAGTGCTTCAAATACGCTCCCATAACTGAACATAACATTTAAAAGGTAAGTCGTCGGTGAAAATATTTTCAATTCGGACTTAGTCTCGGCACGGAGAGGCTACCGTGAAGCGCTACCGACGAAGACTTTCTGGTTAATTTACAAAACCGTAAGAGATAGAGCCGTGGTTTATTATGCAAAAGTGCTTCAAATACGCTCCCATAACTGAACATAACATTTAAAAGATACGTCGTCGGTGAAAATATTTTCAATTCGGACTTAGTCTCTGTACGGAGAGGCTACCGAGAAGCGCTACCGACGAAGACTTTCTGATTAATTTAAAAATGAACCGTACGAGATAGAGCCGTGGTTTGTTAAGCAAATGTGCGTCAAATACGCTCTCATAACTGAACATAACATTTAAAAGATACGTCGTCGGTGAAAATATTTTAAATTCGGACTTAGTCTCTGTACGGAGAGGCTACCGTGAAGCGCTACCGACGAAGACTTTCTGATTAATTTAAAAATGAACCGTAAGAGATAGAGCCGTGGTTTGTTAAGCAAATGTGCGTCAAATACGCTCTCATAACTGAACATAACATTTAAAAGATACGTCGTCGGTGAAAATATTTTCAATTCGGACTTAGTCTCTGTACGGAGAGGCTACCGAGAAGCGCTACCGACGAAGACTTTCTGATTAATTTAAAAATCAACCGTAAGAGATAGAGCCGTGGTTTATTATGCAAAAGTGCTTCAAATACGCTCCTATAACTCAATCTAACATTCAAAAGATACGTCGTCGGTGAAAATATTTTCAATTCGGACTTAGTCTCTGTACGGAGAGGCTACCGAGAAGCGCTACCGACGAAGACTTTCTGATTAATTTAAAAATCAACCGTAAGAAATAGAGCCGTGGTTTATTAAGCAAAAGTGCTTCAAATACGCTCCCATAACTGACCATAACATTTAAAAGATACGTCGTCGGTGAAAATATTTTCAATTCGGACTTAGTCTCTGTACGGAGAGGCTACCGAGAAGCGCTACCGACGAAGACTTTCTGATTAATTTAAAAATGAACCGTACGAGATAGAGCCGTGGTTTATTAAGCAAAAGTGCTTCAAATACGCTCCCATAACTGAACATAACATTTAAAAGGTACGTCGTCGGTGAAAATATTTTCAATTCGGACTTAGTCTCGGCACGGAGAGGCTACCGTGAAGCGCTACCGACGAAGACTTTCTGGTTAATTTACAAAACCGTAAGAGATAGAGCCGTGGTTTATTAAGCAAAAGTGCTTCAAATACGCTCCCATAACTGAACATAACATTTAAAAGGTAAGTCGTCGGTGAAAATATTTTCAATTCGGACTTAGTCTCGGCACGGAGAGGCTACCGTGAAGCGCTACCGACGAAGACTTTCTGGTTAATTTACAAAACCGTAAGAGATAGAGCCGTGGTTTATTATGCAAAAGTGCTTCAAATACGCTCCCATAACTGAACATAACATTTAAAAGATACGTCGTCGGTGAAAATATTTTCAATTCGGACTTAGTCTCTGTACGGAGAGGCTACCGAGAAGCGCTACCGACGAAGACTTTCTGATTAATTTAAAAATGAACCGTACGAGATAGAGCCGTGGTTTGTTAAGCAAATGTGCGTCAAATACGCTCTCATAACTGAACATAACATTTAAAAGATACGTCGTCGGTGAAAATATTTTCAATTCGGACTTAGTCTCTGTACGGAGAGGCTACCGAGAAGCGCTACCGACGAAGACTTTCTGATTAATTTAAAAATCAACCGTAAGAGATAGAGCCGTGGTTTATTAAGCAAAAGTGCTTCAAATACGCTCCAATAACTGAACATAACATTTAAAAGGTACGTCGTCGGTGAAAATATTTTCAATTCGGACTTAGTCTCTGTACGGAGAGGCTACCGAGAAGCGCTACCGACGAAGAGTTTCTGATTAATTAAAAATCAACCGTAAGAGATAGAGCCGTGGTTTATTAAGCAAAAGTGCTTCAAATACGCTCCTATAACTGAACATAACATTTAAAAGATACGTCGTCGGTGAAAATATTTTCAATTCGGACTTAGTCTCTGAACGGAGAGGCTACCGAGAAGCGCTACCGACGAAGACTTTCTGATTAATTTAAAAATCAACCGTAAGAGATAGAGCCGTGGTTTATTAAGCAAAAGTGCTTCAAATACGCTCCCATAACTGAACATAACACTTAAAAGGTACGTCGTCCGTGAAAATATTTTCAATTCGGACTTAGTCTCGGCACGGAGAGGCTACCGTGAAGCGCTACCGACGAAGACTTTCTGGTTAATTTACAAAACCGTAAGAGATAGAGCCGTGGTTTATTATGCAAAAGTGCTTCAAATACGCTCCCATAACTGAACATAACATTTAAAAGGTAAGTCGTCGGTGAAAATATTTTCAATTCGGACTTAGTCTCGGTACGGAGAGGCTACCGTGAAGCGCTACCGACGAAGACTTTCTGGTTAATTTAAACATCAACAGTAAGAGATAGAGCCGTGGTTTATTATGCAAAAGTGCTTCAAATACGCTCCTATAACTCAATCTAACATTCAAAAGATACGTCGTCGGTGAAAATATTTTCAATTCGGACTTAGTCTCTGTACGGAGAGGCTACCGAGAAGCGCTACCGACGAAGAGTTTCTGATTAATTAAAAATCAACCGTAAGAGATAGAGCCGTGGTTTATTAAGCAAAAGTGCTTCAAATACGCTCCTATAACTGAACATAACATTTAAAAGATACGTCGTCGGTGAAAATATTTTCAATTCGGACTTAGTCTCTGTACGGAGAGGCTACCGAGAAGCGCTACAGACGAAGACTTTCTGATTAATTTAAAAATCAACCGTAAGAGATAGAGCCGTGGTTTATTAAGCAAAAGTGCTTCAAATACGCTCCCATAACTGAACATAACATTTAAAAGGTACGTCGTCGGTGAAAATATTTTCAATTCGGACTTAGTCTCGGCACGGAGAGGCTACCGTGAAGCGCTACCGACGAAGACTTTCTGGTTAATTTACAAAACCGTAAGAGATAGAGCCGTGGTTTATTATGCAAAAGTGCTTCAAATACGCTCCCATAACTGAACATAACATTTAAAAGGTAAGTCGTCGGTGAAAATATTTTCAATTCGGACTTAGTCTCGGCACGGAGAGGCTACCGTGAAGCGCTACCGACGAAGACTTTCTGGTTAATTTAAACATCAACAGTAAGAGATAGAGCCGTGGTTTATTATGCAAAAGTGCTTCAAATACGCTCCTATAACTCAATCTAACATTCAAAAGATACGTCGTCGGTGAAAATATTTTCAATTCGGACTTAGTCTCGGTACGGAGAGGCTACCGTGAAGCGCTACCGACGAAGACTTTCTGGTTAATTTACAAAACCGTAAGAGATAGAGCCGTGGTTTATTATGCAAAAGTGCTTCAAATACGCTCCTATAACTCAATCTAACATTCAAAAGATACGTCGTCGGTGAAAATATTTTCAATTCGGACTTAGTCTCTGTACGGAGAGGCTACCGAGAAGCGCTACCGACGAAGAGTTTCTGATTAATTAAAAATCAACCGTAAGAGATAGAGCCGTGGTTTATTAAGCAAAAGTGCTTCAAATACGCTCCTATAACTGAACATAACATTTAAAAGATACGTCGTCGGTGAAAATATTTTCAATTCGGACTTAGTCTCTGTACGGAGAGGCTACCGAGAAGCACTACAGACGAAGACTTTCTGATTAATTTAAAAATCAACCGTAAGAGATAGAGCCGTGGTTTATTAAGCAAAAGTGCTTCAAATACGCTCCCATAACTGAACATAACATTTAAAAGGTACGTCGTCGGTGAAAATATTTTCAATTCGGACTTAGTCTCGGCACGGAGAGGCTACCGTGAAGCGCTACCGACGAAGACTTTCTGGTTAATTTACAAAACCGTAAGAGATAGAGCCGTGGTTTATTATGCAAAAGTGCTTCAAATACGCTCCCATAACTGAACATAACATTTAAAAGGTACGTCGTCGGTGAAAATATTTTCAATTCGGACTTAGTCTCGGTACGGAGAGGCTACCGTGAAGCGCTACCGACGAAGACTTTCTGGTTAATTTAAACATCAACAGTAAGAGATAGAGCCGTGGTTTATTATGCAAAAGTGCTTCAAATACGCTCCTATAACTCAGTCTAACATTCAAAAGATACGTCGTCGGTGAAAATATTTTCAATTCGGACTTAGTCTCTGTACGGAGAGGCTACCGAGAAGCGCTACCGACGAAGACTTTCTGATTAATTTAAAAATCAAACGTAAGAAATAGAGCCGTGGTTTATTAAGCAAAAGTGCTTCAAATACGCTCCCATAACTGAAAATAACATTTAAAAGATACGTCGTCGGTGAAAATATTTTCAATTCGGACTTAGTCTCTGTACGGAGAGGCTACCGAGAAGCGCTACCGACGAAGACTTTCTGATTAATTTAAAAATGAACCGTAAGAGATAGAGCCGTGGTTTGTTAAGCAAATGTGCGTCAAATACGCTCTCATAACTGAACATAACATTTAAAAGATACGTCGTCGGTGAAAATATTTTCAATTCGGACTTAGTCTCTGTACGGAGAGGCTACCGTGAAGCGCTACCGACGAAGACTTTCTGATTAATTTAAAAATGAACCGTAAGAGATAGAGCCGTGGTTTGTTAAGCAAATGTGCGTCAAATACGCTCTCATAACTGAACATAACATTTAAAAGATACGTCGTCGGTGAAAATATTTTCAATTCGGACTTAGTCTCTGTACGGAGAGGCTACCGAGAAGCGCTACCGACGAAGACTTTCTGATTAATTTAAAAATCAACCGTAAGAGATAGAGCCGTGGTTTATTATGCAAAAGTGCTTCAAATACGCTCCTATAACTCAATCTAACATTCAAAAGATACGTCGTCGGTGAAAATATTTTCAATTCGGACTTAGTCTCTGTACGGAGAGGCTACCGAGAAGCGCTACCGACGAAGACTTTCTGATTAATTTAAAAATCAACCGTAAGAAATAGAGCCGTGGTTTATTAAGCAAAAGTGCTTCAAATACGCTCCCATAACTGAACATAACATTTAAAAGATACGTCGTCGGTGAAAATATTTTCAATTCGGACTTAGTCTCTGTACGGAGAGGGTACCGAGAAGCGCTACCGACGAAGACTTTCTGATTAATTTAAAAATGAACCGTACGAGATAGAGCCGTGGTTTATTAAGCAAAAGTGCTTCAAATACGCTCCCATAACTGAACATAACATTTAAAAGATACGTCGTCGGTGAAAATATTTTCAATTCGGACTTAGTCTCTGTACGGAGAGGCTACCGAGAAGCGCTACCGACGAAGACTTTCTGATTAATTTAAAAATCAACCGTAAGAAATAGAGCCGTGGTTTATTAAGCAAAAGTGCTTCAAATACGCTCCCATAACTGAACATAACATTTAAAAGATACGTCGTCGGTGAAAATATTTTCAATTCGGACTTAGTCTCTGTACGGAGAGGGTACCGAGAAGCGCTACCGACGAAGACTTTCTGATTAATTTAAAAATGAACCGTACGAGATAGAGCCGTGGTTTATTAAGCAAAAGTGCTTCAAATACGCTCCCATAACTGACCATAACATTTAAAAGATACGTCGTCGGTGAAAATATTTTCAATTCGGACTTAGTCTCTGTACGGAGAGGCTACCGTGAAGCGCTACCGACGAAGACTTTCTGATTAATTTAAAAATGAACCGTAAGAGATAGAGCCGTGGTTTGTTAAGCAAATGTGCGTCAAATACGCTCTCATAACTGAACATAACATTTAAAAGATACGTCGTCGGTGAAAATATTTTCAATTCGGACTTAGTCTCTGTACGGAGAGGCTACCGAGAAGCGCTACCGACGAAGACTTTCTGATTAATTTAAAAATCAACCGTAAGAGATAGAGCCGTGGTTTATTATGCAAAAGTGCTTCAAATACGCTCCTATAACTCAATCTAACATTCAAAAGATACGTCGTCGGTGAAAATATTTTCAATTCGGACTTAGTCTCTGTACGGAGAGGCTACCGAGAAGCGCTACCGACGAAGACTTTCTGATTAATTTAAAAATCAACCGTAAGAGATAGAGCCGTGGTTTATTATGCAAAAGTGCTTCAAATACGCTCCTATAACTCAATCTAACATTCAAAAGATACGTCGTCGGTGAAAATATTTTCAATTCGGACTTAGTCTCTGTACGGAGAGGCTACCGAGAAGCGCTACCGACGAAGACTTTCTGATTAATTTAAAAATCAACCGTAAGAAATAGAGCCGTGGTTTATTAAGCAAAAGTGCTTCAAATACGCTCCCATAACTGACCATAACATTTAAAAGATACGTCGTCGGTGAAAATATTTTCAATTCGGACTTAGTCTCTGTACGGAGAGGCTACCGAGAAGCGCTACCGACGAAGACTTTCTGATTAATTTAAAAATGAACCGTACGAGATAGAGCCGTGGTTTCTTAAGCAAAAGTGCTTCAAATACGCTCCCATAACTGACCATAACATTTAAAAGATACGTCGTCGGTGAAAATATTTTCAATTCGGACTTAGTCTCTGTACGGAGAGGCTACCGAGAAGCGCTACCGACGAAGACTTTCTGATTAATTTAAAAATGAACCGTACGAGATAGAGCCGTGGTTTGTTAAGCAAATGTGCGTCAAATACGCTCTCATAACTGAACATAACATTTAAAAGATACGTCGTCGGTGAAAATATTTTCAATTCGGACTTAGTCTCTGTACGGAGAGGCTACCGAGAAGCGCTACCGACGAAGACTTTCTGATTAATTTAAAAATCAACCGTAAGAGATAGAGCCGTGGTTTATTAAGCAAAAGTGCTTCAAATACGCTCCCATAACTGAACATAACATTTAAAAGGTACGTCGTCGGTGAAAATATTTTCAATTCGGACTTAGTCTCTGTACGGAGAGGCTACCGAGAAGCGCTACCGACGAAGAGTTTCTGATTAATTAAAAATCAACCGTAAGAGATAGAGCCGTGGTTTATTAAGCAAAAGTGCTTCAAATACGCTCCTATAACTGAACATAACATTTAAAAGATACGTCGTCGGTGAAAATATTTTCAATTCGGACTTAGTCTCTGTACGGAGAGGCTACCGAGAAGCGCTACCGACGAAGACTTTCTGATTAATTTAAAAATCAAACGTAAGAAATAGAGCCGTGGTTTATTAAGCAAAAGTGCTTCAAATACGCTCCCATAACTGACCATAACATTTAAAAGATACGTCGTCGGTGAAAATATTTTCAATTCGGACTTAGTCTCTGTACGGAGAGGCTACCGAGAAGCGCTACCGACGAAGACTTTCTGATTAATTTAAAAATGAACCGTACGAGATAGAGCCGTGGTTTGTTAAGCAAATGTGCGTCAAATACGCTCTCATAACTGAACATAACATTTAAAAGATACGTCGTCGGTGAAAATATTTTCAATTCGGACTTAGTCTCTGTACGGAGAGGCTACCGTGAAGCGCTACCGACGAAGACTTTCTGATTAATTTAAAAATGAACCGTAAGAGATAGAGCCGTGGTTTGTTAAGCAAAAGTGCTTCAAATACGCTCCCATAACTGACCATAACATTTAAAAGATACGTCGTCGGTGAAAATATTTTCAATTCGGACTTAGTCTCTGTACGGAGAGGGTACCGAGAAGCGCTACCGACGAAGACTTTCTGATTAATTTAAAAATGAACCGTACGAGATAGAGCCGTGGTTTATTAAGCAAAAGTGCTTCAAATACGCTCCCATAACTGACCATAACATTTAAAAGATACGTCGTCGGTGAAAATATTTTCAATTCGGACTTAGTCTCTGTACGGAGAGGCTACCGTGAAGCGCTACCGACGAAGACTTTCTGATTAATTTAAAAATGAACCGTAAGAGATAGAGCCGTGGTTTGTTAAGCAAATGTGCGTCAAATACGCTCTCATAACTGAACATAACATTTAAAAGATACGTCGTCGGTGAAAATATTTTCAATTCGGACTTAGTCTCTGTACGGAGAGGCTACCGAGAAGCGCTACCGACGAAGACTTTCTGATTAATTTAAAAATCAACCGTAAGAGATAGAGCCGTGGTTTATTATGCAAAAGTGCTTCAAATACGCTCCTATAACTCAATCTAACATTCAAAAGATACGTCGTCGGTGAAAATATTTTCAATTCGGACTTAGTCTCTGTACGGAGAGGCTACCGAGAAGCGCTACCGACGAAGACTTTCTGATTAATTTAAAAATCAACCGTAAGAGATAGAGCCGTGGTTTATTATGCAAAAGTGCTTCAAATACGCTCCTATAACTCAATCTAACATTCAAAAGATACGTCGTCGGTGAAAATATTTTCAATTCGGACTTAGTCTCTGTACGGAGAGGCTACCGAGAAGCGCTACCGACGAAGACTTTCTGATTAATTTAAAAATCAACCGTAAGAAATAGAGCCGTGGTTTATTAAGCAAAAGTGCTTCAAATACGCTCCCATAACTGACCATAACATTTAAAAGATACGTCGTCGGTGAAAATATTTTCAATTCGGACTTAGTCTCTGTACGGAGAGGCTACCGAGAAGCGCTACCGACGAAGACTTTCTGATTAATTTAAAAATGAACCGTACGAGATAGAGCCGTGGTTTCTTAAGCAAAAGTGCTTCAAATACGCTCCCATAACTGACCATAACATTTAAAAGATACGTCGTCGGTGAAAATATTTTCAATTCGGACTTAGTCTCTGTACGGAGAGGCTACCGAGAAGCGCTACCGACGAAGACTTTCTGATTAATTTAAAAATGAACCGTACGAGATAGAGCCGTGGTTTGTTAAGCAAATGTGCGTCAAATACGCTCTCATAACTGAACATAACATTTAAAAGATACGTCGTCGGTGAAAATATTTTCAATTCGGACTTAGTCTCTGTACGGAGAGGCTACCGAGAAGCGCTACCGACGAAGACTTTCTGATTAATTTAAAAATCAACCGTAAGAGATAGAGCCGTGGTTTATTAAGCAAAAGTGCTTCAAATACGCTCCCATAACTGAACATAACATTTAAAAGGTACGTCGTCGGTGAAAATATTTTCAATTCGGACTTAGTCTCTGTACGGAGAGGCTACCGAGAAGCGCTACCGACGAAGAGTTTCTGATTAATTAAAAATCAACCGTAAGAGATAGAGCCGTGGTTTATTAAGCAAAAGTGCTTCAAATACGCTCCTATAACTGAACATAACATTTAAAAGATACGTCGTCGGTGAAAATATTTTCAATTCGGACTTAGTCTCTGTACGGAGAGGCTACCGAGAAGCGCTACCGACGAAGACTTTCTGATTAATTTAAAAATCAAACGTAAGAAATAGAGCCGTGGTTTATTAAGCAAAAGTGCTTCAAATACGCTCCCATAACTGACCATAACATTTAAAAGATACGTCGTCGGTGAAAATATTTTCAATTCGGACTTAGTCTCTGTACGGAGAGGCTACCGAGAAGCGCTACCGACGAAGACTTTCTGATTAATTTAAAAATGAACCGTACGAGATAGAGCCGTGGTTTGTTAAGCAAATGTGCGTCAAATACGCTCTCATAACTGAACATAACATTTAAAAGATACGTCGTCGGTGAAAATATTTTCAATTCGGACTTAGTCTCTGTACGGAGAGGCTATCGTGAAGCGCTACCGACGAAGACTTTCTGATTAATTTAAAAATGAACCGTAAGAGATAGAGCCGTGGTTTGTTAAGCAAATGTGCGTCAAATACGCTCTCATAACTGAACATAACATTTAAAAGATACGTCGTCGGTGAAAATATTTTCAATTCGGACTTAGTCTCTGTACGGAGAGGCTACCGAGAAGCGCTACCGACGAAGACTTTCTGATTAATTTAAAAATCAACCGTAAGAGATAGAGCCGTGGTTTATTATGCAAAAGTGCTTCAAATACGCTCCTATAACTCAATCTAACATTCAAAAGATACGTCGTCGGTGAAAATATTTTCAATTCGGACTTAGTCTCTGTACGGAGAGGCTACCGAGAAGCGCTACCGACGAAGACTTTCTGATTAATTTAAAAATCAACCGTAAGAAATAGAGCCGTGGTTTATTAAGCAAAAGTGCTCCAAATACGCTCCCATAACTGACCATAACATTTAAAAGATACGTCGTCGGTGAAAATATTTTCAATTCGGACTTAGTCTCGGTACGGAGAGGCTGCCGTGAAGCGCTACCGACGAAGACTTTCTGGTTAATTTAAACATCAACAGTAAGAGATAGAGCCGTGGTTTATTATGCAAAAGTGCTTCAAATACGCTCCTATAACTGAACATAACATTTAAAAGATACGTCGTCGGTGAAAATATTTTCAATTCGGACTTAGTCTCTGTACGGAGAGGCTACCGAGAAGCGCTACAGACGAAGACTTTCTGATTAATTTAAAAATCAACCGTAAGAAATAGAGCCGTGGTTTATTAAGCAAATGTGCTTCAAATACGCTCCCATAACTGAACATAACATTTAACAGGTACGTCGTCGGTGAAAATATTTTCAATTCGGACTTAGTCTCGGTACGGAGAGGCTACCGTGAAGCGCTACCGACGAAGACTTTCTGGTTAATTTAAACATCAACAGTAAGAGATAGAGCCGTGGTTTATTATGCAAAAGTGCTTCAAATACGCTCCTATAACTCAATCTAACATTCAAAAGATACGTCGTCGGTGAAAATATTTTCAATTCGGACTTAGTCTCTGTACGGAGAGGCTACCGAGAAGCGCTACCGACGAAGACTTTCTGATTAATTTAAAAATCAACCGTAAGAGATAGAGCCGTGGTTTATTAAGCAAAAGTGCTTCAAATACGCTCCCATAACTGAACATAACATTTAAAAGATACGTCGTCGGTGAAAATATTTTCAATTCGGACTTAGTCTCTGTACGGAGAGGCTACCGAGAAGCGCTACCGACGAAGACTTTCTGATTAATTTAAAAATCAACCGTAAGAGATAGAGCCGTGGTTTATTATGCAAAAGTGCTTCAAATACGCTCTCATAACTGAACATAACATTTAAAAGATACGTCGTCGGTGAAAATATTTTCAATTCGGACTTAGTCTCTGTACGGAGAGGCTACCGAGAAGCGCTACCGACGAAGACTTTCTGATTAATTTAAAAATCAACCGTAAGAGATAGAGCCGTGGTTTATTAAGCAAAAGTGCTTCAAATACGCTCCCATAACTGAACATAACATTTAAAAGGTACGTCGTCGGTGAAAATATTTTCAATTCGGACTTAGTCTCGGTACGGGGAGGCTACAGTGAAGCGCTACCGACGAAGACTTTCTGATTAATTTAAAAATCAACCGTAAGAGATAGAGCCGTGGTTTCTTAAGCAAAAGTGCTTCAAATACGCTCCCATAACTGAACATAACATTCAAAAGATACGTCGACGGTGAAAATATTTTCAATTCGGACTTAGTCTCGGTACGGAGAGGCTACCGTGAAGCGCTACCGACGAAGACTTTCTGGTTAATTTAAACATCAACAGTAAGAGATAGAGCCGTGGTTTATTATGCAAAAGTGCTTCAAATACGCTCCTATAACTCAATGTACATTCAAAAGATACGTCGTCGGTGAAAATATTTTCAATTCGGACTTAGTCTCTGTACGGAGAGGCTACCGAGAAGCGCTACCGACGAAGACTTTCTGATTAATTTAAAAATGAACCGTAAGAGATAGAGCCGTGGTTTATTAAGCAAAAGTGCTTCAAATACGCTCCCATAACTGAACATAACATTTAAAAGATACGTCGTCGGTGAAAATATTTTCAATTCGGACTTAGTCTCTGTACGGAGAGGCTACCGGGAAGCGCTACCGACGAAGACTTTCTGATTAATTAAAAAATGAACCGTACGAGATAGAGCCGTGGTTTGTTATGCAAAAGTGCTTCAAATACGCTCCTATAACTCAATCTAACATTCAAAAGATACGTCGACGGTGAAAATATTTTCAATTCGGACTTAGTCTCGGTACGGAGAGGCTACCGTGAAGCGCTACCGACGAAGACTTTCTGGTTAATTTAAACATCAACAGTAAGAGATAGAGCCGTGGTTTATTATGCAAAAGTGCTTCAAATACGCTCCTATAACTCAATCTAACATTCAAAAGATACGTCGTCGGTGAAAATATTTTCAATTCGGACTTAGTCTCTGTACGGAGAGGCTACCGAGAAGCGCTACCGACGAAGACTTTCTGATTAATTTAAAAATCAACCGTAAGAGATAGAGCCGTGGTTTATTAAGCAAAAGTGCTTCAAATACGCTCCCATAACTGAACATAACATTTAAAAGATACGTCGTCGGTGAAAATATTTTCAATTCGGACTTAGTCTCTGTACGGAGAGGCTACCGAGAAGCGCTACCGACGAAGACTTTCTGATTAATTTAAAAATGAACCGTACGAGATAGAGCCGTGGTTTGTTAAGCAAATGTGCGTCAAATACGCTCTCATAACTGAACATAACATTTAAAAGGTACGTCGTCGGTGAAAATATTTTCAATTCGGACTTAGTCTCGGTACGGAGAGGCTACCGTGAAGCGCTACCGACGAAGACTTTCTGGTTAATTTAAACATCAACAGTAAGAGATAGAGCCGTGGTTTATTATGCAAAAGTGCTTCAAATACGCTCCTATAACTGAACATAACATTTAAAAGGTACGTCGTCGGTGAAAATATTTTCAATTCGGACTTAGTCTCTGTACGGAGAGGCTACCGAGAAGCGCTACAGACGAAGACTTTCTGATTAATTTAAAAATCAACCGTAAGAAATAGAGCCGTGGTTTATTAAGCAAATGTGCTTCAAATACGCTCCCATAACTGAACATAACATTTAACAGGTACGTCGTCGGTGAAAATATTTTCAATTCGGACTTAGTCTCGGTACGGAGAGGCTACCGTGAAGCGCTACCGACGAAGACTTTCTGGTTAATTTAAACATCAACAGTAAGAGATAGAGCCGTGGTTTATTATGCAAAAGTGCTTCAAATACGCTCCTATAACTCAATCTAACATTCAAAAGATACGTCGTCGGTGAAAATATTTTCAATTCGGACTTAGTCTCTGTACGGAGAGGCTACCGAGAAGCGCTACCGTCGAAGACTTTCTGATTAATTTAAAAATCAACCGTAAGAGATAGAGCCGTGGTTTATTAAGCAAAAGTGCTTCAAATACGCTCCCATAACTGAACATAACATTTAAAAGATACGTCGTCGGTGAAAATATTTTCAATTCGGACTTAGTCTCTGTACGGAGAGGCTACCGAGAAGCGCTACCGACGAAGACTTTCTGATTAATTTAAAAATGAACCGTACGAGATAGAGCCGTGGTTTGTTAAGCAAATGTGCGTCAAATACGCTCTCATAACTGAACATAACATTTAAAAGATACGTCGTCGGTGAAAATATTTTCAATTCGGACTTAGTCTCTGTACGGAGAGGCTACCGAGAAGCGCTACCGACGAAGACTTTCTGATTAATTTAAAAATCAACCGTAAGAGATAGAGCCGTGGTTTATTAAGCAAAAGTGCTTCAAATACGCTCCCATAACTTAACATAACATTTAAAAGATACGTCGTCGGTGAAAATATTTTCAATTCGGACTTAGTCTCTGTACGGAGAGGCTACCGAGAAGCGCTACCGACGAAGACTTTCTGATTAATTTAAAAATGAACCGTACGAGATAGAGCCGTGGTTTGTTAAGCAAATGTGCGTCAAATACGCTCTCATAACTGAACATAACATTTAAAAGGTACGTCGTCGGTGAAAATATTTTCAATTCGGACTTAGTCTCGGTACGGAGAGGCTACCGTGAAGCGCTACCGACGAAGACTTTCTGGTTAATTTAAACATCAACAGTAAGAGATAGAGCCGTGGTTTATTATGCAAAAGTGCTTCAAATACGCTCCTATAACTGAACATAACATTTAAAAGATACGTCGTCGGTGAAAATATTTTCAATTCGGACTTAGTCTCTGTACGGAGAGGCTACCGAGAAGCGCTACAGACGAAGACTTTCTGATTAATTTAAAAATCAACCGTAAGAAATAGAGCCGTGGTTTATTAAGCAAATGTGCTTCAAATACGCTCCCATAACTGAACATAACATTTAACAGGTACGTCGTCGGTGAAAATATTTTCAATTCGGACTTAGTCTCGGTACGGAGAGGCTACCGTGAAGCGCTACCGACGAAGACTTTCTGGTTAATTTAAACATCAACAGTAAGAGATAGAGCCGTGGTTTATTATGCAAAAGTGCTTCAAATACGCTCCTATAACTCAATCTAACATTCAAAAGATACGTCGTCGGTGAAAATATTTTCAATTCGGACTTAGTCTCTGTACGGAGAGGCTACCGAGAAGCGCTACCGTCGAAGACTTTCTGATTAATTAAAAATGAACCGTACGAGATAGAGCCGTGGTTTGTTATGCAAAAGTGCTTCAAATACGCTCCTATAACTCAATCTAACATTCAAAAGATACGTCGACGGTGAAAATATTTTCAATTCGGACTTAGTCTCTGTACGGAGAGGCTACCGAGAAGCGCTACCGACGAAGAGTTTCTGATTAATTAAAAATCAACCGTAAGAGATAGAGCCGTGGTTTATTGAGCAAAAGTGCTTCAAATACGCTCCTATAACTGAACATAACATTTAAAAGATACGTCGTCGGTGAAAATATTTTCAATTCGGACTTAGTCTCTGTACGGAGAGGCTACCGAGAAGCGCTACCGACGAAGACTTTCTGATTAATTTAAAAATGAACCGTACGAGATAGAGCCGTGGTTTGTTAAGCAAATGTGCGTCAAATACGCTCTCATAACTGAACATAACATTTAAAAGATACGTCGTCGGTGAAAATATTTTCAATTCGGACTTAGTCTCTGTACGGAGAGGCTACCGTGAAGCGCTACCGACGAAGACTTTCTGATTAATTTAAAAATGAACCGTAAGAGATAGAGCCGTGGTTTGTTAAGCAAATGTGCGTCAAATACGCTCTCATAACTGAACATAACATTTAAAAGATACGTCGTCGGTGAAAATATTTTCAATTCGGACTTAGTCTCTGTACGGAGAGGCTACCGAGAAGCGCTACCGACGAAGACTTTCTGATTAATTTAAAAATCAACCGTAAGAGATAGAGCCGTGGTTTATTATGCAAAAGTGCTTCAAATACGCTCCTATAACTCAATCTAACATTCAAAAGATACGTCGTCGGTGAAAATATTTTCAATTCGGACTTAGTCTCTGTACGGAGAGGCTACCGAGAAGCGCTACCGACGAAGACTTTCTGATTAATTTAAAAATCAACCGTAAGAAATAGAGCCGTGGTTTATTAAGCAAAAGTGCTCCAAATACGCTCCCATAACTGACCATAACATTTAAAAGATACGTCGTCGGTGAAAATATTTTCAATTCGGACTTAGTCTCTGTACGGAGAGGCTACCGAGAAGCGCTACCGACGAAGACTTTCTGATTAATTTAAAAATGAACCGTACGAGATAGAGCCGTGGTTTATTAAGCAAAAGTGCTTCAAATACGCTCCCATAACTGACCATAACATTTAAAAGATACGTCGTCGGTGAAAATATTTTCAATTCGGACTTAGTCTCTGTACGGAGAGGCTACCGAGAAGCGCTACCGACGAAGACTTTCTGGTTAATTTAAAAATCAACCGTAAGAGATAGAGCCGTGGTTTATTAAGCAAAAGTGCTTCAAATACGCTCCCATAACTGAACATAACATTTAAAAGGTACGTCGTCGGTGAAAATATTTTCAATTCGGACTTAGTCTCGGTACGGAGAGGCTGCCGTGAAGCGCTACCGACGAAGACTTTCTGGTTAATTTAAACATCAACAGTAAGAGATAGAGCCGTGGTTTATTATGCAAAAGTGCTTCAAATACGCTCCTATAACTGAACATAACATTTAAAAGATACGTCGTCGGTGAAAATATTTTCAATTCGGACTTAGTCTCTGTACGGAGAGGCTACCGAGAAGCGCTACAGACGAAGACTTTCTGATTAATTTAAAAATCAACCGTAAGAGATAGAGCCGTGGTTTATTAAGCAAATGTGCTTCAAATACGCTCCCATAACTGAACATAACATTTAACAGGTACGTCGTCGGTGAAAATATTTTCAATTCGGACTTAGTCTCGGTACGGAGAGGCTACCGTGAAGCGCTACCGACGAAGACTTTCTGGTTAATTTAAACATCAACAGTAAGAGATAGAGCCGTGGTTTATTATGCAAAAGTGCTTCAAATACGCTCCTATAACTCAATCTAACATTCAAAAGATACGTCGTCGGTGAAAATATTTTCAATTCGGACTTAGTCTCTGTACGGAGAGGCTACCGAGAAGCGCTACCGACGAAGACTTTCTGATTAATTTAAAAATCAACCGTAAGAGATAGAGCCGTGGTTTATTAAGCAAAAGTGCTTCAAATACGCTCCCATAACTGAACATAACATTTAAAAGATACGTCGTCGGTGAAAATATTTTCAATTCGGACTTAGTCTCTGTACGGAGAGGCTACCGAGAAGCGCTACCGACGAAGACTTTCTGATTAATATAAAAATGAACCGTACGAGATAGAGCCGTGGTTTGTTAAGCAAATGTGCGTCAAATACGCTCTCATAACTGAACATAACATTTAAAAGATACGTCGTCGGTGAAAATATTTTCAATTCGGACTTAGTCTCTGTACGGAGAGGCTACCGAGAAGCGCTACCGACGAAGACTTTCTGATTAATTTAAAAATCAACCGTAAGAGATAGAGCCGTGGTTTATTAAGCAAAAGTGCTTCAAATACGCTCCCATAACTGAACATAACATTTAAAAGGTACGTCGTCGGTGAAAATATTTTCAATTCGGACTTAGTCTCGGTACGGAGAGGCTACCGTGAAGCGCTACCGACGAAGACTTTCTGATTAATTTAAAAATCAACCGTAAGAGATAGAGCCGTGGTTTCTTAAGCAAAAGTGCTTCAAATACGCTCCCATAACTGAACATAACATTCAAAAGATACGTCGACGGTGAAAATATTTTCAATTCGGACTTAGTCTCGGTACGGAGAGGCTACCGTGAAGCGCTACCGACGAAGACTTTCTGGTTAATTTAAACATCAACAGTAAGAGATAGAGCCGTGGTTTATTATGCAAAAGTGCTTCAAATACGCTCCTATAACTCAATGTACATTCAAAAGATACGTCGTCGGTGAAAATATTTTCAATTCGGACTTAGTCTCTGTACGGAGAGGCTACCGAGAAGCGCTACCGACGAAGACTTTCTGATTAATTTAAAAATCAACCGTAAGAGATAGAGCCGTGGTTTATTAAGCAAAAGTGCTTCAAATACGCTCCCATAACTGAACATAACATTTAAAAGATACGTCGTCGGTGAAAATATTTTCAATTCGGACTTAGTCTCTGTACGGAGAGGCTACCGGGAAGCGCTACCGACGAAGACTTTCTGATTAATTAAAAAATGAACCGTACGAGATAGAGCCGTGGTTTGTTATGCAAAAGTGCTTCAAATACGCTCCTATAACTCAATCTAACATTCAAAAGATACGTCGACGGTGAAAATATTTTCAATTCGGACTTAGTCTCGGTACGGAGAGGCTACCGTGAAGCGCTACCGACGAAGACTTTCTGGTTAATTTAAACATCAACAGTAAGAGATAGAGCCGTGGTTTATTATGCAAAAGTGCTTCAAATACGCTCCTATAACTCAATCTAACATTCAAAAGATACGTCGTCGGTGAAAATATTTTCAATTCGGACTTAGTCTCTGTACGGAGAGGCTACCGAGAAGCGCTACCGACGAAGACTTTCTGATTAATTTAAAAATCAACCGTAAGAGATAGAGCCGTGGTTTATTAAGCAAAAGTGCTTCAAATACGCTCCCATAACTGAACATAACATTTAAAAGATACGTCGTCGGTGAAAATATTTTCAATTCGGACTTAGTCTCTGTACGGAGAGGCTACCGAGAAGCGCTACCGACGAAGACTTTCTGATTAATTTAAAAATGAACCGTACGAGATAGAGCCGTGGTTTGTTAAGCAAATGTGCGTCAAATACGCTCTCATAACTGAACATAACATTTAAAAGGTACGTCGTCGGTGAAAATATTTTCAATTCGGACTTAGTCTCGGTACGGAGAGGCTACCGTGAAGCGCTACCGACGAAGACTTTCTGGTTAATTTAAACATCAACAGTAAGAGATAGAGCCGTGGTTTATTATGCAAAAGTGCTTCAAATACGCTCCTATAACTGAACATAACATTTAAAAGGTACGTCGTCGGTGAAAATATTTTCAATTCGGACTTAGTCTCTGTACGGAGAGGCTACCGAGAAGCGCTACAGACGAAGACTTTCTGATTAATTTAAAAATCAACCGTAAGAGATAGAGCCGTGGTTTATTAAGCAAATGTGCTTCAAATACGCTCCCATAACTGAACATAACATTTAACAGGTACGTCGTCGGTGAAAATATTTTCAATTCGGACTTAGTCTCGGTACGGAGAGGCTACCGTGAAGCGCTACCGACGAAGACTTTCTGGTTAATTTAAACATCAACAGTAAGAGATAGAGCCGTGGTTTATTATGCAAAAGTGCTTCAAATACGCTCCTATAACTCAATCTAACATTCAAAAGATACGTCGTCGGTGAAAATATTTTCAATTCGGACTTAGTCTCTGTACGGAGAGGCTACCGAGAAGCGCTACCGTCGAAGACTTTCTGATTAATTTAAAAATCAACCGTAAGAGATAGAGCCGTGGTTTATTAAGCAAAAGTGCTTCAAATACGCTCCCATAACTGAACATAACATTTAAAAGATACGTCGTCGGTGAAAATATTTTCAATTCGGACTTAGTCTCTGTACGGAGAGGCTACCGAGAAGCGCTACCGACGAAGACTTTCTGATTAATTTAAAAATGAACCGTACGAGATAGAGCCGTGGTTTGTTAAGCAAATGTGCGTCAAATACGCTCTCATAACTGAACATAACATTTAAAAGATACGTCGTCGGTGAAAATATTTTCAATTCGGACTTAGTCTCTGTACGGAGAGGCTACCGAGAAGCGCTACCGACGAAGACTTTCTGATTAATTTAAAAATCAACCGTAAGAGATAGAGCCGTGGTTTATTAAGCAAAAGTGCTTCAAATACGCTCCCATAACTGAACATAACATTTAAAAGATACGTCGTCGGTGAAAATATTTTCAATTCGGACTTAGTCTCTGTACGGAGAGGCTACCGAGAAGCGCTACCGACGAAGACTTTCTGATTAATTTAAAAATGAACCGTACGAGATAGAGCCGTGGTTTGTTAAGCAAATGTGCGTCAAATACGCTCTCATAACTGAACATAACATTTAAAAGGTACGTCGTCGGTGAAAATATTTTCAATTCGGACTTAGTCTCGGTACGGAGAGGCTACCGTGAAGCGCTACCGACGAAGACTTTCTGGTTAATTTAAACATCAACAGTAAGAGATAGAGCCGTGGTTTATTATGCAAAAGTGCTTCAAATACGCTCCTATAACTGAACATAACATTTAAAAGATACGTCGTCGGTGAAAATATTTTCAATTCGGACTTAGTCTCTGTACGGAGAGGCTACCGAGAAGCGCTACAGACGAAGACTTTCTGATTAATTTAAAAATCAACCGTAAGAGATAGAGCCGTGGTTTATTAAGCAAATGTGCTTCAAATACGCTCCCATAACTGAACATAACATTTAACAGGTACGTCGTCGGTGAAAATATTTTCAATTCGGACTTAGTCTCGGTACGGAGAGGCTACCGTGAAGCGCTACCGACGAAGACTTTCTGGTTAATTTAAACATCAACAGTAAGAGATAGAGCCGTGGTTTATTATGCAAAAGTGCTTCAAATACGCTCCTATAACTCAATCTAACATTCAAAAGATACGTCGTCGGTGAAAATATTTTCAATTCGGACTTAGTCTCTGTACGGAGAGGCTACCGAGAAGCGCTACCGTCGAAGACTTTCTGATTAATTAAAAATGAACCGTACGAGATAGAGCCGTGGTTTGTTATGCAAAAGTGCTTCAAATACGCTCCTATAACTCAATCTAACATTCAAAAGATACGTCGACGGTGAAAATATTTTCAATTCGGACTTAGTCTCTGTACGGAGAGGCTACCGAGAAGCGCTACCGACGAAGAGTTTCTGATTAATTAAAAATCAACCGTAAGAGATAGAGCCGTGGTTTATTGAGCAAAAGTGCTTCAAATACGCTCCTATAACTGAACATAACATTTAAAAGATACGTCGTCGGTGAAAATATTTTCAATTCGGACTTAGTCTCTGTACGGAGAGGCTACCGAGAAGCGCTACAGACGAAGACTTTCTGATTAATTTAAAAATCAACCGTAAGGGATAGAGCCGTGGTTTATTAAGCAAAAGTGCTTCAAATACGCTCCCATAACTGAACATAACATTTAAAAGGTACGTCGTCGGTGAAAATATTTTCAATTCGGACTTAGTCTCGGCACGGAGAGACTACCGTGAAGCGCTACCGACGAAGACTTTCTGGTTAATTTACAAAACCGTAAGAGATAGAGCCGTGGTTTATTATGCAAAAGTGCTTCAAATACGCTCCCATAACTGACCATAACATTTAAAAGATACGTCGTCGGTGAAAATATTTTCAATTCGCACTTAGTCTCTGTACGGAGAGGCTACCGAGAAGCGCTACCGACGAAGACTTTCTGATTAATTTAAAAATGAACCGTACGAGATAGAGCCGTGGTTTGTTAAGCAAATGTGCGTCAAATACGCTCTCATAACTGAACATAACATTTAAAAGATACGTCGTCGGTGAAAATATTTTCAATTCGGACTTAGTCTCTGTACGCAGAGGCTACCGAGAAGCGCTACCGACGAAGAGTTTCTGATTAATTAAAAATCAACCGTAAGAGATAGAGCCGTGGTTTATTAAGCAAAAGTGCTTCAAATACGCTCCTATAACTGAACATAACATTTAAAAGATACGTCGTCGGTGAAAATATTTTCAATTCGGACTTAGTCTCTGTACGGAGAGGCTACCGAGAAGCGCTACAGACGAAGACTTTCTGATTAATTTAAAAATCAACCGTAAGAGATAGAGCCGTGGTTTATTAAGCAAAAGTGCTTCAAATACGCTCCCATAACTGAACATAACATTTAAAAGGTACGTCGTCGGTGAAAATATTTTCAATTCGGACTTAGTCTCGGCACGGAGAGACTACCGTGAAACGCTACCGACGAAGACTTTCTGGTTAATTTACAAAACCGTAAGAGATAGAGCCGTGGTTTATTATGCAAAAGTGCTTCAAATACGCTCCCATAACTGAACATAACATTTAAAAGGTAAGTCGTCGGTGAAAATATTTTCAATTCGGACTTAGTCTCGGTACGGAGAGGCTACCGTGAAGCGCTACCGACGAAGACTTTCTGGTTAATTTAAACATCAACAGTAAGAGATAGAGCCGTGGTTTATTATGCAAAAGTGCTTCAAATACGCTCCTATAACTCAGTCTAACATTCAAAAGATACGTCGTCGGTGAAAATATTTTCAATTCGGACTTAGTCTCTGTACGGAGAGGCTACCGAGAAGCGCTATCGACGAAGACTTTCTGATTAATTTAAAAATCAAACGTAAGAAATAGAGCCGTGGTTTATTAAGCAAAAGTGCTTCAAATACGCTCCCATAACTGACCATAACATTTAAAAGATACGTCGTCGGTGAAAATATTTTCAATTCGGACTTAGTCTCTGTACGGAGAGGCTACCGAGAAGCGCTACCGACGAAGACTTTCTGATTAATTTAAAAATGAACCGTACGAGATAGAGCCGTGGTTTGTTAAGCAAATGTGCGTCAAATACGCTCTCATAACTGAACATAACATTTAAAAGATACGTCGTCGGTGAAAATATTTTCAATTCGGACTTAGTCTCTGTACGGAGAGGCTACCGTGAAGCGCTACCGACGAAGACTTTCTGATTAATTTAAAAATGAACCGTAAGAGATAGAGCCGTGGTTTGTTAAGCAAATGTGCGTCAAATACGCTCTCATAACTGAACATAACATTTAAAAGATACGTCGTCGGTGAAAATATTTTCAATTCGGACTTAGTCTCTGTACGGAGAGGCTACCGAGAAGCGCTACCGACGAAGACTTTCTGATTAATTTAAAAATCAACCGTAAGAGATAGAGCCGTGGTATATTATGCAAAAGTGCTTCAAATACGCTCCTATAACTCAATCTAACATTCAAAAGATACGTCGTCGGTGAAAATATTTTCAATTCGGACTTAGTCTCTGTACGGAGAGGCTACCGAGAAGCGCTACCGACGAAGACTTTCTGATTAATTTAAAAATCAACCGTAAGAAATAGAGCCGTGGTTTATTAAGCAAAAGTGCTTCAAATACGCTCCCATAACTGACCATAACATTTAAAAGATACGTCGTCGGTGAAAATATTTTCAATTCGGACTTAGTCTCTGTACGGAGAGGGTACCGAGAAGCGCTACCGACGAAGACTTTCTGATTAATTTAAAAATGAACCGTACGAGATAGAGCCGTGGTTTATTAAGCAAAAGTGCTTCAAATACGCTCCCATAACTGACCATAACATTTAAAAGATACGTCGTCGGTGAAAATATTTTCAATTCGGACTTAGTCTCTGTACGGAGAGGCTACCGAGAAGCGCTACCGACGAAGACTTTATGATTAATTTAAAAATCAACCGTAAGAGATAGAGCCGTGGTTTATTATGCAAAAGTGCTTCAAATACGCTCCTATAACTCAATCTAACATTCAAAAGATACGTCGTCGGTGAAAATATTTTCAATTCGGACTTAGTCTCTGTACGGAGAGGCTACCGAGAAGCGCTACCGACGAAGACTTTCTGATTAATTTAAAAATCAACCGTAAGAAATAGAGCCGTGGTTTATTAAGCAAAAGTGCTTCAAATACGCTCCCATAACTGACCATAACATTTAAAAGATACGTCGTCGGTGAAAATATTTTCAATTCGGACTTAGTCTCTGTACGGAGAGGCTACCGAGAAGCGCTACCGACGAAGACTTTCTGATTAATTTAAAAATGAACCGTACGAGATAGAGCCGTGGTTTATTAAGCAAAAGTGCTTCAAATACGCTCCCATAACTGACCATAACATTTAAAAGATACGTCGTCGGTGAAAATATTTTCAATTCGGACTTAGTCTCTGTACGGAGAGGCTACCGAGAAGCGCTACCGACGAAGACTTTCTGATTAATTTAAAAATGAACCGTACGAGATAGAGCCGTGGTTTGTTAAGCAAATGTGCGTCAAATACGCTCTCATAACTGAACATAACATTTAAAAGATACGTCGTCGGTGAAAATATTTTCAATTCGGACTTAGTCTCTGTACGGAGAGGCTACCGAGAAGCGCTACCGACGAAGACTTTCTGATTAATTTAAAAATCAACCGTAAGAGATAGAGCCGTGGTTTATTAAGCAAAAGTGCTTCAAATACGCTCCCATAACTGAACATAACATTTAAAAGGTACGTCGTCGGTGAAAATATTTTCAATTCGGACTTAGTCTCTGTACGGAGAGGCTACCGAGAAGCGCTACCGACGAAGAGTTTCTGATTAATTAAAAATCAACCGTAAGAGATAGAGCCGTGGTTTATTAAGCAAAAGTGCTTCAAATACGCTCCTATAACTGAACATAACATTTAAAAGATACGTCGTCGGTGAAAATATTTTCAATTCGGACTTAGTCTCTGTACGGAGAGGCTACCGAGAAGCGCTACCGACGAAGACTTTCTGATTAATTTAAAAATGAACCGTACGAGATAGAGCCGTGGTTTGTTAAGCAAATGTGCGTCAAATACGCTCTCATAACTGAACATAACATTTAAAAGATACGTCGTCGGTGAAAATATTTTCAATTCGGACTTAGTCTCTGTACGGAGAGGCTACCGTGAAGCGCTACCGACGAAGACTTTCTGATTAATTTAAAAATGAACCGTAAGAGATAGAGCCGTGGTTTGTTAAGCAAATGTGCGTCAAATACGCTCTCATAACTGAACATAACATTTAAAAGATACGTCGTCGGTGAAAATATTTTCAATTCGGACTTAGTCTCTGTACGGAGAGGCTACCGAGAAGCGCTACCGACGAAGACTTTCTGATTAATTTAAAAATCAACCGTAAGAGATAGAGCCGTGGTTTATTATGCAAAAGTGCTTCAAATACGCTCCTATAACTCAATCTAACATTCAAAAGATACGTCGTCGGTGAAAATATTTTCAATTCGGACTTAGTCTCTGTACGGAGAGGCTACCGAGAAGCGCTACCGACGAAGACTTTCTGATTAATTTAAAAATCAACCGTAAGAAATAGAGCCGTGGTTTATTAAGCAAAAGTGCTTCAAATACGCTCCCATAACTGACCATAACATTTAAAAGATACGTCGTCGGTGAAAATATTTTCAATTCGGACTTAGTCTCTGTACGGAGAGGCTACCGAGAAGCGCTACCGACGAAGACTTTCTGATTAATTTAAAAATGAACCGTACGAGATAGAGCCGTGGTTTATTAAGCAAAAGTGCTTCAAATACGCTCCCATAACTGAACATAACATTTAAAAGATACGTCGTCGGTGAAAATATTTTCAATTCGGACTTAGTCTCTGTACGGAGAGGCTACCGAGAAGCGCTACCGACGAAGACTTTCTGGTTAATTTAAAAATCAACCGTAAGAGATAGAGCCGTGGTTTATTAAGCAAAAGTGCTTCAAATACGCTCCCATAACTGAACATAACATTTAAAAGGTACGTCGTCGGTGAAAATATTTTCAATTCGGACTTAGTCTCGGTACGGAGAGGCTGCCGTGAAGCGCTACCGACGAAGACTTTCTGGTTAATTTAAACATCAACAGTAAGAGATAGAGCCGTGGTTTATTATGCAAAAGTGCTTCAAATACGCTCCTATAACTGAACATAACATTTAAAAGATACGTCGTCGGTGAAAATATTTTCAATTCGGACTTAGTCTCTGTACGGAGAGGCTACCGAGAAGCGCTACAGACGAAGACTTTCTGATTAATTTAAAAATCAACCGTAAGAAATAGAGCCGTGGTTTATTAAGCAAATGTGCTTCAAATACGCTCCCATAACTGAACATAACATTTAACAGGTACGTCGTCGGTGAAAATATTTTCAATTCGGACTTAGTCTCGGTACGGAGAGGCTACCGTGAAGCGCTACCGACGAAGACTTTCTGGTTAATTTAAACATCAACAGTAAGAGATAGAGCCGTGGTTTATTATGCAAAAGTGCTTCAAATACGCTCCTATAACTCAATCTAACATTCAAAAGATACGTCGTCGGTGAAAATATTTTCAATTCGGACTTAGTCTCTGTACGGAGAGGCTACCGAGAAGCGCTACCGACGAAGACTTTCTGATTAATTTAAAAATCAACCGTAAGAGATAGAGCCGTGGTTTATTAAGCAAAAGTGCTTCAAATACGCTCCCATAACTCAACATAACATTTAAAAGATACGTCGTCGGTGAAAATATTTTCAATTCGGACTTAGTCTCTGTACGGAGAGGCTACCGAGAAGCGCTACCGACGAAGACTTTCTGATTAATATAAAAATGAACCGTACGAGATAGAGCCGTGGTTTGTTAAGCAAATGTGCGTCAAATACGCTCTCATAACTGAACATAACATTTAAAAGATACGTCGTCGGTGAAAATATTTTCAATTCGGACTTAGTCTCTGTACGGAGAGGCTACCGAGAAGCGCTACCGACGAAGACTTTCTGATTAATTTAAAAATCAACCGTAAGAGATAGAGCCGTGGTTTATTAAGCAAAAGTGCTTCAAATACGCTCCCATAACTGAACATAACATTTAAAAGGTACGTCGTCGGTGAAAATATTTTCAATTCGGACTTAGTCTCGGTACGGGGAGGCTACCGTGAAGCGCTACCGACGAAGACTTTCTGATTAATTTAAA
Source organism: Nysson spinosus (assembly GCA_910591585.2). NCBI lineage: Eukaryota > Metazoa > Arthropoda > Insecta > Hymenoptera > Crabronidae > Nysson > Nysson spinosus. The sequence goes on along the minus strand of CAJUYC020000091.1, from coordinate 2,252,569 downwards.
AATCAACCGTAAGAGATAGAGCCGTGGTTTCTTAAGCAAAAGTGCTTCAAATACGCTCCCATAACTGAACATAACATTCAAAAGATACGTCGACGGTGAAAATATTTTCAATTCGGACTTAGTCTCGGTACGGAGAGGCTACCGAGAAGCGCTACCGACGAAGACTTTCTGATTAATTTAAAAATGAACCGTACGAGATAGAGCCGTGGTTTATTAAGCAAAAGTGCTTCAAATACGCTCCCATAACTGACCATAACATTTAAAAGATACGTCGTCGGTGAAAATATTTTCAATTCGGACTTAGTCTCTGTACGGAGAGGCTACCGAGAAGCGCTACCGACGAAGACTTTCTGGTTAATTTAAAAATCAACCGTAAGAGATAGAGCCGTGGTTTATTAAGCAAAAGTGCTTCAAATACGCTCCCATAACTGAACATAACATTTAAAAGGTACGTCGTCGGTGAAAATATTTTCAATTCGGACTTAGTCTCGGTACGGAGAGGCTACCGTGAAGCGCTACCGACGAAGACTTTCTGGTTAATTTAAACATCAACAGTAAGAGATAGAGCCGTGGTTTATTATGCAAAAGTGCTTCAAATACGCTCCTATAACTGAACATAACATTTAAAAGATACGTCGTCGGTGAAAATATTTTCAATTCGGACTTAGTCTCTGTACGGAGAGGCTACCGAGAAGCGCTACAGACGAAGACTTTCTGATTAATTTAAAAATCAACCGTAAGAAATAGAGCCGTGGTTTATTAAGCAAATGTGCTTCAAATACGCTCCCATAACTGAACATAACATTTAACAGGTACGTCGTCGGTGAAAATATTTTCAATTCGGACTTAGTCTCGGTACGGAGAGGCTACCGTGAAGCGCTACCGACGAAGACTTTCTGGTTAATTTAAACATCAACAGTAAGAGATAGAGCCGTGGTTTATTATGCAAAAGTGCTTCAAATACGCTCCTATAACTCAATCTAATATTCAAAAGATACGTCGTCGGTGAAAATATTTTCAATTCGGACTTAGTCTCTGTACGGAGAGGCTACCGAGAAGCGCTACCGACGAAGACTTTCTGATTAATTTAAAAATCAACCGTAAGAGATAGAGCCGTGGTTTATTAAGCAAAAGTGCTTCAAATACGCTCCCATAACTGAACATAACATTTAAAAGATACGTCGTCGGTGAAAATATTTTCAATTCGGACTTAGTCTCTGTACGGAGAGGCTACCGAGAAGCGCTACCGACGAAGACTTTCTGATTAATATAAAAATGAACCGTACGAGATAGAGCCGTGGTTTGTTAAGCAAATGTGCGTCAAATACGCTCTCATAACTGAACATAACATTTAAAAGATACGTCGTCGGTGAAAATATTTTCAATTCGGACTTAGTCTCTGTACGGAGAGGCTACCGAGAAGCGCTACCGACGAAGACTTTCTGATTAATTTAAAAATCAACCGTAAGAGATAGAGCCGTGGTTTATTAAGCAAAAGTGCTTCAAATACGCTCCCATAACTGAACATAACATTTAAAAGGTACGTCGTCGGTGAAAATATTTTCAATTCGGACTTAGTCTCGGTACGGAGAGGCTACCGTGAAGCGCTACCGACGAAGACTTTCTGATTAATTTAAAAATCAACCGTAAGAGATAGAGCCGTGGTTTCTTAAGCAAAAGTGCTTCAAATACGCTCCCATAACTGAACATAACATTCAAAAGATACGTCGACGGTGAAAATATTTTCAATTCGGACTTAGTCTCGGTACGGAGAGGCTACCGTGAAGCGCTACCGACGAAGACTTTCTGGTTAATTTAAACATCAACAGTAAGAGATAGAGCCGTGGTTTATTATGTAAAAGTGCTTCAAATACGCTCCTATAACTCAATGTAACATTCAAAAGATACGTCGTCGGTGAAAATATTTTCAATTCGGACTTAGTCTCTGTACGGAGAGGCTACCGAGAAGCGCTACCGACGAAGACTTTCTGATTAATTTAAAAATCAACCGTAAGAGATAGAGCCGTGGTTTATTAAGCAAAAGTGCTTCAAATACGCTCCCATAACTGAACATAACATTTAAAAGATACGTCGTCGGTGAAAATATTTTCAATTCGGACTTAGTCTCTGTACGGAGAGGCTACCGGGAAGCGCTACCGACGAAGACTTTCTGATTAATTAAAAAATGAACCGTACGAGATAGAGCCGTGGTTTGTTATGCAAAAGTGCTTCAAATACGCTCCTATAACTCAATCTAACATTCAAAAGATACGTCGACGGTGAAAATATTTTCAATTCGGACTTAGTCTCGGTACGGAGAGGCTACCGTGAAGCGCTACCGACGAAGACTTTCTGGTTAATTTAAACATCAACAGTAAGAGATAGAGCCGTGGTTTATTATGCAAAAGTGCTTCAAATACGCTCCTATAACTCAATCTAACATTCAAAAGATACGTCGTCGGTGAAAATATTTTCAATTCGGACTTAGTCTCTGTACGGAGAGGCTACCGAGAAGCGCTACCGACGAAGACTTTCTGATTAATTTAAAAATCAACCGTAAGAGATAGAGCCGTGGTTTATTAAGCAAAAGTGCTTCAAATACGCTCCCATAACTGAACATAACATTTAAAAGATACGTCGTCGGTGAAAATATTTTCAATTCGGACTTAGTCTCTGTACGGAGAGGCTACCGAGAAGCGCTACCGACGAAGACTTTCTGATTAATTTAAAAATGAACCGTACGAGATAGAGCCGTGGTTTGTTAAGCAAATGTGCGTCAAATACGCTCCTATAACTCAATCTAACATTCAAAAGATACGTCGTCGGTGAAAATATTTTCAATTCGGACTTAGTCTCTGTACGGAGAGGCTACCGAGAAGCGCTACCGACGAAGACTTTCTGATTAATTTAAACATCAACAGTAAGAGATAGAGCCGTGGTTTATTATGCAAAAGTGCTTCAAATACGCTCCTATAACTCAATCTAACATTCAAAAGATACGTCGTCGGTGAAAATATTTTCAATTCGGACTTAGTCTCTGTACGGAGAGGCTACCGAGAAGCGCTACCGTCGAAGACTTTCTGATTAATTTAAAAATCAACCGTAAGAGATAGAGCCGTGGTTTATTAAGCAAAAGTGCTTCAAATACGCTCCCATAACTGAACATAACATTTGAAAGATACGTCGTCGGTGATAATATTTTCAATTCGGACTTAGTCTCTGTACGGAGAGGCTACCGAGAAGCGCTACCGACGAAGACTTTCTGATTAATTTAAAAATGAACCGTACGAGATAGAGCCGTGGTTTGTTAAGCAAATGTGCGTCAAATACGCTCTCATAACTGAACATAACATTTAAAAGATACGTCGTCGGTGAAAATATTTTCAATTCGGACTTAGTCTCTGTACGGAGAGGCTACCGAGAAGCGCTACCGACGAAGACTTTCTGATTAATTTAAAAATCAACCGTAAGAGATAGAGCCGTGGTTTATTAAGCAAAAGTGCTTCAAATACGCTCCCATAACTGAACATAACATTTAAAAGATACGTCGTCGGTGAAAATATTTTCAATTCGGACTTAGTCTCTGTACGGAGAGGCTACCGAGAAGCGCTACCGACGAAGACTTTCTGATTAATTTAAAAATGAACCGTACGAGATAGAGCCGTGGTTTGTTATGCAAAAGTGCTTCAAATACGCTCCTATAACTCAATCTAACATTCAAAAGATACGTCGACGGTGAAAATATTTTCAATTCGGACTTAGTCTCGGTACGGAGAGGCTACCGTGAAGCGCTACCGACGAAGACTTTCTGGTTAATTTAAACATCAACAGTAAGAGATAGAGCCGTGGTTTATTATGCAAAAGTGCTTCAAATACGCTCCTATAACTCAATCTAACATTCAAAAGATACGTCGTCGGTGAAAATATTTTCAATTCGGACTTAGTCTCTGTACGGAGAGGCTACCGAGAAGCGCTACCGACGAAGACTTTCTGATTAATTTAAAAATCAACCGTAAGAGATAGAGCCGTGGTTTATTAAGCAAAAGTGCTTCAAATACGCTCCCACAACTGAACATAACATTTAAAAGATACGTCGTCGGTGAAAATATTTTCAATTCGGACTTAGTCTCTGTACGGAGAGGCTACCGAGAAGCGCTACCGACGAAGACTTTCTGATTAATTTAAAAATGAACCGTACGAGATAGAGCCGTGGTTTATTATGCAAAAGTGCTTCAAATACGCTCCTATAACTCAATCTAACATTCAAAAGATACGTCGACGGTGAAAATATTTTCAATTCGGACTTAGTCTCGGTACGGAGAGGCTACCGTGAAGCGCTACCGACGAAGACTTTCTGGTTAATTTAAACATCAACAGTAAGAGATAGAGCCGTGGTTTATTATGCAAAAGTGCTTCAAATACGCTCCTATAACTCAATCTAACATTCAAAAGATACGTCGTCGGTGAAAATATTTTCAATTCGGACTTAGTCTCTGTACGGAGAGGCTACCGAGAAGCGCTACCGACGAAGACTTTCTGATTAATTTAAAAATGAACCGTACGAGATAGAGCCGTGGTTTTTTATGCAAAAGTGCTTCAAATACGCTCCTATAACTCAATCTAACATTCAAAAGATACGTCGACGGTGAAAATATTTTCAATTCGGACTTAGTCTCGGTACGGAGAGGCTACCGTGAAGCGCTACCGACGAAGACTTTCTGGTTAATTTAAACATCAACAGTAAGAGATAGAGCCGTGGTTTATTATGCAAAAGTGCTTCAAATACGCTCCTATAACTCAATCTAACATTCAAAAGATACGTCGTCGGTGAAAATATTTTCAATTCGGACTTAGTCTCTGTACGGAGAGGCTACCGAGAAGCGCTACCGACGAAGACTTTCTGATTAATTTAAAAATGAACCGTACGAGATAGAGCCGTGGTTTGTTAAGCAAATGTGCGTCAAATACGCTCTCATAACTGAACATAACATTTAAAAGATACGTCGTCGGTGAAAATATTTTCAATTCGGAATTAGTCTCTGTACGGAGAGGCTACCGAGAAGCGCTACCGACGAAGACTTTCTGATTAATTTAAAAATCAACCGTAAGAGATAGAGCCGTGGTTTATTAAGCAAAAGTGCTTCAAATACGCTCCCATAACTGAACATAACATTTAAAAGGTACGTCGTCGGTGAAAATATTTTCAATTCGGACTTAGCCTCGGTGCGGAGAGGCTACCGTGAAGCGCTACCGACGAAGACTTTCTGGTTAATTTAAACATCAACAGTAAGAGATAGAGCCGTGGTTTATTATGCAAAAGTGCTTCAAATACGCTCCTATAACTCAATCTAACATTCAAAAGATACGTCGTCGGTGAAAATATTTTCAATTCGGACTTAGTCTCTGTACGGAGAGGCTACCGAGAAGCGCTACCGACGAAGACTTTCTGATTAATTAAAAAATCAACCGTAAGAGATAGAGCCGTGGTTTATTAAGCAAAAGTGCTTCAAATACGCTCCCATAACTGAACATAACATTTCAAAGATACGTCGTCGGTGAAAATATTTTCAATTCGGACTTAGTCTCTGTACGGAGAGGCTACCGAGAAGCGCTACCGACGAAGACTTTCTGATTAATTTAAAAATGAACCGTACGAGATAGAGCCGTGGTTTGTTATGCAAAAGTGCTTCAAATACGCTCCTATAACTCAATCTAACATTCAAAAGATACGTCGACGGTGAAAATATTTTCAATTCGGACTTAGTCTCGGTACGGAGAGGCTACCGTGAAGCGCTACCGACGAAGACTTTCTGGTTAATTTAAACATCAACAGTAAGAGATAGAGCCGTGGTTTATTATGCAAAAGTGCTTCAAATACGCTCCTATAACTCAATCTAACATTCAAAAGATACGTCGTCGGTGAAAATATTTTCAATTCGGACTTAGTCTCTGTACGGAGAGGCTACCGAGAAGCGCTACCGACGAAGACTTTCTGATTAATTTAAAAATCAACCGTAAGAGATAGAGCCGTGGTTTATTAAGCAAAAGTGCTTCAAATACGCTCCCATAACTGAACATAACATTTAAAAGATACGTCGTCGGTGAAAATATTTTCAATTCGGACTTAGTCTCGGTACGGAGAGGCTACCGTGAAGCGCTACCGACGAAGACTTTCTGGTTAATTTAAACATCAACAGTAAGAGATAGAGCCGTGGTTTATTATGCAAAAGTGCTTCAAATACGCTCCTATAACTCAATCTAACATTCAAAAGATACGTCGACGGTGAAAATATTTTCAATTCGGACTTAGTCTCTGTACGGAGAGGCTACCGAGAAGCGCTACCGACGAAGACTTTCTGATTAATTTAAAAATGAACCTACGAGATAGAGCCGTGGTTTGTTAAGCAAATGTGCTTCAAATACGCTCCCATAACTGAACATAACATTTAAAAGATACGTCGTCGGTGAAAATATTTTCAATTCGGACTTAGTCTCTGTACGGAGAGGCTACCGTGAAGCGCTACCGACGAAGACTTTCTGGTTAATTTAAACATCAACAGTAAGAGATAGAGCCGTGGTTTATTATGCAAAAGTGCTTCAAATACGCTCCTATAACTCAATCTAACATTCAAAAGATACGTCGACGGTGAAAATATTTTCAATTCGGACTTAGTCTCTGTACGGAGAGGCTACCGAGAAGCGCTACCGACGAAGACTTTCTGATTAATTTAAAAATGAACCGTACGAGATAGAGCCGTGGTTTGTTATGCAAAAGTGCTTCAAATACGCTCCTATAACTCAATCTAACATTCAAAAGATACGTCGACGGTGAAAATATTTTCAATTCGGACTTAGTCTCGGTACGGAGAGGCTACCGTGAAGCGCTACCGACGAAGACTTTCTGGTTAATTTAAACATCAACAGTAAGAGATAGAGCCGTGGTTTATTATGCAAAAGTGCTTCAAATACGCTCCTATAACTCAATCTAACATTCAAAAGATACGTCGACGGTGAAAATATTTTCAATTCGGACTTAGTCTCGGTACGGAGAGGCTACCGTGAAGCGCTACCGACGAAGACTTTCTGGTTAATTTAAACATCAACAGTAAGAGATAGAGCCGTGGTTTATTATGCAAAAGTGCTTCAAATACGCTCCTATAACTCAATCTAACATTCAAAAGATACGTCGACGGTGAAAATATTTTCAATTCGGACTTAGTCTCTGTACGGAGAGGCTACCGAGAAGCGCTACCGACGAAGACTTTCTGATTAATTAAAAAATGAACCGTACGAGATAGAGCCGTGGTTTGTTAAGCAAATGTGCGTCAAATACGCTCTCATAACTGAACATAACATTTAAAAGATACGTCGTCGGTGAAAATATTTTCAATTCGGACTTAGTCTCTGTACGGAGAGGCTACCGAGAAGCGCTACCGACGAAGACTTTCTGATTAATTTAAAAATGAACCTACGAGATACAGCCGTGGTTTGTTAAGCAAATGTGCTTCAAATACGCTCCCATAACTGAACATAACATTTAAAAGATACGTCGTCGGTGAAAATATTTTCAATTCGGACTTAGTCTCTGTACGGAGAGGCTACCGAGAAGCGCTACCGACGAAGACTTTCTGGTTAATTTACAAAACCGTAAGAGATAGAGCCGTGGTTTATTATGCAAAAGTGCTTCAAATACGCTCCTATAACTGAACATAACATTTAAAAGGTACGTCGTCGGTGAAAATATTTTCAATTCGGACTTAGTCTCTGTACGGAGAGGCTACCGAGAAGCGCTACCGACGAAGAGTTTCTGATTAATTAAAAATCAACCGTAAGAGATAGAGCCGTGGTTTATTAAGCAAAAGTGCTTCAAATACGCTCCTATAACTGAACATAACATTTAAAAGATACGTCGTCGGTGAAAATATTTTCAATTCGGACTTAGTCTCTGTACGGAGAGGCTACCGAGAAGCGCTACAGACGAAGACTTTCTGATTAATTTAAAAATCAACCGTAAGAGATAGAGCCGTGGTTTATTAAGCAAAAGTGCTTCAAATACGCTCCCATAACTGAACATAACATTTAAAAGGTACGTCGTCGGTGAAAATATTTTCAATTCGGACTTAGTCTCGGCACGGAGAGACTACCGTGAAACGCTACCGACGAAGACTTTCTGGTTAATTTACAAAACCGTAAGAGATAGAGCCGTGGTTTATTATGCAAAAGTGCTTCAAATACGCTCCCATAACTGAACATAACATTTAAAAGGTAAGTCGTCGGTGAAAATATTTTCAATTCGGACTTAGTCTCGGTACGGAGAGGCTACCGTGAAGCGCTACCGACGAAGACTTTCTGGTTAATTTAAACATCAACAGTAAGAGATAGAGCCGTGGTTTATTATGCAAAAGTGCTTCAAATACGCTCCTATAACTCAGTCTAACATTCAAAAGATACGTCGTCGGTGAAAATATTTTCAATTCGGACTTAGTCTCTGTACGGAGAGGCTACCGAGAAGCGCTACCGACGAAGACTTTCTGATTAATTTAAAAATCAAACGTAAGAAATAGAGCCGTGGTTTATTAAGCAAAAGTGCTTCAAATACGCTCCCATAACTGACCATAACATTTAAAAGATACGTCGTCGGTGAAAATATTTTCAATTCGGACTTAGTCTCTGTACGGAGAGGCTACCGAGAAGCGCTACCGACGAAGACTTTCTGATTAATTTAAAAATCAACCGTAAGAGATAGAGCCGTGGTTTATTAAGCAAAAGTGCTTCAAATACGCTCCTATAACTCAATCTAACATTCAAAAGATACGTCGTCGGTGAAAATATTTTCAATTCGGACTTAGTCTCTGTACGGAGAGGCTACCGAGAAGTGCTACCGACGAAGACTTTCTGATTAATTTAAAAATCAACCGTAAGAGATAGAGCCGTGGTTTATTAAGCAAAAGTGCTTCAAATACGCTCCCACAACTGAACATAACATTTAAAAGATACGTCGTCGGTGAAAATATTTTCAATTCGGACTTAGTCACTGTACGGAGAGGCTACCGAGAAGCGCTACCGACGAAGACTTTCCGATTAATTTAAAAATGAACCGTACGAGATAGAGCCGTGGTTTATTATGCAAAAGTGCTTCAAATACGCTCCTATAACTCAATCTAACATTCAAAAGATACGTCGACGGTGAAAATATTTTCAATTCGGACTTAGTCTCGGTACGGAGAGGCTACCGTGAAGCGCTACCGACGAAGACTTTCTGGTTAATTTAAACATCAACAGTAAGAGATAGAGCCGTGGTTTATTATGCAAAAGTGCTTCAAATACGCTCCTATAACTCAATCTAACATTCAAAAGATACGTCGTCGGTGAAAATATTTTCAATTCGGACTTAGTCTCTGTACGGAGAGGCTACCGAGAAGCCCTACCGACGAAGACTTTCTGATTAATTTAAAACTCAACCGTAAGAGATAGAGCCGTGGTTTATTAAGCAAAAGTGCTTCAAATACGCTCCCATAACTGAACATAACATTTAAAAGATACGTCGTCGGTGAAAATATTTTCAATTCGGACTTAGTCTCTGTACGGAGAGGCTACCGAGAAGCGCTACCGACGAAGACTTTCTGATTAATTTAAAAATGAACCGTACGAGATAGAGCCGTGGTTTGTTAAGCAAATGTGCGTCAAATACGCTCTCATAACTGAACATAACATTTAAAAGATACGTCGTCGGTGAAAATATTTTCAATTCGGAATTAGTCTCTGTACGGAGAGGCTACCGAGAAGCGCTACCGACGAAGACTTTCTGATTAATTTAAAAATCAACCGTAAGAGATAGAGCCGTGGTTTATTAAGCAAAAGTGCTTCAAATACGCTCCCATAACTGAACATAACATTTAAAAGATACGTCGTCGGTGAAAATATTTTCAATTCGGACTTAGTCTCTGTACGGAGAGGCTACCGAGAAGCGCTACAGACGAAGACTTTCTGATTAATTTAAAAATCAACCGTAAGAGATAGAGCCGTGGTTTATTAAGCAAAAGTGCTTCAAATACGCTCCCATAACTGAACATAACATTTAAAAGGTACGTCGTCGGTGAAAATATTTTCAATTCGGACTTAGCCTCGGTACGGAGAGGCTACCGTGAAGCGCTACCGACGAAGACTTTCTGGTTAATTTAAACATCAACAGTAAGAGATAGAGCCGTGGTTTATTATGCAAAAGTGCTTCAAATACGCTCCTATAACTCAATCTAACATTCAAAAGATACGTCGTCGGTGAAAATATTTTCAATTCGGACTTAGTCTCTGTACGGAGAGGCTACCGAGAAGCGCTACCGACGAAGACTTTCTGATTAATTTAAAAATCAACCGTAAGAGATAGAGCCGTGGTTTATTAAGCAAAAGTGCTTCAAATACGCTCCCATAACTGAACATAACATTTCAAAGATACGTCATCGGTGAAAATATTTTCAATTCGGACTTAGTCTCTGTACGGAGAGGCTACCGAGAAGCGCTACCGACGAAGACTTTCTGATTAATTTAAAAATGAACCGTACGAGATAGAGCCGTGGTTTGTTAAGCAAATGTGCGTCAAATACGCTCTCATAACTGAACATGACATTTAAAAGATACGTCGTCGGTGAAAATATTTTCAATTCGGACTTAGTCTCTGTACGGAGAGGCTACCGAGAAGCGCTACCGACGAAGACTTTCTGATTAATTTAAAAATCAACCGTAAGAGATAGAGCCGTGGTTTATTAAGCAAAAGTGCTTCAAATACGCTCCTATAACTCAATCTAACATTCAAAAGATACGTCGTCGGTGAAAATATTTTCAATTCGGACTTAGTCTCTGTACGGAGAGGCTACCGAGAAGTGCTACCGACGAAGACTTTCTGATTAATTTAAAAATCAACCGTAAGAGATAGAGCCGTGGTTTATTAAGCAAAAGTGCTTCAAATACGCTCCCACAACTGAACATAACATTTAAAAGATACGTCGTCGGTGAAAATATTTTCAATTCGGACTTAGTCTCTGTACGGAGAGGCTACCGAGAAGCGCTACCGACGAAGACTTTCTGATTAATTTAAAAATGAACCGTACGAGATAGAGCCGTGGTTTATTATGCAAAAGTGCTTCAAATACGCTCCTATAACTCAATCTAACATTCAAAAGATACGTCGACGGTGAAAATATTTTCAATTCGGACTTAGTCTCGGTACGGAGAGGCTACCGTGAAGCGCTACCGACGAAGACTTTCTGGTTAATTTAAACATCAACAGTAAGAGATAGAGCCGTGGTTTATTATGCAAAAGTGCTTCAAATACGCTCCTATAACTCAATCTAACATTCAAAAGATACGTCGTCGGTGAAAATATTTTCAATTCGGACTTAGTCTCTGTACGGAGAGGCTACCGAGAAGCCCTACCGACGAAGACTTTCTGATTAATTTAAAACTCAACCGTAAGAGATAGAGCCGTGGTTTATTAAGCAAAAGTGCTTCAAATACGCTCCCATAACTGAACATAACATTTAAAAGATACGTCGTCGGTGAAAATATTTTCAATTCGGACTTAGTCTCTGTACGGAGAGGCTACCGAGAAGCGCTACCGACGAAGACTTTCTGATTAATTTAAAAATGAACCGTACGAGATAGAGCCGTGGTTTGTTAAGCAAATGTGCGTCAAATACGCTCTCATAACTGAACATAACATTTAAAAGATACGTCGTCGGTGAAAATATTTTCAATTCGGAATTAGTCTCTGTACGGAGAGGCTACCGAGAAGCGCTACCGACGAAGACTTTCTGATTAATTTAAAAATCAACCGTAAGAGATAGAGCCGTGGTTTATTAAGCAAAAGTGCTTCAAATACGCTCCCATAACTGAACATAACATTTAAAAGGTACGTCGTCGGTGAAAATATTTTCAATTCGGACTTAGTCTCGGTACGGAGAGGCTACCGTGAAGCGCTACCGACGAAGACTTTCTGGTTAATTTACAAAACCGTAAGAGATAGAGCCGTGGTTTATTATGCAAAAGTGCTTCAAATACGCTCCTATAACTCAATCTAATATTCAAAAGATACGTCGTCGGTGAAAATATTTTCAATTCGGACTTAGTCTCTGTACGGAGAGGCTACCGAGAAGCGCTACCGACGAAGAGTTTCTGATTAATTAAAAATCAACCGTAAGAGATAGAGCCGTGGTTTATTAAGCAAAAGTGCTTCAAATACGCTCCTATAACTGAACATAACATTTAAAAGATACGTCGTCGGTGAAAATATTTTCAATTCGGACTTAGTCTCTGTACGGAGAGGCTACCGAGAAGCGCTACAGACGAAGACTTTCTGATTAATTTAAAAATCAACCGTAAGAGATAGAGCCGTGGTTTATTAAGCAAAAGTGCTTCAAATACGCTCCCATAACTGAACATAACATTTAAAAGGTACGTCGTCGGTGAAAATATTTTCAATTCGGACTTAGCCTCGGTACGGAGAGGCTACCGTGAAGCGCTACCGACGAAGACTTTCTGGTTAATTTAAACATCAACAGTAAGAGATAGAGCCGTGGTTTATTATGCAAAAGTGCTTCAAATACGCTCCTATAACTCAATCTAACATTCAAAAGATACGTCGTCGGTGAAAATATTTTCAATTCGGACTTAGTCTCTGTACGGAGAGGCTACCGAGAAGCGCTACCGACGAAGACTTTCTGATTAATTTAAAAATCAACCGTAAGAGATAGAGCCGTGGTTTATTAAGCAAAAGTGCTTCAAATACGCTCCCATAACTGAACATAACATTTCAAAGATACGTCGTCGGTGAAAATATTTTCAATTCGGACTTAGTCTCTGTACGGAGAGGCTACCGAGAAGCGCTACCGACGAAGACTTTCTGATTAATTTAAAAATGAACCGTACGAGATAGAGCCGTGGTTTGTTATGCAAAAGTGCTTCAAATACGCTCCTATAACTCAATCTAACATTCAAAAGATACGTCGTCGGTGAAAATATTTTCAATTCGGACTTAGTCTCTGTACGGAGAGGCTACCGAGAAGCGCTACCGACGAAGACTTTCTGATTAATTTAAAAATGAACCGTACGAGATAGAGCCGTGGTTTGTTAAGCAAATGTGCGTCAAATACGCTCTCATAACTGAACATAACATTTAAAAGATACGTCGTCGGTGAAAATATTTTCAATTCGGACTTAGTCTCTGTACGGAGAGGCTACCGAGAAGCGCTACCGACGAAGACTTTCTGATTAATTAAAAAATGAACCGTACGAGATAGAGCCGTGGTTTGTTAAGCAAATGTGCGTCAAATACGCTCTCATAACTGAACATAACATTTAAAAGATACGTCGTCGGTGAAAATATTTTCAATTCGGACTTAGTCTCTGTACGGAGAGGCTACCGAGAAGCGCTACCGACGAAGACTTTCTGATTAATTTAAAAATGAACCTACGAGATAGAGCCGTGGTTTGTTAAGCAAATGTGCTTCAAATACGCTCCCATAACTGAACATAACATTTAAAAGATACGTCGTCGGTGAAAATATTTTCAATTCGGACTTAGTCTCTGTACGGAGAGGCTACCGAGAAGCGCTACCGACGAAGACTTTCTGATTAATTTAAAAATGAACCGTACGAGATAGAGCCGTGGTTTGTTAAGCAAATGTGCGTCAAATACGCTCTCATAACTGAACATAACATTTAAAAGATACGTCGTCGGTGAAAATATTTTCAATTCGGACTTAGTCTCTGTACGGAGAGGCTACCGAGAAGCGCTACCGACGAAGACTTTCTGATTAATTTAAAAATCAACCGTAAGAGATAGAGCCGTGGTTTATTAAGCAAAAGTGCTTCAAATACGCTCCCATAACTGAACATAACATTTAAAAGGTACGTCGTCGGTGAAAACATTTTCAATTCGGACTTAGTCTCTGTACGGAGAGGCTACCGAGAAGCGCTACCGACGAAGACTTTCTGATTAATTTAAAAATGAACCTACGAGATAGAGCCGTGGTTTGTTAAGCAAATGTGCTTCAAATACGCTCCCATAACTGAACATAACATTTAAAAGATACGTCGTCGGTGAAAATATTTTCAATTCGGACTTAGTCTCTGTACGGAGAGGCTACCGAGAAGCGCTACCGAGGAAGACTTTCTGGTTAATTTAAACATCAACAGTAAGAGATAGAGCCGTGGTTTAATAAGCAAAAGTGCTTCAAATACGCTCCCATAACTGAACATAACATTTAAAAGATACGTCGTCGGTGAAAATATTTTCAATTCGGACTTAGTCTCTGTACGGAGAGGCTACCGAGAAGCGCTACCGACGAAGACTTTCTGATTAATTTAAAAATGAACCGTACGAGATAGAGCCGTGGTTTGTTAAGCAAATGTGCGTCAAATACGCTCTCATAACTGAACATAACATTTAAAAGATACGTCGTCGGTGAAAATATTTTCAATTCGGACTTAGTCTCTGTACGGAGAGGCTACCGAGAAGCGCTACCGACGAAGACTTTCTGATTAATTTAAAAATGAACCGTACGAGATAGAGCCGTGGTTTGTTAAGCAAATGTGCGTCAAATACGCTCTCATAACTGAACATAACATTTAAAAGATACGTCGTCGGTGAAAATATTTTCAATTCGGACTTAGTCTCTGTACGGAGAGGCTACCGAGAAGCGCTACCGACGAAGACTTTCTGATTAATTTAAAAATCAACCGTAAGAGATAGAGCCGTGGTTTATTAAGCAAAAGTGCTTCAAATACGCTCCCACAACTGAACATAACATTTAAAAGATACGTCGTCGGTGAAAATATTTTCAATTCGGACTTAGTCTCTGTATGGAGAGGCTACCGAGAAGCGCTACCGACGAAGACTTTCTGATTAATTTAAAAATGAACCGTACGAGATAGAGCCGTGGTTTATTATGCAAAAGTGCTTCAAATACGCTCCTATAACTCAATCTAACATTCAAAAGATACGTCGACGGTGAAAATATTTTCAATTCGGACTTAGTCTCGGTACGGAGAGGCTACCGTGAAGCGCTACCGACGAAGACTTTCTGGTTAATTTAAACATCAAGAGTAAGAGATAGAGCCGTGGTTTATTATGCAAAAGTGCTTCAAATACGCTCCTATAACTCAATCTAACATTCAAAAGATACGTCGTCGGTGAAAATATTTTCAATTCGGACTTAGTCTCTGTACGGAGAGGCTACCGAGAAGCGCTACCGACGAAGACTTTCTGATTAATTTAAAAATCAACCGTAAGAGATAGAGCCGTGGTTTATTAAGCAAAAGTGCTTCAAATACGCTCCCATAACTGAACATAACATTTAAAAGATACGTCGTCGGTGAAAATATTTTCAATTCGGACTTAGTCTCTGTACGGAGAGGCTACCGAGAAGCGCTACCGACGAAGACTTTCTGATTAATTTAAAAATGAACCGTACGAGATAGAGCCGTGGTTTGTTAAGCAAATGTGCGTCAAATACGCTCTCATAACTGAACATAACATTTAAAAGATACGTCGTCGGTGAAAATATTTTCAATTCGGACTTAGTCTCTGTACGGAGAGGCTACCGAGAAGCGCTACCGACGAAGACTTTCTGATTAATTTAAAAATCAACCGTAAGAGATAGAGCCGTGGTTTATTAAGCAAAAGTGCTTCAAATACGCTCCCATAACTGAACATAACATTTAAAAGGTACGTCGTCGGTGAAAATATTTTCAATTCGGACTTAGTCTCGGTACGGAGAGGCTACCGTGAAGCGCTACCGACGAAGACTTTCTGGTTAATTTACAAAACCGTAAGAGATAGAGCCGTGGTTTATTATGCAAAAGTGCTTCAAATACGCTCCTATAACTCAATCTAATATTCAAAAGATACGTCGTCGGTGAAAATATTTTCAATTCGGACTTAGTCTCTGTACGGAGAGGCTACCGAGAAGCGCTACCGACGAAGAGTTTCTGATTAATTAAAAATCAACCGTAAGAGATAGAGCCGTGGTTTATTAAGCAAAAGTGCTTCAAATACGCTCCTATAACTGAACATAACATTTAAAAGATACGTCGTCGGTGAAAATATTTTCAATTCGGACTTAGTCTCTGTACGGAGAGGCTACCGAGAAGCGCTACCGACGAAGACTTTCTGATTAATTTAAAAATCAACCGTAAGAGATAGAGCCGTGGTTTATTAAGCAAAAGTGCTTCAAATACGCTCCCATAACTGAACATAACATTTAAAAGATACGTCGTCGGTGAAAATATTTTCAATTCGGACTTAGTCTCTGTACGGAGAGGCTACCGAGAAGCGCTACCGACGAAGACTTTCTGATTAATTTAAAAATGAACCGTACGAGATAGAGCCGTGGTTTGTTAAGCAAATGTGCGTCAAATACGCTCTCATAACTGAACATAACATTTAAAAGATACGTCGTCGGTGAAAATATTTTCAATTCGGACTTAGTCTCTGTACGGAGAGGCTACCGAGAAGCGCTACCGACGAAGACTTTCTGATTAATTTAAAAATCAACCGTAAGAGATAGAGCCGTGGTTTATTAAGCAAAAGTGCTTCAAATACGCTCCCATAACTGAACATAACATTTAAAAGGTACGTCGTCGGTGAAAATATTTTCAATTCGGACTTAGTCTCGGTACGGAGAGGCTACCGTGAAGCGCTACCGACGAAGACTTTCTGGTTAATTTACAAAACCGTAAGAGATAGAGCCGTGGTTTATTATGCAAAAGTGCTTCAAATACGCTCCTATAACTCAATCTAACATTCAAAAGATACGTCGTCGGTGAAAATATTTTCAATTCGGACTTAGTCTCTGTACGGAGAGGCTACCGAGAAGCGCTACCGACGAAGAGTTTCTGATTAATTAAAAATCAACCGTAAGAGATAGAGCCGTGGTTTATTAAGCAAAAGTGCTTCAAATACGCTCCTATAACTGAACATAACATTTAAAAGATACGTCGTCGGTGAAAATATTTTCAATTCGGACTTAGTCTCTGTACGGAGAGGCTACCGAGAAGCGCTACAGACGAAGACTTTCTGATTAATTTAAAAATCAACCGTAAGAGATAGAGCCGTGGTTTATTAAGCAAAAGTGCTTCAAATACGCTCCCATAACTGAACATAACATTTAAAAGGTACGTCGTCGGTGAAAATATTTTCAATTCGGACTTAGTCTCGGTACGGAGAGGCTACCGTGAAGCGCTACCGACGAAGACTTTCTGGTTAATTTAAACATCAACAGTAAGAGATAGAGCCGTGGTTTATTAAGCAAAAGTGCTTCAAATACGCTCCCATAACTGAACATAACATTTAAAAGATACGTCGTCGGTGAAAATATTTTCAATTCGGACTTAGTCTCTGTACGGAGAGGCTACCGAGAAGCGCTACCGACGAAGACTTTCTGATTAATTTAAAAATGAACCGTACGAGATAGAGCCGTGGTTTGTTAAGCAAATGTGCGTCAAATACGCTCTCATAACTGAACATAACATTTAAAAGATACGTCGTCGGTGAAAATATTTTCAATTCGGACTTAGTCTCTGTACGGAGAGGCTACCGAGAAGCGCTACCGACGAAGACTTTCTGATTAATTTAAAAATCAACCGTAAGAGATAGAGCCGTGGTTTATTAAGCAAAAGTGCTTCAAATACGCTCCCATAACTGAACATAACATTTAAAAGGTACGTCGTCGGTGAAAATATTTTCAATTCGGACTTAGTCTCGGTACGGAGAGGCTACCGTGAAGCGCTACCGACGAAGACTTTCTGATTAATTTAAAAATCAACCGTAAGAGATAGAGCCGTGGTTTATTAAGCAAAAGTGCTTCAAATACGCTCCCATAACTGAACATAACATTTAAAAGGTACGTCGTCGGTGAAAATATTTTCAATTCGGACTTAGTCTCGGTACGGAGAGGCTACCGTGAAGCGCTACCGACGAAGACTTTCTGGTTAATTTAAACATCAACAGTAAGAGATAGAGCCGTGGTTTATTATGCAAAAGTGCTTCAAATACGCTCCTATAACTCAATCTAACATTCAAAAGATACGTCGTCGGTGAAAATATTTTCAATTCGGACTTAGTCTCTGTACGGAGAGGCTACCGAGAAGCGCTACCGACGAAGACTTTCTGATTAATTTAAAAATCAACCGTAAGAGATGGAGCCGTGGTTTATTAAGCAAAAGTGCTTCAAATACGCTCCTATAACTGAACATAACATTTAAAAGATACGTCGTCGGTGAAAATATTTTCAATTCGGACTTAGTCTCGGCACGGAGAGGCTACCGAGAAGCGCTACCGACGAAGAGTTTATGATTAATTTAAAAATCAAACGTAAGAGATGGAGCCGTGGTTTATTAAGAAAAAGTGCTTCAAATACGCTCCCATAACTGAACATAACATTTAAAAGGTACGTCGTCGGTGAAAATATTTTCAATGCGGACTTAGTCTCGGCACGGAGAGGCTACCGTGAAGCGCTACCGACGAAGACTTTCTGGTTAATTTACAAAACCGTAAGAGATAGAGCCGTGGTTTATTATGCAAAAGTGCTTCAAATACGCTCCTATAACTCAATCTAACATTCAAAAGATACGTCGTCGGTGAAAATATTTTCAATTCGGACTTAGTCTCGGTACGGAGAGGCTACCGTGAAGCGCTACCGACGAAGACTTTCTGGTTAATTTAAACATCAACAGTAAGAGATAGAGCCGTGGTTTATTATGCAAAAGTGCTTCAAATACGCTCCTATAACTCAATCTAACATTCAAAAGATACGTCGTCGGTGAAAATATTTTCAATTCGGACTTAGTCTCTGTACGGAGAGGCTACCGAGAAGCGCTACCGACGAAGACTTTCTGATTAATTTAAAAATGAACCGTACGAGATAGAGCCGTGGTTTATTACGCAAAAGTGCTTCAAATACGCTCCTATAACTCAATCTAACATTCAAAAGATACGTCGACGGTGAAAATATTTTCAATTCGGACTTAGTCTCGGTACGGAGAGGCTACCGTGAAGCGCTACCGACGAAGACTTTCTGGTTAATTTAAACATCAACAGTAAGAGATAGAGCCGTGGTTTATTATGCAAAAGTGCTTCAAATACGCTCCTATAACTCAATCTAACATTCAAAAGATACGTCGTCGGTGAAAATATTTTCAATTCGGACTTAGTCTCTGTACGGAGAGGCTACCGAGAAGCGCTACCGACGAAGACTTTCTGATTAATTTAAAAATCAACCGTAAGAGATAGAGCCGTGGTTTATTAAGCAAAAGTGCTTCAAATACGCTCCCATAACTGAACATAACATTTAAAAGATACGTCGTCGGTGAAAATATTTTCAATTCGGACTTAGTCTCTGTACGGAGAGGCTACCGAGAAGCGCTACCGACGAAGACTTTCTGATTAATTTAAAAATGAACCGTACGAGATAGAGCCGTGGTTTGTTAAGCAAATGTGCGTCAAATACGCTCTCATAACTGAACATAACATTTAAAAGATACGTCGTCGGTGAAAATATTTTCAATTCGGACTTAGTCTCTGTACGGAGAGGCTACCGAGAAGCGCTACCGACGAAGACTTTCTGATTAATTTAAAAATCAACCGTAAGAGATAGAGCCGTGGTTTATTATGCAAAAGTGCTTCAAATACGCTCCCATAACTGAACATAACATTTAAAAGGTACGTCGTCGGTGAAAATATTTTCAATTCGGACTTAGTCTCGGTACGGAGAGGCTACCGTGAAGCGCTACCGACGAAGACTTTCTGATTAATTTAAAAATCAACCGTAAGAGATAAAGCCGTGGTTTCTTAAGCAAAAGTGCTTCAAATACGCTCCCATAACTGAACATAACATTCAAAAGACACGTCGACGGTGAAAATATTTTCAATTCGGACTTAGTCTCTGTACGGAGAGGCTACCGAGAAGCGCTACCGACGAAGACTTTCTGATTAATTTAAAAATCAACCGTAAGAGATAGAGCCGTGGTTTATTAAGCAAAAGTGCTTCAAATACGCTCCTATAACTGAACATAACATTTAAAAGGTACGTCGTCGGTGAAAATATTTTCAATTCGGACTTAGTCTCTGTACGGAGAGGCTACCGAGAAGCGCTACAGACGAAGACTTTCTGATTAATTTAAAAATCAACCGTAAGAGATAGAGCCGTGGTTTATTAAGCAAAAGTGCTTCAAATACGCTCCCATAACTGAACATAACATTTAAAAGGTACGTCGTCGGTGAAAATATTTTCAATTCGGACTTAGTCTCGGCACGGAGAGGCTACCGTGAAGCGCTACCGACGAAGACTTTCTGGTTAATTTACAAAACCGTAAGAGATAGAGCCGTGGTTTATTATGCAAAAGTGCTTCAAATACGCTCCCATAACTGAACATAACATTTAAAAGGTAAGTCGTCGGTGAAAATATTTTCAATTCGGACTTAGTCTCGGTACGGAGAGGCTACCGTGAAGCGCTACCGACGAAGACTTTCTGGTTAATTTAAACATCAACAGTAAGAGATAGAGCCGTGGTTTATTATGCAAAAGTGCTTCAAATACGCTCCTATAACTCAATCTAACATTCAAAAGATACGTCGTCGGTGAAAATATTTTCAATTCGGACTTAGTCTCTGTACGGAGAGGCTACCGAGAAGCGCTACCGACGAAGAATTTCTGATTAATTTAAAAATCAACCGTAAGAAATAGAGCCGTGGTTTATTAAGCAAAAGTGCTTCAAATACGCTCCCATAACTGACCATAACATTTAAAAGATACGTCGTCGGTGAAAATATTTTCAATTCGGACTTAGTCTCTGTACGGAGAGGCTACCGAGAAGCGCTACCGACGAAGACTTTCTGATTAATTTAAAAATGAACCGTACGAGATAGAGCCGTGGTTTGTTAAGCAAATGTGCGTCAAATACGCTCTCATAACTGAACATAACATTTAAAAGATACGTCGTCGGTGAAAATATTTTCAATTCGGACTTAGTCTCTGTACGGAGAGGCTACCGAGAAGCGCTACCGACGAAGACTTTCTGATTAATTTAAAAATCAACCGTAAGAGATAGAGCCGTGGTTTATTAAGCAAAAGTGCTTCAAATACGCTCCCATAACTGAACATAACATTTAAAAGGTACGTCGTCGGTGAAAATATTTTCAATTCGGACTTAGTCTCGGTACGGAGAGGCTACCGTGAAGCGCTACCGACGAAGACTTTCTGGTTAATTTACAAAACCGTAAGAGATAGAGCCGTGGTTTATTAT
This sequence comes from Nysson spinosus, assembly GCA_910591585.2. Lineage (NCBI taxonomy): Eukaryota > Metazoa > Arthropoda > Insecta > Hymenoptera > Crabronidae > Nysson > Nysson spinosus. The sequence continues at coordinate 2,231,272 of CAJUYC020000091.1, read as the reverse complement.
GCAAAAGTGCTTCAAATACGCTCCTATAACTCAATCTAACATTCAAAAGATACGTCGTCGGTGAAAATATTTTCAATTCGGACTTAGTCTCTGTACGGAGAGGCTACCGAGAAGCGCTACCGACGAAGAGTTTCTGATTAATTAAAAATCAACCGTAAGAGATAGAGCCGTGGTTTATTAAGCAAAAGTGCTTCAAATACGCTCCTATAACTGAACATAACATTTAAAAGATACGTCGTCGGTGAAAATATTTTCAATTCGGACTTAGTCTCTGTACGGAGAGGCTACCGAGAAGCGCTACAGACGAAGACTTTCTGATTAATTTAAAAATCAACCGTAAGAGATAGAGCCGTGGTTTATTAAGCAAAAGTGCTTCAAATACGCTCCCATAACTGAACATAACATTTAAAAGGTACGTCGTCGGTGAAAATATTTTCAATTCGGACTTAGTCTCGGTACGGAGAGGCTACCGTGAAGCGCTACCGACGAAGACTTTCTGGTTAATTTAAACATCAACAGTAAGAGATAGAGCCGTGGTTTATTAAGCAAAAGTGCTTCAAATACGCTCCCATAACTGAACATAACATTTAAAAGATACGTCGTCGGTGAAAATATTTTCAATTCGGACTTAGTCTCTGTACGGAGAGGCTACCGAGAAGCGCTACCGACGAAGACTTTCTGATTAATTTAAAAATGAACCGTACGAGATAGAGCCGTGGTTTGTTAAGCAAATGTGCGTCAAATACGCTCTCATAACTGAACATAACATTTAAAAGATACGTCGTCGGTGAAAATATTTTCAATTCGGACTTAGTCTCTGTACGGAGAGGCTACCGAGAAGCGCTACCGACGAAGACTTTCTGATTAATTTAAAAATCAACCGTAAGAGATAGAGCCGTGGTTTATTAAGCAAAAGTGCTTCAAATACGCTCCCATAACTGAACATAACATTTAAAAGGTACGTCGTCGGTGAAAATATTTTCAATTCGGACTTAGTCTCGGTACGGAGAGGCTACCGTGAAGCGCTACCGACGAAGACTTTCTGATTAATTTAAAAATCAACCGTAAGAGATAGAGCCGTGGTTTATTAAGCAAAAGTGCTTCAAATACGCTCCCATAACTGAACATAACATTTAAAAGGTACGTCGTCGGTGAAAATATTTTCAATTCGGACTTAGTCTCGGTACGGAGAGGCTACCGTGAAGCGCTACCGACGAAGACTTTCTGGTTAATTTAAACATCAACAGTAAGAGATAGAGCCGTGGTTTATTATGCAAAAGTGCTTCAAATACGCTCCTATAACTCAATCTAACATTCAAAAGATACGTCGTCGGTGAAAATATTTTCAATTCGGACTTAGTCTCTGTACGGAGAGGCTACCGAGAAGCGCTACCGACGAAGACTTTCTGATTAATTTAAAAATCAACCGTAAGAGATGGAGCCGTGGTTTATTAAGCAAAAGTGCTTCAAATACGCTCCTATAACTGAACATAACATTTAAAAGATACGTCGTCGGTGAAAATATTTTCAATTCGGACTTAGTCTCGGCACGGAGAGGCTACCGAGAAGCGCTACCGACGAAGAGTTTATGATTAATTTAAAAATCAAACGTAAGAGATAGAGCCGTGGTTTATTAAGCAAAAGTGCTTCAAATACGCTCCCATAACTGAACATAACATTTAAAAGGTACGTCGTCGGTGAAAATATTTTCAATTCGGACTTAGTCTCGGTACGGAGAGGCTACCGTGAAGCGCTACCGACGAAGACTTTCTGATTAATTTAAAAATCAACCGTAAGAGATAGAGCCGTGGTTTATTAAGCAAAAGTGCTTCAAATACGCTCCCATAACTGAACATAACATTTAAAAGGTACGTCGTCGGTGAAAATATTTTCAATTCGGACTTAGTCTCGGCACGGAGAGGCTACCGTGAAGCGCTACCGACGAAGACTTTCTGGTTAATTTACAAAACCGTAAGAGATAGAGCCGTGGTTTATTATGCAAAAGTGCTTCAAATACGCTCCTATAACTCAATCTAACATTCAAAAGATACGTCGTCGGTGAAAATATTTTCAATTCGGACTTAGTCTCGGTACGGAGAGGCTACCGTGAAGCGCTACCGACGAAGACTTTCTGGTTAATTTAAACATCAACAGTAAGAGATAGAGCCGTGGTTTATTATGCAAAAGTGCTTCAAATACGCTCCTATAACTCAATCTAACATTCAAAAGATACGTCGTCGGTGAAAATATTTTCAATTCGGACTTAGTCTCTGTACGGAGAGGCTACCGAGAAGCGCTACCGACGAAGAATTTCTGATTAATTTAAAAATCAACCGTAAGAAATAGAGCCGTGGTTTATTAAGCAAAAGTGCTTCAAATACGCTCCCATAACTGACCATAACATTTAAAAGATACGTCGTCGGTGAAAATATTTTCAATTCGGACTTAGTCTCTGTACGGAGAGGCTACCGAGAAGCGCTACCGACGAAGACTTTCTGATTAATTTAAAAATGAACCGTACGAGATAGAGCCGTGGTTTGTTAAGCAAATGTGCGTCAAATACGCTCTCATAACTGAACATAACATTTAAAAGATACGTCGTCGGTGAAAATATTTTCAATTCGGACTTAGTCTCTGTACGGAGAGGCTACCGAGAAGCGCTACCGACGAAGACTTTCTGATTAATTTAAAAATGAACCGTACGAGATAGAGCCGTGGTTTGTTAAGCAAATGTGCGTCAAATACGCTCCCATAACTGAACATAACATTTAAAAGATACGTCGTCGGTGAAAATATTTTCAATTCGGACTTAGTCTCTGTACGGAGAGGCTACCGAGAAGCGCTACCGACGAAGACTTTCTGATTAATTTAAAAATCAACCGTAAGAGATAGAGCCGTGGTTTATTAAGCAAAAGTGCTTCAAATACGCTCCCATAACTGAACATAACATTTAAAAGGTACGTCGTCGGTGAAAATATTTTCAATTCGGACTTAGTCTCTGTACGGAGAGGCTACCGAGAAGCGCTACAGACGAAGACTTTCTGATTAATTTAAAAATCAACCGTAAGAGATAGAGCCGTGGTTTATTAAGCAAAAGTGCTTCAAATACGCTCTCATAACTGAACATAACATTTAAAAGGTACGTCGTCGGTGAAAATATTTTCAATTCGGACTTAGTCTCGGCACGGAGAGGCTACCGTGAAGCGCTACCGACGAAGACTTTCTGGTTAATTTACAAAACCGTAAGAGATAGAGCCGTGGTTTATTATGCAAAAGTGCTTCAAATACGCTCCCATAACTGAACATAACATTTAAAAGGTAAGTCGTCGGTGAAAATATTTTCAATTCGGACTTAGTCTCGGTACGGAGAGGCTACCGTGAAGCGCTACCGACGAAGACTTTCTGGTTAATTTAAACATCAACAGTAAGAGATAGAGCCGTGGTTTATTATGCAAAAGTGCTTCAAATACGCTCCTATAACTCAATCTAACATTCAAAAGATACGTCGTCGGTGAAAATATTTTCAATTCGGACTTAGTCTCTGTACGGAGAGGCTACCGAGAAGCGCTACCGACGAAGAATTTCTGATTAATTTAAAAATCAACCGTAAGAAATAGAGCCGTGGTTTATTAAGCAAAAGTGCTTCAAATACGCTCCCATAACTGACCATAACATTTAAAAGATACGTCGTCGGTGAAAATATTTTCAATTCGGACTTAGTCTCTGTACGGAGAGGCTACCGAGAAGCGCTACCGACGAAGACTTTCTGATTAATTTAAAAATGAACCGTACGAGATAGAGCCGTGGTTTGTTAAGCAAATGTGCGTCAAATACGCTCTCATAACTGAACATAACATTTAAAAGATACGTCGTCGGTGAAAATATTTTCAATTCGGACTTAGTCTCTGTACGGAGAGGCTACCGAGAAGCGCTACCGACGAAGACTTTCTGATTAATTTAAAAATCAACCGTAAGAGATAGAGCCGTGGTTTATTAAGCAAAAGTGCTTCAAATACGCTCCCATAACTGAACATAACATTTAAAAGGTACGTCGTCGGTGAAAATATTTTCAATTCGGACTTAGTCTCGGTACGGAGAGGCTACCGTGAAGCGCTACCGACGAAGACTTTCTGGTTAATTTACAAAACCGTAAGAGATAGAGCCGTGGTTTATTATGCAAAAGTGCTTCAAATACGCTCCTATAACTCAATCTAACATTCAAAAGATACGTCGTCGGTGAAAATATTTTCAATTCGGACTTAGTCTCTGTACGGAGAGGCTACCGAGAAGCGCTACCGACGAAGAGTTTCTGATTAATTAAAAATCAACCGTAAGAGATAGAGCCGTGGTTTATTAAGCAAAAGTGCTTCAAATACGCTCCTATAACTCAATCTAACATTTAAAAGATACGTCGTCGGTGAAAATATTTTCAATTCGGACTTAGTCTCTGTACGGAGAGGCTACCGAGAAGCGCTACAGACGAAGACTTTCTGATTAATTTAAAAATCAACCGTAAGAGATAGAGCCGTGGTTTATTAAGCAAAAGTGCTTCAAATACGCTCCCATAACTGAACATAACATTTAAAAGGTACGTCGTCGGTGAAAATATTTTCAATTCGGACTTAGTCTCGGTACGGAGAGGCTACCGTGAAGCGCTACCGACGAAGACTTTCTGGTTAATTTAAACATCAACAGTAAGAGATAGAGCCGTGGTTTATTAAGCAAAAGTGCTTCAAATACGCTCCCATAACTGAACATAACATTTAAAAGATACGTCGTCGGTGAAAATATTTTCAATTCGGACTTAGTCTCTGTACGGAGAGGCTACCGAGAAGCGCTACCGACGAAGACTTTCTGATTAATTTAAAAATGAACCGTACGAGATAGAGCCGTGGTTTGTTAAGCAAATGTGCGTCAAATACGCTCTCATAACTGAACATAACATTTAAAAGATACGTCGTCGGTGAAAATATTTTCAATTCGGACTTAGTCTCTGTACGGAGAGGCTACCGAGAAGCGCTACCGACGAAGACTTTCTGATTAATTTAAAAATCAACCGTAAGAGATAGAGCCGTGGTTTATTAAGCAAAAGTGCTTCAAATACGCTCCCATAACTGAACATAACATTTAAAAGGTACGTCGTCGGTGAAAATATTTTCAATTCGGACTTAGTCTCGGTACGGAGAGGCTACCGTGAAGCGCTACCGACGAAGACTTTCTGATTAATTTAAAAATCAACCGTAAGAGATAGAGCCGTGGTTTATTAAGCAAAAGTGCTTCAAATACGCTCCCATAACTGAACATAACATTTAAAAGGTACGTCGTCGGTGAAAATATTTTCAATTCGGACTTAGTCTCGGTACGGAGAGGCTACCGTGAAGCGCTACCGACGAAGACTTTCTGGTTAATTTAAACATCAACAGTAAGAGATAGAGCCGTGGTTTATTATGCAAAAGTGCTTCAAATACGCTCCTATAACTCAATCTAACATTCAAAAGATACGTCGTCGGTGAAAATATTTTCAATTCGGACTTAGTCTCTGTACGGAGAGGCTACCGAGAAGCGCTACCGACGAAGACTTTCTGATTAATTTAAAAATCAACCGTAAGAGATGGAGCCGTGGTTTATTAAGCAAAAGTGCTTCAAATACGCTCCTATAACTGAACATAACATTTAAAAGATACGTCGTCGGTGAAAATATTTTCAATTCGGACTTAGTCTCGGCACGGAGAGGCTACCGAGAAGCGCTACCGACGAAGAGTTTATGATTAATTTAAAAATCAAACGTAAGAGATGGAGCCGTGGTTTATTAAGAAAAAGTGCTTCAAATACGCTCCCATAACTGAACATAACATTTAAAAGGTACGTCGTCGGTGAAAATATTTTCAATGCGGACTTAGTCTCGGCACGGAGAGGCTACCGTGAAGCGCTACCGACGAAGACTTTCTGGTTAATTTACAAAACCGTAAGAGATAGAGCCGTGGTTTATTATGCAAAAGTGCTTCAAATACGCTCCTATAACTCAATCTAACATTCAAAAGATACGTCGTCGGTGAAAATATTTTCAATTCGGACTTAGTCTCGGTACGGAGAGGCTACCGTGAAGCGCTACCGACGAAGACTTTCTGGTTAATTTAAACATCAACAGTAAGAGATAGAGCCGTGGTTTATTATGCAAAAGTGCTTCAAATACGCTCCTATAACTCAATCTAACATTCAAAAGATACGTCGTCGGTGAAAATATTTTCAATTCGGACTTAGTCTCTGTACGGAGAGGCTACCGAGAAGCGCTACCGACGAAGAATTTCTGATTAATTTAAAAATCAACCGTAAGAAATAGAGCCGTGGTTTATTAAGCAAAAGTGCTTCAAATACGCTCCCATAACTGAACATAACATTTAAAAGATACGTCGTCGGTGAAAATATTTTCAATTCGGACTTAGTCTCTGTACGGAGAGGCTACCGAGAAGCGCTACCGACGAAGACTTTCTGATTAATTTAAAAATGAACCGTACGAGATAGAGCCGTGGTTTGTTAAGCAAATGTGCGTCAAATACGCTCTCATAACTGAACATAACATTTAAAAGATACGTCGTCGGTGAAAATATTTTCAATTCGGACTTAGTCTCTGTACGGAGAGGCTACCGAGAAGCGCTACCGACGAAGACTTTCTGATTAATTTAAAAATGAACCGTACGAGATAGAGCCGTGGTTTGTTAAGCAAATGTGCGTCAAATACGCTCTCATAACTGAACATAACATTTAAAAGATACGTCGTCGGTGAAAATATTTTCAATTCGGACTTAGTCTCTGTACGGAGAGGCTACCGAGAAGCGCTACCGACGAAGACTTTCTGATTAATTTAAAAATCAACCGTAAGAGATAGAGCCGTGGTTTATTAAGCAAAAGTGCTTCAAATACGCTCCCATAACTGAACATAACATTTAAAAGGTACGTCGTCGGTGAAAATATTTTCAATTCGGACTTAGTCTCTGTACGGAGAGGCTACCGAGAAGCGCTACAGACGAAGACTTTCTGATTAATTTAAAAATCAACCGTAAGAGATAGAGCCGTGGTTTATTAAGCAAAAGTGCTTCAAATACGCTCTCATAACTGAACATAACATTTAAAAGGTACGTCGTCGGTGAAAATATTTTCAATTCGGACTTAGTCTCGGCACGGAGAGGCTACCGTGAAGCGCTACCGACGAAGACTTTCTGGTTAATTTACAAAACCGTAAGAGATAGAGCCGTGGTTTATTATGCAAAAGTGCTTCAAATACGCTCCCATAACTGAACATAACATTTAAAAGGTAAGTCGTCGGTGAAAATATTTTCAATTCGGACTTAGTCTCGGTACGGAGAGGCTACCGTGAAGCGCTACCGACGAAGACTTTCTGGTTAATTTAAACATCAACAGTAAGAGATAGAGCCGTGGTTTATTATGCAAAAGTGCTTCAAATACGCTCCTATAACTCAATCTAACATTCAAAAGATACGTCGTCGGTGAAAATATTTTCAATTCGGACTTAGTCTCTGTACGGAGAGGCTACCGAGAAGCGCTACCGACGAAGAGTTTCTGATTAATTAAAAATCAACCGTAAGAGATAGAGCCGTGGTTTATTAAGCAAAAGTGCTTCAAATACGCTCCTATAACTGAACATAACATTTAAAAGATACGTCGTCGGTGAAAATATTTTCAATTCGGACTTAGTCTCTGTACGGAGAGGCTACCGAGAAGCGCTACAGACGAAGACTTTCTGATTAATTTAAAAATCAACCGTAAGAGATAGAGCCGTGGTTTATTAAGCAAAAGTGCTTCAAATACGCTCCCATAACTTAACATAACATTTAAAAGGTACGTCGTCGGTGAAAATATTTTCAATTCGGACTTAGTCTCGGCACGGAGAGGCTACCGTGAAGCGCTACCGACGAAGACTTTCTGGTTAATTTACAAAACCGTAAGAGATAGAGCCGTGGTTTATTATGCAAAAGTGCTTCAAATACGCTCCCATAACTGAACATAACATTTAAAAGGTAAGTCGTCGGTGAAAATATTTTCAATTCGGACTTAGTCTCGGCACGGAGAGGCTACCGTGAAGCGCTACCGACGAAGACTTTCTGGTTAATTTACAAAACCGTAAGAGATAGAGCCGTGGTTTATTATGCAAAAGTGCTTCAAATACGCTCCCATAACTGAACATAACATTTAAAAGGTACGTCGTCGGTGAAAATATTTTCAATTCGGACTTAGTCTCGGTACGGAGAGGCTACCGTGAAGCGCTACCGACGAAGATTTTCTGATTAATTTAAAAATGAACCGTACGAGATAGAGCCGTGGTTTATTATGCAAAAGTGCTTCAAATACGCTCCTATAACTCAATCTAACATTCAAAAGATACGTCGACGGTGAAAATATTTTCAATTCGGACTTAGTCTCGGTACGGAGAGGCTACCGTGAAGCGCTACCGACGAAGACTTTCTGGTTAATTTAAACATCAACAGTAAGAGATAGAGCCGTGGTTTATTATGCAAAAGTGCTTCAAATACGCTCCTATAACTGAATCTAACATTCAAAAGATACGTCGTCGGTGAAAATATTTTCAATTCGGACTTAGTCTCTGTACGGAGAGGCTACCGAGAAGCGCTACCGACGAAGACTTTCTGATTAATTTAAAAATCAACCGTAAGAGATAGAGCCGTGGTTTATTAAGCAAAAGTGCTTCAAATACGCTCCTATAACTGAACATAACATTTAAAAGGTACGTCGTCGGTGAAAATATTTTCAATTCGGACTTAGTCTCGGTACGGAGAGGCTACCGTGAAGCGCTACCGACGAAGACTTTCTGGTTAATTTACAAAACCGTAAGAGATAGAGCCGTGGTTTATTATGCAAAAGTGCTTCAAATACGCTCCTATAACTCAATCTAACATTCAAAAGATACGTCGTCGGTGAAAATATTTTCAATTCGGACTTAGTCTCTGTACGGAGAGGCTACCGAGAAGCGCTACCGACGAAGAGTTTCTGATTAATTAAAAATCAACCGTAAGAGATAGAGCCGTGGTTTATTAAGCAAAAGTGCTTCAAATACGCTCCTATAACTGAACATAACATTTAAAAGATACGTCGTCGGTGAAAATATTTTCAATTCGGACTTAGTCTCTGTACGGAGAGGCTACCGAGAAGCGCTACAGACGAAGACTTTCTGATTAATTTAAAAATCAACCGTAAGAGATAGAGCCGTGGTTTATTAAGCAAAAGTGCTTCAAATACGCTCCCATAACTGAACATAACATTTAAAAGGTACGTCGTCGGTGAAAATATTTTCAATTCGGACTTAGTCTCGGCACGGAGAGGCTACCGTGAAGCGCTACCGACGAAGACTTTCTGGTTAATTTACAAAACCGTAAGAGATAGAGCCGTGGTTTATTATGCAAAAGTGCTTCAAATACGCTCCCATAACTGAACATAACATTTAAAAGGTAAGTCGTCGGTGAAAATATTTTCAATTCGGACTTAGTCTCGGCACGGAGAGGCTACCGTGAAGCGCTACCGACGAAGACTTTCTGGTTAATTTACAAAACCGTAAGAGATAGAGCCGTGGTTTTTTATGCAAAAGTGCTTCAAATACGCTCCTATAACTCAATCTAACATTCAAAAGATACGTCGTCGGTGAAAATATTTTCAATTCGGACTTAGTCTCTGTACGGAGAGGCTACCGAGAAGCGCTACCGACGAAGACTTTCTGATTAATTTAAAAATCAACCGTAAGAGATTGAACCGTGGTTTATTAAGCAAAAGTGCTTCAAATACGCTCCTATAACTGAACATAACATTCAAAAGATACGTCGTCGGTGAAAATATTTTCAATTCGGACTTAGTCTCGGCACGGAGAGGCTACCGTGAAGCGCTACCGACGAAGACTTTCTGGTTAATTTAAACATCAACAGTAAGAGATAGAGCCGTGGTTTATTATGGAAAAGTGCTTCAAATACGCTCCTATAACTCAATCTAACATTCAAAAGATACGTCGTCGGTGAAAATATTTTCAATTCGGACTTAGTCTCTGTACGGAGAGGCTACCGAGAAGCGCTACCGACGAAGACTTTCTGATTAATTTAAAAATCAACCGTAAGAAATAGAGCCGTGGTTTATTAAGCAAAAGTGCTTCAAATACGCTCCCATAACTGAACATAACATTCAAAAGATACGTCGTCGGTGAAAATATTTTCAATTCGGACTTAGTCTCGGCACGGAGAGGCTACCGTGAAGCGCTACCGACGAAGACTTTCTGGTTAATTTAAACATCAACAGTAAGAGATAGAGCCGTGGTTTATTATGGAAAAGTGCTTCAAATACGCTCCTATAACTCAATCTAACATTCAAAAGATACGTCGTCGGTGAAAATATTTTCAATTCGGACTTAGTCTCTGTACGGAGAGGCTACCGAGAAGCGCTACCGACGAAGACTTTCTGATTAATTTAAAAATCAACCGTAAGAAATAGAGCCGTGGTTTATTAAGCAAAAGTGCTTCAAATACGCTCCCATAACTGACCATAACATTTAAAAGATACGTCGTCGGTGAAAATATTTTCAATTCGGACTTAGTCTCTGTACGGAGAGGCTACCGAGAAGCGCTACCGACGAAGACTTTCTGATTAATTTAAAAATGAACCGTACGAGATAGAGCCGTGGTTTGTTAAGCAAATGTGCGTCAAATACGCTCTCATAACTGAACATAACATTTAAAAGATACGTCGTCGGTGAAAATATTTTCAATTCGGACTTAGTCTCTGTACGGAGAGGCTACCGAGAAGCGCTACCGACGAAGACTTTCTGATTAATTTAAAAATGAACCGTACGAGATAGAGCCGTGGTTTGTTAAGCAAATGTGCGTCAAATACGCTCTCATAACTGAACATAACATTTAAAAGATACGTCGTCGGTGAAAATATTTTCAATTCGGACTTAGTCTCTGTACGGAGAGGCTACCGAGAAGCGCTACCGACGAAGACTTTCTGATTAATTTAAAAATCAACCGTAAGAGATAGAGCCGTGGTTTATTAAGCAAAAGTGCTTCAAATACGCTCCCATAACTGAACATAACATTTAAAAGGTACGTCGTCGGTGAAAATATTTTCAATTCGGACTTAGTCTCTGTACGGAGAGGCTACCGCGAAGCGCTACCGACGAAGAGTTTCTGATTAATTAAAAATCAACCGTAAGAGATAGAGCCGTGGTTTATTAAGCAAAAGTGCTTCAAATACGCTCCTATAACTGAACATAACATTTAAAAGATACGTCGTCGGTGAAAATATTTTCAATTCGGACTTAGTCTCTGTACGGAGAGGCTACCGAGAAGCGCTACAGACGAAGACTTTCTGATTAATTTAAAAATCAACCGTAAGAGATAGAGCCGTGGTTTATTAAGCAAAAGTGCTTCAAATACGCTCCCATAACTGAACATAACATTTAAAAGGTACGTCGTCGGTGAAAATATTTTCAATTCGGACTTAGTCTCGGCACGGAGAGGCTACCGTGAAGCGCTACCGACGAAGACTTTCTGGTTAATTTACAAAACCGTAAGAGATAGAGCCGTGGTTTATTATGCAAAAGTGCTTCAAATACGCTCCCATAACTGAACATAACATTTAAAAGGTAAGTCGTCGGTGAAAATATTTTCAATTCGGACTTAGTCTCGGCACGGAGAGGCTACCGTGAAGCGCTACCGACGAAGACTTTCTGGTTAATTTACAAAACCGTAAGAGATAGAGCCGTGGTTTTTTATGCAAAAGTGCTTCAAATACGCTCCTATAACTCAATCTAACATTCAAAAGATACGTCGTCGGTGAAAATATTTTCAATTCGGACTTAGTCTCTGTACGGAGAGGCTACCGAGAAGCGCTACCGACGAAGACTTTCTGATTAATTTAAAAATCAACCGTAAGAGATTGAACCGTGGTTTATTAAGCAAAAGTGCTTCAAATACGCTCCTATAACTGAACATAACATTCAAAAGATACGTCGTCGGTGAAAATATTTTCAATTCGGACTTAGTCTCGGCACGGAGAGGCTACCGTGAAGCGCTACCGACGAAGACTTTCTGGTTAATTTAAACATCAACAGTAAGAGATAGAGCCGTGGTTTATTATGGAAAAGTGCTTCAAATACGCTCCTATAACTCAATCTAACATTCAAAAGATACGTCGTCGGTGAAAATATTTTCAATTCGGACTTAGTCTCTGTACGGAGAGGCTACCGAGAAGCGCTACCGACGAAGACTTTCTGATTAATTTAAAAATCAACCGTAAGAAATAGAGCCGTGGTTTATTAAGCAAAAGTGCTTCAAATACGCTCCCATAACTGAACATAACATTTAAAAGATACGTCGTCGGTGAAAATATTTTCAATTCGGACTTAGTCTCGGCACGGAGAGGCTACCGTGAAGCGCTACCGACGAAGACTTTCTGGTTAATTTAAAAATCAACCGTAAGAGATAGAGCCGTGGTTTATTATGAAAAGTGCTTCAAATACGCTCCTATAACTCAATCTAACATTCAAAAGATACGTCGTCGGTGAAAATATTTTCAATTCGGACTTAGTCTCTGTACGGAGAGGCTACCGAGAAGCGCTACCGACGAAGACTTTCTGATTAATTTAAAAATCAACCGTAAGAAATAGAGCCGTGGTTTATTAAGCAAAAGTGCTTCAAATACGCTCCCATAACTGAACATAACATTTAAAAGATACGTCGTCGGTGAAAATATTTTCAATTCGGACTTAGTCTCTGTACGGAGAGGCTACCGAGAAGCGCTACCGACGAAGACTTTCTGATTAATTTAAAAATGAACCGTAAGAGATAGAGCCGTGGTTTGTTAAGCAAATGTGCGTCAAATACGCTCTCATAACTGAACATAACATTTAAAAGATACGTCGTCGGTGAAAATATTTTCAATTCGGACTTAGTCTCTGTACGGAGAGGCTACCGAGAAGCGCTACCGACGAAGACTTTCTGATTAATTTAAAAATGAACCGTACGAGATAGAGCCGTGGTTTGTTAAGCAAATGTGCGTCAAATACGCTCTCATAACTGAACATAACATTTAAAAGATACGTCGTCGGTGAAAATATTTTCAATTCGGACTTAGTCTCTGTACGGAGAGGCTACCGAGAAGCGCTACCGACGAAGACTTTCTGATTAATTTAAAAATCAACCGTAAGAGATAGAGCCGTGGTTTATTAAGCAAAAGTGCTTCAAATACGCTCCCATAACTGAACATAACATTTAAAAGGTACGTCGTCGGTGAAAATATTTTCAATTCGGACTTAGTCTCTGTACGGAGAGGCTACCGCGAAGCGCTACCGACGAAGAGTTTCTGATTAATTAAAAATCAACCGTAAGAGATAGAGCCGTGGTTTATTAAGCAAAAGTGCTTCAAATACGCTCCTATAACTGAACATAACATTTAAAAGATACGTCGTCGGTGAAAATATTTTCAATTCGGACTTAGTCTCTGTACGGAGAGGCTACCGAGAAGCGCTACAGACGAAGACTTTCTGATTATTTTAAAAATCAACCGTAAGAGATAGAGCCGTGGTTTATTAAGCAAAAGTGCTTCAAATACGCTCCCATAACTGAACATAACATTTAAAAGGTACGTCGTCGGTGAAAATATTTTCAATTCGGACTTAGTCTCGGCACGGAGAGGCTACCGTGAAGCGCTACCGACGAAGACTTTCTGGTTAATTTACAAAACCGTAAGAGATAGAGCCGTGGTTTATTATGCAAAAGTGCTTCAAATACGCTCCCATAACTGAACATAACATTTAAAAGGTAAGTCGTCGGTGAAAATATTTTCAATTCGGACTTAGTCTCGGCACGGAGAGGCTACCGTGAAGCGCTACCGACGAAGACTTTCTGGTTAATTTACAAAACCGTAAGAGATAGAGCCGTGGTTTATTATGCAAAAGTGCTTCAAATACGCTCCCATAACTGAACATAACATTTAAAAGGTACGTCGTCGGTGAAAATATTTTCAATTCGGACTTAGTCTCGGTACGGAGAGGCTACCGTGAAGCGCTACCGACGAAGACTTTCTGGTTAATTTACAAAACCGTAAGAGATAGAGCCGTGGTTTATTATGCAAAAGTGCTTCAAATACGCTCCTATAACTCAATCTAACATTCAAAAGATACGTCGTCGGTGAAAATATTTTCAATTCGGACTTAGTCTCTGTACGGAGAGGCTACCGAGAAGCGCTACCGACGAAGAGTTTCTGATTAATTAAAAATCAACCGTAAGAGATAGAGCCGTGGTTTATTAAGCAAAAGTGCTTCAAATACGCTCCCATAACTTAACATAACATTTAAAAGGTACGTCGTCGGTGAAAATATTTTCAATTCGGACTTAGTCTCGGCACGGAGAGGCTACCGTGAAGCGCTACCGACGAAGACTTTCTGGTTAATTTACAAAACCGTAAGAGATAGAGCCGTGGTTTATTATGCAAAAGTGCTTCAAATACGCTCCCATAACTGAACATAACATTTAAAAGGTAAGTCGTCGGTGAAAATATTTTCAATTCGGACTTAGTCTCGGCACGGAGAGGCTACCGTGAAGCGCTACCGACGAAGACTTTCTGGTTAATTTACAAAACCGTAAGAGATAGAGCCGTGGTTTATTATGCAAAAGTGCTTCAAATACGCTCCCATAACTGAACATAACATTTAAAAGGTACGTCGTCGGTGAAAATATTTTCAATTCGGACTTAGTCTCGGTACGGAGAGGCTACCGTGAAGCGCTACCGACGAAGATTTTCTGATTAATTTAAAAATGAACCGTACGAGATAGAGCCGTGGTTTATTATGCAAAAGTGCTTCAAATACGCTCCTATAACTCAATCTAACATTCAAAAGATACGTCGACGGTGAAAATATTTTCAATTCGGACTTAGTCTCGGTACGGAGAGGCTACCGTGAAGCGCTACCGACGAAGACTTTCTGGTTAATTTAAACATCAACAGTAAGAGATAGAGCCGTGGTTTATTATGCAAAAGTGCTTCAAATACGCTCCTATAACTCAATCTAACATTCAAAAGATACGTCGTCGGTGAAAATATTTTCAATTCGGACTTAGTCTCTGTACGGAGAGGCTACCGAGAAGCGCTACCGACGAAGACTTTCTGATTAATTTAAAAATCAACCGTAAGAGATAGAGCCGTGGTTTATTAAGCAAAAGTGCTTCAAATACGCTCCTATAACTGAACATAACATTTAAAAGGTACGTCGTCGGTGAAAATATTTTCAATTCGGACTTAGTCTCGGTACGGAGAGGCTACCGTGAAGCGCTACCGACGAAGACTTTCTGGTTAATTTACAAAACCGTAAGAGATAGAGCCGTGGTTTATTATGCAAAAGTGCTTCAAATACGCTCCTATAACTCAATCTAACATTCAAAAGATACGTCGTCGGTGAAAATATTTTCAATTCGGACTTAGTCTCTGTACGGAGAGGCTACCGAGAAGCGCTACCGACGAAGAGTTTCTGATTAATTAAAAATCAACCGTAAGAGATAGAGCCGTGGTTTATTAAGCAAAAGTGCTTCAAATACGCTCCTATAACTGAACATAACATTTAAAAGATACGTCGTCGGTGAAAATATTTTCAATTCGGACTTAGTCTCTGTACGGAGAGGCTACCGTGAAGCGCTACCGACGAAGACTTTCTGGTTAATTTACAAAACCGTAAGAGATAGAGCCGTGGTTTATTATGCAAAAGTGCTTCAAATACGCTCCCATAACTGAACATAACATTTAAAAGGTAAGTCGTCGGTGAAAATATTTTCAATTCGGACTTAGTCTCGGTACGGAGAGGCTACCGTGAAGCGCTACCGACGAAGACTTTCTGGTTAATTTAAACATCAACAGTAAGAGATAGAGCCGTGGTTTATTATGCAAAAGTGCTTCAAATACGCTCCTATAACTCAATATAACATTCAAAAGATACGTCGTCGGTGAAAATATTTTCAATTCGGACTTAGTCTCTGTACGGAGAGGCTACCGAGAAGCGCTACCGACGAAGACTTTCTGATTAATTTAAAAATCAACCGTAAGAAATAGAGCCGTGGTTTATTAAGCAAAAGTGCTTCAAATACGCTCCCATAACTGACCATAACATTTAAAAGATACGTCGTCGGTGAAAATATTTTCAATTCGGACTTAGTCTCTGTACGGAGAGGCTACCGAGAAGCGCTACCGACGAAGACTTTCTGATTAATTTAAAAATGAACCGTACGAGATAGAGCCGTGGTTTGTTAAGCAAATGTGCGTCAAATACGCTCTCATAACTGAACATAACATTTAAAAGATACGTCGTCGGTGAAAATATTTTCAATTCGGACTTAGTCTCTGTACGGAGAGGCTACCGAGAAGCGCTACCGACGAAGACTTTCTGATTAATTTAAAAATGAACCGTACGAGATAGAGCCGTGGTTTGTTAAGCAAATGTGCGTCAAATACGCTCTCATAACTGAACATAACATTTAAAAGGTACGTCGTCGGTGAAAATATTTTCAATTCGGACTTTGTCTCGGCACGGAGAGGCTACCGTGAAGCGCTACCGACGAAGACTTTCTGGTTAATTTACAAAACCGTAAGAGATAGAGCCGTGGTTTATTATGCAAAAGTGCTTCAAATACGCTCCCATAACTGAACATAACATTTAAAAGGTAAGTCGTCGGTGAAAATATTTTCAATTCGGACTTAGTCTCGGTACGGAGAGGCTACCGTGAAGCGCTACCGACGAAGACTTTCTGGTTAATTTAAACATCAACAGTAAGGGATAGAGCCGTGGTTTATTATGCAAAAGTGCTTCAAATACGCTCCTATAACTCAATCTAACATTCAAAAGATACGTCGTCGGTGAAAATATTTTCAATTCGGACTTAGTCTCTGTCCGGAGAGGCTACCGAGAAGCGCTACCGACGAAGACTTTCTGATTAATTTAAAAATCAACCGTAAGAAATAGAGCCGTGGTTTATTAAGCAAAAGTGCTTCAAATACGCTCCTATAACTCAATCTAACATTCAAAAGATACGTCGTCGGTGAAAATATTTTCAATTCGGACTTAGTCTCTGTACGGAGAGGCTACCGAGAAGCGCTACCGACGAAGACTTTCTGATTAATTTAAAAATCAACCGTAAGAGATTGAACCGTGGTTTATTAAGCAAAAGTGCTTCAAATACGCTCCTATAACTGAACATAACATTTAAAAGATACGTCGTCGGTGAAAATATTTTCAATTCGGACTTAGTCTCGGCACGGAGAGGCTACCGAGAAGCGCTACCGACGAAGAGTTTATGATTAATTTAAAAATCAAACGTAAGAGATGGAGCCGTGGTTTATTAAGAAAAAGTGCTTCAAATACGCTCCTATAACTGAACATAACATTTAAAAGATACGTCGTCGGTGAAAATATTTTCAATTCGGACTTAGTCTCTGTCCGGAGAGGCTACCGAGAAGCGCTACCGACGAAGACTTTCTGATTAATTTAAAAATCAACCGTAAGAGATAGAGCCGTGGTTTATTAAGCAAAAGTGCTTCAAATACGCTCCCATAACTGAACATAACATTTAAAAGATACGTCGTCGGCGAAAATATTTTCAATTCGGACTTAGTCTCTGTACGGAGAGGCTACCGAGAAGCGCTACCGACGAAGAGTTTCTGATTAATTTAAAAATCAACCGTAAGAGATGGAGCCGTGGTTTATTAAGAAAAAGTGCTTCAAATACGCTCCTATAACTGAACATAACATTTAAAAGATACGTCGTCGGTGAAAATATTTTCAATTCGAACTTAGTCTCTGTACGGAGAGGCTACCGAGAAGCGCTACCGACGAAGAGTTTCTGATTAATTTAAAAATCAACCGTAAGAGATGGAGCCGTGGTTTATTAAGCAAAAGTGCTTCAAATACGCTCCTATAACTGAACATAACATTTAAAAGATACGTCGTCGGTGAAAATATTTTCAATTCGGACTTAGTCTCGGCACGGAGAGGCTACCGAGAAGCGCTACCGACGAAGAGTTTATGATTAATTTAAAAATCAAACGTAAGAGATGGAGCCGTGGTTTATTAAGCAAAAGTGCTTCAAATACGCTCCTATAACTGAACATAACATTTAAAAGATACGTCGTCGGTGAAAATATTTTCAATTCGGACTTAGTCTCGGCACGGAGAGGCTACCGAGAAGCGCTACCGACGAAGAGTTTATGATTAATTTAAAAATCAAACGTAAGAGATGGAGCCGTGGTTTATTAAGAAAAAGTGCTTCAAATACGCTCCTATAACTGAACATAACATTTAAAAGATACGTCGTCGGTGAAAATATTTTCAATTCGGACTTAGTCTCTGTCCGGAGAGGCTACCGAGAAGCGCTACCGACGAAGACTTTCTGATTAATTTAAAAATCAACCGTAAGAGATAGAGCCGTGGTTTATTAAGCAAAAGTGCTTCAAATACGCTCCCATAACTGAACATAACATTTAAAAGATACGTCGTCGGCGAAAATATTTTCAATTCGGACTTAGTCTCTGTACGGAGAGGCTACCGAGAAGCGCTACCGACGAAGAGTTTCTGATTAATTTAAAAATCAACCGTAAGAGATGGAGCCGTGGTTTATTAAGAAAAAGTGCTTCAAATACGCTCCTATAACTGAACATAACATTTAAAAGATACGTCGTCGGTGAAAATATTTTCAATTCGAACTTAGTCTCTGTACGGAGAGGCTACCGAGAAGCGCTACCGACGAAGAGTTTCTGATTAATTTAAAAATCAACCGTAAGAGATGGAGCCGTGGTTTATTAAGCAAAAGTGCTTCAAATACGCTCCTATAACTGAACATAACATTTAAAAGATACGTCGTCGGTGAAAATATTTTCAATTCGGACTTAGTCTCGGCACGGAGAGGCTACCGAGAAGCGCTACCGACGAAGAGTTTATGATTAATTTAAAAATCAAACGTAAGAGATGGAGCCGTGGTTTATTAAGAAAAAGTGCTTCAAATACGCTCCTATAACTGAACATAACATTTAAAAGATACGTCGTCGGTGAAAATATTTTCAATTCGGACTTAGTCTCTGTACGGAGAGGCTACCGAGAAGCGCTACCGACCAAGAGTTTCTGATTATTTTAAAAATCAACCGTAAGAGATGGAGCCGTGGTTTATTAAGCAAAAGTGCTTCAAATACGCTCCTATAACTGAACATAACATTTAAAAGATACGTCGTCGGTGAAAATATTTTCAATTCGGACTTAGTCTCTGTACGGAGAGGCTACCGAGAAGCGCTACCGACGAAGACTTTCTGATTAATTTAAAAATCAACCGTAAGAGATAGAGCCGTGGTTTATTAAGCAAAAGTGCTTCAAATACGCTCCCATAACTGAACATAACATTTAAAAGATACGTCGTCGGTGAAAATATTTTCAATTCGGACTTAGTCTCGGCACGGAGAGGCTACCGAGAAGCGCTACCGACGAAGAGTTTATGATTAATTTAAA
This sequence comes from Nysson spinosus, assembly GCA_910591585.2. NCBI lineage: Eukaryota > Metazoa > Arthropoda > Insecta > Hymenoptera > Crabronidae > Nysson > Nysson spinosus. The sequence continues at coordinate 2,211,720 of CAJUYC020000091.1, read as the reverse complement.
AATCAAACGTAAGAGATGGAGCCGTGGTTTATTAAGCAAAAGTGCTTCAAATACGCTCCTATAACTGAACATAACATTTAAAAGATACGTCGTCGGTGAAAATATTTTCAATTCGGACTTAGTCTCTGTCCGGAGAGGCTACCGAGAAGCGCTACCGACGAAGACTTTCTGATTAATTTAAAAATCAACCGTAAGAGATAGAGCCGTGGTTTATTAAGCAAAAGTGCTTCAAATACGCTCCCATAACTGAACATAACATTTAAAAGATACGTCGTCGGCGAAAATATTTTCAATTCGGACTTAGTCTCTGTACGGAGAGGCTACCGAGAAGCGCTACCGACGAAGAGTTTCTGATTAATTTAAAAATCAACCGTAAGAGATGGAGCCGTGGTTTATTAAGAAAAAGTGCTTCAAATACGCTCCTATAACTGAACATAACATTTAAAAGATACGTCGTCGGTGAAAATATTTTCAATTCGAACTTAGTCTCTGTACGGAGAGGCTACCGAGAAGCGCTACCGACGAAGAGTTTCTGATTAATTTAAAAATCAACCGTAAGAGATGGAGCCGTGGTTTATTAAGCAAAAGTGCTTCAAATACGCTCCTATAACTGAACATAACATTTAAAAGATACGTCGTCGGTGAAAATATTTTCAATTCGGACTTAGTCTCGGCACGGAGAGGCTACCGAGAAGCGCTACCGACGAAGAGTTTATGATTAATTTAAAAATCAAACGTAAGAGATGGAGCCGTGGTTTATTAAGAAAAAGTGCTTCAAATACGCTCCTATAACTGAACATAACATTTAAAAGATACGTCGTCGGTGAAAATATTTTCAATTCGGACTTAGTCTCTGTACGGAGAGGCTACCGAGAAGCGCTACCGACCAAGAGTTTCTGATTAATTTTAAATCAACCGTAAGAGATGGAGCCGTGGTTTATTAAGCAAAAGTGCTTCAAATACGCTCCTATAACTGAACATAACATTTAAAAGATACGTCGTCGGTGAAAATATTTTCAATTCGGACTTAGTCTCTGTACGGAGAGGCTACCGAGAAGCGCTACCGACGAAGACTTTCTGATTCATTTAAAAATCAACCGTAAGAGATAGAGCCGTGGTTTATTAAGCAAAAGTGCTTCAAATACGCTCCCATAACTGAACATAACATTTAAAAGATACGTCGTCGGTGAAAATATTTTCAATTCGGACTTAGTCTCTGTACGGAGAGGCTACCGAGAAGCGCTACCGACGAAGAGTTTCTAATTAATTTAAAAATCAACCGTAAGAGATAGAGCCGTGGTTTATTAAGCAAAAGTGCTTCAAATACGCTCCTATAACTGAACATAACATTTAAAAGATACGTCGTCGGTGAAAATATTTTCAATTCGGACTTAGTCTCTGTACGGAGAGGCTACCGAGAAGCGCTACCGACGAAGAGTTTCTGATTAATTTAAAAATCAACCGTAAGAGATGGAGCCGTGGTTTATTAAGCAAAAGTGCTTCAAATACGCTCCCATAACTGAACATAACATTTACAAGATACGTCGTCGGTGAAAATATTTTCAATTCGGACTTAGTCTCTGTACGGAGAGGCTACCGAGAAGCGCTACCGACGAAGAGTTTCTGATTAATTTAAAAATCAACCGTAAGAGATGGAGCCGTGGTTTATTAAGCAAAAGTGCTTCAAATACGCTCCTATAACTGAACATAACATTTAAAAGATACGTCGTCGGTGAAAATATTTTCAATTCGGACTTAGTCTCGGCACGGAGAGGCTACCGAGAAGCGCTACCGACGAAGAGTTTCTGATTAATTTAAAAATCAACCGTAAGAGATAGAGCCGTGGTTTATTAAGCAAAAGTGCTTCAAATACGCTCCCATAACTGAACATAACATTTACAAGATACGTCGTCGGTGAAAATATTTTCAATTCGGACTTAGTCTCTGTACGGAGAGGCTACCGAGAAGCGCTACCGACGAAGAGTTTCTGATTAATTTAAAAATCAACCGTAAGAGATAGAGCCGTGGTTTATTAAGCAAAAGTGCTTCAAATACGCTCCCATAACTGAACATAACATTTAAAAGATACGTCGTCGGTGAAAATATTTTCAATTCGGACTTAGTCTCTGTACGGAGAGGCTACCGAGAAGCGCTACCGACGAAGACTTTCTGATTAATTTAAAAATCAACCGTAAGAGATAGAGCCGTGGTTTGTTAAGCAAATGTGCGTCAGATACGCTCCCATAACTGAACATAACATTTAAAAGATACGTCGTCGGTGAAAATATTTTCAATTCGGACTTAGTCTCTGTACGGAGAGGCTACCGAGAAGCGCTACCGACGAAGACTTTCTGATTAATTTAAAAATCAACCGTAAGAGATAGAGCCGTGGTTTATTAAGCAAAAGTGCTTCAAATACGCTCCCATAACTTAACATAACATTTAAAAGATACGTCGTCGGTGAAAATATTTTCAATTCGGACTTAGTCTCTGTACGGAGAGGCTACCGAGAAGCGCTACCGACGAAGAGTTTCTGATTAATTTAAAAATCAACCGTAAGAGATAGAGCCGTGGTTTATTAAGCAAAAGTGCTTCAAATACGCTCCTATAACTGAACATAACATTTAAAAGATACGTCGTCGGTGAAAATATTTTCAATTCGGACTTAGTCTCTGTACGGAGAGGCTACCGAGAAGCGCTACCGACGAAGAGTTTCTGATTAATTTAAAAATCAACCGTAAGAGATGGAACCGTGGTTTATTAAGCAAAAGTGCTTCAAATACGCTCCTATAACTGAACATAACATTTAAAAGATACGTCGTCGGTGAAAATATTTTCAATTCGAACTTAGTCTCTGTACGGAGAGGCTACCGAGAAGCGCTACCGACGAAGAGTTTCTGATTAATTTAAAAATCAACCGTAAGAGATGGAGCCGTGGTTTATTAAGCAAAAGTGCTTCAAATACGCTCCTATAACTGAACATAACATTTAAAAGATACGTCGTCGGTGAAAATATTTTCAATTCGAACTTAGTCTCTGTACGGAGAGGCTACCGAGAAACGCTACCGACGAAGAGTTTCTGATTAATTTAAAAATCAACCGTAAGAGATGGAGCCGTGGTTTATTAAGCAAAAGTGCTTCAAATACGCTCCTATAACTGAACATAACATTTAAAAGATACGTCGTCGGTGAAAATATTTTCAATTCGGACTTAGTCTCGGCACGGAGAGGCTACCGAGAAGCGCTACCGACGAAGAGTTTATGATTAATTTAAAAATCAAACGTAAGAGATGGAGCCGTGGTTTATTAAGAAAAAGTGCTTCAAATACGCTCCTATAACTGAACATAACATTTAAAAGATACGTCGTCGGTGAAATTATTTTCAATTCGGACTTAGTCTCTGTACGGAGAGGCTACCGAGAAGCGCTACCGACGAAGACTTTCTGATTAATTTAAAAATCAACCGTAAGAGATAGAGCCGTGGTTTATTAAGCAAAAGTGCTTCAAATACGCTCCCATAACTTAACATAACATTTAAAAGATACGTCGTCGGTGAAAATATTTTCAATTCGGACTTAGTCTCTGTACGGAGAGGCTACCGAGAAGCGCTACCGACGAAGAGTTTCTGATTAATTAAAAAATCAACCGTAAGAGATAGAGCCGTGGTTTATTAAGCAAAAGTGCTTCAAATACGCTCCTATAACTGAACATAACATTTAAAAGATACGTCGTCGGTGAAAATATTTTCAATTCGGACTTGGTCTCTGTACGGAGAGGCTACCGAGAAGCGCTACCGACGAAGAGTTTCTGATTAATTTAAAAATCAACCGTAAGAGATGGAACCGTGGTTTATTAAGCAAAAGTGCTTCAAATACGCTCCTATAACTGAACATAACATTTAAAAGATACGTCGTCGGTGAAAATATTTTCAATTCGAACTTAGTCTCTGTACGGAGAGGCTACCGAGAAGCGCTACCGACGAAGAGTTTCTGATTAATTTAAAAATCAACCGTAAGAGATGGAGCCGTGGTTTATTAAGCAAAAGTGCTTCAAATACGCTCCTATAACTGAACATAACATTTAAAAGATACGTCGTCGGTGAAAATATTTTCAATTCGGACTTAGTCTCGGCACGGAGAGGCTACCGAGAAGCGCTACCGACGAAGAGTTTATGATTAATTTAAAAATCAAACGTAAGAGATGGAGCCGTGGTTTATTAAGAAAAAGTGCTTCAAATACGCTCCTATAACTGAACATAACATTTAAAAGATACGTCGTCGGTGAAAATATTTTCAATTCGGACTTAGTCTCTGTACGGAGAGGCTACCGAGAAGCGCTACCGACGAAGACTTTCTGATTAATTTAAAAATCAACCGTAAGAGATAGAGCCGTGGTTTATTAAGCAAAAGTGCTTCAAATACGCTCCCATAACTGAACATAACATTTAAAAGATACGTCGTCGGTGAAAATATTTTCAATTCGGACTTAGTCTCTGTACGGAGAGGCTACCGAGAAGCGCTACCGACGAAGAGTTTCTGATTAATTTAAAAATCAACCGTAAGAGATGGAGCCGTGGTTTATTAAGCAAAAGTGCTTCAAATACGCTCCTATAACTGAACATAACATTTAAAAGATACGTCGTCGGTGAAAATATTTTCAATTCGAACTTAGTCTCTGTACGGAGAGGCTACCGAGAAGCGCTACCGACGAAGAGTTTCTGATTAATTTAAAAATCAACCGTAAGAGATGGAGCCGTGGTTTATTAAGCAAAAGTGCTTCAAATGCGCTCCTATAACTGAACATAACATTTAAAAGATACGTCGTCGGTGAAAATATTTTCAATTCGGACTTAGTCTCGGCACGGAGAGGCTACCGAGAAGCGCTACCGACGAAGAGTTTATGATTAATTTAAAAATCAAACGTAAGAGATGGAGCCGTGGTTTATTAAGAAAAAGTGCTTCAAATACGCTCCTATAACTGAACATAACATTTAAAAGATACGTCGTCGGTGAAAATATTTTCAATTCGGACTTAGTCTCTGTACGGAGTGGCTACCGAGAAGCGCTACCGACGAAGACTTTCTGATTAATTTAAAAATCAACCGTAAGAGATAGAGCCGTGGTTTATTAAGCAAAAGTGCTTCAAATACGCTCCCATAACTGAACATAACATTTAAAAGATACGTCGTCGGTGAAAATATTTTCAATTCGGACTTAGTCTCGGCACGGAGAGGCTACCGTGAAGCGCTACCGACGAAGACTTTCTGGTTAATTTAAAAATCAACCGTAAGAGATAGAGCCGTGGTTTATTAAGCAAAAGTGCTTCAAATACGCTCCCATAACTGAACATAACATTTACAAGATACGTCGTCGGTGAAAATATTTTCAATTCGGACTTAGTCTCTGTACGGAGAGGCTACCGAGAAGCGCTACCGACGAAGAGTTTCTGATTAATTTAAAAATCAACCGTAAGAGATAGAGCCGTGGTTTATTAAGCAAAAGTGCTTCAAATACGCTCCCATAACTGAACATAACATTTAAAAGATACGTCGTCGGTGAAAATATTTTCAATTCGGACTTAGTCTCTGTACGGAGAGGCTACCGAGAAGCGCTACCGACGAAGACTTTCTGATTAATTTAAAAATCAACCGTAAGAGATAGAGCCGTGGTTTGTTAAGCAAATGTGCGTCAGATACGCTCCCATAACTGAACATAACATTTAAAAGATACGTCGTCGGTGAAAATATTTTCAATTCGGACTTAGTCTCTGTACGGAGAGGCTACCGAGAAGCGCTACCGACGAAGACTTTCTGATTAATTTAAAAATCAACCGTAAGAGATAGAGCCGTGGTTTATTAAGCAAAAGTGCTTCAAATACGCTCCCATAACTTAACATAACATTTAAAAGATACGTCGTCGGTGAAAATATTTTCAATTCGGACTTAGTCTCTGTACGGAGAGGCTACCGAGAAGCGCTACCGACGAAGAGTTTCTGATTAATTTAAAAATCAACCGTAAGAGATAGAGCCGTGGTTTATTAAGCAAAAGTGCTTCAAATACGCTCCTATAACTGAACATAACATTTAAAAGATACGTCGTCGGTGAAAATATTTTCAATTCGGACTTAGTCTCTGTACGGAGAGGCTACCGAGAAGCGCTACCGACGAAGAGTTTCTGATTAATTTAAAAATCAACCGTAAGAGATGGAACCGTGGTTTATTAAGCAAAAGTGCTTCAAATACGCTCCTATAACTGAACATAACATTTAAAAGATACGTCGTCGGTGAAAATATTTTCAATTCGAACTTAGTCTCTGTACGGAGAGGCTACCGAGAAGCGCTACCGACGAAGAGTTTCTGATTAATTTAAAAATCAACCGTAAGAGATGGAGCCGTGGTTTATTAAGCAAAAGTGCTTCAAATACGCTCCTATAACTGAACATAACATTTAAAAGATACGTCGTCGGTGAAAATATTTTCAATTCGAACTTAGTCTCTGTACGGAGAGGCTACCGAGAAACGCTACCGACGAAGAGTTTCTGATTAATTTAAAAATCAACCGTAAGAGATGGAGCCGTGGTTTATTAAGCAAAAGTGCTTCAAATACGCTCCTATAACTGAACATAACATTTAAAAGATACGTCGTCGGTGAAAATATTTTCAATTCGGACTTAGTCTCGGCACGGAGAGGCTACCGAGAAGCGCTACCGACGAAGAGTTTATGATTAATTTAAAAATCAAACGTAAGAGATGGAGCCGTGGTTTATTAAGAAAAAGTGCTTCAAATACGCTCCTATAACTGAACATAACATTTAAAAGATACGTCGTCGGTGAAATTATTTTCAATTCGGACTTAGTCTCTGTACGGAGAGGCTACCGAGAAGCGCTACCGACGAAGACTTTCTGATTAATTTAAAAATCAACCGTAAGAGATAGAGCCGTGGTTTATTAAGCAAAAGTGCTTCAAATACGCTCCCATAACTTAACATAACATTTAAAAGATACGTCGTCGGTGAAAATATTTTCAATTCGGACTTAGTCTCTGTACGGAGAGGCTACCGAGAAGCGCTACCGACGAAGAGTTTCTGATTAATTAAAAAATCAACCGTAAGAGATAGAGCCGTGGTTTATTAAGCAAAAGTGCTTCAAATACGCTCCTATAACTGAACATAACATTTAAAAGATACGTCGTCGGTGAAAATATTTTCAATTCGGACTTGGTCTCTGTACGGAGAGGCTACCGAGAAGCGCTACCGACGAAGAGTTTCTGATTAATTTAAAAATCAACCGTAAGAGATGGAACCGTGGTTTATTAAGCAAAAGTGCTTCAAATACGCTCCTATAACTGAACATAACATTTAAAAGATACGTCGTCGGTGAAAATATTTTCAATTCGAACTTAGTCTCTGTACGGAGAGGCTACCGAGAAGCGCTACCGACGAAGAGTTTCTGATTAATTTAAAAATCAACCGTAAGAGATGGAGCCGTGGTTTATTAAGCAAAAGTGCTTCAAATACGCTCCTATAACTGAACATAACATTTAAAAGATACGTCGTCGGTGAAAATATTTTCAATTCGGACTTAGTCTCGGCACGGAGAGGCTACCGAGAAGCGCTACCGACGAAGAGTTTATGATTAATTTAAAAATCAAACGTAAGAGATGGAGCCGTGGTTTATTAAGAAAAAGTGCTTCAAATACGCTCCTATAACTGAACATAACATTTAAAAGATACGTCGTCGGTGAAAATATTTTCAATTCGGACTTAGTCTCTGTACGGAGAGGCTACCGAGAAGCGCTACCGACGAAGACTTTCTGATTAATTTAAAAATCAACCGTAAGAGATAGAGCCGTGGTTTATTAAGCAAAAGTGCTTCAAATACGCTCCCATAACTGAACATAACATTTAAAAGATACGTCGTCGGTGAAAATATTTTCAATTCGGACTTAGTCTCTGTACGGAGAGGCTACCGAGAAGCGCTACCGACGAAGAGTTTCTGATTAATTTAAAAATCAACCGTAAGAGATGGAGCCGTGGTTTATTAAGCAAAAGTGCTTCAAATACGCTCCTATAACTGAACATAACATTTAAAAGATACGTCGTCGGTGAAAATATTTTCAATTCGAACTTAGTCTCTGTACGGAGAGGCTACCGAGAAGCGCTACCGACGAAGAGTTTCTGATTAATTTAAAAATCAACCGTAAGAGATGGAGCCGTGGTTTATTAAGCAAAAGTGCTTCAAATGCGCTCCTATAACTGAACATAACATTTAAAAGATACGTCGTCGGTGAAAATATTTTCAATTCGGACTTAGTCTCGGCACGGAGAGGCTACCGAGAAGCGCTACCGACGAAGAGTTTATGATTAATTTAAAAATCAAACGTAAGAGATGGAGCCGTGGTTTATTAAGAAAAAGTGCTTCAAATACGCTCCTATAACTGAACATAACATTTAAAAGATACGTCGTCGGTGAAAATATTTTCAATTCGGACTTAGTCTCTGTACGGAGTGGCTACCGAGAAGCGCTACCGACGAAGACTTTCTGATTAATTTAAAAATCAACCGTAAGAGATAGAGCCGTGGTTTATTAAGCAAAAGTGCTTCAAATACGCTCCCATAACTGAACATAACATTTAAAAGATACGTCGTCGGTGAAAATATTTTCAATTCGGACTTAGTCTCGGCACGGAGAGGCTACCGTGAAGCGCTACCGACGAAGACTTTCTGGTTAATTTAAAAATCAACCGTAAGAGATAGAGCCGTGGTTTATTAAGCAAAAGTGCTTCAAATACGCTCCTATAACTGAACATAACATTTAAAAGATACGTCGTCGGTGAAAATATTTTCAATTCGGACTTAGTCTCTGTACGGAGAGGCTACCGAGAAGCGCTACCGACGAAGAGTTTCTGAATAATTTAAAAATCAACCGTAAGAGATGGAGCCGTGGTTTATTAAGCAAAAGTGCTTCAAATACGCTCCTATAACTGAACATAACATTTAAAAGATACGTCGTCGGTGAAAATATTTTCAATTCGAACTTAGTCTCTGTACGGAGAGGCTACCGAGAAGCGCTACCGACGAAGAGTTTCTGATTAATTTAAAAATCAACCGTAAGAGATGGAGCCGTGGTTTATTAAGCAAAAGTGCTTCGAATACGCTCCTATAACTGAACATAACATTTAAAAGATACGTCGTCGGTGAAAATATTTTCAATTCGGACTTAGTCTCGGCACGGAGAGGCTACCGAGAAGCGCTACCGACGAAGAGTTTATGATTAATTTAAAAATCAAACGTAAGAGATGGAGCCGTGGTTTATTAAGAAAAAGTGCTTCAAATACGCTCCTATAACTGAACATAACATTTAAAAGATACGTCGTCGGTGAAAATATTTTCAATTCGGACTTAGTCTCTGTACGGAGAGGCTACCGAGAAGCGCTACCGACGAAGACTTTCTGATTAATTTAAAAATCAACCGTAAGAGATAGAGCCGTGGTTTATTAAGCAAAAGTGCTTCAAATACGCTCCCATAACTGAACATAACATTTAAAAGATACGTCGTCGGTGAAAATATTTTCAATTCGGACTTAGTCTCTGTACGGAGAGGCTACCGAGAAGCGCTACCGACGAAGAGTTTCTGATTAATTTAAAAATCAACCGTAAGAGATGGAGCCGTGGTTTATTAAGCAAAAGTGCTTCAAATACGCTCCTATAACTCAATCTAACATTCAAAAGATACGTCGTCGGTGAAAATATTTTCAATTCGGACTTAGTCTCGGTACGGAGAGGTTACCGTGAAGCGCTACCGACGAAGACTTTCTGGTTAATTTAAACATCAACCGTAAGAGATAGAGCCGTGGTTTATTATGGAAAAGTGCTTCAAATACGCTCCTATAACTCAATCTAACATTTAAAAGATACGTCGTCGGTGAAAATATTTTCAATTCGGACTTAGTCTCGGCACGGAGAGGCTACCGAGAAGCGCTACCGACGAAGAGTTTATGATTAATTTAAAAATCAAACGTAAGAGATGGAGCCGTGGTTTATTAAGAAAAAGTGCTTCAAATACGCTCCTATAACTGAACATAACATTTAAAAGATACGTCGTCGGTGAAAATATTTTCAATTCGGACTTAGTCTCTGTACGGAGTGGCTACCGAGAAGCGCTACCGACGAAGACTTTCTGATTAATTTAAAAATCAACCGTAAGAGATAGAGCCGTGGTTTATTAAGCAAAAGTGCTTCAAATACGCTCCCATAACTGAACATAACATTTAAAAGATACGTCGTCGGTGAAAATATTTTCAATTCGGACTTAGTCTCGGCACGGAGAGGCTACCGTGAAGCGCTACCGACGAAGACTTTCTGGTTAATTTAAAAATCAACCGTAAGAGATAGAGCCGTGGTTTATTAAGCAAAAGTGCTTCAAATACGCTCCTATAACTGAACATAACATTTAAAAGATACGTCGTCGGTGAAAATATTTTCAATTCGGACTTAGTCTCTGTACGGAGAGGCTACCGAGAAGCGCTACCGACGAAGAGTTTCTGAATAATTTAAAAATCAACCGTAAGAGATGGAGCCGTGGTTTATTAAGCAAAAGTGCTTCAAATACGCTCCTATAACTGAACATAACATTTAAAAGATACGTCGTCGGTGAAAATATTTTCAATTCGAACTTAGTCTCTGTACGGAGAGGCTACCGAGAAGCGCTACCGACGAAGAGTTTCTGATTAATTTAAAAATCAACCGTAAGAGATGGAGCCGTGGTTTATTAAGCAAAAGTGCTTCGAATACGCTCCTATAACTGAACATAACATTTAAAAGATACGTCGTCGGTGAAAATATTTTCAATTCGGACTTAGTCTCGGCACGGAGAGGCTACCGAGAAGCGCTACCGACGAAGAGTTTATGATTAATTTAAAAATCAAACGTAAGAGATGGAGCCGTGGTTTATTAAGAAAAAGTGCTTCAAATACGCTCCTATAACTGAACATAACATTTAAAAGATACGTCGTCGGTGAAAATATTTTCAATTCGGACTTAGTCTCTGTACGGAGAGGCTACCGAGAAGCGCTACCGACGAAGACTTTCTGATTAATTTAAAAATCAACCGTAAGAGATAGAGCCGTGGTTTATTAAGCAAAAGTGCTTCAAATACGCTCCCATAACTGAACATAACATTTAAAAGATACGTCGTCGGTGAAAATATTTTCAATTCGGACTTAGTCTCTGTACGGAGAGGCTACCGAGAAGCGCTACCGACGAAGAGTTTCTGATTAATTTAAAAATCAACCGTAAGAGATGGAGCCGTGGTTTATTAAGCAAAAGTGCTTCAAATACGCTCCTATAACTCAATCTAACATTCAAAAGATACGTCGTCGGTGAAAATATTTTCAATTCGGACTTAGTCTCGGTACGGAGAGGTTACCGTGAAGCGCTACCGACGAAGACTTTCTGGTTAATTTAAACATCAACCGTAAGAGATAGAGCCGTGGTTTATTATGGAAAAGTGCTTCAAATACGCTCCTATAACTCAATCTAACATTTAAAAGATACGTCGTCGGTGAAAATATTTTCAATTCGGACTTAGTCTCTGTACGGAGAGGCTACCGAGAAGCGCTACCGACGAAGAGTTTCTGATTAATTTAAAAATCAACCGTAAGAGATGGAGCCGTGGTTTATTAAGCAAAAGTGCTGCAAATACGCTCCTATAACTCAATCTAACATTCAAAAGATACGTCGTCGGTGAAAATATTTTCAATTCGGACTTAGTCTCGGTACGGAGAGGTTACCGTGAAGCGCTACCGACGAAGACTTTCTGGATAATTTAAACATCAACCGTAAGAGATAGAGCCGTGGTTTATTAAGCAAAAGTGCTTCAAATACGCTCCCATAACTGAACATAACATTTAAAAGATACGTCGTCGGTGAAAATATTTTCAATTCGGACTTAGTCTCTGTACGGAGAGGCTACCGAGAAGCGCTACCGACGAAGACTTTCTGATTCATTTAAAAATCAACCCTAAGAGATAGAGCCGTGGTTTATTAAGCAAAAGTGCTTCAAATACGCTCCTATAACTGAACATAACATTTAAAAGATACGTCGTCGGTGAAAATATTTTCAATTCGGACTTAGTCTCTGTACGGAGAGGCTACCGAGAAGCGCTACCGACGAAGAGTTTCTGATTAATTTAAAAATCAACCGTAAGAGATGGAGCCGTGGTTTATTAAGCAAAAGTGCTTCAAATACGCTCCTATAACTCAATCTAACATTCAAAAGATACGTCGTCGGTGAAAATATTTTCAATTCGGACTTAGTCTCGGTACGGAGAGGTTACCGTGAAGCGCTACCGACGAAGACTTTCTGGTTAATTTAAACATCAACCGTAAGAGATAGAGCCGTGGTTTATTATGGAAAAGTGCTTCAAATACGCTCCTATAACTCAATCTAATATTTAAAAGATACGTCGTCGGTGAAAATATTTTCAATTCGGACTTAGTCTCTGTACGGAGAGGCTACCGAGAAGCGCTACCGACGAAGAGTTTCTGATTAATTTAAAAATCAACCGTAAGAGATGGAGCCGTGGTTTATTAAGCAAAAGTGCTTCAAATACGCTCGTATAACTCAATCTAACATTCAAAAGATACGTCGTCGGTGAAAATATTTTCAATTCGGACTTAGTCTCGGTACGGAGAGGTTACCGTGAAGCGCTACCGACGAAGACTTTCTGGTTAATTTAAACATCAACCGTAAGAGATAGAGCCGTGGTTTATTATGGAAAAGTGCTTCAAATACGCTCCTATAACTCAATCTAATATTTAAAAGATACGTCGTCGGTGAAAATATTTTCAATTCGGACTTAGTCTCTGTACGGAGAGGCTACCGAGAAGCGCTACCGACGAAGACTTTCTGATTAATTTAAAAATCAACCGTAAGAGATAGAGCCGTGGTTTATTAAGCAAAAGTGCTTCAAATACGCTCCTATAACTGAACATAACATTTAAAAGATACGTCGTCGGTGAAAATATTTTCAATTCGGACTTAGTCTCGGCACGGAGAGGCTACCGTGAAGCGCTACCGACGAAGACTTTCTGGTTAATTTAAAAATCAACCGTAAGAGATCGAGCCGTGGTTTATTATGCAAAAGTGCTTCAAATACGCTCCTATAACTCAATCTAACATTCAAAAGATACGTCGTCGGTGAAAATATTTTCAATTCGGACTTAGTCTCTGTACGGAGAGGCTACCGAGAAGCGCTACCGACGAAGATTTTCTAATTAATTTAAAAATCAACCGTAAGAGATAGAGCCGTGGTTTATTAAGCAAAAGTACTTCAAATACGCTCCCATAACTGAACATAAGATTTACAAGATACGTCGTCGGTGAAAATATTTTCAATTCGGACAGTCTCTGTACGGAGAGGCTACCGAGAAGCGCTACCGACGAAGACTTTCTGATTAATTTAAAAATCAACCGTAAGAGATGGAGCCGTGGTTTATTAAGCAAAAGTACTTCAAATACGCTCCCATAACTGAACATAACATTTACAAGATACGTCGTCGGTGAAAATATTTTCAATTCGGACAGTCTCTGTACGGAGAGGCTACCGAGAAGCGCTACCGACGAAGAGTTTCTGATTAATTTAAAAATCAACCGTAAGAGATGGAGCCGTGGTTTACTAAGCAAAAGTGCTTCAAATACGCTCCTATAACTCAATCTAACATTCAAAAGATACGTCGTCGGTGAAAATATTTTCAATTCGGACTTAGTCTCGGCCCGGAGAGGCTACCGTGAAGCGCTACCGACGAAGACTTTCTGATTAATTTAAAAATCAACCGTAAGAGATAGAGCCGTGGTTTCTTAAGCAAAAGTGCTTCAAATACGCTCCTATAACTGAACATAACATTTAAAAGAGACGTCGTCGGTGAAAATATTTTCAATTCGGACTTAGTCTCTGTACGGAGAGGCTACCGAGAAGCGCTACCGACGAAGATTTTCTAATTAATTTAAAAATCAACCGTAAGAGATAGAGCCGTGGTTTATTAAGCAAAAGTACTTCAAATACGCTCCCATAACTGAACATAACATTTACAAGATACGTCGTCGGTGAAAATATTTTCAATTCGGACTTAGTCTCTGTACGGAGAGGCTACTGTTACGTGCGTAAGGAATTATTTCGTGGGCCGAGCGGTTAGCCGTTCCGCGCGTAACGCTTGAATAAATTTAATTTAGGATGGGTTGTATCATCTAAGATTCCATACGGAATCCGCGCATAGGTCAGGAATGAAATAGGTGTTAACGCAGAATAGAGGATGAATACCTTATTGGCCTGTTCTATTGGTTCTTCACATTATACAAAAACAATTACACGGAATAGTTCAGAAATATCGGAGTCCAGAATGGATGACAATTTTACAATACCTATTTTAGTTGGAGTCTTAGATTGGTAAATTCCTAACGTGCTAAGTTTACGAATGGGCCCAAGGGAAATTCCGACAAGCATATAAACATATGTTTGGGTCCTCGTATCGCGATGCTAACATAAGTATGGAAACTCACCAATGAATACTATCTTGGAAGCAATGTTTGCTGAGGGAGCCGAAGATGAAGGAATGGCTGATGAACTTTTCACTTCTGTTTTCACTATACTATAAATACGATAAATACTATAAATACTATAAAGAAAAATTTAATATATAAGGGTGGAGATTGGTTTCAATCTCAAGATTGATTTTTAGATTTGGATAATTCTTGTTTGCTGAGTCCTTCGGTAATTATGGAAGTAACTTCACTAATTTAACCCGAACTCTGGCTCAAAATAGCAACAAGGGCAAAACGCCACGCACCTCGCGATTTGACTAACGATTGCAACTTGCGGTGATTTCCTGCTCCTTTTTGTTGATTTTGGAACCGCTAAGGGGGGGAATTCCAAGAGCTGTGCTCATTCTTCCCACTTAGGAAATCACCCGTTTCCTGTTCAAAGAATTCCGCCAAAGTTCATCAACCCGCCCTCATCCACAGCCTCTCGCTATTGCAATTTTGCTTATTAGCGAAACGTGGCCGCTGTTCGGAGAATATTCGCGGTTGCTTAAATTCAGTTTTTGCAGACTAATAGTTCATTGATACCGTGTCGTAAGATCGGGCACGTGTGATGCCTACTCAGGAATTTTAACTTCCTCTTTCTTTTTTTTATATTTAATTTTTTATATGTGCTTGGCACGTAACACCCCTCCCCCCTTAGAATCATCATCGTCCTCGATGATGTTTAACCGTAGGTTAAGTTCGAGAGATGTTCGTATGTATACAATTTTTCGCAATTATTGAACAGGTGGTTCTACATAAAATGGTTGAACTTATATGAAATATAAATTATTGCTTATGATTGATTGCTCGTGCATGATTCGCTTAACTAAATTATGAGAAAAATATGGATTTCGCAAAGTACTATTAGAAAAATGTACAGATGATCTAATATAAAATATTTAATTTATCGCGTTTAAACGAAAGAATCGTGAGAATACGCTAACCATTCAGCATCCCTCCGAGGATGACCGTTGTTGTAATAACAGAGGCTTCAGCAAGGCAGAGACACGTACGTCATGTAGTGGATGCTCTCCAGCTCGTCATCCTGGCTTCTTAACATCTTCTTGTCGAAGGGTGCCGCAGAGTCGAAAGATTTCCGAGTCCACGAAGAACTTCGGTTCTGATAGTTGTTCCGTGATTTATGTTGATGATGACAAGTTATAATGATTGTCTAGGACCATTTTCCGTAGAGTAGGTCCAAATCGAACTACTGCCTAGTAGTAAAGGTTGGATGTTGTACTTCCATAAGGCTATTGGTTAACCGACAATGTCAGTTGAGTTTCCCTGGAGAAGGTTGTTGACACTCCGGGAACTCCAAGCTCTGCTCACTTGCTCAGTGTCTCCTTTGTCTTTCGCTTTTTGCGTACGAATGACATCACACAGAATGATAGTGCTCCGGCCTCCTCGGTGGTGCTGAAGGTAACATACGCTACGTTCCTTCCGCTCCTCCTGGATCTATTCATGGTATTTTCGACAGAGTCCATTTTCTCGGTCATGTAAATATTAATCAAACAAGAGTAAAATAATAAAAGATAATAAACAATAAATAAATGCATGCAACAAGTTTGTTAGAATGGTAATGCTAGTATGCCCCGGCAGAGGGACGCTTAGTCCATAGAGTATGTAGACCTTATATTCTGTGTAACCGTTACTGCTTATGCAGCTCCTCTTTTGTATCACTACGCCTTTAATATAAACAGTTTCTGTATAGTTCACGCTGTGTTCTGATCTAATTCCACACAAGCTTCTTCCTCTTTGTGCTTCGCTTCGCAAGCAACTCGACTAACAGGTTATGGGCCCAGGAGTCCCGAAAAGAGAATAAAGACGTGCACATGTGAAATTGAGGTTAGAGAACCAACGCTCGAGATTCAAGATGAACGTGAATGGGTTGAAGTTGGTGGCACTGAATCGCGAGAACTACGACTCATGGAAAGTCAAAGTGAAGGCATTCCTGAAAATACAAGGACTGTGGAAATACGTAAGCGGCGAATGCGTAAAACCGCAGGAAAGCGCAACGAACGCCGAAGATCTACGAAAATGGATAGAAGAGGACGACAAAGCAATGTCGATGCTGATCATGATGGTCGAATCATCGGAAATTAGCTCCGTTCGTGACTGCAAAACATCGAACGAGACATGGAAGAAACTCGAATCGATCTATCTATCCAGAGGTCCAGCGAGAATGGCAGCACTGTATAAGCAACTGATCGTACAAAAAATGCAGGAGAACGACAATATCCATGAACATATGAAACGTTTTTTTAACACGGTCGATAAATTGTCTGACATGGGAGAAGTTATCAATCAAAACTTACTGTCGACACTGTTGCTGTGCAACCTACCGGACAGCTTTGAAAATTTCAGATGCGCAATAGAAGCGCGGGACACACTACTGTCGCCCGAAGAATTAAAGGTTAAGATCGTAGCAGAACATCAAATTCGACAAGAAAAGTGTGCTAACGAAAACAACGCCATGTTCACGAAGAGATTCACCCGTGACGGATATAAACATAACTCATGGAGTGATATGAAATCTGAAAACACACAGTCGAGTACGTCGAATTTTAAATACAAGTGTCATAAGTGCAAGAAAAAGGGTCATAAGTTTGCGGACTGTCCTTTAAGAAAAGAATGCCCGCAACAAACCGCTAGAAGGGCGAACGCGTCAAACTTCTTCGCGTCGACGAGTTTAGAAAGATCGAATGCGGCTTTCAAAGTGGCAAACGGTTCCGAAGGCCCGAGATGGTGTCTCGATAGCGGATGTAGCGCACATCTGTGCCGAGATGTGAGTGCATTCGAGAATTATGACGTGTCTACGCAAGGAACACTGAACCTGGCGAACAATGCATCGACCAAAATCCTAGGTGGAGGTAAAGTGAAGGTTACCGCGGATGTGAACGGTGAAGAAAACCTTGTCAACTTTACGGAAACTCTACATGTTCCGGATTTGAGGGCAAATTTAGTGTCCGTGGGACGAATCACTGACAAAGGTTACCAGGTGATATTCGACAAGGACAAAGCACGTGTGGTGGATGGCTCCATATCTATTCGCGGGGAAATCAGAATGATTGCCGATCGGATTAATGAGCTCTATTACGTGCGCGAAAGAGCTCCCGTCGAGTGCAAACTCGTTTCAGGGAAATACACTTCTAAATTAGTGATGTGGCACGAGAGGTTCGGACACCTTAACGAACAAGACCTTAAACGCATGGCAGCAACGGAAGCCGTCAAGGGCGTGAATTTCGGAGCGAAGGAGACTTTACCAACATGTGAAACGTGTGTTCGCGGAAAATTGGTGAGAGCCCCATTTCCAAGGTCTACTAGAATCACAACGGATCTGCTCCAGATCGTTCATTCGGACGTGTGCGGTCCGATGAGGACGCGATCGAACGGGGGAGCGAGATATTTTGCCGTTTTTGTAGACGATTGTTCTAGATGGTGCGTGGTACGTTTTCTCAAGCAGAAAAGCGACGTATTCCAAGCTTTCCAGGAGTACAAGAAATACGCAGAAACCCAAACTGGAAAGAAAGTGAAATGCTTGCAATCGGATAACGGAAAGGAGTATTGCAACTC
Source organism: Nysson spinosus (assembly GCA_910591585.2). Lineage (NCBI taxonomy): Eukaryota > Metazoa > Arthropoda > Insecta > Hymenoptera > Crabronidae > Nysson > Nysson spinosus. Next base: position 2,193,566 of record CAJUYC020000091.1, on the reverse strand, counting down.
CAGATTCGATGAATTACTGAAACAAGCTGGTATTGTACGTCGTCTGACCGTCTCCTAAACCCCACAGCAAAACGGAATCGCTGAAAGAAGAAACAGGACTCTGGTCGAAATGGGTCGGTGTTTTCTTCTGCAATCTGGCCTACCTACATCGTTTTGGGGCGAGGCCATAAGCGCAGCGAACTACGTGCGAAATCGTTGTCCTACGCAAAGCCTAAATGGACGAACACCGTACGAAAAATGGTTCGGAACGACCCCAGATGTCAGGCACCTTAGAACGTTCGGAAGAAAAGTCCTCACACTCGACAGAAAACCAAATAAGGGGAAATTCGAGTCGCGATCTATGCAAGGGTACTTCGTCGGATATTCGGAGGAATCTAAAGCCTACCGAGTGTGGATACCTACCGCGAGAAATATCGAGATCACACGAGACGTGAAATTTCTTCCTGAATTCGCGGATACTGGTCAACACGACGATTTCATCGATGATCAAACGGGAAACGGACGTCGTAAGATCCTAAACATGGACGAAAACTTGAGCGGCGTGGATAAGACATCTCATGGCAGGGAAACATCGGAGATATACCTGAACATTCCAGCATCAAGCCAACGGAATGATCGAGAGGAAAATCGAAGATTCGAAGGAGAGGAATCAGGCTCGGAGCTTCCGGAGCAAGGGCATCCAAGAAGAGGTCGCGGACGGCCGAGGTTAATACGCACGGGAAGTAGAGGAAGACCAAGAAAGGCCTACCACCACGTACGTGAAGACGACGAGCAAGATACCTTCGAGGAAGAACAACCTGTGCATGATGCGCGCAGCGCCGAAGTATCATTGAAAGAAGCGATCGAGGGAAGCGACGCCCAACAATGGAGAGATGCGATTATCGAGGAGGTTAAATCCCTGATACGTAACGACACATGGGAACTGAAATCTCGCCCCGGCAATCGCGAAATAATAGGAAGTCGTATTGTGCTGAGAAACAAGTACAACCCCGATGGAACACTGGAACGAAGGAAGGCGCGAATAGTCGCCCAGGGTTTCTCACAGCGACCCGGTTTGGACTTTCATGATACATTCGCTCCCGTGGCACGACTAAGCACGGTGCGTATATTGATGGCCTTAGCTGTTGAGTTAGGCATGGAGGTCACCCAACTGGACATCACCACCGCTTATCTGAACGGAATCATAGAGGAGGAAGTATACATGGAGACCCCAAAATTACTGGGCGAAGCGCTTGAAGAGATTATTTGTCGCGAGACGCAGAGCCCCACTGGTAGAAAGGCTCGGACAATGCTGGACGCATACAAGCAAGGCAATAAAGTATGCAAACTCCAAAAGGCGTTATACGGACTACGCCAGGCAGGTCGCCAATGGCATGAAAAACTCGATCAGAAGCTGAAGGAGTTAGGATTGAAACCGACGTCAGCTGATCCGTGCATGTACTTTTATAAGCGAGGGGAAGTCCTACTGTTAGTAGTCGTCTACGTTGACGATATTCTCATCGCATCACAGGATCGGAAACTCTCATCCTGGTTTAAAAGGAAGATGTGCGAAGAATTTGAAGTCAAGGACTTAGGCGATGTAAGGTACTGTCTTGGGATGGAATTCGCGAAACAGAACGGCAAGATAAGTATCTCGCAGCGAGGATACCTAGAAACAATCCTAGAAAGGTTCGGAATGACGAACTCGAAACCTGTTCTCACTCCGAGCGATCCGGGAACGAAGCTCCAGATAAATGAAGAAGATCATCACGCTGACGAGGGAGGTAACGTACCGTACAGGGAGTTACTTGGATCCCTTATGTACATGGCGGTCGCTACCCGCCCGGACATCGCTCATATTGTTAGCTCGCTGAGCCAGTTTAGCGAAAACCCCGGCAAGGCACATTGGATCGCCGCGAAGAGGGTACTTCGATATCTGAAGGGGACCTCGGAGCTCGGAATCATCTACGAGAAGGGGAACAATCTACCGACAGGGTACGTTGACGCGGATTGGGGTAGCTGCATCATGGACAGACGTTCCTACACGGGATACACATTTATGATATCCGGTGGAGCCGTGAGCTGGGAATCGAGAAAGCAGCGAACCGTCGCTCTCTCATCCACTGAAGCGGAGTACATGGCGCTTGCAGATGCCGCGAAAGAGGCAATTTGCCTACGAAGACTGTTCTTAGAACTTGGCTTGAAGAATTTGGTCGACATTGTTGTGTACAGCGATAATATGGGGGCCTTGCAACTGGCAGAAAACCCCGTATTCCACGGAAGGTCGAAACACATCGACGTAAGGCACCACTTCGTTCGAAGCCTGGTTAAGGATAAGGAACTACGGATTGGGCATGTTCCTACCGAGGACATGGTTGCCGATATACTGACGAAAGGGCTACAGAGCGTTAAGCATCAACATTTTGTCAAGCTCTTAGGACTGAAGAATATCGGAAAGTTATAACCCGATGCATAAAAGCTTAAGGGGAAGTGTTAGAATGGTAATGCTAGTATGCCCCGGCAGAGGGACGCTTAGTCCATAGAGTATGTAGACCTTATATTCTGTGTAACCGTTACTGCTTATGCAGCTCCTCTTTTGTATCACTACGCCTTTAATATAAACAGTTTCTGTATAGTTCACGCTGTGTTCTGATCTAATTCCACACAAGCTTCTTCCTCTTTGTGCTTCGCTTCGCAAGCAACTCGACTAACAAAGTTTTCAACCAAAACAATAGAAGAAAATTAATATAAAATAATTAAGTGTAACATTCTGAGTTTGGTAATCGACAATCCCGATTTCTTGATGTTGTTGATTGTGAGTCTTCCTCTAGTGCTGTTGTTTGGATGGTTGTCTTCCATATTCCTCTTTTTCTTAATTAGTGGCCAAAATATTATGTGCATGATGATACTTCGGTTGCAGAGTAGTATTGCTCCAGTTGAAGAAATTGGTTGTGATGTAACTTCTCCGTTGTGATGATTGTTTTGCCAATTGGTCCAATTTGCAATCGAATTCATACAGTGGATTGAATTCAGTGGAGATACTATTAATGTGTCTCCCAAATTATTTGGATTTCCTTTTGATATATGATTTGTGATTAATAAAAACAGAATTTATGTGCTGGTGTACTTGTTTTGAGTCGTTTGTGATTCCTTAAAGTAAATTTGTATAATGTTTTATATAGTCCGTTAATACTATATGGCTCCTTTCTAAAGCACCGTTTGTCTGTGGTCTGTAACCAGACGTTGTTACGTGATGAATTTTGAAGATTTTTGTTAATTCCTTTAGAATCTTGTTTATAAAACTTGTTCCTCTGTCGGTTAATATAATACGCGGAGCTCCAAATTGTAAGATTAAATGTGTTACTATCGCGTGAGCAATTGTTTCAGCTTTTATATCCGGTACGGGTACGGCAATACAATATTTTGTCAAATTATCTTGCATAGTCAATATGTGCCGATTGCCATCAGGGGTTGTAGGTAGGGGTCCCACAGTATCTAATGATACTTTAGCAAACGGTTCTATAGGGGTATCTGTGATTATCATTGGTTCACGCGTTTTTGTTCTGACTAATTTATTTTCTTGACAGCTATGGCAAGTTCTAATGAAATTTTGAATATCATTCCTCATTCCTGGCCAATAGAATCTTTCGCGAATCCTACGATACGTTTTAGTTACTCCTTTGTGACCGCCGACTATGCCTTCATGTAATTCTGAAATTATATCATGACGAAGTTCTTCGGGAGGAATTTGAATTTTCCCAAGGCAAATTGTAATTTCGATGTCGATTTCCTTGAAGATTTCTGTTAGGATTTCCTTTAGTGATTCGAGAGTAAGTGAATCGGTATAATCACCGGATTTTGAAATTCGAAAGGAATTAATATCGGAATTTGGAAGAATTAATTTTAAGTTCCTAAGCCCGGTTTTTATTTTCGCGACGGAAGTCTCGTCAAAATGATGTTTCTGCACAACGATGCTAAATATTTTGTACTTTCCCTGTCTAGTGATTAGTACTTGACCTTCCTTTGGTTTAATTTCTCTGAAATTTTCGACACTGATAGCGCCTATATCTGTTAGCAATTTTCCTACGGATGTTGTCAATTCGCAATCAGCAGAAATAAAGTGAACATAATTATCATGTGAGTAGGTCAAATTTTCTCGGCTAATATTAATTAATTTCTTTGAAGAGCGCTGTGATTTCCGAGAAAGATTTACGGGAGAGCTAGGTGTGATATCCGGGGGAATTCCCTGAGTCAGCTGGATGCCAGTGCAGTACGTCTCGTTACCTGATACCGTCCTTGGAATTATTCGCCTTGGTATACCAAGAGATTTTGATTTAGTTTCACTGAAGTGTCCTGGTAGAAGTGCATTCTGTCTCGTATTGATTGGTGAAGCTGGAAAAGGAGTTGACAATGCCAATGGTTTAGAATGTGGAATAGGAGTAGGTAATGTGGATCTATGGGGTTGCCAATGAATTTTGGTCTGCTCGGATGTTTCCAATGTACAGTCAGGTTTTGATTTATCATGTCCTTCTGTTCCATATTGTTTAAGTAATTTTTCTATTCTACTATTTAACTCTACGTCGTCTAGTTCGTCAGTGTCCGAAGTATTACCTGATGATTCTTCCATAATTTCGCTGTGTTCTTTAAGAGATTCGTCAAAACGTTTGAAAGAGTCATGTAATTCCTGTTTGTTTATAGACAGTCTTCGTTCGTCATCTAGAAAAACGTCATCGTCACTGTCCTCTGCTGGTGGTTGTAATTCTAGTAGTATGGTGTCAGCGTTTATTGTTGTCTCGTCTACTGTTTCAGTGTGAACGTCCTCGGCAATTGGTTCCAATGTTTTCCCTTTCGTATGTTTTGAAGTAATTTTCTTGTGTAGATCCAGGCTTGGCATTACACTTTTTCTTTTCCGTAATATGGGTGGTTCTGATGACTCGTCATGTGAGTTATCGGAATCTACGTCTGGCGTATCTGCTGACGATGGAACTGTAGATCGTGGTGGAATGTAAACGTTGGGTTTTAATTGATTTCGGGTCCTAGTTGCTATTGCACTGACATTTAAAGGGTTTGAAATTTTTGGTTTATTTTTCGATCCAATGGGCCTTCCTGGTTTTCTGGGTGCTTCCGAAACTGATTTGGATATTGGTCTAGATGTGGTTGCTGCTGAGCTAAATTTAGATTTTGCTGGTTGTTCTTGAATCGGTAAAATTTTTGATGATTCAAGTTCACTGTCAGAGTCGGTGCTGCTGGTATCTGAGAGATTAGATTTAACGACAGGATTTCTGGATAACGCGTCTGCATTTGTGTTTAATTTTCCCGCTTTATGAACGAAATTATAGTCGTAGTCACGCAATTTCAATCTCCATCGAATTAAACGTTGCCCTGGATCCTTTATGGAGTCTATCCATTTCAGGGGTTCGTGATCGCTAACTAACGTGAATTTCCTACCGTAAAGATACGGCCTAAAATGCAAAATTGCGTATAATACTGCCAAACATTCTTTTTCGGTGGTGAAATAATTTTTCTCAGGGTTTGTTAAAGTTCTAGAAAGATAAGCTATTGGTAAATCGTTTCCATCAACCTCCTGACTAAGTATTGCTCCTATCGCAAAATCTGAGGCGTCTGTTGTTAAAGTGAAAGGCTTATCAAAATTTGGATATTGAAGAATTGGACCTCTACAGAGCGCTTTTCGTAATTCCTGGAAGCTACGTTTTTGTTCCTTTCCCCAAACGAAGGTCGCGTTCTTTTTTAACAATTCTGTTAATGGTTTGGATTTTGCTGCAAAATCTTTAATAAATCTGCGATAATAACCTGCTAAACCTAAAAATTGTCTGACATTCTTTGCTGTTTTTGGTCGAGGAAAGTTTTTTACTGCTATAATCTTTTTTGGATCTGGTCTTACACCCTTTTGACTAATTATATGTCCTAGGTATGCTACTTCAGTTTTCAAAAATTCACATTTATCGGGTTGTAATGTCAATTTAGCTTTTTCTAACCGATTAAATAATCTACGAATTTTCTTTCCGTGTTCTTCAAGAGTTTTTGCGTACACTACAATGTCATCGAGATAAACGAAAACTTCCGTTCCCTGCAAACCACGTAACGTTTGATCCATAAGCCGTTGAAAGGTAGCAGGTGCATTTTTCAAACCTTCGGGCATACGGATATACTCGTAGTGCCCATTAGGAGTTGTAAAGGCTGTTTTAGCCCTATCCTTTGGATCCATCTCTATTTGTTGGAATCCACTCGCGAAATCGATGATCGAGAAATATCTAGCTTGGCCTAATTGATCCAGAATATCGGTTATATTTGGTAACGGATATGCATCTCCTATCGTTTTTTCGTTAAGTTTGCGAAAATCAATTACCATTCTCCACCTGGGTCTTCCTTGAGAATCAGGTTTCTTAGGGACGATCCAGAGAGGTGAATTATAAGGCGAATTTGATGGTTTAATTATCCTATTGTTTAATTTTGTCAAAATTTGACGATGTATTTCTTCCTTGTGAACCGGTGGAAAGCGATACTGTCTGGTATTAATCGGTAAATCATCTGATGTCGGAATTGTATGTTTTATTAACGGGGTGAAAGGTAATTGGTCTCCTGGCAAATAAAAGCGATTTGGGTATTCTTCTATAATTTCGATTATATGGTCTCGTTCCTCGTCATTTAGGTGATCTAAACGCAAACGTTTTAGAATTTCGAAAAACCTATCGTGAACTATGGGCAAATTTTGAACTTCTGAGTCTGAATCGAAATATTCTTCTTCGGGAAAATCATAGTACTCAAAGGGAATTACTTCTTGTGGAGTAACTTCGACCTGTATGTCTTCTTCCAACGTATTAATTGCTAATACGTGACAGACACCATCGCGTACACTAACAGCTGCTTCGCCTATGTATAAGCCCTCTACTGATTCTAACTTTGGCAAGTATCCTTCTTTTATTTCTGAATTAACCACGTCTATAGCTATCGGTTGACGAGTGCGAGCTTTAATCGTAAGAATTTGCGAACGAGGACTACGTTTAGATTTATGATTTGGTTCTTCCCCAATGAATCTAAAAGGTCTGATGGGTTCTGTTTTTGTAACTAAGGTATTATGAGCGAACGAGATTTCCGCCTGCTCTTGTCGTAGGTAATCTTTGCCTAAAATTCCATCATTATTCAAGGGAAACGATGATCTAACGACGTGAAATTTAACTGGTTGTTCCAAAAGTGTAACGGTAGTTGTTCCTAAAGTTCTCAATTTTTCCGGAGTAATTCCAGTTATAGAGACTGATTCCTGAATGTCTACTTCGACGTCTTCGTGCAAAGCATTTAATTTTATCAGATTTACATCTGCGCCGGTATCAACCAAAAATAAACCAGATTTATTGCGTAATTCTTTCGCAGACATTTTAATTAATGGTGATTCTAGCTGTCGTTTATAGGAATAGACGATTCCTCTGCTTCCAAAAATTTTACTGTTCGACGCTCCTGATTCGAGTAACTCGCCGTCGCGCCGGCACGACGAGTTGTGCGGGAGTTTAAATTTTCACTGTTCCTTCTCGGCGAATTCGAGTTAAAATGATCAAATGTTGGGATAGGGGAAGAAGATCTGGAATTTTGGTTAGTGGGTGTGTTGGATCTTGAAGGTTCAATGCTTCGCGAAGGAACTGGGGTTGGAGAATTTGCTCTGGTTAGAGTATGATTAGTCAAGTTTGGATTCATATGGAAAGATTGAGGGTGATCGTATATTGGACTGTAAGGCGGATATGGCATTGGTGGATAAAAATACGGTGGATAGTATGGATAAGTATGCGGTGGCAACGGATAATGGTGATGCTTGTAAGGAACAGGTGATGTAGGACGTGCAGATTTTAGAATGGTAATCGGTGAATTTGCGCGATTATAGTTCGGATTTCTCATGGGACTGGGACTCCTCGAATCTTGCTCTCGCAAGGTTTGGGAGCGGTTTGTGTAGGTGGTAGGTAAGTCACGAGAATCTGGATTCGGAACTGAATGTTGTGATAACATTAACCGCGAAGGTTCACCACCGGGGATTATTCCTGATTTCATTCGGGTTTCTATTCGTGCAGCAATTTTTACAGCGTCCTGTATCTTCTTTGGTTCACGCGAATCAACCGCGATAGCAATTTCGTCGGGTAATCCTCGAATAAAAGCCTCTAAAGCACATTCCTCTACGGGAGCCATCATTTGATTAGCGCGTTCTCCATATTTATCTTCTAAAGCGACTCGAGCACCGCTGATTAGGATATTTAATCGATCTGCAAAGTCACTGACCACTTCTCCGCGTCTCATTCGGATATTTTCTATTTCGTGATGGTAGTATGGATATGTTCTACCCGGCGCAAATCTTTCCTTTAAATGTTTTATGAGATCATCTAATTTTTGAAAATTTTTACCCCAAATACTATCTCTCGCTGTTCCCTGCAATTTTCCTAATATTGCCCTTACATATGAAGTTTCCAGTGCTGGCGGCACATAGACTGCACCGTTTTGAACATCACCTAAGAAATTTTTAAGGGGAATGTTTTTCCCGTCAAAGAAAGGAATGTTTAGTGTACTGTGTTGAATTGTGAAGCATTCAGCCATTGAAGCCATCATCAAATTAGTAACGTGTAATTCGTCCAATGAAACATTTGCAGAAACTTGTGCTGCTGCATTACGAGAGGAATTTGTGGCCATTTTGATAAATTAAGTGAAGGAAAATTCAGCAATCGCTATCGTGTAATTATAATTGATGTTGATTATTTGAACCATCTATGCAACAGTGTGCGAATCTCGAAATCTATACGATCCTTTAATTATTCTGCACTAACACATGCGCTAATTGACAATACGAAAATCCCACTTCTGACACCAATTCAGCCTGTTACGTGCGTAAGGAATTATTTCGTGGGCCGAGCGGTTAGCCGTTCCGCGCGTAACGCTTGAATAAATTTAATTTAGGATGGGTTGTATCATCTAAGATTCCATACGGAATCCGCGCATAGGTCAGGAATGAAATAGGTGTTAACGCAGAATAGAGGATGAATACCTTATTGGCCTGTTCTATTGGTTCTTCACATTATACAAAAACAATTACACGGAATAGTTCAGAAATATCGGAGTCCAGAATGGATGACAATTTTACAATACCTATTTTAGTTGGAGTCTTAGATTGGTAAATTCCTAACGTGCTAAGTTTACGAATGGGCCCAAGGGAAATTCCGACAAGCATATAAACATATGTTTGGGTCCTCGTATCGCGATGCTAACATAAGTATGGAAACTCACCAATGAATACTATCTTGGAAGCAATGTTTGCTGAGGGAGCCGAAGATGAAGGAATGGCTGATGAACTTTTCACTTCTGTTTTCACTATACTATAAATACGATAAATACTATAAATACTATAAAGAAAAATTTAATATATAAGGGTGGAGATTGGTTTCAATCTCAAGATTGATTTTTAGATTTGGATAATTCTTGTTTGCTGAGTCCTTCGGTAATTATGGAAGTAACTTCACTAATTTAACCCGAACTCTGGCTCAAAATAGCAACAAGGGCAAAACGCCACGCACCTCGCGATTTGACTAACGATTGCAACTTGCGGTGATTTCCTGCTCCTTTTTGTTGATTTTGGAACCGCTAAGGGGGGGAATTCCAAGAGCTGTGCTCATTCTTCCCACTTAGGAAATCACCCGTTTCCTGTTCAAAGAATTCCGCCAAAGTTCATCAACCCGCCCTCATCCACAGCCTCTCGCTATTGCAATTTTGCTTATTAGCGAAACGTGGCCGCTGTTCGGAGAATATTCGCGGTTGCTTAAATTCAGTTTTTGCAGACTAATAGTTCATCGATACCGTGTCGTAAGATCGGGCACGTGTGATGCCTACTCAGGAATTTTAACTTCCTCTTTCTTTTTTTTATATTTAATTTTTTATATGTGCTTGGCACGTAACACTACCGTGAAGCGCTACCGACGAAGACTTTCTGATTAATTTAAAAATCAACCGTAAGAGATAGAGCCGTGGTTTCTTAAGCAAAAGTGCTTCAAATACGCTCCTATAACTGAACATAACATTTAAAAGAGACGTCGTCGGTGAAAATATTTTCAATTCGGACTTAGTCTCTGTACGGAGAGGCTACCGAGAAGCGCTACCGACGAAGATTTTCTAATTAATTTAAAAATCAACCGTAAGAGATGGAGCCGAGGTTTATTAAGCAAAAGTGCTTCAAATACGCTCCTATAACTGAACATAACATTTAAAAGAGACGTCGTCGGTGAAAATATTTGCAATTCGGACTTAGTCTCTGTACGGAGAGGCTACCGAGAAGCGCTACCGACAAAGAATTTCTGATTAATTTAAAAATCAAACGTAAGAGATGGAGCCGTGGTTTATTAAGCAAAAGTGCTTCAAATACGCTCCTATAACTGAACATAACATTTAAAATATACGTCGTCGGTGAAAATATTTTCAATTCGGACTTAGTCTCTGTACGGAGAGGCTACCGAGAAGCGCTACCGACGAAGACTTTCTGGTTAATTTAAAATTCAACCGTAAGAGATAGAGCCGTGGTTTATTATGCAAAAGTGCTTCAAATACGCTCCTATAACTCAATCTAACATTCAAAAGATACGTCGTCGGTGAAAATATTTTCAATTCGGACTTAGTCTCGGCACGGAGAGGCTACCGAGAAGCGCTACCGACGAAGACTTTCTGATTAATTAAAAATCAACCGTAAGAGATAGAGCCGTGGTTTATTAAGCAAAAGTGCTTCAAATACGCTCCTATAACTGAACATAACATTTAAAAGAGACGTCGTCGGTGAAAATATTTTCAATTCGGACTTAGTCTCTGTACGGAGAGGCTACCGAGAAGCGCTACCGACGAAGATTTTCTAATTAATTTAAAAATCAACCGTAAGAGATAGAGCCGTGGTTTATTAAGCAAAAGTACTTCAAATACGCTCCCATAACTGAACATAACATTTACAAGATACGTCGTCGGTGAAAATATTTTCAATTCGGACTTAGTCTCTGTACGGAGAGGCTACCGAGAAGCGCTACCGACGAAGACTTTCTGATTAATTTAAAAATCAACCGTAAGAGATAGAGCCGTGGTTTATTAAGCAAAAGTGCTTCAAATACGCTCCTATAACTCAATCTAACATTCAAAAGATACGTCGTCGGTGAAAATATTTTCAATTCGGACTTAGTCTCGGTACGGAGAGGCTACCGAGAAGCGCTACCGACGAAGACTTTCTGATTAATTAAAAATCAACCGTAAGAGATAGAGCCGTGGTTTATTAAGCAAAAGTGCTTCAAATACGCTCCTATAACTGAACATAACATTTAAAAGATACGTCGTCGGTGAAAATATTTTCAATTCGGACTTAGTCTCGGTACGGAGAGGCTACCGAGAAGCGCTACCGACGAAGACTTTCTGATTAATTTAAAAATCAACCGTAAGAGATAGAGCCGTGGTTTATTATGCAAAAGTGCTTCAAATACGCTCCTATAACTCAATCTAACATTCAAAAGATACGTCGTCGGTGAAAATATTTTCAATTCGGACTTAGTCTCGGCACGGAGAGGCTACCGAGAAGCGCTACCGACGAAGACTTTCTGATTAATTAAAAATCAACCGTAAGAGATAGAGCCGTGGTTTATTAAGCAAAAGTGCTTCAAATACGCTCCTATAACTGAACATAACATTTAAAAGAGACGTCGTCGGTGAAAATATTTTCAATTCGGACTTAGTCTCTGTACGGAGAGGCTACCGAGAAGCGCTACCGACGAAGACTTTCTGATTAATTTAAAAATCAACCGTAAGAGATAGAGCCGTGGTTTATTAAGCAAAAGTGCTTCAAATACGCTCCTATAACTCAATCTAACATTCAAAAGATACGTCGTCGGTGAAAATATTTTCAATTCGGACTTAGTCTCGGTACGGAGAGGCTACCGAGAAGCGCTACCGACGAAGACTTTCTGATTAATTAAAAATCAACCGTAAGAGATAGAGCCGTGGTTTATTAAGCAAAAGTGCTTCAAATACGCTCCTATAACTGAACATAACATTTAAAAGATACGTCGTCGGTGAAAATATTTTCAATTCGGACTTAGTCTCGGTACGGAGAGGCTACCGAGAAGCGCTACCGACGAAGACTTTCTGATTAATTTAAAAATCAACCGTAAGAGATAGAGCCGTGGTTTATTATGCAAAAGTGCTTCAAATACGCTCCTATAACTCAATCTAACATTCAAAAGATACGTCGTCGGTGAAAATATTTTCAATTCGGACTTAGTCTCTGTACGGAGAGGCTACCGAGAAGCGCTACCGACGAAGAGTTTCTGATTAATTTAAAAATTAACCGTAAGAGATAGAGCCGTGGTATATTAAGCAAAAGTGCTTCAAATACGCTCCCATAACTGAACATAACATTTAAAAGATACGTCGTCGGTGAAAATATTTTCAATTCGGACTTAGTCTCTGTACGGAGAGGCTACCGAAAAGCGCTACCGACGAAGAGTTTCTGATTAATTTAAAAATCAACCGTAAGAGATAGAGCCGTGGTTTATTAAGCAAAAGTGCTTCAAATACGCTCCTATAACTGAACATAACATTTAAAAGATACGTCGTCGGTGAAAATATTTTCAATTCGGACTTAGTCTCTGTACGGAGAGGCTACCGAGAAGCGCTACCGACGAAGAGTTTCTGATTAATTTAAAAATCAACCGTAAGAGATAGAGCCGTGGTTTATTAAGCAAAAGTGCTTCAAATACGCTCCTATAACTGAACATAACATTTAAAAGATACGTCGTCGGTGAAAATATTTTCAATTCGGACTTAGTCTCTGTACGGAGAGGCTACCGTGAAGCGCTACCGACGAAGACTTTCTGGTTAATTTAAAAATCAACCGTAAGAGATAGAGCCGTGGTTTATTAAGCAAAAGTGCTTCAAATACGCTCCCATAACTGAACATAACATTTAAAAGATACGTCGTCGGTGAAAATATTTTCAATTCGGACTTAGTCTCTGTACGGAGAGGCTACAGAGAAGCGCTACCGACGAAGACTTTCTGATTAATTTAAAAATCAACCGTAAGAGATAGAGCCGTGGTTTATTAAGCAAAAGTGCTTCAAATACGCTCCTATAACTGAACATAACATTTAAAAGATACGTCGTCGGTGAAAATATTTTCAATTCGGACTTAGTCTCGGCACGGAGAGGCTACCGTGAAGCGCTACCGACGAAGACTTTCTGGTTAATTTAAAAATCAACCGTAAGAGATAGAGCCGTGGTTTATTATGCAAAAGTGCTTCAAATACGCTCCTATAACTCAATCTAACATTCAAAAGATACGTCGTCGGTGAAAATATTTTCAATTCGGACTTAGTCTCGGTACGGAGAGGCTACCGAGAAGCGCTACCGACGAAGACTTTCTGATTAATTAAAAATCAACCGTAAGAGATAGAGCCGTGGTTTATTAAGCAAAAGTGCTTCAAATACGCTCCTATAACTGAACATAACATTTAAAAGATACGTCGTCGGTGAAAATATTTTCAATTCGGACTTAGTCTCGGCACGGAGAGGCTACCGAGAAGCGCTACCGACGAAGACTTTCTGGTTAATTTAAAAATCAACCGTAAGAGATAGAGCCGTGGTTTATTAAGCAAAAGTGCTTCAAATACGCTCCTATAACTGAACATAACATTTAAAAGATACGTCGTCGGTGAAAATATTTTCAATTCGGACTTAGTCTCTGTACGGAGAGGCTACCGAGAAGCGCTACCGACGAAGACTTTCTGATTAATTTAAAAATCAACCGTAAGAGATAGAGCCGTGGTTTATTAAGCAAAAGTGCTTCAAATACGCTCCTATAACTGAACATAACATTTAAAAGATACGTCGTCGGTGAAAATATTTTCAATTCGGACTTAGTCTCTGTACGGAGAGGCTACCGAGAAGCGCTACCGACGAAGAGTTTCTGATTAATTTAAAAATCAACCGTAAGAGATAGAGCCGTGGTTTATTAAACAAAAGTGCTTCAAATACGCTCCTATAACTGAACATAACATTTAAAAGATACGTCGTCGGTGAAAATATTTTCAATTCGGACTTAGTCTCGGCACGGAGAGGCTACCGTGAAGCGCTACCGACGAAGACTTTCTGGTTAATTTAAAAATCAACCGTAAGAGATAGAGCCGTGGTTTATTAAGCAAAAGTGCTTCAAATACGCTCCTATAACTCAATCTAACATTCAAAAGTTACGTCGTCGGTGAAAATATTTTCAATTCGGACTTAGTCTCGGTACGGAGAGGCTACCGAGAAGCGCTACCGACGAAGACTTTCTGATTAATTAAAAATCAACCGTAAGAGATAGAGCCGTGGTTTATTAAGCAAAAATGCTTCAAATACGCTCCTATAACTGAACATAACATTTAAAAGATACGTCGTCGGTGAAAATATTTTCAATTCGGACTTAGTCTCTGTACGGAGAGGCTACCGAGAAGCGCTACCGACGAAGACTTTCTGATTAATTTAAAAATCAACCGTAAGAGATAGAGCCGTGGTTTATTAAGCAAAAGTGCTTCAAATACGCTCCTATAACTGAACATAACATTTAAAAGATACGTCGTTGGTGAAAATATTTTCAATTCGGACTTAGTCTCTGTACTGAGAGGCTACCGTGAAGCGCTACCGACGAAGACTTTCTGGTTAATTTAAAAATCAACCGTAAGAGATAGAGCCGTGGTTTATTAAGCAAAAGTGCTTCAAATACGCTCCCATAACTGAACATAACATTTAAAAGATACGTCGTCGGTGAAAATATTTTCAATTCGGACTTAGTCTCTGTACGGAGAGGCTACAGAGAAGCGCTACCGACGAAGACTTTCTGATTAATTTAAAAATCAACCGTAAGAGATAGAGCCGTTGTTTATTAGGCAAAAGTGCTTCAAATACGCTCCTATAACTGAACATAACATTTAAAAGATACGTCGTCGGTGAAAATATTTTCAATTCGGACTTAGTCTCGGCACGGAGAGGCTACCGTGAAGCGCTACCGACGAAGACTTTCTGGTTAATTTAAAAATCAACCGTAAGAGATAGAGCCGTGGTTTATTATGCAAAAGTGCTTCAAATACGCTCCTATAACTGAACATAACATTTAAAAGATACGTCGTCGGTGAAAATATTTTCAATTCGGACTTAGTCTCGGCACGGAGAGGCTACCGTGAAGCGCTACCGACGAAGACTTTCTGGTTAATTTAAAAATCAACCGTAAGAGATAGAGCCGTGGTTTATTATGCAAAAGTGCTTCAAATACGCTCCTATAACTCAATCTAACATTCAAAAGATACGTCGTCGGTGAAAATATTTTCAATTCGGACTTAGTCTCGGTACGGAGAGGCTACCGAGAAGCGCTACCGACGAAGACTTTCTGATTAATTAAAAATCAACCGTAAGAGATAGAGCCGTGGTTTATTAAGCAAAAGTGCTTCAAATACGCTCCTATAACTGAACATAACATTTAAAAGATACGTCGTCGGTGAAAATATTTTCAATTCGGACTTAGTCTCGGCACGGAGAGGCTACCGAGAAGCGCTACCGACGAAGACTTTCTGGTTAATTTAAAAATCAACCGTAAGAGATAGAGCCGTGGTTTATTAAGCAAAAGTGCTTCAAATACGCTCCTATAACTGAACATAACATTTAAAAGATACGTCGTCGGTGAAAATATTTTCAATTCGGACTTAGTCTCGGCACGGAGAGGCTACCGAGAAGCGCTACCGACGAAGACTTTCTGGTTAATTTAAAAATCAACCGTAAGAGATAGAGCCGTGGTTTATTATGCAAAAGTGCTTCAAATACGCTCCTATAACTGAACATAACATTTAAAAGATACGTCGTCGGTGAAAATATTTTCAATTCGGACTTAGTCTCGGCACGGAGAGGCTACCGTGAAGCGCTACCGACGAAGACTTTCTGGTTAATTTAAAAATCAACCGTAAGAGATAGAGCCGTGGTTTATTATGCAAAAGTGCTTCAAATACGCTCCTATAACTCAATCTAACATTCAAAAGATACGTCGTCGGTGAAAATATTTTCAATTCGGACTTAGTCTCGGTACGGAGAGGCTACCGAGAAGCGCTACCGACGAAGACTTTCTGATTAATTAAAAATCAACCGTAAGAGATAGAGCCGTGGTTTATTAAGCAAAAGTGCTTCAAATACGCTCCTATAACTGAACATAACATTTAAAAGATACGTCGTCGGTGAAAATATTTTCAATTCGGACTTAGTCTCGGCACGGAGAGGCTACCGAGAAGCGCTACCGACGAAGATTTTCTGGTTAATTTAAAAATCAACCGTAAGAGATAGAGCCGTGGTTTATTAAGCAAAAGTGCTTCAAATACGCTCCTATAACTGAACATAACATTTAAAAGATACGTCTTCGGTGAAAATATTTTCAATTCGGACTTAGTCTCTGTACGGAGAGGCTACCGAGAAGCGCTACCGACGAAGACTTTCTGATTAATTTAAAAATCAACCGTAAGAGATAGAGCCGTGGTTCATTAAGCAAAAGTGCTTCAAATACGCTCCCATAACTGAACATAACATTTAAAAAATACGTCGTCGGTGAAAATATTTTCAATTCGGACTTAGTCTCTGTACGGAGAAGCTACCGAGAAGCGCTACCGACGAAGACTTTCTGATTAATTAAAAATCAACCGTAAGAGATAGAGCCGTGGTTTATTAAGCAAAAATGCTTCAAATACGCTCCTATAACTGAACATAACATTTAAAAGATACGTCGTCGGTGAAAATATTTTCAATTCGGACTTAGTCTCGGCACGGAGAGGCTACCGAGAAGCGCTACCGACGAAGACTTTCTGGTTAATTTAAAAATCAACCGTAAGAGATAGAGCCGTGGTTTATTATGCAAAAGTGCTTCAAATACGCTCCTATAACTGAACATAACATTTAAAAGATACGTCGTCGGTGAAAATATTTTCAATTCGGACTTAGTCTCGGCACGGAGAGGCTACCGTGAAGCGCTACCGACGAAGACTTTCTGGTTAATTTAAAAATCAACCGTAAGAGATAGAGCCGTGGTTTATTATGCAAAAGTGCTTCAAATACGCTCCTATAACTCAATCTAACATTCAAAAGATACGTCGTCGGTGAAAATATTTTCAATTCGGACTTAGTCTCGGTACGGAGAGGCTACCGAGAAGCGCTACCGACGAAGACTTTCTGATTAATTAAAAATCAACCGTAAGAGATAGAGCCGTGGTTTATTAAGCAAAAGTGCTTCAAATACGCTCCTATAACTGAACATAACATTTAAAAGATACGTCGTCGGTGAAAATATATTCAATTCGGACTTAGTCTCGGCACGGAGAGGCTACCGAGAAGCGCTACCGACGAAGACTTTCTGGTTAATTTAAAAATCAACCGTAGGAGATAGAGCCGTGGTTTATTAAGCAAAAGTGCTTCAAATACGCTCCTATAACTGAACATAACATTTAAAAGATACGTCTTCGGTGAAAATATTTTCAATTCGGACTTAGTCTCTGTACGGAGAGGCTACCGAGAAGCGCTACCGACGAAGACTTTCTGATTAATTTAAAAATCAACCGTAAGAGATAGAGCCGTGGTTCATTAAGCAAAAGTGCTTCAAATACGCTCCCATAACTGAACATAACATTTAAAAAATACGTCGTCGGTGAAAATATTTTCAATTCGGACTTAGTCTCTGTACGGAGAAGCTACCGAGAAGCGCTACCGACGAAGACTTTCTGATTAATTAAAAATCAACCGTAAGAGATAGAGCCGTGGTTTATTAAGCAAAAATGCTTCAAATACGCTCCTATAACTGAACATAACATTTAAAAGATACGTCGTCGGTGAAAATATTTTCAATTCGGACTTAGTCTCGGCACGGAGAGGCTACCGTGAAGCGCTACCGACGAAGACTTTCTGGTTAATTTAAAAATCAACCGTAAGAGATAGAGCCGTGGTTTATTAAGCAAAAGTGCTTCAAATACGCTCCTATAACTCAATCTAACATTCAAAAGTTACGTCGTCGGTGAAAATATTTTCAATTCGGACTTAGTCTCGGTACGGAGAGGCTACCGAGAAGCGCTACCGACGAAGACTTCCTGATTAATTAAAAATCAACCGTAAGAGATAGAGCCGTGGTTTATTAAGCAAAAGTGCTTCAAATACGCTCCTATAACTGAACATAACATTTAAAAGATACGTCGTCGGTGAAAATATTTTCAATTCGGACTTAGTCTCTGTACGGAGAGGCTACCGAGAAGCGCTACCGACGAAGACTTTCTGATTAATTTAAAAATCAACCGTAAGAGATAGAGCCGTGGTTTATTAAGCAAAAGTGCTTCAAATACGCTCCCATAACTGAACATAACATTTAAAAGATACGTCGTCGGTGAAAATATTTTCAATTCGGACTTAGTGTCTGTACGGAGAGGCTACCGAGAAGCGCTACCGACGAAGACTTTCTGATTAATTTAAAAATCAACCGTAAGAGATAGAGCCGTGGTTTATTAGGCAAAAGTGCTTCAAATACGCTCCTATAACTGAACATAACATTTAAAAGATACGTCGTCGGTGAAAATATTTTCAATTCGGACTTAGTCTCGGCACGGAGAGGCTACCGTGAAGCGCTACCGACGAAGACTTTCTGGTTAATTTAAAAATCAACCGTAAGAGATAGAGCCGTGGTTTATTATGCAAAAGTGCTTCAAATACGCTCCTATAACTGAACATAACATTTAAAAGATACGTCGTCGGTGAAAATATTTTCAATTCGGACTTAGTCTCGGCACGGAGAGGCTACCGTGAAGCGCTACCGACGAAGACTTTCTGGTTAATTTAAAAATCAACCGTAAGAGATAGAGCCGTGGTTTATTATGCAAAAGTGCTTCAAATACGCTCCTATAACTCAATCTAACATTCAAAAGATACGTCGTCGGTGAAAATATTTTCAATTCGGACTTAGTCTCGGTACGGAGAGGCTACCGAGAAGCGCTACCGACGAAGACTTTCTGATTAATTAAAAATCAACCGTAAGAGATAGAGCCGTGGTTTATTAAGCAAAAGTGCTTCAAATACGCTCCTATAACTGAACATAACATTTAAAAGATACGTCGTCGGTGAAAATATTTTCAATTCGGACTTAGTCTCGGCACGGAGAGGCTACCGAGAAGCGCTACCGACGAAGACTTTCTGGTTAATTTAAAAATCAACCGTAAGAGATAGAGCCGTGGTTTATTAAGCAAAAGTGCTTCAAATACGCTCCTATAACTGAACATAACATTTAAAAGATACGTCGTCGGTGAAAATATTTTCAATTCGGACTTAGTCTCGGCACGGAGAGGCTACCGAGAAGCGCTACCGACGAAGACTTTCTGGTTAATTTAAAAATCAACCGTAAGAGATAGAGCCGTGGTTTATTATGCAAAAGTGCTTCAAATACGCTCCTATAACTGAACATAACATTTAAAAGATACGTCGTCGGTGAAAATATTTTCAATTCGGACTTAGTCTCGGCACGGAGAGGCTACCGTGAAGCGCTACCGACGAAGACTTTCTGGTTAATTTAAAAATCAACCGTAAGAGATAGAGCCGTGGTTTATTATGCAAAAGTGCTTCAAATACGCTCCTATAACTCAATCTAACATTCAAAAGATACGTCGTCGGTGAAAATATTTTCAATTCGGACTTAGTCTCGGTACGGAGAGGCTACCGAGAAGCGCTACCGACGAAGACTTTCTGATTAATTAAAAATCAACCGTAAGAGATAGAGCCGTGGTTTATTAAGCAAAAGTGCTTCAAATACGCTCCTATAACTGAACATAACATTTAAAAGATACGTCTTCGGTGAAAATATTTTCAATTCGGACTTAGTCTCTGTACGGAGAGGCTACCGAGAAGCGCTACCGACGAAGACTTTCTGGTTAATTTAAAAATCAACCGTAAGAGATAGAGCCGTGGTTTATTAAGCAAAAGTGCTTCAAATACGCTCCCATAACTGAACATAACATTTAAAAGATACGTCGTCGGTGAAAATATTTTCAATTCGGACTTAGTCTCTGTACGGAGAGGCTACAGAGAAGCGCTACCGACGAAGACTTTCTGATTAATTTAAAAATCAACCGTAAGAGATAGAGCCGTGGTTTATTAAGCAAAAGTGCTTCAAATACGCTCCTATAACTGAACATAACATTTAAAAGATACGTCGTCGGTGAAAATATTTTCAATTCGGACTTAGTCTCGGCACGGAGAGGCTACCGTGAAGCGCTACCGACGAAGACTTTCTGGTTAATTTAAAAATCAACCGTAAGAGATAGAGCCGTGGTTTATTATGCAAAAGTGCTTCAAATACGCTCCTATAACTCAATCTAACATTCAAAAGATACGTCGTCGGTGAAAATATTTTCAATTCGGACTTAGTCTCGGTACGGAGAGGCTACCGAGAAGCGCTACCCACGAAGACTTTCTGATTAATTAAAAATCAACCGTAAGAGATAGAGCCGTGGTTTATTAAGCAAAAGTGCTTCAAATACGCTCCTATAACTGAACATAACATTTAAAAGATACGTCGTCGGTGAAAATATTTTCAATTCGGACTTAGTCTCGGCACGGAGAGGCTACCGAGAAGCGCTACCGACGAAGACTTTCTGGTTAATTTAAAAATCAACCGTAAGAGATAGAGCCGTGGTTTATTAAGCAAAAGTGCTTCAAATACGCTCCTATAACTGAACATAACATTTAAAAGATACGTCTTCGGTGAAAATATTTTCAATTCGGACTTAGTCTCTGTACGGAGAGGCTACCGTGAAGCGCTACCGACGAAGACTTTCTGGTTAATTTAAAAATCAACCGTAAGAGATAGAGCCGTGGTTTATTAAGCAAAAGTGCTTCAAATACGCTCCCATAACTGAACATAACATTTAAAAGATACGTCGTCGGTGAAAATATTTTCAATTCGGACTTAGTCTCTGTACGGAGAGGCTACAGAGAAGCGCTACCGACGAAGACTTTCTGATTAATTTAAAAATCAACCGTAAGAGATAGAGCCGTGGTTTATTAAGCAAAAGTGCTTCAAATACGCTCCTATAACTGAACATAACATTTAAAAGATACGTCGTCGGTGAAAATATTTTCAATTCGGACTTAGTCTCGGCACGGAGAGGCTACCGTGAAGCGCTACCGACGAAGACTTTCTGGTTAATTTAAAAATCAACCGTAAGAGATAGAGCCGTGGTTTATTATGCAAAAGTGCTTCAAATACGCTCCTATAACTCAATCTAACATTCAAAAGATACGTCGTCGGTGAAAATATTTTCAATTCGGACTTAGTCTCGGTACGGAGAGGCTACCGAGAAGCGCTACCCACGAAGACTTTCTGATTAATTAAAAATCAACCGTAAGAGATAGAGCCGTGGTTTATTAAGCAAAAGTGCTTCAAATACGCTCCTATAACTGAACATAACATTTAAAAGATACGTCGTCGGTGAAAATATTTTCAATTCGGACTTAGTCTCTGTACGGAGAGGCTACCGAGAAGCGCTACCGACGAAGACTTTCTGATTAATTTAAAAATCAACCGTAAGAGATAGAGCCGTGGTTCATTAAGCAAAAGTGCTTCAAATACGCTCCCATAACTGAACATAACATTTAAAAAATACGTCGTCGGTGAAAATATTTTCAATTCGGACTTAGTCTCTGTACGGAGAAGCTACCGAGAAGCGCTACCGACGAAGACTTTCTGATTAATTAAAAATCAACCGTAAGAGATAGAGCCGTGGTTTATTAAGCAAAAATGCTTCAAATACGCTCCTATAACTGAACATAACATTTAAAAGATACGTCGTCGGTGAAAATATTTTCAATTCGGACTTAGTCTCGGCACGGAGAGGCTACCGTGAAGCGCTACCGACGAAGACTTTCTGGTTAATTTAAAAATCAACCGTAAGAGATAGAGCCGTGGTTTATTAAGCAAAAGTGCTTCAAATACGCTCCTATAACTCAATCTAACATTCAAAAGTTACGTCGTCGGTGAAAATATTTTCAATTCGGACTTAGTCTCGGTACGGAGAGGCTACCGTGAAGCGCTACCGACGAAGACTTTCTGATTAATTAAAAATCAACCGTAAGAGATAGAGCCGTGGTTTATTAAGCAAAAATGCTTCAAATACGCTCCTATAACTGAACATAACATTTAAAAGATACGTCGTCGGTGAAAATATTTTCAATTCGGACTTAGTCTCTGTACGGAGAGGCTACCGAGAAGCGCTACCGACGAAGACTTTCTGATTAATTTAAAAATCAACCGTAAGAGATAGAGCCGTGGTTTATTAAGCAAAAGTGCTTCAAATACGCTCCTATAACTGAACATAACATTTAAAAGATACGTCGTCGGTGAAAATATTTTCAATTCGGACTTAGTCTCGGCACGGAGAGGCTACCGAGAAGCGCTACCGACGAAGACTTTCTGGTTAATTTAAAAATCAACCGTAAGAGATAGAGCCGTGGTTTATTAAGCAAAAGTGCTTCAAATACGCTCCTATAACTGAACATAACATTTAAAAGATACGTCTTTGGTGAAAATATTTTCAATTCGGACTTAGTCTCTGTACGGAGAGGCTACCGAGAAGCGCTACCGACGAAGACTTTCTGATTAATTTAAAAATCAACCGTAAGAGATAGAGCCGTGGTTCATTAAGCAAAAGTGCTTCAAATACGCTCCCATAACTGAACATAACATTTAAAAAATACGTCGTCGGTGAAAATATTTTCAATTCGGACTTAGTCTCTGTACGGAGAAGCTACCGAGAAGCGCTACCGACGAAGACTTTCTGATTAATTAAAAATCAACCGTAAGAGATAGAGCCGTGGTTTATTAAGCAAAAATGCTTCAAATACGCTCCTATAACTGAACATAACATTTAAAAGATACGTCGTCGGTGAAAATATTTTCAATTCGGACTTAGTCTCGGCACGGAGAGGCTACCGTGAAGCGCTACCGACGAAGACTTTCTGGTTAATTTAAACATCAACCGTAAGAGATAGAGCCGTGGTTTATTATGCAAAAGTGCTTCAAATACGCTCCTATAACTGAACATAACATTTAAAACATACGTCGTCGGTGAAAATATTTTCAATTCGGACTTAGTCTCTGTACGGAGAGGCTACCGAGAAGCGCTACCGACGAAGAGTTTCTGATTAATTTAAAAATCAACCGTAAGAGATAGAGCCGTGGTTTATTATGCAAAAGTGCTTCAAATACGCTCCTATAACTCAATCTAACATTCAAAAGATACGTCGTCGGTGAAAATATTTTCAATTCGGACTTAGTCTCTGTACGGAGAGGCTACCGAGAAACGCTACCGACGAAGACTTTCTGATTAATTTAAAAATCAACCGTAAGAGATAGAGCCGTGGTTTATTAAGCAAAAGTACTTCAAATACGCTCCCATAACTGAACATAACATTTACAAGATACGTCGTCGGTGAAAATATTTTCAATTCGGACAGTCTCTGTACGGAGAGGCTACCGAGAAGCGCTACCGACGAAGACTTTCTGATTAATTTAAAAATCAACCGTAAGAGATAGAGCCGTGGTTTATTAAGCAAAAGTGCTTCAAATACGCTCCCATAACTGAACATAACATTTAAAAGATACGTCGTCGGTGAAAATATTTTCAATTCGGACTTAGTCTCGGCACGGAGAGGCTACCGTGAAGCGCTACCGACGAAGAGTTTCTGATTAATTTAAAAATCAACCGTAAGAGATAGAGCCGTGGTTTATTAAGCAAAAGTGCTTCAAATACGCTCCCATAACTGAACATAACATTCAAAAGATACGTCGTCGGTGAAAATATTTTCAATTCGGACTTAGTCTCTGTAAGGAGAGGCTACCGAGAAGCGCTACCGACGAAGACTTTCTGATTAATTTAAAAATCAACCGTAAGAGATAGAGCCGTGGTTTATTAAGCAAAAGTGCTTCAAATACGCTCCTATAACTGAACATAACTTTTAAAAGATACGTCGTCGGTGAAAATATTTTCAATTCGGACTTAGTCTCGGCACGGAGAGGCTACCGTGAAGCGCTACCGACGAAGACTTTCTGGTTAATTTAAAAATCAACCGTAAGAGATAGAGCCGTGGTTTATTAAGCAAAAGTGCTTCAAATACGCTCCTATAACTGAACATAACATTTAAAAGATACGTCGTCGGTGAAAATATTTTCAATTCGGACTTAGTCTCTGTACGGAGAGGCTACCGAGAAGCGCTACCGACCAAGAGTTTCTGATTAATTTAAAAATCAACCGTAAGAGATAGAGCCGTGGTTTATTAAGCAAAAGTGCTTCAAATACGCTCCCATAACTGAACATAACATTTAAAACATACGTCGTCGGTGAAAATATTTTCAATTCGGACTTAGTCTCTGTACGGAGAGGCTACCGAGAAGCGCTACCGACGAAGATTTTCTAATTAATTTAAAAATCAACCGTAAGAGATAGAGCCGTGGTTTATTAAGCAAAAGTACTTCAAATACGCTCCCATAACTGAACATAACATTTACAAGATACGTCGTCGGTGAAAATATTTTCAATTCGGACTTAGTATCTGTACGGAGAGGCTACCGAGAAGCGCTACCGACGAAGATTTTCTAATTAATTTAAAAATCAACCGCAAGAGATAGAGCCGTGGTTTATTAAGCAAAAGTACTTCAAATACGCTCCCATAACTGAACATAAGATTTACAAGATACGTCGTCGGTGAAAATATTTTCAATTCGGACTTAGTCTCTGTACGGAGAGGCTACCGAGAAGCGCTACCGACGAAGACTTTCTGATTAATTTAAAAATCAACCGTAAGAGATAGAGCCGTGGTTTGTTAAGCAAATGTGCGTCAAATACGCTACTATAACTGAACATAACATTTAAAAGATACGTCGTCGGTGAAAATATTTTCAATTCGGACTTGGTCTCTGTACGGAGAGGCTACCGAGAAGCGCTACCGACGAGGAGTTTCTGATTAATTTAAAAATCAACCGTAAGAGATGGAGCCGTGGTTTATTAAGCAAAAGTGCTTCAAATACGCTCCTATAACTGAATATAACATTTAAAAGATACGTCGTCGGTGAAAATATTTTCAATTCGGACTTAGTCTCGGCACGGAGAGGCTACCGTGAAGCGCTACCGACGAAGATTTTCTAATTAATTTAAAAATCAACCGTAAGAGATAGAGCCGTGGTTTATTAAGCAAAAGTACTTCAAATACGCTCCCATAACTGAACATAAGATTTACAAGATACGTCGTCGGTGAAAATATTTTCAATTCGGACAGTCTCTGTACGGAGAGGCTACCGAGAAGCGCTACCGACGAAGACTTTCTGATTAATTTAAAAATCAACCGTAAGAGATAGAGCCGTGGTTTATTAAGCAAAAGTGCTTCAAATACGCTCCCATAACTGAACATAACATTTACAAGATACGTCGTCGGTGAAAATATTTTCAATTCGGACAGTCTCTGTACGGAAAGGCTACCGAGAAGCGCTACCGACGAAGACTTTCTGATTAATTTAAAAATCAACCGTAAGAGATAGAGCCGTGGTTTATTAAGCAAAAGTGCTTCAAATACGCTCCTATAACTGAACATAACATTTAAAAGATACGTCGTCGGTGAAAATATTTTCAATTCGGACTTAGTCTCTGTACGGAGAGGCTACCGAGAAGCGCTACCGACGAAGATTTTCTAATTAATTTAAAAATCAACCGTAAGAGATAGAGCCGTGGTTTATTAAGCAAAAGTACTTCAAATACGCTCCCATAACTGAACATAACATTTACAAGATACGTCGTCGGTGAAAATATTTTCAATTCGGACAGTCTCTGTACGGAAAGGCTACCGAGAAGCGCTACCGTCGAAGACTTTCTGATTAATTTAAAAATCAACCGTAAGAGATAGAGCCGTGGTTTATTAAGCAAAAGTGCTTCAAATACGCTCCCATAACTGAACATAAGATTTACAAGATACGTCGTCGGTGAAAATATTTTCAATTCGGACAGTCTCTGTACGGAGAGGCTACCGAGAAGCGCTACCGACGAAGACTTTCTGATTAATTTAAAAATCAACCGTAAGAGATAGAGCCGTGGTTTATTAAGCAAAAGTGCTTCAAATACGCTCCCATAACTGAACATAACATTTACAAGATACGTCGTCGGTGAAAATATTTTCAATTCGGACAGTCTCTGTACGGAAAGGCTACCGAGAAGCGCTACCGACGAAGACTTTCTGATTAATTTAAAAATCAACCGTAAGAGATAGAGCCGTGGTTTATTAAGCAAAAGTGCTTCAAATACGCTCCTATAACTGAACATAACATTTAAAAGATACGTCGTCGGTGAAAATATTTTCAATTCGGACTTAGTCTCTGTACGGAGAGGCTACCGAGAAGCGCTACCGACGAAGATTTTCTAATTAATTTAAAAATCAACCGTAAGAGATAGAGCCGTGGTTTATTAAGCAAAAGTACTTCAAATACGCTCCCATAACTGAACATAACATTTACAAGATACGTCGTCGGTGAAAATATTTTCAATTCGGACAGTCTCTGTACGGAAAGGCTACCGAGAAGCGCTACCGTCGAAGACTTTCTGATTAATTTAAAAATCAACCGTAAGAGATAGAGCCGTGGTTTATTAAGCAAAAGTGCTTCAAATACGCTCCCATAACTGAACATAACATTTAAAAGATACGTCGTCGGTGAAAATATTTTCAATTCGGACTTAGTCTCTGTACGGAGAGGCTACCGAGAAGCGCTACCGACGAACACTTTCTGATTAATTTAAAAATCAACCGTAAGAGATAGAGCCGTGGTTTGTTAAGCAAATGTGCGTCAAATACGCTCCCATAACTGAACATAACATTTAAAAGATACGTCGTCGGTGAAAATATTTTCAATTCGGACTTAGTCTCTGTACGGAGAGGCTACCGAGAAGCGCTACCGACGAAGATTTTCTAATTAATTTAAAAATCAACCGTAAGAGATGGAGCCGTGGTTTATTAAGCAAAAGTGCTTCAAATACGCTCCTATAACTGAGCATAACATTTAAAAGATACGTCGTCGGTGAAAATATTTTCAATTCGGACTTAGTCTCGGCACGGAGAGGCTACCGTGAAGCGCTACCGACGAAGACTTTCTGATTAATTTAAAAATCAACCGTAAGAGATAGAGCCGTGGTTTGTTAAGCAAATGTGCGTCAAATACGCTACTATAACTGAACATAACATTTACAAGATACGTCGTCGGTGAAAATATTTTCAATTCGGACAGTCTCTGTACGGAGAGGCTACCGAGAAGCGCTACCGACGAAGATTTTCTAATTAATTTAAAAATCAACCGTAAGAGATAGAGCCGTGGTTTATTAAGCAAAAGTACTTCAAATACGCTCCCATAACTGAACATAAGATTTACAAGATACGTCGTCGGTGAAAATATTTTCAATTCGGACTTAGTCTCTGTACGGAGAGGCTACCGAGAAGCGCTACCGACGAAGAGTTTCTGATTAAATTAAAAATCAACCGTAAGAGATGGAACCGTGGTTTATTAAGCAAAAGTGCTTCAAATACGCTCCCATAACTGAACATAACATTTAAAAGATACGTCGTCGGTGAAAATATTTTCAATTCGGACTTAGTCTCTGTACGGAGAGGCTACCGAGACGCGCTACCGACGAAAACTTTCTGATTAATTTAAAAATCAACCGTAAGAGATAGAGCCGTGGTTTGTTAAGCAAAAGTGCTTCAAATACGCTCCCATAACTGAACATAACATTTACAAGATACGTCGTCGGTGAAAATATTTTCAATTCGGACAGTCTCTGTACGGAAAGGCTACCGAGAAGCGCTACCGTCGAAGACTTTCTGATTAATTTAAAAATCAACCGTAAGAGATAGAGCCGTGGTTTATTAAGCAAAAGTGCTTCAAATACGCTCCCATAACTGAACATAACATTTAAAAGATACGTCGTCGGTGAAAATATTTTCAATTCGGACTTAGTCTCTGTACGGAGAGGCTACCGAGAAGCGCTACCGACGAACACTTTCTGATTAATTTAAAAATCAACCGTAAGAGATAGAGCCGTGGTTTGTTAAGCAAATGTGCGTCAAATACGCTCCCATAACTGAACATAACATTTAAAAGATACGTCGTCGGTGAAAATATTTTCAATTCGGACTTAGTCTCTGTACGGAGAGGCTACCGAGAAGCGCTACCGACGAAGATTTTCTAATTAATTTAAAAATCAACCGTAAGAGATAGAGCCGTGGTTTATTATGCAAAAGTGCTTCAAATACGCTCCTATAACTGAACATAACATTTAAAAGATACGTCGTCGGTGAGAATATTTTCAATTCGGACTTAGTCTCTGTACGGAGAGGCTACCGAGAAGCGCTACCGACGAAGACTTTCTGATTAATTTAAAAATCAACCGTAAGAGATAGAGCCGTGGTTTATTAAGCAAAAGTGCTTCAAATACGCTCCCATAACTGAACATAACATTTAAAAGATACGTCGTCGGTGAAAATATTTTCAATTCGGACTTAGTCTCTGTACGGAGAGGCTACCGAGAAGCGCTACCGACGAAGACTTTCTGATTAATTTAAAAATCAACCGTAAGAGATAGAGCCGTGGTTTATTAAGCAAAAGTGCTTCAAATACGCTCCCATAACTGAACATAACATTTAAAAGATACGTCGTCGGTGAAAATATTTTCAATTCGGACTTAGTCTCGGCACGGAGAGGCTACCGTGAAGCGCTACCGACGAAGAGTTTCTGATTAATTTAAAAATCAACCGTAAGAGATAGAGCCGTGGTTTATTAAGCAAAAGTGCTTCAAATACGCTCCCATAACTGAACATAACATTCAAAAGATACGTCGTCGGTGAAAATATTTTCAATTCGGACTTAGTCTCTGTAAGGAGAGGCTACCGAGAAGCGCTACCGACGAAGACTTTCTGATTAATTTAAAAATCAACCGTAAGAGATAGAGCCGTGGTTTATTAAGCAAAAGTGCTTCAAATACGCTCCTATAACTGAACATAACTTTTAAAAGATACGTCGTCGGTGAAAATATTTTCAATTCGGACTTAGTCTCGGCACGGAGAGGCTACCGTGAAGCGCTACCGACGAAGACTTTCTGGTTAATTTAAAAATCAACCGTAAGAGATAGAGCCGTGGTTTATTAAGCAAAAGTGCTTCAAATACGCTCCTATAACTGAACATAACATTTAAAAGATACGTCGTCGGTGAAAATATTTTCAATTCGGACTTAGTCTCTGTACGGAGAGGCTACCGAGAAGCGCTACCGACCAAGAGTTTCTGATTAATTTAAAAATCAACCGTAAGAGATAGAGCCGTGGTTTATTAAGCAAAAGTGCTTCAAATACGCTCCCATAACTGAACATAACATTTAAAACATACGTCGTCGGTGAAAATATTTTCAATTCGGACTTAGTCTCTGTACGGAGAGGCTACCGAGAAGCGCTACCGACGAAGATTTTCTAATTAATTTAAAAATCAACCGTAAGAGATAGAGCCGTGGTTTATTAAGCAAAAGTACTTCAAATACGCTCCCATAACTGAACATAACATTTACAAGATACGTCGTCGGTGAAAATATTTTCAATTCGGACTTAGTATCTGTACGGAGAGGCTACCGAGAAGCGCTACCGACGAAGATTTTCTAATTAATTTAAAAATCAACCGCAAGAGATAGAGCCGTGGTTTATTAAGCAAAAGTACTTCAAATACGCTCCCATAACTGAACATAAGATTTACAAGATACGTCGTCGGTGAAAATATTTTCAATTCGGACTTAGTCTCTGTACGGAGAGGCTACCGAGAAGCGCTACCGACGAAGACTTTCTGATTAATTTAAAAATCAACCGTAAGAGATAGAGCCGTGGTTTGTTAAGCAAATGTGCGTCAAATACGCTACTATAACTGAACATAACATTTAAAAGATACGTCGTCGGTGAAAATATTTTCAATTCGGACTTGGTCTCTGTACGGAGAGGCTACCGAGAAGCGCTACCGACGAGGAGTTTCTGATTAATTTAAAAATCAACCGTAAGAGATGGAGCCGTGGTTTATTAAGCAAAAGTGCTTCAAATACGCTCCTATAACTGAATATAACATTTAAAAGATACGTCGTCGGTGAAAATATTTTCAATTCGGACTTAGTCTCGGCACGGAGAGGCTACCGTGAAGCGCTACCGACGAAGATTTTCTAATTAATTTAAAAATCAACCGTAAGAGATAGAGCCGTGGTTTATTAAGCAAAAGTACTTCAAATACGCTCCCATAACTGAACATAAGATTTACAAGATACGTCGTCGGTGAAAATATTTTCAATTCGGACAGTCTCTGTACGGAGAGGCTACCGAGAAGCGCTACCGACGAAGACTTTCTGATTAATTTAAAAATCAACCGTAAGAGATAGAGCCGTGGTTTATTAAGCAAAAGTGCTTCAAATACGCTCCCATAACTGAACATAACATTTACAAGATACGTCGTCGGTGAAAATATTTTCAATTCGGACAGTCTCTGTACGGAAAGGCTACCGAGAAGCGCTACCGACGAAGACTTTCTGATTAATTTAAAAATCAACCGTAAGAGATAGAGCCGTGGTTTATTAAGCAAAAGTGCTTCAAATACGCTCCTATAACTGAACATAACATTTAAAAGATACGTCGTCGGTGAAAATATTTTCAATTCGGACTTAGTCTCTGTACGGAGAGGCTACCGAGAAGCGCTACCGACGAAGATTTTCTAATTAATTTAAAAATCAACCGTAAGAGATAGAGCCGTGGTTTATTAAGCAAAAGTACTTCAAATACGCTCCCATAACTGAACATAACATTTACAAGATACGTCGTCGGTGAAAATATTTTCAATTCGGACAGTCTCTGTACGGAAAGGCTACCGAGAAGCGCTACCGTCGAAGACTTTCTGATTAATTTAAAAATCAACCGTAAGAGATAGAGCCGTGGTTTATTAAGCAAAAGTGCTTCAAATACGCTCCCATAACTGAACATAACATTTAAAAGATACGTCGTCGGTGAAAATATTTTCAATTCGGACTTAGTCTCTGTACGGAGAGGCTACCGAGAAGCGCTACCGACGAAGACTTTCTGATTAATTTAAAAATCAACCGTAAGAGATAGAGCCGTGGTTTGTTAAGCAAATGTGCGTCAAATACGCTCCCATAACTGAACATAACATTTAAAAGATACGTCGTCGGTGAAAATATTTTCAATTCGGACTTAGTCTCTGTACGGAGAGGCTACCGAGAAGCGCTACCGACGAAGATTTTCTAATTAATTTAAAAATCAACCGTAAGAGATGGAGCCGTGGTTTATTAAGCAAAAGTGCTTCAAATACGCTCCTATAACTGAACATAACATTTAAAAGATACGTCGTCGGTGAAAATATTTTCAATTCGGACTTAGTCTCGGCACGGAGAGGCTACCGTGAAGCGCTACCGACGAAGACTTTCTGATTAATTTAAAAATCAACCGTAAGAGATAGAGCCGTGGTTTGTTAAGCAAATGTGCGTCAAATACGCTACTATAACTGAACATAACATTTACAAGATACGTCGTCGGTGAAAATATTTTCAATTCGGACAGTCTCTGTACGGAGAGGCTACCGAGAAGCGCTACCGACGAAGATTTTCTAATTAATTTAAAAATCAACCGTAAGAGATAGAGCCGTGGTTTATTAAGCAAAAGTACTTCAAATACGCTCCCATAACTGAACATAAGATTTACAAGATACGTCGTCGGTGAAAATATTTTCAATTCGGACTTAGTCTCTGTACGGAGAGGCTACCGAGAAGCGCTACCGACGAAGAGTTTCTGATTAATTTAAAAATCAACCGTAAGAGATGGAACCGTGGTTTATTAAGCAAAAGTGCTTCAAATACGCTCCCATAACTGAACATAACATTTAAAAGATACGTCGTCGGTGAAAATATTTTCAATTCGGACTTAGTCTCTGTACGGAGAGGCTACCGAGACGCGCTACCGACGAAAACTTTCTGATTAATTTAAAAATCAACCGTAAGAGATAGAGCCGTGGTTTGTTAAGCAAAAGTGCTTCAAATACGCTCCCATAACTGAACATAACATTTACAAGATACGTCGTCGGTGAAAATATTTTCAATTCGGACAGTCTCTGTACGGAAAGGCTACCGAGAAGCGCTACCGTCGAAGACTTTCTGATTAATTTAAAAATCAACCGTAAGAGATAGAGCCGTGGTTTATTAAGCAAAAGTGCTTCAAATACGCTCCCATAACTGAACATAACATTTAAAAGATACGTCGTCGGTGAAAATATTTTCAATTCGGACTTAGTCTCTGTACGGAGAGGCTACCGAGAAGCGCTACCGACGAACACTTTCTGATTAATTTAAAAATCAACCGTAAGAGATAGAGCCGTGGTTTGTTAAGCAAATGTGCGTCAAATACGCTCCCATAACTGAACATAACATTTAAAAGATACGTCGTCGGTGAAAATATTTTCAATTCGGACTTAGTCTCTGTACGGAGAGGCTACCGAGAAGCGCTACCGACGAAGATTTTCTAATTAATTTAAAAATCAACCGTAAGAGATAGAGCCGTGGTTTATTATGCAAAAGTGCTTCAAATACGCTCCTATAACTGAACATAACATTTAAAAGATACGTCGTCGGTGAGAATATTTTCAATTCGGACTTAGTCTCTGTACGGAGAGGCTACCGAGAAGCGCTACCGACGAAGACTTTCTGATTAATTTAAAAATCAACCGTAAGAGATAGAGCCGTGGTTTATTAAGCAAAAGTGCTTCAAATACGCTCCCATAACTGAACATAACATTTAAAAGATACGTCGTCGGTGAAAATATTTTCAATTCGGACTTAGTCTCTGTACGGAGAGGCTACCGAGAAGCGCTACCGACGAAGATTTTCTAATTAATTTAAAAATCAACCGTAAGAGATAGAGCCGTGGTTTATTAAGCAAAAGTGCTTCAAATACGCTCCCATAACTGAACATAACATTTAAAAGATACGTCGTCGGTGAAAATATTTTCAATTCGGACTTAGTCTCTGTACGGAGAGGCTACCGAGAAGCGCTACCGACGAAGATTTTCTAATTAATTTAAAAATCAACCGTAAGAGATAGAGCCGTGGTTTATAAAGCAAAAGTGCTTCAAATACGCTCCCATAACTGAACATAACATTTACAAGATACGTCGTCGGTGAAAATATTTTCAATTCGGACTTAGTCTCTGTACGGAGAGGCTACCGAGAAGCGCTACCGACGAAGATTTTCTGATTAATTTAAAAATCAACCGTAAGAGATAGAGCCGTGGTTTATTAAGCAAAAGTGCTTCAAATACGCTCCCATAACAGAACATAACATTTAAATGATACGTCGTCGGTGAAAATATTTTCAATTCGGACTTAGTCTCTGTACGGAGAGGCTACCGACAAGCGCTACCGACGAAGAGTTTCTGATTAATTTAAAAATCAACCGTAAGAGATGGAGCCGTGGTTTATTAAGCAAAAGTGCTTCAAATACGCTCCTATAACTGAACATAACATTTAAAAGATACGTCGTCGGTGAAAATATTTTCAATTCGGACTTAGTCTCTGTACGGAGAGGCTACCGACAAGCGCTACCGACGAAGAGTTTCTGATTAATTTAAAAATCAACCGTAAGAGATGGAGTCGTGGTTTATTAAGCAAAAGTGCTTCAAATACGCTCCCATAACAGAACATAACATTTAAATGATACGTCGTCGGTGAAAATATTTTCAATTCGGACTTAGTCTCTGTACGGAGAGGCTACCGAGAAGCGCTACCGACGAAGATTTTCAAATTAATTTAAAAAACAACCGTAAGAGATAGAGCCGTGGTTTATGAAGCAAAAGTGCTTCAAATACGCTCCCATAACTGAACATAACATTTAAAAGATACGTCGTCGGTGAAAATATTTTCAATTCGGACTTAGTCTCGGCACGGAGAGGCTACCGAGAAGCGCTACCGACGAAGACTTTCTGATTAATTTAAAAATCAACCGTAAGAGATAGAGCCGTGGTTTATTAAGCAAAAGTGCTTCAAATACGCTCCCATAACTGAACATAACATTTAAAAGATACGTCGTCGGTGAAAATATTTTCAATTCGGACTTAGTCTCTGTACGGAGAGGCTACCGAGAAGCGCTACCGACGAAGATTTTCTAATTAATTTAAAAATCAACCGTAAGAGATAGAGCCGTGGTTTTTTAAGCAAAAGTGCTTCAAATACGCTCCTATAACTGAACATAACATTTAAAAGATACGTCGTCGGTGAAAATATTTTCAATTCGGACTTAGTCTCTGTACGGAGAGGCTACCGAGAAGCGCTACCGATGAAGACTTTCTGATTAATTTAATAATCAACCGTAAGAGATAGAGCCGTGGTTTATTAAGCAAAAGTGCTTCAAATACGCTCCCATAACTGAACATAACATTTAAAAGATACGTCGTCGGTGAAAATATTTTCAATTCGGAGTTAGTCTCTGTACGGAGAGGCTACCGAGAAGCGCTACCGACGAAGATTTTCAAATTAATTTAAAAAACAACCGTAAGAGATAGAGCCGTGGTTTATGAAGCAAAAGTGCTTCAAATACGCTCCCATAACTGAACATAACATTTAAAAGATACGTCGTCGGTGAAAATATTTTCAATTCGGAGTTAGTCTCTGTACGGAGAGGCTACCGAGAAGCGCTACTGACGAAGACTTTCTGATTAATTTAAAAATCAACCGTAAGAGATAGAGCCGTGGTTTATTCAGCAAAAGTGCTTCAAATACGCTCCCATAACTGAACATAACATTTAAAAGATACGTCGTCGGTGAAAATATTTTCAATTCGGACTTAGTCTCTGTACGGAGAGGCTACCGAGAAGCGCTACCGACGAAGATTTTCTAATTAATTTAAAAATCAACCGTAAGAGATAGAGCCGTGGTTTATAAAGCAAAAGTGCTTCAAATACGCTCCCATAACTGAACATAACATTTACAAGATACGTCGTCGGTGAAAATACTTTCAATTCGGACACTCTCTGTACGGAGAGGCTACCGAGAAGCGCTACCGACGAAGACTTTCTGATAAATTTAAAAATCAACCGTAAGAGATGGAGCCGTGGTTTTTTAAGCAAAAGTGCTTCAAATACGCTCCTATAACTGAACATAACATTTAAAAGATACGTCGTCGGTGAAAATATTTTCAATTCGGACTTAGTCTCTGTACGGAGAGGCTACCGACAAGCGCTACCGACGAAGAGTTTCTGATTAATTTAAAAATCAACCGTAAGAGATGGAGCCGTGGTTTATTAAGCAAAAGTGCTTCAAATACGCTCCTATAACTGAGCATAACATTTAAAAGATACGTCGTCGGTGAAAATATTTTCAATTCGGAATTAGTCTCGGCACGGAGAGGCTACCGTGAAGCGCTACCGACGAAGACTTTCTGGTTAATTTAAAAATCAACCGTAAGAGATAGAGCCGTGGTTTATTATGCAAAAGTGCTTCAAATACGCTCCTATAACTGAACATAACATTTAAAAGATACGTCGTCGGTGAAAATATTTCCAATTCGGACTTAGTCTCTGTACGGAGAGGCTACCGAGAAGCGCTACCGACGAAGATTTTCTAATTAATTTAAAAAACAACCGTAAGAGATAGAGCCGTGGTTTATTAAGCAAAAGTGCTTCAAATACGCTCCCATAACTCAACATAACATTTAAAAGATACGTCGTCGGTGAAAATATTTTCAATTCGGACTTAGTCTCTGTACGGAGAGGTTACCGAGAAGCGCTACCGACGAAGACTTTCTGATTAATTTAAAAATCAACCGTAAGAGATGGAGCCGTGGTTTATTAAGCAAAAGTGCTTCAAATACGCTCCTATAACTGAACATAACATTTAAAAGATACGTCGTCGGTGAAAATATTTTCAATTCGGACTTAGTCTCTGTACGGAGAGGCTACCGACAAGCGCTACCGACGAAGAGTTTCTGATTAATTTAAAAATCAACCGTAAGAGATGGAGCCGTGGTTTATTAAGCAAAAGTGCTTCAAATACGCTCCTATAACTGAGCATAACATTTAAAAGATACGTCGTCGGTGAAAATATTTTCAATTCGGAATTAGTCTCGGCACGGAGAGGCTACCGTGAAGCGCTACCGACGAAGACTTTCTGGTTAATTTAAAAATCAACCGTAAGAGATAGAGCCGTGGTTTATTATGCAAAAGTGCTTCAAATACGCTCCTATAACTGAACATAACATTTAAAAGATACGTCGTCGGTGAAAATATTTCCAATTCGGACTTAGTCTCTGTACGGAGAGGCTACCGAGAAGCGCTACCGACGAAGATTTTCTAATTAATTTAAAAAACAACCCTAAGAGATAGAGCCGTGGTTTATTAAGCAAAAGTGCTTCAAATACGCTCCCATAACTCAACATAACATTTAAAAGATACGTCGTCGGTGAAAATATTTTCAATTCGGACTTAGTCTCTGTACGGAGAGGTTACCGAGAAGCGCTACCGACGAAGACTTTCTGATTAATTTAAAAATCAACCGTAAGAGATGGAGCCGTGGTTTATTAAGCAAAAGTGCTTCAAATACGCTCCTATAACTGAACATAACATTTAAAAGATACGTCGTCGGTGAAAATATTTTCAATTCGGACTTAGTCTCTGTACGGAGAGGCTACCGAGAAGCGCTACCGACGAAGATTTTCTAATTAATTTAAAAATCAACCGTAAGAGATAGAGCCGTGGTTTATTAAGCAAAAGTACTTCAAATACGCTCCCATAACTGAACATAACATTTACAAGATACGTCGTCGGTGAAAATATTTTCAATTCGGACAGTCTCTGTACGGAAAGGCTACCGAGAAGCGCTACCGACGAAGACTTTCTGATTAATTTAAAAATCAACCGTAAGAGATGGAGCCGTGGTTTTTTAAGCAAAAGTGCTTCAAATACGCTCCTATAACTGAACATAACATTTAAAAGATACGTCGTCGGTGAAAATATTTTCAATTCGGACTTAGTCTCTGTACGGAGAGGCTACCGAGAAGCGCTACCGATGAAGACTTTCTGATTAATTTAAAAATCAACCGTAAGAGATAGAGCCGTGGTTTATTAAGCAAAAGTGCTTCAAATACGCTCCCATAACAGAACATAACATTTAAATGATACGTCGTCGGTGAAAATATTTTCAATTCGGACTTAGTCTCTGTACGGAGAGGCTACCGACAAGCGCTACCGACGAAGAGTTTCTGATTAATTTAAAAATCAACCGTAAGAGATGGAGCCGTGGTTTATTAAGCAAAAGTGCTTCAAATACGCTCCTATAACTGAACATAACATTTAAAAGATACGTCGTCGGTGAAAATATTTTCAATTCGGACTTAGTCTCGGCACGGAGAGGCTACCGAGAAGCGCTACCGACGAAGACTTTCTGATAAATTTAAAAATCAACCGTAAGAGATGGAGCCGTGGTTTATTAAGCAAAAGTGCTTCAAATACGCTCCTATAACTGAACATAACATTTAAAAGATACGTCGTCGGTGAAAATATTTTCAATTCGGACTTAGTCTCTGTACGGAGAGGCTACCGAGAAGCGCTACCGACGAAGATTTTCTAATTAATTTAAAAAACAACCGTAAGAGATAGAGCCGTGGTTTATTAAGCAAAAGTGCTTCAAATACGCTCCCATAACTGAACATAACATTTAAAAGATACGTCGTCGGTGAAAATATTTTCAATTCGGAGTTAGTCTCTGTACGGAGAGGCTACCGAGAAGCGCTACCGACGAAGATTTTCAAATTAATTTAAAAAACAAACGTAAGAGATAGAGCCGTGGTTTATGAAGCAAAAGTGCTTCAAATACGCTCCCATAACTGAACATAACATTTAAAAGATACGTCGTCGGTGAAAATATTTTCAATTCGGAGTTAGTCTCTGTACGGAGAGGCTACCGAGAAGCGCTACCGACGAAGATTTTCAAATTAATTTAAAAAACAACCGTAAGAGATAGAGCCGTGGTTTATGAAGCAAAAGTGCTTCAAATACGCTCCCATAACTGAACATAACATTTAAAAGATACGTCGTCGGTGAAAATATTTTCAATTCGGAGTTAGTCTCTGTACGGAGAGGCTACCGAGAAGCGCTACTGACGAAGACTTTCTGATTAATTTAAAAATCAACCGTAAGAGATAGAGCCGTGTTTTATGAAGCAAAAGTGCTTCAAATACGCTCCCATAACTGAACATAACATTTAAAAGATACGTCGTCGGCGAAAATATTTTCAATTCGGAGTTAGCCTCTGTACGGAGAGGCTACCGAGAAGCGCTACCGACGAAGACTTTCTGATTAATTTAAAAATCAACCGTAAGAGATAGAGCCGTGGTTTATTAAGCAAAAGTGCTTCAAATACGCTCCCATAACTGAACATAACATTTAAAAGATACGTCGTCGGTGAAAATATTTTCAATTCGGACTTAGTCTCTGTACGGAGAGGCTACCGAGAAGCGCTACCGATGAAGAGTTTCTGATTAATTTAAAAATCAACCGTAAGAGATGGAGCCGTGGTTTATTAAGCAAAAGTGCTTCAAATACGCTCCTATAACTGAACATAACATTTAAAAGATACGTCGTCGGTGAAAATATTTTCAATTCGGACTTAGTCTCGGCACGGAGAGGCTACCGAGAAGCGCTACCGACGAAGACTTTCTGATAAATTTAAAAATCAACCGTAAGAGATGGAGCCGTGGTTTATTAAGCAAAAGTGCTTCAAATACGCTCCTATAACTGAACATAACATTTAAAAGATACGTCGTCGGTGAAAATATTTTCAATTCGGACTTAGTCTCTGTACGGAGAGGCTACCGAGAAGCGCTACCGACGAAGATTTTCTAATTAATTTAAAAAACAACCGTAAGAGATAGAGCCGTGGTTTATTAAGCAAAAGTGCTTCAAATACGCTCCCATAACTGAACATAACATTTAAAAGATACGTCGTCGGTGAAAATATTTTCAATTCGGAGTTAGTCTCTGTACGGAGAGGCTACCGAGAAGCGCTACCGACGAAGATTTTCAAATTAATTTAAAAAACAAACGTAAGAGATAGAGCCGTGGTTTATGAAGCAAAAGTGCTTCAAATACGCTCCCATAACTGAACATAACATTTAAAAGATACGTCGTCGGTGAAAATATTTTCAATTCGGAGTTAGTCTCTGTACGGAGAGGCTACCGAGAAGCGCTACCGACGAAGATTTTCAAATTAATTTAAAAAACAACCGTAAGAGATAGAGCCGTGGTTTATGAAGCAAAAGTGCTTCAAATACGCTCCCATAACTGAACATAACATTTAAAAGATACGTCGTCGGTGAAAATATTTTCAATTCGGAGTTAGTCTCTGTACGGAGAGGCTACCGAGAAGCGCTACTGACGAAGACTTTCTGATTAATTTAAAAATCAACCGTAAGAGATAGAGCCGTGGTTTATGAAGCAAAAGTGCTTCAAATACGCTCCCATAACTGAACATAACATTTAAAAGATACGTCGTCGGCGAAAATATTTTCAATTCGGAGTTAGCCTCTGTACGGAGAGGCTACCGAGAAGCGCTACCGACGAAGACTTTCTGATTAATTTAAAAATCAACCGTAAGAGATAGAGCCGTGGTTTATTAAGCAAAAGTGCTTCAAATACGCTCCCATAACTGAACATAACATTTAAAAGATACGTCGTCGGTGAAAATATTTTCAATTCGGACTTAGTCTCTGTACGGAGAGGCTACCGAGAAGCGCTACCGACGAAGATTTTCTAATTAATTTAAAAATCAACCGTAAGAGATAGAGCCGTGGTTTTTTAAGCAAAAGTGCTTCAAATACGCTCCTATAACTGAACATAACATTTAAAAGATACGTCGTCGGTGAAAATATTTTCAATTCGGACTTAGTCTCTGTACGGAGAGGCTACCGAGAAGCGCTACCGATGAAGACTTTCTGATTAATTTAATAATCAACCGTAAGAGATAGAGCCGTGGTTTATTAAGCAAAAGTGCTTCAAATACGCTCCCATAACAGAACATAACATTTAAATGATACGTCGTCGGTGAAAATATTTTCAATTCGGACTTAGTCTCTGTACGGAGAGGCTACCGACAAGCGCTACCGACGAAGAGTTTCTGATTAATTTAAAAATCAACCGTAAGAGATGGAGCCGTGGTTTATTAAGCAAAAGTGCTTCAAATACGCTCCTATAACTGAACATAACATTTAAAAGATACGTCGTCGGTGAAAATATTTTCAATTCGGACTTAGTCTCGGCACGGAGAGGCT
Organism: Nysson spinosus; assembly: GCA_910591585.2. Taxonomy (NCBI): domain Eukaryota; kingdom Metazoa; phylum Arthropoda; class Insecta; order Hymenoptera; family Crabronidae; genus Nysson; species Nysson spinosus. The sequence continues at coordinate 2,153,117 of CAJUYC020000091.1, read as the reverse complement.
ACCGAGAAGCGCTACCGACGAAGACTTTCTGATAAATTTAAAAATCAACCGTAAGAGATGGAGCCGTGGTTTATTAAGCAAAAGTGCTTCAAATACGCTCCTATAACTGAACATAACATTTAAAAGATACGTCGTCGGTGAAAATATTTTCAATTCGGACTTAGTCTCTGTACGGAGAGGCTACCGAGAAGCGCTACCGACGAAGATTTTCTAATTAATTTAAAAATCAACCGTAAGAGATAGAGCCGTGGTTTATAAAGCAAAAGTGCTTCAAATACGCTCCCATAACTGAACATAACATTTACAAGATACGTCGTCGGTGAAAATATTTTCAATTCGGACAGTCTCTGTACGGAGAGGCTACCGAGAAGCGCTACCGACGAAGACTTTCTGATTAATTTAAAAATCAACCGTAAGAGATGGAGCCGTGGTTTATTAAGCAAAAGTGCTTCAAATACGCTCCTATAACTGAACATAACATTTAAAAGATACGTCGTCGGTGAAAATATTTTCAATTCGGACTTAGTCTCTGTACGGAGAGGCTACCGACAAGCGCTACCGACGAAGATTTTCTCATTAATTTAAAAATCAACCGTAAGAGATAGAGCCGTGGTTTATAAAGCAAAAGTGCTTCAAATACGCTCCCATAACTGAACATAACATTTACAAGATACGTCGTCGGTGAAAATATTTTCAATTCGGACTTAGTCGCGGCACGGAGAGGCTACCGAGAAGCGCTACCGACGAAGACTTTCTGATAAATTTAAAAATCAACCGTAAGAGATGGAGCCGTCGTTTATTAAGCAAAAGTGCTTCAAATACGCTCCTATAACTGAACATAACATTTAAAAGATACGTCGTCGGTGAAAATATTTTCAATTCGGACTTAGTCTCTGTACGGAGAGGCTACCGAGAAGCGCTACCGACGAAGATTTTCTAATTAATTTAAAAAACAACCGTAAGAGATAGAGCCGTGGTTTATTAAGCAAAAGTGCTTCAAATACGCTCCCATAACTGAACATAACATTTAAAAGATACGTCGTCGGTGAAAATATTTTCAATTCGGAGTTAGTCTCTGTACGGAGAGGCTACCGAGAAGCGCTACCGACGAAGATTTTCAAATTAATTTAAAAAACAACCGTAAGAGATAGAGCCGTGGTTTATGAAGCAAAAGTGCTTCAAATACGCTCCCATAACTGAACATAACATTTAAAAGATACGTCGTCGGTGAAAATATTTTCAATTCGGAGTTAGTCTCTGTACGGAGAGGCTACCGAGAAGCGCTACCGACGAAAACTTTGTGATTAATTTAAAAATCAACCGTAAGAGATAGAGCCGTGGTTTATTAAGCAAAAGTGCTTCAAATACGCTCCCATAACTGAACATAACATTTAAAAGATATGTCGTCGGTGAAAATATTTTCAATTCGGACTTAGTCTCTGTACGGAGAGGCTACCGAGAAGCGCTACCGACGAAGATTTTCTAATTAATTTAAAAATCAACCGTAAGAGATAGAGCCGTGGTTTATAAAGCAAAAGTGCTTCAAATACGCTCCCATAACTGAACATAACATTTACAAGATACGTCGTCGGTGAAAATATTTTCAATTCGGACAGTCTCTGTACGGAGAGGCTACCGAGAAGCGCTACCGACGAAGACTTTCTGATTAATTTAAAAATCAACCGTAAGAGATGGAGCCGTGGTTTATTAAGCAAAAGTGCTTCAAATACGCTCCTATAACTGAACATAACATTTAAAAGATACGTCGTCGGTGAAAATATTTTCAATTCGGACTTAGTCTCTGTACGGAGAGGCTACCGACAAGCGCTACCGACGAAGAGTTTCTGATTAATTTAAAAATCAACCGTAAGAGATGGAGCCGTGGTTTATTAAGCAAAAGTGCTTCAAATACGCTCCTATAACTGAGCATAACATTTAAAAGATACGTCGTCGGTGAAAATATTTTCAATTCGGAATTAGTCTCGGCACGGAGAGGCTACCGTGAAGCGCTACCGACGAAGACTTTCTGGTTAATTTAAAAATCAACCGTAAGAGATAGAGCCGTGGTTTATTATGCAAAAGTGCTTCAAATACGCTCCTATAACTGAACATAACATTTAAAAGATACGTCGTCGGTGAAAATATTTTCAATTCGGACTTAGTCTCTGTACGGAGAGGCTACCGACAAGCGCTACCGACGAAGAGTTTCTGATTAATTTAAAAATCAACCGTAAGAGATGGAGCCGTGGTTTATTAAGCAAAAGTGCTTCAAATACGCTCCTATAACTGAGCATAACATTTAAAAGATACGTCGTCGGTGAAAATATTTTCAATTCGGACTTAGTCTCGGCACGGAGAGGCTACCGTGAAGCGCTACCGACGAAGACTTTCTGGTTAATTTAAAAATCAACCGTAAGAGATAGAGCCGTGGTTTATTATGCAAAAGTGCTTCAAATACGCTCCTATAACTGAACATAACATTTAAAAGATACGTCGTCGGTGAAAATATTTTCAATTCGGACTTAGTCTCTGTACGGAGAGGCTACCGAGAAGCGCTACCGACGAAGATTTTCTAATTAATTTAAAAAACAACCGTAAGAGATAGAGCCGTGGTTTATTAAGCAAAAGTGCTTCAAATACGCTCCCATAACTGAACATAACATTTAAAAGATACGTCGTCGGTGAAAATATTTTCAATTCGGAGTTAGTCTCTGTACGGAGAGGCTACCGAGAAGCGCTACCGACGAAGACTTTCTAATTAATTTAAAAAACAACCGTAAGAGATAGAGCCGTGGTTTATTAAGCAAAAGTGCTTCAAATACGCTCCCATAACTGAACATAACATTTAAAAGATACGTCGTCGGTGAAAATATTTTCAATTCGGAGTTAGTCTCTGTACGGAGAGGCTACCGAGAAGCGCTACCGACGAAGACTTTCTGGTTAATTTAAAAATCAACCGTAAGAGATAGAGCCGTGGTTTATTATGCAAAAGTGCTTCAAATACGCTCCTATAACTCAATCTAACATTCAAAAGATACGTCGTCGGTGAAAATATTTTCAATTCGGACTTAGTCTCTGTACGGAGAGGCTACCGAGAATCGCTACCGACGAAGATTTTCTAATTAATTTAAAAAACAACCGTAAGAGATAGAGCCGTGGTTTATTAAGCAAAAGTGCTTCAAATACGCTCCCATAACTGAACATAACATTTGAAAGATACGTCGTCGGTGAAAATATTTTCAATTCGGAGTTAGTCTCTGTACGGAGAGGCTACCGAGAAGCGCTACCGACGAAGACTTTCTAATTAATTTAAAAAACAACCGTAAGAGATAGAGCCGTGGTTTATTAAGCAAAAGTGCTTCAAATACGCTCCCATAACTGAACATAACATTTAAAAGATACGTCGTCGGTGAAAATATTTTCAATTCGGACTTAGTCTCGGCACGGAGAGGGTACCGTGAAGCGCTACCGACGAAGACTTTCTGGTTAATTTAAAAATCAACCGCAAGAGATAGAGCCGTGGTTTATTAAGCAAAAGTGCTTCAAATACGCTCCTATAACTGAACATAACATTTAAAAGATACGTCGTCGGTGAAAATATTTTCAATTCGGACTTAGTCTCGGCACGGAGAGGCTACCGTGAAGCGCTACCGACGAAGACTTTCTGGTTAATTTAAAAATCAACCGTAAGAGATAGAGCCGTGGTTTATTATGCAAAAGTGCTTCAAATACGCTCCTATAACTCAATCTAACATTCAAAAGATACGACGTCGGTGAAAATATTTTCAATTCGGACTTAGTCTCTGTACGGAGAGGCTACCGAGAAGCGCTACCGATGAAGAGTTTCTGATTAATTTAAAAATCAACCGTAAGCGATGGAGCCGTGGTTTATTAAGCAAAAGTGCTTCAAATACGCTCCCATAACTGAACATAACATTTGAAAGATACGTCGTCGGTGAAAATATTTTCAATTCGGAGTTAGTCTCTGTACGGAGAGGCTACCGAGAAGCGCTACCGACGAAGACTTTCTAATTAATTTAAAAAACAACCGTAAGAGATAGAGCCGTGGTTTATTAAGCAAAAGTGCTTCAAATACGCTCCCATAACTGAACATAACATTTAAAAGATACGTCGTCGGTGAAAATATTTTCAATTCGGACTTAGTCTCGGCACGGAGAGGCTACCGTGAAGCGCTACCGACGAAGACTTTCTGGTTAATTTAAAAATCAACCGCAAGAGATAGAGCCGTGGTTTATTAAGCAAAAGTGCTTCAAATACGCTCCTATAACTGAACATAACATTTAAAAGATACGTCGTCGGTGAAAATATTTTCAATTCGGACTTAGTCTCGGCACGGAGAGGCTACCGTGAAGTGCTACCGACGAAGACTTTCTGGTTAATTTAAAAATCAACCGTAAGAGATGGAGCCGTGGTTTATTATGCAAAAGTGCTTCAAATACGCTCCTATAACTCAATCTAACATTCAAAAGATACGACGTCGGTGAAAATATTTTCAATTCGGACTTAGTCTCTGTACGGAGAGGCTACCGAGAAGCGCTACCGATGAAGAGTTTCTGATTAATTTAAAAATCAACCGTAAGCGATGGAGCCGTGGTTTATTAAGCAAAAGTGCTTCAAATACGCTCCTATAACTGAACATAACATTTAAAAGATACGTCGTCGGTGAAAATATTTTCAATTCGGAGTTAGTCTCTGTACGGAGAGGCTACCGAGAAGCGCTACCGACGAAGACTTTCTAATTAATTTAAAAAACAACCGTAAGAGATAGAGCCGTGGTTTATTAAGCAAAAGTGCTTCAAATACGCTCCCATAACTGAACATAACATTTAAAAGATACGTCGTCGGTGAAAATATTATCAATTCGGAGTTAGTCTCTGTACGGAGAGGCTACCGAGAAGCGCTACCGACGAAGACTTTCTGGTTAATTTAAAAATCAACCGTAAGAGATAGAGCCGTGGTTTATTAAGCAAAAGTGCTTCAAATACGCTCCCATAACTGAACATAACATTTAAAAGATACGTCGTCGGTGAAAATATTTTCAATTCGGACTTAGTCTCGGCACGGAGAGGGTACCGTGAAGCGCTACCGACGAAGACTTTCTGGTTAATTTAAAAATCAACCGCAAGAGATAGAGCCGTGGTTTATTAAGCAAAAGTGCTTCAAATACGCTCCTATAACTGAACATAACATTTAAAAGATACGTCGTCGGTGAAAATATTTTCAATTCGGACTTAGTCTCGGCACGGAGAGGCTACCGTGAAGCGCTACCGACAAAGACTTTCTGGTTAATTTAAAAATCAACCGTAAGAGATAGAGCCGTGGTTTATTATGCAAAAGTGCTTCAAATACGCTCCTATAACTCAATCTAACATTCAAAAGATACGACGTCGGTGAAAATATTTTCAATTCGGACTTAGTCTCTGTACGGAGAGGCTACCGAGAAGCGCTACCGATGAAGAGTTTCTGATTAATTTAAAAATCAACCGTAAGCGATGGAGCCGTGGTTTATTAAGCAAAAGTGCTTCAAATACGCTCCTATAACTGAACATAACATTTAAAAGATACGTCGTCGGTGAAAATATTTTCAATTCGGACTTAGTCTCTGTACGGAGAGGCTACCGAGAAGCGCTACCGACGAAGACTTTCTGGTTAATTTAAAATTCAACCGTAAGAGATAGAGCCGTGGTTTATTAAGCAAAAGTGCTTCAAATACGCTCCCATAACTGAACATAACATTTAAAAGATACGTCGTCGGTGAAAATATTTTCAATTCGGACTTAGTCTCGGCACGGAGAGGCTACCGTGAAGCGCTACCGACGAAGACTTTCTGGTTAATTTAAAAATCAACCGCAAGAGATAGAGCCGTGGTTTATTAAGCAAAAGTGCTTCAAATACGCTCCTATAACTGAACATAACATTTAAAAGATACGTCGTCGGTGAAAACATTTTCAATTCGGACTTAGTCTCGGCACGGAGAGGCTACCGTGAAGCGCTACCGACGAAGACTTTCTGGTTAATTTAAAAATCAACCGTAAGAGATAGAGCCGTGGTTTATTATGCAAAAGTGCTTCAAATACGCTCCTATAACTCAATCTAACATTCAAAAGATACGACGTCGGTGAAAATATTTTCAATTCGGACTTAGTCTCTGTACGGAGAGGCTACCGAGAAGCGCTACCGACGAAGACTTTCTGATTAATTTAAAAATCAACCGTAAGAGATCGAGCCGTGGTTTATTAAGCAAAAGTGCTTCAAATACGCTCCTATAACTGAACATAACATTTAAAAGATACGTCGTCGGTGAAAATATTTTCAATTCGGACTTAGTCTCTGTACGGAGAGGCTACCGACAAGCGCTACCGACGAAGACTTTCTGATTAATTTAAAAATCAACCGTAAGAGATAGAGCCGTGGTTTATTAAGCAAAAGTGCTTCAAATACGCTCCCATAACTCAATCTAACATTCAAAAGATACGTCGTCGGTGAAGATATTTTCAATTCGGACTTAGTCTCTGTACGGAGAGGCTACCGAGAAGCGCTACCGACGAAGACTTTCTGATTAATTTAAAAATCAACCGTAAGAGATAGAGCCGTGGTTTATTAAGCAAAAGTGCTTCAAATACGCTCCTATAACTGAACATAACATTTAAAAGATACGTCGTCGGTGAAAATATTTTCAATTCGGACTTAGTCTCTGTACAGAGAGGATACCGACAAGCGCTACCGACGAAGAGTTTCTGATTAATTTAAAAATCAACCGTAAGAGATGGAGCCGTGGTTTATTAAGCAAAAGTGCTTCAAATACGCTCCTATAACTGAACATAACATTTAAAAGATACGTCGTCGGTGAAAATATTTTCAATTCGGACTTGGTCTCGGCACGGAGAGGCTACCGTGAAGCGCTACCGACGAAGACTTTCTGATTAATTTAAAAATCAACCGTAAGAGATAGAGCCGTGGTTTATTAAGCAAAAGGGCTTCAAATACGCTCCTATAACTGAACATAACATTTAAAAGATACGTCGTCGGTGAAAATATTTTCAATTCGGACTTAGTCTCTATACGGAGAGGCTACCGACAAGCGCTACCGACGAAGACTTTCTGATTAATTTAAAAATCAACCGTAAGAGATAGAGCCGTGGTTTATTAAGCAAAAGTGCTTCAAATACGCTCCCATAACTCAATCTAACATTTAAAAGATACGTCGTCGGTGAAAATATTTTCAATTCGGACTTAGTCTCTATACGGAGAGGCTACCGACAAGCGCTACCGACGAAGACTTTCTGATTAATTTAAAAATCAACCGTAAGAGATAGAGCCGTGGTTTATTAAGCAAAAGTGCTTCAAATACGCTCCTATAACTGAACATAACATTTAAAAGATACGTCGTCGGTGAAAATATTTTCAATTCGGACTTAGTCTCTGTACAGAGAGGATACCGACAAGCGCTACCGACGAAGAGTTTCTGATTAATTTAAAAATCAACCGTAAGAGATGGAGCCGTGGTTTATTAAGCAAAAGTGCTTCAAATACGCTCCTATAACTGAACATAACATTTAAAAGATACGTCGTCGGTGAAAATATTTTCAATTCGGACTTGGTCTCGGCACGGAGAGGCTACCGTGAAGCGCTACCGACGAAGACTTTCTGATTAATTTAAAAATCAACCGTAAGAGATAGAGCCGTGGTTTATTAAGCAAAAGGGCTTCAAATACGCTCCTATAACTGAACATAACATTTAAAAGATACGTCGTCGGTGAAAATATTTTCAATTCGGACTTAGTCTCTATACGGAGAGGCTACCGACAAGCGCTACCGACGAAGACTTTCTGATTAATTTAAAAATCAACCGTAAGAGATAGAGCCGTGGTTTATTAAGCAAAAGGGCTTCAAATACGCTCCTATAACTGAACATAACATTTAAAAGATACGTCGTCGGTGAAAATATTTTCAATTCGGACTTAGTCTCGGCACGGAGAGGCTACCGTGAAGCGCTACCGACGAAGACTTTCTGGTTAATTTAAAAATCAACCGTAAGAGATAGAGCCGTGGTTTATAAAGCAAAAGTGCTTCAAATACGCTCCCATAACTGAACATAACATTTACAAGATACGTCGTCGGTGAAAATATTTTCAATTCGGACAGTCTCTGTACGGAGAGGCTACCGAGAAGCGCTACCGACGAAGACTTTCTGATTAATTTAAAAATCAACCGTAAGAGATGGAGCCGTGGTTTATTAAGCAAAAGTGCTTCAAATACGCTCCTATAACTGAACATAACATTTAAAAGATACGTCGTCGGTGAAAATATTTTCAATTCGGACAGTCTCTGTACGGAGAGGCTACCGAGAAGCGCTACCGACGAAGACTTTCTGATTAATTTAAAAATCAACCGTAAGAGATGGAGCCGTGGTTTATTATGCAAAAATGCTTCAAATACGCTCCTATAACTGAACATAACATTTAAAAGATACGTCGTCGGTGAAAATATTTTCAATTCGGACTTAGTCTCGGCACGGAGAGGCTACCGTGAAGCGCTACCGACGAAGACTTTCTGGTTAATTTAAAAATCAACCGTAAGAGATAGAGCCGTGGTTTATTATGCAAAAGTGCTTCAAATACGCTCCTATAACTCAATCTAACATTCAAAAGATACGACGTCGGTGAAAATATTTTCAATTCGGACTTAGTCTCTGTACGGAGAGGCTACCGAGAAGCGCTACCGACGAAGACTTTCTGATTAATTTAAAAATCAACCGTAAGAGATGGAGCCGTGGTTTATTAAGCAAAAGTGCTTCAAATACGCTCCTATAACTCAACATAACATTTAAAAGATACGTCGTCGGTGAAAATATTTTCAATTCGGACTTAGTCTCTGTACGGAGAGGTTACCGAGAAGCGCTACCGACGAAGACTTTCTGATTAATTTAAAAATCAACCGTAAGAGATGGAGCCGTGGTTTATTAAGCAAAAGTGCTTCAAATACGCTCCTATAACTGAACATAACATTTAAAAGATACGTCGTCGGTGAAAATATTTTCAATTCGGACTTAGTCTCTGTACGGAGAGGTTACCGAGAAGCGCTACCGACGAAGACTTTCTGATTAATTTAAAAATCAACCGTAAGAGATGGAGCCGTGGTTTATTAAGCAAAAGTGCTTCAAATACGCTCCTATAACTGAACATAACATTTAAAAGATACGTCGTCGGTGAAAATATTTTCAATTCGGACTTAGTCTCTGTACGGAGAGGCTACCGACAAGCGCTACCGACGAAGAGTTTCTGATTAATTTAAAAATCAACCGTAAGAGATGGAGCCGTGGTTTATTAAGCAAAAGTGCTTCAAATACGCTCCTATAACTGAGCATAACATTTAAAAGATACGTCGTCGGTGAAAATATTTTCAATTCGGACTTAGTCTCGGCACGGAGAGGCTACCGTGAAGCGCTACCGACGAAGACTTTCTGGTTAATTTAAAAATCAACCGTAAGAGATAGAGCCGTGGTTTATTATGCAAAAGTGCTTCAAATACGCTCCTATAACTGAACATAATATTTAAAAGAGACGTCGTCGGTGAAAATATTTTCAATTCGGACTTAGTCTCTGTACGGAGAGGCTACCGAGAAGCGCTACCGACGAAGACTTTCTGATTAATTTAAAAATCAACCGTAAGAGATAGAGCCGTGGTTTATTAAGCAAAAGTGCTTCAAATACGCTCCTATAACTGAACATAACATTTAAAAGATACGTCGTCGGTGAAAATATTTTCAATTCGGACTTAGTCTCTGTACGGAGAGGCTACCGACAAGCGCTACCGACGAAGACTTTCTGATTAATTTAAAAATCAACCGTAAGAGATAGAGCCGTGGTTTATTAAGCAAAAGTGCTTCAAATACGCTCCCATAACTGAACATAACATTTAAAAGATACGTCGTCGGTGAAAATATTTTCAATTCGGACTTAGTCTCTGTACGGAGAGGTTACCGAGAAGCGCTACCGACGAAGACTTTCTGATTAATTTAAAAATCAACCGTAAGAGATAGAGCCGTGGTTTATTAAGCAAAAGTGCTTCAAATACGCTCCCATAACTCAATCTAACATTCAAAAGATACGTCGTCGGTGAAAATATTTTCAATTCGGACTTAGTCTCTGTACGGAGAGGCTACCGAGAAGCGCTACCGACGAAGACTTTCTGATTAATTTAAAAATCAACCGTAAGAGATAGAGCCGTGGTTTATTAAGCAAAAGTGCTTCAAATACGCTCCCATAACTGAACATAACATTTAAAAGATACGTCGTCGGTGAAAATATTTTCAATTCGGACTTAGTCTCTGTACAGAGAGGATACCGATAAGCGCTACCGACGAAGAGTTTCTGATTAATTTAAAAATCAACCGTAAGAGATGGAGCCGTGGTTTATTAAGCAAAAGTGCTTCAAATACGCTCCTATAACTGAACATAACATTTAAAAGATACGTCGTCGGTGAAAATATTTTCAATTCGGACTTAGTCTCTGTACGGAGAGGTTACCGAGAAGCGCTACCGACGAAGACTTTCTGATTAATTTAAAAATCAACCGTAAGAGATAGAGCCGTGGTTTATTAAGCAAAAGTGCTTCAAATACGCTCCCATAACTCAATCTAACATTCAAAAGATACGTCGTCGGTGAAAATATTTTCAATTCGGACTTAGTCTCTGTACAGAGAGGATACCGACAAGCGCTACCGACGAAGAGTTTCTGATTAATTTAAAAATCAACCGTAAGAGATGGAGCCGTGGTTTATTAAGCAAAAGTGCTTCAAATACGCTCCTATAACTGAACATAACATTTAAAAGATACGTCGTCGGTGAAAATATTTTCAATTCGGACTTGGTCTCGGCACGGAGAGGCTACCGTGAAGCGCTACCGACGAAGACTTTCTGGTTAATTTAAAAATCAACCGCAAGAGATAGAGCCGTGGTTTATTATGCAAAAGTGCTTCAAATACGCTCCTATAACTCAATCTAACATTCAAAAGATACGACGTCGGTGAAAATATTTTCAATTCGGACTTAGTCTCTGTACGGAGAGGCTACCGAGAAGCGCTACCGACGAAGACTTTCTGATTAATTTAAAAATCAACCGTAAGAGATCGAGCCGTGGTTTATTAAGCAAAAGTGCTTCAAATACGCTCCTATAACTGAACATAACATTTAAAAGATACGTCGTCGGTGAAAATATTTTCAATTCGGACTTAGTCTCTGTACGGAGAGGCTACCGACAAGCGCTACCGACGAAGACTTTCTGATTAATTTAAAAATCAACCGTAAGAGATAGAGCCGTGGTTTATTAAGCAAAAGTGCTTCAAATACGCTCCCATAACTCAATCTAACATTCAAAAGATACGTCGTCGGTGAAGATATTTTCAATTCGGACTTAGTCTCTGTACGGAGAGGCTACCGAGAAGCGCTACCGACGAAGACTTTCTGATTAATTTAAAAATCAACCGTAAGAGATAGAGCCGTGGTTTATTAAGCAAAAGTGCTTCAAATACGCTCCTATAACTGAACATAACATTTAAAAGATACGTCGTCGGTGAAAATATTTTCAATTCGGACTTAGTCTCTGTACAGAGAGGATACCGACAAGCGCTACCGACGAAGAGTTTCTGATTAATTTAAAAATCAACCGTAAGAGATGGAGCCGTGGTTTATTAAGCAAAAGTGCTTCAAATACGCTCCTATAACTGAACATAACATTTAAAAGATACGTCGTCGGTGAAAATATTTTCAATTCGGACTTGGTCTCGGCACGGAGAGGCTACCGTGAAGCGCTACCGACGAAGACTTTCTGGTTAATTTAAAAATCAACCGTAAGAGATAGAGCCGTGGTTTATTATGCAAAAGTGCTTCAAATACGCTCCTATAACTCAATCTAACATTCAAAAGATACGACGTCGGTGAAAATATTTTCAATTCGGACTTAGTCTCTGTACGGAGAGGCTACCGAGAAGCGCTACCGACGAAGACTTTCTGATTAATTTTAAAAATCAACCGTAAGAGATCGAGCCGTGGTTTATTAAGCAAAAGTGCTTCAAATACGCTCCTATAACTGAACATAACATTTAAAAGATACGTCGTCGGTGAAAATATTTTCAATTCGGACTTAGTCTCTGTACGGAGAGGCTACCGAGAAGCGCTACCGACGAAGACTTTCTGATTAATTTAAAAATCAACCGTAAGAGATAGAGCCGTGGTTTATTAAGCAAAAGTGCTTCAAATACGCTCCTATAACTGAACATAACATTTAAAAGATACGTCGTCGGTGAAAATATTTTCAATTCGGACTTAGTCTCTGTACAGAGAGGATACCGACAAGCGCTACCGACGAAGAGTTTCTGATTAATTTAAAAATCAACCGTAAGAGATGGAGCCGTGGTTTATTAAGCAAAAGTGCTTCAAATACGCTCCTATAACTGAACATAACATTTAAAAGATACGTCGTCGGTGAAAATATTTTCAATTCGGACTTAGTCTCTGTACGGAGAGGCTACCGACAAGCGCTACCGACGAAGATTTTCTAATTAATTTAAAAATCAACCGTAAGAGATAGAGCCGTGGTTTATAAAGCAAAAGTGCTTCAAATACGCTCCCATAACTGAACATAAGATTTACAAGATACGTCGTCGGTGAAAATATTTTCAATTCGGACTTAGTCTCTGTACGGAGAGGCTACCGACAAGCGCTACCGACGAAGACTTTCTGATTAATTTAAAAATCAACCGTAAGAGATAGAGCCGTGGTTTATTAAGCAAAAGTGCTTCAAATACGCTCCCATAACTGAACATAACATTTAAAAGATACGTCGTCGGTGAAAATATTTTCAATTCGGACTTAGTCTCTGTACGGAGAGGTTACCGAGAAGCGCTACCGGCGAAGACTTTCTGATTAATTTAAAAATCAACCGTAAGAGATAGAGCCGTGGTTTATTAAGCAAAAGTGCTTCAAATACGCTCCCATAACTGAACATAACATTTACAAGATACGTCGTCGGTGAAAATATTTTCAATTCGGACAGTCTCTGTACGGAGAGGCTACCGAGAAGCGCTACCGACGAAGACTTTCTGATTAATTTAAAAATCAACCGTAAGAGATGGAGCCGTGGTTTATTAAGCAAAAGTGCTTCAAATACGCTCCTATAACTGAACATAACATTTAAAAGATACGTCGTCGGTGAAAATATTTTCAATTCGGACTTAGTCTCTGTACGGAGAGGCTACCGACAAGCGCTACCGACGAAGAGTTTCTGATTAATTTAAAAATCAACCGTAAGAGATGGAGCCGTGGTTTATTAAGCAAAAGTGCTTCAAATACGCTCCTATAACTGAGCATAACATTTAAAAGATACGTCGTCGGTGAAAATATTTTCAATTCGGAATTAGTCTCGGCACGGAGAGGCTACCGTGAAGCGCTACCGACGAAGACTTTCTGGTTAATTTAAAAATCAACCGTAAGAGATAGAGCCGTGGTTTATTATGCAAAAGTGCTTCAAATACGCTCCTATAACTGAACATAACATTTAAAAGATACGTCGTCGGTGAAAATATTTCCAATTCGGACTTAGTCTCTGTACGGAGAGGCTACCGAGAAGCGCTACCGACGAAGATTTTCTAATTAATTTAAAAAACAACCGTAAGAGATAGAGCCGTGGTTTATTAAGCAAAAGTGCTTCAAATACGCTCCCATAACTCAACATAACATTTAAAAGATACGTCGTCGGTGAAAATATTTTCAATTCGGACTTAGTCTCTGTACGGAGAGGTTACCGAGAAGCGCTACCGACGAAGACTTTCTGATTAATTTAAAAATCAACCGTAAGAGATGGAGCCGTGGTTTATTAAGCAAAAGTGCTTCAAATACGCTCCTATAACTGAACATAACATTTAAAAGATACGTCGTCGGTGAAAATATTTTCAATTCGGACTTAGTCTCTGTACGGAGAGGTTACCGAGAAGCGCTACCGACGAAGACTTTCTGATTAATTTAAAAATCAACCGTAAGAGATAGAGCCGTGGTTTATTAAGCAAAAGTGCTTCAAATACGCTCCCATAACTCAATCTAACATTCAAAAGATACGTCGTCGGTGAAAATATTTTCAATTCGGACTTAGTCTCTGTACAGAGAGGATACCGACAAGCGCTACCGACGAAGAGTTTCTGATTAATTTAAAAATCAACCGTAAGAGATGGAGCCGTGGTTTATTAAGCAAAAGTGCTTCAAATACGCTCCTATAACTGAACATAACATTTAAAAGATACGTCGTCGGTGAAAATATTTTCAATTCGGACTTGGTCTCGGCACGGAGAGGCTACCGTGAAGCGCTACCGACGAAGACTTTCTGGTTAATTTAAAAATCAACCGTAAGAGATGGAGCCGTGGTTTATTAAGCAAAAGTGCTTCAAATACGCTCCTATAACTGAACATAACATTTAAAAGATACGTCGTCGGTGAAAATATTTTCAATTCGGACTTAGTCTCGGCACGGAGAGGCTACCGTGAAGCGCTACCGACGAAGACTTTCTGGTTAATTTAAAAATCAACCGTAAGAGATAGAGCCGTGGTTTATTATGCAAAAGTGCTTCAAATACGCTCCTACAACTGAACATAACATTTAAAAGAGACGTCGTCGGTGAAAATATTTTCAATTCGGACTTAGTCTCTGTACGGAGAGGCTACCGAGAAGCGCTACCGACGAAGACTTTCTGATTAATTTAAAAATCAACCGTAAGAGATAGAGCCGTGGTTTATTAAGCAAAAGTGCTTCAAATACGCTCCCATAACTGAACATAACATTTAAAAGATACGTCGTCGGTGAAAATATTTTCAATTCGGACTTAGTCTCTGTACGGAGAGGCTACCGACAAGCGCTACCGACGAAGACTTTCTGATTAATTTAAAAATCAACCGTAAGAGATAGAGCCGTGGTTTATTAAGCAAAAGTGCTTCAAATACGCTCCCATAACTGAACATAACATTTAAAAGATACGTCGTCGGTGAAAATATTTTCAATTCGGACTTAGTCTCTGTACGGAGAGGTTACCGAGAAGCGCTACCGACGAAGACTTTCTGATTAATTTAAAAATCAACCGTAAGAGATAGAGCCGTGGTTTATTAAGCAAAAGTGCTTCAAATACGCTCCCATAACTCAATCTAACATTCAAAAGATACGTCGTCGGTGAAAATATTTTCAATTCGGACTTAGTCTCTGTACGGAGAGGCTACCGAGAAGCGCTACCGACGAAGACTTTCTGATTAATTTAAAAATCAACCGTAAGAGATAGAGCCGTGGTTTATTAAGCAAAAGTGCTTCAAATACGCTCCCATAACTGAACATAACATTCAAAAGATACGTCGTCGGTGAAAATATTTTCAATTCGGACTTAGTCTCTGTACGGAGAGGCTACCGAGAAGCGCTACCGACGAAGACTTTCTGATTAATTTAAAAATCAACCGTAAGAGATAGAGCCGTGGTTTATTAAGCAAAAGTGCTTCAAATACGCTCCCATAACTCAATCTAACATTCAAAAGATACGTCGTCGGTGAAAATATTTTCAATTCGGACTTAGTCTCTGTACAGAGAGGATACCGACAAGCGCTACCGACGAAGAGTTTCTGATTAATTTAAAAATCAACCGTAAGAGATGGAGCCGTGGTTTATTAAGCAAAAGTGCTTCAAATACGCTCCTATAACTGAACATAACATTTAAAAGATACGTCGTCGGTGAAAATATTTTCAATTCGGACTTGGTCTCGGCACGGAGAGGCTACCGTGAAGCGCTACCGACGAAGACTTTCTGGTTAATTTAAAAATCAACCGTAAGAGATAGAGCCGTGGTTTATTATGCAAAAGTGCTTCAAATACGCTCCTATAACTCAATCTAACATTCAAAAGATACGACGTCGGTGAAAATATTTTCAATTCGGACTTAGTCTCTGTACGGAGAGGCTACCGAGAAGCGCTACCGACGAAGACTTTCTGATTATTTTTAAAAATCAACCGTAAGAGATCGAGCCGTGGTTTATTAAGCAAAAGTGCTTCAAATACGCTCCTATAACTGAACATAACATTTAAAAGATACGTCGTCGGTGAAAATATTTTCAATTCGGACTTAGTCTCTGTACGGAGAGGCTACCGAGAAGCGCTACCGACGAAGACTTTCTGATTAATTTAAAAATCAACCGTAAGAGATAGAGCCGTGGTTTATTAAGCAAAAGTGCTTCAAATACGCTCCTATAACTGAACATAACATTTAAAAGATACGTCGTCGGTGAAAATATTTTCAATTCGGACTTAGTCTCTGTACAGAGAGGATACCGACAAGCGCTACCGACGAAGAGTTTCTGATTAATTTAAAAATCAACCGTAAGAGATGGAGCCGTGGTTTATTAAGCAAAAGTGCTTCAAATACGCTCCTATAACTGAACATAACATTTAAAAGATACGTCGTCGGTGAAAATATTTTCAATTCGGACTTAGTCTCTGTACGGAGAGGCTACCGACAAGCGCTACCGACGAAGATTTTCTAATTAATTTAAAAATCAACCGTAAGAGATAGAGCCGTGGTTTATAAAGCAAAAGTGCTTCAAATACGCTCCCATAACTGAACATAAGATTTACAAGATACGTCGTCGGTGAAAATATTTTCAATTCGGACTTAGTCTCTGTACGGAGAGGCTACCGACAAGCGCTACCGACGAAGACTTTCTGATTAATTTAAAAATCAACCGTAAGAGATAGAGCCGTGGTTTATTAAGCAAAAGTGCTTCAAATACGCTCCCATAACTGAACATAACATTTAAAAGATACGTCGTCGGTGAAAATATTTTCAATTCGGACTTAGTCTCTGTACGGAGAGGTTACCGAGAAGCGCTACCGGCGAAGACTTTCTGATTAATTTAAAAATCAACCGTAAGAGATAGAGCCGTGGTTTATTAAGCAAAAGTGCTTCAAATACGCTCCCATAACTGAACATAACATTTACAAGATACGTCGTCGGTGAAAATATTTTCAATTCGGACAGTCTCTGTACGGAGAGGCTACCGAGAAGCGCTACCGACGAAGACTTTCTGATTAATTTAAAAATCAACCGTAAGAGATGGAGCCGTGGTTTATTAAGCAAAAGTGCTTCAAATACGCTCCTATAACTGAACATAACATTTAAAAGATACGTCGTCGGTGAAAATATTTTCAATTCGGACTTAGTCTCTGTACGGAGAGGCTACCGACAAGCGCTACCGACGAAGAGTTTCTGATTAATTTAAAAATCAACCGTAAGAGATGGAGCCGTGGTTTATTAAGCAAAAGTGCTTCAAATACGCTCCTATAACTGAGCATAACATTTAAAAGATACGTCGTCGGTGAAAATATTTTCAATTCGGAATTAGTCTCGGCACGGAGAGGCTACCGTGAAGCGCTACCGACGAAGACTTTCTGGTTAATTTAAAAATCAACCGTAAGAGATAGAGCCGTGGTTTATTATGCAAAAGTGCTTCAAATACGCTCCTATAACTGAACATAACATTTAAAAGATACGTCGTCGGTGAAAATATTTCCAATTCGGACTTAGTCTCTGTACGGAGAGGCTACCGAGAAGCGCTACCGACGAAGATTTTCTAATTAATTTAAAAAACAACCGTAAGAGATAGAGCCGTGGTTTATTAAGCAAAAGTGCTTCAAATACGCTCCCATAACTCAACATAACATTTAAAAGATACGTCGTCGGTGAAAATATTTTCAATTCGGACTTAGTCTCTGTACGGAGAGGTTACCGAGAAGCGCTACCGACGAAGACTTTCTGATTAATTTAAAAATCAACCGTAAGAGATGGAGCCGTGGTTTATTAAGCAAAAGTGCTTCAAATACGCTCCTATAACTGAACATAACATTTAAAAGATACGTCGTCGGTGAAAATATTTTCAATTCGGACTTAGTCTCTGTACGGAGAGGCTACCGACAAGCGCTACCGACGAAGAGTTTCTGATTAATTTAAAAATCAACCGTAAGAGATGGAGCCGTGGTTTATTATGCAAAAGTGCTTCAAATACGCTCCTATAACTCAATCTAACATTCAAAAGATACGTCGTCGGTGAAAATATTTTCAATTCGGTCTTAGTCTCTGTACGGAGAGGCTACCGAGAAGCGCTACCGACGAAGATTTTCTAATTAATTTAAAAAACAACCGTAAGAGATAGAGCCGTGGTTTATTAAGCAAAAGTGCTTCAAATACGCTCCCATAACTGAACATAACATTTGAAAGATACGTCGTCGGTGAAAATATTTTCAATTCGGAGTTAGTCTCTGTACGGAGAGGCTACCGAGAAGCGCTACCGACGAAGACTTTCTAATTAATTTAAAAAACAACCGTAAGAGATAGAGCCGTGGTTTATTAAGCAAAAGTGCTTCAAATACGCTCCCATAACTGAACATAACATTTAAAAGATACGTCGTCGGTGAAAATATTTTCAATTCGGACTTAGTCTCGGCACGGAGAGGCTACCGTGAAGCGCTACCGACGAAGACTTTCTGGTTAATTTAAAAATCAACCGTAAGAGATAGAGCCGTGGTTTATTATGCAAAAGTGCTTCAAATACGCTCCTATAACTCAATCTAACATTCAAAAGATACGACGTCGGTGAAAATATTTTCAATTCGGACTTAGTCTCTGTACGGAGAGGCTACCGAGAAGCGCTACCGAGGAAGAGTTTCTGATTAATTTAAAAATCAACCATAAGCGATGGAGCCGTGGTTTATTAAGCAAAAGTGCTTCAAATACGCTCCCATAACTGAACATAACATTTAAAAGATACGTCGTCGGTGAAAATATTTTCAATTCGGACTTAGTCTCTGTACAGAGAGGATACCGACAAGCGCCACCGACGAAGAGTTTCTGATTAATTTAAAAATCAACCGTAAGAGATGGAGCCGTGGTTTATTAAGCAAAAGTGCTTCAAATACGCTCCTATAACTGAACATAACATTTAAAAGATACGTCGTCGGTGAAAATATTTTCAATTCGGACTTGGTCTCGGCACGGAGAGGCTACCGTGAAGCGCTACCGACGAAGACTTTCTGGTTAATTTAAAAATCAACCGTAAGAGATAGAGCCGTGGTTTATTATGCAAAAGTGCTTCAAATACGCTCCTATAACTCAATCTAACATTCAAAAGATACGTCGTCGGTGAAAATATTTTCAATTCGGTCTTAGTCTCTGTACGGAGAGGCTACCGAGAAGCGCTACCGACGAAGATTTTCTAATTAATTTAAAAAACAACCGTAAGAGATAGAGCCGTGGTTTATTAAGCAAAAGTGCTTCAAATACGCTCCCATAACTGAACATAACATTTGAAAGATACGTCGTCGGTGAAAATATTTTCAATTCGGAGTTAGTCTCTGTACGGAGAGGCTACCGAGAAGCGCTACCGACGAAGACTTTCTAATTAATTTAAAAAACAACCGTAAGAGATAGAGCCGTGGTTTATTAAGCAAAAGTGCTTCAAATACGCTCCCATAACTGAACATAACATTTAAAAGATACGTCGTCGGTGAAAATATTTTCAATTCGGACTTAGTCTCGGCACGGAGAGGCTACCGTGAAGCGCTACCGACGAAGACTTTCTGGTTAATTTAAAAATCAACCGTAAGAGATAGAGCCGTGGTTTATTATGCAAAAGTGCTTCAAATACGCTCCTATAACTCAATCTAACATTCAAAAGATACGACGTCGGTGAAAATATTTTCAATTCGGACTTAGTCTCTGTACGGAGAGGCTACCGAGAAGCGCTACCGAGGAAGAGTTTCTGATTAATTTAAAAATCAACCGTAAGCGATGGAGCCGTGGTTTATTAAGCAAAAGTGCTTCAAATACGCTCCCATAACTGAACATAACATTTAAAAGATACGTCGTCGGTGAAAATATTTTCAATTCGGACTTAGTCTCTGTACAGAGAGGATACCGACAAGCGCCACCGACGAAGAGTTTCTGATTAATTTAAAAATCAACCGTAAGAGATGGAGCCGTGGTTTATTAAGCAAAAGTGCTTCAAATACGCTCCTATAACTGAACATAACATTTAAAAGATACGTCGTCGGTGAAAATATTTTCAATTCGGACTTGGTCTCGGCACGGAGAGGCTACCGTGAAGCGCTACCGACGAAGACTTTCTGGTTAATTTAAAAATCAACCGTAAGAGATAGAGCCGTGGTTTATTATGCAAAAGTGCTTCAAATACGCTCCTATAACTCAATCTAACATTCAAAAGATACGACGTCGGTGAAAATATTTTCAATTCGGACTTAGTCTCTGTACGGAGAGGCTACCGAGAAGCGCTACCGACGAAGACTTTCTGATTAATTTAAAAATCAACCGTAAGAGATAGAGCCGTGGTTTATTAAGCAAAAGTGCTTCAAATACGCTCCTATAACTGAACATAACATTTAAAAGATACGTCGTCGGTGAAAATATTTTCAATTCGGACTTAGTCTCTGTACGGAGAGGCTACCGACAAGCGCTACCGACGAAGACTTTCTGATTAATTTAAAAATCAACCGTAAGAGATAGAGCCGTGGTTTATTAAGCAAAAGTGCTTCAAATACGCTCCCATAACTGAACATAACATTTAAAAGATACGTCGTCGGTGAAAATATTTTCAATTCGGACTTAGTCTCTGTACGGAGAGGTTACCGAGAAGCGCTACCGACGAAGACTTTCTGATTAATTTAAAAATCAACCGTAAGAGATAGAGCCGTGGTTTATTAAGCAAAAGTGCTTCAAATACGCTCCCATAACTCAATCTAACATTCAAAAGATACGTCGTCGGTGAAAATATTTTCAATTCGGACTTAGTCTCTGTACGGAGAGGCTACCGAGAAGCGCTACCGACGAAGACTTTCTGATTAATTTAAAAATCAACCGTAAGAGATAGAGCCGTGGTTTATTAAGCAAAAGTGCTTCAAATACGCTCCCATAACTGAACATAACATTTAAAAGATACGTCGTCGGTGAAAATATTTTCAATTCGGACTTAGTCTCTGTACGGAGAGGCTACCGAGAAGCGCTACCGACGAAGACTTTCTGGTTAATTTAAAAATCAACCGTAAGAGATAGAGCCGTGGTTTATTATGCAAAAGTGCTTCAAATACGCTCCTATAACTCAATCTAACATTCAAAAGATACGTCGTCGGTGAAAATATTTTCAATTCGGACTTAGTCTCTGTACGGAGAGGCTACCGAGAAGCGCTACCGACGAAGACTTTCTGATTAATTTAAAAATCAACCGTAAGAGATAGAGCCGTGGTTTATTAAGCAAAAGTGCTTCAAATACGCTCCTATAACTGAACATCACATTTAAATGATACGTCGTCGGTGAAAATATTTTCAATTCGGACTTAGTCTCTGTACGGAGAGGCTACCGAGAAGCGCTACCGACGAAGAGTTTCTGATTAATTTAAAAATCAACCGTAAACGATGGAGCCGTGGTTTATTAAGCAAAAGTGCTTCAAATACGCTCCTATAACTGAACATAACATTTAAAAGATACGTCGTCGGTGAAAATATTTTCAATTCGGACTTAGTCTCGGCACGGAGAGGCTACCGTGAAGCGCTACCGACGAAGACTTTCTGGTTAATTTAAAAATCAACCGCAAGAGATAGAGCCGTGGTTTATTAAGCAAAAGTGCTTCAAATACGCTCCCATAACTGAACATAACATTTAAAAGATACGTCGTCGGTGAAAATATTTTCAATTCGGACTTAGTCTCTGTACGGAGAGGTTACCGAGAAGCGCTACCGACGAAGACTTTCTGATTAATTTAAAAATCAACCGTAAGAGATAGAGCCGTGGTTTATTAAGCAAAAGTGCTTCAAATACGCTCCCATAACTGAACATAACATTTAAAAGATACGTCGTCGGTGAAAATATTTTCAATTCGGACTTAGTCTCTGTACAGAGAGGATACCGACAAGCGCTACCGACGAAGAGTTTCTGATTAATTTAAAAATCAACCGTAAGAGATGGAGCCGTGGTTTATTAAGCAAAAGTGCTTCAAATACGCTCCTATAACTGAACATAACATTTAAAAGGTACGTCGTCGGTGAAAATATTTTCAATTCCGACTTAGTCTCGGCACGGAGAGGCTACCGTGAAGCGCTACCGACGAAGACTTTCTGGTTAATTTAAAAATCAACCGTAAGAGATAGAGCCGTGGTTTATTATGCAAAAGTGCTTCAAATACGCTCCTATAACTCAATCTAACATTCAAAAGATACGACGTCGGTGAAAATATTTTCAATTCGGACTTAGTCTCTGTACGGAGAGGCTACCGACAAGCGCTACCGACGAAGAGTTTCTGATTAATTTAAAAATCAACCGTAAGAGATGGAGCCGTGGTTTATTAAGCAAAAGTGCTTCAAATACGCTCCTATAACTGAACATAACATTTAAAAGATACGTCGTCGGTGAAAATATTTTCAATTCGGACTTAGTCTCTGTACGGAGAGGCTACCGACAAGCGCTACCGACGAAGACTTTCTGATTAATTTAAAAATCAACCGTAAGAGATAGAGCCGTGGTTTATTAAGCAAAAGTGCTTCAAATACGCTCCCATAACTGAACATAACATTTAAAAGATACGTCGTCGGTGAAAATATTTTCAATTCGGACTTAGTCTCTGTACGGAGAGGTTACCGAGAAGCGCTACCGACGAAGACTTTCTGATTAATTTAAAAATCAACCGTAAGAGATAGAGCCGTGGTTTATTATGCAAAAGTGCTTCAAATACGCTCCCATAACTGAACATAACATTTAAAAGATACGTCGTCGGTGAAAATATTTTCAATTCGGACTTAGTCTCTGTACGGAGAGGCTACCGAGAAGCGCTACCGACGAAGATTTTCTAATTAATTTAAAAATCAACCGTAAGAGATAGAGCCGTGGTTTATAAAGCAAAAGTGCTTCAAATACGCTCCCATAACTGAACATAACATTTACAAGATACGTCGTCGGTGAAAATATTTTCAATTCGGACTTAGTCTCGGCACGGAGAGGCTACCGTGAAGCGCTACCGACGAAGACTTTCTGGTTAATTTAAAAATCAACCGTAAGAGATAGAGCCGTGGTTTATTATGCAAAAGTGCTTCAAATACGCTCCCATAACTGAACATAACATTTAAAAGATACGTCGTCGGTGAAAATATTTTCAATTCGGACTTAGTCTCTGTACGGAGAGGCTACCGAGAAGCGCTACCGACGAAGATTTTCTAATTAATTTAAAAATCAACCGTAAGAGATAGAGCCGTGGTTTATAAAGCAAAAGTGCTTCAAATACGCTCCCATAACTGAACATAACATTTACAAGATACGTCGTCGGTGAAAATATTTTCAATTCGGACAGTCTCTGTACGGAGAGGCTACCGAGAAGCGCTACCGACGAAGACTTTCTGATTAATTTAAAAATCAACCGTAAGAGATGGAGCCGTGGTTTATTAAGCAAAAGTGCTTCAAATACGCTCCTATAACTGAACATAACATTTAAAAGATACGTCGTCGGTGAAAATATTTTCAATTCGGACTTAGTCTCTGTACGGAGAGGCTACCGACAAGCGCTACCGACGATGAGTTTCTGATTAATTTAAAAATCAACCGTAAGAGATGGAGCCGTGGTTTATTAAGCAAAAGTGCTTCAAATACGCTCCTATAACTGAGCATAACATTTAAAAGATACGTCGTCGGTGAAAATATTTTCAATTCGGAATTAGTCTCGGCACGGAGAGGCTACCGTGAAGCGCTACCGACGAAGACTTTCTGGTTAATTTAAAAATCAACCGTAAGAGATAGAGCCGTGGTTTATTATGCAAAAGTGCTTCAAATACGCTCCTATAACTGAACATAACATTTAAAAGATACGTCGTCGGTGAAAATATTTCCAATTCGGACTTAGTCTCTGTACGGAGAGGCTACCGAGAAGCGCTACCGACGAAGATTTTCTAATTAATTTAAAAAACAACCGTAAGAGATAGAGCCGTGGTTTATTAAGCAAAAGTGCTTCAAATACGCTCCCATAACTCAACATAACATTTAAAAGATACGTCGTCGGTGAAAATATTTTCAATTCGGACTTAGTCTCTGTACGGAGAGGTTACCGAGAAGCGCTACCGACGAAGACTTTCTGATTAATTTAAAAATCAACCGTAAGAGATGGAGCCGTGGTTTATTAAGCAAAAGTGCTTCAAATACGCTCCTATAACTGAACATAACATTTAAAAGATACGTCGTCGGTGAAAATATTTTCAATTCGGACTTAGTCTCTGTACGGAGAGGCTACCGACAAGCGCTACCGACGAAGAGTTTCTGATTAATTTAAAAATCAACCGTAAGAGATGGAGCCGTGGTTTATTATGCAAAAGTGCTTCAAATACGCTCCTATAACTCAATCTAACATTCAAAAGATACGTCGTCGGTGAAAATATTTTCAATTCGGTCTTAGTCTCTGTACGGAGAGGCTACCGAGAAGCGCTACCGACGAAGATTTTCTAATTAATTTAAAAAACAACCGTAAGAGATAGAGCCGTGGTTTATTAAGCAAAAGTGCTTCAAATACGCTCCCATAACTGAACATAACATTTGAAAGATACGTCGTCGGTGAAAATATTTTCAATTCGGAGTTAGTCTCTGTACGGAGAGGCTACCGAGAAGCGCTACCGACGAAGACTTTCTAATTAATTTAAAAAACAACCGTAAGAGATAGAGCCGTGGTTTATTAAGCAAAAGTGCTTCAAATACGCTCCCATAACTGAACATAACATTTACAAGATACGTCGTCGGTGAAAATATTTTCAATTCGGACAGTCTCTGTACGGAGAGGCTACCGAGAAGCGCTACCGACGAAGACTTTCTGATTAATTTAAAAATCAACCGTAAGAGATGGAGCCGTGGTTTATTAAGCAAAAGTGCTTCAAATACGCTCCTATAACTGAACATAACATTTAAAAGATACGTCGTCGGTGAAAATATTTTCAATTCGGACTTAGTCTCTGTACGGAGAGGCTACCGACAAGCGCTACCGACGAAGAGTTTCTGATTAATTTAAAAATCAACCGTAAGAGATGGAGCCGTGGTTTATTAAGCAAAAGTGCTTCAAATACGCTCCTATAACTGAGCATAACATTTAAAAGATACGTCGTCGGTGAAAATATTTTCAATTCGGAATTAGTCTCGGCACGGAGAGGCTACCGTGAAGCGCTACCGACGAAGACTTTCTGGTTAATTTAAAAATCAACCGTAAGAGATAGAGCCGTGGTTTATTATGCAAAAGTGCTTCAAATACGCTCCTATAACTGAACATAACATTTAAAAGATACGTCGTCGGTGAAAATATTTCCAATTCGGACTTAGTCTCTGTACGGAGAGGCTACCGAGAAGCGCTACCGACGAAGATTTTCTAATTAATTTAAAAAACAACCGTAAGAGATAGAGCCGTGGTTTATTAAGCAAAAGTGCTTCAAATACGCTCCCATAACTCAACATAACATTTAAAAGATACGTCGTCGGTGAAAATATTTTCAATTCGGACTTAGTCTCTGTACGGAGAGGTTACCGAGAAGCGCTACCGACGAAGACTTTCTGATTAATTTAAAAATCAACCGTAAGAGATGGAGCCGTGGTTTATTAAGCAAAAGTGCTTCAAATACGCTCCTATAACTGAACATAACATTTAAAAGATACGTCGTCGGTGAAAATATTTTCAATTCGGACTTGGTCTCGGCACGGAGAGGCTACCGTGAAGCGCTACCGACGAAGACTTTCTGGTTAATTTAAAAATCAACCGTAAGAGATAGAGCCGTGGTTTATTATGCAAAAGTGCTTCAAATACGCTCCTATAACTCAATCTAACATTCAAAAGATACGACGTCGGTGAAAATATTTTCAATTCGGACTTAGTCTCTGTACGGAGAGGCTACCGAGAAGCGCTACCGACGAAGACTTTCTGATTAATTTAAAAATCAACCGTAAGAGATAGAGCCGTGGTTTATTAAGCAAAAGTGCTTCAAATACGCTCCTATAACTGAACATAACATTTAAAAGATACGTCGTCGGTGAAAATATTTTCAATTCGGACTTAGTCTCTGTACGGAGAGGCTACCGACAAGCGCTACCGACGAAGACTTTCTGATTAATTTAAAAATCAACCGTAAGAGATAGAGCCGTGGTTTATTAAGCAAAAGTGCTTCAAATACGCTCCCATAACTGAACATAACATTTAAAAGATACGTCGTCGGTGAAAATATTTTCAATTCGGACTTAGTCTCTGTACGGAGAGGTTACCGAGAAGCGCTACCGACGAAGACTTTCTGATTAATTTAAAAATCAACCGTAAGAGATAGAGCCGTGGTTTATTAAGCAAAAGTGCTTCAAATACGCTCCTATAACTGAACATAACATTTAAAAGATACGTCGTCGGTGAAAATATTTTCAATTCGGACTTAGTCTCTGTACGGAGAGGCTACCGACAAGCGCTACCGACGAAGACTTTCTGATTAATTTAAAAATCAACCGTAAGAGATAGAGCCGTGGTTTATTAAGCAAAAGTGCTTCAAATACGCTCCCATAACTGAACATAACATTTAAAAGATACGTCGTCGGTGAAAATATTTTCAATTCGGACTTAGTCTCTGTACAGAGAGGATACCGATAAGCGCTACCGACGAATAGTTTCTGATTAATTTAAAAATCAACCGTAAGAGATGGAGCCGTGGTTTATTAAGCAAAAGTGCTTCAAATACGCTCCTATAACTGAACATAACATTTAAAAGATACGTCGTCGGTGAAAATATTTTCAATTCGGACTTAGTCTCTGTACGGAGAGGTTACCGAGAAGCGCTACCGACGAAGACTTTCTGATTAATTTAAAAATCAACCGTAAGAGATAGAGCCGTGGTTTATTAAGCAAAAGTGCTTCAAATACGCTCCCATAACTCAATCTAACATTCAAAAGATACGTCGTCGGTGAAAATATTTTCAATTCGGACTTAGTCTCTGTACGGAGAGGCTACCGAGAAGCGCTACCGACGAAGACTTTCTGATTAATTTAAAAATCAACCGTAAGAGATAGAGCCGTGGTTTATTAAGCAAAAGTGCTTCAAATACGCTCCCATAACTCAATCTAACATTCAAAAGATACGTCGTCGGTGAAAATATTTTCAATTCGGACTTAGTCTCTGTACGGAGAGGTTACCGAGAAGCGCTACCGACGAAGACTTTCTGATTAATTTAAAAATCAACCGTAAGAGATAGAGCCGTGGTTTATTAAGCAAAAGTGCTTCAAATACGCTCCCATAACTGAACATAACATTTAAAAGATACGTCGTCGGTGAAAATATTTTCAATTCGGACTTAGTCTCTGTACAGAGAGGATACCGATAAGCGCTACCGACGAAGAGTTTCTGATTAATTTAAAAATCAACCGTAAGAGATGGAGCCGTGGTTTATTAAGCAAAAGTGCTTCAAATACGCTCCCATAACTGAACATAACATTTAAAAGATACGTCGTCGGTGAAAATATTTTCAATTCGGACTTAGTCTCTGTACGGAGAGGCTACCGAGAAGCGCTACCGACGAAGACTTTCTGGTTAATTTAAAAATCAACCGTAAGAGATAGAGCCGTGGTTTATTATGCAAAAGTGCTTCAAATACGCTCCTATAACTCAATCTAACATTCAAAAGATACGTCGTCGGTGAAAATATTTTCAATTCGGACTTAGTCTCTGTACAGAGAGGATACCGATAAGCGCTACCGACGAAGAGTTTCTGATTAATTTAAAAATCAACCGTAAGAGATGGAGCCGTGGTTTATTAAGCAAAAGTGCTTCAAATACGCTCCCATAACTGAACATAACATTTAAAAGATACGTCGTCGGTGAAAATATTTTCAATTCGGACTTAGTCTCTGTACGGAGAGGCTACCGAGAAGCGCTACCGACGAAGACTTTCTGGTTAATTTAAAAATCAACCGTAAGAGATAGAGCCGTGGTTTATTATGCAAAAGTGCTTCAAATACGCTCCTATAACTCAATCTAACATTCAAAAGATACGTCGTCGGTGAAAATATTTTCAATTCGGACTTAGTCTCTGTACGGAGAGGCTACCGAGAAGCGCTACCGACGAAGACTTTCTGATTAATTTAAAAATCAACCGTAAGAGATAGAGCCGTGGTTTATTAAGCAAAAGTGCTTCAAATACGCTCTCATAACTGAACATAACATTTAAAAGGTACGTCGTCGGTGAAAATATTTTCAATTCGGACTTAGTCTCGGTACGGAGAGGCTACCGTGAAGCGCTACCGACGAAGACTTTCTGATTAATTTAAAAATCAACCGTAAGAGATAAAGCCGTGGTTTCTTAAGCAAAAGTGCTTCAAATACGCTCCCATAACTGAACATAACATTCAAAAGACACGTCGACGGTGAAAATATTTTCAATTCGGACTTAGTCTCGGTACGGAGAGGCTACCGTGAAGCGCTACCGACGAAGATTTTCTGATTAATTTAAAAATGAACCGTACGAGATAGAGCCGTGGTTTATTATGCAAAAGTGCTTCAAATACGCTCCTATAACTCAATCTAACATTCAAAAGATACGTCGACGGTGAAAATATTTTCAATTCGGACTTAGTCTCGGTACGGAGAGGCTACCGTGAAGCGCTACCGACGAAGACTTTCTGGTTAATTTAAACATCAACAGTAAGAGATAGAGCCGTGGTTTATTATGCAAAAGTGCTTCAAATACGCTCCCATAACTCAATCTAACATTCAAAAGGTACGTCATCGGTGAAAATATTTTCAATTCGGACTTAGTCTCGGCACGGAGAGGCTACCGTGAAGCGCTACCGACGAAGACTTTCTGATTAATTTAAAAATGAACCGTACGAGATAGAGCCGTTGTTTATTATGCAAAAGTGCTTCAAATACGCTCCTATAACTCAATCTAACATTCAAAAGATACGTCGACGGTGAAAATATTTTCAATTCGGACTTAGTCTCTGTACGGAGAGGCTACCGAGAAGCGCTACCGACGAAGACTTTCTGATTAATTTAAAAATCAACCGTAAGAGATAGAGCCGTGGTTTATTAAGCAAAAGTGCTTCAAATACGCTCCTATAACTGAACATAACATTTAAAAGATACGTCGTCGGTGAAAATATTTTCAATTCGGACTTAGTCTCTGTACGGAGAGGCTACCGACAAGCGCTACCGACGAAGACTTTCTGATTAATTTAAAAATCAACCGTAAGAGATGGAGCCGTGGTTTATTAAGCAAAAGTGCTTCAAATACGCTCCCATAACTGAACATAACATTTAAAAGATACGTCGTCGGTGAAAATATTTTCAATTCGGACTTGGTCTCTGTACGGAGAGGTTACCGAGAAGCGCTACCGACGAAGACTTTCTGATTAATTTAAAAATCAACCGTAAGAGATAGAGCCGTGGTTTATTAAGCAAAAGTGCTTCAAATACGCTCCCATAACTCAATCTAACATTCAAAAGATACGTCGTCGGTGAAAATATTTTCAATTCGGACTTAGGCTCTGTACGGAGAGGCTACCGAGAAGCGCTACCGACGAAGACTTTCTGATTAATTTAAAAATCAACCGTAAGAGATAGAGCCGTGGTTTATTAAGCAAAAGTGCTTCAAATACGCTCCCATAACTGAACATAACATTTAAAAGATACGTCGTCGGTGAAAATATTTTCAATTCGGACTTAGTCTCTGTACAGAGAGGATACCGATAAGCGCTACCGACGAAGAGTTTCTGATTAATTTAAAAATCAACCGTAAGAGATGGAGCCGTGGTTTATTAAGCAAAAGTGCTTCAAATACGCTCCTATAACTGAACATAACATTTAAAAGATACGTCGTCGGTGAAAATATTTTCAATTCGGACTTAGTCTCTGTACGGAGAGGTTACCGAGAAGCGCTACCGACGAAGACTTTCTGATTAATTTAAAAATCAACCGTAAGAGATAGAGCCGTGGTTTATTAAGCAAAAGTGCTTCAAATACGCTCCCATAACTCAATCTAACATTCAAAAGGTACGTCGTCGGTGAAAATATTTTCAATTCGGACTTAGTCTCGGCACGGAGAGGCTACCGTGAAGCGCTACCGACGAAGACTTTCTGGTTAATTTAAAAATCAACCGTAAGAGATAGAGCCGTGGTTTATTATGCAAAAGTGCTTCAAATGCGCTCCTATAACTCAATCTAACATTCAAAAGATACGACGTCGGTGAAAATATTTTCAATTCGGACTTAGTCTCTGTACGGAGAGGCTACCGAGAAGCGCTACCGACGAAGACTTTCTGATTAATTTAAAAATCAACCGTAAGAGATAGAGCCGTGGTTTATTAAGCAAAAGTGCTTCAAATACGCTCCTATAACTGAACATAACATTTAAAAGATACGTCGTCGGTGAAAATATTTTCAATTCGGACTTAGTCTCGGCACGGAGAGGCTACCGTGAAGCGCTACCGACGAAGACTTTCTGGTTAATTTAAAAATCAACCGTAAGAGATAGAGCCGTGGTTTATTATGCAAAAGTGCTTCAAATACGCTCCTATAACTCAATCTAACATTCAAAAGATACGACGTCGGTGAAAATATTTTCAATTCGGACTTAGTCTCTGTACGGAGAGGCTACCGAGAAGCGCTACCGACGAAGACTTTCTGATTAATTTAAAAATCAACCGTAAGAGATAGAGCCGTTGTTTATTAAGCAAAAGTGCTTCAAATACGCTCCCATAACTGAACATAACATTTAAAAGATACGTCGTCGGTGAAAATATTTTCAATTCGGACTTAGTCTCTGTACAGAGAGGATACCGATAAGCGCTACCGACGAAGAGTTTCTGATTAATTTAAAAATCAACCGTAAGAGATGGAGCCGTGGTTTATTAAGCAAAAGTGCTTCAAATACGCTCCTATAACTGAACATAACATTTAAAAGATACGTCGTCGGTGAAAATATTTTCAATTCGGACTTAGTCTCTGTACGGAGAGGTTACCGAGAAGCGCTACCGACGAAGACTTTCTGATTAATTTAAAAATCAACCGTAAGAGATAGAGCCGTGGTTTATTAAGCAAAAGTGCTTCAAATACGCTCCCATAACTCAATCTAACATTCAAAAGATACGTCGTCGGTGAAAATATTTTCAATTCGGACTTAGTCTCTGTACGGAGAGGCTACCGAGAAGCGCTACCGACGAAGACTTTCTGATTAATTTAAAAATCAACCGTAAGAGATAGAGCCGTGGTTTATTAAGCAAAAGTGCTTCAAATACGCTCCCATAACTCAATCTAACATTCAAAAGATACGTCGTCGGTGAAAATATTTTCAATTCGGACTTAGTCTCTGTACGGAGAGGTTACCGAGAAGCGCTACCGACGAAGACTTTCTGATTAATTTAAAAATCAACCGTAAGAGATAGAGCCGTGGTTTATTAAGCAAAAGTGCTTCAAATACGCTCCCATAACTGAACATAACATTTAAAAGATACGTCGTCGGTGAAAATATTTTCAATTCGGACTTTGTCTCTGTACAGAGAGGATACCGATAAGCGCTACCGACGAAGAGTTTCTGATTAATTTAAAAATCAACCGTAAGAGATGGAGCCGTGGTTTATTAAGCAAAAGTGCTTCAAATACGCTCCCATAACTGAACATAACATTTAAAAGATACGTCGTCGGTGAAAATATTTTCAATTCGGACTTAGTCTCTGTACGGAGAGGCTACCGAGAAGCGCTACCGACGAAGACTTTCTGGTTAATTTAAAAATCAACCGTAAGAGATAGAGCCGTGGTTTATTATGCAAAAGTGCTTCAAATACGCTCCTATAACTCAATCTAACATTCAAAAGATACGTCGTCGGTGAAAATATTTTCAATTCGGACTTAGTCTCTGTACAGAGAGGATACCGATAAGCGCTACCGACGAAGAGTTTCTGATTAATTTAAAAATCAACCGTAAGAGATGGAGCCGTGGTTTATTAAGCAAAAGTGCTTCAAATACGCTCCCATAACTGAACATAACATTTAAAAGATACGTCGTCGGTGAAAATATTTTCAATTCGGACTTAGTCTCTGTACGGAGAGGCTACCGAGAAGCGCTACCGACGAAGACTTTCTGGTTAATTTAAAAATCAACCGTAAGAGATAGAGCCGTGGTTTATTATGCAAAAGTGCTTCAAATACGCTCCTATAACTCAATCTAACATTCAAAAGATACGTCGTCGGTGAAAATATTTTCAATTCGGACTTAGTCTCTGTACGGAGAGGCTACCGAGAAGCGCTACCGACGAAGACTTTCTGATTAATTTAAAAATCAACCGTAAGAGATAGAGCCGTGGTTTATTAAGCAAAAGTGCTTCAAATACGCTCTCATAACTGAACATAACATTTAAAAGGTACGTCGTCGGTGAAAATATTTTCAATTCGGACTTAGTCTCGGTACGGAGAGGCTACCGTGAAGCGCTACCGACGAAGACTTTCTGATTAATTTAAAAATCAACCGTAAGAGATAAAGCCGTGGTTTCTTAAGCAAAAGTGCTTCAAATACGCTCCCATAACTGAACATAACATTCAAAAGACACGTCGACGGTGAAAATATTTTCAATTCGGACTTAGTCTCGGTACGGAGAGGCTACCGTGAAGCGCTACCGACGAAGATTTTCTGATTAATTTAAAAATGAACCGTACGAGATAGAGCCGTGGTTTATCATGCAAAAGTGCTTCAAATACGCTCTCATAACTGAACATAACATTTAAAAGGTACGTCGTCGGTGAAAATATTTTCAATTCGGACTTAGTCTCGGTACGGA
The DNA here is from genome assembly GCA_910591585.2 of Nysson spinosus. NCBI lineage: Eukaryota > Metazoa > Arthropoda > Insecta > Hymenoptera > Crabronidae > Nysson > Nysson spinosus. The sequence goes on along the minus strand of CAJUYC020000091.1, from coordinate 2,120,195 downwards.
GAGGCTACCGTGAAGCGCTACCGACGAAGACTTTCTGATTAATTTAAAAATCAACCGTAAGAGATGGAGCCGTGGTTTATTAAGCAAAAGTGCTTCAAATACGCTCCCATAACTGAACATAACATTTAAAAGATACGTCGTCGGTGAAAATATTTTCAATTCGGACTTGGTCTCTGTACGGAGAGGTTACCGAGAAGCGCTACCGACGAAGACTTTCTGATTAATTTAAAAATCAACCGTAAGAGATAGAGCCGTGGTTTATTAAGCAAAAGTGCTTCAAATACGCTCCCATAACTCAATCTAACATTCAAAAGATACGTCGTCGGTGAAAATATTTTCAATTCGGACTTAGTCTCTGTACGGAGAGGCTACCGAGAAGCGCTACCGACGAAGACTTTCTGATTAATTTAAAAATCAACCGTAAGAGATAGAGCCGTGGTTTATTAAGCAAAAGTGCTTCAAATACGCTCCCATAACTGAACATAACATTTAAAAGATACGTCGTCGGTGAAAATATTTTCAATTCGGACTTAGTCTCTGTACAGAGAGGATACCGATAAGCGCTACCGACGAAGAGTTTCTGATTAATTTAAAAATCAACCGTAAGAGATGGAGCCGTGGTTTATTAAGCAAAAGTGCTTCAAATACGCTCCTATAACTGAACATAACATTTAAAAGATACGTCGTCGGTGAAAATATTTTCAATTCGGACTTAGTCTCTGTACGGAGAGGTTACCGAGAAGCGCTACCGACGAAGACTTTCTGATTAATTTAAAAATCAACCGTAAGAGATAGAGCCGTGGTTTATTAAGCAAAAGTGCTTCAAATACGCTCCCATAACTCAATCTAACATTCAAAAGGTACGTCATCGGTGAAAATATTTTCAATTCGGACTTAGTCTCTGTACGGAGAGGCTACCGAGAAGCGCTACCGACGAAGACTTTCTGGTTAATTTAAAAATCAACCGTAAGAGATAGAGCCGTGGTTTATTATGCAAAAGTGCTTCAAATACGCTCCTATAACTCAATCTAACATTCAAAAGATACGACGTCGGTGAAAATATTTTCAATTCGGACTTAGTCTCTGTACGGAGAGGCTACCGAGAAGCGCTACCGACGAAGACTTTCTGATTAATTTAAAAATCAACCGTAAGAGATAGAGCCGTGGTTTATTAAGCAAAAGTGCTTCAAATACGCTCCTATAACTGAACATAACATTTAAAAGATACGTCGTCGGTGAAAATATTTTCAATTCGGACTTAGTCTCTGTACGGAGAGGCTACCGAGAAGCGCTACCGACGAAGACTTTCTGATTAATTTAAAAATCAACCGTAAGAGATAGAGCCGTGGTTTATTAAGCAAAAGTGCTTCAAATACGCTCCTATAACTGAACATAACATTTAAAAGATACGTCGTCGGTGAAAATATTTTCAATTCGGACTTAGTCTCGGCACGGAGAGGCTACCGTGAAGCGCTACCGACGAAGACTTTCTGGTTAATTTAAAAATCAACCGTAAGAGATAGAGCCGTGGTTTATTATGCAAAAGTGCTTCAAATACGCTCCTATAACTCAATCTAACATTCAAAAGATACGACGTCGGTGAAAATATTTTCAATTCGGACTTAGTCTCTGTACGGAGAGGCTACCGAGAAGCGCTACCGACGAAGACTTTCTGATTAATTTAAAAATCAACCGTAAGAGATCGAGCCGTGGTTTATTAAGCAAAAGTGCTTCAAATACGCTCCTATAACTGAACATAACATTTAAAAGATACGTCGTCGGTGAAAATATTTTCAATTCGGACTTAGTCTCTGTACGGAGAGGCTACCGACAAGCGCTACCGACGAAGACTTTCTGATTAATTTAAAAATCAACCGTAAGAGATAGAGCCGTGGTTTATTAAGCAAAAGTGCTTCAAATACGCTCCCATAACTGAACATAACATTTAAAAGATACGTCGTCGGTGAAAATATTTTCAATTCGGACTTAGTCTCTCTACGGAGAGGTTACCGAGAAGCGCTACCGACGAAGACTTTCTGATTAATTTAAAAATCAACCGTAAGAGATAGAGCCGTGGTTTATTAAGCAAAAGTGCTTCAAATACGCTCCCATAACTCAATCTAACATTCAAAAGATACGTCGTCGGTGAAAATATTTTCAATTCGGACTTAGTCTCGGCACGGAGAGGCTACCGTGAAGCGCTACCGACGAAGACTTTCTGGTTAATTTAAAAATCAACCGTAAGAGATAGAGCCGTGGTTTATTATGCAAAAGTGCTTCAAATACGCTCCCATAACTGAACATAACATTTAAAAGATACGTCGTCGGTGAAAATATTTTCAATTCGGACTTAGTCTCTGTACGGAGAGGCTACCGAGAAGCGCTACCGACGAAGACTTTCTGATTAATTTAAAAATCAACCGTAAGAGATCGAGCCGTGGTTTATTAAGCAAAAGTGCTTCAAATACGCTCCTATAACTGAACATAACATTTAAAAGATACGTCGTCGGTGAAAATATTTTCAATTCGGACTTAGTCTCTGTACGGAGAGGCTACCGATAAGCGCTACCGACGAAGACTTTCTGATTAATTTAAAAATCAACCGTAAGAGATAGAGCCGTGGTTTATTAAGCAAAAGTGCTTCAAATACGCTCCCATAACTGAACATAACATTTAAAAGATACGTCGTCGGTGAAAATATTTTCAATTCGGACTTAGTCTCTGTACGGAGAGGTTACCGAGAAGCGCTACCGACGAAGACTTTCTGATTAATTTAAAAATCAACCGTAAGAGATAGAGCCGTGGTTTATTAAGCAAAAGTGCTTCAAATACGCTCCCATAACTCAATCTAACATTCAAAAGGTACGTCATCGGTGAAAATATTTTCAATTCGGACTTAGTCTCTGTACGGAGAGGCTACCGAGAAGCGCTACCGACGAAGACTTTCTGGTTAATTTAAAAATCAACCGTAAGAGATAGAGCCGTGGTTTATTATGCAAAAGTGCTTCAAATACGCTCCTATAACTCAATCTAACATTCAAAAGATACGACGTCGGTGAAAATATTTTCAATTCGGACTTAGTCTCTGTACGGAGAGGCTACCGAGAAGCGCTACCGACGAAGACTTTCTGATTAATTTAAAAATCAACCGTAAGAGATAGAGCCGTGGTTTATTAAGCAAAAGTGCTTCAAATACGCTCCTATAACTGAACATAACATTTAAAAGATACGTCGTCGGTGAAAATATTTTCAATTCGGACTTAGTCTCGGCACGGAGAGGCTACCGTGAAGCGCTACCGACGAAGACTTTCTGGTTAATTTAAAAATCAACCGTAAGAGATAGAGCCGTGGTTTATTATGCAAAAGTGCTTCAAATACGCTCCTATAACTCAATCTAACATTCAAAAGATACGACGTCGGTGAAAATATTTTCAATTCGGACTTAGTCTCTGTACGGAGAGGCTACCGAGAAGCGCTACCGACGAAGACTTTCTGATTAATTTAAAAATCAACCGTAAGAGATCGAGCCGTGGTTTATTAAGCAAAAGTGCTTCAAATACGCTCCTATAACTGAACATAACATTTAAAAGATACGTCGTCGGTGAAAATATTTTCAATTCGGACTTAGTCTCTGTACGGAGAGGCTACCGACAAGCGCTACCGACGAAGACTTTCTGATTAATTTAAAAATCAACCGTAAGAGATAGAGCCGTGGTTTATTAAGCAAAAGTGCTTCAAATACGCTCCCATAACTGAACATAACATTTAAAAGATACGTCGTCGGTGAAAATATTTTCAATTCGGACTTAGTCTCTGTACGGAGAGGTTACCGAGAAGCGCTACCGACGAAGACTTTCTGATTAATTTAAAAATCAACCGTAAGAGATAGAGCCGTGGTTTATTAAGCAAAAGTGCTTCAAATACGCTCCCATAACTCAATCTAACATTCAAAAGATACGTCGTCGGTGAAAATATTTTCAATTCGGACTTAGTCTCGGCACGGAGAGGCTACCGTGAAGCGCTACCGACGAAGACTTTCTGGTTAATTTAAAAATCAACCGTAAGAGATAGAGCCGTGGTTTATTATGCAAAAGTGCTTCAAATACGCTCCCATAACTGAACATAACATTTAAAAGATACGTCGTCGGTGAAAATATTTTCAATTCGGACTTAGTCTCTGTACGGAGAGGCTACCGAGAAGCGCTACCGACGAAGATTTTCTAATTAATTTAAAAATCAACCGTAAGAGATAGAGCCGTGGTTTATAAAGCAAAAGTGCTTCAAATACGCTCCCATAACTGAACATAACATTTACAAGATACGTCGTCGGTGAAAATATTTTCAATTCGGACAGTCTCTGTACGGAGAGGCTACCGAGAAGCGCTACCGACGAAGACTTTCTGATTAATTTAAAAATCAACCGTAAGAGATGGAGCCGTGGTTTATTAAGCAAAAGTGCTTCAAATACGCTCCTATAACTGAACATAACATTTAAAAGATACGTCGTCGGTGAAAATATTTTCAATTCGGACTTAGTCTCTGTACGGAGAGGCTACCGACAAGCGCTACCGACGAAGATTTTCTAATTAATTTAAAAATCAACCGTAAGAGATAGAGCCGTGGTTTATAAAGCAAAAGTGCTTCAAATACGCTCCCATAACTGAACATAACATTTACAAGATACGTCGTCGGTGAAAATATTTTCAATTCGGACAGTCTCTGTACGGAGAGGCTACCGAGAAGCGCTACCGACGAAGACTTTCTGATTAATTTAAAAATCAACCGTAAGAGATGGAGCCGTGGTTTATTAAGCAAAAGTGCTTCAAATACGCTCCTATAACTGAACATAACATTTAAAAGATACGTCGTCGGTGAAAATATTTTCAATTCGGACTTAGTCTCTGTACGGAGAGGCTACCGACAAGCGCTACCGACGAAGAGTTTCTGATTAATTTAAAAATCAACCGTAAGAGATGGAGCCGTGGTTTATTAAGCAAAAGTGCTTCAAATACGCTCCTATAACTGAGCATAACATTTAAAAGATACGTCGTCGGTGAAAATATTTTCAATTCGGAATTAGTCTCGGCACGGAGAGGCTACCGTGAAGCGCTACCGACGAAGACTTTCTGGTTAATTTAAAAATCAACCGTAAGAGATAGAGCCGTGGTTTATTATGCAAAAGTGCTTCAAATACGCTCCTATAACTGAACATAACATTTAAAAGATACGTCGTCGGTGAAAATATTTCCAATTCGGACTTAGTCTCTGTACGGAGAGGCTACCGAGAAGCGCTACCGACGAAGATTTTCTAATTAATTTAAAAAACAACCGTAAGAGATAGAGCCGTGGTTTATTAAGCAAAAGTGCTTCAAATACGCTCCCATAACTCAACATAACATTTAAAAGATACGTCGTCGGTGAAAATATTTTCAATTCGGACTTAGTCTCTGTACGGAGAGGTTACCGAGAAGCGCTACCGACGAAGACTTTCTGATTAATTTAAAAATCAACCGTAAGAGATGGAGCCGTGGTTTATTAAGCAAAAGTGCTTCAAATACGCTCCTATAACTGAACATAACATTTAAAAGATACGTCGTCGGTGAAAATATTTTCAATTCGGACTTAGTCTCTGTACGGAGAGGCTACCGACAAGCGCTACCGACGAAGACTTTCTGATTAATTTAAAAATCAACCGTAAGAGATAGAGCCGTGGTTTATTAAGCAAAAGTGCTTCAAATACGCTCCCATAACTGAACATAACATTTAAAAGATACGTCGTCGGTGAAAATATTTTCAATTCGGACTTAGTCTCTGTACGGAGAGGTTACCGAGAAGCGCTACCGACGAAGACTTTCTGATTAATTTAAAAATCAACCGTAAGAGATAGAGCCGTGGTTTATTAAGCAAAAGTGCTTCAAATACGCTCCCATAACTCAATCTAACATTCAAAAGATACGTCGTCGGTGAAAATATTTTCAATTCGGACTTAGTCTCTGTACGGAGAGGCTACCGAGAAGCGCTACCGAGGAAGAGTTTCTGATTAATTTAAAAATCAACCGTAAGCGATGGAGCCGTGGTTTATTAAGCAAAAGTGCTTCAAATACGCTCCCATAACTGAACATAACATTTAAAAGATACGTCGTCGGTGAAAATATTTTCAATTCGGACTTAGTCTCTGTACCGAGAGGATACCGACAAGCGCCACCGACGAAGAGTTTCTGATTAATTTAAAAATCAACCGTAAGAGATGGAGCCGTGGTTTATTAAGCAAAAGTGCTTCAAATACGCTCCTATAACTGAACATAACATTTAAAAGATACGTCGTCGGTGAAAATATTTTCAATTCGGACTTGGTCTCGGCACGGAGAGGCTACCGTGAAGCGCTACCGACGAAGACTTTCTGGTTAATTTAAAAATCAACCGTAAGAGATAGAGCCGTGGTTTATTATGCAAAAGTGCTTCAAATACGCTCCTATAACTCAATCTAACATTCAAAAGATACGACGTCGGTGAAAATATTTTCAATTCGGACTTAGTCTCTGTACGGAGAGGCTACCGAGAAGCGCTACCGACGAAGACTTTCTGATTAATTTAAAAATCAACCGTAAGAGATAGAGCCGTGGTTTATTAAGCAAAAGTGCTTCAAATACGCTCCTATAACTGAACATAACATTTAAAAGATACGTCGTCGGTGAAAATATTTTCAATTCGGACTTAGTCTCTGTACGGAGAGGCTACCGACAAGCGCTACCGACGAAGACTTTCTGATTAATTTAAAAATCAACCGTAAGAGATAGAGCCGTGGTTTATTAAGCAAAAGTGCTTCAAATACGCTCCCATAACTGAACATAACATTTAAAAGATACGTCGTCGGTGAAAATATTTTCAATTCGGACTTAGTCTCTGTACGGAGAGGTTACCGAGAAGCGCTACCGACGAAGACTTTCTGATTAATTTAAAAATCAACCGTAAGAGATAGAGCCGTGGTTTATTAAGCAAAAGTGCTTCAAATACGCTCCCATAACTCAATCTAACATTCAAAAGATACGTCGTCGGTGAAAATATTTTCAATTCGGACTTAGTCTCTGTACGGAGAGGCTACCGAGAAGCGCTACCGACGAAGACTTTCTGATTAATTTAAAAATCAACCGTAAGAGATAGAGCCGTGGTTTATTAAGCAAAAGTGCTTCAAATACGCTCCTATAACTGAACATAACATTTAAAAGATACGTCGTCGGTGAAAATATTTTCAATTCGGACTTAGTCTCGGCACGGAGAGGCTACCGTGAAGCGCTACCGACGAAGACTTTCTGGTTAATTTAAAAATCAACCGTAAGAGATAGAGCCGTGGTTTATTATGCAAAAGTGCTTCAAATATGCTCCTATAACTCAATCTAACATTCAAAAGATACGACGTCGGTGAAAATATTTTCAATTCGGACTTAGTCTCTGTACGGAGAGGCTACCGAGAAGCGCTACCGACGAAGACTTTCTGATTAATTTAAAAATCAACCGTAAGAGATCGAGCCGTGGTTTATTAAGCAAAAGTGCTTCAAATACGCTCCTATAACTGAACATAACATTTAAAAGATACGTCGTCGGTGAAAATATTTTCAATTCGGACTTAGTCTCTGTACGGAGAGGCTACCGACAAGCGCTACCGACGAAGACTTTCTGATTAATTTAAAAATCAACCGTAAGAGATAGAGCCGTGGTTTATTAAGCAAAAGTGCTTCAAATACGCTCCCATAACTGAACATAACATTTAAAAGATACGTCGTCGGTGAAAATATTTTCAATTCGGACTTAGTCTCTGTACGGAGAGGTTACCGAGAAGCGCTACCGACGAAGACTTTCTGATTAATTTAAAAATCAACCGTAAGAGATAGAGCCGTTGTTTATTAAGCAAAAGTGCTTCAAATACGCTCCCATAACTCAATCTAACATTCAAAAGATACGTCGTCGGTGAAAATATTTTCAATTCGGACTTAGTCTCTGTACGGAGAGGCTACCGAGAAGCGCTACCGACGAAGACTTTCTGATTAATTTAAAAATCAACCGTAAGAGATAGAGCCGTGGTTTATTAAGCAAAAGTGCTTCAAATACGCTCCCATAACTGAACATAACATTTAAAAGATACGTCGTCGGTGAAAATATTTTCAATTCGGACTTAGTCTCTGTACAGAGAGGATACCGATAAGCGCTACCGACGAAGAGTTTCTGATTAATTTAAAAATCAACCGTAAGAGATGGAGCCGTGGTTTATTAAGCAAAAGTGCTTCAAATACGCTCCTATAACTGAACATAACATTTAAAAGATACGTCGTCGGTGAAAATATTTTCAATTCGGACTTAGTCTCTGTACGGAGAGGTTACCGAGAAGCGCTACCGACGAAGACTTTCTGATTAATTTAAAAATCAACCGTAAGAGATAGAGCCGTGGTTTATTAAGCAAAAGTGCTTCAAATACGCTCCCATAACTCAATCTAACATTCAAAAGATACGTCGTCGGTGAAAATATTTTCAATTCGGACTTAGTCTCTGTACGGAGAGGCTACCGAGAAGCGCTACCGACGAAGACTTTCTGATTAATTTAAAAATCAACCGTAAGAGATAGAGCCGTGGTTTATTAAGCAAAAGTGCTTCAAATACGCTCCCATAACTCAATCTAACATTCAAAAGATACGTCGTCGGTGAAAATATTTTCAATTCGGACTTAGTCTCTGTACGGAGAGGTTACCGAGAAGCGCTACCGACGAAGACTTTCTGATTAATTTAAAAATCAACCGTAAGAGATAGAGCCGTGGTTTATTAAGCAAAAGTGCTTCAAATACGCTCCCATAACTGAACATAACATTTAAAAGATACGTCGTCGGTGAAAATATTTTCAATTCGGACTTAGTCTCTGTACAGAGAGGATACCGATAAGCGCTACCGACGAAGAGTTTCTGATTAATTTAAAAATCAACCGTAAGAGATGGAGCCGTGGTTTATTAAGCAAAAGTGCTTCAAATACGCTCCCATAACTGAACATAACATTTAAAAGATACGTCGTCGGTGAAAATATTTTCAATTCGGACTTAGTCTCTGTACGGAGAGGCTACCGAGAAGCGCTACCGACGAAGACTTTCTGGTTAATTTAAAAATCAACCGTAAGAGATAGAGCCGTGGTTTATTATGCAAAAGTGCTTCAAATACGCTCCTATAACTCAATCTAACATTCAAAAGATACGTCGTCGGTGAAAATATTTTCAATTCGGACTTAGTCTCTGTACGGAGAGGCTACCGAGAAGCGCTACCGACGAAGACTTTCTGATTAATTTAAAAATCAACCGTAAGAGATAGAGCCGTGGTTTATTAAGCAAAAGTGCTTCAAATACGCTCCCATAACTGAACATAACATTTAAAAGGTACGTCGTCGGTGAAAATATTTTCAATTCGGACTTAGTCTCGGTACGGAGAGGCTACCGTGAAGCGCTACCGACGAAGACTTTCTGATTAATTTAAAAATCAACCGTAAGAGATAGAGCCGTGGTTTCTTAAGCAAAAGTGCTTCAAATACGCTCCCATAACTGAACATAACATTCAAAAGACACGTCGACGGTGAAAATATTTTCAATTCGGACTTAGTCTCGGTACGGAGAGGCTACCGTGAAGCGCTACCGACGAAGATTTTCTGATTAATTTAAAAATGAACCGTACGAGATAGAGCCGTGGTTTATTATGCAAAAGTGCTTCAAATACGCTCCTATAACTCAATCTAACATTCAAAAGATACGTCGACGGTGAAAATATTTTCAATTCGGACTTAGTCTCGGTACGGAGAGGCTACCGTGAAGCGCTACCGACGAAGACTTTCTGGTTAATTTAAACATCAACAGTAAGAGATAGAGCCGTGGTTTATTATGCAAAAGTGCTTCAAATACGCTCCCATAACTCAATCTAACATTCAAAAGGTACGTCATCGGTGAAAATATTTTCAATTCGGACTTAGTCTCGGCACGGAGAGGCTACCGTGAAGCGCTACCGACGAAGACTTTCTGATTAATTTAAAAATGAACCGTACGAGATAGAGCCGTGGTTTATTATGCAAAAGTGCTTCAAATACGCTCCTATAACTCAATCTAACATTCAAAAGATACGTCGACGGTGAAAATATTTTCAATTCGGACTTAGTCTCTGTACGGAGAGGCTACCGAGAAGCGCTACCGACGAAGACTTTCTGATTAATTTAAAAATCAACCGTAAGAGATAGAGCCGTGGTTTATTAAGCAAAAGTGCTTCAAATACGCTCCTATAACTGAACATAACATTTAAAAGATACGTCGTCGGTGAAAATATTTTCAATTCGGACTTAGTCTCTGTACGGAGAGGCTACCGACAAGCGCTACCGACGAAGACTTTCTGATTAATTTAAAAATCAACCGTAACAGATGGAGCCGTGGTTTATTAAGCAAAAGTGCTTCAAATACGCTCCCATAACTGAACATAACATTTAAAAGATACGTCGTCGGTGAAAATATTTTCAATTCGGACTTAGTCTCTGTACGGAGAGGTTACCGAGAAGCGCTACCGACGAAGACTTTCTGATTAATTTAAAAATCAACCGTAAGAGATAGAGCCGTGGTTTATTAAGCAAAAGTGCTTCAAATACGCTCCCATAACTCAATCTAACATTCAAAAGATACGTCGTCGGTGAAAATATTTTCAATTCGGACTTAGTCTCTGTACGGAGAGGCTACCGAGAAGCGCTACCGACGAAGACTTTCTGATTAATTTAAAAATCAACCGTAAGAGATAGAGCCGTGGTTTATTAAGCAAAAGTGCTTCAAATACGCTCCCATAACTGAACATAACATTTAAAAGATACGTCGTCGGTGAAAATATTTTCAATTCGGACTTAGTCTCTGTACAGAGAGGATACCGATAAGCGCTACCGACGAAGAGTTTCTGATTAATTTAAAAATCAACCGTAAGAGATGGAGCCGTGGTTTATTAAGCAAAAGTGCTTCAAATACGCTCCCATAACTGAACATAACATTTAAAAGATACGTCGTCGGTGAAAATATTTTCAATTCGGACTTAGTCTCTGTACGGAGAGGCTACCGAGAAGCGCTACCGACGAAGACTTTCTGGTTAATTTAAACATCAACAGTAAGAGATAGAGCCGTGGTTTATTATGCAAAAGTGCTTCAAATACGCTCCCATAACTCAATCTAACATTCAAAAGGTACGTCATCGGTGAAAATATTTTCAATTCGGACTTAGTCTCGGCACGGAGAGGCTACCGTGAAGCGCTACCGACGAAGACTTTCTGATTAATTTAAAAATGAACCGTACGAGATAGAGCCGTGGTTTATTATGCAAAAGTGCTTCAAATACGCTCCTATAACTCAATCTAACATTCAAAAGATACGTCGACGGTGAAAATATTTTCAATTCGGACTTAGTCTCTGTACGGAGAGGCTACCGAGAAGCGCTACCGACGAAGACTTTCTGATTAATTTAAAAATCAACCGTAAGAGATAGAGCCGTGGTTTATTAAGCAAAAGTGCTTCAAATACGCTCCTATAACTGAACATAACATTTAAAAGATACGTCGTCGGTGAAAATATTTTCAATTCGGACTTAGTCTCTGTACGGAGAGGCTACCGACAAGCGCTACCGACGAAGACTTTCTGATTAATTTAAAAATCAACCGTAAGAGATGGAGCCGTGGTTTATTAAGCAAAAGTGCTTCAAATACGCTCCCATAACTGAACATAACATTTAAAAGATACGTCGTCGGTGAAAATATTTTCAATTCGGACTTAGTCTCTGTACGGAGAGGTTACCGAGAAGCGCTACCGACGAAGACTTTCTGATTAATTTAAAAATCAACCGTAAGAGATAGAGCCGTGGTTTATTAAGCAAAAGTGCTTCAAATACGCTCCCATAACTCAATCTAACATTCAAAAGATACGTCGTCGGTGAAAATATTTTCAATTCGGACTTAGTCTCTGTACGGAGAGGCTACCGAGAAGCGCTACCGACGAAGACTTTCTGATTAATTTAAAAATCAACCGTAAGAGATAGAGCCGTGGTTTATTAAGCAAAAGTGCTTCAAATACGCTCCCATAACTGAACATAACATTTAAAAGATACGTCGTCGGTGAAAATATTTTCAATTCGGACTTAGTCTCTGTACAGAGAGGATACCGATAAGCGCTACCGACGAAGAGTTTCTGATTAATTTAAAAATCAACCGTAAGAGATGGAGCCGTGGTTTATTAGGCAAAAGTGCTTCAAATACGCTCCTATAACTGAACATAACATTTAAAAGATACGTCGTCGGTGAAAATATTTTCAATTCGGACTTAGTCTCTGTACGGAGAGGTTACCGAGAAGCGCTACCGACGAAGACTTTCTGATTAATTTAAAAATCAACCGTAAGAGATAGAGCCGTGGTTTATTAAGCAAAAGTGCTTCAAATACGCTCCCATAACTCAATCTAACATTCAAAAGGTACGTCATCGGTGAAAATATTTTCAATTCGGACTTAGTCTCGGCACGGAGAGGCTACCGTGAAGCGCTACCGACGAAGACTTTCTGGTTAATTTAAAAATCAACCGTAAGAGATAGAGCCGTGGTTTATTATGCAAAAGTGCTTCAAATGCGCTCCTATAACTCAATCTAACATTCAAAAGATACGACGTCGGTGAAAATATTTTCAATTCGGACTTAGTCTCTGTACGGAGAGGCTACCGAGAAGCGCTACCGACGAAGACTTTCTGATTAATTTAAAAATCAACCGTAAGAGATAGAGCCGTGGTTTATTATGCAAAAGTGCTTCAAATACGCTCCTATAACTCAATCTAACATTCAAAAGATACGTCGACGGTGAAAATATTTTCAATTCGGACTTAGTCTCTGTACGGAGAGGCTACCGAGAAGCGCTACCGACGAAGACTTTCTGATTAATTTAAAAATCAACCGTAAGAGATAGAGCCGTGGTTTATTAAGCAAAAGTGCTTCAAATACGCTCCTATAACTGAACATAACATTTAAAAGATACGTCGTCGGTGAAAATATTTTCAATTCGGACTTAGTCTCTGTACGGAGAGGCTACCGACAAGCGCTACCGACGAAGACTTTCTGATTAATTTAAAAATCAACCGTAAGAGATGGAGCCGTGGTTTATTAAGCAAAAGTGCTTCAAATACGCTCCCATAACTGAACATAACATTTAAAAGATACGTCGTCGGTGAAAATATTTTCAATTCGGACTTAGTCTCTGTACGGAGAGGCTACCGACAAGCGCTACAGACGAAGACTTTCTGATTAATTTAAAAATCAACCGTAAGAGATAGAGCCGTGGTTTATTAAGCAAAAGTGCTTCAAATACGCTCCCATAACTGAACATAACATTTAAAAGATACGTCGTCGGTGAAAATATTTTCAATTCGGACTTAGTCTCTGTACGGAGAGGTTACCGAGAAGCGCTACCGACGAAGACTTTCTGATTAATTTAAAAATCAACCGTAAGAGATAGAGCCGTGGTTTATTAAGCAAAAGTGCTTCAAATACGCTCCCATAACTCAATCTAACATTCAAAAGGTACGTCATCGGTGAAAATATTTTCAATTCGGACTTAGTCTCGGCACGGAGAGGCTACCGTGAAGCGCTACCGACGAAGACTTTCTGGTTAATTTAAAAATCAACCGTAAGAGATAGAGCCGTGGTTTATTATGCAAAAGTGCTTCAAATGCGCTCCTATAACTCAATCTAACATTCAAAAGATACGACGTCGGTGAAAATATTTTCAATTCGGACTTAGTCTCTGTACGGAGAGGCTACCGAGAAGCGCTACCGACGAAGACTTTCTGATTAATTTAAAAATCAACCGTAAGAGATAGAGCCGTGGTTTATTATGCAAAAGTGCTTCAAATACGCTCCTATAACTCAATCTAACATTCAAAAGATACGTCGACGGTGAAAATATTTTCAATTCGGACTTAGTCTCTGTACGGAGAGGCTACCGAGAAGCGCTACCGACGAAGACTTTCTGATTAATTTAAAAATCAACCGTAAGAGATAGAGCCGTGGTTTATTAAGCAAAAGTGCTTCAAATACGCTCCTATAACTGAACATAACATTTAAAAGATACGTCGTCGGTGAAAATATTTTCAATTCGGACTTAGTCTCTGTACGGAGAGGCTACCGACAAGCGCTACCGACGAAGACTTTCTGATTAATTTAAAAATCAACCGTAAGAGATGGAGCCGTGGTTTATTAAGCAAAAGTGCTTCAAATACGCTCCCATAACTGAACATAACATTTAAAAGATACGTCGTCGGTGAAAATATTTTCAATTCGGACTTAGTCTCTGTACGGAGAGGCTACCGACAAGCGCTACAGACGAAGACTTTCTGATTAATTTAAAAATCAACCGTAAGAGATAGAGCCGTGGTTTATTAAGCAAAAGTGCTTCAAATACGCTCCCATAACTGAACATAACATTTAAAAGATACGTCGTCGGTGAAAATATTTTCAATTCGGACTTAGTCTCTGTACGGAGAGGTTACCGAGAAGCGCTACCGACGAAGACTTTCTGATTAATTTAAAAATCAACCGTAAGAGATAGAGCCGTTGTTTATTAAGCAAAAGTGCTTCAAATACGCTCCCATAACTCAATCTAACATTCAAAAGATACGTCGTCGGTGAAAATATTTTCAATTCGGACTTAGTCTCTGTACGGAGAGGCTACCGAGAAGCGCTACCGACGAAGACTTTCTGATTAATTTAAAAATCAACCGTAAGAGATAGAGCCGTGGTTTATTAAGCAAAAGTGCTTCAAATACGCTCCCATAACTGAACATAACATTTAAAAGATACGTCGTCGGTGAAAATATTTTCAATTCGGACTTAGTCTCTGTACAGAGAGGATACCGATAAGCGCTACCGACGAAGAGTTTCTGATTAATTTAAAAATCAACCGTAAGAGATGGAGCCGTGGTTTATTAAGCAAAAGTGCTTCAAATACGCTCCTATAACTGAACATAACATTTAAAAGATACGTCGTCGGTGAAAATATTTTCAATTCGGACTTAGTCTCTGTACGGAGAGGTTACCGAGAAGCGCTACCGACGAAGACTTTCTGATTAATTTAAAAATCAACCGTAAGAGATAGAGCCGTGGTTTATTAAGCAAAAGTGCTTCAAATACGCTCCCATAACTCAATCTAACATTCAAAAGGTACGTCGTCGGTGAAAATATTTTCAATTCGGACTTAGTCTCGGCACGGAGAGGCTACCGTGAAGCGCTACCGACGAAGACTTTCTGGTTAATTTAAAAATCAACCGTAAGAGATAGAGCCGTGGTTTATTATGCAAAAGTGCTTCAAATGCGCTCCTATAACTCAATCTAACATTCAAAAGATACGACGTCGGTGAAAATATTTTCAATTCGGACTTAGTCTCTGTACGGAGAGGCTACCGAGAAGCGCTACCGACGAAGACTTTCTGATTAATTTAAAAATCAACCGTAAGAGATAGAGCCGTGGTTTATTAAGCAAAAGTGCTTCAAATACGCTCCTATAACTGAACATAACATTTAAAAGATACGTCGTCGGTGAAAATATTTTCAATTCGGACTTAGTCTCGGCACGGAGAGGCTACCGTGAAGCGCTACCGACGAAGACTTTCTGGTTAATTTAAAAATCAACCGTAAGAGATAGAGCCGTGGTTTATTATGCAAAAGTGCTTCAAATACGCTCCTATAACTCAATCTAACATTCAAAAGATACGACGTCGGTGAAAATATTTTCAATTCGGACTTAGTCTCTGTACGGAGAGGTTACCGAGAAGCGCTACCGACGAAGACTTTCTGATTAATTTAAAAATCAACCGTAAGAGATAGAGCCGTGGTTTATTAAGCAAAAGTGCTTCAAATACGCTCCCATAACTGAACATAACATTTAAAAGATACGTCGTCGGTGAAAATATTTTCAATTCGGACTTAGTCTCTGTACAGAGAGGATACCGATAAGCGCTACCGACGAAGAGTTTCTGATTAATTTAAAAATCAACCGTAAGAGATCGAGCCGTGGTTTATTAAGCAAAAGTGCTTCAAATACGCTCCTATAACTGAACATAACATTTAAAAGATACGTCGTCGGTGAAAATATTTTCAATTCGGACTTAGTCTCTGTACGGAGAGGTTACCGAGAAGCGCTACCGACGAAGACTTTCTGATTAATTTAAAAATCAACCGTAAGAGATAGAGCCGTGGTTTATTAAGCAAAAGTGCTTCAAATACGCTCCCATAACTCAATCTAACATTCAAAAGGTACGTCATCGGTGAAAATATTTTCAATTCGGACTTAGTCTCGGCACGGAGAGGCTACCGTGAAGCGCTACCGACGAAGACTTTCTGGTTAATTTAAAAATCAACCGTAAGAGATAGAGCCGTGGTTTATTATGCAAAAGTGCTTCAAATGCGCTCCTATAACTCAATCTAACATTCAAAAGATACGACGTCGGTGAAAATATTTTCAATTCGGACTTAGTCTCTGTACGGAGAGGCTACCGAGAAGCGCTACCGACGAAGACTTTCTGATTAATTTAAAAATCAACCGTAAGAGATAGAGCCGTGGTTTATTAAGCAAAAGTGCTTCAAATACGCTCCTATAACTGAACATAACATTTAAAAGATACGTCGTCGGTGAAAATATTTTCAATTCGGACTTAGTCTCGGCACGGAGAGGCTACCGTGAAGCGCTACCGACGAAGACTTTCTGGTTAATTTAAAAATCAACCGTAAGAGATAGAGCCGTGGTTTATTATGCAAAAGTGCTTCAAATACGCTCCTATAACTCAATCTAACATTCAAAAGATACGACGTCGGTGAAAATATTTTCAATTCGGACTTAGTCTCTGTACGGAGAGGTTACCGAGAAGCGCTACCGACGAAGACTTTCTGATTAATTTAAAAATCAACCGTAAGAGATAGAGCCGTGGTTTATTAAGCAAAAGTGCTTCAAATACGCTCCCATAACTGAACATAATATTTAAAAGATACGTTGTCGGTGAAAATATTTTCAATTCGGACTTAGTCTCTGTACAGAGAGGATACCGATAAGCGCTACCGACGAAGAGTTTCTGATTAATTTAAAAATCAACCGTAAGAGATCGAGCCGTGGTTTATTAAGCAAAAGTGCTTCAAATACGCTCCTATAACTGAACATAACATTTAAAAGATACGTCGTCGGTGAAAATATTTTCAATTCGGACTTAGTCTCTGTACGGAGAGGCTACCGACAAGCGCTACCGACGAAGACTTTCTGATTAATTTAAAAATCAACCGTAAGAGATAGAGCCGTGGTTTATTAAGCAAAAGTGCTTCAAATACGCTCCCATAACTGAACATAACATTTAAAAGATACGTCGTCGGTGAAAATATTTTCAATTCGGACTTAGTCTCTGTACGGAGAGGTTACCGAGAAGCGCTACCGACGAAGACTTTCTGATTAATTTAAAAATCAACCGTAAGAGATAGAGCCGTTGTTTATTAAGCAAAAGTGCTTCAAATACGCTCCCATAACTCAATCTAACATTCAAAAGATACGTCGTCGGTGAAAATATTTTCAATTCGGACTTAGTCTCTGTACGGAGAGGCTACCGAGAAGCGCTACCGACGAAGACTTTCTGATTAATTTAAAAATCAACCGTAAGAGATAGAGCCGTGGTTTATTAAGCAAAAGTGCTTCAAATACGCTCCCATAACTGAACATAACATTTAAAAGATACGTCGTCGGTGAAAATATTTTCAATTCGGACTTAGTCTCTGTACAGAGAGGATACCGATAAGCGCTACCGACGAAGAGTTTCTGATTAATTTAAAAATCAACCGTAAGAGATGGAGCCGTGGTTTATTAAGCAAAAGTGCTTCAAATACGCTCCCATAACTGAACATAACATTTAAAAGATACGTCGTCGGTGAAAATATTTTCAATTCGGACTTAGTCTCTGTACGGAGAGGCTACCGAGAAGCGCTACCGACGAAGACTTTCTGGTTAATTTAAAAATCAACCGTAAGAGATAGAGCCGTGGTTTATTATGCAAAAGTGCTTCAAATACGCTCCTATAACTCAATCTAACATTCAAAAGATACGTCGTCGGTGAAAATATTTTCAATTCGGACTTAGTCTCTGTACGGAGAGGCTACCGAGAAGCGCTACCGACGAAGACTTTCTGATTAATTTAAAAATCAACCGTAAGAGATAGAGCCGTGGTTTATTAAGCAAAAGTGCTTCAAATACGCTCCCATAACTGAACATAACATTTAAAAGATACGTCGTCGGTGAAAATATTTTCAATTCGGACTTAGTCTCTGTACAGAGAGGATACCGATAAGCGCTACCGACGAAGAGTTTCTGATTAATTTAAAAATCAACCGTAAGAGATGGAGCCGTGGTTTATTAAGCAAAAGTGCTTCAAATACGCTCCTATAACTCAATCTAACATTCAAAAGATACGACGTCGGTGAAAATATTTTCAATTCGGACTTAGTCTCTGTACGGAGAGGTTACCGAGAAGCGCTACCGACGAAGACTTTCTGATTAATTTAAAAATCAACCGTAAGAGATAGAGCCGTGGTTTATTAAGCAAAAGTGCTTCAAATACGCTCCCATAACTGAACATAATATTTAAAAGATACGTTGTCGGTGAAAATATTTTCAATTCGGACTTAGTCTCTGTACAGAGAGGATACCGATAAGCGCTACCGACGAAGAGTTTCTGATTAATTTAAAAATCAACCGTAAGAGATCGAGCCGTGGTTTATTAAGCAAAAGTGCTTCAAATACGCTCCTATAACTGAACATAACATTTAAAAGATACGTCGTCGGTGAAAATATTTTCAATTCGGACTTAGTCTCTGTACGGAGAGGCTACCGACAAGCGCTACCGACGAAGACTTTCTGATTAATTTAAAAATCAACCGTAAGAGATAGAGCCGTGGTTTATTAAGCAAAAGTGCTTCAAATACGCTCCCATAACTGAACATAACATTTAAAAGATACGTCGTCGGTGAAAATATTTTCAATTCGGACTTAGTCTCTGTACGGAGAGGTTACCGAGAAGCGCTACCGACGAAGACTTTCTGATTAATTTAAAAATCAACCGTAAGAGATAGAGCCGTTGTTTATTAAGCAAAAGTGCTTCAAATACGCTCCCATAACTCAATCTAACATTCAAAAGATACGTCGTCGGTGAAAATATTTTCAATTCGGACTTAGTCTCTGTACGGAGAGGCTACCGAGAAGCGCTACCGACGAAGACTTTCTGATTAATTTAAAAATCAACCGTAAGAGATAGAGCCGTGGTTTATTAAGCAAAAGTGCTTCAAATACGCTCCCATAACTGAACATAACATTTAAAAGATACGTCGTCGGTGAAAATATTTTCAATTCGGACTTAGTCTCTGTACAGAGAGGATACCGATAAGCGCTACCGACGAAGAGTTTCTGATTAATTTAAAAATCAACCGTAAGAGATGGAGCCGTGGTTTATTAAGCAAAAGTGCTTCAAATACGCTCCCATAACTGAACATAACATTTAAAAGATACGTCGTCGGTGAAAATATTTTCAATTCGGACTTAGTCTCTGTACGGAGAGGCTACCGAGAAGCGCTACCGACGAAGACTTTCTGGTTAATTTAAAAATCAACCGTAAGAGATAGAGCCGTGGTTTATTATGCAAAAGTGCTTCAAATACGCTCCTATAACTCAATCTAACATTCAAAAGATACGTCGTCGGTGAAAATATTTTCAATTCGGACTTAGTCTCTGTACGGAGAGGCTACCGAGAAGCGCTACCGACGAAGACTTTCTGATTAATTTAAAAATCAACCGTAAGAGATAGAGCCGTGGTTTATTAAGCAAAAGTGCTTCAAATACGCTCCCATAACTGAACATAACATTTAAAAGATACGTCGTCGGTGAAAATATTTTCAATTCGGACTTAGTCTCTGTACAGAGAGGATACCGATAAGCGCTACCGACGAAGAGTTTCTGATTAATTTAAAAATCAACCGTAAGAGATGGAGCCGTGGTTTATTAAGCAAAAGTGCTTCAAATACGCTCCCATAACTGAACATAACATTTAAAAGATACGTCGTCGGTGAAAATATTTTCAATTCGGACTTAGTCTCTGTACGGAGAGGCTACCGAGAAGCGCTACCGACGAAGACTTTCTGGTTAATTTAAAAATCAACCGTAAGAGATAGAGCCGTGGTTTATTATGCAAAAGTGCTTCAAATACGCTCCTATAACTCAATCTAACATTCAAAAGATACGTCGTCGGTGAAAATATTTTCAATTCGGACTTAGTCTCTGTACGGAGAGGCTACCGAGAAGCGCTACCGACGAAGACTTTCTGATTAATTTAAAAATCAACCGTAAGAGATAGAGCCGTGGTTTATTAAGCAAAAGTGCTTCAAATACGCTCCCATAACTGAACATAACATTTAAAAGATACGTCGTCGGTGAAAATATTTTCAATTCGGACTTAGTCTCTGTACGGAGAGGCTACCGAGAAGCGCTACCGACGAAGACTTTCTGGTTAATTTAAAAATCAACCGTAAGAGATAGAGCCGTGGTTTATTATGCAAAAGTGCTTCAAATACGCTCCTATAACTCAATCTAACATTCAAAAGATACGTCGTCGGTGAAAATATTTTCAATTCGGACTTAGTCTCTGTACGGAGAGGCTACCGAGAAGCGCTACCGACGAAGACTTTCTGATTAATTTAAAAATCAACCGTAAGAGATAGAGCCGTGGTTTATTAAGCAAAAGTGCTTCAAATACGCTCCCATAACTGAACATAACATTTAAAAGATACGTCGTCGGTGAAAATATTTTCAATTCGGACTTAGTCTCTGTACAGAGAGGATACCGATAAGCGCTACCGACGAAGAGTTTCTGATTAATTTAAAAATCAACCGTAAGAGATGGAGCCGTGGTTTATTAAGCAAAAGTGCTTCAAATACGCTCCCATAACTGAACATAACATTTAAAAGATACGTCGTCGGTGAAAATATTTTCAATTCGGACAGTCTCTGTACGGAGAGGCTACCGAGAAGCGCTACCGACGAAGACTTTCTGATTAATTTAAAAATCAACCGTAAGAGATGGAGCCGTGGTTTATTAAGCAAAAGTGCTTCAAATACGCTCCCATAACTGAACATAACATTTACAAGATACGTCGTCGGTGAAAATATTTTCAATTCGGACAGTCTCTGTACGGAGAGGCTACCGAGAAGCGCTACCGACGAAGACTTTCTGATTAATTTAAAAATCAACCGTAAGAGATGGAGCCGTGGTTTATTAAGCAAAAGTGCTTCAAATACGCTCCTATAACTGAACATAACATTTAAAAGATACGTCGTCGGTGAAAATATTTTCAATTCGGACTTAGTCTCTGTACGGAGAGGCTACCGACAAGCGCTACCGACGAAGAGTTTCTGATTAATTTAAAAATCAACCGTAAGAGATGGAGCCGTGGTTTATTAAGCAAAAGTGCTTCAAATACGCTCCCATAACTGAACATAACATTTAAAAGATACGTCGTCGGTGAAAATATTTTCAATTCGGACTTAGTCTCTGTACGGAGAGGCTACCGAGAAGCGCTACCGACGAAGACTTTCTGGTTAATTTAAAAATCAACCGTAAGAGATAGAGCCGTGGTTTATTATGCAAAAGTGCTTCAAATACGCTCCTATAACTCAATCTAACATTCAAAAGATACGTCGTCGGTGAAAATATTTTCAATTCGGACTTAGTCTCTGTACGGAGAGGCTACCGAGAAGCGCTACCGACGAAGACTTTCTGATTAATTTAAAAATCAACCGTAAGAGATAGAGCCGTGGTTTATTAAGCAAAAGTGCTTCAAATACGCTCCTATAACTGAACATCACATTTAAAAGATACGTCGTCGGTGAAAATATTTTCAATTCGGACTTAGTCTCTGTACGGAGAGGCTACCGAGAAGCGCTACCGACGAAGAGTTTCTGATTAATTTAAAAATCAACCGTAAACGATGGAGCCGTGGTTTATTAAGCAAAAGTGCTTCAAATACGCTCCTATAACTCAATCTAACATTCAAAAGATACGTCGTCGGTGAAAATATTTTCAATTCGGACTTAGTCTCTGTACGGAGAGGCTACCGAGAAGCGCTACCGACGAAGACTTTCTGATTAATTTAAAAATCAACCGTAAGAGATAGAGCCGTGGTTTATTAAGCAAAAGTGCTTCAAATACGCTCCTATAACTGAACATCACATTTAAAAGATACGTCGTCGGTGAAAATATTTTCAATTCGGACTTAGTCTCTGTACGGAGAGGCTACCGAGAAGCGCTACCGACGAAGAGTTTCTGATTAATTTAAAAATCAACCGTAAACGATGGAGCCGTGGTTTATTAAGCAAAAGTGCTTCAAATACGCTCCAATAACTGAACATAACATTTAAAAGGTACGTCGTCGGTGAAAATATTTTCAATTCGGACTTAGTCTCGGCACGGAGAGGCTACCGTGAAGCGCTACCGACGAAGACTTTTTGGTTAATTTAAAAATCAACCGCAAGAGATAGAGCCGTGGTTTATTAAGCAAAAGTGCTTCAAATACGCTCCCATAACTGAACATAACATTTAAAAGATACGTCGTCGGTGAAAATATTTTCAATTCGGACTTAGTCTCTGTACGGAGAGGTTACCGAGAAGCGCTACCGACGAAGACTTTCTGATTAATTTAAAAATCAACCGTAAGAGATAGAGCCGTGGTTTATTAAGCAAAAGTGCTTCAAATACGCTCCCATAACTGAACATAACATTTAAAAGATACGTCGTCGGTGAAAATATTTTCAATTCGGACTTGGTCTCTGTACGGAGAGGCTACCGAGAAGCGCTACCGACGAAGACTTTCTGGTTAATTTAAAAATCAACCGTAAGAGATAGAGCCGTGGTTTATTAAGCAAAAGTGCTTCAAATACGCTCCCATAACTGAACATAACATTTAAAAGATACGTCGTCGGTGAAAATATTTTCAATTCGGACTTAGTCTCTGTACGGAGAGGCTACCGAGAAGCGCTACCGACGAAGACTTTCTGGTTAATTTAAAAATCAACCGTAAGAGATAGAGCCGTGGTTTATTATGCAAAAGTGCTTCAAATACGCTCCTATAACTCAATCTAACATTCAAAAGATACGTCGTCGGTGAAAATATTTTCAATTCGGACTTAGTCTCTGTACGGAGAGGCTACCGAGAAGCGCTACCGACGAAGACTTTCTGATTAATTTAAAAATCAACCGTAAGAGATAGAGCCGTGGTTTATTAAGCAAAAGTGCTTCAAATACGCTCCTATAACTGAACATCACATTTAAAAGATACGTCGTCGGTGAAAATATTTTCAATTCGGACTTAGTCTCTGTACGGAGAGGCTACCGAGAAGCGCTACCGACGAAGAGTTTCTGATTAATTTAAAAATCAACCGTAAACGATGGAGCCGTGGTTTATTAAGCAAAAGTGCTTCAAATACGCTCCTATAACTGAACATAACATTTAAAAGATACGTCGTCGGTGAAAATATTTTCAATTCGGACTTAGTCTCGGCACGGAGAGGCTACCGTGAAGCGCTACCGACGAAGACTTTTTGGTTAATTTAAAAATCAACCGCAAGAGATAGAGCCGTGGTTTATTAAGCAAAAGTGCTTCAAATACGCTCCCATAACTGAACATAACATTTAAAAGATACGTCGTCGGTGAAAATATTTTCAATTCGGACTTAGTCTCTGTACGGAGAGGTTACCGAGAAGCGCTGCCGACGAAGACTTTCTGATTAATTTAAAAATCAACCGTAAGAGATAGAGCCGTGGTTTATTAAGCAAAAGTGCTTCAAATACGCTCCCATAACTGAACATAACATTTAAAAGATACGTCGTCGGTGAAAATATTTTCAATTCGGACTTAGTCTCTGTACGGAGAGGCTACCGAGAAGCGCTACCGACGAAGACTTTCTGGTTAATTTAAAAATCAACCGTAAGAGATAGAGCCGTGGTTTATTATGCAAAAGTGCTTCAAATACGCTCCTATAACTCAATCTAACATTCAAAAGATACGTCGTCGGTGAAAATATTTTCAATTCGGACTTAGTCTCTGTACGGAGAGGCTACCGAGAAGCGCTACCGACGAAGACTTTCTGATTAATTTAAAAATCAACCGTAAGAGATAGAGCCGTGGTTTATTAAGCAAAAGTGCTTCAAATACGCTCCTATAACTGAACATCACATTTAAAAGATACGTCGTCGGTGAAAATATTTTCAATTCGGACTTAGTCTCTGTACGGAGAGGCTACCGAGAAGCGCTACCGACGAAGAGTTTCTGATTAATTTAAAAATCAACCGTAAACGATGGAGCCGTGGTTTATTAAGCAAAAGTGCTTCAAATACGCTCCAATAACTGAACATAACATTTAAAAGGTACGTCGTCGGTGAAAATATTTTCAATTCGGACTTAGTCTCGGCACGGAGAGGCTACCGTGAAGCGCTACCGACGAAGACTTTTTGGTTAATTTAAAAATCAACCGCAAGAGATAGAGCCGTGGTTTATTAAGCAAAAGTGCTTCAAATACGCTCCCATAGCTGAACATAACATTTAAAAGATACGTCGTCGGTGAAAATATTTTCAATTCGGACTTAGTCTCTGTACGGAGAGGTTACCGAGAAGCGCTACCGACGAAGACTTTCTGATTAATTTAAAAATCAACCGTAAGAGATAGAGCCGTGGTTTATTAAGCAAAAGTGCTTCAAATACGCTCCCATAACTGAACATAACATTTAAAAGATACGTCGTCGGTGAAAATATTTTCAATTCGGACTTGGTCTCTGTACGGAGAGGCTACCGAGAAGCGCTACCGACGAAGACTTTCTGGTTAATTTAAAAATCAACCGTAAGAGATAGAGCCGTGGTTTATTATGCAAAAGTGCTTCAAATACGCTCCTATAACTCAATCTAACATTCAAAAGATACGTCGTCGGTGAAAATATTTTCAATCCGGACTTAGTCTCTGTACGGAGAGGCTACCGAGAAGCGCTACCGACGAAGACTTTCTGATTAATTTAAAAATCAACCGTAAGAGATAGAGCCGTGGTTTATTAAGCAAAAGTGCTTCAAATACGCTCCTATAACTGAACATCACATTTAAAAGATACGTCGTCGGTGAAAATATTTTCAATTCGGACTTAGTCTCTGTACGGAGAGGCTACCGAGAAGCGCTACCGACGAAGAGTTTCTGATTAATTTAAAAATCAACCGTAAACGATGGAGCCGTGGTTTATTAAGCAAAAGTGCTTCAAATACGCTCCTATAACTGAACATAACATTTAAAAGATACGTCGTCGGTGAAAATATTTTCAATTCGGACTTAGTCTCGGCACGGAGAGGCTACCGTGAAGCGCTACCGACGAAGACTTTTTGGTTAATTTAAAAATCAACCGCAAGAGATAGAGCCGTGGTTTATTAAGCAAAAGTGCTTCAAATACGCTCCCATAACTGAACATAACATTTAAAAGATACGTCGTCGGTGAAAATATTTTCAATTCGGACTTAGTCTCTGTACGGAGAGGTTACCGAGAAGCGCTACCGACGAAGACTTTCTGATTAATTTAAAAATCAACCGTAAGAGATAGAGCCGTGGTTTATTAAGCAAAAGTGCTTCAAATACGCTCCCATAACTGAACATAACATTTAAAAGATACGTCGTCGGTGAAAATATTTTCAATTCGGACTTAGTCTCTGTACAGAGAGGATACCGACAAGCGCTACCGACGAAGAGTTTCTGATTAATTTAAAAATCAACCGTAAGAGATGGAGCCGTGGTTTATTAAGCAAAAGTGCTTCAAATACGCTCCTATAACTGAACATAACATTTAAAAGATACGTCGTCGGTGAAAATATTTTCAATTCGGACTTAGTCTCGGCACGGAGAGGCTACCGTGAAGCGCTACCGACGAAGACTTTCTGGTTAATTTAAAAATCAACCGTAAGAGATAGAGCCGTGGTTTATTATGCAAAAGTGCTTCAAATACGCTCCTATAACTCAATCTAACATTCAAAAGATACGACGTCGGTGAAAATATTTTCAATTCGGACTTAGTCTCTGTACGGAGAGGCTACCGAGAAGCGCTACCGACGAAGACTTTCTGGTTAATTTAAAAATCAACCGTAAGAGATAGCGCCGTGGTTTATTATGCAAAAGTGCTTCAAATACGCTCCTATTACTCAATCTAACATTCAAAAGATACGTCGTCGGTGAAAATATTTTCAATTCGGACTTAGTCTCTGTACGGAGAGGCTACCGAGAAGCGCTACCGACGAAGACTTTCTGATTAATTTAAAAATCAACCGTAAGAGATAGAGCCGTGGTTTATTAAGCAAAAGTGCTTCAAATACGCTCCTATAACTCAATCTAACATTCAAAAGATACGTCGTCGGTGAAAATATTTTCAATCCGGACTTAGTCTCTGTACGGAGAGGCTACCGAGAAGCGCTACCGACGAAGACTTTCTGATTAATTTAAAAATCAACCGTAGGAGATAGAGCCGTGGTTTATTAAACAAAAGTGCTTCAAATACGCTCCTATAACTGAACATCACATTTAAAAGATACGTCGTCGGTGAAAATATTTTCAATTCGGACTTAGTCTCTGTACGGAGAGGCTACCGAGAAGCGCTACCGACGAAGAGTTTCTGATTAATTTAAAAATCAACCGTAAACGATGGAGCCGTGGTTTATTAAGCAAAAGTGCTTCAAATACGCTCCTATAACTGAACATAACATTTAAAAGATACGTCGTCGGTGAAAATATTTTCAATTCGGACTTAGTCTCGGCACGGAGAGGCTACCGTGAAGCGCTACCGACGAAGACTTTTTGGTTAATTTAAAAATCAACCGCAAGAGATAGAGCCGTGGTTTATTAAGCAAAAGTGCTTCAAATACGCTCCCATAACTGAACATAACATTTAAAAGATACGTCGTCGGTGAAAATATTTTCAATTCGGACTTAGTCTCGGCACGGAGAGGCTACCGTGAAGCGCTACCGACGAAGACTTTTTGGTTAATTTAAAAATCAACCGCAAGAGATAGAGCCGTGGTTTATTAAGCAAAAGTGCTTCAAATACGCTCCCATAACTGAACATAACATTTAAAAGATACGTCGTCGGTGAAAATATTTTCAATTCGGACTTAGTCTCTGTACGGAGAGGTTACCGAGAAGCGCTACCGACGAAGACTTTCTGATTAATTTAAAAATCAACCGTAAGAGATAGAGCCGTGGTTTATTAAGCAAAAGTGCTTCAAATACGCTCCCATAACTGAACATAACATTTAAAAGATACGTCGTCGGTGAAAATATTTTCAATTCGGACTTAGTCTCTGTACAGAGAGGATACCGACAAGCGCTACCGACGAAGAGTTTCTGATTAATTTAAAAATCAACCGTAAGAGATGGAGCCGTGGTTTATTAAGCAAAAGTGCTTCAAATACGCTCCTATAACTGAACATAACATTTAAAAGATACGTCGTCGGTGAAAATATTTTCAATTCGGACTTAGTCTCGGCACGGAGAGGCTACCGTGAAGCGCTACCGACGAAGACTTTCTGGTTAATTTAAAAATCAACCGTAAGAGATAGAGCCGTGGTTTATTATGCAAAAGTGCTTCAAATACGCTCCTATAACTCAATCTAACATTCAAAAGATACGACGTCGGTGAAAATATTTTCAATTCGGACTTAGTCTCTGTACGGAGAGGCTACCGAGAAGCGCTACCGACGAAGACTTTCTGATTAATTTAAAAATCAACCGTAAGAGATAGAGCCGTGGTTTATTAAGCAAAAGTGCTTCAAATACGCTCCTATAACTCAATCTAACATTCAAAAGATACGTCGTCGGTGAAAATATTTTCAATCCGGACTTAGTCTCTGTACGGAGAGGCTACCGAGAAGCGCTACCGACGAAGACTTTCTGATTAATTTAAAAATCAACCGTAGGAGATAGAGCCGTGGTTTATTAAACAAAAGTGCTTCAAATACGCTCCTATAACTGAACATCACATTTAAAAGATACGTCGTCGGTGAAAATATTTTCAATTCGGACTTAGTCTCTGTACGGAGAGGCTACCGAGAAGCGCTACCGACGAAGAGTTTCTGATTAATTTAAAAATCAACCGTAAACGATGGAGCCGTGGTTTATTAAGCAAAAGTGCTTCAAATACGCTCCTATAACTGAACATAACATTTAAAAGATACGTCGTCGGTGAAAATATTTTCAATTCGGACTTAGTCTCGGCACGGAGAGGCTACCGTGAAGCGCTACCGACGAAGACTTTTTGGTTAATTTAAAAATCAACCGCAAGAGATAGAGCCGTGGTTTATTAAGCAAAAGTGCTTCAAATACGCTCCCATAACTGAACATAACATTTAAAAGATACGTCGTCGGTGAAAATATTTTCAATTCGGACTTAGTCTCTGTACGGAGAGGTTACCGAGAAGCGCTACCGACGAAGACTTTCTGATTAATTTAAAAATCAACCGTAAGAGATAGAGCCGTGGTTTATTAAGCAAAAGTGCTTCAAATACGCTCCCATAACTGAACATAACATTTAAAAGATACGTCGTCGGTGAAAATATTTTCAATTCGGACTTAGTCTCTGTACAGAGAGGATACCGACAAGCGCTACCGACGAAGAGTTTCTGATTAATTTAAAAATCAACCGTAAGAGATGGAGCCGAGGTTTATTAAGCAAAAGTGCTTCAAATACGCTCCTATAACTGAACATAACATTTAAAAGATACGTCGTCGGTGAAAATATTTTCAATTCGGACTTAGTCTCGGCACGGAGAGGCTACCGTGAAGCGCTACCGACGAAGACTTTCTGGTTAATTTAAAAATCAACCGTAAGAGATAGAGCCGTGGTTTATTATGCAAAAGTGCTTCAAATACGCTCCTATAACTCAATCTAACATTCAAAAGATACGACGTCGGTGAAAATATTTTCAATTCGGACTTAGTCTCTGTACGGAGAGGCTACCGAGAAGCGCTACCGACGAAGACTTTCTGGTTAATTTAAAAATCAACCGTAAGAGATAGCGCCGTGGTTTATTATGCAAAAGTGCTTCAAATACGCTCCTATAACTCAATCTAACATTCAAAAGATACGTCGTCGGTGAAAATATTTTCAATTCGGACTTAGTCTCTGTACGGAGAGGCTACCGAGAAGCGCTACCGACGAAGACTTTCTGATTAATTTAAAAATCAACCGTAAGAGATAGAGCCGTGGTTTATTAAGCAAAAGTGCTTCAAATACGCTCCTATAACTCAATCTAACATTCAAAAGATACGTCGTCGGTGAAAATATTTTCAATCCGGACTTAGTCTCTGTACGGAGAGGCTACCGAGAAGCGCTACCGACGAAGACTTTCTGATTAATTTAAAAATCAACCGTAGGAGATAGAGCCGTGGTTTATTAAACAAAAGTGCTTCAAATACGCTCCTATAACTGAACATCACATTTAAAAGATACGTCGTCGGTGAAAATATTTTCAATTCGGACTTAGTCTCTGTACGGAGAGGCTACCGAGAAGCGCTACCGACGAAGAGTTTCTGATTAATTTAAAAATCAACCGTAAACGATGGAGCCGTGGTTTATTAAGCAAAAGTGCTTCAAATACGCTCCTATAACTGAACATAACATTTAAAAGATACGTCGTCGGTGAAAATATTTTCAATTCGGACTTAGTCTCGGCACGGAGAGGCTACCGTGAAGCGCTACCGACGAAGACTTTTTGGTTAATTTAAAAATCAACCGCAAGAGATAGAGCCGTGGTTTATTAAGCAAAAGTGCTTCAAATACGCTCCCATAACTGAACATAACATTTAAAAGATACGTCGTCGGTGAAAATATTTTCAATTCGGACTTAGTCTCTGTACGGAGAGGTTACCGAGAAGCGCTACCGACGAAGACTTTCTGATTAATTTAAAAATCAACCGTAAGAGATAGAGCCGTGGTTTATTAAGCAAAAGTGCTTCAAATACGCTCCCATAACTGAACATAACATTTAAAAGATACGTCGTCGGTGAAAATATTTTCAATTCGGACTTAGTCTCTGTACAGAGAGGATACCGACAAGCGCTACCGACGAAGAATTTCTGATTAATTTAAAAATCAACCGTAAGAGATGGAGCCGTGGTTTATTAAGCAAAAGTGCTTCAAATACGCTCCTATAACTGAACATAACATTTAAAAGATACGTCGTCGGTGAAAATATTTTCAATTCGGACTTAGTCTCGGCACGGAGAGGCTACCGTGAAGCGCTACCGACGAAGACTTTCTGGTTAATTTAAAAATCAACCGTAAGAGATAGAGCCGTGGTTTATTATGCAAAAGTGCTTCAAATACGCTCCTATAACTCAATCTAACATTCAAAAGATACGACGTCGGTGAAAATATTTTCAATTCGGACTTAGTCTCTGTACGGAGAGGCTACCGAGAAGCGCTACCGACGAAGACTTTCTGATTAATTTAAAAATCAACCGTAAGAGATAGAGCCGTGGTTTATTAAGCAAAAGTGCTTCAAATACGCTCCTATAACTCAATCTAACATTCAAAAGATACGTCGTCGGTGAAAATATTTTCAATCCGGACTTAGTCTCTGTACGGAGAGGCTACCGAGAAGCGCTACCGACGAAGACTTTCTGATTAATTTAAAAATCAACCGTAGGAGATAGAGCCGTGGTTTATTAAACAAAAGTGCTTCAAATACGCTCCTATAACTGAACATCACATTTAAAAGATACGTCGTCGGTGAAAATATTTTCAATTCGGACTTAGTCTCTGTACGGAGAGGCTACCGAGAAGCGCTACCGACGAAGAGTTTCTGATTAATTTAAAAATCAACCGTAAACGATGGAGCCGTGGTTTATTAAGCAAAAGTGCTTCAAATACGCTCCTATAACTGAACATAACATTTAAAAGATACGTCGTCGGTGAAAATATTTTCAATTCGGACTTAGTCTCGGCACGGAGAGGCTACCGTGAAGCGCTACCGACGAAGACTTTTTGGTTAATTTAAAAATCAACCGCAAGAGATAGAGCCGTGGTTTATTAAGCAAAAGTGCTTCAAATACGCTCCCATAACTGAACATAACATTTAAAAGATACGTCGTCGGTGAAAATATTTTCAATTCGGACTTAGTCTCGGCACGGAGAGGCTACCGTGAAGCGCTACCGACGAAGACTTTTTGGTTAATTTAAAAATCAACCGCAAGAGATAGAGCCGTGGTTTATTAAGCAAAAGTGCTTCAAATACGCTCCCATAACTGAACATAACATTTAAAAGATACGTCGTCGGTGAAAATATTTTCAATTCGGACTTAGTCTCTGTACGGAGAGGTTACCGAGAAGCGCTACCGACGAAGACTTTCTGATTAATTTAAAAATCAACCGTAAGAGATAGAGCCGTGGTTTATTAAGCAAAAGTGCTTCAAATACGCTCCTATAACTCAATCTAACATTCAAAAGATACGTCGTCGGTGAAAATATTTTCAATCCGGACTTAGTCTCTGTACGGAGAGGCTACCGAGAAGCGCTACCGACGAAGACTTTCTGATTAATTTAAAAATCAACCGTAGGAGATAGAGCCGTGGTTTATTAAACAAAAGTGCTTCAAATACGCTCCTATAACTGAACATCACATTTAAAAGATACGTCGTCGGTGAAAATATTTTCAATTCGGACTTAGTCTCTGTACGGAGAGGCTACCGAGAAGCGCTACCGACGAAGAGTTTCTGGTTAATTTAAAAATCAACCGTA
This sequence comes from Nysson spinosus, assembly GCA_910591585.2. Lineage (NCBI taxonomy): Eukaryota > Metazoa > Arthropoda > Insecta > Hymenoptera > Crabronidae > Nysson > Nysson spinosus. The sequence continues at coordinate 2,088,294 of CAJUYC020000091.1, read as the reverse complement.
AGAGATAGAGCCGTGGTTTATTATGCAAAAGTGCTTCAAATACGCTCCTATAACTCAATCTAACATTCAAAAGATACGACGTCGGTGAAAATATTTTCAATTCGGACTTAGTCTCTGTACGGAGAGGCTACCGAGAAGCGCTACCGACGAAGACTTTCTGGTTAATTTAAAAATCAACCGTAAGAGATAGAGCCGTGGTTTATTATGCAAAAGTGCTTCAAATACGCTCCTATAACTCAATCTAACATTCAAAAGATACGTCGTCGGTGAAAATATTTTCAATTCGGACTTAGTCTCTGTACGGAGAGGCTACCGAGAAGCGCTACCGACGAAGACTTTCTGATTAATTTAAAAATCAACCGTAAGAGATAGAGCCGTGGTTTATTAAGCAAAAGTGCTTCAAATACGCTCCTATAACTCAATCTAACATTCAAAAGATACGTCGTCGGTGAAAATATTTTCAATTCGGACTTAGTCTCTGTACGGAGAGGCTACCGAGAAGCGCTACCGACGAAGAGTTTCTGATTAATTTAAAAATCAACCGTAAACGATGGAGCCGTGGTTTATTAAGCAAAAGTGCTTCAAATACGCTCCTATAACTGAACATAACATTTAAAAGATACGTCGTCGGTGAAAATATTTTCAATTCGGACTTAGTCTCGGCACGGAGAGGCTACCGTGAAGCGCTACCGACGAAGACTTTTTGGTTAATTTAAAAATCAACCGCAAGAGATAGAGCCGTGGTTTATTAAGCAAAAGTGCTTCAAATACGCTCCCATAACTGAACATAACATTTAAAAGATACGTCGTCGGTGAAAATATTTTCAATTCGGACTTAGTCTCGGCACGGAGAGGCTACCGTGAAGCGCTACCGACGAAGACTTTTTGGTTAATTTAAAAATCAACCGCAAGAGATAGAGCCGTGGTTTATTAAGCAAAAGTGCTTCAAATACGCTCCCATAACTGAACATAACATTTAAAAGATACGTCGTCGGTGAAAATATTTTCAATTCGGACTTAGTCTCTGTACGGAGAGGTTACCGAGAAGCGCTACCGACGAAGACTTTCTGATTAATTTAAAAATCAACCGTAAGAGATAGAGCCGTGGTTTATTAAGCAAAAGTGCTTCAAATACGCTCCTATAACTCAATCTAACATTCAAAAGATACGTCGTCGGTGAAAATATTTTCAATCCGGACTTAGTCTCTGTACGGAGAGGCTACCGAGAAGCGCTACCGACGAAGACTTTCTGATTAATTTAAAAATCAACCGTAGGAGATAGAGCCGTGGTTTATTAAACAAAAGTGCTTCAAATACGCTCCTATAACTGAACATCACATTTAAAAGATACGTCGTCGGTGAAAATATTTTCAATTCGGACTTAGTCTCTGTACGGAGAGGCTACCGAGAAGCGCTACCGACGAAGAGTTTCTGGTTAATTTAAAAATCAACCGTAAGAGATAGAGCCGTGGTTTATTATGCAAAAGTGCTTCAAATACGCTCCTATAACTCAATCTAACATTCAAAAGATACGACGTCGGTGAAAATATTTTCAATTCGGACTTAGTCTCTGTACGGAGAGGCTACCGAGAAGCGCTACCGACGAAGACTTTCTGGTTAATTTAAAAATCAACCGTAAGAGATAGAGCCGTGGTTTATTATGCAAAAGTGCTTCAAATACGCTCCTATAACTCAATCTAACATTCAAAAGATACGTCGTCGGTGAAAATATTTTCAATTCGGACTTAGTCTCTGTACGGAGAGGCTACCGAGAAGCGCTACCGACGAAGACTTTCTGATTAATTTAAAAATCAACCGTAAGAGATAGAGCCGTGGTTTATTAAGCAAAAGTGCTTCAAATACGCTCCTATAACTCAATCTAACATTCAAAAGATACGTCGTCGGTGAAAATATTTTCAATCCGGACTTAGTCTCTGTACGGAGAGGCTACCGAGAAGCGCTACCGACGAAGACTTTCTGATTAATTTAAAAATCAACCGTAGGAGATAGAGCCGTGGTTTATTAAACAAAAGTGCTTCAAATACGCTCCTATAACTGAACATCACATTTAAAAGATACGTCGTCGGTGAAAATATTTTCAATTCGGACTTAGTCTCTGTACGGAGAGGCTACCGAGAAGCGCTACCGACGAAGAGTTTCTGATTAATTTAAAAATCAACCGTAAACGATGGAGCCGTGGTTTATTAAGCAAAAGTGCTTCAAATACGCTCCTATAACTGAACATAACATTTAAAAGATACGTCGTCGGTGAAAATATTTTCAATTCGGACTTAGTCTCGGCACGGAGAGGCTACCGTGAAGCGCTACCGACGAAGACTTTTTGGTTAATTTAAAAATCAACCGCAAGAGATAGAGCCGTGGTTTATTAAGCAAAAGTGCTTCAAATACGCTCCCATAACTGAACATAACATTTAAAAGATACGTCGTCGGTGAAAATATTTTCAATTCGGACTTAGTCTCTGTACGGAGAGGTTACCGAGAAGCGCTACCGACGAAGACTTTCTGATTAATTTAAAAATCAACCGTAAGAGATAGAGCCGTGGTTTATTAAGCAAAAGTGCTTCAAATACGCTCCCATAACTGAACATAACATTTAAAAGATACGTCGTCGGTGAAAATATTTTCAATTCGGACTTAGTCTCTGTACAGAGAGGATACCGACAAGCGCTACCGACGAAGAGTTTCTGATTAATTTAAAAATCAACCGTAAGAGATGGAGCCGTGGTTTATTAAGCAAAAGTGCTTCAAATACGCTCCTATAACTGAACATAACATTTAAAAGATACGTCGTCGGTGAAAATATTTTCAATTCGGACTTAGTCTCGGCACGGAGAGGCTACCGTGAAGCGCTACCGACGAAGACTTTCTGGTTAATTTAAAAATCAACCGTAAGAGATAGAGCCGTGGTTTATTATGCAAAAGTGCTTCAAATACGCTCCTATAACTCAATCTAACATTCAAAAGATACGACGTCGGTGAAAATATTTTCAATTCGGACTTAGTCTCTGTACGGAGAGGCTACCGAGAAGCGCTACCGACGAAGACTTTCTGGTTAATTTAAAAATCAACCGTAAGAGATAGCGCCGTGGTTTATTATGCAAAAGTGCTTCAAATACGCTCCTATAACTCAATCTAACATTCAAAAGATACGTCGTCGGTGAAAATATTTTCAATTCGGACTTAGTCTCTGTACGGAGAGGCTACCGAGAAGCGCTACCGACGAAGACTTTCTGATTAATTTAAAAATCAACCGTAAGAGATAGAGCCGTGGTTTATTAAGCAAAAGTGCTTCAAATACGCTCCTATAACTCAATCTAACATTCAAAAGATACGTCGTCGGTGAAAATATTTTCAATCCGGACTTAGTCTCTGTACGGAGAGGCTACCGAGAAGCGCTACCGACGAAGACTTTCTGATTAATTTAAAAATCAACCGTAAGAGATAGAGCCGTGGTTTATTAAACAAAAGTGCTTCAAATACGCTCCTATAACTGAACATCACATTTAAAAGATACGTCGTCGGTGAAAATATTTTCAATTCGGACTTAGTCTCTGTACGGAGAGGCTACCGAGAAGCGCTACCGACGAAGAGTTTCTGATTAATTTAAAAATCAACCGTAAACGATGGAGCCGTGGTTTATTAAGCAAAAGTGCTTCAAATACGCTCCTATAACTGAACATAACATTTAAAAGATACGTCGTCGGTGAAAATATTTTCAATTCGGACTTAGTCTCTGTACGGAGAGGCTACCGTGAAGCGCTACCGACGAAGACTTTTTGGTTAATTTAAAAATCAACCGCAAGAGATAGAGCCGTGGTTTATTAAGCAAAAGTGCTTCAAATACGCTCCCATAACTGAACATAACATTTAAAAGATACGTCGTCGGTGAAAATATTTTCAATTCGGACTTAGTCTCGGCACGGAGAGGCTACCGTGAAGCGCTACCGACGAAGACTTTTTGGTTAATTTAAAAATCAACCGCAAGAGATAGAGCCGTGGTTTATTAAGCAAAAGTGCTTCAAATACGCTCCCATAACTGAACATAACATTTAAAAGATACGTCGTCGGTGAAAATATTTTCAATTCGGACTTAGTCTCTGTACGGAGAGGTTACCGAGAAGCGCTACCGACGAAGACTTTCTGATTAATTTAAAAATCAACCGTAAGAGATAGAGCCGTGGTTTATTAAGCAAAAGTGCTTCAAATACGCTCCCATAACTGAACATAACATTTAAAAGATACGTCGTCGGTGAAAATATTTTCAATTCGGACTTAGTCTCTGTACAGAGAGGATACCGACAAGCGCTACCGACGAAGAGTTTCTGATTAATTTAAAAATCAACCGTAAGAGATGGAGCCGTGGTTTATTAAGCAAAAGTGCTTCAAATACGCTCCTATAACTGAACATAACATTTAAAAGATACGTCGTCGGTGAAAATATTTTCAATTCGGACTTAGTCTCTGCACGGAGAGGCTACCGTGAAGCGCTACCGACGAAGACTTTCTGGTTAATTTAAAAATCAACCGTAAGAGATAGAGCCGTGGTTTATTATGCAAAAGTGCTTCAAATACGCTCCTATAACTCAATCTAACATTCAAAAGATACGACGTCGGTGAAAATATTTTCAATTCGGACTTAGTCTCTGTACGGAGAGGCTACCGAGAAGCGCTACCGACGAAGACTTTCTGATTAATTTAAAAATCAACCGTAAGAGATAGAGCCGTGGTTTATTAAGCAAAAGTGCTTCAAATACGCTCCTATAACTCAATCTAACATTCAAAAGATACGTCGTCGGTGAAAATATTTTCAATCCGGACTTAGTCTCTGTACGGAGAGGCTACCGAGAAGCGCTACCGACGAAGACTTTCTGATTAATTTAAAAATCAACCGTAGGAGATAGAGCCGTGGTTTATTAAACAAAAGTGCTTCAAATACGCTCCTATAACTGAACATCACATTTAAAAGATACGTCGTCGGTGAAAATATTTTCAATTCGGACTTAGTCTCTGTACGGAGAGGCTACCGAGAAGCGCTACCGACGAAGAGTTTCTGATTAATTTAAAAATCAACCGTAAACGATGGAGCCGTGGTTTATTAAGCAAAAGTGCTTCAAATACGCTCCTATAACTGAACATAACATTTAAAAGATACGTCGTCGGTGAAAATATTTTCAATTCGGACTTAGTCTCGGCACGGAGAGGCTACCGTGAAGCGCTACCGACGAAGACTTTTTGGTTAATTTAAAAATCAACCGCAAGAGATAGAGCCGTGGTTTATTAAGCAAAAGTGCTTCAAATACGCTCCCATAACTGAACATAACATTTAAAAGATACGTCGTCGGTGAAAATATTTTCAATTCGGACTTAGTCTCGGCACGGAGAGGCTACCGTGAAGCGCTACCGACGAAGACTTTTTGGTTAATTTAAAAATCAACCGCAAGAGATAGAGCCGTGGTTTATTAAGCAAAAGTGCTTCAAATACGCTCCCATAACTGAACATAACATTTAAAAGATACGTCGTCGGTGAAAATATTTTCAATTCGGACTTAGTCTCTGTACGGAGAGGTTACCGAGAAGCGCTACCGACGAAGACTTTCTGATTAATTTAAAAATCAACCGTAAGAGATAGAGCCGTGGTTTATTAAGCAAAAGTGCTTCAAATACGCTCCCATAACTGAACATAACATTTAAAAGATACGTCGTCGGTGAAAATATTTTCAATTCGGACTTAGTCTCTGTACAGAGAGGATACCGACAAGCGCTACCGACGAAGAGTTTCTGATTAATTTAAAAATCAACCGTAAGAGATGGAGCCGTGGTTTATTAAGCAAAAGTGCTTCAAATACGCTCCTATAACTGAACATAACATTTAAAAGATACGTCGTCGGTGAAAATATTTTCAATTCGGACTTAGTCTCGGCACGGAGAGGCTACCGTGAAGCGCTACCGACGAAGATTTTCTGGTTAATTTAAAAATCAACCGTAAGAGATAGAGCCGTGGTTTATTATGCAAAAGTGCTTCAAATACGCTCCTATAACTCAATCTAACATTCAAAAGATACGACGTCGGTGAAAATATTTTCAATTCGGACTTAGTCTCTGTACGGAGAGGCTACCGAGAAGCGCTACCGACGAAGACTTTCTGGTTAATTTAAAAATCAACCGTAAGAGATAGAGCCGTGGTTTATTATGCAAAAGTGCTTCAAATACGCTCCTATAACTCAATCTAACATTCAAAAGATACGTCGTCGGTGAAAATATTTTCAATTCGGACTTAGTCTCTGTACGGAGAGGCTACCGAGAAGCGCTACCGACGAAGACTTTCTGATTAATTTAAAAATCAACCGTAAGAGATAGAGCCGTGGTTTATTAAGCAAAAGTGCTTCAAATACGCTCCTATAACTCAATCTAACATTCAAAAGATACGTCGTCGGTGAAAATATTTTCAATCCGGACTTAGTCTCTGTACGGAGAGGCTACCGAGAAGCGCTACCGACGAAGACTTTCTGATTAATTTAAAAATCAACCGTAGGAGATAGAGCCGTGGTTTATTAAACAAAAGTGCTTCAAATACGCTCCTATAACTGAACATCACATTTAAAAGATACGTCGTCGGTGAAAATATTTTCAATTCGGACTTAGTCTCTGTACGGAGAGGCTACCGAGAAGCGCTACCGACGAAGAGTTTCTGATTAATTTAAAAATCAACCGTAAACGATGGAGCCGTGGTTTATTAAGCAAAAGTGCTTCAAATACGCTCCTATAACTGAACATAACATTTAAAAGATACGTCGTCGGTGAAAATATTTTCAATTCGGACTTAGTCTCGGCACGGAGAGGCTACCGTGAAGCGCTACCGACGAAGACTTTTTGGTTAATTTAAAAATCAACCGCAAGAGATAGAGCCGTGGTTTATTAAGCAAAAGTGCTTCAAATACGCTCCCATAACTGAACATAACATTTAAAAGATACGTCGTCGGTGAAAATATTTTCAATTCGGACTTAGTCTCTGTACGGAGAGGTTACCGAGAAGCGCTACCGACGAAGACTTTCTGATTAATTTAAAAATCAACCGTAAGAGATAGAGCCGTGGTTTATTAAGCAAAAGTGCTTTAAATACGCTCCCATAACTGAACATAACATTTAAAAGATACGTCGTCGGTGAAAATATTTTCAATTCGGACTTAGTCTCTGTACAGAGAGGATACCGACAAGCGCTACCGACGAAGAGTTTCTGATTAATTTAAAAATTAACCGTAAGAGATGGAGCCGTGGTTTATTAAGCAAAAGTGCTTCAAATACGCTCCTATAACTGAACATAACATTTAAAAGATACGTCGTCGGTGAAAATATTTTCAATTCGGACTTAGTCTCGGCACGGAGAGGCTACCGTGAAGCGCTACCGACGAAGACTTTCTGGTTAATTTAAAAATCAACCGTAAGAGATAGAGCCGTGGTTTATTATGGAAAAGTGCTTCAAATACGCTCCTATAACTCAATCTAACATTCAAAAGATACGACGTCGGTGAAAATATTTTCAATTCGGACTTAGTCTCTGTACGGAGAGGCTACCGAGAACCGCTACCGACGAAGACTTTCTGATTATTTTAAAAATCAACCGTAAGAGATAGAGCCGTGGATTATTAAGCAAAAGTGCTTCAAATACGCTACTATAACTCAAACTAACATTTAAAAGGTACCTCGTCGGTGAAAATAATTTCAGTTCGGACTTAGATTTTTTCCTACCGAGTGGCTACCGTGAAGAGTCGCCTACGACGACTTTAGAAATTATTTAAAAATCAACCGTAAGAGATAGAGCCGTGGTTTATTAAGCAAAAGTGCGTCAAATACGCTCCCATAACTGAACATAACATTTAAAATATACGTCGTCGGTGAAAATATTTTCAATTCGGACTTAGTCTCTGTACGGAGAGGCTACCGAGAAGCGCTACCGACGAAGACTTTCTGGTTAATTTAAAAATCAACCGTAAGAGATAGAGCCGTGGTTTATTATGCAAAAGTGCTTCAAATACGCTCCTATAACTCAATCTAACATTCAAAAGATACGTCGTCGGTGAAAATATTTTCAATTCGGACTTAGTCTCTGTACGGAGAGGCTACCGAGAAGCGCTACCGACGAAGACTTTCTGATTAATTTAAAAATCAACCGTAAGAGATAGAGCCGTGGTTTATTAAGCAAAAGTGCTTCAAATACGCTCCTATAACTGAACATCACATTTAAAAGATACGTCGTCGGTGAAAATATTTTCAATTCGGACTTAGTCTCTGTACGGAGAGGCTACCGAGAAGCGCTACCGACGAAGAGTTTCTGATTAATTTAAAAATCAACCGTAAACGATGGAGCCGTGGTTTATTAAGCAAAAGTGCTTCAAATACGCTCCAATAACTGAACATAACATTTAAAAGATACGTCGTCGGTGAAAATATTTTCAATTCGGACTTAGTCTCGGCACGGAGAGGCTACCGTGAAGCGCTACCGACGAAGACTTTTTGGTTAATTTAAAAATCAACCGCAAGAGATAGAGCCGTGGTTTATTAAGCAAAAGTGGTTCAAATACGCTCCCATAACTGAACATAACATTTAAAAGATACGTCGTCGGTGAAAATATTTTCAATTCGGACTTAGTCTCTGTACGGAGAGGTTACCGAGAAGCGCTACCGACGAAGACTTTCTGATTAATTTAAAAATCAACCGTAAGAGATAGAGCCGTGGTTTATTAAGCAAAAGTGCTTCAAATACGCTCCCATAACTGAACATAACATTTAAAAGATACGTCGTCGGTGAAAATATTTTCAATTCGGACTTAGTCTCTGTACGGAGAGGCTACCGAGAAGCGCTACCGACGAAGACTTTCTGATTAATTTAAAAATCAACCGTAAGAGATAGAGCCGTGGTTTATTAAGCAAAAGTGCTTCAAATACGCTCCTATAACTCAATCTAACATTCAAAAGATACGTCGTCGGTGAAAATATTTTCAATCCGGACTTAGTCTCTGTACGGAGAGGCTACCCAGAAGCGCTACCGACGAAGACTTTCTGATTAATTTAAAAATCAACCGTAAGAGATAGAGCCGTGGTTTATTAAGCAAAAGTGCTTCAAATACGCTCCCATAACTGAACATAACATTTAAAAGATACGTCGTCGGTGAAAATATTTTCAATTCGGACTTAGTCTCTGTACGGAGAGGCTACCGAGAAGCGCTACCGACGAAGACTTTCTGATTAATTTAAAAATCAACCGTAAGAGATAGAGCCGTGGTTTATTAAGCAAAAGTGCTTCAAATACGCTCCTATAACTCAATCTAACATTCAAAAGATACGTCGTCGGTGAAAATATTTTCAATCCGGACTTAGTCTCTGTACGGAGAGGCTACCCAGAAGCGCTACCGACGAAGACTTTCTGATTAATTTAAAAATCAACCGTAAGAGATAGAGCCGTGGTTTATTAAGCAAAAGTGCTTCAAATACGCTCCTATAACTGAACATCACATTTAAAAGATACGTCGTCGGTGAAAATATTTTCAATTCGGACTTAGTCTCTGTACGGAGAGGCTACCGAGAAGCGCTACCGACGAAGAGTTTCTGATTAATTTAAAAATCAACCGTAAACGATGGAGCCGTGGTTTATTAAGCAAAAGTGCTTCAAATACGCTCCTATAACTGAACATAACATTTAAAAGATACGTCGTCGGTGAAAATATTTTCAATTCGGACTTAGTCTCGGCACGGAGAGGCTACCGTGAAGCGCTACCGACGAAGACTTTTTGGTTAATTTAAAAATCAACCGCAAGAGATAGAGCCGTGGTTTATTAAGCAAAAGTGCTTCAAATACGCTCCCATAACTGAACATAACATTTAAAAGATACGTCGTCGGTGAAAATATTTTCAATTCGGACTTAGTCTCGGCACGGAGAGGCTACCGTGAAGCGCTACCGACGAAGACATTCTGGTTAATTTAAAAATCAACCGTAAGAGATAGAGCCGTGGTTTATTATGCAAAAGTGCTTCAAATACGCTCCTATAACTCAATCTAACATTCAAAAGATACGACGTCGGTGAAAATATTTTCAATTCGGACTTAGTCTCTGTACGGAGAGGCTACCGAGAAGCGCTACCGACGAAGACTTTCTGATTAATTTAAGAATCAACCGTAAGAGATAGAGCCGTGGTTTATTAAGCAAAAGTGCTTCAAATACGCTCCTATAACTGAACATAACATTTAAAAGATACGTCGTCGGTGAAAATATTTTCAATTCGGACTTAGTCTCTGTACGGAGAGGCTACCGACAAGCGCTACCGACGAAGACTTTCTGATTAATTTAAAAATCAACCGTAAGAGATAGAGCCGTGGTTTATTAAGCAAAAGTGCTTCAAATACGCTCCCATAACTGAACATAACATTTAAAAGATACGTCGTCGGTGAAAATATTTTCAATTCGGACTTAGTCTCTGTAAAGAGAGGATACCGATAAGCGCTACCGACGAAGAGTTTCTGATTAATTTAAAAATCAACCGTAAGAGAAGGAGCCGTGGTTTATTAAGCAAAAGTGCTTCAAATACGCTCCTATAACTGAACATAACATTTAAAAGATACGTCGTCGGTGAAAATATTTTCAATTCGGACTTAGTCTCTGTACGGAGAGGTTACCGAGAAGCGCTACCGACGAAGACTTTCTGATTAATTTAAAAATCAACCGTAAGAGATAGAGCCGTGGTTTATTAAGCAAAAGTGCTTCAAATACGCTCCCATAACTCAATCTAACATTCAAAAGATACGTCGTCGGTGAAAATATTTTCAATTCGGACTTAGTCTCTGTACGGAGAGGTTACCGAGAAGCGCTACCGACGAAGACATTCTGATTAATTTAAAAATCAACCGTAAGAGATAGAGCCGTGGTTTATTAAGCAAAAGTGCTTCAAATACGCTCCCATAACTGAACATAACATTTAAAAGATACGTCGTCGGTGAAAATATTTTCAATTCGGACTTAGTCTCTGTACGGAGAGGCTACCGAGAAGCGCTACCGACGAAGACATTCTGATTAATTTAAAAATCAACCGTAAGAGATAGAGCCGTGGTTTATTAAGCAAAAGTGCTTCAAATACGCTCCCATAACTGAACATAACATTTAAAAGATACGTCGTCGGTGAAAATATTTTCAATTCGGACTTAGTCTCTGTACGGAGAGGCTACCGAGAAGCGCTACCGACGAAGATTTTCTAATTAATTTAAAAAACAACCGTAAGAGATAGAGCCGTGGTTTATTAAGCAAAAGTGCTTCAAATACGCTCCCATAACTGAACATAACATTTAAAAGATACGTCGTCGGTGAAAATATTTTCAATTCGGACTTAGTCTCTGTACGGAGAGGCTACCGAGAAGCGCTACCGACGAAGACTTTCTGTTTAATTTAAAAATCAACCGTAAGAGATAGAGCCGTGGTTTATTATGCAAAAGTGCTTCAAATACGCTCCTATAACTCAATCTAACATTCAAAAGATACGTCGTCGGTGAAAATATTTTCAATTCGGACTTAGTCTCGGTACGGAGAGGCTACCGTGAAGCGCTACCGACGAAGACTTTCTGGTTAATTTAAAAATCAACCGTAAGAGATAGAGCCGTGGTTTATTATGCAAAAGTGCTTCAAATACGCTCCTATAACTCAATCTAACATTCAAAAGATACGTCGTCGGTGAAAATATTTTCAATTCGGACTTAGTCTCTGTACGGAGAGGCTACCGAGAAGCGCTACCGACGAAGACTTTCTGGTTAATTTAAAAATCAACCGTAAGAGATAGAGCCGTGGTTTATTATGCAAAAGTGCTTCAAATACGCTCCTATAACTCAATCTAACATTCAAAAGATACGTCGTCGGTGAAAATATTTTCAATTCGGACTTAGTCTCTGTACGGAGAGGCTACCGAGAAGCGCTACCGACGAAGACTTTCTGATTAATTTAAAAATCAACCGTAAGAGATAGAGCCGTGGTTTATTAAGCAAAAGTGCTTCAAATACGCTCCTATAACTGAACATCACATTTAAAAGATACGTCGTCGGTGAAAATATTTTCAATTCGGACTTAGTCTCTGTACGGAGAGGCTACCGAGAAGCGCTACCGACGAAGAGTTTCTGATAAATTTAAAAATCAACCGTAAACGATGGAGCCGTGGTTTATTAAGCAAAAGTGCTTCAAATACGCTCCTATAACTGAACATAACATTTAAAAGATACGTCGTCGGTGAAAATATTTTCAATTCGGACTTAGTCTCGGCACGGAGAGGCTACCGTGAAGCGCTACCGACGAAGACTTTCTGGTTAATTTAAAAATCAACCGCAAGAGATAGAGCCGTGGTTTATTATGCAAAAGTGCTTCAAATACGCTCCTATAACTCAATCTGACATTCAAAAGATACGTCGTCGGTGAAAATATTTTCAATTCGGACTTAGTCTCGGTACGGAGAGGCTACCGTGAAGCGCTACCGACGAAGACTTTCTGGTTAATTTAAAAATCAACCGTAAGAGATAGAGCCGTGGTTTATTATGCAAAAGTGCTTCAAATACGCTCCTATAACTCAATCTAACATTCAAAAGATACGTCGTCGGTGAAAATATTTTCAATTCGGACTCAGTCTCTGTACGGAGAGGCTACCGAGAAGCGCTACCGACGAAGACTTTCTGATTAATTTAAAAATCAACCGTAAGAGATAGAGCCGTGGTTTATTAAGCAAAAGTGCTTCAAATACGCTCCTATAACTCAAACTAACATTTAAAAGGTACCTCGTCGGTGAAAATAATTTCAGTTCGGACTTAGATTTTTTCCTACCGAGTGGCTACCGTGAAGAGTCGCCTACGACGACTTTAGAAATTATTTAAAAATCAACCGTAAGAGATAGAGCCGTGGTTTATTAAGCAAAAGTGCGTCAAATACGCTCCCATAACTGAACATAACATTTAAAATATACGTCGTCGGTGAAAATATTTTCAATTCGGACTTAGTCTCTGTACGGAGAGGCTACCGAGAAGCGCTACCGACGAAGAATTTCTGATTATTTTAAAAATCAACCGTAAGAGATAGAGCCGTGGTTTATTAAGCAAAAGTGCTTCAAATACGCTACTATAACTCAAACTAACATTTAAAAGGTACCTCGTCGGTGAAAATAATTTCAGTTCGGACTTAGATTTTTTCCTACCGAGTGGCTACCGTGAAGAGTCGCCGACGACGACTTTAGAAATTATTTAAAAATCAACCGTAAGAGATAGAGCCGTGGTTTATTAAGCAAAAGTGCATCAAATACGCTCCCATAACTCAACATAACATTTAAAATATACGTCGTCGGTGAAAATATTTTCAATTCGGACTTAGTCTCTGTACGGAGAGGCTACCGAGAAGCGCTACCGACGAAGACTTTCTGATTATTTTAAAAATCAACCGTAAGAGATAGAGCCGTGGTTTATTAAGCAAAAGTGCTTCAAATACGCTCCCATAACTGAACATAACATTTAAAAGATACGTCGTCGGTGAAAATATTTTCAATTCGGACTTAGTCTCTGTACGGAGAGGCTACCGAGAAGCGCTACCGACGAAGACTTTCTGATTAATTTAAAAATCAACCGTAAGAGATAGAGCCGTGGTTTATTAAGCAAAAGTGCTTCAAATACGCTCCTATAACTCAATCTAACATTCAAAAGATACGTCGTCGGTGAAAATATTTTCAATCCGGACTTAGTCTCTGTACGGAGAGGCTACCCAGAAGCGCTACCGACGAAGACTTTCTGATTAATTTAAAAATCAACCGTAAGAGATAGAGCCGTGGTTTATTAAGCAAAAGTGCTTCAAATACGCTCCCATAACTGAACATAACATTTAAAAGATACGTCGTCGGTGAAAATATTTTCAATTCGGACTTAGTCTCTGTACGGAGAGGCTACCGAGAAGCGCTACCGACGAAGACTTTCTGATTAATTTAAAAATCAACCGTAAGAGATAGAGCCGTGGTTTATTAAGCAAAAGTGCTTCAAATACGCTCCTATAACTCAATCTAACATTCAAAAGATACGTCGTCGGTGAAAATATTTTCAATCCGGACTTAGTCTCTGTACGGAGAGGCTACCCAGAAGCGCTACCGACGAAGACTTTCTGATTAATTTAAAAATCAACCGTAAGAGATAGAGCCGTGGTTTATTAAGCAAAAGTGCTTCAAATACGCTCCTATAACTGAACATCACATTTAAAAGATACGTCGTCGGTGAAAATATTTTCAATTCGGACTTAGTCTCTGTACGGAGAGGCTACCGAGAAGCGCTACCGACGAAGAGTTTCTGATTAATTTAAAAATCAACCGTAAACGATGGAGCCGTGGTTTATTAAGCAAAAGTGCTTCAAATACGCTCCTATAACTGAACATAACATTTAAAAGATACGTCGTCGGTGAAAATATTTTCAATTCGGACTTAGTCTCGGCACGGAGAGGCTACCGTGAAGCGCTACCGACGAAGACTTTTTGGTTAATTTAAAAATCAACCGCAAGAGATAGAGCCGTGGTTTATTAAGCAAAAGTGCTTCAAATACGCTCCCATAACTGAACATAACATTTAAAAGATACGTCGTCGGTGAAAATATTTTCAATTCGGACTTAGTCTCGGCACGGAGAGGCTACCGTGAAGCGCTACCGACGAAGACATTCTGGTTAATTTAAAAATCAACCGTAAGAGATAGAGCCGTGGTTTATTATGCAAAAGTGCTTCAAATACGCTCCTATAACTCAATCTAACATTCAAAAGATACGACGTCGGTGAAAATATTTTCAATTCGGACTTAGTCTCTGTACGGAGAGGCTACCGAGAAGCGCTACCGACGAAGACTTTCTGATTAATTTAAGAATCAACCGTAAGAGATAGAGCCCTGGTTTATTAAGCAAAAGTGCTTCAAATACGCTCCTATAACTGAACATAACATTTAAAAGATACGTCGTCGGTGAAAATATTTTCAATTCGGACTTAGTCTCTGTACGGAGAGGCTACCGACAAGCGCTACCGACGAAGACTTTCTGATTAATTTAAAAATCAACCGTAAGAGATAGAGCCGTGGTTTATTAAGCAAAAGTGCTTCAAATACGCTCCCATAACTGAACATAACATTTAAAAGATACGTCGTCGGTGAAAATATTTTCAATTCGGACTTAGTCTCTGTAAAGAGAGGATACCGATAAGCGCTACCGACGAAGAGTTTCTGATTAATTTAAAAATCAACCGTAAGAGATGGAGCCGTGGTTTATTAAGCAAAAGTGCTTCAAATACGCTCCTATAACTGAACATAACATTTAAAAGATACGTCGTCGGTGAAAATATTTTCAATTCGGACTTAGTCTCTGTACGGAGAGGTTACCGAGAAGCGCTACCGACGAAGACTTTCTGATTAATTTAAAAATCAACCGTAAGAGATAGAGCCGTGGTTTATTAAGCAAAAGTGCTTCAAATACGCTCCCATAACTCAATCTAACATTCAAAAGATACGTCGTCGGTGAAAATATTTTCAATTCGGACTTAGTCTCTGTACGGAGAGGTTACCGAGAAGCGCTACCGACGAAGACATTCTGATTAATTTAAAAATCAACCGTAAGAGATAGAGCCGTGGTTTATTAAGCAAAAGTGCTTCAAATACGCTCCCATAACTGAACATAACATTTAAAAGATACGTCGTCGGTGAAAATATTTTCAATTCGGACTTAGTCTCTGTACGGAGAGGTTACCGAGAAGCGCTACCGACGAAGACATTCTGATTAATTTAAAAATCAACCGTAAGAGATAGAGCCGTGGTTTATTAAGCAAAAGTGCTTCAAATACGCTCCTATAACTGAACATAACATTTAAAAGATACGTCGTCGGTGAAAATATTTTCAATTCGGACTTAGTCTCTGTACGGAGAGGCTACCGAGAAGCGCTACCGACGAAGATTTTCTAATTAATTTAAAAAACAACCGTAAGAGATAGAGCCGTGGTTTATTAAGCAAAAGTGCTTCAAATACGCTCCCATAACTGAACATAACATTTAAAAGATACGTCGTCGGTGAAAATATTTTCAATTCGGACTTAGTCTCTGTACGGAGAGGCTACCGAGAAGCGCTACCGACGAAGACTTTCTGTTTAATTTAAAAATCAACCGTAAGAGATAGAGCCGTGGTTTATTATGCAAAAGTGCTTCAAATACGCTCCTATAACTCAATCTAACATTCAAAAGATACGTCGTCGGTGAAAATATTTTCAATTCGGACTTAGTCTCGGTACGGAGAGGCTACCGTGAAGCGCTACCGACGAAGACTTTCTGGTTAATTTAAAAATCAACCGTAAGAGATAGAGCCGTGGTTTATTATGCAAAAGTGCTTCAAATACGCTCCTATAACTCAATCTAACATTCAAAAGATACGTCGTCGGTGAAAATATTTTCAATTCGGACTTAGTCTCTGTACGGAGAGGCTACCGAGAAGCGCTACCGACGAAGACTTTCTGGTTAATTTAAAAATCAACCGTAAGAGATAGAGCCGTGGTTTATTATGCAAAAGTGCTTCAAATACGCTCCTATAACTCAATCTAACATTCAAAAGATACGTCGTCGGTGAAAATATTTTCAATTCGGACTTAGTCTCTGTACGGAGAGGCTACCGAGAAGCGCTACCGACGAAGACTTTCTGATTAATTTAAAAATCAACCGTAAGAGATAGAGCCGTGGTTTATTAAGCAAAAGTGCTTCAAATACGCTCCTATAACTGAACATCACATTTAAAAGATACGTCGTCGGTGAAAATATTTTCAATTCGGACTTAGTCTCTGTACGGAGAGGCTACCGAGAAGCGCTACCGACGAAGAGTTTCTGATAAATTTAAAAATCAACCGTAAACGATGGAGCCGTGGTTTATTAAGCAAAAGTGCTTCAAATACGCTCCTATAACTGAACATAACATTTAAAAGATACGTCGTCGGTGAAAATATTTTCAATTCGGACTTAGTCTCGGCACGGAGAGGCTACCGTGAAGCGCTACCGACGAAGACTTTCTGGTTAATTTAAAAATCAACCGCAAGAGATAGAGCCGTGGTTTATTATGCAAAAGTGCTTCAAATACGCTCCTATAACTCAATCTGACATTCAAAAGATACGTCGTCGGTGAAAATATTTTCAATTCGGACTTAGTCTCGGTACGGAGAGGCTACCGTGAAGCGCTACCGACGAAGACTTTCTGGTTAATTTAAAAATCAACCGTAAGAGATAGAGCCGTGGTTTATTATGCAAAAGTGCTTCAAATACGCTCCTATAACTCAATCTAACATTCAAAAGATACGTCGTCGGTGAAAATATTTTCAATTCGGACTCAGTCTCTGTACGGAGAGGCTACCGAGAAGCGCTACCGACGAAGACTTTCTGATTAATTTAAAAATCAACCGTAAGAGATAGAGCCGTGGTTTATTAAGCAAAAGTGCTTCAAATACGCTCCTATAACTCAAACTAACATTTAAAAGGTACCTCGTCGGTGAAAATAATTTCAGTTCGGACTTAGATTTTTTCCTACCGAGTGGCTACCGTGAAGAGTCGCCTACGACGACTTTAGAAATTATTTAAAAATCAACCGTAAGAGATAGAGCCGTGGTTTATTAAGCAAAAGTGCGTCAAATACGCTCCCATAACTGAACATAACATTTAAAATATACGTCGTCGGTGAAAATATTTTCAATTCGGACTTAGTCTCTGTACGGAGAGGCTACCGAGAAGCGCTACCGACGAAGAATTTCTGATTATTTTAAAAATCAACCGTAAGAGATAGAGCCGTGGTTTATTAAGCAAAAGTGCTTCAAATACGCTACTATAACTCAAACTAACATTTAAAAGGTACCTCGTCGGTGAAAATAATTTCAGTTCGGACTTAGATTTTTTCCTACCGAGTGGCTACCGTGAAGAGTCGCCGACGACGACTTTAGAAATTATTTAAAAATCAACCGTAAGAGATAGAGCCGTGGTTTATTAAGCAAAAGTGCATCAAATACGCTCCCATAACTCAACATAACATTTAAAATATACGTCGTCGGTGAAAATATTTTCAATTCGGACTTAGTCTCTGTACGGAGAGGCTACCGAGAAGCGCTACCGACGAAGACTTTCTGATTATTTTAAAAATCAACCGTAAGAGATAGAGCCGTGGTTTATTAAGCAAAAGTGCTTCAAATACGCTCCTATAACTCAAACTAACATTTAAAAGGTACCTCGCCGGTGAAAATAATTTCAGTTCGGACTTAGATTTTTTCCTACCGAGTGGCTACCGTGAAGAGTCGCCTACGACGACTTTAGAAATTATTTAAAAATCAACCGTAAGAGATAGAGCCGTGGTTTATTAAGCAAAAGTGCGTCAAATACGCTCCCATAACTGAACATAACATTTAAAATATACGTCGTCGGTGAAAATATTTTCAATTCGGACTTAGTCTCTGTACGGAGAGGCTACCGAGAACCGCTACCGACGAAGACTTTCTGATTATTTTAAAAATCAACCGTAAGAGATAGAGCCGTGGATTATTAAGCAAAAGTGCTTCAAATACGCTACTATAACTCAAACTAACATTTAAAAGGTACCTCGTCGGTGAAAATAATTTCAGTTCGGACTTAGATTTTTTCCTACCGAGTGGCTACCGTGAAGAGTCGCCTACGACGACTTTAGAAATTATTTAAAAATCAACCGTAAGAGATAGAGCCGTGGTTTATTAAGCAAAAGTGCGTCAAATACGCTCCCATAACTGAACATAACATTTAAAATATACGTCGTCGGTGAAAATATTTTCAATTCGGACTTAGTCTCTGTACGGAGAGGCTACCGAGAAGCGCTACCGACGAAGACTTTCTGATTAATTTAAAAATCAACCGTAAGAGATAGAGCCGTGGTTTATTAAGCAAAAGTGCTTCAAATACGCTCCTATAACTCAAACTAACATTTAAAAGGTACCTCGTCGGTGAAAATAATTTCAGTTCGGACTTAGATTTTTTCCTACCGAGTGGCTACCGTGAAGAGTCGCCTACGACGACTTTAGAAATTATTTAAAAATCAACCGTAAGAGATAGAGCCGTGGTTTATTAAGCAAAAGTGCGTCAAATACGCTCCCATAACTGAACATAACATTTAAAATATACGTCGTCGGTGAAAATATTTTCAATTCGGACTTAGTCTCTGTACGGAGAGGCTACCGAGAAGCGCTACCGACGAAGACTTTCTGATTATTTTAAAAATCAACCGTAAGAGATAGAGCCGTGGTTTATTAAGCAAAAGTGCTTCAAATACGCTCCTATAACTCAAACTAACATTTAAAAGGTACCTCGCCGGTGAAAATAATTTCAGTTCGGACTTAGATTTTTTCCTACCGAGTGGCTACCGTGAAGAGTCGCCTACGACGACTTTAGAAATTATTTAAAAATCAACCGTAAGAGATAGAGCCGTGGTTTATTAAGCAAAAGTGCGTCAAATACGCTCCCATAACTGAACATAACATTTAAAATATACGTCGTCGGTGAAAATATTTTCAATTCGGACTTAGTCTCTGTACGGAGAGGCTACCGAGAAGCGCTACCGACGAAGACTTTCTGATTATTTTAAAAATCAACCGTAAGAGATAGAGCCGTGGTTTATTAAGCAAAAGTGCTTCAAATACGCTCCTATAACTCAAACTAACATTTAAAAGGTACCTCGTCGGTGAAAATAATTTCAGTTCGGACTTAGAGTTTTTCCTACCGAGTGGTTACCGTGAAGAGTCGCCTACGACGACTTTAGAAATTATTTAAAAATCAACCGTAAGAGATAGAGCCGTGGTTTATTAAGCAAAAGTGCGTCAAATACGCTCCCATAACTGAACATAACATTTAAAATATACGTCGTCGGTGAAAATATTTTCAATTCGGACTTAGTCTCTGTACGGAGAGGCTACCGAGAAGCGCTACCGACGAAGACTTTCTGATTATTTTAAAAATCAACCGTAAGAGATAGAGCCGTGGTTTATTAAGCAAAAGTGCTTCAAATACGCTCCTATAACTCAAACTAACATTTAAAAGGTACCTCGTCGGTGAAAATAATTTCAGTTCGGACTTAGATTTTTTCCTACCGAGTGGCTACCGTGAAGAGTCGCCTACGACGACTTTAGAAATTATTTAAAAATCAACCGTAAGAGATAGAGCCGTGGTTTATTAAGCAAAAGTGCGTCAAATACGCTCCCATAACTGAACATAACATTTAAAATATACGTCGTCGGTGAAAATATTTTCAATTCGGACTTAGTCTCTGTACGGAGAGGCTACCGAGAAGCGCTACCGACGAAGACTTTCTGATTATTTTAAAAATCAACCGTAAGAGATAGAGCCGTGGTTTATTAAGCAAAAGTGCTTCAAATACGCTCCCATAACTGAACATAACATTTAAAAGATACGTCGTCGGTGAAAATATTTTCAATTCGGACTTAGTCTCTGTACGGAGAGGCTACCGAGAAGCGCTACCGACGAAGACTTTCTGATTAATTTAAAAATCAACCGTAAGAGATAGAGCCGTGGTTTATTAAGCAAAAGTGCTTCAAATACGCTCCTATAACTCAATCTAACATTTAAAAGGTACCTCGTCGGTGAAAATAGTTTCAGTTCGGACTTAGATTTTTTCCTACCGAGTGGCTACCGTGAAGAGTCGCCTACGACGACTTTAGAAATTATTTAAAAATCAACCGTAAGAGATAGAGCCGTGGTTTATTAAGCAAAAGTGCGTCAAATACGCTCCCATAACTGTACATAACATTTAAAATATACGTCGTCGGTGAAAATATTTTCAATTCGGACTTAGTCTCTGTACGGAGAGGCTACCGAGAAGCGCTACCGACGAAGACTTTCTGATTAATTTAAAAATCAACCGTAAGAGATAGAGCCGTGGTTTATTAAGCAAAAGTGCTTCAAATACGCTCCTATAACTCAATCTAACATTTAAAAGGTACCTCGTCGGTGAAAATAGTTTCAGTTCGGACTTAGATTTTTTCCTACCGAGTGGCTACCGTGAAGAGTCGCCTACGACGACTTTAGAAATTATTTAAAAATCAACCGTAAGAGATAGAGCCGTGGTTTATTAAGCAAAAGTGCGTCAAATACGCTCCCATAACTCAATATAACATTTAAAATATACGTCGTCGGTGAAAATATTTTCAATTCGGACTTAGTCTCTGTACGGAGAGGCTACCGAGAAGCGCTACCGACGAAGACTTTCTGATTAATTTAAAAATCAACCGTAAGAGATAGAGCCGTGGTTTATTAAGCAAAAGTGCTTCAAATACGCTCCTATAACTCAAACTAACATTTAAAAGGTACCTCGTCGGTGAAAATAATTTCAGTTCGGACTTAGATTTTTTCCTACCGAGTGGCTACCGTGAAGAGTCGCCGACGACGACTTTAGAAATTATTTAAAAATCAACCGTAAGAGATAGAGCCGTGGTTTATTAAGCAAAAGTGCATCAAATACGCTCCCATAACTCAACATAACATTTAAGATATACGTCGTCGGTGAAAATATTTTCAATTCGGACTTAGTCTCTGTACGGAGAGGCTACCGAGAAGCGCTACCGACGAAGACTTTCTGATTAATTTAAAAATCAACCGTAAGAGATAGAGCCGTGGTTTATTAAGCAAAAGTGCATCAAATACGCTCCCATAACTCAACATAACATTTAAGATATACGTCGTCGGTGAAAATATTTTCAATTCGGACTTAGTCTCTGTACGGAGAGGCTACCGAGAAGCGCTACCGACGAAGACTTTCTGATTAATTTAAAAATCAACCGTAAGAGATAGAGCCGTGGTTTATTAAGCAAAAGTGCTTCAAATACGCTCCTATAACTCAAACTAACATTTAAAAGGTACCTCGTCGGTGAAAATAATTTCAGTTCGGACTTAGAGTTTTTCCTACCGAGTGGTTACCGTGAAGAGTCGCCTACGACGACTTTAGAAATTATTTAAAAATCAACCGTAAGAGATAGAGCCGTGGTTTATTAAGCAAAAGTGCGTCAAATACGCTCCCATAACTGAACATAACATTTAAAATATACGTCGTCGGTGAAAATATTTTCAATTCGGACTTAGTCTCTGTACGGAGAGGCTACCGAGAAGCGCTACCGACGAAGACTTTCTGATTATTTTAAAAATCAACCGTAAGAGATAGAGCCGTGGTTTATTAAGCAAAAGTGCTTCAAATACGCTCCTATAACTCAAACTAACATTTAAAAGGTACCTCGTCGGTGAAAATAATTTCAGTTCGGACTTAGAGTTTTTCCTACCGAGTGGTTACCGTGAAGAGTCGCCTACGACGACTTTAGAAATTATTTAAAAATCAACCGTAAGAGATAGAGCCGTGGTTTATTAAGCAAAAGTGCGTCAAATACGCTCCCATAACTGAACATAACATTTAAAATATACGTCGTCGGTGAAAATATTTTCAATTCGGACTTAGTCTCTGTACGGAGAGGCTACCGAGAAGCGCTACCGACGAAGACTTTCTGATTATTTTAAAAATCAACCGTAAGAGATAGAGCCGTGGTTTATTAAGCAAAAGTGCTTCAAATACGCTCCTATAACTCAAACTAACATTTAAAAGGTACCTCGTCGGTGAAAATAATTTCAGTTCGGACTTAGATTTTTTCCTACCGAGTGGCTACCGTGAAGAGTCGCCTACGACGACTTTAGAAATTATTTAAAAATCAACCGTAAGAGATAGAGCCGTGGTTTATTAAGCAAAAGTGCGTCAAATACGCTCCCATAACTGAACATAACATTTAAAATATACGTCGTCGGTGAAAATATTTTCAATTCGGACTTAGTCTCTGTACGGAGAGGCTACCGAGAAGCGCTACCGACGAAGACTTTCTGATTATTTTAAAAATCAACCGTAAGAGATAGAGCCGTGGTTTATTAAGCAAAAGTGCTTCAAATACGCTCCCATAACTGAACATAACATTTAAAAGATACGTCGTCGGTGAAAATATTTTCAATTCGGACTTAGTCTCTGTACGGAGAGGCTACCGAGAAGCGCTACCGACGAAGACTTTCTGATTAATTTAAAAATCAACCGTAAGAGATAGAGCCGTGGTTTATTAAGCAAAAGTGCTTCAAATACGCTCCTATAACTCAATCTAACATTTAAAAGGTACCTCGTCGGTGAAAATAGTTTCAGTTCGGACTTAGATTTTTTCCTACCGAGTGGCTACCGTGAAGAGTCGCCTACGACGACTTTAGAAATTATTTAAAAATCAACCGTAAGAGATAGAGCCGTGGTTTATTAAGCAAAAGTGCGTCAAATACGCTCCCATAACTGTACATAACATTTAAAATATACGTCGTCGGTGAAAATATTTTCAATTCGGACTTAGTCTCTGTACGGAGAGGCTACCGAGAAGCGCTACCGACGAAGACTTTCTGATTAATTTAAAAATCAACCGTAAGAGATAGAGCCGTGGTTTATTAAGCAAAAGTGCTTCAAATACGCTCCTATAACTCAATCTAACATTTAAAAGGTACCTCGTCGGTGAAAATAGTTTCAGTTCGGACTTAGATTTTTTCCTACCGAGTGGCTACCGTGAAGAGTCGCCTACGACGACTTTAGAAATTATTTAAAAATCAACCGTAAGAGATAGAGCCGTGGTTTATTAAGCAAAAGTGCGTCAAATACGCTCCCATAACTCAATATAACATTTAAAATATACGTCGTCGGTGAAAATATTTTCAATTCGGACTTAGTCTCTGTACGGAGAGGCTACCGAGAAGCGCTACCGACGAAGACTTTCTGATTAATTTAAAAATCAACCGTAAGAGATAGAGCCGTGGTTTATTAAGCAAAAGTGCTTCAAATACGCTCCTATAACTCAAACTAACATTTAAAAGGTACCTCGTCGGTGAAAATAATTTCAGTTCGGACTTAGATTTTTTCCTACCGAGTGGCTACCGTGAAGAGTCGCCGACGACGACTTTAGAAATTATTTAAAAATCAACCGTAAGAGATAGAGCCGTGGTTTATTAAGCAAAAGTGCATCAAATACGCTCCCATAACTCAACATAACATTTAAGATATACGTCGTCGGTGAAAATATTTTCAATTCGGACTTAGTCTCTGTACGGAGAGGCTACCGAGAAGCGCTACCGACGAAGACTTTCTGATTAATTTAAAAATCAACCGTAAGAGATAGAGCCGTGGTTTATTAAGCAAAAGTGCTTCAAATACGCTCCTATAACTCAATCTAACATTTAAAAGGTACCTCGTCGGTGAAAATAGTTTCAGTTCGGACTTAGATTTTTTCCTACCGAGTGGCTACCGTGAAGAGTCGCCTACGACGACTTTAGAAATTATTTAAAAATCAACCGTAAGAGATAGAGCCGTGGTTTATTAAGCAAAAGTGCGTCAAATACGCTCCCATAACTGTACATAACATTTAAAATATACGTCGTCGGTGAAAATATTTTCAATTCGGACTTAGTCTCTGTACGGAGAGGCTACCGAAAAGCGCTACCGACGAAGACTTTCTGATTATTTTAAAAATCAACCGTAAGAGATAGAGCCGTGGTTTCTTAAGCAAAAGTGCTTCAAATACGCTACTATAACTCAAACTAACATTTAAAAGGTACCTCGTCGGTGAAAATAATTTCAGTTCGGACTTAGATTTTTTCCTACCGAGTGGCTACCGTGAAGAGTCGCCGACGACGACTTTAGAAATTATTTAAAAATCAACCGTAAGAGATAGAGCCGTGGTTTATTAAGCAAAAGTGCATCAAATACGCTCCCATAACTCAACATAACATTTAAGATATACGTCGTCGGTGAAAATATTTTCAATTCGGACTTAGTCTCTGTACGGAGAGGCTACCGAGAACCGCTACCGACGAAGACTTTCTGATTAATTTAAAAATCAACCGAAAGAGATAGAGCCATGGTTTATTAAACAAAAGTGTTTCAAATACGCTCATATAACTCAATCTAACATTTAAAAGGTACCTCGTCGGTGAAAATAATTTCAGTTCGGAATTAGATTTTTTCCTACCGAGTGGCTACCGTGAAGAGTCGCCGCCGACGACTTTAGAAATTATTTAAGAATCAACCGTAAGAGATAGAGCCGTGGTTTATTAAGCAAAAGTGCATCAAATACGCTCCCATAACTCAACATAACATTTAAGATATACGTCGTCGGTGAAAATATTTTCAATTCGGACTTAGTCTCTGTACGGAGAGGCTACCGAGAAGCGCTACCGACGAAGACTTTCTGATTATTTTAAAAATCAACCGTAAGAGATAGAGCCGTGGTTTATTAAGCAAAAGTGCTTCAAATACGCTCCTATAACTCAAACTAACATTTAAAAGGTACCTCGTCGGTGAAAATAATTTCAGTTCGGACTTAGATTTTTTCCTACCGAGTGGCTACCGTGAAGAGTCGCCTACGACGACTTTAGAAATTATTTAAAAATCAACCGTAAGAGATAGAGCCGTGGTTTATTAAGCAAAAGTGCGTCAAATACGCTCCCATAACTGAACATAACATTTAAAATATACGTCGTCGGTGAAAATATTTTCAATTCGGACTTAGTCTCTGTACGGAGAGGCTACCGAGAAGCGCTACCGACGAAGACTTTCTGATTATTTTAAAAATCAACCGTAAGAGATAGAGCCGTGGTTTATTAAGCAAAAGTGCTTCAAATACGCTACTATAACTCAAACTAACATTTAAAAGGTACCTCGTCGGTGAAAATAATTTCAGTTCGGACTTAGATTTTTTCCTACCGAGTGGCTACCGTGAAGAGTCGCCGACGACGACTTTAGAAATTATTTAAAAATCAACCGTAAGAGATAGAGCCGTGGTTTATTAAGCAAAAGTGCATCAAATACGCTCCCATAACTCAACATAACATTTAAGATATACGTCGTCGGTGAAAATATTTTCAATTCGGACTTAGTCTCTGTACGGAGAGGCTACCGAGAAGCGCTACCGACGAAGACTTTCTGATTAATTTAAAAATCAACCGTAAGAGATAGAGCCGTGGTTTATTAAGCAAAAGTGCTTCAAATACGCTCCTATAACTCAAACTAACATTTAAAAGGTACCTCGTCGGTGAAAATAATTTCAGTTCGGACTTAGAGTTTTTCCTACCGAGTGGCTACCGTGAAGAGTCGCCTACGACGACTTTAGAAATTATTTAAAAATCAACCGTAAGAGATAGAGCCGTGGTTTATTAAGCAAAAGTGCGTCAAATACGCTCCCATAACTGAACATAACATTTAAAATATACGTCGTCGGTGAAAATATTTTCAATTCGGACTTAGTCTCTGTACGGAGAGGCTACCGAGAAGCGCTACCGACGAAGACTTTCTGATTATTTTAAAAATCAACCGTAAGAGATAGAGCCGTGGTTTATTAAGCAAAAGTGCTTCAAATACGCTCCTATAACTCAAACTAACATTTAAAAGGTACCTCGTCGGTGAAAATAATTTCAGTTCGGACTTAGAGTTTTTCCTACAGAGTGGCTACCGTGAAGAGTCGCATACGACGACTTTAGAAATTATTTAAAAATCAACCGTAAGAGATAGAGCCGTGGTTTATTAAGCAAAAGTGCGTCAAATACGCTCCCATAACTGAACATAACATTTAAAATATACGTCGTCGGTGAAAATATTTTCAATTCGGACTTAGTCTCTGTACGGAGAGGCTACCGAGAAGCGCTACCGACGAAGACTTTCTGATTATTTTAAAAATCAACCGTAAGAGATAGAGCCGTGGTTTATTAAGCAAAAGTGCTTCAAATACGCTCCTATAACTCAAACTAACATTTAAAAGGTACCTCGTCGGTGAAAATAATTTCAGTTCAGACTTAGATTTTTTCCTACCGAGTGGCTACCGTGAAGAGTCGCCTACGACGACTTTAGAAATTATTTAAAAATCAACCGTAAGAGATAGAGCCGTGGTTTATTAAGCAAAAGTGCGTCAAATACGCTCCCATAACTGAACATAACATTTAAAATATACGTCGTCGGTGAAAATATTTTCAATTCGGACTTAGTCCTGTACGGAGAGGCTACCGAGAAGCGCTACCGACGAAGACTTTCTGATTATTTTAAAAATCAACCGTAAGAGATAGAGCCGTGGTTTATTAAGCAAAAGTGCTTCAAATACGCTACTATAACTCAAACTAACATTTAAAAGGTACCTCGTCGGTGAAAATAATTTCAGTTCGGACTTAGATTTTTTCCTACCGAGTGGCTACCGTGAAGAGTCGCCGACGACGACTTTAGAAATTATTTAAAAATCAACCGTAAGAGATAGAGCCGTGGTTTATTAAGCAAAAGTGCATCAAATACGCTCCCATAACTCAACATAACATTTAAGATATACGTCGTCGGTGAAAATATTTTCAATTCGGACTTAGTCTCTGTACGGAGAGGCTACCGAGAAGCGCTACCGACGAAGACTTTCTGATTATTTTAAAAATCAACCGTAAGAGATAGAGCCGTGGTTTATTAAGCAAAAGTGCTTCAAATACGCTCCTATAACTCAAACTAACATTTAAAAGGTACCTCGTCGGTGAAAATAATTTCAGTTCAGACTTAGATTTTTTCCTACCGAGTGGCTACCGTGAAGAGTCGCCGACGACGACTTTAGAAATTATTTAAAAATCAACCGTAAGAGATAGAGCCGTGGTTTATTAAGCAAAAGTGCATCAAATACGCTCCCATAACTCAACATAACATTTAAGATATACGTCGTCGGTGAAAATATTTTCAATTCGGACTTAGTCTCTGTACGGAGAGGCTACCGAGAAGCGCTACCGACGAAGACTTTCTGATTAATTTAAAAATCAACCGTAAGAGATAGAGCCGTGGTTTATTAAGCAAAAGTGCTTCAAATACGCTCCTATAACTCAATCTAACATTTAAAAGGTACCTCGTCGGTGAAAATAGTTTCAGTTCGGACTTAGATTTTTTCCTACCGAGTGGCTACCGTGAAGAGTCGCCTACGACGACTTTAGAAATTATTTAAAAATCAACCGTAAGAGATAGAGCCGTGGTTTATTAAGCAAAAGTGCGTCAAATACGCTCCCATAACTCAACATAACATTTAAAATATACGTCGTCGGTGAAAATATTTTCAATTCAGACTTAGTCTCTGTACGGAGAGGCTACCGAGAAGCGCTACCGACGAAGACTTTCTGATTAATTTAAAAATCAACCGTAAGAGATAGAGCCGTGGTTTATTAAGCAAAAGTGCTTCAAATACGCTCCTATAACTCAATCTAACATTTAAAAGGTACCTCGTCGGTGAAAATAGTTTCAGTTCGGACTTAGATTTTTTCCTACCGAGTGGCTACCGTGAAGAGTCGCCTACGACGACTTTAGAAATTATTTAAAAATCAACCGTAAGAGATAGAGCCGTGGTTTATTAAGCAAAAGTGCGTCAAATACGCTCCCATAACTCAACATAACATTTAAAATATACGTCGTCGGTGAAAATATTTTCAATTCGGACTTAGTCTCTGTACGGAGAGGCTACCGAGAAGCGCTACCGACGAAGACTTTCTGATTATTTTAAAAATCAACCGTAAGAGATAGAGCCGTGGTTTATTAAGCAAAAGTGCTTCAAATACGCTCCTATAACTCAAACTAACATTTAAAAGGTACCTCGTCGGTGAAAATAATTTCAGTTCGGACTTAGATTTTTTCCTACCGAGTGGCTACCGTGAAGAATCGCCTACGACGACTTTAGAAATTATTTAAAAATCAACCGTAAGAGATAGAGCCGTGGTTTATTAAGCAAAAGTGCGTCAAATACGCTCCCATAACTGAACATAACATTTAAAATATACGTCGTCGGTGAAAATATTTTCAATTCGGACTTAGTCTCTGTACGGAGAGGCTACCGAGAAGCGCTACCGACGAAGACTTTCTGATTATTTTAAAAATCAACCGTAAGAGATAGAGCCGTGGATTATTAAGCAAAAGTGCTTCAAATACGCTACTATAACTCAAACTAACATTTAAAAGGTACCTCGTCGGTGAAAATAATTTCAGTTCGGACTTAGATTTTTTCCTACCGAGTGGCTACCGTGAAGAGTCGCCTACGACGACTTTAGAAATTATTTAAAAATCAACCGTAAGAGATAGAGCCGTGGTTTATTAAGCAAAAGTGCGTCAAATACGCTCCCATAACTCAACATAACATTTAAAATATACGTCGTCGGTGAAAATATTTTCAATTCGGACTTAGTCTCTGTACGGAGAGGCTACCGAGAAGCGCTACCGACGAAGACTTTCTGATTAATTTAAAAATCAACCGTAAGAGATAGAGCCGTGGTTTATTAAGCAAAAGTGCTTCAAATACGCTCCTATAACTCAAACTAACATTTAAAAGGTACCTCGTCGGTGAAAATAATTTCAGTTCGGACTTAGATTTTTTCCTACCGAGTGGCTACCGTGAAGA
This sequence comes from Nysson spinosus, assembly GCA_910591585.2. Taxonomy (NCBI): domain Eukaryota; kingdom Metazoa; phylum Arthropoda; class Insecta; order Hymenoptera; family Crabronidae; genus Nysson; species Nysson spinosus. Next base: position 2,058,749 of record CAJUYC020000091.1, on the reverse strand, counting down.
GTCGCCTACGACGACTTTAGAAATTATTTAAAAATCAACCGTAAGAGATAGAGCCGTGGTTTATTAAGCAAAAGTGCGTCAAATACGCTCCCATAACTGAACATAACATTTAAAATATACGTCGTCGGTGAAAATATTTTCAATTCGGACTTAGTCTCTGTACGGAGAGGCTACCGAGAAGCGCTACCGACGAAGACTTTCTGATTATTTTAAAAATCAACCGTAAGAGATAGAGCCGTGGTTTATTAAGCAAAAGTGCTTCAAATACGCTACTATAACTCAAACTAACATTTAAAAGGTACCTCGTCGGTGAAAATAATTTCAGTTCGGACTTAGATTTTTTCCTACCGAGTGGCTACCGTGAAGAGTCGCCGACGACGACTTTAGAAATTATTTAAAAATCAACCGTAAGAGATAGAGCCGTGGTTTATTAAGCAAAAGTGCATCAAATACGCTCCCATAACTCAACATAACATTTAAGATATACGTCGTCGGTGAAAATATTTTCAATTCGGACTTAGTCTCTGTACGGAGAGGCTACCGAGAAGCGCTACCGACGAAGACTTTCTGATTAATTTAAAAATCAACCGTAAGAGATAGAGCCGTGGTTTATTAAGCAAAAGTGCTTCAAATACGCTCCTATAACTCAAACTAACATTTAAAAGGTACCTCGTCGGTGAAAATAATTTCAGTTCGGACTTAGAGTTTTTCCTACCGAGTGGCTACCGTGAAGAGTCGCCTACGACGACTTTAGAAATTATTTAAAAATCAACCGTAAGAGATAGAGCCGTGGTTTATTAAGCAAAAGTGCGTCAAATACGCTCCCATAACTGAACATAACATTTAAAATATACGTCGTCGGTGAAAATATTTTCAATTCGGACTTAGTCTCTGTACGGAGAGGCTACCGAGAAGCGCTACCGACGAAGACTTTCTGATTATTTTAAAAATCAACCGTAAGAGATAGAGCCGTGGATTATTAAGCAAAAGTGCTTCAAATACGCTACTATAACTCAAACTAACATTTAAAAGGTACCTCGTCGGTGAAAATAATTTCAGTTCGGACTTAGATTTTTTCCTACCGAGTGGCTACCGTGAAGAGTCGCCTACGACGACTTTAGAAATTATTTAAAAATCAACCGTAAGAGATAGAGCCGTGGTTTATTAAGCAAAAGTGCGTCAAATACGCTCCCATAACTCAACATAACATTTAAAATATACGTCGTCGGTGAAAATATTTTCAATTCGGACTTAGTCTCTGTACGGAGAGGCTACCGAGAAGCGCTACCGACGAAGACTTTCTGATTAATTTAAAAATCAACCGTAAGAGATAGAGCCGTGGTTTATTAAGCAAAAGTGCTTCAAATACGCTCCTATAACTCAAACTAACATTTAAAAGGTACCTCGTCGGTGAAAATAATTTCAGTTCGGACTTAGATTTTTTCCTACCGAGTGGCTACCGTGAAGAGTCGCCTACGACGACTTTAGAAATTATTTAAAAATCAACCGTAAGAGATAGAGCCGTGGTTTATTAAGCAAAAGTGCGTCAAATACGCTCCCATAACTGAACATAACATTTAAAATATACGTCGTCGGTGAAAATATTTTCAATTCGGACTTAGTCTCTGTACGGAGAGGCTACCGAGAAGCGCTACCGACGAAGACTTTCTGATTATTTTAAAAATCAACCGTAAGAGATAGAGCCGTGGTTTATTAAGCAAAAGTGCTTCAAATACGCTACTATAACTCAAACTAACATTTAAAAGGTACCTCGTCGGTGAAAATAATTTCAGTTCGGACTTAGAATTTTTCCTACCGAGTGGCTACCGTGAAGAGTCGCCGACGACGACTTTAGAAATTATTTAAAAATCAACCGTAAGAGATAGAGCCGTGGTTTATTAAGCAAAAGTGCATCAAATACGCTCCCATAACTCAACATAACATTTAAGATATACGTCGTCGGTGAAAATATTTTCAATTCGGACTTAGTCTCTGTACGGAGAGGCTACCGAGAAGCGCTACCGACGAAGACTTTCTGATTAATTTAAAAATCAACCGTAAGAGATAGAGCCGTGGTTTATTAAGCAAAAGTGCTTCAAATACGCTCCTATAACTCAAACTAACATTTAAAAGGTACCTCGTCGGTGAAAATAATTTCAGTTCGGACTTAGAGTTTTTCCTACCGAGTGGCTACCGTGAAGAGTCGCCGACGACGACTTTAGAAATTATTTAAAAATCAACCGTAAGAGATAGAGCCGTGGTTTATTAAGCAAAAGTGCGTCAAATACGCTCCCATAACTGAACATAACATTTAAAATATACGTCGTCGGTGAAAATATTTTCAATTCGGACTTAGTCTCTGTACGGAGAGGCTACCGAGAAGCGCTACCGACGAAGACTTTCTGATTATTTTAAAAATCAACCGTAAGAGATAGAGCCGTGGTTTATTAAGCAAAAGTGCTTCCAATACGCTCCTATAACTCAAACTAACATTTAAAAGGTACCTCGTCGGTGAAAATAATTTCAGTTCGGACTTAGATTTTTTCCTACCGAGTGGCTACCGTGAAGAGTCGCCTACGACGACTTTAGAAATTATTTAAAAATCAACCGTAAGAGATAGAGCCGTGGTTTATTAAGCAAAAGTGCGTCAAATACGCTCCCATAACTGAACATAACATTTAAAATATACGTCGTCGGTGAAAATATTTTCAATTCGGACTTAGTCTCTGTACGGAGAGGCTACCGAGAAGCGCTACCGACGAAGACTTTCTGATTATTTTAAAAATCAACCGTAAGAGATAGAGCCGTGGTTTATTAAGCAAAAGTGCTTCAAATACGCTCCTATAACTCAACCTAACATTTAAAAGGTACCTCGTCGGTGAAAATAATTTCAGTTCGGACTTAGATTTTTTCCTACCGAGTGGCTACCGTGAAGAGTCGCCTACGACGACTTTAGAAATTATTTAAAAATCAACCGTAAGAGATAGAGCCGTGGTTTATTGAGCAAAAGTGCGTCAAATACGCTCCCATAACTGAACATAACATTTAAAATATACGTCGTCGGTGAAAATATTTTCAATTCGGACTTAGTCTCTGTACGGAGAGGCTACCGAGAAGCGCTACCGACGAAGACTTTCTGATTATTTTAAAAATCAACCGTAAGAGATAGAGCCGTGGTTTATTAAGCAAAAGTGCTTCAAATACGCTACTATAACTCAAACTAACATTTAAAAGGTACCTCGTCGGTGAAAATAATTTCAGTTCGGACTTAGATTTTTTCCTACCGAGTGGCTACCGTGAAGAGTCGCCGACGACGACTTTAGAAATTATTTAAAAATCAACCGTAAGAGATAGAGCCGTGGTTTATTAAGCAAAAGTGCATCAAATACGCTCCCATAACTCAACATAACATTTAAGATATACGTCGTCGGTGAAAATATTTTCAATTCGGACTTAGTCTCTGTACGGAGAGGCTACCGAGAAGCGCTACCGACGAAGACTTTCTGATTAATTTAAAAATCAACCGTAAGAGATAGAGCCGTGGTTTATTAAGCAAAAGTGCTTCAAATACGCTCCTATAACTCAAACTAACATTTAAAAGGTACCTCGTCGGTGAAAATAATTTCAGTTCGGACTTAGAGTTTTTCCTACCGAGTGGCTACCGTGAAGAGTCGCATACGACGACTTTAGAAATTATTTAAAAATCAACCGTAAGAGATAGAGCCGTGGTTTATTAAGCAAAAGTGCGTCAAATACGCTCCCATAACTGAACATAACATTTAAAATATACGTCGTCGGTGAAAATATTTTCAATTCGGACTTAGTCTCTGTACGGAGAGGCTACCGAGAAGCGCTACCGACGAAGACTTTCTGATTATTTTAAAAATCAACCGTAAGAGATAGAGCCGTGGTTTATTAAGCAAAAGTGCTTCAAATACGCTCCTATAACTCAAACTAACATTTAAAAGGTACCTCGTCGGTGAAAATAATTTCAGTTCAGACTTAGATTTTTTCCTACCGAGTGGCTACCGTGAAGAGTCGCCTACGACGACTTTAGAAATTATTTAAAAATCAACCGTAAGAGATAGAGCCGTGGTTTATTAAGCAAAAGTGCGTCAAATACGCTCCCATAACTGAACATAACATTTAAAATATACGTCGTCGGTGAAAATATTTTCAATTCGGACTTAGTCTCTGTACGGAGAGGCTACCGAGAAGCGCTACCGACGAAGACTTTCTGATTATTTTAAAAATCAACCGTAAGAGATAGAGCCGTGGTTTATTAAGCAAAAGTGCTTCAAATACGCTACTATAACTCAAACTAACATTTAAAAGGTACCTCGTCGGTGAAAATAATTTCAGTTCGGACTTAGATTTTTTCCTACCGAGTGGCTACCGTGAAGAGTCGCCGACGACGACTTTAGAAATTATTTAAAAATCAACCGTAAGAGATAGAGCCGTGGTTTATTAAGCAAAAGTGCATCAAATACGCTCCCATAACTCAACATAACATTTAAGATATACGTCGTCGGTGAAAATATTTTCAATTCGGACTTAGTATCTGTACGGAGAGGCTACCGAGAAGCGCTACCGACGATGACTCTCTGATTATTTTAAAAATCAACCGTAAGAGATAGAGCCGTGGTTTATTAAGCAAAAGTGCTTCAAATACGCTCCTATAACTCAAACTAACATTTAAAAGGTACCTCGTCGGTGAAAATAATTTCAGTTCAGACTTAGATTTTTTCCTACCGAGTGGCTACCGTGAAGAGTCGCCGACGACGACTTTAGAAATTATTTAAAAATCAACCGTAAGAGATAGAGCCGTGGTTTATTAAGCAAAAGTGCATCAAATACGCTCCCATAACTCAACATAACATTTAAGATATACGTCGTCGGTGAAAATATTTTCAATTCGGACTTAGTCTCTGTACGGAGAGGCTACCGAGAAGCGCTACCGACGAAGACTTTCTGATTAATTTAAAAATCAACCGTAAGAGATAGAGCCGTGGTTTATTAAGCAAAAGTGCTTCAAATACGCTCCTATAACTCAATCTAACATTTAAAAGGTACCTCGTCGGTGAAAATAGTTTCAGTTCGGACTTAAATTTTTTCCTACCGAGTGGCTACCGTGAAGAGTCGCCTACGACGACTTTAGAAATTATTTAAAAATCAACCGTAAGAGATAGAGCCGTGGTTTATTAAGCAAAAGTGCTTCAAATACGCTCCCATAACTCAACATAACATTTAAAATATACGTCGTCGGTGAAAATATTTTCAATTCAGACTTAGTCTCTGTACGGAGAGGCTACCGAGAAGCGCTACCGACGAAGACTTTCTGATTAATTTAAAAATCAACCGTAAGAGATAGAGCCGTGGTTTATTAAGCAAAAGTGCTTCAAATACGCTCCTATAACTCAAACTAACATTTAAAAGGTACCTCGTCGGTGAAAATAGTTTCAGTTCGGACTTAGATTTTTTCCTACCGAGTGGCTACCGTGAAGAGTCGCCTACGACGACTTTAGAAATTATTTAAAAATCAACCGTAAGAGATAGAGCCGTGGTTTATTAAGCAAAAGTGCGTCAAATACGCTCCCATAACTCAACATAACATTTAAAATATACGTCGTCGGTGAAAATATTTTCAATTCGGACTTAGTCTCTGTACGGAGAGGCTACCGAGAAGCGCTACCGACGAAGACTTTCTGATTATTTTAAAAATCAACCGTAAGAGATAGAGCCGTGGTTTATTAAGCAAAAGTGCTTCAAATACGCTCCTATAACTCAAACTAACATTTAAAAGGTACCTCGTCGGTGAAAATAATTTCAGTTCGGACTTAGATTTTTTCCTACCGAGTGGCTACCGTGAAGAGTCGCCTACGACGACTTTAGAAATTATTTAAAAATCAACCGTAAGAGATAGAGCCGTGGTTTATTAAGCAAAAGTGCGTCAAATACGCTCCCATAACTCAACATAACATTTAAAATATACGTCGTCGGTGAAAATATTTTCAATTCGGACTTAGTCTCTGTACGGAGAGGCTACCGAGAAGCGCTACCGACGAAGACTTTCTGATTAATTTAAAAATCAACCGTAAGAGATAGAGCCGTGGTTTATTAAGCAAAAGTGCTTCAAATACGCTCCTATAACTCAAACTAACATTTAAAAGGTACCTCGTCGGTGAAAATAATTTCAGTTCGGACTTAGATTTTTTCCTACCGAGTGGCTACCGTGAAGAGTCGCCTACGACGACTTTAGAAATTATTTAAAAATCAACCGTAAGAGATAGAGCCGTGGTTTATTAAGCAAAAGTGCGTCAAATACGCTCCCATAACTGAACATAACATTTAAAATATACGTCGTCGGTGAAAATATTTTCAATTCGGACTTAGTCTCTGTACGGAGAGGCTACCGAGAAGCGTTACCGACGAAGACTTTCTGATTATTTTAAAAATCAACCGTAAGAGATAGAGCCGTGGTTTATTAAGCAAAAGTGCTTCAAATACGCTACTATAACTCAAACTAACATTTAAAAGGTACCTCGTCGGTGAAAATAATTTCAGTTCGGACTTAGATTTTTTCCTACCGAGTGGCTACCGTGAAGAGTCGCCGACGACGACTTTAGAAATTATTTAAAAATCAACCGTAAGAGATAGAGCCGTGGTTTATTAAGCAAAAGTGCATCAAATACGCTCCCATAACTCAACATAACATTTAAGATATACGTCGTCGGTGAAAATATTTTCAATTCGGACTTAGTCTCTGTACGGAGAGGCTACCGAGAAGCGCTACCGACGAAGACTTTCTGATTAATTTAAAAATCAACCGTAAGAGATAGAGCCGTGGTTTATTAAGCAAAAGTGCTTCAAATACGCTCCTATAACTCAAACTAACATTTAAAAGGTACCTCGTCGGTGAAAATAATTTCAGTTCGGACTTAGAGTTTTTCCTACCGAGTGGCTACCGTGAAGAGTCGCATACGACGACTTTAGAAATTATTTAAAAATCAACCGTAAGAGATAGAGCCGTGGTTTATTAAGCAAAAGTGCGTCAAATACGCTCCCATAACTGAACATAACATTTAAAATATACGTCGTCGGTGAAAATATTTTCAATTCGGACTTAGTCTCTGTACGGAGAGGCTACCGAGAAGCGCTACCGACGAAGACTTTCTGATTATTTTAAAAATCAACCGTAAGAGATAGAGCCGTGGTTTATTAAGCAAAAGTGCTTCAAATACGCTCCTATAACTCAAACTAACATTTAAAAGGTACCTCGTCGGTGAAAATAATTTCAGTTCAGACTTAGATTTTTTCCTACCGAGTGGCTACCGTGAAGAGTCGCCTACGACGACTTTAGAAATTATTTAAAAATCAACCGTAAGAGATAGAGCCGTGGTTTATTAAGCAAAAGTGCGTCAAATACGCTCCCATAACTGAACATAACATTTAAAATATACGTCGTCGGTGAAAATATTTTCAATTCGGACTTAGTCTCTGTACGGAGAGGCTACCGAGAAGCGCTACCGACGAAGACTTTCTGATTATTTTAAAAATCAACCGTAAGAGATAGAGCCGTGGTTTATTAAGCAAAAGTGCTTCAAATACGCTACTATAACTCAAACTAACATTTAAAAGGTACCTCGTCGGTGAAAATAATTTCAGTTCGGACTTAGATTTTTTCCTACCGAGTGGCTACCGTGAAGAGTCGCCGACGACGACTTTAGAAATTATTTAAAAATCAACCGTAAGAGATAGAGCCGTGGTTTATTAAGCAAAAGTGCATCAAATACGCTCCCATAACTCAACATAACATTTAAGATATACGTCGTCGGTGAAAATATTTTCAATTCGGACTTAGTATCTGTACGGAGAGGCTACCGAGAAGCGCTACCGACGAAGACTTTCTGATTATTTTAAAAATCAACCGTAAGAGATAGAGCCGTGGTTTATTAAGCAAAAGTGCTTCAAATACGCTCCTATAACTCAAACTAACATTTAAAAGGTACCTCGTCGGTGAAAATAATTTCAGTTCAGACTTAGATTTTTTCCTACCGAGTGGCTACCGTGAAGAGTCGCCGACGACGACTTTAGAAATTATTTAAAAATCAACCGTAAGAGATAGAGCCGTGGTTTATTAAGCAAAAGTGCATCAAATACGCTCCCATAACTCAACATAACATTTAAGATATACGTCGTCGGTGAAAATATTTTAAATTCGGACTTAGTCTCTGTACGGAGAGGCTACCGAGAAGCGCTACCGACGAAGACTTTCTGATTAATTTAAAAATCAACCGTAAGAGATAGAGCCGTGGTTTATTAAGCAAAAGTGCTTCAAATACGCTCCTATAACTCAATCTAACATTTAAAAGGTACCTCGTCGGTGAAAATAGTTTCAGTTCGGACTTAAATTTTTTCCTACCGAGTGGCTACCGTGAAGAGTCGCCTACGACGACTTTAGAAATTATTTAAAAATCAACCGTAAGAGACAGAGCCGTGGTTTATTAAGCAAAAGTGCTTCAAATACGCTCCCATAACTCAACATAACATTTAAAATATACGTCGTCGGTGAAAATATTTTCAATTCAGACTTAGTCTCTGTACGGAGAGGCTACCGAGAAGCGCTACCGACGAAGACTTTCTGATTAATTTAAAAATCAACCGTAAGAGATAGAGCCGTGGTTTATTAAGCAAAAGTGCTTCAAATACGCTCCTATAACTCAAACTAACATTTAAAAGGTACCTCGTCGGTGAAAATAGTTTCAGTTCGGACTTAGATTTTTTCCTACCGAGTGGCTACCGTGAAGAGTCGCCTACGACGACTTTAGAAATTATTTAAAAATCAACCGTAAGAGATAGAGCCGTGGTTTATTAAGCAAAAGTGCGTCAAATACGCTCCCATAACTCAACATAACATTTAAAATATACGTCGTCGGTGAAAATATTTTCAATTCGGACTTAGTCTCTGTACGGAGAGGCTACCGGAAACCGCTACCGACGAAGACTTTCTGATTATTTTAAAAATCAACCGTAAGAGATAGAGCCGTGGTTTATTAAGCAAAAGTGCTTCAAATACGCTCCTATAACTCAAACTAACATTTAAAAGGTACCTCGTCGGTGAAAATAATTTCAGTTCGGACTTAGATTTTTTCCTACCGAGTGGCTACCGTGAAGAGTCGCCTACGACGACTTTAGAAATTATTTAAAAATCAACCGTAAGAGATAGAGCCGTGGTTTATTAAGCAAAAGTGCGTCAAATACGCTCCCATAACTCAACATAACATTTAAAATATACGTCGTCGGTGAAAATATTTTCAATTCGGACTTAGTCTCTGTACGGAGAGGCTACCGAGAAGCGCTACCGACGAAGACTTTCTGATTAATTTAAAAATCAACCGTAAGAGATAGAGCCGTGGTTTATTAAGCAAAAGTGCTTCAAATACGCTCCTATAACTCAAACTAACATTTAAAAGGTACCTCGTCGGTGAAAATAATTTCAGTTCGGACTTAGATTTTTTCCTACCGAGTGGCTACCGTGAAGAGTCGCCTACGACGACTTTAGAAATTATTTAAAAATCAACCGTAAGAGATAGAGCCGTGGTTTATTAAGCAAAAGTGCGTCAAATACGCTCCCATAACTGAACATAACATTTAAAATATACGTCGTCGGTGAAAATATTTTCAATTCGGACTTAGTCTGTGTACGGAGAGGCTACCGAGAACAGCTACCGACGAAGACTTTCTGATTAATTTAAAAATCAACCGTAAGAGATGGAGCCGTGGTTTATTACGCAAAAGTGCGTCAAATACGCTCCCATAACCGAACATAACATTTAAAAGATACGTCGTCGGTGAAAATATTTTCAATTCGGACATAGTCTCTGTACGGAGAGGCTACCGAGAAGCGCTACCGACGAAGATTTTCTGATTAATTTAAAAATCAACCGTAAGAGATATAGCCGTGGTTTATTAAGCAAAAGTGCTTCAAATACGCTCCTATAACTCAATCTAATATATAAAAGGTACCTCGTCTGTGAAAATAATTACAGTTCGGACTTAGATTTTTTCCTACCGAGTGGCTACCGTGAAGAGTCGCCGACGACGACTTTAGAAATTATTTAAAAATCAACCGTAAGAGATGGAGCCGTGGTTTATTACGCAAAAGTGCGTCAAATACGCTCCCATAACCGAACATAACATTTAAAAGATACGTCGTCGGTGAAAATATTTTCAATTCGGACTTAGTCTCTGTACGGAGAGGCTACCGAGAAGCGCTACCGACGAAGACTTTCTGATTAATTTAAAAATCAACCGTAAGAGATAGAGCCGTGGTTTATTAAGCAAAAGTGCTTCAAATACGCTCCCATAACTGAACATTACATTTAAAAGATACGTCGTCGGTGAAAATATTTTCAATTCGGACTTAGTCTGTGTACGGAGAGGCTACCGAGAACAGCTACCGACGAAGACTTTCTGATTAATTTAAAAATCAACCGTAAGAGATAGAGCCGTAGTTTATTAAGCAAAAGTGCTTCAAATACGCTCCTATAACTCAATCTAACATACAAAAGGTACCTCGTCGGTGAAAATAATTACAGTTCGGACTTAGATTTTTTCCTACCGAGTGGCTACCGTGAAGAGTCGCCGACGACGACTTTAGAAATTATTTAAAAATCAACCGTAACAGATGGAGCCGTGGTTTATTACGCAAAAGTGCGTCAAATACGCTCCCATAACCGAACATAACATTTAAAAGATACGTCGTCGGTGAAAATATTTTCAATTCGGACTTAGTCTCTCTACGGAGAGGCTACCGAGAACAGCTACCGACGAAGACTTTCTGATTAATTTAAAAATCAACCGTAAGAGATAGAGCCGTGGTTTATTAAGCAAAAGTGCTTCAAATACGCTCCTATAACTCAATCTAACATACAAAAGGTACCTCGTCGGTGAAAATAATTACAGTTCGTACTTAGATTTTTTCCTACCGAGTGGCTACCGTGAAGAGTCGCCGACGACGACTTAAGAAATTATTTAAAAATCAACCGTAAGAGATGGAGCCGTGGTTTATTACGCAGAAGTGCGTCAAATACGCTCCCATAACCGAACATAACATTTAAAAGATACGTTGTCGGTGAAAATATTTTCAATTCGGACTTAGTCTCTGTACGGAGTGGCTACCGAGAACAGCTACCGACGAAGACTTTCTGATTAATTTAAAAATCAACCGTAAGAGATAGAGCCGTGGTTTATTAAGCAAAAGTGCTTCAAATACGCTCCTATAACTCAATCTAGCATATAAAAGGTACCTCGTCGGTGAAAATAATTACAGTTCGGACTTAGATTTTTTCCTACCGAGTGGCTACCGTGAAGAGTCGCCGACGACGACGTTAGAAATTATTTAAAAATCAACCGTAAGAGATGGAGCCGTGGTTTATTACGCAGAAGTGCGTCAAATACGCTCCCATAACCGAACATAACATTTAAAAGATACGTTGTCGGTGAAAATATTTTCAATTCGGACTTAGTCTCTGTACGGAGAGGCTACCGAGAACAGCTACCGACGAAGACTTTCTGATTAATTTAAAAATCAACCGTAAGAGATAGAGCCGTGGTTTATTAAGCAAAAGTGCTTCAAATACGCTCCCATAACTGAACATAACATTTAAAAGATACGTCGTCGGTGAAAATATTTTCAATTCGGACTTGGTCTCTGTACGGAGAGGCTACCGAGAAGCGCTACCGACGAAGACTTTCTGATTAATTTAAAAATCAACGGTAAGAGATAGAGCCGTGGTTTATTAAGCAAAAGTGCTTCAAATACGCTCCTATAACTCAATCTAACATATAAAAGGTACCTCGTCGGTGAAAATAATTACAGTTCGGACTTAGATTTTTTCCTACCGAGTGGCTACCGTGAAGAGTCGCCGACGACGACGTTAGAAATTATTTAAAAATCAACCGTAAGAGATGGAGCCGTGGTTTATTACGCAGAAGTGCGTCAAATACGCTCCCATAACGGAACATAACATTTAAAAGATACGTTGTCGGTGAAAATATTTTCAATTCGGACTTAGTCTCTGTACGGAGAGGCTACCGAGAACAGCTACCGACGAAGACTTTCTGATTAATTTAAAAATCAACCGTAAGAGATAGAGCCGTGGTTTATTAAGCAAAAGTGCTTCAAATACGCTCCCATAACTGAACATAACATTTAAAAGATACGTCGTCGGTGAAAATATTTTCAATTCGGACTTGGTCTCTGTACGGAGAGGCTACCGAGAAGCGCTACCGACGAAGACTTTCTGATTAATTTAAAAATCAACCGTAAGAGATAGAGCCGTGGTTTATTAAGCAAAAGTGCTCCAAATACGCTCCTATAACTCAATCTAACATATAAAAGGTACCTTGTCGGTGAAAATAATTACAGTTCGGACTTAGATTTTTTCCTACCGAGTGGCTACCGTGAAGAGTCGCCGACGACGACGTTAGAAATTATTTAAAAATCAACCGTAAGAGATGGAGCCGTGGTTTATTACGCAGAAGTGCGTCAAATACGCTCCCATAACGGAACATAACATTTAAAAGATACGTTGTCGGTGAAAATATTTTCACTTCGGACTTAGTCTCTGTACGGAGAGGCTACCGAGAACAGCTACCGACGAAGACTTTCTGATTAATTTAAAAATCAACCGTAAGAGATAGAGCCGTTGTTTATTAAGCAAAAGTGTTTCAAATACGCTCCTATAACTCAGTCTAACATTTAAAAGGTACCTCGTCGGTGACATTTTTTTCAATTCGGACTTAGTCTCTGTACGGAGAGGCTACCGAGAAGCGCTACCGACGAAGACTTTCTGATAAATTTAAAAATCAACCGTAAGAGATACAGCCGTGGTTTATTAAGCAAAAGTGCTTCAAATACGCTCCCATAACTGAACATAACATTTAAAAGATACGCCGTCGGTGAAAATATTTTCAATTCGGACTTAGTCACTGTACGGAGAGGCTACCGAGAAGCGCTACCGACGAAGACTTTCTGGTTAATTTAAAAATCAACCGTAAGAGATAGAGCCGTGGTTTATTAAGCAAAAGTGCTTCAAATACGCTATTATAACTCAATCTAACATATACAAGGTACCTCGTCGGTGAAAATAATTACAGTTCGGACTTAGATTTTTTCCTACCGAGTGGCTACCGTGAAGAGTCGCCGACGACGACTTTAGAAATTATTTAAAAATCAACCGTAAGAGATGGAGCCGTGGTTTATTAAGCAAAAGTGCATCAAATACGCTCCCATAACCGAACATAACATTTAAAAGATACGTCGTCGGTGAAAATATTTTGCAATTCGGACTTAGTCTCTGTACGGAGAGGCTACCGAGAACCGCTACCGACGAAGACTTTCTGATTAATTTAAAAATCAACCGTAAGAAATAGAGCCGTTGTTTATTAAGCAAAAGTGTTTCAAATACGCTCCTATAACTCAGTCTAACATTTAAAAGGTACCTCGTCGGTGACATTTTTTTCAATTCGGACTTAGTCTCTGTACGGAGAGGCTACCCAGAACCGCTACCGACGAAGATTTCCGATTAATTTAAAAATCAACCGAAAGAGATAGAGCCGTGGTCTATTAAGCAAAAGTGCTTCAAATACGCTCCTATAACTCAATCTAACATATAAAAGGTACATCGTCGGCGAAAATAATTACAGTTCGGTCTTAGATTTTTTCCTACCGAGTGGCTACCGTGAAGAGTCGCCGACGACGACTTTAGAAATTAGTTAAAAATCAACCGTAAGAGATGGAGCCGTGGTTTATTACGCAAAAGTGCGTCAAATACGCTCCCATAACCGAACATAACATTTAAAAGATACGTCGTCGGTGAGAATATTTTCAATTCGGACTTAGTCTCTGTACGGAGAGGCTACCGAGAAGCGCTACCGACGAAGACTTTCTGATTAATTTAAAAATCAACCGTAAGAGATAGAGCCGTAGTTTATTAAGCAAAAGTGCTTCAAATACGCTCCTATAACTCAATCTAACATATAAAAGGTACATCGTCGGTGAAAATAATTACAGTTCGGTCTTAGATTTTTTCCTACCGAGTGGCTACCGTGAAGAGTCGCCGACGACGACTTTAGAAATTATTTAAAAATAAACCGTAAGAGATGGAGCCGTGGTATATTACGCAAAAGTGCGTCAAATACGGTCCCATAACCGAACATAACATTTAAAAGATACGTTGTCGGTGAAAATATTTTCAATTCGGACTTAGTCTCTGTACGGAGAGGCTACCGAGAACCGCTACCGACGAAGACTTTCTGATTAATTTAAAAATCAACCGTAAGAGATAGAGCCGTGGTTTATTAAGCACAAGTGCTTCAAATACGCTCCCATAACTGAACATAACATTTAAAAGATACGTCGTCGGTGAAAATATTTTCAATTCGGACTTGGTCTCTGTACGGAGAGGCTACCGAGAAGCGCTACCGACGAAGATTTTCTGATTAATTTAAAAATCAACCGTAAGAGATAGAGCCGTGGTTTATTAAGCAAAAGTGCTTCAAATGCGCTCCTATAACTCAATCTAACATATAAAAGTTACCTCGTCGGTGAAAATAATTACAGTTCGGACTTAGATTTTTTCCTACCGAGTGGCTACCGTGAAGAGTCGCCGACGACGACGTTAGAAATTATTTAAAAATCAACCGTAAGAGATGGAGCCGTGGTTTATTACGCAGAAGTGCGTCAAATACGCTCCCATAACCGAACATAACATTTAAAAGATACGTTGTCGGTTAAAATATTTTCAATTCGGACTTAGTCTCTGTACGGAGAGGCTACCGAGAAGCGCTACCGACGAAGACTTTCTGATAAATTTAAAAATCAACCGTAAGAGATACAGCCGTGGTTTATTAAGCAAAAGTGCTTCAAATACGCTCCCATAACTGAACATAACATTTAAAAGATACGCCGTCGGTGAAAATATTTTCAATTCGGACTTAGTCACTGTACGGAGAGGCTACCGAGAAGCGCTACCGACGAAGACTTTCTGATTAATTTAAAAATCAACCGTAAGAGATAGAGCCGTGGTTTATTAAGCAAAAGTGCTTCAAATACGCTATTATAACTCAATCTAACATATACAAGGTACCTCGTCGGTGAAAATAATTACAGTTCGGACTTAGATTTTTTCCTACCGAGTGGCTACCGTGAAGAGTCGCCGACGACGACTTTAGAAATTATTTAAAAATCAACCGTAAGAGATGGAGCCGTGGTTTATTAAGCAAAAGTGCATCAAATACGCTCCCATAACCGAACATAACATTTAAAAGATACCTCGTCGGTGACATTTTTTTCAATTCGGACTTAGTCTCTGTACGGAGAGGCTACCCAGAACCGCTACCGACGAAGATTTCCGATTAATTTAAAAATCAACCGAAAGAGATAGAGCCGTGGTCTATTAAGCAAAAGTGCTTCAAATACGCTCCTATAACTCAATCTAACATATAAAAGGTACATCGTCGGTGAAAATAATTACAGTTCGGTCTTAGATTTTTTCCTACCGTGTGGCTACCGTGAAGAGTCGCCGACGACGACTTTAGAAATTAGTTAAAAATCAACCGTAAGAGATGGAGCCGTGGTTTATTAAGCAAAAGTGCTTCAAATACGCTCCCATAACTGAACATAACATTTAAAAGATACGACGTCGGTGAAAATATTTTCAATTCGGACTTGGTCTCTGTACGGAGAGGCTACCGAGAAGCGCTACCGACGAAGATTTTCTGATTAATTTAAAAATCAACCGTAAGAGATAGAGCCGTGGTTTATTAAGCAAAAGTGCTTCAAATACGCTCCTATAACTCAATCTAACATATAAAAGGTACCTCGTCGGTGAAAATAATTACAGTTCGGACTTAGATTTTTTCCTACCGAGTGGCTACCGTGAAGAGTCGCCGACGACGACTTTAGAAATTATTTAAAAATCAACCGTAAGAGATGGAGCCGTGGTTTATTACGCAAAAGTGCGTCAAATACGCTCCCATAACCGAACATAACATTTAAAAGATACGTCGTCGGTGAAAATATTTTCAATTCGGACTTAGTCTCTGTACGGAGAGGCTACCGAGAAGCGCTACCGACGAAGACTTTCTGATTAATTTAAAAATCAACCGTAAGAGATAGAGCCGTGGTTTATTAAGCAAAAGTGCTTCAAATACGCTCCTATAACTCAATCTAACATTTAAAAGGTACCTCGTCGGTGAAAATAGTTTCAGTTCGGACTTAGATTTTTTCCTACCGAGTGGCTACCGTGAAGAGTCGCCTACGACGACTTTAGAAATTATTTAAAAATCAACCGTAAGAGATAGAGCCGTGGTTTATTAAGCAAAAGTGCGTCAAATACGCTCCCATAACTCAACATAACATTTAAAATATACGTCGTCGGTGAGAATATTTTCAATTCGGACTTAGTCTCTGTACGGAGAGGCTACCGAGAAGCGCTACCGACGAAGACTTTCTGATTAATTTAAAAATCAACCGTAAGAGATAGAGCCGTGGTTTATTAAGCAAAAGTGCTTCAAATACGCTCCTATAACTCAATCTAACATATAAAAGGTACCTCGTCGGTGAAAATAATTACAGTTCGGTCTTAGATTTTTTCCTACCGAGTGGCTACCGTGAAGAGTCGCCGACGACGACTTTAGAAATTATTTAAAAATAAACCGTAAGAGATGGAGCCGTGGTTTATTACGCAAAAGTGCGTCAAATACGGTCCCATAACCGAACATAACATTTAAAAGATACGTTGTCGGTGAAAATATTTTCAATTCGGACTTAGTCTCTGTACGGAGAGGCTACCGAGAACCGCTACCGACGAAGACTTTCTGATTAATTTAAAAATCAACCGTAAGAGATAGAGCCGTGGTTTATTAAGCAAAAGTGCTTCAAATACGCTCCTATAACTCAATCTAACATATAAAAGTTACCTCGTCGGTGAAAATAATTACAGTTCGGACTTAGATTTTTTCCTACCGAGTGGCTACCGTGAAGAGTCGCCGACGACGACGTTAGAAATTATTTAAAAATCAACCGTAAGAGATGGAGCCGTGGTTTATTACGCAGAAGTGCGTCAAATACGCTCCCATTACCGAACATAACATTTAAAAGATACGTTGTCGGTGAAAATATTTTCAATTCGGACTTAGTCTCTGTACGGAGAGGCTACCGAGAAGCGCTACCGACGAAGACTTTCTGATAAATTTAAAAATCAACCGTAAGAGATAGAGCCGTGGTTTATTAAGCAAAAGTGCTTCAAATACGCTCCCATAACTGAACATAACATTTAAAAGATACGCCGTCGGTGAAAATATTTTCAATTCGGACTTAGTCACTGTACGGAGAGGCTACCGAGAAGCGCTACCGACGAAGACTTTCTGATTAATTTAAAAATCAACCGTAAGAGATAGAGCCGTGGTTTATTAAGCAAAAGTGCTTCAAATACGCTATTATAACTCAATCTAACATATACAAGGTACCTCGTCGGTGAAAATAATTACAGTTCGGACTTAGATTTTTTCCTACCGAGTGGCTACCGTGAAGAGTCGCCGACGACGACTTTAGAAATTATTTAAAAATCAACCGTAAGAGATGGAGCCGTGGTTTATTAAGCAAAAGTGCTTCAAATACGCTCCTATAACTCAATCTAACATATAAAAGGTACCTCGTCGGTGAAAATAATTACAGTTCGGTCTTAGATTTTTTCCTACCGAGTGGCTACCGTGAAGAGTCGCCGACGACGACTTTAGAAATTATTTAAAAATAAACCGTAAGAGATGGAGCCGTGGTTTATTACGCAAAAGTGCGTCAAATACGCTCCCATAACTCAACATAACATTTAAAATATACGTCGTCGGTGAGAATATTTTCAATTCGGACTTAGTCTCTGTACGGAGAGGCTACCGAGAAGCGCTACCGACGAAGACTTTCTGATTAATTTAAAAATCAACCGTAAGAGATAGAGCCGTGGTTTATTAAGCAAAAGTGCTTCAAATACGCTCCTATAACTCAATCTAACATATAAAAGGTACCTCGTCGGTGAAAATAATTACAGTTCGGACTTAGATTTTTTCCTACCGAGTGGCTACCGTGAAGAGTCGCCGACGACGACGTTAGAAATTATTTAAAAATCAACCGTAAGAGATGGAGCCGTGGTTTATTACGCAGAAGTGCGTCAAATACGCTCCTATAACTCAATCTAACATATAAAAGGTACCTCGTCGGTGAAAATAATTACAGTTCGGTCTTAGATTTTTTCCTACCGAGTGGCTACCGTGAAGAGTCGCCGACGACGACTTTAGAAATTATTTAAAAATAAACCGTAAGAGATGGAGCCGTGGTTTATTACGCAAAAGTGCGTCAAATACGCTCCCATAACTCAACATAACATTTAAAATATACGTCGTCGGTGAGAATATTTTCAATTCGGACTTAGTCTCTGTACGGAGAGGCTACCGAGAAGCGCTACCGACGAAGACTTTCTGATTAATTTAAAAATCAACCGTAAGAGATAGAGCCGTGGTTTATTAAGCAAAAGTGCTTCAAATACGCTCCTATAACTCAATCTAACATATAAAAGGTACCTCGTCGGTGAAAATAATTACAGTTCGGTCTTAGATTTTTTCCTACCGAGTGGCTACCGTGAAGAGTCGCCGACGACGACTTTAGAAATTATTTAAAAATAAACCGTAAGAGATGGAGCCGTGGTTTATTACGCAAAAGCGCGTCAAATACGGTCCCATAACCGAACATAACATTTAAAAGATACGTTGTCGGTGAAAATATTTTCAATTCGGACTTAGTCTCTGTACGGAGAGGCTACCGAGAACCGCTACCGACGAAGACTTTCTGATTAATTTAAAAATCAACCGTAAGAGATAGAGCCGTGGTTTATTAAGCAAAAGTGCTTCAAATACGCTCCTATAACTCAATCTAACATATAAAAGTTACCTCGTCGGTGAAAATAATTACAGTTCGGACTTAGATTTTTTCCTACCGAGTGGCTACCGTGAAGAGTCGCCGACGACGACGTTAGAAATTATTTAAAAATCAACCGTAAGAGATGGAGCCGTGGTTTATTACGCAGAAGTGCGTCAAATACGCTCCCATTACCGAACATAACATTTAAAAGATACGTTGTCGGTGAAAATATTTTCAATTCGGACTTAGTCTCTGTACGGAGAGGCTACCGAGAAGCGCTACCGACGAAGACTTTCTGATAAATTTAAAAATCAACCGTAAGAGATACAGCCGTGGTTTATTAAGCAAAAGTGCTTCAAATACGCTCCCATAACTGAACATAACATTTAAAAGATACGCCGTCGGTGAAAATATTTTCAATTCGGACTTAGTCACTGTACGGAGAGGCTACCGAGAAGCGCTACCGACGAAGACTTTCTGATTAATTTAAAAATCAACCGTAAGAGATAGAGCCGTGGTTTATTAAGCAAAAGTGCTTCAAATACGCTATTATAACTCAATCTAACATATACAAGGTACCTCGTCGGTGAAAATAATTACAGTTCGGACTTAGATTTTTTCCTACCGAGTGGCTACCGTGAAGAGTCGCCGACGACGACTTTAGAAATTATTTAAAAATAAACCGTAAGAGATGGAGCCGTGGTTTATTAAGCACAAGTGCTTCAAATACGCTCCCATAACTGAACATAACATTTAAAAGATACGTCGTCGGTGAAAATATTTTCAATTCAAGAGTCGCCGACGACGACTTTCGAGATTATTTAAAAATCAACCGTAAGATGTGGAGCCTTGGTTTATTAAGCAAAAGTGCGTCAAATACGCTCCCATAACCGAACATAACATTTAAAAGATACGTCGTCGGTGAAAATATTTTCAATTCGGACTTGGTCTCTGTACGGAGAGGCTACCGAGAAGCGCTACCGACGAAGACTTTCTGATTAATTTAAAAATCAACCGTAAGAGATAGAGCCGTGGTTTATTAAGCAAAAGTGCTTCAAATACGCTCCTATAACTCAATCTAACATACAAAAGGTACCTCGTCGGTGAAAATAATTACAGTTCGGACTTAGATTTTTTCCTACCGAGTGGCTACCGTGAAGAGTCGCCGACGACGACTTTAGAAATTATTTAAAAATCAACCGTAAGAGATGGAGCCGTGGTTTATTACGCAAAAGTGCGTCAAATACGCTCCCATAACCGAACATAACATTTAAAAGATACGTCGTCGGTGAAAATATTTTCAATTCGGACATAGTCTCTGTACGGAGAGGCTACCGAGAAGCGCTACCGACGAAGACTTTCTGATTAATTTAAAAATCAACCGTAAGAGATAGAGCCGTAGTTTATTAAGCAAAAGTGCTTCAAATACGCTCCTATAACTCAATCTAACATACAAAAGGTACCTCGTCGGTGAAAATAATTACAGTTCGGACTTAGATTTTTTCCTACCGAGTGGCTACCGTGAAGAGTCGCCGACGACGACTTTAGAAATTATTTAAAAATCAACCGTAAGAGATGGAGCCGTGGTTTATTAAGCAAAAGTGCGTCAAATACGCTCCCATAACCGAACATAACATTTAAAAGATACGTCGTCGGTGAGAATATTTTCAATTCGGACTTAGTCTCTGTACGGAGAGGCTACCGAGAAGCGCTACCGACGAAGACTTTCTGATTAATTTAAAAATCAACCGTAAGAGATAGAGCCGTGGTTTATTAAGCAAAAGTGCTTCAAATACGCTCCTATAACTCAATCTAACATATAAAAGGTACCTCGTCGGTGAAAATAATTACAGTTCGGACTTGGTCTCTGTACGGAGAGGCTACCGAGAAGCGCTACCGACGAAGACTTTCTGATTAATTTAAAAATCAACCGTAAGAGATAGAGCCGTGGTTTATTAAGCAAAAGTGCTTCAAATACGCTCCTATAACTCAATCTAACATACAAAAGGTACCTCGTCGGTGAAAATAATTACAGTTCGGACTTAGATTTTTTCCTACCGAGTGGCTACCGTGAAGAGTCGCCGACGACGACTTTAGAAATTATTTAAAAATCAACCGTAAGAGATGGAGCCGTGGTTTATTAAGCAAAAGTGCATCAAATACGCTCCCATAACCGAACATAACATTTAAAAGATACCTCGTCGGTGACATTTTTTTCAATTCGGACTTAGTCTCTGTACGGAGAGGCTACCCAGAACCGCTACCGACGAAGATTTCCGATTAATTTAAAAATCAACCGAAAGAGATAGAGCCGTGGTCTATTAAGCAAAAGTGCTTCAAATACGCTCCTATAACTCAATCTAACATATAAAAGGTACATCGTCGGTGAAAATAATTACAGTTCGGTCTTAGATTTTTTCCTACCGTGTGGCTACCGTGAAGAGTCGCCGACGACGACTTTAGAAATTAGTTAAAAATCAACCGTAAGAGATGGAGCCGTGGTTTATTAAGCAAAAGTGCTTCAAATACGCTCCCATAACTGAACATAACATTTAAAAGATACGACGTCGGTGAAAATATTTTCAATTCGGACTTGGTCTCTGTACGGAGAGGCTACCGAGAAGCGCTACCGACGAAGATTTTCTGATTAATTTAAAAATCAACCGTAAGAGATAGAGCCGTGGTTTATTAAGCAAAAGTGCTTCAAATACGCTCCTATAACTCAATCTAACATATAAAAGGTACCTCGTCGGTGAAAATAATTACAGTTCGGACTTAGATTTTTTCCTACCGAGTGGCTACCGTGAAGAGTCGCCGACGACGACTTTAGAAATTATTTAAAAATCAACCGTAAGAGATGGAGCCGTGGTTTATTACGCAAAAGTGCGTCAAATACGCTCCCATAACCGAACATAACATTTAAAAGATACGTCGTCGGTGAAAATATTTTCAATTCGGACTTAGTCTCTGTACGGAGAGGCTACCGAGAAGCGCTACCGACGAAGACTTTCTGATTAATTTAAAAATCAACCGTAAGAGATAGAGCCGTGGTTTATTAAGCAAAAGTGCTTCAAATACGCTCCTATAACTCAATCTAACATTTAAAAGGTACCTCGTCGGTGAAAATAGTTTCAGTTCGGACTTAGATTTTTTCCTACCGAGTGGCTACCGTGAAGAGTCGCCTACGACGACTTTAGAAATTATTTAAAAATCAACCGTAAGAGATAGAGCCGTGGTTTATTAAGCAAAAGTGCGTCAAATACGCTCCCATAACTCAACATAACATTTAAAATATACGTCGTCGGTGAGAATATTTTCAATTCGGACTTAGTCTCTGTACGGAGAGGCTACCGAGAAGCGCTACCGACGAAGACTTTCTGATTAATTTAAAAATCAACCGTAAGAGATAGAGCCGTGGTTTATTAAGCAAAAGTGCTTCAAATACGCTCCTATAACTCAATCTAACATATAAAAGGTACCTCGTCGGTGAAAATAATTACAGTTCGGTCTTAGATTTTTTCCTACCGAGTGGCTACCGTGAAGAGTCGCCGACGACGACTTTAGAAATTATTTAAAAATAAACCGTAAGAGATGGAGCCGTGGTTTATTACGCAAAAGTGCGTCAAATACGGTCCCATAACCGAACATAACATTTAAAAGATACGTTGTCGGTGAAAATATTTTCAATTCGGACTTAGTCTCTGTACGGAGAGGCTACCGAGAACCGCTACCGACGAAGACTTTCTGATTAATTTAAAAATCAACCGTAAGAGATAGAGCCGTGGTTTATTAAGCAAAAGTGCTTCAAATACGCTCCTATAACTCAATCTAACATATAAAAGTTACCTCGTCGGTGAAAATAATTACAGTTCGGACTTAGATTTTTTCCTACCGAGTGGCTACCGTGAAGAGTCGCCGACGACGACGTTAGAAATTATTTAAAAATCAACCGTAAGAGATGGAGCCGTGGTTTATTACGCAGAAGTGCGTCAAATACGCTCCCATAACCGAACATAACATTTAAAAGATACGTTGTCGGTGAAAATATTTTCAATTCGGACTTAGTCTCTGTACGGAGAGGCTACCGAGAAGCGCTACCGACGAAGACTTTCTGATAAATTTAAAAATCAACCGTAAGAGATAGAGCCGTGGTTTATTAAGCAAAAGTGCTTCAAATACGCTCCCATAACTGAACATAACATTTAAAAGATACGCCGTCGGTGAAAATATTTTCAATTCGGACTTAGTCTCTGTACGGAGAGGCTACCGAGAAGCGCTACCGACGAAGACTTTCTGATTAATTTAAAAATCAACCGTAAGAGATAGAGCCGTGGTTTATTAAGCAAAAGTGCTTCAAATACGCTATTATAACTCAATCTAACATATACAAGGTACCTCGTCGGTGAAAATAATTACAGTTCGGACTTAGATTTTTTCCTACCGAGTGGCTACCGTGAAGAGTCGCCGACGACGATTTTAGAAATTATTTAAAAATCAACCGTAAGAGATGGAGCCGTGGTTTATTAAGCAAAAGTGCTTCAAATACGCTCCTATAACTCAATCTAACATATAAAAGGTACCTCGTCGGTGAAAATAATTACAGTTCGGTCTTAGATTTTTTCCTACCGAGTGGCTACCGTGAAGAGTCGCCGACGACGACTTTAGAAATTATTTAAAAATCAACCGTAAGAGATGGAGCCGTGGTTTATTACGCAAAAGTGCGTCAAATACGCTCCCATAACTCAATCTAACATTTAAAATATACGTCGTCGGTGAAAATATTTTCAATTCGGACTTAGTCTCTGTACGGAGAGGCTACCGAGAAGCGCTACCGACGAAGACTTTCTGATTAATTTAAAAATCAACCGTAAGAGATAGAGCCGTGGTTTATTAAGCAAAAGTGCTTCAAATACGCTCCTATAACTCAATCTAACATATAAAAGGTACCTCGTCGGTGAAAATAATTACAGTTCGGTCTTAGATTTTTTCCTACCGAGTGGCTACCGTGAAGAGTCGCCGACGACGACTTTAGAAATTATTTAAAAATAAACCGTAAGAGATGGAGCCGTGGTTTATTACGCAAAAGCGCGTCAAATACGGTCCCATAACCGAACATAACATTTAAAAGATACGTTGTCGGTGAAAATATTTTCAATTCGGACTTAGTCTCTGTACGGAGAGGCTACCGAGAACCGCTACCGACGAAGACTTTCTGATTAATTTAAAAATCAACCGTAAGAGATAGAGCCGTGGTTTATTAAGCAAAAGTGCTTCAAATACGCTCCTATAACTCAATCTAACATATAAAAGTTACCTCGTCGGTGAAAATAATTACAGTTCGGACTTAGATTTTTTCCTACCGAGTGGCTACCGTGAAGAGTCGCCGACGACGACGTTAGAAATTATTTAAAAATCAACCGTAAGAGATGGAGCCGTGGTTTATTACGCAGAAGTGCGTCAAATACGCTCCCATAACCGAACATAACATTTAAAAGATACGTTGTCGGTGAAAATATTTTCAATTCGGACTTAGTCTCTGTACGGAGAGGCTACCGAGAAGCGCTACCGACGAAGACTTTCTGATAAATTTAAAAATCAACCGTAAGAGATACAGCCGTGGTTTATTAAGCAAAAGTGCTTCAAATACGCTCCCATAACTGAACATAACATTTAAAAGATACGCCGTCGGTGAAAATATTTTCAATTCGGACTTAG
The DNA here is from genome assembly GCA_910591585.2 of Nysson spinosus. Classification (NCBI taxonomy): domain Eukaryota; kingdom Metazoa; phylum Arthropoda; class Insecta; order Hymenoptera; family Crabronidae; genus Nysson; species Nysson spinosus. The sequence goes on along the minus strand of CAJUYC020000091.1, from coordinate 2,034,058 downwards.
TCTCTGTACGGAGAGGCTACCGAGAAGCGCTACCGACGAAGACTTTCTGATTAATTTAAAAATCAACCGTAAGAGATAGAGCCGTGGTTTATTAAGCAAAAGTGCTTCAAATACGCTATTATAACTCAATCTAACATATACAAGGTACCTCGTCGGTGAAAATAATTACAGTTCGGACTTAGATTTTTTCCTACCGAGTGGCTACCGTGAAGAGTCGCCGACGACGACTTTAGAAATTATTTAAAAATAAACCGTAAGAGATGGAGCCGTGGTTTATTAAGCACAAGTGCTTCAAATACGCTCCCATAACTGAACATAACATTTAAAAGATACGTCGTCGGTGAAAATATTTTCAATTCAAGAGTCGCCGACGACGACTTTCGAGATTATTTAAAAATCAACCGTAAGATGTGGAGCCTTGGTTTATTAAGCAAAAGTGCGTCAAATACGCTCCCATAACCGAACATAACATTTAAAAGATACGTCGTCGGTGAAAATATTTTCAATTCGGACTTGGTCTCTGTACGGAGAGGCTACCGAGAAGCGCTACCGACGAAGACTTTCTGATTAATTTAAAAATCAACCGTAAGAGATAGAGCCGTGGTTTATTAAGCAAAAGTGCTTCAAATACGCTCCTATAACTCAATCTAACATACAAAAGGTACCTCGTCGGTGAAAATAATTACAGTTCGGACTTAGATTTTTTCCTACCGAGTGGCTACCGTGAAGAGTCGCCGACGACGACTTTAGAAATTATTTAAAAATCAACCGTAAGAGATGGAGCCGTGGTTTATTACGCAAAAGTGCGTCAAATACGCTCCCATAACCGAACATAACATTTAAAAGATACGTCGTCGGTGAAAATATTTTCAATTCGGACATAGTCTCTGTACGGAGAGGCTACCGAGAAGCGCTACCGACGAAGACTTTCTGATTAATTTAAAAATCAACCGTAAGAGATAGAGCCGTAGTTTATTAAGCAAAAGTGCTTCAAATACGCTCCTATAACTCAATCTAACATACAAAAGGTACCTCGTCGGTGAAAATAATTACAGTTCGGACTTAGATTTTTTCCTACCGAGTGGCTACCGTGAAGAGTCGCCGACGACGACTTTAGAAATTATTTAAAAATCAACCGTAAGAGATGGAGCCGTGGTTTATTAAGCAAAAGTGCGTCAAATACGCTCCCATAACCGAACATAACATTTAAAAGATACGTCGTCGGTGAGAATATTTTCAATTCGGACTTAGTCTCTGTACGGAGAGGCTACCGAGAAGCGCTACCGACGAAGACTTTCTGATTAATTTAAAAATCAACCGTAAGAGATAGAGCCGTGGTTTATTAAGCAAAAGTGCTTCAAATACGCTCCTATAACTCAATCTAACATATAAAAGGTACCTCGTCGGTGAAAATAATTACAGTTCGGACTTGGTCTCTGTACGGAGAGGCTACCGAGAAGCGCTACCGACGAAGACTTTCTGATTAATTTAAAAATCAACCGTAAGAGATAGAGCCGTGGTTTATTAAGCAAAAGTGCTTCAAATACGCTCCTATAACTCAATCTAACATATAAAAGCTACCTCGTCGGTGAAAATAATTACAGTTCGGACTTAGATTTTTTCCTACCGGGTGGCTACCGTGAAGAGTCGCCGACGACGACTTTAGAAATTATTTAAAAATAAACCGTAAGAGATGGAGCCGTGGTTTATTACGCAAAAGTGCGTCAAATACGCTCCCATAACCGAACATAACATTTAAAAGATACGTCGTCGGTGAGAATATTTTCAATTCGGACTTAGTCTCTGTACGGAGAGGCTACCGAGAAGCGCTACCGACGAAGACTTTCTGATTAATTTAAAAATCAACCGTAAGAGATAGAGCCGTGGTTTATTAAGCAAAAGTGCTTCAAATACGCTCCTATAACTCAATCTAACATATAAAAGGTACCTCGTCGGTGAAAATAATTACAGTTCGGACTTGGTCTCTGTACGGAGAGGCTACCGAGAAGCGCTACCGACGAAGACTTTCTGATTAATTTAAAAATCAACCGTAAGAGATAGAGCCGTGGTTTATTAAGCAAAAGTGCTTCAAATACGCTCCTATAACTCAATCTAACATATAAAAGCTACCTCGTCGGTGAAAATAATTTCAGTTCGGACTTAGATTTTTTCCTACCGAGTGGCTACCGTGAAGAGTCGCCGACGACGACTTTAGAAATTATTTAAAAATCAACCGTAAGAGATAGAGCCGTGGTTTATTAAGCAAAAGTGCTCCAAATACGCTCCTATAACTCAATCTAACATTTAAAAGGTACCTCGTCGGTGAAAATAATTTCAGTTCGGACTTAGATTTTTTCCTACCGAGTGGCTACCGTGAAGAGTCGCCGACAACGACGTTAGAAATTATTTAAAAATCAACCGTAAGAGATAGAGCCGTGGTTTATCGCCACAGATTTCAGACAACAGGCGCTTCTCCTGGCTCACTATCGAACACTTAGTTTCAGATAGAACAATTAGTTTAAAATGGAACTAAGTTTCGCATCTGGAGTTTCCTCTGTCACAAGGTCGCCAACTTAGTTTCGTCGAACACATACGGTTTCGAGTGCTATCAGCACAGATTTCGCAGAACGGGAGTCTATCCTGGCACAGTATCGACCAGTTAGTTTCGTCGAACACACACGGTTTCGAGTGGCATCGCTACAATTTTCAGAGAACAGGCGCTTCTCCTGGCACCTTATCGAACTCATAGATTCAGATAGAACAATTAGTTTAAAATGGAACTAAGTTTCGCATCTGGAGTTTACTCTCCCACAAGGTCGACCACTTAGTTTCGTCGAACACATACGGTTCCGAGTGGCATCGCCACACATTTCAGAGAACAGGCGCTTCTCCTGGAACAGTATCGAACACTTAGTATGAGATAGAAGAATTACTTTAAAATGGAACTAATCTTCGCAACTGGAGTTTCCTCTCTCACAAGGTCGACCACTTAGTTTCGTCGAACACATACGGTTCCGAGTGGCATCGCCACACATTTCAGAGAACAGGCGCTTCTCCTGGCACTGTATCGAACACTTAGTTTCAGATGGAACTGTTCGTTTTAAATGGAACTATGTTTCGCATCTGGAGTATCCTCTCTCACAAGTTCGACCACTTAGTTTCATCGAACACATACGGTTTCGAGTGGCATCGCCACAGATTTCAGAGAACAGGCGCTTCTCCTGGCACATTATCGAACACTTAGTTTCAGATAGAACAATTAGATTAAAATGGAACTAAGTTTCGCAACTGGAGTTTCCTCTCTCACAAGATCGACAACTTAGCTTCATCGAACACATACGGTTTAGAGTGGCATCGCCACCGATTTCAGAGAACAGGCGCTTCTCCTCGCACAGTATCGAACACTTAGTTTCAGATAGAACAATCAGTTTAAAATGGAACTGAGTTTCGCATCTGGAGTTTCCTCTCTCACAAGGTCGGCCATTTTGATTCGTCGAACACATACGGTTTCGAGGGGCATCGCCATAGATTTCAGAGAACAGGCGCTTCTCCAGGCAGAGTATCGAACACTTTCAGATAGAAGAATTAGTTTAAAATGGAACTAAGTTTCGCATCTGGAGTTTCCTCTCTCACAATGTCGGCCAATTAGTTTCGTCGAACACATACGGTTTCGAGTGGCATCGCCACAGATTTCAGAGAACAGGCGCTTCTCCTCGCACAGTATCGAACACTTAGTTTCAGATAGAACAATCAGTTTAAAATGGAACTGAGTTTCGCATCTGGAGTTTCCTCTCTCACAAGGTCGACCACTTAGTTTCGTCAAACACATACGGTTTCGAGTGACATCGCCACAGATATCGGTCCATATAAATTATAATTAAATATAATAATATAAAATTATTTATATAAATAATTTATTATTTATATATATATTAATAATATATTATTTATATAAATAATATTATATATAAATTATATATTGTTACGTACCGGATGTTAAATTAAAATTTGCATACCTAAACACGGCGAAATTCCTCGACCGCGAATATTCTTCGAACGGTGGTCACGTTTTGATAATAAGCGAAATTGCAATAGCGGGAGGCTATGGATGGGAAATAGCTGATGAACTGCGGGCGGAATTCTTAGAACAGGAACGGGCGATTTCCTGAGTGGGAGGAACGAGCATGGCTCTTGGAACTTCCCCTTAGCGGTCCCCAAAATCTACAAAAGAGGCAGAGAAACCGCCGCGAGTTGCAATCGTTAGTCAAATCGCGAGGTGCGTGGCGTTTTGCCCTTGTTGCTATTTTGAGCCAGAGTTCGGGTTAAATTAGTGAAGTTACTTCCATAATTACCGAAGGACTCAGCTAACAAGGAATTATTCAAATTTAAAATCAATCTTAAGATTCCACTCTCCATTCTAATATATTAAATTCTTCTTCATAGTATTTATAGTATTTATAGTATAGTGAAAATAGAATTGCGTTAACTCATATAAGTGCCGTGAAAAGTTCATCAGCCATTCCTTCATCTTCGGGCTCCACCAGCATCTGGGACAATTCGCATCAGAGCTAACGATAAATATTGCTTCCAAGATAGTATTCATTGGTGAGTTTTCCATGCTTATGTTCTCATTGCGATACAAGGACCCAAACATATGTTTATATGCTTGTGGGAATTTCCCTTGGGCCCATTCGTAAACTTAACACGTTAGGAATTTACCAATCTAAGACTCCAACTAAAATACGTATTGTAAAATTGTCATCCATTCTGGACTCCGATATTTCTGAACCATTCCGTGTAATTGTTTTTATATAATGTAAAGAATCAATAGAACAGGCCAATAAGGTATTTATCCTCTATTCTGCGTTAACACCTATTTCATTCCTGACCTATGCGCGGATTCCGTACGGAATCTTAGATGATACGACCCATCCTAAATTAAATTTATTCAAGCGTTACATGCGGAACGGCTGACCGCTCGGCCCACGAAATAATTCCTTACGCACGTAACAGCTGAATTGGTGTCAGAAGTGGGATATGTATTGTCAATTAGCGCATGTGTTAGTGCAGAATAATTAAAGGATCATATAGACTTGAGATTCGCACACAGTTGCATAGATAGTTCAATTCATAATCAATAATCAACATCAATTATAATTACACGATAACGATTGCTGAATTTTCCTTCGCCTAATTTATCAATATGGCCACAAATTCCTCTCGTAATGCAGCAGCACAAGTTTCGGCAAATGTTACATTGGACGAGTTACACGTTACTAATTTGATGATGGCTTCTATGGCTGAATGCTTCACAATTCAACACAGTACATTAAATATTCCATTTTTCGATGGGAGAAACATTCCGCTTAAAAATTTCGTAAGTGACGTTCAAAACGGTGCAGTCTATGTGCCACCAGCACTGGAAACTTCATATGTAACGGCAATATTAGGAAAATTGCAAGGAACAGCGAGAGATAGTATTTGGGGTAAAAATTTTCAAAAACTAGATGATCTCGTAAAACATTTAAAGAAAAGATTTGCACCAGGTAAAACATATCCATACTACCATCACGATATAGAAAATATCCGAATGAGACGCGGAGAAGCGGTCAGTGACTCTGCAGATCGATTAAATATCCTAATCAGCGGTACTCGTGTTGCTTTAAAAGATAAATACGGGGAATGCGCTAATCAAATGATGGCTCCCGTAGAAGAATGTGCTTTAGAAGCTTTTATTCGAGGATTACCCGACGAAATTGCTATCGCGGTTGATTCGCGTGAACCAAAGAAAATACAGGACGCTGTAAAAATTGCTGCACGAATAGAAACCCGAATGAAATCAGGAATAATCCCCGGTGGTGAACCTTCGCGATTAATGTTATCACAACATTCAGTTCCGAATCCAGATTCTCGTGACTTACCTACCACCTACACAAACCGCTCCCAAACCTTGCGAGAGCAAGATTCGAGGAGTCCCAGTCCCATGAGAAATCCGAACTATAATCGCGCAAATTCACCGATTACCATTCTAAAATCTGCACGTCCTACATCACCTGTTCCTTACAAGCATCACCATTATCCGTTGCCACCGCATCCTTATCCATACTATCCACCGTATTTTTATCCACCAATGCCATATCCGCCTTAGAGTGCAATATATGATCACCCTCAATCTTTCCATATGAATCCAAACTTGACTAATCATACTCTAACCAGAGCAAATTCTCCAACCCCAGTTCCTTCGCGAAGCATTGAACCTTCAAGATCCAACACACCCACTAACCAAAATTCCAGATCTTCTTCCCCTATCCCAACATTTGATCATTTTAACTCGAATTCGCCGAGAAGGAACAGTGAAAATTTAAACTCCCGCACAACTCGTCGTGCCGGCGCGACGGCGAGTTACTCGAATCAGGAGCGTCGAAGAGTAAAATGTTTGGAAGCAGAGCAATCGTCTATTCCTATAAACGACAGCAAGAATCACCATTAATTAAAATGTCTGCGGAAGAATTACGCAATAAATCTTGTTTATTTTTGGTTGATACCGGCGCAGATATAAATCTGATGAAATTAAATGCTTTGCACGAAGACGTCGAAGTAGACATTCAGGAATCAGTCTTTATAACTGGAATTACCCCGGAAAAATTGAGAACTTTAGGAACAACTACCGTTACACTTTTAGAACAACCGGTTAAATTTCACGTCGTTAGATCATCGTTTCCCTTGCATAATGATGGAATTTTAGGCAAAGATTACTTACGTCAAGAGCAGGCGGAAATCTCGTTCGCTCATAATACCTTGGTCACAAAAACTGAACCCATCAGACCTTTTAGGTTCATTGGGGAAGAACCAAATCAGAAATCTAAACGTAGTCCTCGTTCGCAAATTCTTACGATTAGAGCTCGCACTCGTCAACCGATAGCTATAGACGTGGTTAATTCAGAAATAAAAGAAGGATACTTGCCAAAGTTAGAATCAGTAGAAGGCTTATACATAGGCGAAGCAGCTGTTAGCGTACGGGATGGTGTCTGTCACGTAATAGCAATTAATACGTTGGAAGAAGACATACAAGTCGAAGTTACTCCACAAGAAGTAATTCCCTTTGAATACTATGATTTTCCAGAAGAAGAATATTTCGATTCAGATTCAGAAGTTCAGGATTTCCCTGTAGTTCAAGATAGGGTTTTTGAAATTCTAAAACGTTTGCGCTTAGATCACCTAAATGACGAGGAACGAGACCATATAACCGAAATTATAGAAGAATACCCAAATCGCTTTTATTTTCCAGGAGACCAATTACCTTTCACCCCGTTAATAAAACATACAATTCCGACATCAGATGATTTACCGATTAATACTAGACAGTATCGCTTTCCACCGGTTCACAAACGTTACGTGGTTTGCAGGGAAAGGAAGTTTTCGTTTATCTCGATGACATTGTAGTGTACGCAAAAACTCCTGAAGAACACGGAAAGAAAATTCGTAGATTATTTAATCGGTTAGAAAAACCTAAATTAACACTACAACCCGATAAATGTACATTTTTGAAAACTGAAGTAGCATACCTAGGACATATAATTAGTCAAAAGGGCGTAAGGCCAGATCCAAAAAAGATTATAGCAGTAAAAAACTTCCCTCGACCAAAAACAGCAAAGAATGTCAGACAATTTTTGGGATTAGCAGGTTATTATCGCAGATTTATTAAAGATTTTGCTGCAAAATCCAAACCATTAACAGAACTGTTAAAAAAGAACGCGACCTTCGTTTGGGGAAAGGAACAAAAACGTAGCTTCCAGGAATTACGAAAAGCGCTCTGTAGAGGTCCAATTCTCCAATATCCAAATTTTGATAAGCCTTTCACTTTAACAACAGACGCCTCAGATTTTGCGATAGGAGCAATACTTAGGCAGGAGGTTGATGGAAACGATTTACCAATAGCTTATCTTTCTAGAACTCTAACAAACCCTGAGAAAAATTATTTCACCACCGAAAAAGAATGTTTGGCAGTATTATACGCAATTTTGCATTTTAGGCCGTATCTTTACGGTAGGAAATTCGCGTTAGTTAGCGATCACGAACCCCTGAAATGGATAGACTCCATAAAGGATCCAGGGCAACGTTTAATTCGATGAAGATTGAAATTGCGTGACTACGACTATAATTTCGTTCATAAAGCGGGAAAATTAAACACCAGCGCAGACGCGTTATCCAGAAATCCTGTTGTTAAATTTAGCCTCTCAGATACCAGCAGTACCGACTCTGACAGTGAACTTGAATCATCAAAAATTCTACCGATTCAAGAACAACCAGCAAAATCTAAACTTAGCTCACTTAGCAGCAACCACATCTAGACCAATATCCAAATCAGTTTCGGAAGCACCCAGAAAACCAGGAAGGCCCATTGGATCGAAAAATAAACCAAAAATCTCAAACCCTTTAAATGTCAGTGCAATAGCAACTAGGACCCGAAATCAATTAAAACCCAACGCTTACATTCCACCACGACCTACAGTTCCATCGTCAGCAGATACGCCAGACGTAGATTCCGACAATTCACATGACGAGTCATCAGAACCACCTGTTACATACGCGTCTTTCGATATGAGAATTTCTTAAATTCTCGGAGTAACACCGGAAAGTCGGCCGACAGTGCAAATAGAAAGCGGACAACCTGTCTCGGGCATCCAACAATACCCCCGAAAAACAATACGTCGTTACCGGGCCCAGGGCGAGGCACCTAGGCGTTTCGCGCCCGGGGTTCGGTAGCGACGCCGCTAGCTCCAACTTTTTTCCACCTTCCGGAAAACCACGTGTAAACCACGTTTTTCTCGGTATAAATAGAGCAGCCCTTCAGGGCCCAATCGTAGTCACGTTCATACAGCTAAAGGGGAATTGCTGAAGCCTGGGACAAGTTACCCATTACATCATAGTCAGTTTCAAACATCAACCGTACACCGAAACCGCAAGGTAACACTCAACATCATTGTAAAGGCCAGGTCTTTAATCATTCAGCAATAGTGAGAATATATTTAGATATTTTTATAACCCTTGTAGTCAATAACTCTGACCTACCCTCTAATAATAGAATCACCGTTTGAGCACGATCCCGTGAGTTCACTCCAGCCCCTCGGAGTGTACAATGAAATAATAAGTTAACGAGCTGCGACTCAGACGGTACTCGCTTAGATAAAGTCAGTGGTGGTTACCAAGTAGATCCACGTTTACTGACGCGAATCTTCGGATTCGTTATTAACAGGAGAAGGCAGAGGGGTCACAACGCCGAAAACCCTCTCCTGGGTATATTCATTCGTAAGCGAGGATTATCTGAGTTCGCGAGCACCTGCTTCTGGCTACTTCTCTCTACCAGTCAGTGGTGGGTAGCAAGTAGATCCACCTTTACTGACGCGAATCTTCGGATTTGTTATTAACGGGAGAAGGCAGAGGGGTCACAACGCCGAAACCCCTCTCCCGGGTATATTAATTCGAGAGACGCCACAAGCAGGGTACTGAAATTCTACGTCGGTCCACGCACGCCGCGCCCCGGCTCGTAACACACCCATATTACGGAAAAGGAAAAGTGTAATACCAAGCCTGGATTTACACAAGAAAATTACTTCAAAGCATCCGAAAGGGAAAGTATTGGAACCAATTGCCGAGGACGTTGATACTGAATCCGTAGACGAGATAACAACAGACGCTGACACTATACTACTAGAGTTACAGCCACCCTCAGAGGACAGTGACGGTGACGTTTTCCTAGATGACGAACGAAGACGGACTATAAACAAACAGGAATTACATGACTCTTTCAAACGTTTTGACGAATCTCTTAAAGAAGACAGCGAACTTATGGAAGAATCATCAGGTAATACTTCGGACACTGACGAACTAGACGACGTAGAGTTAAATAGTAGAAAAGAAAAATTACTTAAACAATATGGAACCGAAGGACATGATAAATCGAAACCTGACTGTACACTGGAAACATCCGAGCAGACCAAAATTCATTGGCAACCCCATAGATCCACATTACCTACTCCTATTCCACATTCTAAATCATTGGCATTGTCAAATCCTTTTCCAGCTTCACCAATCAATACGAGACAAAATGCATTTCTACCAGGACACTTCAGTGAAACTAAATCAAAATCTGTTGGTATACCAAGGCGAATAATTCCAAGGACGGTATCAGGTAACGAGACGTACTGCACTGGCATCCAGCTGACTCAGGGAATTCCCCCGGATATCACACCTAGCTCTCCCGTAAATCTTTCTCGGTAACCACAACGCTCTTCAAAGAAATTAATTAATATCAGCCGAGAAAATTTGACCTACTCACATAATAATTATGTTCGCTTTATTTCTGCTGATTGCGAATTGACAACATCCGTAGGGAAATTGCTAACAGATATAGGCGCTATCAGCGTTGAAAATATCAGAGAAATTAAACCAATGGAAGGTCAAGTACTAATCACTAGACATGGAAAGTACAAAATATTTAGCATCGTTGAGCAGAAACATCATTTTGACGAGACTTTCGTCGCGAAAATAAAAACCGGGCTTGGGAACTTAAAATTAATTCTTCCAAATTCCGATATTAACTCCTTTCGAATTTCAAAATCCGGTGATTATACCGATTCACTTACTCTCGAATCACTAAAGGAAATCCTAACAGAAATGTTCGAGGAAATCGACATCGAAATTAAAATTTGCCTTGGGAAAATTCAAATGCCTCCCGAAGAACTTCGTCATAATATAATTTCAGAATTACATGAAGGCATAGTCGGCGGTCACAAAGGAGTAGTAGTCTGTAGTGGTATCGGTGGGGGGTTCAGTCAATTTTAAAGTGGGGGTGTGTGTGCCTCCCAGGGGGCTGACCCAGGCAGGAGGGACTGCTTGTCCTTGATCAAGGGGCTACAGCTCACACACCCGGCTCGTGAACAGTTACTTTAGTTTCCTGCGGTTAAGCAGGTGAGCTTTGCGATTCCCCGCCCACGCTATGGCTACTGCACCTCGTACTCGATGCCTCCTGAGACAACCCGCCCCTAGCGGGCAGGAGAGTCTTAGAGACGACCGAGTTGGACGGAGGGCGAGCGTGTTTGTGGATTCGCTGTTACCACGTCGACGTGCTACGCGAGTGAGAGAGCACTGCTGCGACGGAGTGATCTGACCCACCGGGAGCCGCCGATCCGACTTAGATTGTGAGCGCACGACGACTCGGGGCGAAATGGCCCTCTGCCCGCGGTGCTCTTTCTCTCTCACAGCGCACGCCGACTAATGCGGCTTTGCCATGGGGCCAGGTCGTTAGCCTGGAGAGTTACGAGGCGAGCGAGAATAGGTTCTCCGACCTTGCTTAAGTCTAGGGTGTCCCCGGTAACTGGATACCCCGAATCACACCCACAAGCCCTTGCGGGAGACCGTGCGGTGTCGAAGGTGGCTCGGTTTTCCCCTGCAGCCACCTATTTCGCTCGCCAAACAACCCCGTTTGACTCTTGTCTCAGTGGACTTGTCACGCGCGAAGCGGACGGGTGGGCTGTTTGAGGCTGCTCCTGCCTATAGGTTAGCGGTAATTTGACTCCCCGCTAAGGAGGTGAGGGTGTATAAAGGCTACCCCCAAGCCTATCGCACATCGGGGAACGCAGCGTCCCTCCTGCCCCCCACGTTTCATCCGTACGGGACCCCGCGCATATGGATCTGCCCTGTCCATACCTTGGATTCCCCTCGCAGGTCCCCTCTGGTCGGTCAGGGGCGTTGTTATGGAGCCCCTGGGAGGTACGTGGGGGAGGCAGGTGCGTCGCTCCGTCCTCCGATGTTGTGTGGCGCAGTCCAACCTGGCCTACGAGACGTGGCGGTATTCCGCCAGCTCCCACCTCTGACATGGGTGAGTGACTTGCCTGTGATCCGGGCCGGAAGTCGGGGTGAATGATGGCCACCCCGTAGCCAATCTTTTGCGATATTTCGCGGGCTCCCACCTCAGGGGGAAGTAATTGCCTTTAGTCCGGGCCGGATGTCGGGTGTACAAAGGCCACCACGCAGCCTATTTCGACGGCCTTTCGTCAGCCCCCACCACAACAGGGTGGGTAATTGCCTTTAATCCGGGCCGGATGTCGGGTGCATAACGCCACCACGCAGCCTATCTCGGCGGTACTTTGCCGGCTCCCACCTCAGGGGGGAGCTAAATATTTCTATCTGAAAGTGTTCGATAATGTGCCAGGAGAAGCGACTGTTCTCTGAAATCTGTGGCGATGCCACTCGAAACCGTATGTGTTCGACGAAACTAAGTGGTCGACCTGGTGAGAGAGGAAACTCCAGATGCGAAACTTAGTTCCATTTAAAACTAATTGTTTTATCTGAAACAGATACTGTGCCAGGAGAAACGCCTGTTCTCTGAAATGTGTGGCGATGCCAATTGAAACCGTATGTGTTCGACGGAACTAAGTGGCCGACCTTGTGAGAGAGGAACCTTCATATGCGAAATTTAGTTCCATTTTAAATTAATTGTTCTATCTGAAACTAAGTGTTCGATACTGTGCCAGGAGAAGCGCCCGTTCTGTGAAACCTGTGGGGATACCACTCGAAACGGTATGTGTTGGACGAAACTGAGTGGTCGACCTTGTGAGAGAGGAAACTCCAGACGCGAAACTTTGTTCCGTTTTAAACTAATTGTTCTGTCTGAAAGTGTTCGATAATGTGCCAGGAGAAGCGACTGTTCTCTGAAATCTGTGGCGATGCCACTCGAAACCGTATGTGTTCGACGAAACTAAGTGGTCCACCTTATGAGAGAGGAAACTCCAGATGCGAAACTTAGTTCCATTTAAAACTAATTGTTCTATCTGAAACTAAGTGTTCGATAGTGTGCCAGGAGAAACTCCCGTCCGGCGAAATCTGTGGCGATACCACTCGACCCCGTAATGGTTCGACGAAACTAAGTGGTTCACCCTGTGCGAGAGGAAACTCCAGAAGCGAAACTTAATACCATGCTAAACTAATTGTTCTATCTGAAACTGTGTGTTCGATACTGTGCCAGTAGAAGCGCCTGTTCTCTGCAATCTGTGGCGATGTCACTCGAAACCGTATGTGTTTGACGAAACTAAGTGGTCGACCTGGTGAGAGAGGAAACTCCAGATGCGAAACTTAGTTCCATTTAAAACTAATTGTTCTATCTGAAACAGATACTGTGCCAGGAGAAACGCCTGTTCTCTGAAATCTGTGGCGATGCTACTCGAAACCGTATGTGTTCGACGAAACTAATTGGTCGACCTTGTGAGAGAGGAAACTCCAGATGCGAAACTTAGTTCCATTTTAAACTAATTGTTCTATCTGAAACTAAGTGTTCGATACTGTGCCAGGAGAAGCGACTGTTCTCTGAAATCTGTGGCGATGCCACTCGAAACCGTATGTGTTCGACGAAACTAAGTGGTCGACCTTGTGAGAGAGGAAACTCCAGATGCGAAACTTAGTTCCATTTTAAACTAATTGTTCTATCTGTAACTAAGTGTTCGATACTGTGCCAGGAGAAGCGACTGTTCTCTGAAATATGTGGCGATGCCACTCTAAACCGTATGTGTTCGACGAAACTAAGTGGTCGCCCTGTGAGGGAAGAAACTCCAAATGCGAAACTTGGTACCATTTTAAACTAATTGTTCTATCTCAAACTAAGTGTTCGATACTGTGCCAGGAGAAGCGCCTGTTCTCTGAAATCTGTGGCGATGCTACTCGAAACCGAATGTGTTCCACGAAGCTAAGTGGCCGACCTTGTGAGAGAGGAAACTCCAGATGCGAAGCTTATTTCCATTTTAAACTAATTGTTCTATCTGATACTAAGTGTTCGATACTGTGCCAGGGGAAGTGCCAGTTATCTGAAACCTGTGGCGATGCCACTCGAAACCCTATGTGTTTGACGATACTAAGTGGCCGACTTTGTGAGAGAGGAAACTCCAGATGCGAAATTTAGTTCCATTTTAAACCAAATGTTCCATCTGAAACTAAGTGTTCGATACTGTGCCAGGAGAAGGGCCTTTTCTCTGACATCTGTGGCGATGCTACTCGAAACCGTATGTGTTCGACGAAACTAAGTGGTCGCCTTGTGAGGGAAGAAACTCCAAATGCGAAACTTGGTACCATTTTAAACTAATTGTTCTATCTCAAACTAAGTGTTCGATACTGTGCCAGGAGAAGGGCCTTTTCTCTGAAATCTGTGGCGATGCCACTCGAAACCGTATGTGTTCGACGATACTAAGTGGTCGACCTTCTGAGAGAGGAAACTCCGGATGCGAAACTTAGTTCCATTTTAAACTAATTGTTCTATCTGAAACAAAGTGTTCAATACTTTGCCAGGAGAAGCGCCTGTTCTCTGAGAACTGTGGCGATGCTACTCGAAACTGTATGTGTTCGACCAAACTAAGTGGTCCACTTTGTTGGAGAGGAAACTCCAGATGCGAAGCTTATTTCCATTTTAAACTAATTGTTCTATTTGATACTAAGTGTTCGATACTGTGCCAGGGGAAGCGCCTGTTCTCTGAAATCTGTGGCGATGCGCACTCGAAACCGTATGTGTTCGACGAAACTAAGTGGTCGATCTTGTGAGAGAGGAAACTCCGGATGCGAAACTTAGTTCCATTTTAAACTAATTGTTCTATCTGTAACTGAGTGTTCGATACTGCGTCAGGAGAAGCGCCTGTTCTCTGAATTCGGTGGCGATGCTACTCGAAACCGTATGTGTTCATCGAAACTAAGTGGTCGACCTTGTGAGAGAGGAAACTCCAGATGCGAAGCTTAGTTCCATTTTAAACTAATAGCTCCATCTGATACTAAGTGTTCGATATTGTGCCAGGAGAAGCGCCTGTTCTCTGAAAACTGTGGCGATGCCACTCGAAACCGTATGTGTTCAACGAAATTAAGTGGTCGACCTTGTGAGAGAGGAAACTCCAGATGCGAAACTTAGTTCCATTTTAAACTAATTGTTCTATCTGAAACTAAGTGTTCAATACTGTGCCAGGAGAAGCGCCTGTTCTCTGAAATCTGTGGCGATGCTACTCGAAACCGTTTGTGTTCGACGAAACTAAGCGGTCGACCTTGTGAGAGAGGAAACTCCAGATGCGAAGCTTATTTCCATTTTAAACTAATTGTTCTACCTGAAACTAAGTGTTCGATACTGTGCCAGGAGAAGCGCCTGTTCTCTGAAATCAGTGGCGATGCTACTCTAAACCGTATGTGTTCGACGACTCTAAGTGGTCGACCTTCTGAGAGAGGAAACTCCAGATGCGAAGCTTATTTCCATTTTAAACTAATTGTTCTATTTGATACTAAGTGTTCGATACTGTGCCAGGGGAAGTGCCCGTTCTCTGAAATCTGTGGCGATGCTACTCGAAACCGTATGTGTTCGACGAAACTAAGTGGTCGACCTTCTGAGAGAGGAAACTCCGGATGCGAAACTTAGTTCCATTTTAAACTAATTGTCCTATCTGAAACTAAGTGTTCGATACTGTGCCAGGAGTAGCGCCTGTTCTCTGAAATCTGTGGCGATGCCACTCGAAACCGTATGTGTTCGACGAAACTAAGTCGTCGATCTTGTTAGAGAGGAATCTCCAGTTGCGAAACATAGTTCCATTTTAAACTAATTGTTCTACCTGAAACTAAGTGTTCGATACTGTGCCAGGAGAAGCGCCTGTTCTCTGAAATCAGTGGCGATGCTACTCTAAACCGTATGTGTTCGACGACTCTAAGTGGTCGACCTTCTGAGAGAAGAAACTCCAGATGCGAAACTTAGTTCCATTTTAAACTAATTGTCCTATCTGTAACTGAGTGTTCGATACTGCGTCAGGAGAAGCGCCTGTTCTCTGAAATCGGTGGCGATGCTACTCGAAACCGTATGTGTTCATCGAAACTAAGTGGTCGACCTTGTGAGAGAGGAAACTCCAGATGCGAAACTTAGTTCCATTTTAAAATAATTGTTCTATATGATATTAAGTGTTCGATACTGTGCCAGGAGAAGCGCCTGTTCACTGAAATCTGTGGCGATGCTCCTCGAAACCGTATGTGTTCGGCGAATCTAAATGGTCGCCCTTGTGAGGGAGGAAACTCCAGATACGAAATTTAGTTCCAATTAAACTAATTGTTCTGTCTGAAATAAGTGTTCGCTAATGTGCCAGGCGAAGCGCCTGTTCACTGAAATCTGTGGCGATGCCACTCGATACCGTATGTGTTCGACGAATCTAAATGTTCGACCTTGTGGGAGAGGAATCTCCAGATGCGAAACTTAGTTCCATTTTAAACAAATTGTTCTATCTGAAACTAAGTGTTCGATACTGTGCCAGGAATAGCGCCTGTTCTCTGAAATCTGTGGCGATGCGCACTCGAAACCGTATGTGTTCGACGAAACTAAGTGGTCGATCTTGTGAGAGAGGAAACTCCGGATGCGAAACTTAGTTCCATTTTAAACTAATTGTTCTATCTGTAACTGAGTGTTCGATACTGCGTCAGGAGAAGCGCCTGTTCTCTGAATTCGGTGGCGATGCTACTCGAAACCGTATGTGTTCATCGAAACTAAGTGGTCGACCTTGTGAGAGAGGAAACTCCAGATGCGAAGCTTAGTTCCATTTTAAACTAATAGCTCCATCTGATACTAAGTGTTCGATATTGTGCCAGGAGAAGCGCCTGTTCTCTGAAAACTGTGGCGATGCCACTCGAAACCGTATGTGTTCAACGAAATTAAGTGGTCGACCTTCTGAGAGAGGAAACTCCGGATGCGAAACTTAGTTCCATTTTAAACTAATTGTCCTATATGAAACTAAGTGTTCGATACTGTGCCAGGAGTAGCGCCTGTTCTCTGAAATCTGTGGCGATGCCACTCGAAACCGTATGTGTTCGACGAAACTAAGTCGTCGATCTTGTTAGAGAGGAATCTCCAGTTGCGAAACTTAGTTCCATTTTAAACAAATTGTTCTATCTGAAACTAAGTGTTCGATACTGTGCCAGGAATAGCGCCTGTTCTCTGAAATGTGTGGCGATGCCACTCGAAACCGTATGTGTTCGACGAAACTAAGTCGTCGATCTTGTTAGAGAGGAATCTCCAGTTGCGAAACATAGTTCCATTTTAAACTAATTGTTCTACCTGAAACTAAGTGTTCGATACTGTGCCAGGAGAAGCGCCTGTTCTCTGAAATCAGTGGCGATGCTACTCTAAACCGTATGTGTTCGACGACTCTAAGTGGTCGACCTTCTGAGAGAGGAAACTCCAGATGCGAAGCTTATTTCCATTTTAAACTAATTGTTCTATTTGATACTAAGTGTTCGATACTGTGCCAGGGGAAGTGCCCGTTCTCTGAAATCTGTGGCGATGCTCCTCGAAACCGTATGTGTTCGTCGAAACTAAGTGGTCGACCTTGTGAGAGAGGAAACTCCAGATGCGAAACTTAGTTCCATTTTAAAATAATTGTTCTATATGATATTAAGTGTTCGATACTGTGCCAGGAGAAGCGCCTGTTCACTGAAATCTGTGGCGATGCTCCTCGAAACCGTATGTGTTCGGCGAATCTAAATGGTCGCCCTTGTGAGGGAGGAAACTCCAGATACGAAATTTAGTTCCAATTAAACTAATTGTTCTGTCTGAAATAAGTGTTCGCTAATGTGCCAGGCGAAGCGCCTGTTCACTGAAATCTGTGGCGATGCCACTCGATACCGTATGTGTTCGACGAATCTAAATGTTCGACCTTGTGGGAGAGGAATCTCCAGATGCGAAACTTAGTTCCATTTTAAACAAATTGTTCTATCTGAAACTAAGTGTTCGATACTGTGCCAGGAATAGCGCCTGTTCTCTGAAATGTGTGGCGATGCCACTCGAAACCGTATGTGTTCGACGAAACTAAGTGGTTGATCTTGTGAGAGAGGATATTCCAGATGCGAAACATAGTCCCAATTTAAACTAATTGTTCTGTCTGAAATAAGTGTTCGATACTGTGCCAGGAGAAGCGCCTGTTCTCTGAAAACTGTGGCGATGCCACTCGAAACCGTATGTGTTCAACGAAATTAAGTGGTCGACCTTGTGAGAGAGGAAACTCCAGATGCGAAACTTAGTTCCATTTTAAACTAATTGTTCTATCTGAAACTAAGTGTTCAATACTGTGCCAGGAGAAGCGCCTGTTCTCTGAAATCTGTGGCGATGCTACTCGAAACCGTTTGTGTTCGACGAAACTAAGCGGTCGACCTTGTGAGAGAGGAAACTCCAGATGCAAAGCTTATTTCCATTTTAAACTAATTGTTCTACCTGAAACTAAGTGTTCGATACTGTGCCAGGAGAAGCGCCTGTTCTCTGAAATCAGTGGCGATGCTACTCTAAACCGTATGTGTTCGACGACTCTAAGTGGTCGACCTTCTGAGAGAGGAAACTCCAGATGCGAAGCTTATTTCCATTTTAAACTAATTGTTCTATTTGATACTAAGTGTTCGATACTGTGCCAGGGGAAGTGCCCGTTCTCTGAAATCTGTGGCGATGCTACTCGAAACCGTATGTGTTCGACGAAACTAAGTGGTCGACCTTCTGAGAGAGGAAACTCCGGATGCGAAACTTAGTTCCATTTTAAACTAATTGTCCTATCTGAAACTAAGTGTTCGATACTGTGCCAGGAGTAGCGCCTGTTCTCTGAAATCTGTGGCGATGCCACTCGAAACCGTATGTGTTCGACGAAACTAAGTCGTCGATCTTGTTAGAGAGGAATCTCCAGTTGCGAAACATAGTTCCATTTTAAACTAATTGTTCTACCTGAAACTAAGTGTTCGATACTGTGCCAGGAGAAGCGCCTGTTCTCTGAAATCAGTGGCGATGCTACTCTAAACCGTATGTGTTCGACGACTCTAAGTGGTCGACCTTCTGAGAGAAGAAACTCCAGATGCGAAACTTAGTTCCATTTTAAACTAATTGTCCTATCTGTAACTGAGTGTTCGATACTGCGTCAGGAGAAGCGCCTGTTCTCTGAAATCGGTGGCGATGCTACTCGAAACCGTATGTGTTCATCGAAACTAAGTGGTCGACCTTGTGAGAGAGGGAACTCCAGATGCGAAGCTTAGTTCCATTTTAAACTAATAGTTCTATCTGAAACTAAGTGTTCGATAATGTGCCAGGAGAAGCACCTGTTCTCTGAAATCTGTGGCGATGCCACTCGAAACCGTATGTGTTCGACGATAATAAGTGGTCGACCTTGTGGTAGAGGAAACTCCAGATGCGAAACATATTTCCATTTTAAACTAATTGTTCTATCTGAAACTAAGTGTTCGATAATGTGCCAGGAGAAGCGCCTGTTCACTGAAATCTGTGGCGATGCCACTCGATACCGTATGTGTTCGACGAATCTAAATGTTCGACCTTGTGGGAGAGGAATCTCCAGGTGCGAAACTTAGTTCCATTTTAAACAAATTGTTCTATCTGAAACTAAGTGTTCGATACTGTGCCAGGAATAGCGCCTGTTCTCTGAAATGTGTGGCGATGCCACTCGAAACCGTATGTGTTCGACGAAACTAAGTGGTTGATCTTGTGAGAGAGGATATTCCAGATGCGAAACATAGTCCCAATTTAAACTAATTGTTCTGTCTGAAATAAGTGTTCGATACTGTGCCAGGCGAAGCGCCTGTTCACTGAAATCTGTGGCGATGCCACTCGATACCGTATGTGTTCGTCGAAACTAAGTGGTCGACCTTGTGAGAGAGGAAACTCCAGATGCGAAACATAGTTCCATTTTAAACTAATTGTTCCATCTGAAACTAAGTATTCGATGCTGTGCCAGGAGAAGCGCCTGTTCTCTGATATCTGTGGCGATGCCACTCGAAACCGCATGTGTTCGACGAAATTAAGTTGTCGACCTTGTGAGAAAGGAAACTCCAGATGCGAAACATTGTTCTATTTTAAACTAATTGTTCTATCTGAAACTAAGTGTTCGATACTGTGCCAGGATAAGCGCCTGTTCTCGGAAATCTGTGGCGATGCCACTCGAAACCGTATGCTTTCGGCGAAACTAAGTGGTCGACCTTGTGAGAGAGGAAACTCCAGATGCGAAACATAGTTCCATTTAAAACTAATTGTTCTATCTGAAACTAAGTGTTTGATACTGTGCCAGGAGAAGCGGCTGTTCTCTGAAATCTGTGGCGATGCCACTCGAAACCGTATGTGTTCGACGAAACTGAATGGCCGCCCTTGTGAGAGATGAAACTCCAGATGCGGAACTTAGTTCCATTTTAAACTAATTGTTCTATCTGAAAGTGTTCGATACTGTGCCAGGAGAAGCGCCTGTTCTCTGAAATCAGTGGCGATGCTACTCGAACCCGTATGTGTTCGACGAAACTAAGTGGCCGACCTTGTGAGAGAGGAAACTCCAGATGCGAAACTTAGTTCCATTTTAAACTAATTGTTCTATCTGAAAGTGTTCGATACTGTGCCAGGAGAAGCTCCTGTTCTCTGAAATCAGTGGCGATGCTACTCGAAACCGTATGTGTTCGACGAAACTAAGTGGTCGACCTTGTGAGAGAGGAAACTCCAGATGCGAAACTTAGTTCCATTTTAAACTAAATGTTCTATCTAAAACTAAGTGTTCGATACTATGCCAGGAGAAGTGCCTGTTCACTGAAATCTGTGGCGATGCTACTCGAAACCGTATGTGTTCGACGAAACTAAGTGGTCCACCTTGTGAGAGAGGAAACACCAGATGCGAAGCTTTGCTCCATTTTAAACTAATTGTTCTATCTGATACTAAGTGTTCGATACTGTGCCAGGAGAAACGCCTGTTCTCTGAAATCTGTGGCGTTGCAACTCGAAACCGTATGTTTTCAACGAAATTAAGTGGTCCACCTTGTGAGAGAGGAAACACCAGATGCGAAGCTTTGCTCCATTTTAAACTAATTGTTCTATCTGATACTAAGTGTTCGATACTGTGCCAGGAGAAACGCCTGTCCTCTGAAATCTGTGGCGTTGCCACTCGAAACCGTATGTGTTCAACGAAATTAAGTGGTCGACCTTGTGAGAGAGGAAACTCCAAATGCGAAACATAGTTCCATTTTAAACTAATTTTTCTATTTGAAACTAAGTGTTCGGTACTGTGCCAGGAGAAGCGCCTGTTCTCTGAAATCTGTGGCGATGCCACTCGAAACCGTATGTGTTCCACGAAACTAAGTGGTCGCCTTGTGAGAGAGGAAACTCCAGATGCGAAACTTAGTACCATTATCAACTAATTGTTCTATCTGAAACTATGTGATCGACACTGTGCCAGGAGAAGCGCCTGTGCTCTGAAATCTGTGGCGATGCCACTCGAAACCGTATGTGTTCGACGAAACTAAGTGGTCGACCTTGTGAGGGAGGAAACTCCAAATGCGAAACATATTTCCATTTTAAACTAATTGTTCTCTCTGAAACTAAGAGTTCGATACTGTGCCAGGGGAAGCGCCTGTTCTCTGAGATCTGTGGCTATGCCCCTCGAAACCGTATGTGTTTGACGAAACTAAGTGGCCGACCTTGTGACAGAGGAATCGTCAGATGCGAAACTTAGTTCCATTTTAAACTAATTGTTCCATCTGAAAGTGATCGATACTGTGCCAGGAGAAGTGCCAGTTCCGTGAAATCTGTGGCGATGCTACTCGAAACCGTACGTGTTCGACGAATCTAAATGGTCGACCTAGTGAGAGAGGAATCTCCAGATGCGAAACATAGTTCCATTTTAAACTAATTGTTGTATCTGACACTAAGTGTTCGATACTGTGCCAGGAGAAGCGCCTGTTCCCTGAAATCTGTGGCGATGCCCCTCGAAACCGTATTTGTTCGACGAAACGAAGTTGTCGACCTTGTGAGAGAGGAAACTCCAAATGCGAAACTTAATTCCATTTTAAAATAATTGTTCTATATGATATTAAGTGTTCGATACTGTGCCAGGAGAAGCGCCCGTTCTCTGAAATCTGTGGCGATGCTCCTCGAAACCGTATGTGTTCGGCGAATCTAAATGGTCGACCTTGTGAGGGAGGAAACTCCAGATGCGAAACTTAGTTCCATTTGAAACAAATTGTTCTATCTGAAACTAAGTGTTCGATAATGTGCCAGGAGAAGCGCCTGTTCTCTGATATCTGTGGCGATGCCACTCGAAACCGTATGTGTTCGACGAATTTAAGTTGTCGACCTTGTGAGAAAGGAAACTCCAGATGCGAAACATTGTTCTATTTTAAACTAATTGTTCTATCTGAAACGAAGTGTTCCATACTGTGCCAGGAGAAGCGCCGTTATGTGAAATCTGTGGCGATGCCACTCGAAACCGTATGTGTTCGACGAAACTCAGTGGTCGACCATGTGAGAGAGGAAACTCCAGATGCGAAACATAGTTCCATTTTAAACTAATAGTTCTATCTGAAACTAAGTGTTCGATACTGTGCCAGGAGAAGCACCTGTTCTCTTAAATCTGTGGCGATGCCACTCGAAACCGTATGTGTTCGACGAAACTAATTTGTCGACCTAGTGAGAGAGGAATCTCCAGATGCGAAACATAGTTCCATTTTAAACTAATAGTTCTCTCTGAAACTTAGTGTTCCATACTGTGCCAGGAGAAGCGCCGTTATGTGAAATCTGTGGCGATGCCACTCGAAACCGTATGTGTTCGACGAAACTCAGTGGTCGACCATGTGAGAGAGGAAACTCCAGATGCGAAACATAGTTCCATTTTAAACTAATAGTTCTCTCTGAAACTTAGTGTTCGATACTGTGCCAGGAGCAGCGCCTGTTCTCTGAAATGTGTGGCGATGCCACTCGAAACCGTATGTGTTCGACGAAACTAAGTGGTTGATCTTGTGAGAGAGGATATTCCAGATGCGAAACATAGTCCCAATTTAAACTAATTGTTCTGTCTGAAATAAGTGTTCGATACTGTGCCAGGCGAAGCGCCTGTTCACTGAAATCTGTGGCGATGCCACTCGATACCGTATGTGTTCGTCGAAACTAAGTGGTCGACCTTGTGAGACAGGAAACTCCAGATGCGAAACATAGTTCCATTTTAAACTAATTGTTCTATCTGAAACTAAGTATTCGATACTGTGCCAGGAGAAGCGCCTGTTCCCTGAAATCTGTGGCAATGCCACTCGAAACCGTATGTGTTCGATGAAACTAAGTGGTCGCCTTGTGAAAGAGGAAACTCCAGATGCGAAACATAGTACCATTTTAAACAAACTGTTCTATCTGAAACTATGTGTTCGATACTGTGCCAGGAGGAGCGCCTGTTCTCTGAAATCTGTGGCGATGCCACTCGAAACCGTATGTGTTCGATGAAACTAAGTGGTCGCCTTGTGAGGGAAGAAACTCCAAATGCGAAACTTAGTTCCATTTTAAACTAATTGTTCTATCTGAAACTAAGTGTCCGATAATGTGCCAGGAGAAGCGCCTGTTCTCTGAAATCTGTGGCGATGCCACTCGAAACCGTATGTGTTCGACGATAATAAGTGGTCGACCTTGTGGTAGAGGAAACTCCAGATGCGAAACATATTTCCATTTTAAACTAATTGTTCTATCTGAAACTAAGTGTTCGATAATGTGCCAGGAGAAGCGCCTGTTCACTGAAATCTGTGGCGATGCCACTCGATACCGTATGTGTTCGACGAATCTAAATGTTCGACCTTGTGGGAGAGGAATCTCCAGATGCGAAACTTAGTTCCATTTTAAACAAATTGTTCTATCTGAAACTAAGTGTTCGATACTGTGCCAGGAATAGCGCCTGTTCTCTGAAATGTGTGGCGATGCCACTCGATACCGTATGTGTTCGTCGAAACTAAGTGGTCGACCTTGTGAGAGAGGAAACTCCAGATGCGAAACATAGTTCCATTTTAAACTAATTGTTCTATCTGAAACTAAGTATTCGATACTGTGCCAGGAGAAGCGCCTGTTCTCTGATATCTGTGGCGATGCCACTCGAAACCGTATGTGTTCGACGAAATTAAGTTGTCGACCTTGTGAGAAAGGAAACTCCAGATGCGAAACATTGTTCTATTTTAAACTAATTGTTCTATCTGAAACTAAGTGTTCGATACTGTGCCAGGATAAGCGCCTGTTCTCGGAAATCTGTGGCGATGCCACTCGAAACCGTATGCGTTCGGCGAAACTAAGTGGTCGACCTTGTGAGAGAGGAAACTCCAGATGCGAAACATAGTTCCATTTAAAACTAATTGTTCTATCTGAAACTAAGTGTTTGATACTGTGCCAGGAGAAGCGGCTGTTCTCTGAAATCTGTGGCGATGCCACTCGAAAGCGTATGTGTTCGACGAAACTGAATGGCCGCCCTTGTGAGAGATGAAACTCCAGATGCGGAACTTAGTTCCATTTTAAACTAATTGTTCTATCTGAAAGTGTTCGATACTGTGCCAGGAGAAGCGCCTGTTCTCTGAAATCAGTGGCGATGCTACTCGAACCCGTATGTGTTCGACGAAACTAAGTGGCCGACCTTGTGAGAGAGGAAACTCCAGATGCGAAACTTAGTTCCATTTTAAACTAATTGTTCTATCTGAAAGTGTTCGATACTGTGCCAGGAGAAGCTCCTGTTCTCTGAAATCAGTGGCGATGCTACTCGAAACCGTATGTGTTCGACGAAACTAAGTGGTCGACCTTGTGAGAGAGGAAACTCCAGATGCGAAACTTAGTTCCATTTTAAACTAAATGTTCTATCTAAAACTAAGTGTTCGATACTATGCCAGGAGAAGTGCCTGTTCACTGAAATCTGTGGCGATGCTACTCGAAACCGTATGTGTTCGACGAAACTAAGTGGTCCACCTTGTGAGGGAGGAAACACCAGATGCGAAGCTTTGCTCCATTTTAAACTAATTGTTCTATCTGATACTAAGTGTTCGATACTGTGCCAGGAGAAACGCCTGTTCTCCGAAATCTGTGGCGATGCCACTCGAAACCGTATGCGTTCGGCGAAACTAAGTGGTCGACCTTGTGAGAGAGGAAACTCCAGATGCGAAACACAGTTCCATTTAAAATTAATTGTTCTATCTGAAACTAAGTGTTCGATACTGTGCCAGGAGAAGCGGCTGTTCTCTGAAATCTGTGGCGATGCCACTCGAAACCGTATGTGTTACACGAAACTGAATGGCCGCCCTTGTGAGAGATGAAACTCCAGATGCGGAACTTAGTTCCATTTTAAACTAATTGCTCTATCTGAAAGTGTTCGATACTGTGCCAGGAGAAGCGCCTGTTCTCTGAAATCAGTGGCGATGCTACTCGAACCCGTATGTGTTCGACGAAACTAAGTGGCCGACCTTGTGAGAGAGGAAACTCCAGATGCGAAACACAGTTCCATTTAAAATTAATTGTTCTATCTGAAACTAAGTGTTCGATACTGTGCCAGGAGAAGCGGCTGTTCTCTGAAATCAGTGGCGATGCTACTCGAACCCGTATGTGTTCGACGAAACTAAGTGGTCGACCTTGTGAGAGAGGAAACTCCAGATGCGAAACTTAGTTCCATTTAAAATTAATTGTTCTATCTGAAACTAAGTGTTCGATACTGTGCCAGGACAAGCGGCTGTTGTCTGAAATCTGTGGCGATGCCACTCGAAACCGTATGTGTTCGACGTAACTGAATGGCCGCCCTTGTCAGAGATGAAACTCCAGATGCGGAACTTAGTTCCATTTTAAACTAATTGTTCTATCTGAAAGTGTTCGATACTGTGCCAGGAGAAGCGCCTGTTCACTGAAATCTGTGGCGATGCTACTCGAAACCGTATGTGTTCGACGAAACTAAGTGGTCCACCTTGTGAGAGAGGAAACACCAGATGCGAAGCTTTGCTCCATTTTAAACTAATTGTTCTATCTGATACTAAGTGTTCGATACTGTGCCAGGAGAAACGCCTGTTCTCTGAAATCTGTGGCGTTGCCACTCGAAACCGTATGTGTTCAACGAAATTAAGTGGTCGACCTTGTGAGAGAGGAAACTCCAAATGCGAAACATAGTTCCATTTTAAACTAATTTTTCTATTTGAAACTAAGTGTTCGGTACTGTGCCAGGAGAAGCGCCTGTTCTCTGAAATCTGTGGCGATGCCACTCGAAACCGTATGTGTTCCACGAAACTAAGTGGTCGCCTTGTGAGAGAGGAAACTCCAGATGCGAAACTTAGTACCATTATCAACTAATTGTTCTATCTGAAACTATGTGATCGACACTGTGCCAGGAGAAGCGCCTGTGCTCTGAAATCTGTGGCGATGCCACTCGAAACCGTATGTGTTCGACGAAACTAAGTGGTCGACCTTGTGAGGGAGGAAACTCCAAATGCGAAATATATTTCCATTTTAAACTAATTGTTCTATCTGAAACTAAGTGTTCGATACTGTGCCACGAGAAGCGCCAGTTCTCTGAAACCTGTGGCGATGCCACTCGAAACCGTATGTGTTCGACGAAACTAAGTGGTCGACCTTGTGAGAGAGGAAACTCCAGATGCGAAACTTAGTTCCATTTAAAATTAATTGTTCTATCTGAAACTAAGTGTTCGATACTGTGCCAGGAGAAGCGGCTGTTCTCTGAAATCTGTGGCGATGCCACTCGAAACCGTATGTGTTCGACGAAACTGAATGGCCGCCCTTGTCAGAGATGAAACTCCAGATGCGGAACTTAGTTCCATTTTAAATTAATTGTTCTATCTGAAAGTGTTCGATACTGTGCCAGGAGAAGCGCCTGTTCACTGAAATCTGTGGCGATGCTACTCGAAACCGTATGTGTTCGACGAAACTAAGTGGTCGACCTTGTGAGGGAGGAAACACCAGATGCGAAGCTTTGCTCCATTTTAAACTAATTGTTCTATCTGATACTAAGTGTTCGATACTGTGCCAGGAGAAACGCCTGTTCTCCGAAATCTGTGGCGATGCCACTCGAAACCGTATGCGTTCGGCGAAACTAAGTGGTCGACCTTGTGAGAGAGGAAACTCCAGATGCGAAACACAGTTCCATTTAAAATTAATTGTTCTATCTGAAACTAAGTGTTCGATACTGTGCCAGGAGAAGCGGCTGTTCTCTGAAATCTGTGGCGATGCCACTCGAAACCGTATGTGTTACACGAAACTGAATGGCCGCCCTTGTGAGAGATGAAACTCCAGATGCGGAACTTAGTTCCATTTTAAACTAATTGCTCTATCTGAAAGTGTTCGATACTGTGCCAGGAGAAGCGCCTGTTCTCTGAAATCAGTGGCGATGCTACTCGAACCCGTATGTGTTCGACGAAACTAAGTGGCCGACCTTGTGAGAGAGGAAACTCCAGATGCGAAACTTAGTTCCATTTTAAACTAATTGTTCTATCTGAAAGTGTTCGATACTGTGCCAGGAGAAGCTCCTGTTCTCTGAAATCAGTGACGATGCTACTCGAACCCGTATGTGTTCGACGAAACTAAGTGGTCGACCTTGTGAGAGAGGAAACTCCAGATGCGAAACTTAGTTCCATTTAAAATTAATTGTTCTATCTGAAACTAAGTGTTCGATACTGTGCCAGGACAAGCGGCTGTTGTCTGAAATCTGTGGCGATGCCACTCGAAACCGTATGTGTTCGACGAAACTGAATGGCCGCCCTTGTCAGAGATGAAACTCCAGATGCGGAACTTAGTTCCATTTTAAACTAATTGTTCTATCTGAAAGTGTTCGATACTGTGCCAGGAGAAGCGCCTGTTCACTGAAATCTGTGGCGATGCTACTCGAAACCGTATGTGTTCGACGAAACTAAGTGGTCCACCTTGTGAGAGAGGAAACACCAGATGCGAAGCTTTGCTCCATTTTAAACTAATTGTTCTATCTGATACTAAGTGTTCGATACTGTGCCAGGAGAAACGCCTGTTCTCTGAAATCTGTGGCGTTGCCACTCGAAACCGTATGTGTTCAACGAAATTAAGTGGTCGACCTTGTGAGAGAGGAAACTCCAAATGCGAAACATAGTTCCATTTTAAACTAATTTTTCTATTTGAAACTAAGTGTTCGGTACTGTGCCAGGAGAAGCGCCTGTTCTCTGAAATCTGTGGCGATGCCACTCGAAACCGTATGTGTTCCACGAAACTAAGTGGTCGCCTTGTGAGAGAGGAAACTCCAGATGCGAAACTTAGTACCATTATCAACTAATTGTTCTATCTGAAACTATGTGATCGACACTGTGCCAGGAGAAGCGCCTGTGCTCTGAAATCAGTGGCGATGCTACTCGAACCCGTATGTGTTCGACGAAACTAAGTGGCCGACCTTGTGAGAGAGGAAACTCCAGATGCGAAACTTAGTTTCATTTTAAACTAATTGTTCTATCTGAAAGTGTTCGATACTGTGCCAGGAGAAGCTCCTGTTCTCTGAAATCAGTGGCGATGCTACTCGAACCCGTATGTGTTCGACGAAACTAAGTGGTCGACCTTGTGAGAGAGGAAACTCCAGATGCGAAACTTAGTTCCATTTAAAATTAATTGTTCTATCTGAAACTAAGTGTTCGATACTGTGCCAGGACAAGCGGCTGTTGTCTGAAATCTGTGGCGATGCCACTCGAAACCGTATGTGTTCGACGAAACTGAATGGCCGCCCTTGTCAGAGATGAAACTCCAGATGCGGAACTTAGTTCCATTTTAAACTAATTGTTCTATCTGAAAGTGTTCGATACTGTGCCAGGAGAAGCGCCTGTTCACTGAAATCTGTGGCGATGCTACTCGAAACCGTATGTGTTCGACGAAACTAAGTGGTCCACCTTGTGAGAGAGGAAACACCAGATGCGAAGCTTTGCTCCATTTTAAACTAATTGTTCTATCTGATACTAAGTGTTCGATACTGTGCCAGGAGAAACGCCTGTTCTCTGAAATCTGTGGCGTTGCCACTCGAAACCGTATGTGTTCAACGAAATTAAGTGGTCGACCTTGTGAGAGAGGAAACTCCAAATGCGAAACATAGTTCCATTTTAAACTAATTTTTCTATTTGAAACTAAGTGTTCGGTACTGTGCCAGGAGAAGCGCCTGTTCTCTGAAATCTGTGGCGATGCCACTCGAAACCGTATGTGTTCCACGAAACTAAGTGGTCGCCTTGTGAGAGAGGAAACTCCAGATGCGAAACTTAGTACCATTATCAACTAATTGTTCTATCTGAAACTATGTGATCGACACTGTGCCAGGAGAAGCGCCTGTGCTCTGAAATCTGTGGCGATGCCACTCGAAACCGTATGTGTTCGACGAAACTAAGTGGTCGACCTTGTGAGGGAGGAAACTCCAAATGCGAAACATATTTCCATTTTAAACTAATTGTTCTATCTGAAACTAAGTGTTCGATACTGTGCCACGAGAAGCGCCAGTTCTCTGAAACCTGTGGCGATGCCACTCGAAACCGTATGTGTTCGACGAAACTAAGTGGTCGACCTTGTGAGAGAGGAAACTCCAGATGCGAAACTTAGTTCCATTTAAAATTAATTGTTCTATCTGAAACTAAGTGTTCGATACTGTGCCAGCAGAAGCGCCTGTCCTCCGAAATCTGTGGCGATGCCACTCGAAACCGTATGCGTTCGGCGAAACTAAGTGGTCGACCTTGTGAGAGAGGAAACTCCAGATGCGAAACTTAGTACCATTATCAACTAATTGTTCTATCTGAAACTATGTGATCGACACTGTGCCAGGAGAAGCGCCTGTGCTCTGAAATCTGTGGCGATGCCACTCGAAACCGTATGTGTTCGACGAAACTAAGTGGTCGACCTTGTGAGGGAGGAAACTCCAAATGCGAAACATATTTCCATTTTAAACTAATTGTTCTATCTGAAACTAAGTGTTCGATACTATGCCAGGAGAAGTGCCTGTTCACTGAAATCTGTGGCGATGCTACTCGAAACCGTATGTGTTCGACGAAACTAAGTGGTCCACCTTGTGAGAGAGGAAACACCAGATGCGAAGCTTTGCTCCATTTTAAACTAATTGTTCTATCTGATACTAAGTGTTCGATACTGTGCCAGGAGAAACGCCTGTTCTCTGAAATCTGTGGGGTTGCCACTCGAAACCGTATGTGTTCAACGAAATTAAGTGGTCGACCTTGTGAGAGAGGAAACTCCAAATGCGAAACATAGTTCCATTTTAAACTAATTTTTCTATTTGAAACTAAGTGTTCGGTACTGTGCCAGGAGAAGCGCCTGTTCTCTGAAATCTGTGGCGATGCCACTCGAAACCGTATGTGTTCCACGAAACTAAGTGGTCGCCTTGTGAGAGAGGAAACTCCAGATGCGAAACTTAGTACCATTATCAACTAATTGTTCTATCTGAAACTATGTGATCGACACTGTGCCAGGAGAAGCGCCTGTGCTCTGAAATCTGTGGCGATGCCACTCGAAACCGTATGTGTTCGACGAAACTAAGTGGTCGACCTTGTGAGGGAGGAAACTCCAAATGCGAAACATATTTCCATTTTAAACTAATTGTTCTATCTGAAACTAAGTGTTCGATACTGTGCCACGAGAAGCGCCAGTTCTCTGAAACCTGTGGCGATGCCACTCGAAACCGTATGTGTTCGACGAAACTAAGTGGTCGACCTTGTGAGAGAGGAAACTCCAGATGCGAAACTTAGTTCCATTTAAAATTAATTGTTCTATCTGAAACTAAGTGTTCGATACTGTGCCAGGAGAAGCGGCTGTTCTCTGAAATCTGTGGCGATACCACTCGAAACCGTATGTGTTCGACGAAACTGAATGGCCGCCCTTGTCAGAGATGAAACTCCAGATGCGGAACTTAGTTCCATTTTAAACTAATTGTTCTATCTGAAAGTGTTCGATACTGTGCCAGGAGAAGCGCCTGTTCACTGAAATCTGTGGCGATGCTACTCGAAACCGTATGTGTTCGACGAAACTAAGTGGTCCACCTTGTGAGAGAGGAAACACCAGATGCGAAGCTTTGCTCCATTTTAAACTAATTGTTCTATCTGATACTAAGTGTTCGATACTGTGCCAGGAGAAACGCCTGTTCTCTGAAATCTGTGGCGTTGCCACTCGAAACCGTATGTGTTCAACGAAATTAAGTGGTCGACCTTGTGAGAGAGGAAACTCCAAATGCGAAACATAGTTCCATTTTAAACTAATTTTTCTATTTGAAACTAAGTGTTCGGTACTGTGCCAGGAGAAGCGCCTGTTCTCTGAAATCTGTGGCGATGCCACTCGAAACCGTATGTGTTCCACGAAACTAAGTGGTCGACCTTGTGAGAGAGGAAACTCCAGATGCGAAACTTAGTTCCATTTAAAACTAAATGTTCTATCTAAAACTAAGTGTTCGATACTATGCCAGGAGAAGTGCCTGTTCACTGAAATCTGTGGCGATGCTACTCGAAACCGTATGTGTTCGACGAAACTAAGTGGTCCACCTTGTGAGGGAGGAAACACCAGATGCGATGCTTTGCTCCATTTTAAACTAATTGTTCTATCTGATACTAAGTGTTCGATACTGTGCCAGGAGAAACGCCTGTTCTCTGAAATCTGTGGCGCTGCCACTCGAAACCGTGTGTGTTCGACGAAACTAAGTGGTCGCCATGTGAGAGAGGAAACTTCAGATGCGAAACTTAGTTCCATTTTAAATTAATTGTTCTATCTGAAACTAAGTGTTCGATACTGTGCCAGCAGAAGCGCCTGTCCTCCGAAATCTGTGGCGATGCCACTCGAAACCGTATGCGTTCGGCGAAACTAAGTGGTCGACCTTGTGAGAGAGGAAACTCTAGATGCGAAACATAGTTCCATTTAAAATTAATTTTTCTATCTGAAACTAAGTGTTCGATACTGTGCCAGGAGAAGCGGCTGTTCTC
This sequence comes from Nysson spinosus, assembly GCA_910591585.2. Lineage (NCBI taxonomy): Eukaryota > Metazoa > Arthropoda > Insecta > Hymenoptera > Crabronidae > Nysson > Nysson spinosus. The sequence goes on along the minus strand of CAJUYC020000091.1, from coordinate 2,002,285 downwards.
TGAAATCTGTGGCGATGCCACTCGAAACCGTATGTGTTACACGAAACTGAATGGCCGCCCTTGTGAGAGATGAAACTCCAGATGCGGAACTTAGTTCCATTTTAAACTAATTGCTCTATCTGAAAGTGTTCGATACTGTGCCAGGAGAAGCGCCTGTTCTCTGAAATCAGTGGCGATGCTACTCGAACCCGTATGTGTTCGACGAAACTAAGTGGCCGACCTTGTGAGAGAGGAAACTCCAGATGCGAAACTTAGTTCCATTTTAAACTAATTGTTCCATCTGAAAGTGTTCGATACTGTGCCAGGAGAAGCTCCTGTTCTCTGAAATCAGTGGCGATGCTACTCGAACCCGTATGTGTTCGACGAAACTAAGTGGTCGACCTTGTGAGAGAAGAAACTCCAGATGCGAAACTTAGTTCCATTTAAAATTAATTGTTCTATCTGAAACTAAGTGTTCGATACTGTGCCAGGACAAGCGGCTGTTGTCTGAAATCTGTGGCGATGCCACTCGAAACCGTATGTGTTCGGCGAAACTGAATGGCCGCCCTTGTCAGAGATGAAACTCCAGATGCGGAACTTAGTTCCATTTTAAACTAATTGTTCTATCTGAAAGTGTTCGATACTGTGCCAGGAGAAGCGCCTGTTCACTGAAATCTGTGGCGATGCTACTCGAAACCGTATGTGTTCGACGAAACTAAGTGGTCCACCTTGTGAGAGAGGAAACACCAGATGCGAAGCTTTGCTCCATTTTAAACTAATTGTTCTATCTGATACTAAGTGTTCGATACTGTGCCAGGAGAAACGCCTGTTCTCTGAAATCTGTGGCGCTGCCACTCGAAACCGTGTGTGTTCGACGAAACTAAGTGGTCGCCATGTGAGAGAGGAAACTTCAGATGCGAAACTTAGTTCCATTTTAAATTAATAGTTCTATCTGAAACCAAGTGTTCGATACTGTGCCAGGAGTAGCGCCTGTTCTCTGAAATCTGTGGCGATGCCACTCGAAACCGTATGTGTTCCACGAAACTAAGTGGTCGACCTTGTGAGAGAGGAAACTCCAGATGCGAAACTTAGTTCCATTTAAAATTAATGTTCTATCTGAAACTAAGTGTTCGATACTGTGCCAGGACAAGCGGCTGTTGTCTGAAATCTGTGGCGATGCCACTCGAAACCGTATGTGTTCGACGAAACTTAATGGCCGCCCTTGTCAGAGATGAAACTCCAGATGCGGAACTTAGTTCCATTTTAAACTAATTGTTCTATCTGAAAGTGTTCGATACTGTGCCAGGAGAAGCGCCTGTTCACTGAAATCTGTGGCGATGCTACTCGAAACCGTATGTGTTCGACGAAACTAAGTGGTCCACCTTGTGAGAGAGGAAACACCAGATGCGAAGCTTTGCTCCATTTTAAACTAATTGTTCTATCTGATACTAAGTGTTCGATACTGTGCCAGGAGAAACGCCTGTTCTCTGAAATCTGTGGCGATGATACTCGAAACCGTATGTGCTCGACGAATCTAAATGGTCGACCTTGTGAGAGAGCAAGCTCCAGGTGTGAAACTAAATTCCATTTTAAACTAATAGTTCTATCTGAAACCAAGTGTTCGATACTGTGCCAGGAGTAGCGCCTGTTCTCTGAAATCTGTGGCGATGCCACTCGAAACCGTATGTGTTCCACGAAACTAAGTGGTCGACCTTGTGAGAGAGGAAACTCCAGATGCGAAACTTAGTTCCATTTAAAATTAATTGTTCTATCTGAAACTAAGTGTTCGATACTGTGCCAGGACAAGCGGCTGTTGTCTGAAATCTGTGGCGATGCCACTCGAAACCGTATGTGTTCGACGAAACTGAATGGCCGCCCTTGTCAGAGATGAAACTCCAGATGCGGAACTTAGTTCCATTTTAAACTAATTGTTCTATCTGAAAGTGTTCGATACTGTGCCAGGAGAAGCGCCTGTTCACTGAAATCTGTGGCGATGCTACTCGAAACCGTATGTGTTCGACGAAACTGAATGGCCGCCCTTGTCAGAGATGAAACTCCAGATGCGGAACTTAGTTCCATTTTAAACTAATTGTTCTATCTGAAAGTGTTCGATACTGTGCCAGGAGTAGCGCCGGTTCTCTGAAATCTGTGGCGATGCCACTCGAAACCGTATGTGTTCCACGAAACTAAGTGGTCGCCTTGTGAGAGAGGAAACTCAAGATGCGAAACTTAGTACCATTATCAACTAATTGTTCTATCTGATACTAAGTGTTCGATACTGTGCCAGGAGAAACGCCTGTTCTCTGAAATCTGTGGCGCTGCCACTCGAAACCGTGTGTGTTCGACGAAACTAAGTGGTCGCCATGTGAGAGAGGAAACTTCAGATGCGAAACTTAGTTCCATTTTAAATTAATAGTTCTATCTGAAACCAAGTGTTCGATACTGTGCCAGGAGTAGCGCCTGTTCTCTGAAATCTGTGGCGATGCCACTCGAAACCGTATGTGTTCCACGAAACTAAGTGGTCGACCTTGTGAGAGAGGAAACTCCAGATGCGAAACTTAGTTCCATTTAAAATTAATTGTTCTATCTGAAACTAAGTGTTCGATACTGTGCCAGGACAAGCGGCTGTTGTCTGAAATCTGTGGCGATGCCACTCGGAACCGTATGTGTTCGACGAAACTGAATGGCCGCCCTTGTCAGAGATGAAACTCCAGATGCGGAACTTAGTTCCATTTTAAACTAATTGTTCTATCTGAAAGTGTTCGATACTGTGCCAGGAGAAGCGCCTGTTCACTGAAATCTGTGGCGATGCTACTCGAAACCGTATGTGTTCGACGAAACTAAGTGGTCCACCTTGTGAGAGAGGAAACACCAGATGCGAAGCTTTGCTCCATTTTAAACTAATTGTTCTATCTGATACTACGTGTTCGATACTGTGCCAGGAGAAACGCCTGTTCTCTGAAATCTGTGGCGTTGCCACTCGAAACCGTATGTGTTCAACGAAATTAAGTGGTCGACCTTGTGAGAGAGGAAACTCCAAATTCGAAACATAGTTCCATTTTAAACTAATTTTTCTATTTGAAACTAAGTGTTCGGTACTGTGCCAGGAGAAGCGCCTGTTCTCTGAAATCTGTGGCGATGCCACTCGAAACCGTATGTGTTCCACGAAACTAAGTGGTCGCCTTGTGAGAGAGGAAACTCAAGATGCGAAACTTAGTACCATTATCAACTAATTGTTCTATCTGAAACTATGTGATCGACACTGTGCCAGGAGAAGCGCCTGTGCTCTGAAATCTGTGGCGATGCCACTCGAAACCGTATGTGTTCGACGAAACTAAGTGGTCGACCTTGTGAGGGAGGAAACTCCAAATGCGAAACATATTTCCATTTTAAACTAATTGTTCTATCTGAAACTAAGTGTTCGATACTGTGCCACGAGAAGCGCCAGTTCTCTGAAACCTGTGGCGATGCCACTCGAAACCGTATGTGTTCGACGAAACTAAGTGGTCGACCTTCTGAGAGAAGAAACACCAGATGCGAAACTTAGTTCCATTTTAAACTAATTGTTCTATCTGAAAGTGTTCGATACTGTGCCAGGAGAAGCGCCTGTTCTCTGAAATCAGTGGCGATGCTACTCGAACCCGTATGTGTTCGACGAAACTAAATGGCCGACCTTGTGAGAGAGGAAACTCCAGATGCGAAACTTAGTTCCATTTTAAACTAATTGTTCTATCTGAAAGTGTTCGATACTGTGCCAGGAGAAGCTCCTGTTCTCTGAAATCAGTGGCGATGCTGCTCGAACCCGTATGTGTTCGACAAAACTAAGTGGTCGACCTTGTGAGAGAGGAAACTCCAGATGCGAAACTTAGTTCCATTTTAAACTAAATGTTCTATCTAAAACTAAGTGTTCGATACTATGCCAGGAGAAGTGCCTGTTCACTGAAATCTGTGGCGATGCTACTCGAAACCGTATGTGTTCGACGAAACTAAGTGGTCCACCTTGTGAGAGAGGAAACACCAGATGCGAAGCTTTGCTCCATTTTAAACTAATTGTTCTATCTGATACTAAGTGTTCGATACTGTGCCAGGAGAAGCGGCTGTTCTCTGAAATCTGTGGCGATGCTACTCGAAACCGTATGTGTTCGACGAAACTAAGTGGCCGACCTTGTGAGAGAGGAAACTCCAGATGCGAAACTGAGTTCCATTTTAAACTAATTGTTCTATCTGAAAGTGTTCGATACTGTGCCAGGAGAAGCTCCTGTTCTCTGAAATCAGTGGCGATGCTACTCGAACCCGTATGTGTTCGACGAAACTAAGTGGTCGACCTTGTGAGAGAGGAAACTCCAGATGCGAAACTTAGTTCCATTTTAAACTAATTGTTCTATCTGAAAGTGTTCGATACTGTGCCAGGAGAAGCGCCTGTGCTCTGAAATCTGTGGCGATGCCACTCGAAACCGTATGTGTTCGACGAAACTAAGTGGTCGACCTTGTGAGGGAGGAAACTCCAAATGCGAAACATATTTCCATTTTAAACTAATTGTTCTATCTGAAACTAAGTGTTCGATACTGTGCCACGAGAAGCGCCAGTTCTCTGAAACCTGTGGCGATGCCACTCGAAACCGTATGTGTTCGACGAAACTAAGTGGTCGACCTTCTGAGAGAAGAAACTCCAGATGCGAAACTTAGTTCCATTTTAAACTAATTGTTCTATCTGAAAGTGTTCGATACTGTGCCAGGAGAAGCGCCTGTTCTCTGAAATCAGTGGCGATGCTACTCGAACCCGTATGTGTTCGACGAAACTAAATGGCCGACCTTGTGAGAGAGGAAACTCCAGATGCGAAACTTAGTTCCATTTTAAACTAATTGTTCTATCTGAAAGTGTTCGATACTGTGCCAGGAGAAGCTCCTGTTCTCTGAAATCAGTGGCGATGCTGCTCGAACCCGTATGTGTTCGACAAAACTAAGTGGTCGACCTTGTGAGAGAGGAAACTCCAGATGCGAAACTTAGTTCCATTTTAAACTAAATGTTCTATCTAAAACTAAGTGTTCGATACTATGCCAGGAGAAGTGCCTTTTCACTGAAATCTGTGGCGATGCTACTCGAAACCGTATGTGTTCGACGAAACTAAGTGGTCCACCTTGTGAGAGAGGAAACACCAGATGCGAAGCTTTGCTCCATTTTAAACTAATTGTTCTATCTGATACTAAGTGTTCGATACTGTGCCAGGAGAAGCGGCTGTTCTCTGAAATCTGTGGCGATGCTACTCGAAACCGTATGTGTTCGACGAAACTAAGTGGCCGACCTTGTGAGAGAGGAAACTCCAGATGCGAAACTGAGTTCCATTTTAAACTAATTGTTCTATCTGAAAGTGTTCGATACTGTGCCAGGAGAAGCTCCTGTTCTCTGAAATCAGTGGCGATGCTACTCGAACCCGTATGTGTTCGACGAAACTAAGTGGTCGACCTTGTGAGAGAGGAAACTCCAGATGCGAAACTTAGTTCCATTTTAAACTAATTGTTCTATCTGAAAGTGTTCGATACTGTGCCAGGAGAAGCTCCTGTTCTCTGAAATCAGTGGCGATGCTACTCGAAACCGTATGTGTTCGACGAAACTAAGTGGTCGACCTTGTGAGAGAGGAAACTCCAGATGCGAAACTTAGTTCCATTTTAAACTAAATGTTCTATCTAAAACTAAGTGTTCGATACTATGCCAGGAGAAGTGCCTGTTCACTGAAATCTGTGGCGATGCTACTCGAAACCGTATGTGTTCGACGAAACTAAGTGGTCCACCTTGTGAGAGAGGAAACACCAGATGCGAAGCTTTGCTCCATTTTAAACTAATTGTTCTATCTGATACTAAGTGTTCGATACTGTGCCAGGAGAAACGCCTGTTCTCTGAAATCTGTGGCGCTGCCACTCGAAACCGTGTGTGTTCGACGAAACTAAGTGGTCGCCATGTGAGAGAGGAAACTTCAGATGCGAAACTTAGTTCCATTTTAAATTAATTGTTCTATCTGAAACTAAGTGTTCGATACTGTGCCATCAGAAGCGCCTGTTCTCCGAAATCTGTGGCGATGCCACTCGAAACCGTATGCGTTCGGCGAAACTAAGTGGTCGACCTTGTGAGAGAGGAAACTCCAGATGCGAAACATAGTTCCATTTAAAATTAATCGTTCTATCTGAAACTAAGTGTTCGATACTGTGCCAGGAGAAGCGGCTGTTCTCTGAAATCTGTGGCGATGCCACTCGAAACCGTATGTGTTACACGAAACTGAATGGCCGCCCTTGTGAGAGATGAAACTCCAGATGCGGAACTTAGTTCCATTTTAAACTAATTGCTCTATCTGAAAGTGTTCGATACTGTGCCAGGAGAAGCGCCTGTTCTCTGAAATCTGTGGCGATGCCACTCGAAACCGTATGTGTTCCACGAAACTAAGTGGTCGCCTTGTGAGAGAGGAAACTCCAGATGCGAAACTTAGTACCATTATCAACTAATTGTTCTATCTGAAACTATGTGATCGACACTGTGCCAGGAGAAGCGCCTGTGCTCTGAAATGTGTGCTGATGCCACTCGAAACCGTATGTGTTCGACGAAACTAAGTGGTGAACCTTCTTGGAGAGGAAACTCTGGATGCGAAACTTAGTTCCATTTTAAACTAATTGTTCTATCTGAAACTAAGTGTTCAATAGTGTGCCAGGAGAAACGCCTGTTCTCTGAAATCTGTGGCGATGCTACTCGAAACCGTATGTGTTCGACGAAACTAAGTGGTCGACCTTGTGAGAGAGGAAACTCCATATGCGAAACATAGTTCCATTTTAAACTAATTGTTCTGTCTGAAGTAAGTGTTCGATAGTGTACCAGGAGAAACGCCTGTTCTCTGAAATGTGTGGCGATACCACTCGAAACCGTATGTGTTCCACGAAACTAAGTGGTCGCCTTGTGAGAGAGGAAACTCCAGATGCGAAACTTAGTACCATTATCAACTAATTGTTCTATCTGAAACTATGTGATCGACACTGTGCCAGGAGAAGCGCCTGTGCTCTGAAATGTGTGCTGATGCCACTCGAAACCGTATGTGTTCGACGAAACTAAGTGGTGAACCTTCTTGGAGAGGAAACTCTGGATGCGAAACTTAGTTCCATTTTAAACTAATTGTTCTATCTGAAACTAAGTGTTCAATAGTGTGCCAGGAGAAACGCCTGTTCTCTGAAATCTGTGGCGATGCTACTCGAAACCGTATGTGTTCGACGAAACTAAGTGGTCGACCTTGTGAGAGAGGAAACTCCATATGCGAAACATAGTTCCATTTTAAACTAATTGTTCTGTCTGAAGTAAGTGTTCGATAGTGTACCAGGAGAAACGCCTGTTCTCTGAAATGTGTGGCGATACCACTCGAAACCGTATGTGTTCGAAGAAACTGAGTGGTCGACCTTGTGAGAGAGGAAACTCTAGATGCGAAACTTAGTTCCATTTTAAACTAATTGTTCTATCTGAAACTAAGTGTTCGGTACTGTGCCAGGAGAAGCGCCTGTTCACTGAAATCTGTGGCGATGCTACTCGAAACCGTATGTGTTCGACGAAACTAAGTGGTCCACCTTGTGAGGGAGGAAACACCAGATGCGAAGCTTTGCTCCATTTTAAACTAATTGTTCTATCTGATACTAAGTGTTCGATACTGTGCCAGGAGAAACGCCTGTTCTCCGAAATCTGTGGCGATGCCACTCGAAACCGTATGTGTTCGACGAAACTAAGTGGTTGACCTTGTGGGAGAGGATACTCCAGATGCGAAACAGAATTCCATTTTAAACTAATTGTTCTGTCTGAAGTAAGTGTTCGATACTGTGCCAGGAGAAGCGCCTGTTCTCTGTAATCTGTGGCGATGCCACTCGAACCCGAATGTGTTCAACGAAACTAAGTCGTCGTCCTTATGAGAGAGGAAACTCCTGATGCGAAACTTAGTTCCATTTTAAACTAATTGTTCTATCTGAATCTAAGTGTTCGATCCTGTACCACGAGAAGCGCCTGTTCTCTGAAATCTGTGGCGATGCCACTCGAAACCGTATGTGTTCATCGAAACTAAGTGGTCGACCTTGTGAGAGAGGAAACTCCAGATGCGAAACATAGTTCCATTTTAAACTAATTGTTCCATCTGAAAATAAGTATTCGATACTCTGCCAGTAGAAGCGCCTGTTCTCTGAAACCTGTGGCGATGCCACTCGAAACCGTATGTGTTCGACGAAATTAAGTGGTCGACCTTGTGAGAGAGGAAACTCCAAATGCGAAACATAGGTCCATTTTAAACTAATTTTTCTATTTGAAACTAAGTGTTCGATACTGTGCCAGGAAAAGCGCCTGTTCTCTGAAATCGGTGGCGATGCTACTCGAAACCGTATGTGTTCATCGAAACTAAGTGGTCGACCTTGTGAGAGAGGAAACTCCAGATACGATGCTTAGTTAAATTTTAAACTAATAGTTCTATCTGATACTAAGTGTTCGATACTGTGCCAGGAGAAGCGCCTGTTCTCTGAAATCTGTGGCGATGCCACTCGAAACCGTATGTGTTCGACGAAATTAAGTGGTCGACCTTGTGAGAGAGGAAACTCCAAATGCGAAACATAGGTCCATTTTAAACTAATTTTTCTATTTGAAACTAAGTGTTCGATACTGTGCAAGGAAAAGCGCCTGTTCTCTGAAATCTGTGGCGATGCCACTCGAAACCGTATGTGTCGACGAAACTAAGTGGTCGACCTTGTGAGAGAGGAAACTCCAGATGCGAAGCTTAGTTCCATTTTAACCTAATTGTTCTATCTGAAACTAAGTGTTCGATAGTGTACCAGGAGAAACGCCTGTTCTCTGAAATGTGTGGCGATACCACTCGAAACCGTATGTGTTCGAAGAAACTAAGTGGTCGACCTTGCGAGAGAGGAAACTCTAAATGCGAAACTTAGTTCCATTTTAAACTAATTGTTCTATCTGAAACTAAGTGTTCGATACTGTGCCAGGAGAAGCGCCAGTTCTCTGAAACCTGTGGCGATGCCACTCGAAACCGTATGTGTTCGACGAAACTAAGTGGTCGACCTTTTGAGAGAGGTAACTCCGGATGCGAAATTTAGTTCCATTTTAAACTAAATGTTCTATCTGAAAATAAGTATTCGATACTCTGCCAGTAGAAGCGCCTGTTCTCTGAAACCTGTGGCGATGCCACTCGAAACCGTATGTGCTCGACGAAACTAAGTCGTCGACCTTCTGAGAGAGGAAACTCCAGATGCGAAACTTAGTTCCATTTTAAACTAATTGTTCTATCTGATACTAAGTGTTCGATACTGTGCCAGGAGAAGCGGCTGTTCTCTGAAATCTGTGGCTTTGCCACTCGAAACCGTATGTGTTCAACGAAATTAAGTGGTCGACCTTGTGAGAGAGCAAACTCCAGATGCGAAACTTAGTTCCATTTAAACCTAATTGTTCTATCTGAAACTAAGTGTTCGATACTGTGCCAGCAGAAGCGCCTGTTCTCCGAAATCTGTGGCGATGCCACTCGAAACCGTATGTGTCGACGAAACTAAGTGGTCGACCTTGTGAGAGAGGAAACTCCAGATGCGAAGCTTAGTTCCATTTTAACCTAATTGTTCTATCTGAAACTAAGTGTTCGATAGTGTACCAGGAGAAACGCCTGTTCTCTGAAATGTGTGGCGATACCACTCGAAACCGTATGTGTTCGAAGAAACTAAGTTGTCGACCTTGCGAGAGAGGAAACTCCAGATGCGAAACTTAGTTCCATTTTAAATTAATTGTTCTATCTGATACTAAGTGTTCGATACTGTGCCAGGAGAAGCGGCTGTTCTCTGAAATCTGTGGCGTTGCCACTCGAAGCCGTATGTGTTCAACGAAATTAAGTGGTCGACCTTGTGAGAGAGCAAACTCCAGATGCGAAACTTAGTTCCATTTAAACCTAATTGTTCTATCTGAAACTAAGTGTTCGATACTGTGCCAGCAGAAGCGCCTGTTCTCCGAAATCTGTGGCGATGCCACTCGAAACCGTATGTGTCGACGAAACTAAGTGGTCGACCTTCTGAGAGAGGAAACTCCAGATGCGAAACTTAGTTCCATTTTAAACTAATTGTTCTATCTGAAAGTGTTCGATACTGTGCCAGGAGAAGCTCCTGTTCTCTGAAATCAGTGGCGATGCTACTCGAAACCGTATGTGTTCGACGAAACTAAGTGGTCGACCTTGTGAGAGAGGAAACTCCAGATGCGAAACTTAGTTCCATTTTAAACTAAATGTTCTATCTAAAACTAAGTGTTCGATACTATGCCAGGAGAAGTGCCTGTTCACTGAAATCTGTGGCGATGCTACTCGAAACCGTATGTGTTCGACGAAACTAAGTGGTCCACCTTGTGAGAGAGGAAACACCAGATGCGAAGCTTTGCTCCATTTTAAACTAATTGTTCTATCTGATACTAAGTGTTCGATACTGTGCCAGGAGAAGCGCCTGTTCTCTGTAATCTGTGGCGATGCCACTCGAACCCGAATGTGTTCAACGAAACTAAGTCGTCGTCCTTATGAGAGAGGAAACTCCTGATGCGAAACTTAGTTCCATTTTAAACTAATTGTTCTATCTGAATCTAAGTGTTCGATCCTGTACCACGAGAAGCGCCTGTTCTCTGAAATCTGTGGCGATGCCACTCGAAACCGTATGTGTTCATCGAAACTAAGTGGTCGACCTTCTGAGAGAGGAAACTCCAGATGCGAAACATAGTTCCATTTTAAACTAATTGTTCCATCTGAAAATAAGTATTCGATACTCTGCCAGTAGAAGCGCCTGTTCTCTGAAACCTGTGGCGATGCCACTCGAAACCGTATGTGTTCGACGAAATTAAGTGGTCGACCTTGTGAGAGAGGAAACTCCAAATGCGAAACATAGGCCCATTTTAAACTAATTGTTCTATCTGAAACTATGTGATCGACACTGTGCCAGGAGAAGCGCCTGTGCTCTGAAATGTGTGCTGATGCCACTCGAAACCGTATGTGTTCGACGAAACTAAGTGGTGAACCTTCTGAGAGAGGAAACTCTGGATGCGAAACTTAGTTCCATTTTAAACTAATTGTTCTATCTGAAACTAAGTGTTCAATAGTGTGCCAGGAGAAACGCCTGTTCTCTGAAATCTGTGGCGATGCTACTCGAAACCGTATGTGTTCGACGAAACTAAGTGGTCGACCTTGTGAGAGAGGAAACTCCATATGCGAAACATAGTTCCATTTTAAACTAATTGTTCTGTCTGAAGTAAGTGTTCGATACTGAGCCAGGAGAAGCGCCTGTTCCCTGAAATCTGTGGCGATGCCACTCGAAACCGTATGTGTCGACGAAACTAAGTGGTCGACCTTGTGAGAGAGGAAACTCCAGATGCGAAGCTTAGTTCCATTTTAACCTAATTGTTCTATCTGAAACTAAGTGTTCGATAGTGTACCAGGTGAAACGCTTGTTCTCTGAAATGTGTGGCGATACCACTCGAAACCGTATGTGTTCGAAGAAACTGAGTGGTCGACCTTGTGAGAGAGGAAACTCTAGACGCGAAACTTAGTTCCATTTTAAACTAATTGTTCTATCTGAAACTAAGTGTTCGGTACTGTGCCAGGAGAAGCGCCTGTTCTCTGAAATCTGTGGCGATGCCACTCGAAACCGTATGTGTTCGACGAAACTAAGTGGTTGACCTTGTGAGAGAGGATACTCCAGATGCGAAACAGAATTCCATTTTAAACTAATTGTTCTGTCTGAAGTAAGTGTTCGATACTGTGCCAGGAGAAGCGCCTGTTCTCTGTAATCTGTGGCGATGCCACTCGAACCCGAATGTGTTCAACGAAACTAAGTCGTCGTCCTTATGAGAGAGGAAACTCCTGATGCGAAACTTAGTTCCATTTTAAACTAATTGTTCTATCTGAATCTAAGTGTTCGATCCTGTACCACGAGAAGCGCCTGTTCTCTGAAATCTGTGGCGATGCCACTCGAAACCATATGTGTTCATCGAAACTAAGTGGTCGACCTTGTGAGAGAGGAAACTCCAGATGCGAAACATAGTTCCATTTTAAACTAATTGTTCCATCTGAAAATAAGTATTCGATACTCTGCCAGTAGAAGCGCCTGTTCTCTGAAACCTGTGGCGATGCCACTCGAAACCGTATGTGTTCGACGAAACTAAGTGGTCGACCTTTTGAGAGAGGTAACTCCGGATGCGAAATTTAGTTCCATTTTAAACTAAATGTTCTATCTGAAAATAAGTATTCGATACTCTGCCAGTAGAAGCGCCTGTTCTCTGAAACCTGTGGCGATGCCACTCGAAACCGTATGTGCTCGACGAAACTAAGTCGTCGACCTTCTGAGAGAGGAAACTCCAGATGCGAAACTTAGTTCCATTTTAAACTAATTGTTCTATCTGATACTAAGTGTTCGATACTGTGCCAGGAGAAGCGGCTGTTCTCTGAAATCGGTGGCGATGCTACTCGAAACCGTATGTGTTCATCGAAACTAAGTGGTCGACCTTGTGAGAGAGGAAACTCCAGATACGATGCTTAGTTAAATTTTAAACTAATAGTTCTATCTGATACTAAGTGTTCGATACTGTGCCAGGAGAAGCGCCTGTTCTCTGAAATCTGTGGCGATGCCACTCGAAACCGTATGTGTTCGACGAAATTAAGTGGTCGACCTTGTGAGAGAGCAAACTCCAGATGCGAAACTTAGTTCCATTTAAACCTAATTGTTCTATCTGAAACTAAGTGTTCGATAGTGTACCAGGAGAAACGCCTGTTCTCTGAAATCTGTGGCGATGCCCCTCGAAACCGTATGTGTCGACGAAACTAAGTGGTCGACCTTGTGAGAGAGGAAACTCCAGATGCGAAGCTTAGTTCCATTTTAACCTAATTGTTCTATCTGAAACTAAGTGTTCGATAGTGTACCAGGAGAAACGCCTGTTCTCTGAAATGTGTGGCGATACCACTCGAAACCGTATGTGTTCGAAGAAACTAAGTGGTCGACCTTGCGAGAGAGGAAACTCTAGATGCGAAACTTAGTTCCATTTTAAACTAATTGTTCTATCTGAAACTAAGTGTTCGATACTGTGCCAGGAGAAGCGCCAGTTCTCTGAAACCTGTGGCGATGCCACTCGAAACCGTATGTGTTCGACGAAACTAAGTGGTCGACCTTTTGAGAGAGGTAACTCCGGATGCGAAATTTAGTTCCATTTTAAACTAAATGTTCTATCTGAAAATAAGTATTCGATACTGTGCCAGCAGAAGCGCCTGTTCTCCGAAATCTGTGGCGATGCCACTCGAAACCGTATGCGTTCGGCGAAACTAAGTGGTCGACCTTGTGAGAGAGGAAACTCCAGATGCGAAACATAGTTCCATTTAAAATTAATTGTTCTATCTGAAACTAAGTGTTCGATACTGTGCCAGGAGAAGCGGCTGTTCTCTGAAATCTGTGGCGATGCCACTCGAAACCGTATCTGTTACACGAAACTGAATGGCCGCCCTTGTGAGAGATGAAACTCCAGATGCGGAACTTAGTTCCATTTTAAACTAATTGCTCTATCTGAAAGTGTTCGATACTGTGCCAGGAGAAGCGCCTGTTCTCTGAAATCTGTGGCGATGCCACTCGAAACCGTATGTGTTCCACGAAACTAAGTGGTCGCCTTGTGAGAGAGGAAACTCCAGATGCGAAACTTAGTACCATTATCAACTAATTGTTCTATCTGAAACTATGTGATCGACACTGTGCCAGGAGAAGCGCCTGTGCTCTGAAATGTGTGCTGATGCCACTCGAAACCGTATGTGTTCGACGAAACTAAGTGGTGAACCTTCTGAGAGAGGAAACTCTGGATGCGAAACTTAGTTCCATTTTAAACTAATTGTTCTATCTGAAACTAAGTGTTCAATAGTGTGCCAGGAGAAACGCCTGTTCTCTGAAATCTGTGGCGATGCTACTCGAAACCGTATGTGTTCGACGAAACTAAGTGGTCGACCTTGTGAGAGAGGAAACTCCATATGCGAAACATAGTTCCATTTTAAACTAATTGTTCTGTCTGAAGTAAGTGTTCGATACTGAGCCAGGAGAAGCGCCTGTTCCCTGAAATCTGTGGCGATGCCACTCGAAACCGTATGTGTCGACGAAACTAAGTGGTCGACCTTGTGAGAGAGGAAACTCCAGATGCGAAGCTTAGTTCCATTTTAACCTAATTGTTCTATCTGAAACTAAGTGTTCGATAGTGTACCAGGAGAAACGCCTGTTCTCTGAAATGTGTGGCGATACCACTCGAAACCGTATGTGTTCGAAGAAACTGAGTGGTCGACCTTGTGAGAGAGGAAACTCCAGATGCGAAGCTTAGTTCCATTTTAACCTAATTGTTCTATCTGAAACTAAGTGTTCGATAGTGTACCAGGAGAAACGCCTGTTCTCTGAAATGTGTGGCGATACCACTCGAAACCGTATGTGTTCGAAGAAACTGAGTGGTCGACCTTGTGAGAGAGGAAACTCTAGATAAGAAACTTAGTTCCATTTTAAACTAATTGTTCTATCTGAAACTAAGTGTTCGGTACTGTGCCAGGAGAAGCGCCTGTTCTCTGAAATCTGTGGCGATGCCACTCGAAACCGTATGTGTTCGACGAAACTAAGTGGTTGACCTTGTGAGAGAGGATACTCCAGATGCGAAACAGAATTACATTTTAAACTAATTGTTCTGTCTGAAGTAAGTGTTCGATACTGTGCCAGGAGAAGCGCCTGTTCTCTGTAATCTGTGGCGATGCCACTCGAACCCGAATGTGTTCAACGAAACTAAGTCGTCGTCCTTATGAGAGAGGAAACTCCTGATGCGAAACTTAGTTCCATTTTAAACTAATTGTTCTATCTGAATCTAAGTGTTCGATCCTGTACCACGAGAAGCGCCTGTTCTCTGAAATCTGTGGCGATGCCACTCGAAACCGTATGTGTTCATCGAAACTAAGTGGTCGACCTTCTGAGAGAGGAAACTCCAGATGCGAAACATAGTTCCATTTTAAACTAATTGTTCCATCTGAAAATAAGTATTCGATACTCTGCCAGTAGAAGCGCCTGTTCTCTGAAACCTGTGGCGATGCCACTCGAAACCGTATGTGTTCGACGAAATTAAGTGGTCGACCTTGTGAGAGAGGAAACTCCAAATGCGAAACATAGGCCCATTTTAAACTAATTGTTCTATCTGAAACTATGTGATCGACACTGTGCCAGGAGAAGCGCCTGTGCTCTGAAATGTGTGCTGATGCCACTCGAAACCGTATGTGTTCGACGAAACTAAGTGGTGAACCTTCTGAGAGAGGAAACTCTGGATGCGAAACTTAGTTCCATTTTAAACTAATTGTTCTATCTGAAACTAAGTGTTCAATAGTGTGCCAGGAGAAACGCCTGTTCTCTGAAATCTGTGGCGATGCTACTCGAAACCGTATGTGTTCGACGAAACTAAGTGGTCGACCTTGTGAGAGAGGAAACTCCATATGCGAAACATAGTTCCATTTTAAACTAATTGTTCTGTCTGAAGTAAGTGTTCGATACTGAGCCAGGAGAAGCGCCTGTTCCCTGAAATCTGTGGCGATGCCACTCGAAACCGTATGTGTCGACGAAACTAAGTGGTCGACCTTGTGAGAGAGGAAACTCCAGATGCGAAGCTTAGTTCCATTTTAACCTAATTGTTCTATCTGAAACTAAGTGTTCGATAGTGTACCAGGTGAAACGCTTGTTCTCTGAAATGTGTGGCGATACCACTCGAAACCGTATGTGTTCGAAGAAACTGAGTGGTCGACCTTGTGAGAGAGGAAACTCTAGATGCCAAACTTAGTTCCATTTTAAACTAATTGTTCTATCTGAAACTAAGTGTTCGGTACTGTGCCAGGAGAAGCGCCTGTTCTCTGAAATCTGTGGCGATGCCACTCGAAACCGTATGTGTTCATCGAAACTAAGTGGTCGACCTTCTGAGAGAGGAAACTCCAGATGCGAAACATAGTTCCATTTTAAACTAATTGTTCCATCTGAAAATAAGTATTCGATACTCTGCCAGTAGAAGCGCCTGTTCTCTGAAACCTGTGGCGATGCCACTCGAAACCGTATGTGTTCGACGAAATTAAGTGGTCGACCTTGTGAGAGAGGAAACTCCAAATGCGAAACATAGGCCCATTTTAAACTAATTGTTCTATCTGAAACTATGTGATCGACACTGTGCCAGGAGAAGCGCCTGTGCTCTGAAATGTGTGCTGATGCCACTCGAAACCGTATGTGTTCGACGAAACTAAGTGGTGAACCTTCTGAGAGAGGAAACTCTGGATGCGAAACTTAGTTCCATTTTAAACTAATTGTTCTATCTGAAACTAAGTGTTCAATAGTGTGCCAGGAGAAACGCCTGTTCTCTGAAATCTGTGGCGATGCTACTCGAAACCGTATGTGTTCGGCGAAACTAAGTGGTCGACCTTGTGAGAGAGGAAACTCCATATGCGAAACATAGTTCCATTTTAAACTAATTGTTCTGTCTGAAGTAAGTGTTCGATACTGAGCCAGGAGAAGCGCCTGTTCCCTGAAATCTGTGGCGATGCCACTCGAAACCGTATGTGTCGACGAAACTAAGTGGTCGACCTTGTGAGAGAGGAAACTCCAGATGCGAAGCTTAGTTCCATTTTAACCTAATTGTTCTATCTGAAACTAAGTGTTCGATAGTGTACCAGGTGAAACGCTTGTTCTCTGAAATGTGTGGCGATACCACTCGAAACCGTATGTGTTCGAAGAAACTGAGTGGTCGACCTTGTGAGAGAGGAAACTCTAGATGCGAAACTTAGTTCCATTTTAAACTAATTGTTCTATCTGAAACTAAGTGTTCGGTACTGTGCCAGGAGAAGCGCCTGTTCTCTGAAATCTGTGGCGATGCCACTCGAAACCGTATGTGTTCGACGAAACTAAGTGGTTGACCTTGTGAGAGAGGATACTCCAGATGCGAAACAGAATTCCATTTTAAACTAATTGTTCTGTCTGAAGTAAGTGTTCGATACTGTGCCAGGAGAAGCGCCTGTTCTCTGTAATCTGTGGCGATGCCACTCGAACCCGAATGTGTTCAACGAAACTAAGTCGTCGTCCTTATGAGAGAGGAAACTCCTGATGCGAAACTTAGTTCCATTTTAAACTAATTGTTCTATCTGAATCTAAGTGTTCGATCCTGTACCACGAGAAGCGCCTGTTCTCTGAAATCTGTGGCGATGCCACTCGAAACCGTATGTGTTCATCGAAACTAAGTGGTCGACCTTGTGAGAGAGGAAACTCCAGATGCGAAACATAGTTCCATTTTAAACTAATTGTTCCATCTGAAAATAAGTATTCGATACTCTGCCAGTAGAAGCGCCTGTTCCCTGAAACCTGTGGCGATGCCACTCGAAACCGTATGTGTTCGACGAAATTAAGTGGTCGACCTTGTGAGAGAGGAAACTCCAAATGCGAAACATAGGCCCATTTTAAACTAATTGTTCTATCTGAAACTATGTGATCGACACTGTGCCAGGAGAAGCGCCTGTGCTCTGAAATGTGTGCTGATGCCACTCGAAACCGTATGTGTTCGACGAAACTAAGTGGTGAACCTTCTGAGAGAGGAAACTCTGGATGCGAAACTTAGTTCCATTTTAAACTAATTGTTCTATCTGAAACTAAGTGTTCAATAGTGTGCCAGGAGAAACGCCTGTTCTCTGAAATCTGTGGCGATGCTACTCGAAACCGTATGTGTTCGACGAAACTAAGTGGTCGACCTTGTGAGAGAGGAAACTCCATATGCGAAACATAGTTCCATTTTAAACTAATTGTTCTGTCTGAAGTAAGTGTTCGATACTGAGCCAGGAGAAGCGCCTGTTCCCTGAAATCTGTGGCGATGCCACTCGAAACCGTATGTGTCGACGAAACTAAGTGGTCGACCTTGTGAGAGAGGAAACTCCAGATGCGAAGCTTAGTTCCATTTTAACCTAATTGTTCTATCTGAAACTAAGTGTTCGATAGTGTACCAGGAGAAACGCTTGTTCTCTGAAATGTGTGGCGATACCACTCGAAACCGTATGTGTCGACGAAACTAAGTGGTCGACCTTGTGAGAGAGGAAACTCCAGATGCGAAGCTTAGTTCCATTTTAAACTAATTGTTCTATCTGAAACTAAGTGTTCGATACTGTGCCAGGTGAAGCGCCTGTTCTCTGAAATCTGTGGCGATGCCACTCAAAACCGTATGTGATCGACGAAACTAAGTGGTTGTCCTTGTGAGAGAGGATACTCCAGATGCGAAACAGAGTTCCATTTTAAACTAATTGTCCTGTCTGAAGTAAGTGTTCGATACTGTGCCAGGAGAAGCGCCTGTTCTCTGAAATCTGTGGCGATGCCACTCGAAACCGTATGTGTCGACGAAACTAAGTGGTCGACCTTGTGAGATAGGAAACTCCAGATGCGAAGCTTAGTTCCATTTTAACCTAATTGTTCTATCTGAAACTAAGTGTTCGATAGTGTACCAGGAGAAACGCCTGTTCTCTGAAATGTGTGGCGATACCACTCGAAACCGTATGTGTTCGAAGAAACTAAGTGGTCGACCTTGCGAGAGAGGAAACTCTAGATGCGAAACTTAGTTCCATTTTAAACTAATTGTTCTATCTAAAACTAAGTGTTCGGTACTGTGCCAGGAGAAGCGCCTGTTCTCTGAAATCTGTGGCGATGCCACTCGAAACCGTATGTGTCGACGAAACTAAGTGGTCGACCTTGTGAGAGAGGAAACTCAAGATGCGAAGCTTAGTTCCATTTTAACCTAATTGTTCTATCTGAAACTAAGTGTTCGATAGTGTACCAGGAGAAACGCCTGTTCTCTGAAATGTGTGGCGATACCACTCGAAACCGTATGTGTTCGAAGAAACTGAGTGGTCGACCTTGTGAGAGAGGAAACTCAAGAGGCGAAACTTAGTTCCATTTTAAACTAATTGTTCTATCTGAAACTAAGTGTTCGTTACTGTGCCAGGAGAAGCGCCTGTTCTCTGAAATCTGTGGCGATGCCACTCGAAACCGTATGTGTTCGACGAAACTAAGTGGTTGACCTTGTGAGAGAGGATACTCCAGATGCGAAACAGAGTTCCATTTTAAACTAATTGTTCTGTCTGAAATAAGTGTCCAATACTGTGCCAGGAGACGCGCCTGTTCTCTGTAATCTGTGGCGATGCCACTCGAAACCGAATGTGTTCAACGAAACTAAGTCGTCGACCTTATGAGAGAGGAAACTCCTGATGCGAAACTTAGTTCCATTTTAAACTAATTGTTCTATCTGAATCTAAGTGTTCGATACTGTGCCAGGAGAAGCGCCTGTTCTCTGTAATCTGTGGCGATGCCACTCGAAACCGAATGTGTTCAACGAAACTAAGTCGTCGACCTTATGAGAGAGGAAACTCCTGATGGGAAATTTAGTTCCATTTTAAACTAATTGTTCTATCTGAATCTAAGTGTTCGATACTGTACCAGGAGAAGCGCCTGTTCTCTGAAATCTGTGGCGATGCCACTCGAAACCGTATGTGTTCATCGAAACTAAGTGGTCGACCTTGTGAGAGAGGAAACTCCAAATGCGAAACATAGTTCCATTTTAAACTAATTGTTCCATCTGAAACTAAGTGTTCGATAATGTGCCAGGAGAAGCGCCTGTTCTCTGAAATCTGTGGCGATGCCACTCGAAACCGTATACGTTCCACGAAACTAAATGGTCGACCTTGTGAGAGAGGAAACTCCAGATGCGAAACTTAGTTCCATTTTAAACTAATTGTTCTCTCTGAAACTAAGTGTTCGATAGTGTACAAGGAGAAACGCCTGTTCTCTGAAATGTGTGGCGATACCACTCGAAACCGTATGTGTTCGAAGAAACTAAGTGGTCGACCTTGCGAGAGAGGAAACTCTAGATGCGAAACTTAGTTCCATTTTAAACTAATTGTTCTATCTGAAACTCACTGTTCGGTACTGTGCCAGGAGAAGCGCCTGTTCCATGAACTGTGTGGCGATGCCGCTCGAAACCGTATGTGTTCGACGAAACTAAGTGGCTGAACCTGTGAGAGAGGATACTCCAGATGCGAAACTTAGTTCCATTTTAAACTAATTGTTCTGTCTGAAGTAAGTGTTCGATACTGTGCCAGGAGAAGCGCCTGTTCTCTGAAATCTGTGGCGATGCCACTCGAAACCGTATGTGTCGACGAAACTAAGTGGTCGACCTTGTGAGAGAGGAAACTCCAGATGCGAAGCTTAGTTCCATTTTAACCTAATTGTTCTATCTGAGACTAAGTGTTCGATAGTGTACAAGGAGAAACGCCTGTTCTCTGAAATGTGTGGCGATACCACTCGAAACCGTATGTGTTCGAAGAAACTAAGTGGTCGACCTTGCGAGAGAGGAAACTCTAGATGCGAAACTTAGTTCCATTTTAAACTAATTGTTCTATCTGAAACTCACTGTTCGGTACTGTGCCAGGAGAAGCGCCTGTTCTCTGAAATCTGTGGCGATGCCACTCGAAACCGTATGTGTCGACGAAACTAAGTGGTCGACCTTGTGAGAGAGGAAACTCCAGATGCGAAGCTTAGTTCCATTTTAAACTAATTGTTCTTTCTGAAACTAAGTGTTCGATACTGTACCAGGAGAAGCGCCTGTTCTCTGAAATCTGTGGCGATGCAACTCGAAACCGTATGTGTTCATCGAAACTAAGTGGTCGACCTTGTGAGAGAGGAAACTCCAGATGCGAAACATAGTTCCATTTTAAACTAATTGTTCCATCTGAAACTAAGTGTTCGATAATGTGCCAGGAGAAGCGCCTGTTCTCTGAAATCTGTGGCGATGCCACTCGAAACCGTATACGTTCCACGAAACTAAATGGTCGACCTTGTGAGAGAGGAAACTCCAGATGCGAAACTTAGTTCCATTTTAAACTAATTGTTCTCTCTGAAACTAAGTGTTCGATACTGTGCCAGGAGAAGCGCCTGTTCCCTGAACTGTGTGGCGATGCCGCTCGAAACCGTATGTGTTCGACGAAACTAAGTGGTCGACCTTGTGAGAGAGGAAACTCCAGATGCGAAACATAGTTCCATTTTAAACTAATTGTTCCATCTGAAACTAAGTGTTCGATAATGTGCCAGGAGAAGCGACTGTTCTCTGAAATCTGTGGCGATGCCACTCGAAACCGTATACGTTCCACGAAACTAAATGGTCGACCTTGTGACAGAGGAAACTCCTGATGCGAAACTTAGTTCCATTTTAAACTAATTGTTCTATCTGAATCTAAGTGTTCGATACTGTGCCAGGAGAAGCGCCTGTTCTCTGTAATCTGTGGCGATGCCACTCGAAACCGAATGTGTTCAACGAAACTAAGTCGTCGACCTTATGAGAGAGGAAACTCCTGATGGGAAACTTAGTTCCATTTTAAACTAATTGTTCTATCTGAATCTAAGTGTTCGATACTGTACCAGGAGAAGCGCCTGTTCTCTGAAATCTGTGGCGATGCCACTCGAAACCGTATGTGTCGACGAAACTAAGTGGTCGACCTTGTGAGAGAGGAAACTCCAGATGCGAAGCTTAGTTCCATTTTAACCTAATTGTTCTATCTGAGACTAAGTGTTCGATAGTGTACAAGGAGAAACGCCTGTTCTCTGAAATGTGTGGCGATACCACTCGAAACCGTATGTGTTCGAAGAAACTAAGTGGTCGACCTTGCGAGAGAGGAAACACTAGATGCGAAACTTAGTTCCATTTTAAACTAATTGTTCTATCTGAAACTCACTGTTCGGTACTGTGCCAGGAGAAGCGCCTGTTCTCTGAAATCTGTGGCGATGCCACTCGAAACCGTATGTGTCGACGAAACTAAGTGGTCGACCTTGTGAGAGAGGAAACTCCAGATGCGAAGCTTAGTTCCATTTTAACCTAATTGTTCTTTCTGAAACTAAGTGTTCGATAGTGTACCAGGAGAAACGCCTGTTCTCTGAAATGTGTGGCGATAACACTCGAAACCGTATGTGTTCGAAGAAACTGAGTGGTCGACCTTGTGAGAGAGGAAACTCTAGATGCGAAACTTAGTTCCATTTTAAACTAATTGTTCTCTCTGAAACTAAGTGTTCGGTACTGTGCCAGGAGAAGAGCCTGTTCTCTGAAATCTGTGGCGATGCCACTCGAAACCGTATGTGTTCGACGAAACTAAGTGGTTGACCTTGTGAGAGAGGATACTCCAGATGCGAAACAGAGTTCCATTTTAAACTAATTGTTCTGTCTGAAGTAAGTGTTCGATACTGTGCCAGGAGAAGCGCCTGTTCTCTGTAATCTATGGCGATGCCACTCGAAACCGAATGTGTTCAACGAAACTAAGTGGTTGACCTTGTGAGAGAGGATACTCCAGATGCGAAACAGAGTTCCATTTTAAACTAATTGTTCTATCTGAAACTAAGTGTTCGGTACTGTGCCAGGAGAAGAGCCTGTTCTCTGAAGTCTGTGGCGTTGCCACTCGAAACCGTATGTGTTCGACGAAACTAAGTGGTTGACCTTGTGAGAGAGGATACTCCAGATGCGAAACAGAGTTCCATTTTAAACTAATTGTTCCGTCTGAAGTAAGTGTTCGATACTGTGCCAGGAGAAGCGCCTGTTCCCTGAAATCTGTGGCGATGCCACTCGAAACCGTATGTGTCGACGAAACTATGTGGTCGACCTTGTGAGAGAGGAAACTCCAGATGCGAAGCTTAGTTCCATTTTAACCTAATTGTTCTATCTGAAACTAAGTGTTCGATAGTGTACCAGGAGAAACGCCTGTTCTCTGAAATCTGTGGCGATGCCACTCGAAACCGTATGTGTTCGACGAAACTAAGTGGTTGACCTTGTGAGAGAGGATACTCCAGATGCGAAACAGAGTTCCATTTTAAACTAATTGTTCTGTCTGAAGTAAGTGTTCGATACTGTGCCAGGAGAAGCGCCTGTTCTCTGTAATCTGTGGCGATGCCACTCGAAACCGAATGTGTTCAACGAAACTAAGTGGTTGACCTTGTGAGAGAGGATACTCCAGATGCGAAACAGAGTTCCATTTTAAACTAATTGTTCTATCTGAAACTAAGTGTTCGGTACTGTGCCAGGAGAAGAGCCTGTTCTCTGAAGTCTGTGGCGTTGCCACTCGAAACCGTATGTGTTCGACGAAACTAAGTGGTTGACCTTGCGAGAGAGGATACTCCAGATGCGAAACAGAGTTCCATTTTAAACTAATTGTTCCGTCTGAAGTAAGTGTTCGATACTGTGCCAGGAGAAGCGCCTGTTCCCTGAAATCTGTGGCGATGCCACTCGAAACCGTATGTGTCGACGAAACTATGTGGTCGACCTTGTGAGAGAGGAAACTCCAGATGCGAAGCTTAGTTCCATTTTAACCTAATTGTTCTATCTGAGACTAAGTGTTCGATAGTGTACAAGGAGAAACGCCTGTTCTCTGAAATGTGTGGCGATACCACTCGAAACCGTATGTGTTCGAAGAAACTAAGTGGTCGACCTTGCGAGAGAGGAAACTCTAGATGCGAAACTTAGTTCCATTTTAAACTAATTGTTCTATCTGAAACTCACTGTTCGGTACTGTGCCAGGAGAAGCGCCTGTTCTCTGAAATCTGTGGCGATGCCACTCGAAACCGTATGTGTCGACGAAACTAAGTGGTCGACCTTGTGAGAGAGGAAACTCCAGATGCGAAGCTTAGTTCCATTTTAAACTAATTGTTCTTTCTGAAACTAAGTGTTCGAAACTGTACCAGGAGAAGCGCCTGTTCTCTGAAATCTGTGGCGATGCCACTCGAAACCGTATGTGTTCATCGAAACTAAGTGGTCGACCTTGTGAGAGAGGAAACTCCAGATGCGAAACATAGTTCCATTTTAAACTAATTGTTCCATCTGAAACTAAGTGTTCGATAATGTGCCAGGAGAAGCGCCTGTTCTCTGAAATCTGTGGCGATGCCACTCGAAACCGTATACGTTCCACGAAACTAAATGGTCGACCTTGTGAGAGAGGAAACTCCAGATGCGAAACTTAGTTCCATTTTAAACTAATTGTTCTCTCTGAAACTAAGTGTTCGATACTGTGCCAGGAGAAGCGCCTGTTCCCTGAACTGTGTGGCAATGCCGCTCGAAACCGTATGTGTTCGACGAAACTAAGTGGTCGACCTTGTGAGAGAGGAAACTCCAGATGCGAAACATAGTTCCATTTTAAACTAATTGTTCCATCTGAAACTAAGTGTTCGATAATGTGCCAGGAGAAGCGCCTGCTCTCTGAAATCTGTGGCGATGCCACTCGAAACCGTATGTGTCGACGAAACTAAGTGGTCGACCTTGTGAGAGAGGAAACTCCAGATGCGAAACTTAGTTCCATTTTAAACTAATTGTTCTCTCTGAAACTAAGTGTTCGATACTGTGCCAGGAGAAGCGCCTGTTCCCTGAACTGTGTGGCGATGCCGCTCGAAACCGTATGTGTTCGACGAAACTAAGTGGTCGACCTTGTGAGAGAGGAAACTCCAGATGCGAAACATAGTTCCATTTTAAACTAATTGTTCCATCTGAAACTAAGTGTTCGATAATGTGCCAGGAGAAGCGACTGTTCTCTGAAATCTGTGGCGATGCCACTCGAAACCGTATACGTTCCACGAAACTAAATGGTCGACCTTGTGAGAGAGGAAACTCCTGATGCGAAACTTAGTTCCATTTTAAACTAATTGTTCTATCTGAATCTAAGTGTTCGATACTGTGCCAGGAGAAGCGCCTGTTCTCTGTAATCTGTGGCGATGCCACTCGAAACCGAATGTGTTCAACGAAACTAAGTCGTCGACCTTATGAGAGAGGAAACTCCTGATGGGAAACTTAGTTCCATTTTAAACTAATTGTTCTATCTGAATCTAAGTGTTCGATACTGTACCAGGAGAAGCGCCTGTTCTCTGAAATCTGTGGCGATGCCACTCGAAACCGTATGTGTTCATCGAAACTAAGTGGTCGACCTTGTGAGAGAGGAAACTCCAGATGCGAAACATAGTTCCATTTTAAACTAATTGTTCCATCTGAAACTAAGTGTTTGATAATGTGCCAGGAGAAGCGCCTGTTCTCTGAAATCTGTGGCGATGCCACTCGAAACCGTATACGTTCCACGAAACTAAATGGTCGACCTTGTGAGAGAGGAAAGTCCAGATGCGAAACTTAGTTCCATTTTAAACTAATTGTTCTCTCTGAAACTAAGTGTTCGATACTGTGCCAGGAGAAGCGCCTGTTCCCTGAACTGTGTGGCGATGCCGCTCGAAACCGTATGTGTTCGACGAAACTAAGTGGCTGAACTTGTGAGAGAGGATACTCCAGATGCGAAACTTAGTTCCATTTTAAACTAATTGTTCTGTCTGAAGTAAGTGTTCGATACTGTGCCAGGAGAAGCGCCTGTTCTCTGAAATCTGTGGCGATGCCACTCGAAACCGTATGTGTCGACGAAACTAAGTGGTCGACCTTGTGAGAGAGGAAACTCCAGATGCGAAGCTTAGTTCCATTTTAACCTAATTGTTCTATCTGAGACTAAGTGTTCGATAGTGTACAAGGAGAAACGCCTGTTCTCTGAAATGTGTGGCGATACCACTCGAAACCGTATGTGTTCGAAGAAACTAAGTGGTCGACCTTGCGAGAGAGGAAACACTAGATGCGAAACTTAGTTCCATTTTAAACTAATTGTTCTATCTGAAACTCACTGTTCGGTACTGTGCCAGGAGAAGCGCCTGTTTTCTGAAATCTGTGGCGATGCCACTCGAAACCGTATGTGTCGACGAAACTAAGTGGTCGACCTTGTGAGAGAGGAAACTCCAGATGCGAAGCTTAGTTCCATTTTAACCTAATTGTTCTTTCTGAAACTAAGTGTTCGATAGTGTACCAGGAGAAACGCCTGTTCTCTGAAATGTGTGGCGATAACACTCGAAACCGTATGTGTTCGAAGAAACTGAGTGGTCGACCTTGTGAGAGAGGAAACTCTAGATGCGAAACTTAGTTCCATTTTAAACTAATTGTTCTCTCTGAAACTAAGTGTTCGGTACTGTGCCAGGAGAAGAGCCTGTTCTCTGAAATCTGTGGCGATGCCACTCGAAACCGTATGTGTTCGACGAAACTAAGTGGTTGACCTTGTCAGAGAGGATACTCCAGATGCGAAACAGAGTTCCATTTTAAACTAATTGTTCTGTCTGAAGTAAGTGTTCGATACTGTGCCAGGAGAAGCGCCTGTTCTCTGTAATCTGTGGCGATGCCACTCGAAACCGAATGTGTTCAACGAAACTAAGTGGTTGACCTTGTGAGAGAGGATACTCCAGATGCGAAACAGAGTTCCATTTTAAACTAATTGTTCTATCTGAAACTAAGTGTTCGGTACTGTGCCAGGAGAAGAGCCTGTTCTCTGAAGTCTGTGGCGTTGCCACTCGAAACCGTATGTGTTCGACGAAACTAAGTGGTTGACCTTGCGACAGAGGATACTCCAGATGCGAAACAGAGTTCCATTTTAAACTAATTCTTCCGTCTGAAGTAAGTGTTCGATACTGTGCCAGGAGAAGCGCCTGTTCCCTGAAATCTGTGGCGATGCCACTCGAAACCGTATGTGTCGACGAAACTATGTGGTCGACCTTGTGAGAGAGGAAACTCCAGATGCGAAGCTTAGTTCCATTTTAACCTAATTGTTCTATCTGAAACTAAGTGTTCGATAGTGTACCAGGAGAAACGCCTGTTCTCTGAAATGTGTGGCGACACCACTCGGAACCGTATGTGTTCGAAGAAACCAAGTGGTCGACCTTGCGAGAGAGGAAACTCTAGATGCGAAATTTAGTTCCATTTTAAACTAATTGTTCTATCTGAAACTCAGTGTTCGGTACTGTGCCAGGAGAAGCGCCTGTTCTCTGAAATCTGTGGCGATGCCACTCGAAACCGTATGTGTCGACGAAACTAAGTGGTCGACCTTGTGAGATAGGAAACTCCAGATGCGAAGCTTAGTTCCATTTTAACCTAATTGTTCTATCTGAATCTAAGTGTTCGATACTGTGCCAGGAGAAGCGCCTGTTCTCTGTAATCTGTGGCGATGCCACTCGAAACCGAATGTGTTCAACGAAACTAAGTCGTCGACCTTATGAGAGAGGAAACTCCTGATGGGAAACTTAGTTCCATTTTAAACTAATTGTTCTATCTGAATCTAAGTGTTCGATAATGTACCAGGAGAAGCGCCTGTTCTCTGAAATCTGTGGCGATGCCACTCGAAACCGTATGTGTTCATCGAAACTAAGTGGTCGACCTTGTGAGAGAGGAAACTCCAGATGCGAAACATAGTTCCATTTTAAACTAATTGTTCCATCTGAAACTAAGTGTTCGATAATGTGCCAGGAGAAGCGCCTGTTCTCTGAAATCTGTGGCGATGCCACTCGAAACCGTATGTGTCGACGAAACTAAGTGGTCGACCTTGTGAGAGAGGAAACTCCAGATGCGAAACTTAGTTCCATTTTAAACTAATTGTTCTCTCTGAAACTAAGTGTTCGATACTGTGCCAGGAGAAGCGCCTGTTCCCTGAACTGTGTGGCGATGCCGCTCGAAACCGTATGTGTTCGACGAAACTAAGTGGTCGACCTTGTGAGAGAGGAAACTCCAGATGCGAAACATAGTTCCATTTTAAACTAATTGTTCCATCTGAAACTAAGTGTTCGATAATGTGCCAGGAGAAGCGACTGTTCTCTGAAATCTGTGGCGATGCCACTCGAAACCGTATACGTTCCACGAAACTAAATGGTCGACCTTGTGAGAGAGGAAACTCCTGATGCGAAACTTAGTTCCATTTTAAACTAATTGTTCTATCTGAATCTAAGTGTTCGATACTGTGCCAGGAGAAGCGCCTGTTCTCTGTAATCTGTGGCGATGCCACTCGAAACCGAATGTGTTCAACGAAACTAAGTCGTCGACCTTATGAGAGAGGAAACTCCTGATGGGAAACTTAGTTCCATTTTAAACTAATTGTTCTATCTGAATCTAAGTGTTCGATACTGTACCAGGAGAAGCGCCTGTTCTCTGAAATCTGTGGCGATGCACTCGAAACCGTATGTGTTCATCGAAACTAAGTGGTCGACCTTGTGAGAGAGGAAACTCCAGATGCGAAACATAGTTCCATTTTAAACTAATTGTTCCATCTGAAACTAAGTGTTCGATAATGTGCCAGGAGAAGCGCCTGTTCTCTGAAATCTGTGGCGATGCCACTCGAAACCGTATACGTTCCACGAAACTAAATGGTCGACCTTGTGAGAGAGGAAACTCCAGATGCGAAACTTAGTTCCATTTTAAACTAATTGTTCTCTCTGAAACTAAGTGTTCGATACTGTGCCAGGAGAAGCGCCTGTTCCCTGAACTGTGTGGCGATGCCGCTCGAAACCGTATGTGTTCGACGAAACTAAGTGGCTGAACTTGTGAGAGAGGATACTCCAGATGCGAAACTTAGTTCCATTTTAAACTAATTGTTCTGTCTGAAGTAAGTGTTCGATACTGTGCCAGGAGAAGCGCCTGTTCTCTGAAATCTGTGGCGATGCCACTCGAAACCGTATGTGTCGACGAAACTAAGTGGTCGACCTTGTGAGAGAGGAAACTCCAGATGCGAAGCTTAGTTCCATTTTAACCTAATTGTTCTATCTGAGACTAAGTGTTCGATAGTGTACAAGGAGAAACGCCTGTTCTCTGAAATGTGTGGCGATACCACTCGAAACCGTATGTGTTCGAAGAAACTAAGTGGTCGACCTTGCGACAGAGGAAACACTAGATGCGAAACTTAGTTCCATTTTAAACTAATTGTTCTATCTGAAACTCACTGTTCGGTACTGTGCCAGGAGAAGCGCCTGTTCTCTGAAATCTGTGGCGATGCCACTCGAAACCGTATGTGTCGACGAAACTAAGTGGTCGACCTTGTGAGAGAGGAAACTCCAGATGCGAAGCTTAGTTCCATTTTAACCTAATTGTTCTTTCTGAAACTAAGTGTTCGATAGTGTACCAGGAGAAACGCCTGTTCTCTGAAATGTGTGGCGATAACACTCGAAACCGTATGTGTTCGAAGAAACTGAGTGGTCGACCTTGTGAGAGAGGAAACTCTAGATGCGAAACTTAGTTCCATTTTAAACTAATTGTTCTCTCTGAAACTAAGTGTTCGGTACTGTGCCAGGAGAAGAGCCTGTTCTCTGAAATCTGTGGCGATGCCACTCGAAACCGTATGTGTTCGACGAAACTAAGTGGTTGACCTTGTGAGAGAGGATACTCCAGATGCGAAACAGAGTTCCATTTTAAACTAATTGTTCCGTCTGAAGTAAGTGTTCGATACTGTGCCAGGAGAAGCGCCTGTTCCCTGAAATCTGTGGCGATGCCACTCGAAACCGTATGTGTCGACGAAACTATGTGGTCGACCTTGTGAGAGAGGAAACTCCAGATGCGAAGCTTATTTCCATTTTAACCTAATTGTTCTCTCTGAAACTAAGTGTTCGGTACTGTGCCAGGAGAAGAGCCTGTTCTCTGAAATCTGTGGCGATGCCACTCGAAACCGTATGTGTTCGACGAAACTAAGTGGTTGACCTTGTGAGAGAGGATACTCCAGATGCGAAACAGAGTTCCATTTTAAACTAATTGTTCTGTCTGAAGTAAGTGTTCGATACTGTGCCAGGAGAAGCGCCTGTTCTCTGTAATCTGTGGCGATGCCACTCGAAACCGAATGTGTTCAACGAAACTAAGTGGTTGACCTTGTGAGAGAGGATACTCCAGATGCGAAACAGAGTTCCATTTTAAACTAATTGTTCTATCTGAAACTAAGTGTTCGGTACTGTGCCAGGAGAAGAGCCTGTTCTCTGAAATCTGTGGCGATGCCACTCGAAACCGTATGTGTTCGACGAAACTAAGTGGTTGACATTTGACAGAGGATACTCCAGATGCGAAACAGAGTTCCATTTTAAACTAATTGTTCCGTCTGAAGTAAGTGTTCGATACTGTGCCAGGAGAAGCGCCTGTTCCCTGAAATCTGTGGCGATGCCACTCGAAACAGTATGTGTCGACGAAACTATGTGGTCGACCTTGTGAGAGAGGAAACTCCAGATGCGAAGCTTAGTTCCATTTTAACCTAATTGTTCTATCTGAAACTAAGTGTTCGATAGTGTACCAGGAGAAACGCCTGTTCTCTGAAATGTGTGGCGACACCACTCGGAACCGTATGTGTTCGAAGAAACCAAGTGGTCGACCTTGCGAGAGAGGAAACTCTAGATGCGAAACTTAGTTCCATTTTAAACTAATTGTTCTATCTGAAACTCAGTGTTCGGTACTGTGCCAGGAGAAGCGCCTGTTCTCTGAAATCTGTGGCGATGCCACTCGAAACCGTATGTGTCGACGAAACTAAGTGGTCGACCTTGTGAGATAGGAAACTCCAGATGCGAAGCTTAGTTCCATTTTAACCTAATTGTTCTATCTGAAACTAAGTGTTCGATAGTGTACCAGGAGAAACGCCTGTTCTCTGAAATGTGTGGCGATACCACTCGAAACCGTATGTGTTCGAAGAAACTAAGTGGTCGACCTTGCGAGAGAGGAAACTCTAGATGCGAAACTTAGTTCCATTTTAAACTAATTGTTCTGTCTGAAGTAAGTGTTCGATACTGTGCCAGGAGAAGCGCCTGTTCTCTGTAATCTGTGGCGATGCCTCCCGAAACCGAACGTGTTCAACGAAACTAAGTCGTCGACCTTATGAGAGAGGAAACTCCTGATGCGAAGCTTAGTTCCATTTTAAACTAATTGTTCTATCTGAATCTAAGTGTTCGATACTGAACCAGGAGAAGCGCCTGTTCTCTGTAATCTGTGGCGATGCCTCTCGAAACCGAACGTGTTCAACGAAACTAAGTGGTCGACCTTGTGAGAGAGGAAACTCCAGATGCGAAACATAGTTCCATTTTAAACTAATTGTTCCATCTGAAACTAAGTGTTCGATAATGTGCCAGGAGAAGCGCCTGTTCTCTGAAATCTGTGGCGATGCCACTCGAAACCGTATACATTCCACGAAACTAAATGGTCGACCTTGTGAGAGAGGAAACTCCAGATGCGAAACAGAGTTCCATTTTAAACTAATTGTTCTATCTGAAACTAAGTGTTCGGTACTGTGCCAGGAGAAGAGCCTGTTCTCTGAAATCTGTGGCGTTGCCACTCGAAACCGTATGTGTTCGACGAAACTAAGTGGTTGACCTTGTGAGAGAGGATACTCCAGATGCGAAACAGAGTTCCATTTTAAACTAATTGTTCCGTCTGAAGTAAGTGTTCGATACTGTGCCAGGAGAAGCGCCTGTTCCCTGAAATCTGTGGCGATGCCACTCGAAACCGTATGTGTCGACGAAACTATGTGGTCGACCTTGTGAGAGAGGAAACTCCAGATGCGAAGCTTAGTTCCATTTTAAACTAATTGTTCTATCTGAAACTCAGTGTTCGGTACTGTGCCAGGAGAAGCGCCTGTTCTCTGAAATCTGTGGCGATGCCACTCGAAACCGTATGTGTTCATCGAAACTAAGTGGTCGACCTTGTGAGAGAGGAAACTCCAGATGCGAAACATAGTTCCATTTTAAACTAATTGTTCCATCTGAAACTAAGTGTTCGATAATGTGCCAGGAGAAGCGCCTGTTCTCTGAAATCTGTGGCGATACCACTCGGAACCGTATGTGTTCGAAGAAACCAAGTGGTCGACCTTGCGAGAGAGGAAACTCTAGATGCGAAACTTAGTTCCATTTTAAACTAATTGTTCTATCTGAAACTCAGTGTTCGGTACTGTGCCAGGAGAAGCGCCTGTTCTCTGAAATCTGTGGCGATGCCACTCGAAACCGTATGTGTTCATCGAAACTAAGTGGTCGACCTTGTGAGAGAGGAAACTCCAGATGCGAAACAGAGTTCCATTTTAACCTAATTGTTCTATCTGAAACTAAGTGTTCGATAGTGTACCAGGAGAAACGCCTGTTCTCTGAAATGTGTGGCGATACCACTCGGAACCGTATGTGTTCGAAGAAACCAAGTGGTCGACCTTGCGAGAGAGGAAACTCTAGATGCGAAACTTAGTTCCATTTTAAACTAATTGTTCTATCTGAAACTCAGTGTTCGGTACTGTGCCAGGAGAAGCGCCTGTTCTCTGAAATCTGTGGCGATGCCACTCGAAACCGTATGTGTTCATCGAAACTAAGTGGTCGACCTTGTGAGAGAGGAAACTCCAGATGCGAAACATAGTTCCATTTTAAACTAATTGTTCCATCTGAAACTAAGTGTTCGATAATGTGCCAGGAGAAGCGCCTGTTCTCTGAAATCTGTGGCGATGCTACTCGAAACCGTATGTGTTCGAAGAAACTTAGTGGTCGACCTTGCGAGAGAGGAAACTCTAGATGCGAAACTTAGTTCCATTTTAAACTAATTGTTCTGTCTGAAGTAAGTGTTCGATACTGTGCCAGGAGAAGCGCCTGTTCTCTGTAATCTGTGGCGATGCCACTCGAAACCGAATGTGTTCAACGAAACTAAGTCGTCGACCTTATGAGAGAGGAAACTCCTGATGCGAAGCTTAGTTCCATTTTAAACTAATTGTTCTATCTGAATCTAAGTGTTCGATACTGAACCAGGAGAAGCGCCTGTTCTCTGTAATCTGTGGCGATGCCTCTCGAAACCGAACGTGTTCAACGAAACTAAGTGGTCGACCTTGTGAGAGAGGAAACTCCAGATGCGAAACATAGTTCCATTTTAAACTAATTGTTCCATCTGAAACTAAGTGTTCGATAATGTGCCAGGAGAAGCGCCTGTTCTCTGAAATCTGTGGCGATGCCACTCGAAACCGTATACATTCCACGAAACTAAATGGTCGACCTTGTGAGAGAGGAAACTCCAGATGCGAAACAGAGTTCCATTTTAAACTAATTGTTCTATCTGAAACTAAGTGTTCGGTACTGTGCCAGGAGAAGAGCCTGTTCTCTGAAATCTGTGGCGATGCCACTCGAAACCGTATGTGTTCGACGAAACTAAGTGGTTGACCTTGTGAGAGAGGATACTCCAGATGCGAAACAGAGTTCCATTTTAAACTAATTGTTCCGTCTGAAGTAAGTGTTCGATACTGTGCCAGGAGAAGCGCCTGTTCCCTGAAATCTGTGGCGATGCCACTCGAAACCGTATGTGTCGACGAAACTATGTGGTCGACCTTGTGAGAGAGGAAACTCCAGATGCGAAGCTTAGTTCCATTTTAACCTAATTGTTCTATCTGAAACTAAGTGTTCGATAGTGTACCAGGAGAAACGCCTGTTCTCTGAAATGTGTGGCGATACCACTCGAAACCGTATGTGTTCGAAGAAACCAAGTGGTCGACCTTGCGAGAGAGGAAACTCTAGATGCGAAACTTAGTTCCATTTTAAACTAATTGTTCTATCTGAAACTCAGTGTTCGGTACTGTGCCAGGAGAAGCGCCTGTTCTCTGAAATCTGTGGCGATGCCACTCGAAACCGTATGTGTTCATCGAAACTAAGTGGGCGACCTTGTGAGAGAGGAAACTCCAGATGCGAAGCTTAGTTCCATTTTAACCTAATTGTTCTATCTGAGACTAAGTGTTCCATACTGTGCCAGGAGAAGCGCCTGTTCTCTGAAATCTGCGGCGATGCTACTCGAAACCGTATGTGTTCGACGATACTAAGTGGCTGACGTTGTGAGAGAGGAAACTCCAGATGCGAAGCTTAGTTCCATTTTAACCTAATTGTTCTATCTGAGACTAAGTGTTCGATAGTGTACAAGGAGAAACGCCTGTTCTCTGAAATGTGTGGCGATACCACTCGAAACCGTATGTGTTCGAAGAAACTAAGTGGTCGACCTTGCGAGAGAGGAAACTCTAGATGCGAAACTTAGTTCCATTTTAAACTAATTGTTCTATCTGAAACTCACTGTTCGGTACTGTGCCAGGAGAAGCGCCTGTTCTCTGAAATCTGTGGCGATGCCACTCGAAACCGTATGTGTCGACGAAACTAAGTGGTCGACCTTGTGAGAGAGGAAACTCCAGATGCGAAGCTTAGTTCCATTTTAAACTAATTGTTCTTTCTGAAACTAAGTGTTCGATACTGTACCAGGAGAAGCGCCTGTTCTCTGAAATCTGTGGCGATGCCACTCGAAACCGTATGTGTTCATCGAAACTAAGTGGTCGACCTTGTGAGAGAGGAAACTCCAGATGCGAAACATAGTTCCATTTTAAACTAATTGTTCCATCCGAAACTAAGTGTTCGATAATGTGCCAGGAGAAGCGCCTGTTCTCTGAAATCTGTGGCGATGCCACTCGAAACCGTATACGTTCCACGAAACTAAATGGTCGACCTTGTGAGAGAGGAAACTCCAGATGCGAAACTTAGTTCCATTTTAAACTAATTGTTCTCTCTGAAACTAAGTGTTCGATACTGTGCCAGGAGAAGCGCCTGTTCCCTGAACTGTGTGGCGATGCCGCTCGAAACCGTATGTGTTCGACGAAACTAAGTGGTCGACCTTGTGGGAGAGGAAACTCCAGATGCGAAACATAGTTCCATTTTAAACTAATTGTTTCATCTGAAACTAAGTGTTCGATAATGTGCCAGGAGAAGCGACTGTTCTCTGAAATCTGTGGCGATGCCACTCGAAACCGTATACGTTCCACGAAACTAAATGGTCGACCTTGTGAGAGAGGAAACTCCTGATGCGAAACTTAGTTCCATTTTAAACTAATTGTTCTATCTGAATCTAAGTGTTCGATACTGTGCCAGGAGAAGCGCCTGTTCTCTGTAATCTGTGGCGATGCCACTCGAAACCGAATGTGTTCAACGAAACTAAGTCGTCGACCTTATGAGAGACGAAACTCCTGATGGGAAACTTAGTTCCATTTTAAACTAATTGTTCTATCTGAATCTAAGTGTTCGATACTGTACCAGGAGAAGCGCCTGTTCTCTGAAATCTGTGGCGATGCCACTCGAAACCGTATGTGTTCATCGAAACTAAGTGGTCGACCTTGTGAGAGAGGAAACTCCAGATGCGAAACATAGTTCCATTTTAAACTAATTGTTCCATCTGAAACTAAGTGTTCGATAATGTGCCAGGAGAAGCGCCTGTTCTCTGAAATCTGTGGCGATGCCACTCGAAACCGTATACGTTCCACGAAACTAAATGGTCGACCTTGTGAGAGAGGAAACTCCAGATGCGAAACTTAGTTCCATTTTAAACTAATTGTTCTCTCTGAAACTAAGTGTTCGATACTGTGCCAGGAGAAGCGCCTGTTCTCTGAAATCTATGGCGATGCCACTCGAAACCGTATGTGTTCATCGAAACTAAGTGGGCGACCTTGTGAGAGAGGAAACTCCAGATGCGAAGCTTAGTTCCATTTTAACCTAATTGTTCTATCTGAGACTAAGTGTTCCATACTGTGCCAGGAGAAGCGCCTGTTCTCTGAAATCTGCGGCGATGCTACTCGAAACCGTATGTGTTCGACGATACTAAGTGGCTGACGTTGTGAGAGAGGAAACTCCAGATGCGAAGCTTAGTTCCATTTTAACCTAATTGTTCTATCTGAGACTAAGTGTTCGATAGTGTACAAGGAGAAACGCCTGTTCTCTGAAATGTGTGGCGATACCACTCGAAACCGTATGTGTTCGAAGAAACTAAGTGGTCGACCTTGCGAGAGAGGAAACTCTAGATGCGAAACTTAGTTCCATTTTAAACTAATTGTTCTATCTGAAACTCACTGTTCGGTACTGTGCCAGGAGAAGCGCCTGTTCTCTGAAATCTGTGGCGATGCCACTCGAAACCGTATGTGTCGACGAAACTAAGTGGTCGACCTTGTGAGTGAGGAAACTCCAGATGCGAAGCTTAGTTCCATTTTAAACTAATTGTTCTATCTGAAACTAAGTGTTCGATACTGTACCAGGAGAAGCGCCTGTTCTCTGAAATCTGTGGCGATGCCACTCGAAACCGTATGTGTTCATCGAAACTAAGTGGTCGACCTTGTGAGAGAGGAAACTCCAGATGCGAAACATAGTTCCATTTTAAACTAATTGTTCCATCTGAAACTAAGTGTTCGATAATGTGCCAGGAGAAGCGCCTGTTCTCTGAAATCTGTGGCGATGCCACTCGAAACCGTATACGTTCCACGAAACTAAATGGTCGACCTTGTGAGAGAGGAAACTCCAGATGCGAAACTTAGTTCCATTTTAAACTAATTGTTCTCTCTGAAACTAAGTGTTCGATACTGTGCCAGGAGAAGCGCCTGTTCCCTGAACTGTGTGGCGATGCCGCTCGAAACCGTATGTGTTCGACGAAACTAAGTGGTCGACCTTGTGAGAGAGGAAACTCCAGATGCGAAACATAGTTCCATTTTAAACTAATTGTTTCATCTGAAACTAAGTGTTCGATAATGTGCCAGGAGAAGCGACTGTTCTCTGAAATCTGTGGCGATGCCACTCGAAACCGTATACGTTCCACGAAACTAAATGGTGGACCTTGTGAGAGAGGAAACTCCAGATGCGAAACTTAGTTCCATTTTAAACTAATTGTTGTATCTGAAACTAAGTGTTCGGTACTGTGCCAGGAGAAGAGCCTGCTCTCTGAAATCTGTCGCGATGCCACTCGAAACCGTATGTGTTCGACGAAACTAAGTGGTTGATCTTGTGAGAGAGGATATTCCAGATGCGAAACATAGTCCCATTTTAAACTAATTGTTCTGTCTGAAATAAGTGTTCGATACTGCGCCAGGAGAAGCGCCTGTTCTCTGAAATCTGTGGCGATGCCACTCGAAACCGTATGTGTTCGACGAAACTAAGTGGTCGACCTTGTGAGAGAGGAAACTCCAGATGCGAAACTTAGTTCCATTTTAAACTAATTGTTCTATCTGAAACTAAGTTTCGCATCTGGAGTTTCCTCTCCCACAAGGTCGACCACTTAGTTTCGTCGAACACATACGGTTTCGAGTAGCATCGCCACTGATTTCAGAGAACAGGCGCTTCTCCTGGCACAGTATCGAACACTTAGTTTCAGATAGAACAATTAGTTTAAAATGGACCTATGTTTCGCATTCGGAGTTTCCACTCTCACAAGGTCGACCACTTAGTTTCGTCGAACACATACGGTTTCGAGTGGCATCGCCACAGATTTCAGAGAACAGGCGCTTCTCCTGGCGCAGTATCGAACACTTATTTCAGACAGAACAATTAGTTTAAAATGGGACTATGTTTCGCATCTGGAATATCCTCTCTCACAAGATCAACCACTTAGTTTCGTCGAACACATACGGTTTCGAGTGGCATCGCCACACATTTCAGAGAACAGGCGCTACTCCTGGCACAGTATCGAACACTTAGTTTCAGATAGAACAATTTGTTTAAAATGGAACTAAGTCTCGCATTGGAGTTTCCCCTCTCACAAGGTCGACCACTTTGTTTCGTCGAACACATACGGTTTCGAGTAGCATCGCCACCGATGTCAGAGTACAGACGCTTCTCCTGGCACATTATCGAACACTAAGTTTGAGGTAGAACAATTAGTTTAAAATGGGACTATGTTTCGCATCTGGAATATCCTCTCTCACAAGATCAACCACTTAGTTTCGTCGAACACATACGGTTTCGAGTGGCATCGCCACAGATTTCAGAGAACAGGCGCTTCTCCTGGTACAGTATCGAACACTTAGTTTCAGATGGAACATTTAGTTTACAATTGAACTATGTTTCGCATCTGGAGTTTCCTCTCTCACATGGTCGACCACTTACTTTCGTCGAACACATTCGGTTTCGTGTAGCAACGCCACAGATTTCAGAGAACAGGCGCTTCTACTGGCAGTTTATCGAATACTTAGTTTCAGATGGAACATTCGGTTTAAAATGGAAATATGTTTCGCATTTGGAGTTTCCTCCCTCACAAGTTCGACCACTTAGTTTCGTCGAACACATACGGTTTCGAGTAGCATCGCCACAGATTTCAGAGAACATGCGCTTCTCCTGTACAGTATCGAACACTTAGTTACAGATAGAACACTTAGTTTAAAATAGAACTATGTTTCGCATTTGGAGTTTCCTCTCTCACAGGGTCTACCACTTACTTTCGTCGAACACATTCGGTTTCGTGTAGCAACGCCACAGGGTTCAGAACAGGCGCTTCTACTGGCAGTTTATCGAATACTTAGTTTCAGATAGAATATTTAGTTTAAAATGGAAATATGTTTCGCATTTGGAGTTTCCTCCCTCACAAGGTCGACCACTTAGTTTCGTCGAACACATACGGTTTCGAGTAGCATCGCCACAGATTTCAGAGAACAGGCGCTTCTCCTGGCACAGTATCGAACACTTAGTATCAGATAGAACAATTACTTTAAAATGGAACTAAGCTTCGCATCTGGAGTTTCCTCTCTCACAAGGTGGACCACTTAGTTTCGTCGAACACATACGGTTTCGAGGGGCATCGCCACAGATTTCAGAGAACAGGCGCTTCTCCTGGTACAGTATCGAACACTTAGTTTCAGATAGAACAATTCGTTTAACATGGAACAATGTTTCGCATCTCGAGTTTCCTTTCTCACAAGGTCGACTAATTAATTTCGTCGAACACATACGGTTTCGTGTGGCATCGCCACAGATTTCAGAGAACAGGCGCTTCTCCTGGCGCAGTATCGAACACTTATGTCAGACAGAACAATTAGTTTAAAGTGGAACTAAGTCTCGCATCTTGAGATTCCTGTCCCACAAGGTCGAACATTTAGATTCGTCGAACACATACGGTTTCGAGTGCGCATCGCCACACATTTCAGAGAACTGGCGCTTCTCCTAGCACAGTATCGAACACTGAGTTTCTTATAGAACAATTATTTTTAAATAGAAATATGTTTCGCATCTGGAGTATACTCTCTCACAAGGTCGACCACTTAGTTTCGTCGAACACATACGGTTTCGAGTGGCATCGCCACACATCTCAGAGAACAGGCGCTTCTCCTGGCACAGTATCGAACACTTAATGTCAGATAGAACAATTATTTTAAAATGGAACTAAGATTCGCATCTGGAGTATCCTCACTCAAAGATCAAACACTTACTTTCGTCGAACTCATACGGTTTCGAGTGGCATCGCTACACATTTCAGAGAACAGGCGGTTCTCCTGGCACAGTGTCCAACACATAGTTTCAGATAGAACAATTAGTTTAAAATGGAACTAAGTTTCGCATCTGGAGTTTCCTCTCTCACAGGGTCGACCACTTAGTTTCGTCGAACACATACGTTTTCGAGTAGCATCGCAACAGATTTCAAAGAACAGGCGCTTCTCATGGCACAGTATCGAGCACTTAGTTTCAGATAGAACAATATGTTTAAAATGGAACTATGTTTCGCATCTGGAGTTTCCTCTCCCACAAAGTCGACCACTTAGTTTCCTCGAACACATACGGTTTCGAGTAGCATCGCCAGAGATTTCAGAGAACAGGCGCTTCTCCTGGCACAGTATCGAACACTTAGTTTCAGATAGAACAATTAGTTTAAAATGGAACAATGTTTCGCATCTGGAGTATCCTCCCTCACAAGATCAACCACTTAGTTTGTCGAACACATACGGTTTCGAGTGGCATCGCCACACATTTCAGAGAACAGGCGCTCCTCCTGGCACAGTATCGAACACTTAGTGTCAGATAGAACAATTATTTTAAAATGGAACTAAGATTCGCATCTGGAGTTTCCTCTCTCACAAGGTCGGCCACTTAGTTTCGTCGAACACATACGGTTTAGAGTGGCATCGCCACAGATTTCAGAGAACAGGCGCTTCTCCTGGCACAGTAACGAACACTTAGTATCAGATAGAACAATTACTTTAAAATGGAACTAAGATTCGCATCTGGAGTATCCTCCCTCAAAGATCAACCACTTACTTTCGTCGAACTCATACGGTTTCGAGTGGCATCGCTACACATTTCAGAGAACAGGCGATTCTCCTGGCACATTGTCGAACACATAGTTTCAGATAGAACAATTAGTTTAAAATGCAACTAAGTTTCGCATCTGGAGTTTCCTCTCCCACAAGGTCGACCACTAAGTTTCCTCGAACACATACGGTTTCGAGTAGCATCGCGACAGATTTCAGAGAGCAGGCTCTTCTCCTGGCACAGTACCGAACACTTAGTTTCAGATACAACAATTAGTTTAAAATGGAACTAAGTTTCGCATCTGGAGTTTCCTCTCTCACAAGGTCGGCCACTTAGTATCGTCGAACACATACGGTTTCGAGCGGCATCGCCACAGATTTCGGAGAACAGGCGCTTCTCCTGGCACAGTATCGAACACTTAGTTTCAGATAGAACTATTAGTTTAAAATGGAACTAAGCTTCGCATCTGGAGTTTCCTCTCTCACAAGGTCGACCACTTAGTTTCGATTAACACATACGGTTTCGAGTAGCATCCCCACCGATTTCAGAGAACAGGCGCTACTCCTGGCACAGTATCGAACACTTAGTTTCAGATAGAACAATTAGTTTAAAATGGTACTAAGTTTCGCATCTGGAGTTTCCTCTCTCACAAGGCAGCCACTTAGTTTCGTTTAACACATTCGGTTTCGAGTAGCATCGCCACAGATTTCAGAGAACAGGCGCTTCTCCTGGCACAGTATCGAACACTTAGTATCAGATAGAACAATTAGTTTAAAATGGAACTAAGCTGCAAATCTGGAGTTTCCTCTCTCACAAGGCGGCCACTTAGTTTCGTCGAACACATTCGGTTTCGAGTTGCATCGTCACAGATTTCAGAGAACAGGCGCTTCGCTTGGCACAGTATCGAACACTTAGTTTCAGGGAGAACAATTAGTTTAAAATGGTACTAAGTTTCGCATATGGAGTTTCCTCTCCCACAAGATCGACCACTAAGTTTCCTCGAACACATACGGTTTCGAGTAGCATCGCGACAGATTTCAGAGAGCAGGCTCTTCTCCTGGCACAGTATCGAACACTTAGTGTCAGATAGAACAATTATTTTAAAATGGAACTAAGATTCGCATCTGGAGTTTCCTCTCTCACAAGGTCGGCCACTTAGTTTCGTCGAACACATACGGTTTAGAGTGGCATCGCCACAGATTTCAGAGAACAGGCGCTTCTCCTGGCACAGTATCGAACACTTAGTATCAGATAGAACAATTACTTTAAAATGGAACTAAGATTCGCATCTGGAGTATCCTCCCTCAAAGATCAACCACTTACTTTCGTCGAACTCATACGGTTTCGAGTGGCATCGCTACACATTTCAGAGAACAGGCGGTTCTCCTGGCACATTGTCGAACACATAGTTTCAGATAGAACAATTAGTTTAAAATGCAACTAAGTTTCGCATCTGGAGTTTCCTCTCCCACAAGGTCGACCACTAAGTTTCCTCGAACACATACGGTTTCGAGTAGCATCGCGACAGATTTCAGAGAGCAGGCTCTTCTCCTGGCACAGTACCGAACACTTAGTTTCAGATACAACAATTAGTTTAAAATGGAACTAAGTTTCGCATCTGGAGTTTCCTCTCTCACAAGGTCGGCCACTTAGTATCGTCGAACACATACGGTTTCGAGCGGCATCGCCACAGATTTCGGAGAACAGGCGCTTCTCCTGGCACAGTATCGAACACTTAGTTTCAGATAGAACTATTAGTTTAAAATGGAACTAAGCTTCGCATCTGGAGTTTCCTCTCTCACAAGGTCGACCACTTAGTTTCGATTAACACATACGGTTTCGAGTAGCATCCCCACCGATTTCAGAGAACAGGCGCTACTCCTGGCACAGTATCGAACACTTAGTTTCAGATAGAACAATTAGTTTAAAATGGTACTAAGTTTCGCATCTGGAGCTTCCTCTCTCACAAGGCAGCCACTTAGTTTCGTTTAACACATTCGGTTTCGAATAGCATCGCCACAGATTTCAGAGAACAGGCGCTTCTCCTGGCACAGTATCGAACACTTAGTATCAGATAGAACAATTAGTTTAAAATGGAACTAAGCTGCAAATCTGGAGTTTCCTCTCTCACAAGGCGGCCACTTAGTTTCGTCGAACACATTCGGTTTCGAGTTGCATCGTCACAGATTTCAGAGAACAGGCGCTTCGCTTGGCACAGTATCGAACACTTAGTTGCAGGGAGAACAATTAGTTTAAAATGGTACTAAGTTTCGCATATGGAGTTTCCTCTCCCACAAGGTCGACCACTAAGTTTCCTCGAACACATACGGTTTCGAGTAGCATCGCGACAGATTTCAGAGAGCAGGCTCTTCTCCTGGCACAGTACCGAACACTTAGTTTCAGATACAACAATTAGTTTAAAATGGAACTAAGTTTCGCATCTGGAGTTTCCTCTCTCACAAGGTCGGCCACTTAGTATCGTCGAACACATACGGTTTCGAGCGGCATCGCCACAGATTTCGGAGAACAGGCGCTTCTCCTGGCACAGTATCGAACACTTAGTTTCAGATAGAACTATTAGTTTAAAATGGAACTAAGCTTCGCATCTGGAGTTTCCTCTCTCACAAGGTCGACCACTTAGTTTCGATTAACACATACGGTTTCGAGTAGCATCGCCACCGATTTCAGAGAACAGGCGCTACTCCTGGCACAGTATCGAACACTTAGTTTCAGATAGAACAATTAGTTTAAAATGGTACTAAGTTTCGCATCTGGAGTTTCCTCTCTCACAAGGCAGCCACTTAGTTTCGTTTAACACATTCGGTTTCGAGTAGCATCGCCACAGATTTCAGAGAACAGGCGCTTCTCCTGGCACAGTATCGAACACTTAGTATCAGATAGAACAATTAGTTTAAAATGGAACTAAGCTGCAAATCTGGAGTTTCCTCTCTCACAAGGCGGCCACTTAGTTTCGTGGAACACATTCGGTTCGAGTTGCATCGTCACAGATTTCAGAGAACAGGCGCTTCGCTTGGCACAGTATCGAACACTTAGTTTCAGAGAGAACAATTAGTTTAAATTGGAACTATGTTTCGCATCTGGAGTTTCTTCTCTCAGAAGGTCGACTACTTTGTTTCTTCGAACACATACGGTTTAGAGTAGCATCGCCACAGATTTCAGAGAACAGGCGCTTCTCCTGGCACAGTATCGAACACTTAGTTTAAAATGGAACTATGTTTCGCATATGGAGTTTCCTCTCTCACAAGGTCGACCACATACGGTTACGAGTAGCATCGCCACAGATTTCAGAGAACTGGCGCTTCTCCTGGCACAGTATCGAACACTTAGTTTCAGAGAGAACAATTAGTTTAAATTGGAACTATGTTTCGCATCTGGAGTTTCCTCTCTCACAAGGTCGACCACTTAATTTCGTTGAACACATACGGTTTCGAGTGGTATCGCCACACATTTCCGAGAACAGGCGTTTCTCCTGGTACACTATCGAACACTTAGTTTCAGAAAGAACAATTAGGTTAAAATGGAACTAAGCTTCGCATCTGGAGTTTCCTCTCTCACAAGGTCGACCACTTAGTTTCGTCGACACATACGGTTTGGAGTGGCATCGCCACAGATTTCAGAGAACAGGCGCTTCTCCTGGCACAGTATCGAACACTTAGTATCAGATAGAACTATTAGTTTAAAATGGAACTAAGCATCGCATCTGGAGTTTCCTCTCTCACAAGGTCGACCACTTAGTTTCGTCGAACACATACGGTTTAGAGTAGCATCGCCACACAGTTCAGAGAACAGGCGCTTCTCCTGGCACCTTATCGAACACTTAGTTTAAGATAGAACAATAAGATTAAAATGGAACTAAGTTTCGCATCTGGAGTTTCCTCTCTCACAAGGTCGACGACTTAGTTTCGTTGAACACATTCGGTTTCGAGTGGCATCGCCACAGATTTCAGAGAACAGGCGCTTCTCCTGGTACAGTATCGAACACCTAGATTCAGATAGAACAATTAGTTTAAAATGGAACTAAGTTTCGCATAAGGAGTTTCCTCTCTCATAAGATCGACGACTTAGTTTCGTTGAACACATTCGGTTTCGAGTGGCATCGCCACAGATTTCAGAGAACAGGCGCTTCTCCTGGCACAGTACCGAACACTTAGTTTCAGATAGAACAATTAGTTTAAAATGGAACTAAGTTTCGCATCTAGAGTTTCCTCTCTCGCAAGGTCGACCACTTAGTTTCTTCGAACACATACGGTTTCGAGTGGTATCGCCACACATTTCAGAGAACAGGCGTTTCTCCTGGTACACTATCGAACACTTAGTTTCAGATAGAACAATTAGGTTAAAATGGAACTAAGCTTCGCATCTGGAGTTTCCTCTCTCACAAGGTCGACCACTTAGTTTCGATGAACACATACGGTTTCGAGTGGCATCGCCACAGATTTCAGAGAACAGGCGCTTCTCCTGGTACAGTATCGAACACTTAGATTCAGATAGAACAATTAGTTTAAAATGGAACTAAGTTTCGCATCAGGAGTTTCCTCTCTCATAAGGTCGACGACTTAGTTTCGTTGAACACATTCGGGTTCGAGTGGCATCGCCAC
Source organism: Nysson spinosus (assembly GCA_910591585.2). Taxonomy (NCBI): domain Eukaryota; kingdom Metazoa; phylum Arthropoda; class Insecta; order Hymenoptera; family Crabronidae; genus Nysson; species Nysson spinosus. The sequence continues at coordinate 1,957,724 of CAJUYC020000091.1, read as the reverse complement.
AGATTACAGAGAACAGGCGCATCTCCTGGCACAGTATCGAACACTTACTTCAGACAGAACAATTAGTTTAAAATGGAAATCTGTTTCGCATCTGGAGTATCCTCTCTCACAAGGTCAACCACTTAGTTTCGTCGAACACATACGGTTTCGAGTGGCATCGCCACAGATTTCAGAGAACAGGCGCTACTCCTGGCCCAGTATCGAACACTTAGTTTCAGATAGAACAATTAGTTTTAAATGGAACTAAGTTTCGCATCTGGAGTTTGCTCTCTCACAAGGTCGACCACTTAATTTCGTTGAACACATACGGTTTCGAGTGGCAACGCCACAGATTTCAGAGAACAGGCGCTTCTCCTGGCACAGTATCGAACACTTAGTATCAGATAGAACAATTAGTTTAAAATGGAACTAAGTTTCGCATCTAGAGTTTCCTCTCTCGCAATGTCGACCACTTAGTTTCTTCGAACACATACGGTTTCGAGTGGTATCGCCACACATTTCAGAGAACAGGCGTTTCTCCTGGTACACTATCGAACACTTAGTTTCAGATAGAACAATTAGGTTAAAATGGAACTAAGTTTCGCATCTGGAGTTTCCTCTCTCAGAAGGTCGACCACTTAGTTTCGTCGAACACATACGGTTTAGAGTAGCATCGCCACAGATTTCAGAGAACAGGCGCTTCTCCTGAAAACCTTATCGAACACTTAGTTTCAGACAGAACAATTAGTTTAAAATGGAACTATGTTTCGCATCTGAAGTTTCCTCTCTCACAAGGTCGGCCACTTAGTTTCGTCGAACACATACGGTTGCGAGTGGCATCGCCACACATTTCAGAGAACAGGCGCTTCTCCTGGCACAGTATCGAACACTTAGTTTCAGATAGAACAATTAGTTTAAAATGGAACTAAGTTTCGCATCTGAAGTTTCCTCTCCCACAAGGTCGGCCACTTAGTTTCGTCGAACACATACGGTTTCGAGAAGCATCGCGACAGATTTCAGAGAACAGGCACTTCTCCTGGCACAGTATCGGACACATAGTTTCAGATAGAACAAATAGTTTAAAATGGTACTAAGTTTCGCATCTGGAGTTTCCTCCCTCACAAGGCGGCCACTTAGTTTCGTGGAAAACATTCGGGTTCGAGTAGCATCGCCACAGATTTCAGAGAACAGGCGCTTCTACTGGCACAGTATCGAACACATAGTTTCAGATAGAACCTTTAGTTTAAAATGGAACTAAGTTTCGCTGTTGGAGTTTCCTCTCTCACAAGGTCGACCACTTAGTTTCGTCGAACACATACCGTTTCGAGTGCGCATCGCCACAGATTTCAGAGAACAGGCGCTTCTCCTGGCACAGTATCGAACACTTAGTTTCAGATAGAACTATTAGTTTAAAATGGAACTATGTTTCGCATCTGGAGTTTCCTCTCTCACATGGTCGACCACTGAGTTTCGTCGAACACATACGGTTTCGAGTGGCATCGCCACAGATTTCACATAACGGCGCTTCTCCTGGCACAGTATGGAACACTTCGTTTCAGATAGAACAATTAGTTTAAAATAGAACAATGTTTCGCATCTGGAGTTTCCTTTCTCACAAGGTCGACAACTTAATTTCGACGAACACCTACGTTTTCGAGTAGCATCGCCACAGATTTCACATAACGGCGCTTCTCCTGGCACAGTATGGAACACTTAGTTTCGGATAGAACAATTAGTTTAAAATGGAACTAAGTTTCGCACCTGGAGTTTCCTCCCTCACAAGGTCGACAACTTAATTTCGTCGAACACATACGGTTTCGAGTGGCATCGCCACAGATTTCACATAACGGCGCTTCTCCTGGCACAGTATGGAACACTTCGTTTCAGATAGAACAATTAGTTTAAAATAGAACAATGTTTCGCATCTGGAGTTTCCTTTCTCACAAGGTCGACAACTTAATTTCGTCGAACACATACGGTTTCGAGTGGCATCGCCACAGATTTCAGAGAACAGGCGCTTCTCCTGGCACAGTAATGAACACTTAGTTTCAGATAGAACAATTAGTGTAAAATGGAACTAAGTTTTGCATCTGGAGTTTCCCCTCCCACAAGGTCGACCACTTAGTTTCGTTGAACACATACGGTTTCGAGTGGCAACGCCACAGATTTCAGAGAACAGGCGCTTCTCCTGGCAGAGTATCGAACACTTAGTTTCAGAGAGAACAATTAGTTCAAAATGGACCTATGTTCCGCATTTGGAGTTTCCTCCCTCACAAGTTCGACCACTTAGTTTCGTGGAACACATACGGTTTCGAGTGGCATCGCCACAGGTTTCAGAGAACAGGCGCTTCTACTGGCAGAGTATCGAATACTTATTTTCAGATAGAACATTTAGTTTAAAATGGAACTAAGTTTCGCATCCGGAGTTTCCTCTCTCAAAAGGTCGACCACTTAGTTTCGTCGAACACATACGGTTTCGAGTGGCATCGCCACAGTTTTCAGAGAACTGGCGCTTCTCCTGGCACAGTATCGAACACTTAGTTTCAGATAGAACAATTAGTTTAAAATGGAAATATGTTTCTCATTTGGAGTTTCCTCCCTCACAAGGTCGACCACTTAGTTTCGTGGAACACATACGGTTTCGAGTGGCATCGCCACAGATTTCAGAGCACAGGCGCTTCTCCTGGCACAGTGTCGATCACATAGTTTCAGATAGAACAATTAGTTGAGAATGGAACTAAGTTTTGCATCTGGAGTTTCCTCTCTGACAAGGTCAACCACTTAGTTTCGTGGAACACATGCGGTTTCGAATAGCATCGCCACCGATTTCAGAGAACAGGCGCTTCTCCTGGCACAGTACCGAACACTTAGTTTCAAATAGAAAAATTAGTTTAAAATGGAACTATGTTTCGCATTTGGAGTTTCCTCTCTCAAAAGGTCGACCACTTAGTTTCGTCGAACACATACGGTTTCGAGTCGCATCGCCACAGGTTTCAGAGAACTGGCGCTTCTCCCGGCACAGTATCGAACACTTAGTTTCAGATAGAACAATTAGTTTAAAATGGAAATATGTTTCTCATTTGGAGTTTCCTCCCTCACAAGTTCGACCACTTAGTTTCGTGGAACACATACGGTTTCGAGTGGCATCGCCACAGGTTTCAGAGAACAGGCGCTTCTACTGCCAGAGTATCGAATACTTATTTTCAGATAGAACATTTATTTTAAAATGGAACTATGTTTCGCATCTGGAGTTTCCTCTCTCACATGGTCGACCACTGAGTTTCGTCGAACACATACGGTTTCGAGTGGCATCGCCACAGATTTCACATAACGGCGCTTCTCCTGGCACAGTATGGAACACTTCGTTTCAGATAGAACAATTAGTTTAAAATAGAACAATGTTTCGCATCTGGAGTTTCCTTTCTCACAAGGTCGACAACTTAATTTCGACGAACACCTACGTTTTCGAGTAGCATCGCCACAGATTTCACATAACGGCGCTTCTCCTGGCACAGTATGGAACACTTAGTTTCGGATAGAACAATTAGTTTAAAATGGAACTAAGTTTCGCACCTGGAGTTTCCTCCCTCACAAGGTCGACAACTTAATTTCGTCGAACACATACGGTTTCGAGTGGCATCGCCACAGATTTCACATAACGGCGCTTCTCCTGGCACAGTATGGAACACTTCGTTTCAGATAGAACAATTAGTTTAAAATAGAACAATGTTTCGCATCTGGAGTTTCCTTTCTCACAAGGTCGACAACTTAATTTCGTCGAACACATACGGTTTCGAGTGGCATCGCCACAGATTTCAGAGAACAGGCGCTTCTCCTGGCACAGTAATGAACACTTAGTTTCAGATAGAACAATTAGTGTAAAATGGAACTAAGTTTTGCATCTGGAGTTTCCCCTCCCACAAGGTCGACCACTTAGTTTCGTTGAACACATACGGTTTCGAGTGGCAACGCCACAGATTTCAGAGAACAGGCGCTTCTCCTGGCAGAGTATCGAACACTTAGTTTCAGAGAGAACAATTAGTTCAAAATGGACCTATGTTCCGCATTTGGAGTTTCCTCCCTCACAAGTTCGACCACTTAGTTTCGTGGAACACATACGGTTTCGAGTGGCATCGCCACAGGTTTCAGAGAACAGGCGCTTCTACTGGCAGAGTATCGAATACTTATTTTCAGATAGAACATTTAGTTTAAAATGGAACTAAGTTTCGCATCCGGAGTTTCCTCTCTCAAAAGGTCGACCACTTAGTTTCGTCGAACACATACGGTTTCGAGTGGCATCGCCACAGTTTTCAGAGAACTGGCGCTTCTCCTGGCACAGTATCGAACACTTAGTTTCAGATAGAACAATTAGTTTAAAATGGAAATATGTTTCTCATTTGGAGTTTCCTCCCTCACAAGGTCGACCACTTAGTTTCGTGGAACACATACGGTTTCGAGTGGCATCGCCACAGATTTCAGAGCACAGGCGCTTCTCCTGGCACAGTGTCGATCACATAGTTTCAGATAGAACAATTAGTTGAGAATGGAACTAAGTTTTGCATCTGGAGTTTCCTCTCTGACAAGGTCAACCACTTAGTTTCGTGGAACACATGCGGTTTCGAATAGCATCGCCACCGATTTCAGAGAACAGGCGCTTCTCCTGGCACAGTACCGAACACTTAGTTTCAAATAGAAAAATTAGTTTAAAATGGAACTATGTTTCGCATTTGGAGTTTCCTCTCTCAAAAGGTCGACCACTTAGTTTCGTCGAACACATACGGTTTCGAGTCGCATCGCCACAGGTTTCAGAGAACTGGCGCTTCTCCCGGCACAGTATCGAACACTTAGTTTCAGATAGAACAATTAGTTTAAAATGGAAATATGTTTCTCATTTGGAGTTTCCTCCCTCACAAGTTCGACCACTTAGTTTCGTGGAACACATACGGTTTCGAGTGGCATCGCCACAGGTTTCAGAGAACAGGCGCTTCTACTGCCAGAGTATCGAATACTTATTTTCAGATAGAACATTTATTTTAAAATGGAACTAAGTTTCGCATCCGGAGTTACCTCTCTCAAAAGGTCGACCACTTAGTTTCGTCGAACACATACGGTTTCGAGTGGCATCGCCACAGGTTTCAGAGAACTGGCGCTTCTCCTGGCACAGTATCGAACACTTAGTTTCAGATAGAACAATTAGTTTAAAATGGAAATATGTTTCTCATTTGGAGTTTCCTCCCTCACAAGGTCGACCACTTAGTTTCGTCGAACACATACGGTTTCGAGTGGCATCGCCACAGATTTCAGAGCACAGGCGCTTCTCCTGGCACAGTGTCGATCACATAGTTTCAGATAGAACAATTAGTTGAGAATGCAACTAAGTTTTGCATCTGGAGTTTCCTCTCTCACAAGGTCAACCACTTAGTTTCGTGGAACACATGCGGTTTCGAATAGCATCGCCATCGTATTCAGAGAACAGGCTCTTCTCCTGGCGCAGTATCGAACACTCAGTTAGAGATAGAACAATTAGTTTAAAATGGAACTAAGTTTCGCATCTGGAGTTTCTTCTCTCAGAAGGTCGACCACTTAGTTTCGTCGAACACATACGGTTTAGAGTAGCATCGCCACAGATTTCAGGGAACAGGCGCTTCTCCTGGCACAGTATCGAACACATAGTTTCAGATAGAACAATTAGTTTAAAATGGAACTAAGTTTCGCATCTGGAGTTTCCTCTCTCACAAGGCGGCCACTGAGTTTCGTGGAACACTTTCGGTTTCGAGTAGTATCGCCACAGATTTCAGAGAACAGGCGCTGCTCCTGGCACAGTATCGAACACTAAGTTTCAGAGAGAACTATTAGTTTAAAATGGAACTATGTTTCGCATCTGGAGTTTCCTCTCTCACATGGTCGACCACTGAGTTTCGTCGAACACATACGGTTTCGAGTGGCATCGCCACAGATTTCACATAACGGCGCTTCTCCTGGCACAGTATGGAACACTTAGTTTCAGATAGAACAATTAGTTTAAAATGGAACTAAGTTTCGCATCTGGAGTTTCCTTTCTCACAAGGTCGACAACTTAATTTCGTCGAACACATACGGTTTCAAGTGGCATCGCCACAGATTTCACATAACGGCGCTTCTCCTGGCACAGTATGGAACACTTCGTTTCAGATAGAACAATTAGTTTAAAATAGAACAATGTTTCGCATCTGGAGTTTCCTTTCTCACAAGGTCGACAACTTAATTTCGTCGAACACATACGGTTTCGAGTGGCATCGCCACAGATATCAGAGAACAGGCGCTTCTCCTGGCACATTATCGAACACTTAGTTTCAGATAGAACAATTAGTTTAAAATGGAAATATGTTTCTCATTTGGAGTTTCCTCCCTCACAAGGTCGACCACTTAGTTTCGTCGAACACATACGGTTTCGAGTGGCATCGCCACAGATTTCAGAGCACAGGCGCTTCTCCTGGCACAGTGTCGATCACATAGTTTCAGATAGAACAATTAGTTGAGAATGCAACTAAGTTTTGCATCTGGAGTTTCCTCTCTCACAAGGTCAACCACTTAGTTTCGTGGAACACATGCGGTTTCGAATAGCATCGCCATCGTCTTCAGAGAACAGGCTCTTCTCCTGGCGCAGTATCGAACACTCAGTTAGAGATAGAACAATTAGTTTAAAATGGAACTAAGTTTCGCATCTGGAGTTTCTTCTCTCAGAAGGTCGACCACTTAGTTTCGTCGAACACATACGGTTTAGAGTAGCATCGCCACAGATTTCAGGGAACAGGCGCTTCTCCTGGCACAGTATCGAACACATAGTTTCAGATAGAACAATTAGTTTAAAATGGAACTAAGTTTCGCATCTGGAGTTTCCTCTCTCACAAGGCGGCCACTGAGTTTCGTGGAACACTTTCGGTTTCGAGTAGTATCGCCACAGATTTCAGAGAACAGGCGCTGCTCCTGGCACAGTATCGAACACTAAGTTTCAGAGAGAACTATTAGTTTAAAATGGAACTATGTTTCGCATCTGGAGTTTCCTCTCTCACATGGTCGACCACTGAGTTTCGTCGAACACATACGGTTTCGAGTGGCATCGCCACAGATTTCACATAACGGCGCTTCTCCTGGCACAGTATGGAACACTTAGTTTCAGATAGAACAATTAGTTTAAAATGGAACTAAGTTTCGCATCTGGAGTTTCCTTTCTCACAAGGTCGACAACTTAATTTCGTCGAACACATACGGTTTCGAGTGGCATCGCCACAGATTTCACATAACGGCGCTTCTCCTGGCACAGTATGGAACACTTCGTTTCAGATAGAACAATTAGTTTAAAATAGAACAATGTTTCGCATCTGGAGTTTCCTTTCTCACAAGGTCGACAACTTAATTTCGTCGAACACATACGGTTTCGAGTGGCATCGCCACAGATATCAGAGAACAGGCGCTTCTCCTGGCACATTATCGAACACTTAGTTTCAGATAGAACAATTTGTTTAAAATGGAACTAAGTTTCGCATCTGGAGTTTCCTCCCTCACAAGGTCGACCATTTAGATTCGCCGAACACATACGGTTTCGAGGAGCATCGCCACAGATTTCAGAGAACGGGCGCTTCTCCTGGCACAGTATCGAACACTTAATATCATATAGAACAATTATGTTAAAATGGAATTAAGTTTCGCATTTGGAGTTTCCTTTCTCACAAGGTCGACAACTTCGTTTCGTCGAACAAATACGGTTTCGAGGGGCATCGCCACAGATTTCAGGGAACAGGCGCTTCTCCTGGCACAGTATCGATCACTTAGTGTCAGATACAACAATTAGTTTAAAATGGAACTATGTTTCGCATCTGGAGATTCCTCTCTCACTAGGTCGACCATTTAGATTCGTCGAACACGTACGGTTTCGAGTAGCATCGCCACAGATTTCACGGAACTGGCGCTTCTCCTGGCACAGTATCGATCACTTTCAGATGGAACAATTAGTTTAAAATGGAACTAAGTTTCGCATCTGACGTTTCCTCTGTCACAAGGTCGGCCACTTAGTTTAGTCAAACACATACGGTTTCGAGTTGCATAGCCACAGATCTCAGAGAACCGGCGCTTCCCCTGGCACAGTATCGAACTCTTAGTTTCAGAGAAAACAATTAGTTTAACATGGAACTAAGCTTCGTATCTGGAGTTCCCTCTCTCACAACGTGGACCACTTAGTTTCGTCGAACACATACGGTTTCGAGTGGCATCGCCACAGATTTCAGAGAACAGGCGCTTCTCCTGGCAGAGTATCGAACACTCAGTTTCAGATAGAACAATTAGTTTAAAATGGAACTAAGTTTTGCATCTGGAGTTTCCTCTCTGACAAGGTCAACCACTTAGTTTCGTGGAACACATGCGGTTTCGAATAGCATCGCCACCGATTTCAGAGAACAGGCGCTTCTCCTGGCACAGTACCGAACACTTAGTTTCAAATAGAAATATTAGTTTAAAATGGAACTAAGTTTCGCATCTGGAGTTTCCTCTCTCACAAGGTCGACCACTTAGTTTCGTCGAAAACATACGTTTTCGAGTGGCATCGCCACAGATTTCAGAGAACGGGCACTTCTCCTGGCACAGTATCGAACACTTGCAGATAGAACAATTAGTTTAAAATGGAACTAAGTTTCGCATTTGGAGTTTCCTCTCTCACAAGGTCGGCCATTTAGATTCGTCGAACACAAACGGTTTCGAGTAGCATCGCCACAGATGTCAGAGAACAGGCGCTTCTCCTGGCACAGTATCGAACACTTTCAGAAAGAACAATTAGTTTAAATTGGAACTAAGTTTCGCAGCTGGAGATTCCTCTCTCAGAAGGTCGACCACTTAGTTTCGTCGAACACATACGGTTTCGAGTAGCATCGCGACAGAGTTCAGAGAACAGGCGCTTCTCCTGGCACAATATCGAACACTTAGTTTCAGATAGAACAATTAGTTTAAAATGGAAATAAGTTTCGCATCTGGAGTTTCCTCCCTCACAAGGTCGAACACATACGGTTTCGAGTAGCAACGCCACAGATTTCAGAGAACAGGCGCTGCTCCTGGCACAGTATCGAACACGTATTTCAGACAGAACAATTAGTTTAAAATGTAACTATGTTTCGCATCTGGAGTATCCTCCCTCACAAGGTCGACTACTTAGTTTCGTCGAACACATACGGTTTCGAGTGGCATCGCCACAGATTTCAGAGAACAGGCGCTTCTCCTGGCACAGTATCGAAAACTTAGTTTCAGGTAGAGCAATAAGTTTAAAATGGAACTATGTTTCGCATTTGGAGTATCCCCTCTCACAAGGTCGACCACTTAGTTTCGTCGAACACACACGGTTTCGAGTGGCATCGCCACAGATTTCAGAGAACAGGCGCTTCTCCTGGCACAGTCTCGAACACTTAGTTACAGATAGAACACTTAGTTTAAAATGGAACTCTGTTTCGTATTTGGAGTTTCCTCTCTCACAAGGTGGACCACTCAGTTTCGTCGAACACATACGGTTTCGAGTAGCATCGCGACAGAGTTCAGAGAACAGGCGCTTCTCCTGGCACAATATCGAACACTTAGTTTCAGATAGAACAATTAGTTTAAAATGGAACTAAGTTTCGCATCTGGAGTTTCCTCCCTCACGAGGTCGACCACTTAGTTTCGTCGAACACATACGGTTTCGAGTGGCATCGCCACAGATTTCAGAGAGCAGGCGCTGCTCCTGGCACAGTATCGAACACGTATTTCAGACAGAACAATTAGTTTAAAATGTAACTATGTTTCGCATCTGGAGTATCCTCCCTCACAAGGTCGACTACTTAGTTTCGTCGAACACATACGGTTTCGAGTGGCATCGCCACAGATTTCAGAGAACAGGCGCTTCTCCTGGCACATTATCGAAAAATTAGTTTCAGGTAGAGCAATAAGTTTAAAATGGAACTATGTTTCGCATTTGGAGTATCCCCTCTCACAAGGTCGACCACTTAGTTTCGTCGAACACACACGGTTTCGAGTGGCATCGCCACAGATTTCAGAGAACAGGCGCTTCTCCTGGCACAGTCTCGAACACTTAGTTACAGATAGAACACTTAGTTTAAAATGGAACTCTGTTTCGTATTTGGAGTTTCCTCTCTCACAAGGTGGACCACTCAGTTTCGTCAAACACATACGGTTTCGAGTGGCATCGCCACAGAGTTCAGAGAACAGGCGCTTCTCCTGGCACAATATCGAACACTTAGTTTCAGATAGAACAATTAGTTTAAAATGGAAATAAGTTTCGCATCTGGAGTTTCCTCCCTCACAAGGTCGACCACTTAGTTTCGTCGAACACATACGGTTTCGAGTAGCAACGCCACAGATTTCAGAGAACAGGCGCTGCTCCTGGCACAGTATCGAACACGTATTTCAGACAGAACAATTAGTTTAAAATGTAACTATGTTTCGCATCTGGAGTATCCTCCCTCACAAGGTCGACCACTTAGTTTCGTCGAACACACACGGTTTCGAGTGGCATCGCCACAGATTTCAGAGAACAGGCGCTTCTCCTGGCACAGTATCGAAAACTTAGTTTCAGATAGAACAATTTGTTTAAAATGAACCTAAGTTTCGCTTCTGGAGTTTCCTCTCTCACAAGGTCGACCATTTAGATTCGTCGAACACATACGGTTTCGAGTGGCGTCGCCACAGATTTCAGAGAACAGGCGCTTCTCCTGGCACAGTATCGAACACTTAGTTTCAGATGGAACATTTGGTTTAAAATGGAACTAAGTTTCGCATCTGAAGTTTCCTCTCGCACAAGGTCGGCCACTTAGTTTCGTCGAACACACACGGTTTCGAGTGGCATCGCCACAGATTTCAGAGAACAGGCGTTTCTCCTGCCACAGTATCGAGCACTTAGTTTCAGATGGAACATTTAGTTTAAAATTGAACTATGTTTCGCATTTGGAGTTTCCTCTCTCACAAGGTCGGCCACTTAGTTTCGTCGAACACATACGGTTTCGAGTGGCATCGCCACAGATTTTAGCGAACAGGCGCATCTCCTGGCACATTATCGAAAACTTAGTTTCAGATAGAACAATTGGTTTAAAATGGAGCTATGTTTTGCATCTGGAGTTTCATCTCTCACAAGGTCGACCATTTAGATTCGTCGAACACATACGGTTTCGAGTGGCGTCGCCACAGATTTCAGAGAACAGACGCTTCTCCTGGCACAGTATCGAACACTTAGTTTCAGATGGAACATTTGGTTTAAAATGGAACTAAGTTTCGCATCTGAAGTTTCCTCTCGCACAAGGTCGGCCACTTAGTTTCGTCGAACACACACGGTTTCGAGTGGCATCGCCACAGATTTCAGAGAACAGGCGTTTCTCCTGCCACAGTATCGAGCACTTAGTTTCAGATGGAACATTTAGTTTAAAATTGAACTATGTTTCGCATCTGGAGTATCCTCCCTCACAAGGTCGACCACTTAGTTTCGTCGAACACATACGGTTTCGAGTGGCATCGCCACAGATTTCAGAGAGCAGGCGCTGCTCCTGGCACAGTATCGAACACGTATTTCAGACAGAACAATTAGTTTAAAATGTAACTATGTTTCGCATCTGGAGTATCCTCCCTCACAAGGTCGACTACTTAGTTTCGTCGAACACATACGGTTTCGAGTGGCATCGCCACAGATTTCAGAGAACAGGCGCTTCTCCTGGCACAGTATCGAAAACTTAGTTTCAGGTAGAGCAATAAGATTAAAATGGAACTATGTTTCGCATTTGGAGTATCCCCTCTCACAAGGTCGACCACTTAGTTTCGTCGAACACACACGGTTTCGAGTGGCATCGCCACAGATTTCAGAGAACAGGCGCTTCTCCTGGCACAGTCTCGAACACTTAGTTACAGATAGAACACTTAGTTTAAAATGGAACTCTGTTTCGTATTTGGAGTTTCCTCTCTCACAAGGTGGACCACTCAGTTTCGTCAAACACATACGGTTTCGAGTGGCATCGCCACAGATTTCGGAGAACAGGCGCTTCTCCTAGCACAGTATCGAACACTTAGTATCAGATAGAACAATTACTTTAAAATGGAACTAAGCTTCGCATCTCGAGATTCCTCTCTCACAAGGTGGACCACTTAGTTTCATCGAACATATACGGTTTCGAGTAGCATCGCCACTGATTTCAGAGATCAGGCGCCTCTCCTGGCACAGTATCGAACACTTAGTTTCAGATAGAACAATTTGTTTAAAATGGACCTAAGTTTCGCATCTGGAGTTTCCTCTCACAAGGTCGACCATTTAGATTCGTCGAACACATACGGTTTCGAGTGGCATCGCCACAGATTTCAGAGAACAGGCGCTTCTCCTGGCACAGTATCGAACACTTAGTTTCAGATGGAACATTTGGTTTAAAATGGAACTAAGTTTAGCATCTGGAGTTTCCTCTCCCACAAGGTCGACAACTTAGTTTCGAAGAACACATACGGTTTCGAGTGGTATCGCCACAGATTTCGCAGAACAGGCTCTTCTCCTGGCACAGTATCGGACACTTAGTTTCAGATAGAAAAATTAGTTTAAAATGGAACTATGTTTCGCATTTGGAGTTTCCCCTCTCACAAGTTCGACCACTTAATTTCGTCGAACACATGCGGTGTGGATTGCACATCGCCACACAGTTCAGAGAACAGGCGCTTCTCCTGGCACAGTATCGAAAACTTAGTTTCAGATAGAACAATTTGTTTAAAATGGAACTAAGTTTCGCATCTGGAGTTTCCTCTCTCACAAGGTCGACCATTTAGATTCGTCGAACACATACGGTTTCGAGTGGCATCGCCACAGATTTCAGAGAACAGGCGCTTCTGCTGGCACAGTATCGAACACTTAGTTTCAGATAGAACAATTAGTTTAAATTGGAACTAAGTTTAGCATCAGGAGTTTCCTCTCCCACAAGGTCGACAACTTAGTTTCGAAGAACACATACGGTTTCGAGTGGTATCGCCACAGATTTCGCAGAACAGGCTCTTCTCCTGGCACAGTATCGGACACTTAGTTTCAGATAGAAAAATTAGTTTAAAATGGAACTATGTTTCGCATTTGGAGTTTCCCCTCTCACAAGTTCGACCACTTAATTTCGTCGAACACATGAGGTGTGGATTGCGCATCGCCACACAGTTCAGAGAACAGGCGCTTCTCCTGGCACAGTATCGAAAACTTAGTTTCAGATAGAACAATTTGTTTAAAATGGAACTAAGTTTCGCATCTGGAGTTTCCTCTCTCACAAGGTCGGCCACTTGGTTTCGCCGAGGACATACGGTTTCGAGTGGCATCGCCACAGATTTCAGAGAACAGGCGCTTCTCCTGGCACTGTATCGAACACTTAGTTTCAGATAGAACAATCAGTTTAAAATGGAACTATGTTCCGCATCTGGAGTTTCCTCGCTCACCATGTCGACCACTTAGTTTCGTCGAACACATACGCTTTCGAGTAGCATCGCGACAGATTTCCGAGAACAGGCGCTTCTTCTCGCACAGTATCGAACACTTAGTTTCAGATAGAACAATCAGTTTAAAATGGAACTAAGTTTCGCATCTGGAGTTTCCTCTCTCACAAGGTCGACCATTTAGATTCGTCGAACACATACGGTTTCGAGTGGCGTCGCCACAGATTTCAGAGAACAGGCGCTTCTCCTGGCACAGTATCGAACACTTATGTCAGACAGAACAATTAGTTTAAAATGGAACTATGTTTCGCATCTGGAGTATCCTCCCTCACAAGGTCGACCACTTAGTTTCGTCGAACACATACGGTTTCGAGTGGCATCGCCACAGATTTCAGAGAGCAGGCGCTGCTCCTGGCACAGTATCGAACACGTATTTCAGACAGAACAATTAGTTTAAAATGTAACTATGTTTCGCATCTGGAGTATCCTCCCTCACAAGGTCGACTACTTAGTTTCGTCGAACACATACGGTTTCGAGTGGCATCGCCACAGATTTCAGAGAACAGGCGCTTCTCCTGGCACAGTATCGAAAACTTAGTTTCAGGTAGAGCAATAAGATTAAAATGGAACTATGTTTCGCATTTGGAGTATCCCCTCTCACAAGGTCGACCACTTAGTTTCGTCGAACACACACGGTTTCGAGTGGCATCGCCACAGATTTCAGAGAACAGGCGCTTCTCCTGGCACAGTCTCGAACACTTAGTTACAGATAGAACACTTAGTTTAAAATGGAACTCTGTTTCGTATTTGGAGTTTCCTCTCTCACAAGGTGGACCACTCAGTTTCGTCAAACACATACGGTTTCGAGTAGCATCGCCACTGATTTCAGAGATCAGGCGCCTCTCCTGGCACAGTATCGAACACTTAGTTTCAGATAGAACAATTTGTTTAAAATGGACCTAAGTTTCGCATCTGGAGTTTCCTCTCTCACAAGGTCGACCATTTAGATTCGTCGAACACATACGGTTTCGAGTGGCATCGCCACAGATTTCAGAGAACAGGCGCTTCTCCTGGCACAGTATCGAACACTTAGTTTCAGATGGAACATTTGGTTTAAAATGGAACTAAGTTTAGCATTTGGAGTTTCCTCTCCCACAAGGTCGACAACTTAGTTTCGAAGAACACATACGGTTTTGAGTGGTATCGCCACAGATTTCGCAGAACAGGCTCTTCTCCTGGCACATTATCGGACACTTAGTTTCAGATAGAAAAATTAGTTTAAAATGGAACTATGTTTCGCATTTGGAGTTTCCCCTCTCACAAGTTCGACCACTTAATTTCGTCGAACACATGCGGTGTGGATTGCACATCGCCACACAGTTCAGAGAACAGGCGCTTCTCCTGGCACAGTATCGAAAACTTAGTTTCAGATAGAACAATTTGTTTAAAATGGAACTAAGTTTCGCATCTGGAGTTTCCTCTCTCACAAGGTCGACCATTTAGATTCGTCGAACACATACGGTTTCGAGCGGCATCGCCACAGATTTCAGAGAACAGGCGCTTCTGCTGGCACAGTATCGAACACTTAGTTTCAGATAGAACAATTAGTTTAAATTGGAACTAAGTTTAGCATCAGGAGTTTCCTCTCCCACAAGGTCGACAACTTAGTTTCGAAGAACACATACGGTTTCGAGTGGTATCGCCACAGATTTCGCAGAACAGGCTCTTCTCCTGGCACAGTATCGGACACTTAGTTTCAGATAGAAAAATTAGTTTAAAATGGAACTATGTTTCGCATTTGGAGTTTCCCCTCTCACAAGTTCGACCACTTAATTTCGTCGAACACATGAGGTGTGGATTGCGCATCGCCACACAGTTCAGAGAACAGGCGCTTCTCCTGGCACAGTATCGGAAACTTAGTTTCAGATAGAACAATTTGTTTAAAATGGAACTAAGTTTCGCATCTGGAGTTTCCTCTCTCACAAGGTCGGCCACTTGGTTTCGCCGAGGACATACGGTTTCGAGTGGCATCGCCACAGATTTCAGAGAACAGGCGCTTCTCCTGGCACTGTATCGAACACTTAGTTTCAGATAGAACAATCAGTTTAAAATGGAACTATGTTCCGCATCTGGAGTTTCCTCGCTCACCATGTCGACCACTTAGTTTCGTCGAACACATACGCTTTCGAGTAGCATCGCGACAGATTTCCGAGAACAGGCGCTTCTTCTCGCACAGTATCGAACACTTAGTTTCAGATAGAACAATCAGTTTAAAATGGAACTAAGTTTCGCATCTGGAGTTTCCTCTCTCACAAGGTCGACCATTTAGATTCGTCGAACACATACGGTTTCGAGTGGCGTCGCCACAGATTTCAGAGAACAGGCGCTTCTCCTGGCACAGTATCGAACACTTATGTCAGACAGAACAATTAGTTTAAAATGGAACTATGTTTCGCATCTGGAGTATCCTCCCTCACAAGGTCGACCACTTAGTTTCGTCGAACACATACGGTTTCGAGTGGCATCGCCACAGATTTCAGAGAGCAGGCGCTGCTCCTGGCACAGTATCGAACACGTATTTCAGACAGAACAATTAGTTTAAAATGTAACTATGTTTCGCATCTGGAGTATCCTCCCTCACAAGGTCGACTACTTAGTTTCGTCGAACACATACGGTTTCGAGTGGCATCGCCACAGATTTCAGAGAACAGGCGCTTCTCCTGGCACAGTATCGAAAACTTAGTTTCAGGTAGAGCAATAAGATTAAAATGGAACTATGTTTCGCATTTGGAGTATCCCCTCTCACAAGGTCGACCACTTAGTTTCGTCGAACACACACGATTTCGAGTGGCATCGCCACAGATTTCAGAGAACAGGCGCTTCTCCTGGCACAGTCTCGAACACTTAGTTACAGATAGAACACTTAGTTTAAAATGGAACTCTGTTTCGTATTTGGAGTTTCCTCTCTCACAAGGTGGACCACTCAGTTTCGTCAAACACATACGGTTTCGAGTGGCATCGCCACACATTTCGGAGAACAGGCGCTTCTCCTAGCACAGTATCGAACACTAAGTATCAGATAGAACAATTACTTTAAAATGGAACTAAGCTTCGCATCTCGAGATTCCTCTCTCACAAGGTGGACCACTTAGTTTCATCGAACATATACGGTTTCGAGTAGCATCGCCACTGATTTCAGAGATCAGGCGCCTCTCCTGGCACAGTATCGAACACTTAGTTTCAGATAGAACAATTTGTTTAAAATGGACCTAAGTTTCGCATCTGGAGTTTCCTCTCTCACAAGGTCGACCATTTAGATTCGTCGAACACATACGGTTTCGAGTGGCATCGCCACAGATTTCAGAGAACAGGCGCTTCTCCTGGCACAGTATCGAACACTTAGTTTCAGATGGAACATTTGGTTTAAAATGGAACTAAGTTTAGCATCTGGAGTTTCCTCTCCCACAAGGTCGACAACTTAGTTTCGAAGAACACATACGGTTTCGAGTGGTATCGCCACAGATTTCGCAGAACCGGCTCTTCTCCTGGCACATTATCGGACACTTAGTTTCAGATAGAAAAATTAGTTTAAAATGGAACTATGTTTCGCATTTGGAGTTTCCCCTCTCACAAGTTCGACCACTTAATTTCGTCGAACACATGTGGTGTGGATTGCACATCGCCACACAGTTCAGAGAACAGGCGCTTCTCCTGGCACAGTATCGAAAACTTAGTTTCAGATAGAACAATTTGTTTAAAATGGAACTAAGTTTCGCATCTGGAGTTTCCTCTCTCACAAGGTCGACCATTTAGATTCGTCGAACACATACGGTTTCGAGTGGCATCGCCACAGATTTCAGAGAACAGGCGCTTCTGCTGGCACAGTATCGAACACTTAGTTTCAGATAGAACAATTAGTTTAAATTGGAACTAAGTTTAGCATCTGGAGTTTCCTCTCCCACAAGGTCGACAACTTAGTTTCGAAGAACACATACGGTTTCGAGTGGTATCGCCACAGATTTCGCAGAACAGGCTCTTCTCCTGGCACAGTATCGGACACTTAGTTTCAGATAGAAAAATTAGTTTAAAATGGAACTATGTTTCGCATTTGGAGTTTCCCCTCTCACAAGTTCGACCACTGAATTTCGTCGAACACATGAGGTGTGGATTGCGCATCGCCACACAGTTCAGAGAACAGGCGCTTCTCCTGGCACAGTATCGAAAACTTAGTTTCAGATAGAACAATTTGTTTAAAATGGAACTAAGTTTCGCATCTGGAGTTTCCTCTCTCACAAGGTCGGCCACTTGGTTTCGCCGAGGACATACGGTTTCGAGTGGCATCGCCACAGATTTCAGAGAAAAGGCGCTTCTCCTGGCACTGTATCGAACACTTAGTTTCAGATAGAACAATCAGTTTAAAATGTAACTATGTTTCGCATCTGGAGTATCCTCCCTCACAAGGTCGACTACTTAGTTTCGTCGAACACATACGGTTTCGAGTGGCATCGCCACAGATTTCAGAGAACAGGCGCTTCTCCTGGCACAGTATCGAACACGTATTTCAGACAGAACAATTAGTTTAAAATGTAACTATGTTTCGCATCTGGAGTATCCTCCCTCACAAGGTCGACTACTTAGTTTCGTCGAACACATACGGTTTCGAGTGGCATCGCCACAGATTTCAGAGAACAGGCGCTTCTCCTGGCACAGTATCGAAAACTTAGTTTCAGGTAGAGCAATAAGATTAAAATGGAACTATGTTTCGCATTTGGAGTATCCCCTCTCACAAGGTCGACCACTTAGTTTCGTCGAACACACACGATTTCGAGTGGCATCGCCACAGATTTCAGAGAACAGGCGCTTCTCCTGGCACAGTCTCGAACACTTAGTTACAGATAGAACACTTAGTTTAAAATGGAACTCTGTTTCGTATTTGGAGTTTCCTCTCTCACAAGGTGGACCACTCAGTTTCGTCAAACACATACGGTTTCGAGTGGCATCGCCACACATTTCGGAGAACAGGCGCTTCTCCTAGCACAGTATCGAACACTAAGTATCAGATAGAACAATTACTTTAAAATGGAACTAAGCTTCGCATCTCGAGATTCCTCTCTCACAAGGTGGACCACTTAGTTTCATCGAACATATACGGTTTCGAGTAGCATCGCCACTGATTTCAGAGATCAGGCGCCTCTCCTGGCACAGTATCGAACACTTAGTTTCAGATAGAACAATTTGTTTAAAATGGACCTAAGTTTCGCATCTGGAGTTTCCTCTCTCACAAGGTCGACCATTTAGATTCGTCGAACACATACGGTTTCGAGTGGCATCGCCACAGATTTCAGAGAACAGGCGCTTCTCCTGGCACAGTATCGAACACTTAGTTTCAGATGGAACATTTGGTTTAAAATGGAACTAAGTTTAGCATCTGGAGTTTCCTCTCCCACAAGGTCGACAACTTAGTTTCGAAGAACACATACGGTTTCGAGTGGTATCGCCACAGATTTCGCAGAACCGGCTCTTCTCCTGGCACATTATCGGACACTTAGTTTCAGATAGAAAAATTAGTTTAAAATGGAACTATGTTTCGCATTTGGAGTTTCCCCTCTCACAAGTTCGACCACTTAATTTCGTCGAACACATGCGGTGTGGATTGCACATCGCCACACAGTTCAGAGAACAGGCGCTTCTCCTGGCACAGTATCGAAAACTTAGTTTCAGATAGAACAATTTGTTTAAAATGGAACTAAGTTTCGCATCTGGAGTTTCCTCTCTCACAAGGTCGACCATTTAGATTCGTCGAACACATACGGTTTCGAGTGGCATCGCCACAGATTTCAGAGAACAGGCGCTTCTGCTGGCACAGTATCGAACACTTAGTTTCAGATAGAACAATTAGTTTAAATTGGAACTAAGTTTAGCATCTGGAGTTTCCTCTCCCACAAGGTCGACAACTTAGTTTCGAAGAACACATACGGTTTCGAGTGGTATCGCCACAGATTTCGCAGAACAGGCTCTTCTCCTGGCACAGTATCGGACACTTAGTTTCAGATAGAAAAATTAGTTTAAAATGGAACTATGTTTCGCATTTGGAGTTTCCCCTCTCACAAGTTCGACCACTGAATTTCGTCGAACACATGAGGTGCGGATTGCGCATCGCCACACAGTTCAGAGAACAGGCGCTTCTCCTGGCACAGTATCGAAAACTTAGTTTCAGATAGAACAATTTGTTTAAAATGGAACTAAGTTTCGCATCTGGAGTTTCCTCTCTCACAAGGTCGGCCACTTGGTTTCGCCGAGGACATACGGTTTCGAGTGGCATCGCCACAGATTTCAGAGAAAAGGCGCTTCTCCTGGCACTGTATCGAACACTTAGTTTCAGATAGAACAATCAGTTTAAAATGGAACTATGTTCCGCATCTGGAGTTTCCTCGCTCACCATGTCGACCACTTAGTTTCGTCGAACACATACGCTTTCGAGTAGCATCGCGACAGATTTCCGAGAACAGGCGCTTCTTCTCGCACAGTATCGAACACTTAGTTTCAGATAGAACAATAAGTTTAAAATGGAACTAAGTTTCGCATCTGGAGTTTCCTCTCTCACAAGGTCGACCATTTAGATTCGTCGAACACATACGGTTTCGAGTGGCGTCGCCACAGATTTCAGAGAACAGGCGCTTCTCCTGGCACAGTATCGAACACTTAGTTTCAGATGGAACATATGGTTTAAAATGGAA
Source organism: Nysson spinosus (assembly GCA_910591585.2). NCBI lineage: Eukaryota > Metazoa > Arthropoda > Insecta > Hymenoptera > Crabronidae > Nysson > Nysson spinosus. The sequence goes on along the minus strand of CAJUYC020000091.1, from coordinate 1,937,559 downwards.
CTAAGTTTCGCATCTGAAGTTTCCTCTCGCACAAGGTCGGCCACTTAGTTTCGTCGAACACACACGGTTTCGAGTGGCATCGCCACAGATTTCAGAGAACAGGCGTTTCTCCTGGCACAGTATCGAACACTTAGTTTCAGATGGAACATTTAGTTTAAAATTGAACTATGTTCCGCATTTGGAGTTTCCTCTCTCACAAAGTCGGCCACTTAGTTTCGTCGAACACATACGGTTTCGAGTGGCATCGGAACAGATTTTAGCGAACAGGCGCATCTCCTGGCACAGTATCGAACACTTAGTGTCAGATAGAACAATTAATTTAAAATGGAACTAAGTTTCGCATCTGAAGTTTCCTCTCTCAAAAGGTCGACCACTCAGTTTCGTCGAACACTTACCGTTCCGAGTGGTATCGCCACAGGTTTCACAGAACGGGCGCTTCTCCTGGCACAGTATCGAAAACTTAGTTTCAGATAGAACAATTTGTTTAAAATGGAACTAAGTTTCGCATCTGGAGTTTCCTCTCTCACAAGGTCGGCCACTTGGTTTCGCCGAGGACATACGGTTTCGAGTGGCATCGCCACAGATTTCAGAGAACAGGCGTTTCTCCTGGCACAGTATCGAACACTTAGTTTCAGATGGAACATTTAGTTTAAAATTGAACTATGTTCCGCATTTGGAGTTTCCTCTCTCACAAGGTCGACCATTTAGATTCGTCGAACACATACGGTTTCGAGTAGCATCGCCACCGATTTCAGAGAACAGGCGCTTCTCCTGGCACAGTATCGAAAACTTAGTTTCAGAGAGAACAATTAGTTTAAAATGGAACTATGTTTCGCATTTGGAGTTTCCTCTCTCACAAGGTGGACCACTTAGTTTCGGCAAACACATACGGTTTCAAGTAGCATCGCCACAGATTTCAGAGAACAGGCGCTTCTCCTGGCACAGTATCGAAAACTTAGTTTCAGATAGAACAATTTGTTTAAAATGGAACTAAGTTTCGCATCTGGAGTTTCCTCTCTCACAAGGTCGGCCACTTGGTTTCGCCGAGGACATACGGTTTCGAGTGGCATCGCCACAGATTTCAGAGAACAGGCGTTTCTCCTGGCACAGTATCGAACACTTAGTTTCAGATGGAACATTTAGTTTAAAATTGAACTATGTTCCGCATTTGGAGTTTCCTCTCTCACAAGGTCGACCATTTAGATTCGTCGAACACATACGGTTTCGAGTAGCATCGCCACCGATTTCAGAGAACAGGCGCTTCTCCTGGCACAGTATCGAAAACTTAGTTTCAGAGAGAACAATTAGTTTATAATGGAACTATGTTTCGCATTTGGAGTTTCCTCTCTCACAAGGTGGACCACTTAGTTTCGGCAAACACATACGGTTTAGAGTAGCATCGCCACAGATTTCAGAGAACAGGCGCTTCTCCTGGCACAGTAACGAACACTTAGTTTCAGATAGAACAATTAGTTCAAAATGGAACTAAGTTTCGCATCTGGAGTTTCCTCTCTCACAAGGTCGACCACTTAGTTTCGATGAACACATACGGTTTCGAGTGGCATGGCCACAGATTTCAGAGAACAGGCGCTTCTCCTGGTACAGTATCGAACACTTAGATTCCGATAGAACAATTCGTTTAAAATGTAACTATGTGTCGCATCTGGAGTTTCCTCTCTCACAAGGTCGACCACTTAGTTTCGACGAACACATACGGTTTAGAGTAGCATCGCCACAGATTTCAGAGAACAGGCGCTTCTCCTGGCACAGTAACGAACACTTAGTTTCAGATAGAACAATTAGTTCAAAATGGAACTAAGTTTCGCATCTGGAGTTTCCTCTCTCACAAGGTCGACCACTTAGTTTCGATGAACACATACGGTTTCGAGTGGCATGGCCACAGATTTCAGAGAACAGGCGCTTCTCCTGGTACAGTATCGAACACTTAGATTCCGATAGAACAATTCGTTTAAAATGTAACTATGTGTCGCATCTGCAGTTTCCTCTCTCACAAGATCGACCACTTAGTTTCGTCGAACACATACGGTTTCGAGTGGCATCGACACAGATTTCAGAGAACGGCAGCTTCTCCTGGCACAGTATCGAACACTTAATTTCAGATGGGACAATTAGTTTAAAATGGAACTAAGTTTCGCATCTGAAGTGTCCTCTCTCACAGGTCGGCCACTTAGTTTCGTCGAACACATACGGTTTCGAGTGGCATCGCCACAGATTTCAGAGAACAGCAGCTTCTCCTGGCACAGTATCGAACACTTAGTTTCAGATGGAACATTTAGTTTAAAATTGAACTATGTTTCGCATCTGGAGTTTGCGCTCTCACAAGGTCGACCACTTAGTTTCGCCGAACGCATACGGTTTCAAGTGGCATCGCCACAGATTTCAGAGAACAGGCGCTTCTGCTGGCACATTATCGAGAACTTAGTTTCAGATAGAACAATTAGTTTAAAATGGCACTAAGATTCGCGTCTGGAGTTTCCTCTCTCACAAGGTCGACCACTCAGTTTCGTCGAACACATACCGTTTCGAGTAGTATCGCCAGAGGTTTCACAGAACGGGCGCTTCTCCAGGCAAAGTACCGAACACTTAGTTTCAGATAGAACAATTAGTATAAAATGGAACTATGTTTCGTACCTGGAGTTTCCTCTACCACAAGGTCGACCACTTATTTAACGTCGAACACATACGGATTCGAGTGGCATCGTCACACATTTCAGAGAACAGGCGCTTCTCCTGGCACAGTATCGGACACATAGTTTCAGATAGAACAAATAGTTTAAAATGGTACTAACTTTCGCATCTGGAGTTTCCTCTCTCACAAGGTCGGCCACTTAGTTTCGTCGAACACATACGGTCTCGAGTAGCATCGCCACAGATTTTAGAGAACAGGCGCTTCTCCTGGTACAGTATCGAACACTTAGATTCAGATAGAACAATTAGTTTAAAATGGAACTAAGTTTCGCATCAGGAGTTTCCTCTCTCATAAGGTCGACGACATAGTTTCGTTGAACACATTCGGTTTCGAGTGGCATCGCCACAGATTACAGATAACAGGCGCTTCTCCTGGCACAGTATGGAACACTTACTTCAGACAGAACAATTAGTTTAAAATGGAACTCTGTTTCGCATCTGGAGTATCCTCTCTCACAAGGTCAACCACTTAGTTTCGTCGAACTAATACGGTTTCGAGTGGCATCGCCACAGATTTCAGAGAACAGGCGCTTCTCCTGGCACAGTACCGAACACTTAGTTTCAGATAGAACAATTAGTTTAAAATGGAACTATGTTTCGCTTTTGGAGTTTCCTCTCTCAGAAGGTCGACCACTTAGTTTCGTCGAACACATACGGTTTTGTGTAGCATCGCCACAGATTTCAAAAAGCAGGCGCTTCTCCTGGCACAGCATCGGACACTGAGTTTCAGATAGAACAATTAGTTTAAAATGGAACTAAGTTTCGCATCTAGAGTTTCCTCTCTCGCAAGGTCGACCACTTAGTTTCTTCGAACACATACGGTTTCGAGTGGTATCGCCACACATTTCAGAGAACAGGCGTTTCACCTGGTACACTATCGAACACTTAGTCTCAGATAGAACAATTAGGTTAAAATGGGACTAAGCTTCGCATCTGGAGTTTCCTCTCTCACAAGGTCGACCACTTAGTTTCGTCGACACATACGGTTTCGAGTGGCATCGCCACAGATTTCAGAGAACAGGCGCTTCTCCAGGCAAAGTACCGAACACTTAGTTTCAGATAGAACAATTAGTATAAAATGGAACTATGTTTCGCATCTGGAGTTTCCTCTACCACAAGGTCGACCACTTATTTACCGTCGAACACATACGGATTCGAGTGGCATCGTCACACATTTCAGAGAACAGGCGCTTCTCCTGGCACAGTATCGGACACATAGTTTCAGATAGAACAAATAGTTTAAAATGGTACTAACTTTCGCATCTGGAGTTTCCTCTCTCACAAGGTCGGCCACTTAGTTTCGTCGAACACATACGGTTTCGCGTGGCATCGCCACAGATTTCAGAGAACAGGCGCTTCTCCTGGTACAGTATCGAACACTTAGATTCAGATAGAACAATTAGTTTAAAATGGAACTAATTTTCGCATCAGGAGTTTCCTCTCTCATAAGGTCGACGACTTAGTTTCGTTGAACACATTCGGTTTCGAGTGGCATCGCCACAGATTACAGAGAACAGGCGCTTCTCCTGGCACAATACCGAACACTTAGTTTCAGATAGAACAATTAGTTTAAAATGGAACTATGTTTCGCTTCTGGAGTTTCCTCTCTCAGAAGGTCGACCACTTAGTTTCGTCGAACACATACGGTTTTGTGTAGCATCGCCACAGATTTCAGAGAGCAGGCGCTTCTCCTGGCACAGCATCGGACACTTATGTCAGACAGAACAATTAGTTTAAAATGGAACTATGTTTCGCATCTGGAGTATCCTCTCTCACAAGTAAAGCCACTTAGTTTCGTCGAACACATACGGTTTCGAGCGGCATCGCCACACAGTTCAGGGAACATGCGCTTCTCCTGGCACAGTATCGAACACTTAGTTTCAGAGAGAACAATTAGTTTAAAATGGAACTAAGTTTCGGATCTAGAGTTTCATCTCTCACAAGGTCGACCACTTAGTTTCGTCGACACATACGGTTTCGCGTTGCATCGCCACAGATTTCAGAGAACAGGCGCTTCTCCTGGCACAGTACCGAACACTGAGTTTCAGATAGAACAATTAGTTTAAAATGGAACTAAGTTTCGCATCTAGAGTTTCCTCTCTCGCAAGGTCGACCACTTAGTTTCGATGAACACATACGGTTTCGAGTGGCATCGCCACACATTTCAGAGAACAGGCGTTTCTCCTGGTACACTATCGAACACTTAGTTTCTGATAGATCAATTAGGTTAAAATGGAACTAAGCTTCGCACCTGGAGTTTCCACTCTCACAAGGTCGACCACTTAGTTTCGTCGACACATACGGTTTCGAGTGGCATCGCCACAGATTTCAGAGAACAGGCGCTTCTCCTGGCACAGTATAGAACACTTACTTCAGACAGAACAATTAGTTTAAAATGGAACTCTGTTTCGCATCTGGAGTATCCTCTCTCACAAGGACAACCACTTAGTTTCGTCGATCACATACGGTTTCGAGTGGCATCGCCACAGATTTCAGAGAACAGGCGCTTCTCCTGGCACAGTATCGAACACTTAGTTTCAGATAGAACAATTAGTTTAAAATGGAACTAATTTTCGCATCTGGAGTATCCTCTCTCACAAGTTCAGCCACTTAGTTTCGTCGAACACATACAATCTCGAGCGGCATCGCCACACAGTTCAGGGAACAGGCGCTTCTCCTGGCACAGTATCGAACACTTAGTTTCAGAGAGAACAATTAGTTTAAAATGGAACTAAGTTTCGCATCTGGAGTTTCCTCTCTCACAAGGTCGACCATTTAGTTTCGTGGAACGTATACGGTTTCGAGTGGCATCGCCACAGATTTCAGAGAACAGGCGCTTCTCCTGGCACATTATCGAACACTTAGTTTCGGATGGAACAATTAGTTTAAAATGGAACTATGTTTCGCATCTGGAGTTTCCTCTCTCACAAGGTCGACCACTTAGTTTCGATGAACACATACGGTTTCGAGTGGCATCGCCACAGATTTCAGAGAACAGGCGCTTCTCCTGGTACAGTATCGAACACTTAGATTCAGATAGAACAATTAGTTTAAAATGGAACTAAGTTTCGCATCAGGAGTTTCCTCTCTCATAAGGTCGACGACTTAGTTTCGTTGAACACATTCGGTTTCGAGTGGCATCGCCACAGATTACAGAGAACAGGCGCTTCTCCTGGCACAGTATCGAACACTTAGTATCAGATAGAACTATTAGTTTAAAATGGAACTAAGCTTCGCATCTGGAGTTCTCTCTCTCACAAGGTCGACCACTTAGTTTCGATGAACACATACGGTTTCGAGTAGCATCGCCACCGATTTCAGAGAACAGGCGCTTCTCCTGGCACAGCATCGGACACTTATGTCAGACAGAACAATTAGTTTAAAATGGAACTATGTTTCGCATCTGGAGTATCCTCTCTCACAAGTAAAGCCACTTAGTTTCGTCGAACACATACGGTTTCGAGCGGCATCGCCACACAGTTCAGGGAACATGCGCTTCTCCTGGCACAGTATCGAACACTTAGTTTCAGAGAGAACAATTAGTTTAAAATGGAACTATGTTTCGCATCTGGAGTTTCCTCTACCACAAGGTCGACCACTTATTTACCGTCGAACACATACGGATTCGAGTGGCATCGTCACACATTTCAGAGAACAGGCGCTTCTCCTGGCACAGTATCGGACACATAGTTTCAGATAGAACAAATAGTTTAAAATGGTACTAACTTTCGCATCTGGAGTTTCCTCTCTCACAAGGTCGGCCACTTAGTTTCGTCGAACACATACGGTTTCGCGTGGCATCGCCACAGATTTCAGAGAACAGGCGCTTCTCCTGGTACAGTATCGAACACTTAGATTCAGATAGAACAATTAGTTTAAAATGGAACTAATTTTCGCATCAGGAGTTTCCTCTCTCATAAGGTCGACGACTTAGTTTCGTTGAACACATTCGGTTTCGAGTGGCATCGCCACAGATTACAGAGAACAGGCGCTTCTCCTGGCACAATACCGAACACTTAGTTTCAGATAGAACAATTAGTTTAAAATGGAACTATGTTTCGCTTCTGGAGTTTCCTCTCTCAGAAGGTCGACCACTTAGTTTCGTCGAACACATACGGTTTTGTGTAGCATCGCCACAGATTTCAGAGAGCAGGCGCTTCTCCTGGCACAGCATCGGACACTTATGTCAGACAGAACAATTAGTTTAAAATGGAACTATGTTTCGCATCTGGAGTATCCTCTCTCACAAGTAAAGCCACTTAGTTTCGTCGAACACATACGGTTTCGAGCGGCATCGCCACACAGTTCAGGGAACATGCGCTTCTCCTGGCACAGTATCGAACACTTAGTTTCAGAGAGAACAATTAGTTTAAAATGGAACTAAGTTTCGGATCTAGAGTTTCATCTCTCACAAGGTCGACCACTTAGTTTCGTCGACACATACGGTTTCGAGTTGCATCGCCACAGATTTCAGAGAACAGGCGCTTCTCCTGGCACAGTACCGAACACTGAGTTTCAGATAGAACAATTAGTTTAAAATGGAACTAAGTTTCGCATCTAGAGTTTCCTCTCTCGCAAGGTCGACCACTTAGTTTCGATGAACACATACGGTTTCGAGTGGCATCGCCACACATTTCAGAGAACAGGCGTTTCTCCTGGTACACTATCGAACACTTAGTTTCTGATAGATCAATTAGGTTAAAATGGAACTAAGCTTCGCACCTGGAGTTTCCACTCTCACAAGGTCGACCACTTAGTTTCGTCGACACATACGGTTTCGAGTGGCATCGCCACAGATTTCAGAGAACAGGCGCTTCTCCTGGCACAGTATAGAACACTTACTTCAGACAGAACAATTAGTTTAAAATGGAACTCTGTTTCGCATCTGGAGTATCCTCTCTCACAAGGACAACCACTTAGTTTCGTCGATCACATACGGTTTCGAGTGGCATCGCCACAGATTTCAGAGAACAGGCGCTTCACCTGGCACAGTATCGAACACTTAGTTTCAGATAGAACAATTAGTTTAAAATGGAACTAATTTTCGCATCTGGAGTATCCTCTCTCACAAGTTCAGCCACTTAGTTTCGTCGAACACATACAATCTCGAGCGGCATCGCCACACAGTTCAGGGAACAGGCGCTTCTCCTGGCACAGTATCGAACACTTAGTTTCAGAGAGAACAATTAGTTTAAAATGGAACTAAGTTTCGCATCTGGAGTTTCCTCTCTCACAAGGTCGACCATTTAGTTTCGTGGAACGTATACGGTTTCGAGTGGGATCGCCACAGATTTCAGAGAACAGGCGCTTCTCCTGGCACATTATCGAACACTTAGTTTCGGATGGAACAATTAGTTTAAAATGGAACTATGTTTCGCATCTGGAGTTTCCTCTCTCACAAGGTCGACCACTTAGTTTCGATGAACACATACGGTTTCGAGTGGCATCGCCACAGATTTCAGAGAACAGGCGCTTCTCCTGGTACAGTATCGAACACTTAGATTCAGATAGAACAATTAGTTTAAAATGGAACTAAGTTTCGCATCAGGAGTTTCCTCTCTCATAAGGTCGACGACTTAGTTTCGTTGAACACATTCGGTTTCGAGTGGCATCGCCACAGATTACAGAGAACAGGCGCTTCTCCTGGCACAGTATCGAACACTTAGTATCAGATAGAACTATTAGTTTAAAATGGAACTAAGCTTCGCATCTGGAGTTCTCTCTCTCACAAGGTCGACCACTTAGTTTCGATGAACACATACGGTTTCGAGTAGCATCGCCACCGATTTCAGAGAACAGGCGCTTCTCCTGGCACAGCATCGGACACTTATGTCAGACAGAACAATTAGTTTAAAATGGAACTATGTTTCGCATCTGGAGTATCCTCTCTCACAAGTAAAGCCACTTAGTTTCGTCGAACACATACGGTTTCGAGCGGCATCGCCACACAGTTCAGGGAACATGCGCTTCTCCTGGCACAGTATCGAACACTTAGTTTCAGAGAGAACAATTAGTTTAAAATGGAACTAAGTTTCGGATCTAGAGTTTCATCTCTCACAAGGTCGACCACTTAGTTTCGTCGACACATACGGTTTCGAGTTGCATCGCCACAGATTTCAGAGAACAGGCGCTTCTCCTGGCACAGTACCGAACACTGAGTTTCAGATAGAACAATTAGTTTAAAATGGAACTAAGTTTCGCATCTAGAGTTTCCTCTCTCGCAAGGTCGACCACTTAGTTTCGATGAACACATACGGTTTCGAGTGGCATCGCCACACATTTCAGAGAACAGGCGTTTCTCCTGGTACACTATCGAACACTTAGTTTCTGATAGATCAATTAGGTTAAAATGGAACTAAGCTTCGCATCTGGAGTTTCCTCTCTCACAAGGTCGACCACTTAGTTTCGTCGACACATACGGTTTCGAGTGGCATCGCCACAGATTTCAGAGAACAGGCGCTTCTCCTGGCACAGTATCGAACACTTACTTCAGACAGAACAATTAGTTTAAAATGGAACTCTGTTTCGCATCTGGAGTATCCTCTCTCACAAGGACAACCACTTAGTTTCGTCGATCACATACGGTTTCGAGTGGCATCGCCACAGATTTCAGAGAACAGGCGCTTCACCTGGCACAGTATCGAACACTTAGTTTCAGATAGAACAATTAGTTTAAAATGGAACTAAGTTTCGCATCTGGAGTATCCTCTCTCACAAGTTCAGCCACTTAGTTTCGTCGAACACATACAATTTCGAGCGGCATCGCCACACAGTTCAGGGAACAGGCGCTTCTCCTGGCACAGTATCGAACACTTAGTTTCAGAGAGAACAATTAGTTTAAAATGGAACTAAGTTTCGCATCTGGAGTTTCCTCTCTCACAAGGTCGACCATTTAGTTTCGTGGAACGTATACGGTTTCGAGTGGGATCGCCACAGATTTCAGAGAACAGGCGCTTCTCCTGGCACATTATCGAACACTTAGTTTCGGATGGAACAATTAGTTTAAAATGGAACTATGTTTCGCATCTGGAGTTTCCTCTCTCACAAGGTCGACCACTTAGTTTCGATGAACACATACGGTTTCGAGTGGCATCGCCACAGATTTCAGAGAACAGGCGCTTCTCCTGGTACAGTATCGAACACTTAGATTCAGATAGAACAATTAGTTTAAAATGGAACTAAGTTTCGCATCAGGAGTTTCCTCTCTCATAAGGTCGACGACTTAGTTTCGTTGAACACATTCGGTTTCGAGTGGCATCGCCACAGATTACAGAGAACAGGCGCTTCTCCTGGCACAGTATCGAACACTTAGTATCAGATAGAACTATTAGTTTAAAATGGAACTAAGCTTCGCATCTGGAGTTCTCTCTCTCACAAGGTCGACCACTTAGTTTCGATGAACACATACGGTTTCGAGTAGCATCGCCACCGATTTCAGAGAACAGGCGCTACTCCTGGCACAGTATCGAACACTTAGTTTCAGATAGAACAATTAGTTTAAAATGGAACTATGTTTCGCATCTTGAGTTTCCTCTCTCACAAGGTCGACCACTTAGTTTCGATGAACACATACGGTTTCGAGTGGCATCGCCACAGATTTCAGAGAACAGGCGCTTCTCCTGGTACAGTATCGAACACTTAGATTCAGATAGAACAATTAGTTTAAAATGGAACTAAGTTTCGCATCAGGAGTTTCCTCTCTCATAAGGTCGACGACTTAGTTTCGTTGAACACATTCGGTTTCGAGTGGCATCGCCACAGATTACAGAGAACAGGCGCTTCTCCTGGCACAGTATCGAACACTTAGTATCAGATAGAACTATTAGTTTAAAATGGAACTAAGCTTCGCATCTGGAGTTCTCTCTCTCACAAGGTCGACCACTTAGTTTCGATGAACACATACGGTTTCGAGTAGCATCGCCACCGATTTCAGAGAACAGGCGCTACTCCTGGCACAGTATCGAACACTTAGTTTCAGATAGAACAATTAGTTTAAAATGGAACTATGTTTCGCATCTGGAGTTTCCTCTCTCACAAGGTCGACCACTTAGCTTCGATGAACACATACGGTTTCGAGTGGTATCGCCACAGATTTCAGAGAACAGGCGCTTCTCCTGGTACAGTATCGAACACTTAGATTCAGATAGAACAATTAGTTTAAAATGGAACTAATTTTCGCATCAGGAGTTTCCTCTCTCATAAGGTCGACGACTTAGTTTCGTCAAACACATACGGTTTCGAGTGGCATCGCCACAGATTTCAGAGAACAGGAGCTTCTCCTGGCACAGTATCGAACACTTAGTTACAGATAGAACACTTAGTTTAAAATGGATCTAAGTTTCGCATCTGGAGTTTCCTCTCCCACAAGGTCGACCACTTAGTTTCGTCGAACACATTCGGTTTCGAGTGGCATCGGCACAGATTTCAGAGAACAGGCGCTCCTCCTGGCACAGTATCGAACACTTAGTTACAGATAGAACATTTGGTTTAAAATGGAACTAAGTTTCGCATCTGGAGTTTACTCTCTCACAAGGTCGGCCTCTTAGTTTCGTCGAACACATACGGTTTCGAGGGGCATCGCCACAGATTTCAGAGAACAGGCGCTTCTCCTGGCACAGTATCGAACACTTAGTTTTAGATGGAACAGTTAGTTTAAAATGGAAATATGTTTCGCATCTGGAGTTTCCTCTCTCACAAGGTGGACCACTTAGTTTCGTCGAACACATACGGTTTCGAGTAGCATCGCCACAGATTTCAGAGAACAGGCGCTTCTCCTGGCACAGTATTGAACACTTAGTTTCAGATGGAACATTTAGTTTAAAATTGAACTATGTTTCGCATCTGGAGTTTCCTCTCTCACAAGGTTGACCACTTAGTTTCGCCGAACGCATACGGTTTCGAGTGGCATCGCCACAGATTTCAGAGAACAGGCGCTTCTGCTGGCACAGTATCGAACACTTAGTTTCAGATAGATCAATTAGTTTAAAATGGCACTAAGTTTCGCATCCGGAATTTCCTCTCTCAGAAGGTCGGGCACTTAGTTTCGTCGAACACATACGGTTTCGAGTGGCATCGCGACAGATTTCAGAGAACAGGCGCTTCTCCTGGCATAGTATCGAATACTTAGTTTCAGAACGAACAGTCAGTTTAAAATTGAACTATGTCTCGCATCTGGAGTTTCCTCTCTCACAAGGTCGACCACTTAGTTTCGCCGAACGCATACGGTTTCGAGTGGCATCGCCACAGACTTCACAGAACAGGCGCTTCTGCTGGCACAGTATCGAATACTTAGTTTCAGATAGAACAATTAGTTTAAAATGGCACTAAGTTTCGCGTCTGGAGTTTTGTCTCTCAAAAGGTCGACCACTCAGTTTCGTCGAACACATACCGTTTTGAGTAGCATCGCGACAGATTTCAGAGAACAGGCGCTTCTCCTGGCACAGTATCGAACACTTAGTTTCAGATAGAACAATTAATTTAAAATGGAACTAAGTTTCGCATCTGAAGTTTCCTTTCTCACAAGGTCGGCCACTTAGTTTCGTCGAACACATACGGTTTCCAGTGGCATCGCCACAGATTTCAGAGAACAGGCGCTTCTCCTGGCACAGTATTGAACACTTAGTTTCAGATGGAACATTTAGTTTAAAATTGAACTATGTCTCGCATCTGGAGTTTCCTCTCTCACAAGGTCGACCACTTAGTATCGCCGAACGCATACTGTTTCGAGTGGCATCGCCACAGATTTCACAGAACAGGCGCTTCTGCTGGCACAGTATCGAACACTTAGTTTCAAATAGAACAATTAGTTTAAAATGGCACTAAGTTTCGCATCTAGACTTTCCTCTCTCACAAGGTCGGCCACTTAGTTTCGTCGAACACATACGGTTTCGAGTGGCATCGCCACAGATTCCAGAGAACAGGCGCTTCTCCTGGCACGGTATCGAACACTTAATATCATATAGAACAATTAGTTTAAAATGGAACTACGTTTCGCGTCTGGAGTTTCCTCTCTCACCAGGTCGACCACTTAGTTTCGTCGAACACATACGGTTTCGAGTTGTATCGCCACAGATTTCAGAGAACAGGCGCTTCTGCTGGCACGGTATCGAACACTTAGTTTCAGATAGAATAATTAGTTTAAAATGGCACTAAGTTTCGCGTCTGGAGTTTCCTCTCCCACAAGGTCGACCACTCAGTTTCGTCGAACACATACCGTTTCGAGTGGTATTGCCACAGGTTTCACAGAACGGGCGCTTCTCCTGGCACACTATCGAACACTTAGTTTCAGATAGAACAATTAATTTAAAATGGAACTAAGTTTCGCATATGATGTTTCCTCTCTCACAAGGCCGACCGCTTAGTTTAGTCGAACACATACGGTTTCGAGTAACATTGCCACAGATTTCAGAGAACAGGCGCTTCTCCTGGCACAGTATCGAACACTTAGTATCAGATAGAACAATTAGTTTAAAATGGAACTATGTTTCGCATCTGGAGTATCCTCTCTCACAAGGTCAACCACTTAGTTTCGTCGAACACATACGGTTTCGAGTGGCATCACCACAGATTTCAGAGAACAGGCGCTTCCCCTGGCACAGTATCGAACACTGAGTTGCAGATAGAACAATTAGTTTCAAATGGAACTAAGTTTCGCATCTGCAGTTTCCTCTCTCACAAGGTCGACCACTTTGTTTCGTCGAACACATACGGTTTCGAGTTGTATCGCCACAGATTTCAGAGAACAGGCGCTTGTCCTGGCACAGTATCGAACACATAGTTCCAGATAGAACAATTAGTTTAAAATGGAACTATGTTTCGCATCTGGAGTATCCTCTCTCACAAGGTCGACCACTCAGTTTCGTCAAACGCATACGGTTTCGAGTAGCATCGCCACAGATTTCAGAGAATAGGCGCTTCTCCTGGCACAGTATCGAACACTTAGTTTCAGATAGAAAAATTAGTTTAAAATGGAACTAAGTTTCGCATCTGGAGTTTCCTCTCTCAGAAGGTCGACCACTTAGTTTCTTCGAACACATACGGTTTCGAGTAGCATCCCGACAGATTTCAGAGAACAGGCGCTTCCCCTGGCACAGTATCGAACACTGAGTTGCAGATAGAACAATTAGTTTCAAATGGAACTAAGTTTCGCATCTGCAGTTTCCTCTCTCACAAGGTCGACCACTTTGTTTCGTCGAACACATACGGTTTCGAGTTGTATCGCCACAGATTTCAGAGAACAGGCGCTTCTGCTGGCACGGTATCGAACACTTAGTTTCAGATAGAATAATTAGTTTAAAATGGAACTAAGTTTCGCATCTGGAGTTTCCTCTCTCAGAAGGTCGACCACTTAGTTTCTTCGAACACATACGGTTTCGAGTAGCATCCCGACAGATTTCAGAGAATAGGCGCTTCTCCTGGCACAGTATCGAACACTTAGTTTCAGATAGAACAATTAGTTTAAAATGGAACTAAGTTTCGCATCTGGAGTTTCCTCTCTCAGAAGGTCGACCACTTAGTTTCTTCGAACACATACGGTTTCGAGTAGCATCCCGACAGATTTCAGAGAACAGGCGCTTCCCCTGGCACAGTATCGAACACTGAGTTGCAGATAGAACAATTAGTTTCAAATGGAACTAAGTTTCGCATCTGCAGTTTCCTCTCTCACAAGGTCGACCACTTTGTTTCGTCGAACACATACGGTTTCGATTAGCATTACCACAGATTTCAGAGAACAGTCGCCTCTCCTGGCACAGTGTCGAACACTTAGTTTCAGATAGAACAATTAGTTTAAAATGGGACTAATTTTCGCATCTGGAGTTTCCTCTCTCACAAGGTCGACCACTTAGTTTCGTCGAACACATAGGTTTTCGAGTTGTATCGCCACCGATTTCGCCGAACGGGAGTTTCTCCTGTCACAGTATCGACCACTTAGTTTCGTCGAACACATACAGTTTCGAGTAGCATCGCCACAGATTTCACAGAACACAGCGCTTCTCCTGGCACAGTATCGAACACTTCGTTTCAGATAGAACGATTAGTTTAAAATGGAAATATATTTCGCATTTGGAGTTTCCTCTCTCACAAGGTCGACAACTTAGTTTCGTCGAACACATACGATTTCGAGTGGCATGGTCACAGATTTCAGAGAACAGGCGCTTCTCCTGGCACAGCATCGAACACTTAATATCAGATAGAACAATTTTTTTAAATGGAACGAAGTTTCGCATCTGGAGTTTCCTCTCTCACAAGGTGGACCACTTATCTTCGTCGAACACATACGGTTTCGAGTGGCATGGCCAGAGATTTCAGAGAACAGGCGCTTCTCCTGGCACAGTATCGAACACTTAGTTTCAGATAGAACAATTAGTTTAAAATGGAACTATGTTTCGCATCTGGAGTTTCCTCTACCACAAGGTCGACCACTTATTTTCGTCGAACCGATACGGTTTCGAGTAGCATCGCTCGAGATTTCAGAGAATATGCGCTTCTCCTGGCACAGTATCGAACACTTAGTTTCAGATAGAACAATTAGTTTAAAATGGAACTGTGTTTCGCATCTGGAGTTTCCTCTACCACAAGGTCGGCCACTTAGTTTCGTCGAACACATTCGGTTTCGAGTAGCATCGCCACAGATTTCAGAGAATATGCGCTTCTCCTGGCACAGTATCGAACACTTAGTTTCAGATAGAACAATTAGTTTAAAATGGAACTGTGTTTCGCATCTGGAGTTTCCTCTACCACAAGGTCGGCCACTTAGTTTCGTCGAACACATTCGGTTTCGAGTAGCATCGCCACAGATTTCAGAGAATATGCGCTTCTCCTGGCACAGTATCGAACACCTAGTTTCAGATAGAACAATTAGTTTAAAATGGAACTGTGTTTCGCATCTGGAGTTTCCTCTACTACAAGGTCGGCCACTTAGTTTCGTCGAACACATTCGGTTTCGAGTAGCATCGCCACAGATTTCAGAGAACACGCGCTTCTCCTGGCACAGTACAGAACACTTAGTTTCAGATAGAACAATTAGTTTAAAATGGAACTATGTTTCGCATCTGGAGTTTCCTCTACCACAAGGTCGACCACTTATTTTGGTGGAACACATACGGTTTCGATTAGCGTCGCGACAGATTTCAGAGAACAGGCGCTTCTCCTGGCACAGTACCGAACACTTAGTTTCAGATAGAACAATTAGTTTAAAATGGAACTATGTTTCGCATCTGGAGTTTCCTCTACAACAAGGTCGACCACTGATTTTCGTCGAACCGATACGGTTTCGAGTAGCATCGCCACAGATTTCAGAGAATATGCGCTTCTCCTGGCACAGTATCGAACACTTAGTTTCAGATAGAACAATTAGTTTAAAATGGAAATGTGTTTCGCATCTGGAGTTTCCTCTACCACAAGGCCGACCGCTTAGTTTAGTCGAACACATACGGTTTCGAGTAACATTGCCACAGATTTCAGAGAACAGGCGCTTCTCCTGGCACAGTATCGAACACTTAGTATCAGATAGAACAATTAGTTTAAAATGGAACTATGTTTCGCATCTGGAGTATCCTCTCTCACAAGGTCAACCACTTAGTTTCGTCGAACACATACGGTTTCGAGTGGCATCACCACAGATTTCAGAGAACAGGCGCTTCCCCTGGCACAGTATCGAACACTGAGTTGCAGATAGAACAATTAGTTTCAAATGGAACTAAGTTTCGCATCTGCAGTTTCCTCTCTCACAAGGTCGACCACTTTGTTTCGTCGAACACATACGGTTTCGAGTTGTATCGCCACAGATTTCAGAGAACAGGCGCTTGTCCTGGCACAGTATCGAACACATAGTTCCAGATAGAACAATTAGTTTAAAATGGAACTATGTTTCGCATCTGGAGTTTCCTCTCTCACAAGGTGGACCACTTAGTTTCGTCGAACACATACGGTTTCGAGTGGCATGGCCAGAGATTTCAGAGAACAGGCGCTTCTCCTGGCACAGTATCGAACACTTAGTTTCAGATAGAACAATTAGTTTAAAATGGAACTATGTTTCGCATCTGGAGTTTCCTCTACCACAAGGTCGACCACTTATTTTCGTCGAACCGATACGGTTTCGAGTAGCATCGCTCGAGATTTCAGAGAATATGCGCTTCTCCTGGCACAGTATCGATCACTTAGTTTCAGATAGAACAATTAGTTTAAAATGGAACTGTGTTTCGCATCTGGAGTTTCCTCTACCACAAGGTCGGCCACTTAGTTTCGTCGAACACATACGGTTTCGATTAGCGTCGCGACAGATTTCAGAGAACAGGCGCTTCTCCTGGCACAGTACCGCACACTTAGTTTCAGATAGAACAATTAGTTTAAAATGGAACTATGTTTCGCATCTGGAGTGTCCTCTACCACAAGGTCGACCACTTATTTTCGTCGAACACATTCGGTTTCGATTAGCATCGCCACAGATTTCAGAGAGCAGGCGCTGCTACTTGCAGATTATCGAATACTTAGTTTCAGATAGAATATTTAGTTTAAAATGGAAATATGTTTCGCATTTGGAGTTTCATCTCTCACAAGGTCGACCACTTAGTTTCGTCGAACACATACGTTTTCGAGTGGCATCGCCACAGATTTCAGAGAACAGCCGCTTCTCCTGGCACAGTATCGAACACTTAGTATCAGATAGAACAATTACTTTAAAATGGAACTGAGCTTCGCATCTGGAGTTTCCTCTCTCACAAGGTCAACCACTTAGTTTCGTCGAACACATACGGTTTCGATTAGCATCGCCAGAGATTTCAGAGAACAGGCGCTTCTCCTGGCACAGTATCGAACACTTAGTTTCAGATAGAACAATCAGTTTAAAATGGAACTAAGTTTCGCATACGGAGTTTCCTCTCCAACAAGGTCGACCACTTAGTTTCGTCGAACATATACGGTTTCGAGGAGCATCGCCACAGATTTCAGAGAGCAGGCGCTGCTACTGGCAGATTATCGAATACTTAGTTTCAGATAGAATATTTAGTTTAAAATGGAAATATGTTTCGCATTTGGAGTTTCATCTCTCACAAGGTCGACCACTTAGTTTCGTCGAACACATACGTTTTCGAGTGGCATCGCCACAGATTTCAGAGAACAGCCGCTTCTCCTGGCACAGTATCGAACACTTAGTATCAGATAGAACAATTACTTTAAAATGGAACTATGTTTCGCATCTGGAGTTTCCTCTACCACAAGGTCGACCACTTATTTTCGTCGAACCGATACGGTTTCGAGTAGCATCGCCACAGATTTCAGAGAACAGGCGCTTCTCCTGGCACAGTATCGAACACTTAGTTTCAGATAGAACAATCAGTTTAAAATGGAACTAAGTTTCGCATACGGAGTTTCCTCTCCCACAAGGTCGACCACTTAGTTTCGTCGAACACATACGGTTTCGAGTAGCATCGCCACAGATTTCAGAGAACAAGCGTTTCTCCTGGCACAGTATCGAACACTTAGTTTCAGATAGAACAGTTAGTTTAAAATGGAACTATGTTTCGCATCTGGAGTTTCCTCTCTCACAAGGCGGGCACTTAGTTTCGGAACACATACGGTTTCGATTAGCATCGCCACAGATTTCAGAGAACAGGCGCTTCTCCTGGCACAGTATCGAACACTTAGTTTCAGATAGAACAATCAGTTTAAAATGGAACTAAGTTTCGCATACGGAGTTTCCTCTCCCACAAGGTCGACCACTTAGTTTCGTCGAACACATACGGTTTCGAGTAGCATCGCCACAGATTTCAGAGAACAAGCGTTTCTCCTGGCACAGTATCGAACACTTAGTTTCAGATAGAACAATTAGTTTAAAATGGAACTAAGTTTCGCATATGGAGTTTCCTCTCTCACAAGGCGGGCGCTTAGTTTCGGAACACATATGGTTTCGATTAGCATCGCCACAGATGTCAAAGAATATGCGCTTCTCCTGGCACAGAATCGAACACTTAGTTTCAGATAGAACAATTAGTTTAAAATGGAACTAAGTTTCGCATCTGGAGTTTCCTCTCTCACCACGTCGACCACTTAGTTTCGTCGAACACATACGGTTTCGAGTAGCAACGCCACAGATTTCAGAGAATAGCCGCTTCTCCTGGCAGATTATCGAATACTTAGTTTCAGATAGATTATTTAGTTTAAAATGGAAATATGTTTCGCATTTGGAGTTTCATCTCTCACAAGGTCGACCACTTAGTTTCGTCGAACACATACGGTTTCGAGTGGCATGGCCAGAGATTTCAGAGAACAGGCGCTTCTCCTGGCACAGTATCGAACACTTAGTTTCAGATAGAACAATTAGTTTAAAAAGGAACTGTGTTTCGCATCTGGAGTTTCCTCTACCACAAGGTCGGCCACTTAGTTTCGTCGAACACATTCGGTTTCGAGTAGCATCGCCACAGATTTCAGAGAACAGGCGCTTCTCCTGGCACAGTATCGAACACTTAGTTTCAGATAGAACAATTAGTTTAAAATGGAACTGTGTTTCGCATCTGGAGTTTCCTCTACCACAAGGTCGGCCACTTAGTTTCGTCGAACACATTCGGTTTCGAGTAGCATCGCCACAGATTTCAGAGAATATGCGCTTCTCCTGGCACAGTATCGAACACCTAGTTTCAGATAGAACAATTAGTTTAAAATGGAACTGTGTTTCGCATCTGGAGTTTCCTCTACTACAAGGTCGGCCACTTAGTTTCGTCGAACACATTCGGTTTCGAGTAGCATCGCCACAGATTTCAGAGAACACGCGCTTCTCCTGGCACAGTACAGAACACTTAGTTTCAGATAGAACAATTAGTTTAAAATGGAACTATGTTTCGCATCTGGAGTTTCCTCTACCACAAGGTCGACCACTGATTTTCGTCGAACCGATACGGTTTCGAGTAGCATCGCCACAGATTTCAGAGAATATGCGCTTCTCCTGGCACAGTATCGAACACTTAGTTTCAGATAGAACAATTAGTTTAAAATGGAACTGTGTTTCGCATCTGGAGTTTCCTCTACCACAAGGTCGGCCACTTAGTTTCGTCGAACACATTCGGTTTCGAGTAGCATCGCCACAGATTTCAGAGAACACGCGCTTCTCCTGGCACAGTACAGAACACTTAGTTTCAGATAGAACAATTAGTTTAAAATGGAACTATGTTTCGCATCTGGAGTTTCCTCTACCACAAGGTCGACCACTTATTTTGGTGGAACACATACGGTTTCGATTAGCGTCGCGACAGATTTCAGAGAACAGGCGCTTCTCCTGGCACAGTACCGAACACTTAGTTTCAGATAGAACAATTAGTTTAAAATGGAACTATGTTTCGCATCTGGAGTTTCCTCTACAACAAGGTCGACCACTGATTTTCGTCGAACCGATACGGTTTCGAGTAGCATCGCCACAGATTTCAGAGAATATGCGCTTCTCCTGGCACAGTATCGAACACTTAGTTTCAGATAGAACAATTAGTTTAAAATGGAAATGTGTTTCGCATCTGGAGTTTCCTCTACCACAAGGTCGGCCACTTAGTTTCGTCGAACACATTCGGTTTCGAGTAGCATCGCCACAGAATTCAGAGAATATGCGCTTCTCCTGTCACAGTATCGAACACCTAGTTTCAGATAGAACAATTAGTTTAAAAAGGAACTGTGTTTCGCATCTGGAGTTTCCTCTACCACAAGGTCGGCCACTTAGTTTCGTCGAACACATTCGGTTTCGAGTAGCATCGCCACAGATTTCAGAGAATAGGCGCTTCTCCTGGCAGATTATCGAATACTTAGTTTCAGATAGAATATTTAGTTTAAAATGGAAATATGTTTCGCATTTGGAGTTTCATCTCTCACAAGGTCGACCACTTAGTTTCGTCGAACACATACGTTTTCGAGTGGCATCGCCACAGATTTCAGAGAACAGCCGCTTCTCCTGGCACTGTATCGGACACTTAGTATCAGATAGAACAATTACCTTAAAATGGAACTGAGCTTCGCAAATGGAGTTTCCTCTCTCACAAGGTGGACCACTTAGTTTCGTCGAACACATACGGTTTCGAGTGGCATGGCCAGAGATTTCAGAGAACAGGCGCTTCTCCTGGCACAGTATCGAACACTTAGTTTCAGATAGAACAATTAGTTTAAAATGGAACTATGTTTCGCATCTGGAGTTTCCTCTACCACAAGGTCGACCACTTATTTTCGTCGAACCGATACGGTTTCGAGTAGCATCGCTCGAGATTTCAGAGAATATGCGCTTCTCCTGGCACAGTATCGATCACTTAGTTTCAGATAGAACAATTAGTTTAAAATGGAACTGTGTTTCGCATCTGGAGTTTCCTCTACCACAAGGTCGGCCACTTAGTTTCGTCGAACACATACGGTTTCGATTAGCGTCGCGACAGATTTCAGAGAACAGGCGCTTCTCCTGGCACAGTACCGCACACTTAGTTTCAGATAGAACAATTAGTTTAAAATGGAACTATGTTTCGCATCTGGAGTGTCCTCTACCACAAGGTCGACCACTTATTTTCGTCGAACACATTCGGTTTCGATTAGCATCGCCACAGATTTCAGAGAGCAGGCGCTGCTACTTGCAGATTATCGAATACTTAGTTTCAGATAGAATATTTAGTTTAAAATGGAAATATGTTTCGCATTTGGAGTTTCATCTCTCACAAGGTCGACCACTTAGTTTCGTCGAACACATACGTTTTCGAGTGGCATCGCCACAGATTTCAGAGAACAGCCGCTTCTCCTGGCACAGTATCGAACACTTAGTATCAGATAGAACAATTACTTTAAAATGGAACTGAGCTTCGCATCTGGAGTTTCCTCTCTCACAAGGTCAACCACTTAGTTTCGTCGAACACATACGGTTTCGATTAGCATCGCCAGAGATTTCAGAGAACAGGCGCTTCTCCTGGCACAGTATCGAACACTTAGTTTCAGATAGAACAATCAGTTTAAAATGGAACTAAGTTTCGCATACGGAGTTTCCTCTCCAACAAGGTCGACCACTTAGTTTCGTCGAACATATACGGTTTCGAGGAGCATCGCCACAGATTTCAGAGAGCAGGCGCTGCTACTGGCAGATTATCGAATACTTAGTTTCAGATAGAATATTTAGTTTAAAATGGAAATATGTTTCGCATTTGGAGTTTCATCTCTCACAAGGTCGACCACTTAGTTTCGTCGAACACATACGTTTTCGAGTGGCATCGCCACAGATTTCAGAGAACAGCCGCTTCTCCTGGCACAGTATCGAACACTTAGTATCAGATAGAACAATTACTTTAAAATGGAACTATGTTTCGCATCTGGAATTTCCTCTACCACAAGGTCGACCACTTATTTTCGTCGAACCGATACGGTTTCGAGTAGCATCGCCACAGATTTCAGAGAACAGGCGCTTCTCCTGGCACAGTATCGAACACTTAGTTTCAGATAGAACAATCAGTTTAAAATGGAACTAAGTTTCGCATACGGAGTTTCCTCTCCCACAAGGTCGACCACTTAGTTTCGTCGAACACATACGGTTTCGAGTAGCATCGCCACAGATTTCAGAGAACAAGCGTTTCTCCTGGCACAGTATCGAACACTTAGTTTCAGATAGAACAGTTAGTTTAAAATGGAACTATGTTTCGCATCTGGAGTTTCCTCTCTCACAAGGCGGGCACTTAGTTTCGGAACACATACGGTTTCGATTAGCATCGCCACAGATTTCAGAGAACAGGCGCTTCTCCTGGCACAGTATCGAACACTTAGTTTCAGATAGAACAATCAGTTTAAAATGGAACTAAGTTTCGCATACGGAGTTTCCTCTCCCACAAGGTCGACCACTTAGTTTCGTCGAACACATACGGTTTCGAGTAGCATCGCCACAGATTTCAGAGAACAAGCGTTTCTCCTGGCACAGTATCGAACACTTAGTTTCAGATAGAACAATTAGTTTAAAATGGAACTAAGTTTCGCATATGGAGTTTCCTCTCTCACAAGGCGGGCACTTAGTTTCGGAACACATACGGTTTCGATTAGCATCGCCACAGATTTCAGAGAACAGGCGCTTCTCCTGGCACAGAATCGAACACTTAGTTTCAGATAGAACAATTAGTTTAAAATGGAACTAAGTTTCGCATCTGGAGTTTCCTCTCTCACCACGTCGACCACTTAGTTTCGTCGAACACATACGGTTTCGAGTAGCAACGCCACAGATTTCAGAGAATAGCCGCTTCTCCTGGCAGATTATCGAATACTTAGTTTCAGATAGATTATTTAGTTTAAAATGGAAATATGTTTCGCATTTGGAGTTTCATCTCTCACAAGGTCGACCACTTAGTTTCGTCGAACACATACGGTTTCGAGTGGCATGGCCAGAGATTTCAGAGAACAGGCGCTTCTCCTGGCACAGTATCGAACACTTAGTTTCAGATAGAACAATTAGTTTAAAAAGGAACTGTGTTTCGCATCTGGAGTTTCCTCTACCACAAGGTCGGCCACTTAGTTTCGTCGAACACATTCGGTTTCGAGTAGCATCGCCACAGATTTCAGAGAACAGGCGCTTCTCCTGGCACAGTACCGAACACTTAGTTTCAGATAGAACAATTAGTTTAAAATGGAACTAAGTTTCGCATCTGGAGTTTCCTCTCTCACAAGGCGGGCACTTAGTTTCGGAACACATACGGTTTCGATTAGCATCGCCACAGATTTCAGAGAACAGGCGCTTCTCCTGGCACAGTATCGAACACTTAGTTTCAGATAGAACAATCAGTTTAAAATGGAACTAAGTTTCGCATCTGGAGTTTCCTCTCTCACCACGTCGACCACTTAGTTTCGTCGAACACATACGGTTTCGAGTAGCAACGCCACAGTTTCAGAGAATAGCCGCTTCTCCTGGCAGATTATCGAATACTTAGTTTCAGATAGAATATTTAGTTTAAAATGGAAATATGTTTCGCATTTGGAGTTTCATCTCTCACAAGGTCGACCACTTAGTTTCGTCGAACACATACGGTTTCGAGTCGCATGGCCAGAGATTTCAGAGAACAGGCGCTTCTCCTGGCACAGTATCGAACACTTAGTTTCAGATAGAACAATTAGTTTAAAATGGAACTGTGTTTCGCATCTGGAGTTTCCTCTACCACAAGGTCGGCCACTTAGTTTCGTCGAACACATTCGGTTTCGAGTAGCATCGCCACAGATTTCAGAGAACAGGCGCTTCTCCTGGCACAGTACCGAACACTTAGTTTCAGATAGAACAATTAGTTTAAAATGGAACTAAGTTTCGCATCTGGAGTTTCCTCTCTCACAAGGCGGGCACTTAGTTTCGGAACACATACGGTTTCGAGTAGCAACGCCACAGATTTCAGAGAATAGCCGCTTCTCCTGGCAGATTATCGAATACTTAGTTTCAGATAGAATATTTAGTTTAAAATGGAAATATGTTTCGCATTTGGAGTTTCATCTCTCACAAGGTCGACCACTTAGTTTCGTCGAACACATACGGTTTCGAGTGGCATGGCCAGAGATTTCAGAGAACAGGCGTTTCTCCTGGCAGAGTATCGAACTCTTAGTTTCAGATAGAACAATCAGTTTAAAATGGAACTAAGTTTCGCATACGGAGTTTCCTCTCCCACAAGGTCGACCACTTAGTTTCGACGAACACATACGGTTTCGAGTAGCATCGCCACAGATTTCAAAGAATATGCGCTTCTCCTGGCACAGAATCGAACACTTAGTTTCAGATAGAACAATTAGTTTAAAATGGAACTGTGTTTCGCATCTGGAGTTTCCTCTACCACAAGGTCGGCCACTTAGTTTCGTCGAACCCATTCGGTTTCGAGTAGCATCGCCACAGATTTCAGAGAACAGGCGCTTCTCCTGGCACTGTATCGAACACTTAGTTTCAGATAGAACAATTAGTTTAAAATGGAACTAAGTTTCGCATCTGGAGTTTCCTCTCTCACAAGGCGGGCACTTAGTTTCGTCGAACACATACGGTTTCGATTAGCATCACGACAGATTTCAGAGAACAGGCGCTTCTCCTGGCACAGTACAGAACACTTAGTTTCAGATAGAACAATTAGTTTAAAATGGAACTATGTTTCGCATCTGGAGTTTCCTCTACCACAAGGTCGACCACTTATTTTCGTCGAACACATACGGTTTCGATTAGCGTCGCGACAGATTTCAGAGAACAGGCGCTTCTCCTGGCACAGTACCGAACACTTAGTTTCAGATAGAACAATTAGTTTAAAATGGAACTGTGTTTCGCATCTGGAGTTTCCTCTACCACAAGGTCGGCCACTTAGTTTCGTCGAACCCATTCGGTTTCGAGTAGCATCGCCACAGATTTCAGAGAACAGGCGCTTCTCCTGGCACTGTATCGAACACTTAGTTTCAGATAGAACAATTAGTTTAAAATGGAACTAAGTTTCGCATCTGGAGTTTCCTCTCTCACAAGGCGGGCACTTAGTTTCGTCGAACACATACGGTTTCGATTAGCATCACGACAGATTTCAGAGAACAGGCGCTTCTCCTGGCACAGTACAGAACACTTAGTTTCAGATAGAACAATTAGTTTAAAATGGAACTATGTTTCGCATCTGGAGTTTCCTCTACCACAAGGTCGACCACTTATTTTCGTCCAACACATACGGTTTCGATTAGCGTCGCGACAGATTTCAGAGAACAGGCGCTTCTCCTGGCACAGTACCGAACACTTAGTTTCAGATAGAACAATTAGTTTAAAATGGAACTATGTTTCGCATCTGGAGTTTCCTCTACCACAAGGTCGACCACTTATTTTCGTCGAACACATACGGTTTCGATTAGCGTCGCGACAGATTTCAGAGAACAGGCGCTTCTCCTGGCACAGTACCGAACACTTAGTTTCAGATAGAACAATTAGTTTAAAATGGAACTAAGTTTCGCATCTGGAGTTTCCTCTCTCACAAGGCGGGCACTTAGTTTCGGAACACATACGGTTTCGATTAGCATCGCCACAGATTTCAGAGAACAGGCGCTTCTCCTGGCACAGTATCGAACACTTAGTTTCAGATAGAACAATCAGTTTAAAATGGAACTAAGTTTCGCATCTGGAGTTTCCTCTCTCACCACGTCGACCACTTAGTTTCGTCGAACACATACGGTTTCGAGTAGCAACGCCACAGATTTCAGAGAATAGCCGCTTCTCCTGGCAGATTATCGAATACTTAGTTTCAGATAGAATATTTAGTTTAAAATGGAAATATGTTTCGCAATTGGAGTTTCATCTCTCACAAGGTCGACCACTTAGTTTCGTCGAACACATACGGTTTCGAGTCGCATGGCCAGAGATTTCAGAGAACAGGCGCTTCTCCTGGCACAGTATCGAACACTTAGTTTCAGATAGAACAATTAGTTTAAAATGGAACTGTGTTTCGCATCTGGAGTTTCCTCTACCACAAGGTCGACCACTTAGTTTCGTCGAACACATACGGTTTGGAGTAGCATCGCCACAGATTTCAGAGAACAGGCGCTTCCCCTGGCACAGTATCGAACACTTAGTTTCAGATAGAAAAATTAGTTTAAAATGGAACTATGTTTCGCATCTGGAGTATCCTCTCTCAAAAGGTCAACCACTTAGTTTCGTCGAACACATACGGTTTCGAGCGGCATCGCCACACATTTCAGAGAACAGGCGCTTCTCCTGGCACAGTATCGAACACTAAGTATCAGATAGAACAATTAGTTGAAAATGGATCTATGTTTCGCATCTGGAGTGTCCTCTCTCACAAGGTCGACCACTTAGTTTCGTCGAACACATACGTTTTCGAGTAGTATCGCCACAGATTTCGCAGAACGGGAGTTTCTCCTGGCACAGTATCGAACACTTAGTTTCAGATGGAACAATTAATTTAAAATGGAACTATGTTTCGCATCTGGAGTTTCCTCTCTCACAAGGTCGACCGCTTAGTTTCGACGAACACATACGGTTGGGAGTAGCATCGTCACAGATTTCAGAGAACGGGCGCTTCTCCTGGCACAGTATCGAACACTTAATATCATATAGAACAATTATTTTATAATGGAATTAAGTTTCGCATCTGGAGTTTCCTCTCTCACAAGGTCGACCACTTAGTTTCGTCGAACACATACGGTTTGGAGTGGCATCGCCACAGTTTTCAGAGAACAGGCGCTTCTCCTGGCACAGTACCGAACACTTAGTTTAAGACAGAACAATTAGTATAAAATGGTACTAAGTTTCGCATTTGGAATTTCTTCCGTCACAAGGCGACCACTTAGTTTCATCGAACACATACGGTTTCGAGTGGCATTGCCACAGATTTCAGGGAACAGGCGCTTCTCCTGGCACAGTATCGAACACATAGTTTCAGATAGAACAGTTAGTTTAAAAAGGAACTGTGTTTCGCATCTGGAGTTTCCTCTACCACAAGGTCGGCCACTTAGTTTCGTCGAACACATTCGGTTTCGAGTAGCATCGCCACAGATTTCAGAGAACAGGCACTTCTCCTGGCACAGTACCGAACACTTAGTTTCAGATAGAACAATTAGTTTAAAATGGAACTAAGTTTCGCATCTGGAGTTTCCTCTCTCACAAGGCGGGCACTTAGTTTCGTCGAACACATACGGTTTCGATTAGCATCACGACAGATTTCAGAGAACAGGCGCTTCTCCTGGCACAGTACAGAACACTTAGTTTCAGATAGAACAATTAGTTTAAAATGGAACTATGTTTCGCCTCTGGAGTTTCCTCTACCACAAGGTCGACCACTTATTTTCGTCGAACACATACGGTTTCGATTAGCGTCGCGACAGATTTCAGAGAACAGGCGCTTCTCCTGGCACAGTACCGAACACTTAGTTTCAGATAGAACAATTAGTTTAAAATGGAACTATGTTTCGCATCTGGAGTTTCCTCTACCACAAGGTCGACCACTTAGTTTCGTCGAACACATACGGTTTGGAGTAGCATCGCCACAGATTTCAGAGAACAGGCGCTTCCCCTGGCACAGTATCGAACACTTAGTTTCAGATAGAAAAATTAGTTTAAAATGGAACTATGTTTCGCATCTGGAGTATCCTCTCTCAAAAGGTCAACCACTTAGTTTCGTCGAACACATACGGTTTCGAGCGGCATCGCCACACATTTCAGAGAACAGGCGCTTCTCCTGGCACAGTATCGAACACTAAGTATCAGATAGAACAATTAGTTGAAAATGGATCTATGTTTCGCATCTGGCGTGTCCTCTCTCACAAGGTCGACCACTTAGTTTCGTCGAACACATACGTTTTCGAGTAGTATCGCCACAGATTTCAGAGAACAGGCGCTTCCCCTGGCACAGTACCGAACACTTAGTTTCAGACAGAACAATAAGATTAGAATGGAACTAAGTTTCGCATCTGGAGTTTCCTCTCTCACAAGGCGGCCACTGAGTTTCGTGGAACACTTTCGGTTTCGAGTAGTATCGCCACAGATTTCAGGGAACAGGCGCTGCTCCTGGCACAGTATCGAACACTAAGTTTCAGAGAGAACAATTCATTTAAAATGGAACTAAGTTTCGCATCTGAAGTTTCCTCTCTCACAAGGTCGGCCACTTAGTTTCGTCGAACACATACGGTTTCGAGGAGCATCGCCACAGATTTCAGAGAACAGGCGCTTCTCCTGGCACAGTATCGTACACTTAGTTTTAGATAGAACAATTAGTTTAAAATGGAACTATGTTTCGAATCTGGAGCTTCCTCTCTCACAAGGTGGACCTCTTAGTTTCGTCGAACACATACGGTTTCGATTAGCATCGCCACAGATTTCAGAGAACAGGCGCTTCTCCTGGCACAGTATCGAACACTTAGTTTCAGATAGAACAATCAGTTTAAAATGGAACTAAGTTTCGCATCTGGAGTTTCCTCTCTCACCACGTCGACCACTTAGTTTCGTCGAACACATACGGTTTCGAGTAGCAACGCCACAGATTTCAGAGAATAGCCGCTTCTCCTGGCAGATTATCGAATACTTAGTTTCAGATAGAATATTTAGTTTAAAATGGAAATATGTTTCGCATTTGGAGTTTCATCTCTCACAAGGTCGACCACTTAGTTTCGTCGAACACATACGGTTTCGAGTCGCATGGCCAGAGATTTTAGAGAACAGGCGCTTCTCCTGGCACAGTATCGAACACTTAGTTTCAGATAGAACAATTAGTTTAAAATGGAACTGTGTTTCGCATCTGGAGTTTCCTCTACCACAAAGTCGGCCACTTAGTTTCGTCGAACACATTCGGTTTCGAGTAGCATCGCCACAGATTTCAGAGAACAGGCGCTTCTCCTGGCACAGTACCGAACACTTAGTTTCAGATAGAACAATTAGTTTAAAATGGAACTAAGTTTCGCATCTGGAGTTTCCTCTCTCACAAGGCGGGCACTTAGTTTCGGAACACATACGGTTTCGATTAGCATCGCCACAGATTTCAGAGAACAGGCACTTCTACTGGCACAGTATCGAACACTTAGTTTCAGATAGAACAATCAGTTTAAAATGGAACTAAGTTTCGCATCTGGAGTTTCCTCTCTCACAAGGCGGGCACTTAGTTTCGGAACACATACGGTTTCGAGTAGCAACGCCACAGATTTCAGAGAATAGCCGCTTCTCCTGGCAGATTATCGAATACTTAGTTTCAGATAGAATATTTAGTTTAAAATGGAAATATGTTTCGCATTTGGAGTTTCATCTCTCACAAGGTCGACCACTTAGTTTCGTCGAACACATACGGTTTCGAGTGGCATGGCCAGAGATTTCAGAGAACAGGCGCTTCTCCTGGCACAGTATCGAACACTTAGTTTCAGATAGAACAATCAGTTTAAAATGGAACTAAGTTTCGCATACGGAGTTTCCTCTCTCACAAGGTCGACCACTTAGTTTCGTCGAACACATACGGTTTCGAGTGGCATGGCCAGAGATTTCAGAGAACAGGCGCTTCTCCTGGCACAGTATCGAACACTTAGTTTCAGATAGAACAATTAGTTTAAAATGGAACTAAGCTTCGCATCTGGAGTTTCCTCTCTCAGAAGGTGGACCACTTAGTTTCGTCGAACACATACGGTTTCGAGTGGTATGGCCAGAGATTTCAGAGAACAGGCGCTTCTCCTGGCACAGTATCGAACACTTAGTTTCAGATAGAACAATTAGTTTAAAATGGAACTAAGTTTCGCATCTGGAGTTTCCTCTCTCAGAAGGTCGACCACTTAGTTTCGTCGAACACATACGGTTTCGAGTAGCATCGCGACAGATTTCAGAGAACAGGCGCTTCTCCTGGCACAGTATCGAACACTTAGTTTCAGATAGAACAATTAGTTTAAAATGGAACTAAGCTTCGCATCTGGAGTTTCCTCTCTCAGAAGGTGGACCACTTAGTTTCGTCGAACACATACGGTTTCGAGTGGTATGGCCAGAGATTTCAGAGAACAGGCGCTTCTCCTGGCACAGTATCGAACACTTAGTTTCAGATAGAACAATTAGTTTAAAATGGAACTAAGTTTCGCATCTGGAGTTTCCTCTCTCAGAAGGTCGACCACTTAGTTTCGTCGAACACATACGGTTTCGAGTAGCATCGCGACAGATTTCAGAGAACAGGCGCTTCTCCTGGCACAGTATCGAACACTTAGTTTCAGATAGAACAATTAGTTTAAAATGGAACTGTGTTTCGCATCTGGAGTTTCCTCTACCACAAGGTCGGCCACTTAGTTTCGTCGACACATACGGTTTCGAGTGGCATCGCCACAGATTTCAGAGAACAGGCGCTTCTCCTGGCACAGTACCGAACACTTAGTTTCAGATAGAACAATTAGTTTAAAATGGAACTAAGTTTCGCATCTGGAGTTTCCTCTCTCACAAGGCGGGCACTTAGTTTCGTCGAACACATACGGTTTCGATTAGCATCACGACAGATTTCAGAGAACAGGCGCTTCTCCTGGCACAGTACAGAACACTTAGTTTCAGATAGAACAATTAGTTTAAAATGGAACTATGTTTCGCATCTGGAGTTTCCTCTACCACAAGATCGACCACTTATTTTCGTCGAACACATACGGTTTCGATTAGCGTCGCGACAGATTTCAGAGAACAGGCGCTTCTCCTGGCACAGTACCGAACACTTAGTTTCAGATAGAACAATTAGTTTAAAATGGAACTATGTTTCGCATCTGAAGTTTCCTCTACCACAAGGTCGACCACTTATTTTCGTCGAACACATACGGTTTCGATTAGCGTCGCGACAGATTTCAGAGAACAGGCGCTTCTCCTGGCACAGTACCGAACACTTAGTTTCAGATAGAACAATTAGTTTAAAATGGAACTATGTTTCGCATCTGGAGTTTCCTCTACCACAAGGTCGACCACTTATTTTCGTCGAACACATACGGTTTCGAGTAGCATCGCCACAGATTTCAGAGAACAGGCGCTTCTCCTGGCACAGTATCGAACACTTAGTTTCAGATAGAACAATTAGTTTAAAATGGAACTAAGCTTCGCATCTGGAGTTTCCTCTCTCAGAAGGTGGACCACTTAGTTTCGTCGAACACATACGGTTTCGAGTGGTATGGCCAGAGATTTCAGAGAACAGGCGCTTCTCCTGGCACAGTATCGAACACTTAGTTTCAGATAGAACAATTAGTTTAAAATGGAACTAAGTTTCGAATCTGGAGTTTCCTCTCTCAGAAGGTCGACCACTTAGTTTCGTCGAACACATACGGTTTCGAGTAGCATCGCGACAGATTTCAGAGAACAGGCGCTTCTCCTGGCACAGTATCGAACACTTAGTTTCAGATAGAACAATTAGTTTAAAATGGAACTAAGTTTCGCATCTGGAGTTTCCTCTCTCACAAGGCGGGCACTTAGTTTCGGAACACATACGGTTTCGATTAGCATCGCCACAGATTTCAGAAAACAGGCGCTTCTCCTGGCACAGTATCGAACACTTAGTTTCAGATAGAACAATCAGTTTAAAATTGAACTAAGTTTCGCATCAGGAGTTTCCTCTCTCACCACGTCGACCACTTAGTTTCGTCGAACACATACGGTTTCGAGTAGCAACGCCACAGATTTCAGAGAATAGCCGCTTCTCCTGGCAGATTATCGAATACTTAGTTTCAGATAGAATATTTAGTTTAAAATGGAAATATGTTTCGCATCCGGTGTTTCCTCTTCCACAAGGTCGACCACTTATTTTCGTCGAACACATACGGTTTGCAGTAGCATCGTCACAGTTTTCAGAGAACAGGCACTTCTCCTGGCACAGTATCGAACACATAGTTTCAGATAAAACAATTAGTTTAAAATGGTACTAAATTTCGCATCTGGAGTTTCCTCTCTCACATGGCGGCCACTTAGTTTCGTGGAACACATTCGGTTTCGAGTAGCATCGCCACAGATTTCAGAGAACAGGCGCTTCTCCTGGCACAGTATCGAACACTTCGTTTCAGATAGAACAATTAGTTTAAAATGGTACTAAATTTCGCATCTGGAGTTTCCTCTCTCACATGGCGGCCACTTAGTTTCGTCGAACACATACGGTTTCGAGTAACATCGCCGCTGATTTCAGAAAACAGGCGCTTCTGCTGGCACAGTATCGAACACTTAGTTTCAGATAGAACAATTAGTTTAAAATGGAACTAAGTTTCGCATCCGGAGTTTCCTCTTCCAAAAGGTCGACCACTTATTTTCGTCGAACGCATACGGTTTGGAGTAGCATCGTCACAGTTTTCAGATAACAGGCACTTCTCCTGGCACAGTATCGAACACATAGTTTCAGATAAAACAATTAGTTTAAAATGGTACTAAATTTCGCATCTGGAGTTTCCTCTCTCACATGGCGGCCACTTAGTTTCGTGGAACACATACGGTTTCGAGTGGCATCGCCACACATTTCAGAGAACTGGCGCTTCTCCTGGCACAGTATCGAACACTTAGTTTCAGATAGAACAATCAGTTTAAAATGGAACTAAGTTTCGCATACGGAGTTTCCTCTCTCACAAGGTCGACCACTTAGTTTCGTCGAACACATACGGTTTCGAGTGGCATGGCCAGAGATTTCAGAGAACAGGCGCTTCTCCTGGCACAGTATCGAACACTTAGTTTCAGATAGAACAATTAGTTTAAAATGGAACTAAGCTTCGCATCTGGAGTTTCCTCTCTCAGAAGGTGGACCACTTAGTTTCGTCGAACACATACGGTTTCGAGTGGTATGGCCAGAGATTTCAGAGAACAGGCGCTTCTCCTGGCACAGTATCGAACACTTAGTTTCAGATAGAACAATTAGTTTAAAATGGAACTAAGTTTCGCATCTGGAGTTTCCTCTCTCAGAAGGTCGACCACTTAGTTTCGTCGAACACATACGGTTTCGAGTAGCATCGCGACAGATTTCAGAGAACAGGCGCTTCTCCTGGCACAGTATCGAACACTTAGTTTCAGATAGAACAATTAGTTTAAAATGGAACTAAGCTTCGCATCTGGAGTTTCCTCTCTCAGAAGGTGGACCACTTAGTTTCGTCGAACACATACGGTTTCGAGTGGTATGGCCAGAGATTTCAGAGAACAGGCGCTTCTCCTGGCACAGTATCGAACACTTAGTTTCAGATAGAACAATTAGTTTAAAATGGAACTAAGTTTCGCATCTGGAGTTTCCTCTCTCAGAAGGTCGACCACTTAGTTTCGTCGAACACATACGGTTTCGAGTAGCATCGCGACAGATTTCAGAGAACAGGCGCTTCTCCTGGCACAGTATCGAACACTTAGTTTCAGATAGAACAATTAGTTTAAAATGGAACTGTGTTTCGCATCTGGAGTTTCCTCTACCACAAGGTCGGCCACTTAGTTTCGTCGACACATACGGTTTCGAGTGGCATCGCCACAGATTTCAGAGAACAGGCGCTTCTCCTGGCACAGTACCGAACACTTAGTTTCAGATAGAACAATTAGTTTAAAATGGAACTAAGTTTCGCATCTGGAGTTTCCTCTCTCACAAGGCGGGCACTTAGTTTCGTCGAACACATACGGTTTCGATTAGCATCACGACAGATTTCAGAGAACAGGCGCTTCTCCTGGCACAGTACAGAACACTTAGTTTCAGATAGAACAATTAGTTTAAAATGGAACTATGTTTCGCATCTGGAGTTTCCTCTACCACAAGGTCGACCACTTATTTTCGTCGAACACATACGGTTTCGATTAGCGTCGCGACAGATTTCAGAGAACAGGCGCTTCTCCTGGCACAGTACCGAACACTTAGTTTCAGATAGAACAATTAGTTTAAAATGGAACTATGTTTCGCATCTGAAGTTTCCTCTACCACAAGGTCGACCA
This sequence comes from Nysson spinosus, assembly GCA_910591585.2. Taxonomy (NCBI): domain Eukaryota; kingdom Metazoa; phylum Arthropoda; class Insecta; order Hymenoptera; family Crabronidae; genus Nysson; species Nysson spinosus. The sequence goes on along the minus strand of CAJUYC020000091.1, from coordinate 1,903,496 downwards.
CTTATTTTCGTCGAACACATACGGTTTCGATTAGCGTCGCGACAGATTTCAGAGAACAGGCGCTTCTCCTGGCACAGTACCGAACACTTAGTTTCAGATAGAACAATTAGTTTAAAATGGAACTATGTTTCGCATCTGGAGTTTCCTCTACCACAAGGTCGACCACTTATTTTCGTCGAACACATACGGTTTCGAGTAGCATCGCCACAGATTTCAGAGAACAGGCGCTTCTCCTGGCACAGTATCGAACACTTAGTTTAAAATGGAACTAAGCTTCGCATCTGGAGTTTCCTCTCTCAGAAGGTGGACCACTTAGTTTCGTCGAACACATACGGTTTCGAGTGGTATGGCCAGAGATTTCAGAGAACAGGCGCTTCTCCTGGCACAGTATCGAACACTTAGTTTCAGATACAACAATTAGTTTAAAATGGAACTAAGTTTCGAATCTGGAGTTTCCTCTCTCAGAAGGTCGACCACTTAGTTTCGTCGAACACATACGGTTTCGAGTAGCATCGCGACAGATTTCAGAGAACAGGCGCTTCTCCTGGCACAGTATCGAACACTTAGTTTCAGATAGAACAATTAGTTTAAAATGGAACTAAGCTTCGCATCTGGAGTTTCCTCTCTCAGAAGGTGGACCACTTAGTTTCGTCGAACACATACGGTTTCGAGTGGTATGGCCAGAGATTTCAGAGAACAGGCGCTTCTCCTGGCACAGTATCGAACACTTAGTTTCAGATAGAACAATTAGTTTGAAATGGAACTAAGTTTCGCATCTGGAGTTTCCTCTCTCAGAAGGTCGACCACTTAGTTTCGTCGAACACATACGGTTTCGAGTAGCATCGCGACAGATTTCAGAGAACAGGCGCTTCTCCTGGCACAGTATCGAACACTTAGTTTCAGATAGAACAATTAGTTTAAAATGGAACTGTGTTTCGCATCTGGAGTTTCCTCTACCACAAGGTCGGCCACTTAGTTTCGTCGACACATACGGTTTCGAGTGGCATCGCCACAGATTTCAGAGAACAGGCGCTTCTCCTGGCACAGTACCGAACACTTAGTTTCAGATAGAACAATTAGTTTAAAATGGAACTAAGTTTCGCATCTGGAGTTTCCTCTCTCACAAGGCGGGCACTTAGTTTCGTCGAACACATACGGTTTCGATTAGCATCACGACAGATTTCAGAGAACAGGCGCTTCTCCTGGCACAGTACAGAACACTTAGTTTCAGATAGAACAATTAGTTTAAAATGGAACTATGTTTCGCATCTGGAGTTTCCTCTACCACAAGGTCGACCACTTATTTTCGTCGAACACATACGGTTTCGATTAGCGTCGCGACAGATTTCAGAGAACAGGCGCTTCTCCTGGCACAGTACCGAACACTTAGTTTCAGATAGAACAATTAGTTTAAAATGGAACTATGTTTCGCATCTGGAGTTTCCTCTACCACAAGGTCGACCACTTATTTTCGTCGAACACATACGGTTTCGATTAGCGTCGCGACAGATTTCAGAGAACAGGCGCTTCTCCTGGCACAGTACCGAACACTTAGTTTCAGATAGAACAATTAGTTTAAAATGGAACTATGTTTCGCATCTGAAGTATCCTCTCTCACAAGGTCAACCACTTAGTTTCGTCGAACACATACGGTTTCGAGTGGCATCGCCACACATTTCAGAGAACTGGCGCTTCTCCTGGCACAGTGTCGAGCACTTAGTTTCAGATGGAACAATTAGTTTAAAATGGTACTAAGTTTCGCAGCTGGAGTTTCCTCTCTCAAGGTCGACCAATTAGTTTCGTCGAACACATATGGTTTCGAGTAGCATCGCCACAGATTTCAGAGAACAGGCGCTTCTCCTGGCACAGGATCGAACACTTAGTTTCAGGTAGAACAATTAGTTTAATTTGGAACTATGTTTCGCATCTGGAGTTTCCTCTCTCACAAGGTCGACCACTTAGTTTCGTCGAACACATACGGTTTCGAGTGGCATCGCCACACATTTCAGAGAACTGGCGCTTCTCCTGGCACAGTATCGAACACTTAGTTTCAGATAGAACAATTAGTTTAAAATAGAAATATGTTTCGCATCTGGAGTATCCTCTCTCACAAGGTCGACCACTTAGTTACGTCGAAGACATACGGTTTCGAGTGGCATCGCCACACATTTCAGAGAACAGGAGCTTCTCCTGGCACAGTGTCGAGCACTTAGTTTCAGATAGAACAATTAGTTTAATATGGTACTAAGTTTCGCATCTGGAGTTTCCTCTCGCACAAGGTCGACAACTTAGTTTCGTCGAACACATACGGTTTCGAATAGCATCGCCACAGATTTCAGAGAACAGGCGCTTCTCCTGGCACAGTATCGAACACTTAGTTTCAGAGAGAACAATTAGTTTAATTTGGAACTATGTTTCGCATCTGGAGTTTCCTCTCTCACAAGGTCGACCACTTAGTTACGTCGAACACATACGGTTTCGAGTGGCATCGCCACACATTTCAGAGAACTGGCGCTTCTCCTGGCACAGTATCGAACACTTCGTTTCAGATAGAACAATTAGTTTAAAATGGTACTAAATTTCGCATCTGGAGTTTCCTCTCTCACATGGCGGCCACTTAGTTTCGTCGAACACATACGGTTTCGAGTAGCATCGCCACTGATTTCAGAGAACAGGCGCTTCTGCTGGCACAGTATCGAACACTTAGTTTCAGATAGAACAATTAGTTTAAAATGGAACTAAGTTTCGCATCCGGAGTTTCCTCTTCCACAAGGTCGACCACTTATTTTCGTCGAACACATACGGTTTCGAGTGGCATCGCCACACATTTCAGAGAACTGGCGCTTCTCCTGGCACAGTATCGAACACTTAGTTTCAGATAGAACAATTAGTTCAAAATAGAAATATGTTTCGCATCTGGAGTTTCCTCTCTCACAAGGTCGACCACTTAGTTACGTCGAACACATACGGTTTCGAGTGGCATCGCCACACATTTCAGAGAACTGGCGCTTCTCCTGGCACAGTATCGAACACTTCGTTTCAGATAGAACAATTAGTTTAAAATGGTACTAAATTTCGCATCTGGAGTTTCCTCTCTCACATGGCGGCCACTTAGTTTCGTCGAACACATACGGTTTCGAGTAGCATCGCCACTGATTTCAGAGAACAGGCGCTTCTGCTGGCACAGTATCGAACACTTAGTTTCAGATAGAACAATTAGTTTAAAATGGAACTAAGTTTCGCATCTGGAGTTTCCTCTCTCACAAGGTCGACCAATTAGTTTCGTCGAACACATACGGTTTCGAGTAGCATCGCCACAGATTTCAGAGAACAGGCGCTTCTCCTGGCACAGGATCGAACACTTAGTTTCAGAGAGAACAATTAGTTTAAAATGGAACTATGTTTCGCATCTGGAGTTTCCTCTCTCACAAGGTCGACCACTTAGATTCGTCGAACACATACGGTTTCGAGTGGCATCGCCACACATTTCAGAGAACAGGAGCTTCTCCTGGCACAGTGTCGAGCACTTAGTTTCAGATAGAACAATTAGTTTAATATGGTACTAAGTTTCGCATCTGGAGTTTCCTCTCGCACAAGGTCGACAACTTAGTTTCGTCGAACACATACGGTTTCGAATAGAATCGCCAAAGATTTCAGAGAACAGGCGCTTCTCCTGGCACAGTATCGAACACTTAGTTTCAGAGAGAACAATTAGTTTAATTTGGAACTATGTTTCGCATCTGGAGTTTCCTCTCTCACAAGGTCGACCACTTAGTTACGTCGAACACATACGGTTTCGAGTGGCATCGCTACACATTTCAGAGAACTGGCGCTTCTCCTGGCACAGTATCGAACACTTCGTTTCAGATAGAACAATTAGTTTAAAATGGAACTAAGTTTCGCATCCGGAGTTTCCTCTTCCACAAGGTCGACCACTTATTTTCGTCGAACACATACGGTTTCGAGTAGCATCGTCACAGTTTTCAGAGAACAGGCACTTCTCCTGGCACAGTATCGAACACATAGTTTCAGATAAAACAATTAGTTTAAAATGGTAATAAATTTCGCATCTGGAGTTTCCTCTCTCACATGGCGGCCACTTAGTTTCGTGGAACACATTCGGTTTCGAGTAGCATCGCCACAGATTTCAGAGAACAGGCGCTTCTCCTGGCACATTATCGAACACTTAGTTTCAGAGAGAACAATTAGTTTAAAATGGAATTATGTTTCGCATCTGGAGTATCCTCTCTCACAAGGTCAACCACTTAGTTTCGTCGAACACATACGGTTTCGAGTGGCATCGCCACACATTTCAGAGAACTGGCGCTTCTCCTGGCACAGTGTCGAGCACTTAGTTTCAGATGGAACAATTAGTTTAAAATGGTACTAAGTTTCGCAGCTGGAGTTTCCTCTCTCAAGGTCGACCAATTAGTTTCGTCGAACACATATGGTTTCGAGTAGCATCGCCACAGATTTCAGAGAACAGGCGCTTCTCCTGGCACAGGATCGAACACTTAGTTTCAGATAGAACAATTAGTTTAAAATGGAACTGTGTTTCGCATCTGGAGTTTCCTCTACCACAAGGTCGGCCACTTAGTTTCGTCGACACATACGGTTTCGAGTGGCATCGCCACAGATTTCAGAGAACAGGCGCTTCTCCTGGCACAGTACCGAACACTTAGTTTCAGATAGAACAATTAGTTTAAAATGGAACTAAGTTTCGCATCTGGAGTTTCCTCTCTCACAAGGCGGGCACTTAGTTTCGTCGAACACATACGGTTTCGATTAGCATCACGACAGATTTCAGAGAACAGGCGCTTCTCCTGGCACAGTACAGAACACTTAGTTTCAGATAGAACAATTAGTTTAAAATGGAACTATGTTTCGCATCTGGAGTTTCCTCTACCACAAGGTCGACCACTTATTTTCGTCGAACACATACGGTTTCGATTAGCGTCGCGACAGATTTCAGAGAACAGGCGCTTCTCCTGGCACAGTACCGAACACTTAGTTTCAGATAGAACAATTAGTTTAAAATGGAACTATGTTTCGCATCTGAAGTTTCCTCTACCACAAGGTCGACCACTTATTTTCGTCGAACACATACGGTTTCGATTAGCGTCGCGACAGATTTCAGAGAACAGGCGCTTCTCCTGGCACAGTACCGAACACTTAGTTTCAGATAGAACAATTAGTTTAAAATGGAACTATGTTTCGCATCTGGAGTTTCCTCTACCACAAGGTCGACCACTTATTTTCGTCGAACACATACGGTTCCGAGTAGCATCGCCACAGATTTCAGAGAACAGGCGCTTCTCCTGGCACAGTATCGAACACTTAGTTTAAAATGGAACTAAGCTTCGCATCTGGAGTTTCCTCTCTCAGAAGGTGGACCACTTAGTTTCGTCGAACACATACGGTTTCGAGTGGTATGGCCAGAGATTTCAGAGAACAGGCGCTTCTCCTGGCACAGTATCGAACACTTAGTTTCAGATAGAACAATTAGTTTAAAATGGAACTAAGTTTCGAATCTGGAGTTTCCTCTCTCAGAAGGTCGACCACTTAGTTTCGTCGAACACATACGGTTTCGAGTAGCATCGCGACAGATTTCAGAGAACAGGCGCTTCTCCTGGCACAGTATCGAACACTTAGTTTCAGATAGAACAATTAGTTTAAAATGGAACTAAGTTTCGCATCTGGAGTTTCCTCTCTCACAAGGCGGGCACTTAGTTTCGGAACACATACGGTTTCGATTAGCATCGCCACAGATTTCAGAGAACAGGCGCTTCTCCTGGCACAGTATCGAACACTTAGTTTCAGATAGAACAATCAGTTTAAAATTGAACTAAGTTTCGCATCAGGAGTTTCCTCTCTCACCACGTCGACCACTTAGTTTCGTCGAACACATACGGTTTCGAGTAGCAACGCCACAGATTTCAGAGAATAGCCGCTTCTCCTGGCAGATTATCGAATACTTAGTTTCAGATAGAATATTTAGTTTAAAATGGAAATATGTTTCGCATCCGGTGTTTCCTCTTCCACAAGGTCGACCACTTATTTTCGTCGAACACATACGGTTTGCAGTAGCATCGTCACAGTTTTCAGAGAACAGGCACTTCTCCTGGCACAGTATCGAACACATAGTTTCAGATAAAACAATTAGTTTAAAATGGTACTAAATTTCGCATCTGGAGTTTCCTCTCTCACATGGCGGCCACTTAGTTTCGTGGAACACATTCGGTTTCGAGTAGCATCGCCACAGATTTCAGAGAACAGGCGCTTCTCCTGGCACAGTATCGAACACTTCGTTTCAGATAGAACAATTAGTTTAAAATGGTACTAAATTTCGCATCTGGAGTTTCCTCTCTCACATGGCGGCCACTTAGTTTCGTCGAACACATACGGTTTCGAGTAACATCGCCGCTGATTTCAGAAAACAGGCGCTTCTGCTGGCACAGTATCGAACACTTAGTTTCAGATAGAACAATTAGTTTAAAATGGAACTAAGTTTCGCATCCGGAGTTTCCTCTTCCAAAAGGTCGACCACTTATTTTCGTCGAACGCATACGGTTTGGAGTAGCATCGTCACAGTTTTCAGATAACAGGCACTTCTCCTGGCACAGTATCGAACACATAGTTTCAGATAAAACAATTAGTTTAAAATGGTACTAAATTTCGCATCTGGAGTTTCCTCTCTCACATGGCGGCCACTTAGTTACGTCGAACACATACGGTTTCGAGTGGCATCGCCACACATTTCAGAGAACTGGCGCTTCTCCTGGCACAGTATCGAACACTTCGTTTCAGATAGAACAATTAGTTTAAAATGGTACTAAATTTCGCATCTGGAGTTTCCTCTCTCACATGGCGGCCACTTAGTTTCGTCGAACACATACGGTTTCGAGTAGCATCGCCACTGATTTCAGAGAACAGGCGCTTCTGCTGGCACAGTATCGAACACTTAGTTTCAGATAGAACAATTAGTTTAAAATGGAACTAAGTTTCGCATCTGGAGTTTCCTCTCTCACAAGGTCGACCAATTAGTTTCGTCGAACACATACGGTTTCGAGTAGCATCGCCACAGATTTCAGAGAACAGGCGCTTCTCCTGGCACAGGATCGAACACTTAGTTTCAGAGAGAACAATTAGTTTAATTTGGAACTATGTTTCGCATCTGGAGTTTCCTCTCTCACAAGGTCGACCACTTAGTTTCGTCGAACACATACGGTTTCGAGTGGCATCGCCACACATTTCAGAGAACAGGAGCTTCTCCTGGCACAGTGTCGAGCACTTAGTTTCAGATAGAACAATTAGTTTAATATGGTACTAAGTTTCGCATCTGGAGTTTCCTCTCGCACAAGGTCGACAACTTAGTTTCGTCGAACACATACGGTTTCGAATAGAATCGCCAAAGATTTCAGAGAACAGGCGCTTCTCCTGGCACAGTATCGAACACTTAGTTTCAGAGAGAACAATTAGTTTAATTTGGAATTATGTTTCGCATCTGGAGTTTCCTCTCTCACAAGGTCGACCACTTAGTTACGTCGAACACATACGGTTTCGAGTGGCATCGCTACACATTTCAGAGAACTGGCGCTTCTCCTGGCACAGTATCGAACACTTCGTTTCAGATAGAACAATTAGTTTAAAATGGAACTAAGTTTCGCATCCGGAGTTTCCTCTTCCACAAGGTCGACCACTTATTTTCGTCGAACACATACGGTTTGGAGTAGCATCGTCACAGTTTTCAGAGAACAGGCACTTCTCCTGGCACAGTATCGAACACATAGTTTCAGATAAAACAATTAGTTTAAAATGGTAATAAATTTCGCATCTGGAGTTTCCTCTCTCACATGGCGGCCACTTAGTTTCGTGGAACACATTCGGTTTCGAGTAGCATCGCCACAGATTTCAGAGAACAGGCGCTTCTCCTGGCACAGTATCGAACACTTAGTTTCAGAGAGAACAATTAGTTTAAAATGGAATTATATTTCGCATCTGGAGTATCCTCTCTCACAAGGTCAACCACTTAGTTTCGTCGAACACATACGGTTTCGAGTGGCATCGCCACACATTTCAGAGAACTGGCGCTTCTCCTGGCACAGTGTCGAGCACTTAGTTTCAGATGGAACAATTAGTTTAAAATGGTACTAAGTTTCGCAGCTGGAGTTTCCTCTCTCAAGGTCGACCAATTAGTTTCGTCGAACACATATGGTTTCGAGTAGCATCGCCACAGATTTCAGAGAACAGGCGCTTCTCCTGGCACAGGATCGAACACTTAGTTTCAGGGAGAACAATTAGTTTAATTTGGAACTATGTTTCGCATCTGGAGTTTCCTCTCTCACAAGGTCGACCACTTAGTTTCGTCGAACACATACGGTTTCGAGTGGCATCGCCACACATTTCAGAGAACTGGCGCTTCTCCTGGCACAGTATCGAACACTTAGTTTCAGATAGAACAATTAGTTTAAAATAGAAATATGTTTCGCATCTGGAGTATCCTCTCTCACAAGGTCGACCACTTAGTTACGTCGAAGACATACGGTTTCGAGTGGCATCGCCACACATTTCAGAGAACAGGAGCTTCTCCTGGCACAGTGTCGAGCACTTAGTTTCAGATAGAACAATTAGTTTAATATGGTACTAAGTTTCGCATCTGGAGTTTCCTCTCGCACAAGGTCGACAACTTAGTTTCGTCGAACACATACGGTTTCGAATAGCATCGCCACAGATTTCAGAGAACAGGCGCTTCTCCTGGCACAGTATCGAACACTTAGTTTCAGAGAGAACAATTAGTTTAATTTGGAACTATGTTTCGCATCTGGAGTTTCCTCTCTCACAAGGTCGACCACTTAGTTACGTCGAACACATACGGTTTCGAGTGGCATCGCCACACATTTCAGAGAACTGGCGCTTCTCCTGGCACAGTATCGAACACTTCGTTTCAGATAGAACAATTAGTTTAAAATGGTACTAAATTTCGCATATGGAGTTTCCTCTCTCACATGGCGGCCACTTAGTTTCGTCGAACACATACGGTTTCGAGTAGCATCGCCACTGATTTCAGAGAACAGGCGCTTCTGCTGGCACAGTATCGAACACTTAGTTTCAGATAGAACAATTAGTTTAAAATGGAACTAAGTTTCGCATCCGGAGTTTCCTCTTCCACAAGGTCGACCACTTATTTTCGTCGAACACATACGGTTTCGAGTGGCATCGCCACACATTTCAGAGAACTGGCGCTTCTCCTGGCACAGTATCGAACACTTAGTTTCAGATAGAACAATTAGTTTAAAATAGAAATATGTTTCGCATCTGGAGTTTCCTCTCTCACAAGGTCGACCACTTAGTTACGTCGAACACATACGGTTTCGAGTGGCATCGCTACACATTTCAGAGAACTGGCGCTTCTCCTGGCACAGTATCGAACACTTCGTTTCAGATAGAACAATTAGTTTAAAATGGTACTAAATTTCGCATCTGGAGTTTCCTCTCTCACATGGCGGCCACTTAGTTTCGTCGAACACATACGGTTTCGAGTAGCATCGCCACTGATTTCAGAGAACAGGCGCTTCTGCTGGCACAGTATCGAACACTTAGTTTCAGATAGAACAATTAGTTTAAAATGGAACTAAGTTTCGCATCTGGAGTTTCCTCTCTCACAAGGTCGACCAATTAGTTTCGTCGAACACATACGGTTTCGAGTAGCATCGCCACAGATTTCAGAGAACAGGCGCTTCTCCTGGCACAGGATCGAACACTTAGTTTCAGAGAGAACAATTAGTTTAATTTGGAACTATGTTTCGCATCTGGAGTTTCCTCTCTCACAAGGTCGACCACTTAGTTTCGTCGAACACATACGGTTTCGAGTGGCATCGCCACACATTTCAGAGAACAGGAGCTTCTCCTGGCACAGTGTCGAGCACTTAGTTTCAGATAGAACAATTAGTTTAATATGGTACTAAGTTTCGCATCTGGAGTTTCCTCTCGCACAAGGTCGACAACTTAGTTTCGTCGAACACATACGGTTTCGAATAGAATCGCCAAAGATTTCAGAGAACAGGCGCTTCTCCTGGCACAGTATCGAACACTTAGTTTCAGAGAGAACAATTAGTTTAATTTGGAACTATGTTTCGCATCTGGAGTTTCCTCTCTCACAAGGTCGACCACTTAGTTACGTCGAACACATACGGTTTCGAGTGGCATCGCCACACATTTCAGAGAACTGGCGCTTCTCCTGGCACAGTATCGAACACTTCGTTTCAGATAGAACAATTAGTTTAAAATGGAACTAAGTTTCGCATCCGGAGTTTCCTCTTCCACAAGGTCGACCACTTATTTTCGTCGAACACATACGGTTTGGAGTAGCATCGTCACAGTTTTCAGAGAACAGGCACTTCTCCTGGCACAGTATCGAACACATAGTTTCAGATAAAACAATTAGTTTAAAATGGTAATAAATTTCGCATCTGGAGTTTCCTCTCTCACATGGCGGCCACTTAGTTTCGTGGAACACATTCGGTTTCGAGTAGCATCGCCACAGATTTCAGAGAACAGGCGCTTCTCCTGGCACAGTATCGAACACTTAGTTTCAGAGAGAACAATTAGTTTAAAATGGAATTATGTTTCGCATCTGGAGTATCCTCTCTCACAAGGTCAACCACTTAGTTTCGTCGAACACATACGGTTTCGAGTGGCATCGCCACACATTTCAGAGAACTGGCGCTTCTCCTGGCACAGTGTCGAGCACTTAGTTTCAGATGGAACAATTAGTTTAAAATGGTACTAAGTTTCGCAGCTGGAGTTTCCTCTCTCAAGGTCGACCAATTAGTTTCGTCGAACACATATGGTTTCGAGTAGCATCGCCACAGATTTCAGAGAACAGGCGCTTCTCCTGGCACAGGATCGAACACTTAGTTTCAGGGAGAACAATTAGTTTAATTTGGAACTATGTTTCGCATCTGGAGTTTCCTCTCTCACAAGGTCGACCACTTAGTTTCGTCGAACACATACGGTTTCGAGTGGCATCGCCACACATTTCAGAGAACTGGCGCTTCTCCTGGCACAGTATCGAACACTTAGTTTCAGATAGAACAATTAGTTTAAAATAGAAATATGTTTCGCATCTTGAGTATCCTCTCTCACAAGGTCGACCACTTAGTTACGTCGAAGACATACGGTTTCGAGTGGCATCGCCACACATTTCAGAGAACAGGAGCTTCTCCTGGCACAGTGTCGAGCACTTAGTTTCAGATAGAACAATTAGTTTAATATGGTACTAAGTTTCGCATCTGGAGTTTCCTCTCGCACAAGGTCGACAACTTAGTTTCGTCGAACACATACGGTTTCGAATAGCATCGCCACACATTTCAGAGAACAGGCGCTTCTCCTGGCACAGTATCGAACACTTAGTTTCAGAGAGAACAATTAGTTTAATTTGGAACTATGTTTCGCATCTGGAGTTTCCTCTCTCACAAGGTCGACCACTTAGTTACGTCGAACACATACGGTTTCGAGTGGCATCGCCACACATTTCAGAGAACTGGCGCTTCTCCTGGCACAGTATCGAACACTTCGTTTCAGATAGAACAATTAGTTTAAAATGGTACTAAATTTCGCATCTGGAGTTTCCTCTCTCACATGGCGGCCACTTAGTTTCGTCGAACACATACGGTTTCGAGTAGCATCGCCACTGATTTCAGAGAACAGGCGCTTCTGCTGGCACAGTATCGAACACTTAGTTTCAGATAGAACAATTAGTTTAAAATGGAACTAAGTTTCGCATCCGGAGTTTCCTCTTCCACAAGGTCGACCACTTATTTTCGTCGAACACATACGGTTTCGAGTGGCATCGCCACACATTTCAGAGAACTGGCGCTTCTCCTGGCACAGTATCGAACACTTAGTTTCAGATAGAACAATTAGTTTAAAATAGAAATATGTTTCGCATCTGGAGTTTCCTCTCTCACAAGGTCGACCACTTAGTTACGTCGAACACATACGGTTTCGAGTGGCATCGCCACACATTTCAGAGAACAGGAGCTTCTCCTGGCACAGCGTCGAGCACTTAGTTTCAGATAGAACAATTAGTTTAATATGGTACTAAGTTTCGCATCTGGAGTTTCCTCTCGCACAAGGTCGACAACTTAGTTTCGTCGAACCCATACGGTTTCGAATAGCATCGCCACAGATTTCAGAGAACAGGCGCTTCTCCTGGCACAGTATCGAACACTTAGTTTCAGAGAGAACAATTAGTTTAATTTGGAACTATGTTTCGCATCTGGAGTTTCCTGTCTCACAAGGTCGACCACTTAGTTTCGTCGAACAAATACGGTTTCGAGTGGCATCGCCACACATTTCAGAGAACTGGCGCTTCTCCTGGCACAGTATCGAACACTTAGTTTCAGATAGAACAATTAGTTTAAAATAGAAATATGTTTCCCATCTGGAGTATCCTCTCTCACAAGGTCGACCACTTAGTTTCGTCGAACACATACGGTTTCGAGTGGCATCGCCACACATTTCAGAGAACAGGAGCTTCTCCTGGCACAGTATCGGTTACATAGTTTCAGATAAAACAATTAGTTTAAAATGGTACTAAATTTTGCATCTGGAGTTTCCTCTCTCACATGGCGGCCAGTTAGTTTCGTCGAACACATACGGTTTCGAGTAGCATCGCCACTGATTTCAGAGAACAGGCGCTTCTCCTGGCACAGTATCGAACACTTAGTTTCAGATAGAACAATTAGTTTAAAATAGAAATATGTTTCGCATCTAGAGTATCCTCTCTCACAAGGTCGACCACTTAATTTCGTCGAACACATACGGTTTCGAGTGGCATCGCCACAGATTTCAGAGAAGAGGCGCTTCTCCTGGCACAGTATCGAACACTTAGTATCACAGAGAACTATTAGTTTAAAATGGAACTAAGCTTCGCATCTGGAGTTTCCTCTCTCACACGATCGACGACTTAGTTTCGTCGAACACATACGGTTTCGAGTGGCATCGCCACAGATTTCAGAGAACAGGCGCTTCTCCTGGCACAGTATCGAACACATAGTGGCACATAGAACAATTAGTTTAAAATGGAACTAAGTTTCGCATCTGGAGTTTCCTCTCTCACAAGGTCGACCACTTAGTTTCGTCGAACACATACGGTTTCGAGTAGCATCGCCACTGATTTCAGAGAACAGGCGCTTCTCCTGGCACAGTATCGAACACTTCGTTTCAGATAGAACAATTAGTTTAAAATGGTACTAAGTTTCGCATCTGGAGTTTCCTCTCGCACAATGTCGACAACTTAGTTTCGTCGAACACATACGGTTTCGAGTAGCATCGCCACTGATTTCAGAGAACAGGCGCTTCTCCTGGCACAGTATCGAACACTTAGTTTCAGATAGAACAATTAGTTTAAAATAGAAATATGTTTCGCATCTAGAGTATCCTCTCTCACAAGGTCGACCACTTAATTTCGTCGAACACATACGGTTTCGAGTGGCATCGCCACAGATTTCAGAGAAGAGGCGCTTCTCCTGGCACAGTATCGAACACTTAGTATCACAGAGAACTATTAGTTTAAAATGGAACTAAGCTTCGCATCTGGAGTTTCCTCTCTCACACGATCGACGACTTAGTTTCGTCGAACACATACGGTTTCGAGTGGCATCGCCACAGATTTCAGAGAACAGGCGCTTCTCCTGGCACAGTATCGAACACATAGTGGCACATAGAACAATTAGTTTAAAATGGAACTAAGTTTCGCATCTGGAGTTTCCTCTCTCACAAGGTCGACCACTTAGTTTCGTCGAACACATACGGTTTCGAGTGGCATCGCCACACATTTCAGAGAACAGGAGCTTCTCCTGGCACAGTGTCGAGCACTTAGTTTCAGATAGAACAATTAGTTTAATATGGTACTAAGTTTCGCATCTGGAGTTTCCTCTCGCACAAGGTCGACAACTTAGTTTCGTCGAACACATACGGTTTCGAATAGCATCGCCACTGATTTCAGAGAACAGGCGCTTCTCCTGGCACAGTATCGAACACTTAGTTTCAGATAGAACAATTAGTTTAAAATAGAAATATGTTTCGCATCTAGAGTATCCTCTCTCACAAGGTCGACCACTTAATTTCGTCGAACACATACGGTTTCGAGTGGCATCGCCACAGATTTCAGAGAAGAGGCGCTTCTCCTGGCACAGTATCGAACACTTAGTATCACAGAGAACTATTAGTTTAAAATGGAACTAAGCTTCGCATCTGGAGTTTCCTCTCTCACACGATCGACGACTTAGTTTCGTCGAACACATACGGTTTCGAGTGGCATCGCCACAGATTTCAGAGAACAGGCGCTTCTCCTGGCACAGTATCGAACACATAGTGGCACATAGAACAATTAGTTTAAAATGGAACTAAGTTTCGCATCTGGAGTTTCCTCTCTCACAAGGTCGACCACTTAGTTTCGTCGAACACATACGGTTTCGAGTGGCATCGCCACACATTTCAGAGAACAGGAGCTTCTCCTGGCACAGTGTCGAACACTTAGTTTCAGATAGAACAATTAGTTTAATATGGTACTAAGTTTCGCATCTGGAGTTTCCTCTCGCACAAGGTCGACAACTTAGTTTCGTCGAACACATACGGTTTCGAGTAGCATCGCCACTGATTTCAGAGAACAGGCGCTTCTCCTGGCACAGTATCGAACACTTAGTTTCAGATAGAACAATTAGTTTAAAATAGAAATATGTTTCGCATCTAGAGTATCCTCTCTCACAAGGTCGACCACTTAATTTCGTCGAACACATACGGTTTCGAGTGGCATCGCCACAGATTTCAGAGAAGAGGCGCTTCTCCTGGCACAGTATCGAACACTTAGTATCACAGAGAACTATTAGTTTAAAATGGAACTAAGCTTCGCATCTGGAGTTTCCTCTCTCACACGATCGACGACTTAGTTTCGTCGAACACATACGGTTTCGAGTGGCATCGCCACAGATTTCGGAGAACAGGCGCTTCTCCTGGCACAGTATCGAACACATAGTGGCACATAGAACAATTAGTTTAAAATGGAACTAAGTTTCGCATCTGGAGTTTCCTCTCTCACAAGGTCGACCACTTAGTTTCGTCGAACACATACGGTTTCGAGTGGCATCGCCACACATTTCAGAGAACAGGAGCTTCTCCTGGCACAGTGTCGAGCACTTAGTTTCAGATAGAACAATTAGTTTAATATGGTACTAAGTTTCGCATCTGGAGTTTCCTCTCGCACAAGGTCGACAACTTAGTTTCGTCGAACACATACGGTTTCGAGTAGCATCGCCACTGATTTCAGAGAACAGGCGCTTCTCCTGGCACAGTATCGAACACTTCGTTTCAGATAGAACAATTAGTTTAAAATGGTACTAAATTTCGCATCTGGAGTTTCCTCTCGCACAAGGTCGACAACTTAGTTTCGTCGAACACATACGGTTTCGAGTAGCATCGCCACTGATTTCAGAGAACAGGCGCTTCTCCTGGCACAGTATCGAACACTTAGTTTCAGATAGAACAATTAGTTTAAAATAGAAATATGTTTCGCATCTAGAGTATCCTCTCTCACAAGGTCGACCACTTAATTTCGTCGAACACATACGGTTTCGAGTGGCATCGCCACAGATTTCAGAGAAGAGGCGCTTCTCCTGGCACAGTATCGAACACTTAGTTTCAGAGAGAACAATTAGTTTAATTTGGAACTATGTTTCGCATCTGGAGTTTCCTGTCTCACAAGGTCGACCACTTAGTTTCGTCGAACAAATACGGTTTCGAGTGGCATCGCCACACATTTCAGAGAACTGGCGCTTCTCCTGGCACAGTATCGAACACTTAGTTTCAGATAGAACAATTAGTTTAAAATAGAAATATGTTTCCCATCTGGAGTATCCTCTCTCACAAGGTCGACCACTTAGTTTCGTCGAACACATACGGTTTCGAGTGGCATCGCCACACATTTCAGAGAACAGGAGCTTCTCCTGGCACAGTATCGGTTACATAGTTTCAGATAAAACAATTAGTTTAAAATGGTACTAAATTTTGCATCTGGAGTTTCCTCTCTCACATGGCGGCCACTTAGTTTCGTCGAACACATACGGTTTCGAGTAGCATCGCCACTGATTTCAGAGAACAGGCGCTTCTCCTGGCACAGTATCGAACACTTAGTTTCAGATAGAACAATTAGTTTAAAATAGAAATATGTTTCGCATCTAGAGTATCCTCTCTCACAAGGTCGACCACTTAATTTCGTCGAACACATACGGTTTCGAGTGGCATCGCCACAGATTTCAGAGAACAGGCGCTTCTCCTGGCACAGTATCGAACACTTAGTATCACAGAGAACTATTAGTTTAAAATGGAACTAAGCTTCGCATCTGGAGTTTCCTCTCTCACACGATCGACGACTTAGTTTCGTCGAACACATACGGTTTCGAGTGGCATCGCCACAGATTTCAGAGAACAGGCGCTTCTCCTGGCACAGTATCGAACACATAGTGGCACATAGAACAATTAGTTTAAAATGGAACTAAGTTTCGCATCTGGAGTTTCCTCTCTCACAAGGTCGACCACTTAGTTTCGTCGAACACATACGGTTTCGAGTGGCATCGCCACACATTTCAGAGAACAGGAGCTTCTCCTGGCACAGTGTCGAGCACTTAGTTTCAGATAGAACAATTAGTTTAATATGGTACTAAGTTTCGCATCTGGAGTTTCCTCTCGCACAAGGTCGACAACTTAGTTTCGTCGAACACATACGGTTTCGAGTAGCATCGCCACTGATTTCAGAGAACAGGCGCTTCTCCTGGCACAGTATCGAACACTTAGTTTCAGATAGAACAATTAGTTTAATATAGAAATATGTTTCGCATCTAGAGTATCCTCTCTCACAAGGTCGACCACTTAATTTCGTCGAACACATACGGTTTCGAGTGGCATCGCCACAGATTTCAGAGAAGAGGCGCTTCTCCTGGCACAGTATCGAACACTTAGTATCACAGAGAACTATTAGTTTAAAATGGAACTAAGCTTCGCATCTGGAGTTTCCTCTCTCACACGATCGACGACTTAGTTTCGTCGAACACATACGGTTTCGAGTGGCATCGCCACAGATTTCAGAGAACAGGCGCTTCTCCTGGCACAGTATCGAACACATAGTGGCACATAGAACAATTAGTTTAAAATGGAACTAAGTTTCGCATCTGGAGTTTCCTCTCTCACAAGGTCGACCACTTAGTTTCGTCGAACACATACGGTTTCGAGTGGCATCGCCACACATTTCAGAGAACAGGAGCTTCTCCTGGCACAGTGTCGAGCACTTAGTTTCAGATAGAACAATTAGTTTAATATGGTACTAAGTTTCGCATCTGGAGTTTCCTCTCGCACAAGGTCGACAACTTAGTTTCGTCGAACACATACGGTTTCGAATAGCATCGCCACAGATTTCAGAGAACAGGCGCTTCTCCTGGCACAGTATCGAACACTTAGTTTCAGAGAGAACAATTAGTTTAATTTGGAACTATGTTTCGCATCTGGAGTTTCCTCTCTCACAAGGTCGACCACTTAGTTACGTCGAACACATACGGTTTCGAGTGGCATCGCCACACATTTCAGAGAACTGGCGCTTCTCCTGGCACAGTATCGAACACTTCGTTTCAGATAGAACAATTAGTTTAAAATGGTACTAAATTTCGCATCTGGAGTTTCCTCTCTCACATGGCGGCCACTTAGTTTCGTCGAACACATACGGTTTCGAGTAGCATCGCCACTGATTTCAGAGAACAGGCGCTTCTGCTGGCACAGTATCGCACACTTAGTTTCAGATAGAACAATTAGTTTAAAATGGAACTAAGTTTCGCATCCGGAGTTTCCTCTTCCACAAGGTCGACCACTTATTTTCGTCGAACACATACGGTTTGGAGTAGCATCGTCACAGTTTTCAGAGAACAGGCACTTCTCCTGGCACAGTATCGAACACATAGTTTCAGATAAAACAATTAGTTTAAAATGGTACTAAATTTCGCATCTGGAGTTTCCTCTCTCACATGGCGGCCACTTAGTTTCGTGGAACACATTCGGTTTCGAGTCGCATCGCCACAGATTTCAGAGAACAGGCGCTTCTCCTGGCACAGTATCGAACACTTAGTTTCAGAGAGAACAATTAGTTTAAAATGGAATTATGTTTCGCATCTGGAGTATCCTCTCTCACAAGGTCAACCACTTAGTTTCGTCGAACACATACGGTTTCGAGTGGCATCGCCACACATTTCAGAGAACTGGCGCTTCTCCTGGCACAGTGTCGAGCACTTAGTTTCAGATGGAACAATTAGTTTAAAATGGTACTAAGTTTCGCATCTGGAGTTTCCTCTCTCACAAGGTCGACCAATTAGTTTCGTCGAACACATACGGTTTCGAGTGGCATCGCCACACATTTCAGAGAACTGGCGCTTCTCCTGGCACAGTATCGAACACTTAGTTTCAGATAGAACAATTAGTTTAAAATAGAAATATGTTTCGCATCTGGAGTATCCTCTCTCACAAGGTCGACAACTTAGTTTCGTCGAACACATACGGTTTCGAATAGCATCGCCACAGATTTCAGAGAACAGGCGCTTCTCCTGGCACAGTATCGAACACTTAGTTTCAGAGAGAACAATTAGTTTAATTTGGAACTATGTTTCGCATCTGGAGTTTCCTTTCTCACAAGGTCGACCACTTAGTTTCGTCGAACAAATACGGTTTCGAGTGGCATCGCCACACATTTCAGAGAACAGGAGCTTCTCCTGGCACAGTGTCGAGCACTTAGTTTCAGATAGAACAATTAGTTTAATATGGTACTAAGTTTCGCATCTGGAGTTTCCTCTCTCACATGGCGGCCACTTAGTTTCGTGGAACACATTCGGTTTCGAGTAGCATCGCCACAGATTTCAGAGAACAGGCGCTTCTCCTGGCACAGTATCGAACACTTAGTTTCAGAGAGAACAATTAGTTTAAAATGGAATTATGTTTCGCATCTGGAGTATCCTCTCTCACAAGGTCAACCACTTAGTTTCGTCGAACACATACGGTTTCGAGTGGCATCGCCACACATTTCAGAGAACTGGCGCTTCTCCTGGCACAGTGTCGAGCACTTAGTTTCAGATGGAACAATTAGTTTAAAATGGTACTAAGTTTCGCATCTGGAGTTTCCTCTCTCACAAGGTCGACCAATTAGTTTCGTCGAACACATACGGTTTCGAGTAGCAGCACCACAGATTTCAGAGAACAGGCGCTTCTCCTGGCACAGGATCGAACACTTAGTTTCAGGGAGAACAATTAGTTTAATTTGGAACTATGTTTCGCATCTGGAGTTTCCTCTCTCACAAGGGCAGCCACTTAGTTTTGTCGAACACATACGGTTTCGAGTGGCATCGCCACAGATATCAGAGAACAAGCGCTTCTCCTGGGAGAGTATCGAACACTTAGCTTCAGATGGAACATTTAGTTTAAAATTGAAATATGGTTCGCATATGGAGTTCCCTCTCTCACAAGGTCGACCACTTAGTGTCCACGAACGCATACGGTTCCGAGTGGCATTGCCACAGATTTCAGAGAACAGGCGCTCCTGCTGGCACAGTATCGAACACTTAGTTTAAAATGGAACTAAGTTTCGCATCTGGATATTCCTCTCTCACAAGGTCGACCACTTAGTTTCGTCGAACACATACGGTTTCGAGTGACATCGCCACAGATTTCAGAGAACAGGCACTTCTCCTGGCACAGTATCGAACACATAGTTTCAGATAGAAAAATTCATTTTAAATGGAACTAAGTTTCGCATCTGGAGTTTCATCCCCCACAAGGTCAATCACTTAGTTTCGTCGAACACATACGTTTTCGAGGGGCATCGCCACAGTTTTCAGAGAACAGGCGCTTCTCCTGGCACTGCATCGGACATATAGTTTCAGATAGAACAATTCATTTTAAATGGAACTAAGTTTCGCATCTGGAGTTTCATCTCTCACAAGGTCAACAACTTAGTTTCGTCGAACACATACGGTTTCGAGGGGCATCGCCACAGATTTAAGAGAACAGGCGCTTCTCCTGGCACTGTATCGGACACATAGTTTCAGATGGAACAATTAGTTTAAAATGATACTAAGTTTCGCATCTGGAGTTTCCTCTCTCACAAGGCGACGACTCAGTTTCGTGGAACACATACGGTTTCGAGTGGCATCGCCACACATTTCAGAGAACAGGCGCTTCTCCTGGCACATTATCGAACACTTAGTTTCAGATGGAACATTTGTTTTAAAATGGAACTAAGTTTCGCATCTGGAGTTTGCTCTCTCACAAGGTCGACCACTTACTTTCGTCGAACACATTCGGTTTCGAGTAGCAACGCCACCGATTTCAGAGAACAGGCGCTCCTACTGGCAGTTTATCGAAGGCTTAGTTTCAGATAGAATAATTAGTTTAAAATGGCACTAAGTTTCGCGTCTGGAGTTTCCTCTCCCACAAGGTCGACCACTCAGTTTCGTCGAACACATACCGTTTCGAGTGGTATTGCCACAGGTTTCACAAAACGGGCGCTTCTCCTGCCAGAGTATCGAACACTTAGTTTCAGATAGAACAATTCATTTAAATAGGAACTAAGTTTCGCATCTGAAGTTTCCTCTCTCACAAGGTCGGCCACTTAGTTTCTTCGAACACATACGGTTTCAAGTGGCATCGCCACAGATTTCAGAGAACAGGCGCTTCTCCTGGCACAGTATTGAACACTTAGTTTCAGATGGAACATTTAGTTTAAAATTGAATTATGTTTCGCATCTGGAGTTTCATCTCTCACAAGGTCAACCACTTAGTTTCGTCGAACACATACGGTTTCGAGGGGCATCGCCACAGATTTCAGAGAACAGGCGCTTCTCCTGGCACTGTATCGGACACATAGTTTCAGATGGAACAATTAGTTTAAAATGATACTAAGTTTCGCATCTGGAGTTTCCTCTCTCACAAGGCGACGACTCAGTTTCGTGGAACACATACGGTTTCGAGTGGCATTGCCACACATTTCAGAGAACAGGCGCTTCTCCTGGCACATTATCGAACACTTAGTTTCAGATGGAACATTTGTTTTAAAATGGAACTAAGTTTCGCATCTGGAGTTTGCTCTCTCACAAGGTCGACCACTTACTTTCGTCGAACACATTCGGTTTCGAGTAGCAACGCCACCGATTTCAGAGAACAGGCGCTCCTACTGGCAGTTTATCGAAAACTTAGTTTCAGATAGAATAATTAGTTTAAAATAGAACTAAGTTTCGCATCTGGAGTTTCCTCTCTCAGAAGGTCGACCACTTAATTTCGTTGAACACATACGGTTTCGAGAGGCAACGCCACAGATTTCAGAGAACAGCCGCTTCTCTTGGTACACTATCGAACACTTAGTTTCAGATAGAACAATTAGGTTAAAATGGAACTAAGCTTCGCATCTGGAGTTTCCTCTCTCACAAGGTCGACCACTTAGTTTCGTCGACACATACGGTTTCGAGTGGCATCGCCACAGATTTCAGAGAACAGGCGCTTCTCCTGGCACAGTACCGAACACTTAGTTTCAGATAGAACAATTAGTTTAAAATGGAACTCTGTTTCGCATCTGGAGTATCCTCTCTCACAAGGTCAACCACTTAGTTTCGTCGAACACATACGGTTTCGAGTGGCATCGCCACAGAGAACAGGCGCTTCTCCTGGCACAGTACCGAACACTTAGTTTCAGATAGAACAATTAGTTTAAAATGGAACTAAGTTTCGCATCTAGAGTTTCCTCTCTCACAAGGTCGACCACTCAGTTTCTTCGAACACATACGGTTTCGAGTGGTATCGCCACACATTTCAGAGAACAGGAGTCTCTCTTGGTACACTATCGAACACTTAGTTTCAGATAGAACAATTTGGTTAAAATGGAACTAAGCTTCGCATCTGGAGTTTCCTCTCTCACAAGGTCGACCACTTAGTTTCGTCGACACATACGGTTTCGAGTGGCATCGCCACAGGTTTCAGAGAACAGGCGCTTCTACTGGCAGAGTATCGAACACTTACTTCAGACAGAACAATTAGTTTAAAATGGAACTCTGTTTCGCATCTGGAGTATCCTCTCTCACAAGGTCAACCACTTAGTTTCGTCGAACACATACGGTTTCGAGTGGCATCGCCACAGATTTCAGAGAACAGGCGCTTCTCCTGGCACAGTACCGAACACTTAGTTTCAAATAGAACAATTAGTTTAAAATGGAACTAAGTTTCGCATCTAGAGTTTCCTCTCTCACAAGGTCGACCACTCAGTTTCTTCGAACACATACGGTTTCGAGTGGTATCGCCACACATTTCAGAGAACAGGCGTTTCTCTTGGTACACTATCGAACACTTAGTTTCAGATAGAACAATTAGGTTAAACTGGAACTAAGCTTCGCATCTGGAGTTTCCTCTCTCACAAGGTCGACCACTTAGTTTCGTCGACACATACGGTTTCGAGTGGCATCGCCACAGATTTCAGAGAACAGGCGCTTCTCCTGGCACAGTACCGAACACTGAGTTTCAGATAGAACAATTAGTTTAAAATGGAACTAAGTTTCGCATCTATAGTTTCCTCTCTCGCAAGGTCGACCACTTAGTTTCTTCGAACACATACGGTTTCGAGTGGTATCGCCACACATTTCAGAGAACAGGCGTTTCTCCTGGTACACTATCGAACACTTAGTTTCAGATAGAACAATTAGGTTAAAATGGAACTAAGCTTCGCATCTGGTGTTTCCTCTCTCACAAGGTCGACCACTTAGTTTCGTCGACACATACGGTTTCGAGTGGCATCGCAACAGATTTCAGAGAACAGGCGCTTCTCCTGGCACAGTACCGAACACTGAGTTTCAGATAGAACAATTAGTTTAAAATGGAACTATGTTTCGCATCTGGAATTTCCTCTCTCACAGGGTCGGCCACTTAGTATCGTCGAACACATACGGTTTCGAGTGGCATCGCCACAGATTTCAGAGAACAGGCCCTTCTCCTGGCACAGTATCGAACACTTAGTTTCAGATGGAACATTTGGTTTAAAATGGAACTAAGTAGCGCATCTGGAGTTTCCTCTCTCACAAGGCGAACCACTTACTTTCGTCGAACACATTCGGTTTCGAGTAGCAACGCCACAGGTTTCAGAGAACAGGCGCTTCTACTGGCAGATTATCGAACACTTAGTTTCAGATGGAAAATTTGGTTTAAAATGGAACTAAGTTTCGCATCTGGAGTTTCCTCTCCCACAAGGTCGACCACTTAGTTTCGTCGAACACATACAGTTTCGAGTAGCATCGCCACAGATTTCAGAGAACAGGCGCTTCTCTTGGTACACTATCGAACACTTAGTTTCAGATAGAACAATTAGGTTAAAATGGAACTAAGCTTCGCATCTGGAGTTTCCTCTCTCACAAGGTCGACCACTTAGTTTCGTCGACACATACGGTTTCGAGTGGCATCGCCACAGATTTCAGAGAACAGGCGCTTCTCCTGGCACAGTACCGAACACTTAATATCATATAGAACAATTATTTTAAAATGGAATTAAGTTTCGCATTTGGAGTTTCCTCTCTCACAAGGCCGACCACTTAGTTTCGTCGAACACATACGGTATCGAGTAGCATCGCCACAGATTTCAGAGAGCAGGCGCTTCTCCTGGCACAGTATCGAAAACTTAGTTTCAGATAGAACAATTAGTTTTAAATGGAACTAAGTTTCGCATCTGGAGTTTCCTCTCTCACAAGGTCGGCCACTTAGTTTCGTCGAACACATACGGTTTCGAGTGGCATCGCCACAGATTTCAGAGAACAGGCGCTACTCCTGGCACAGTATCGAACACTTAGTTTCAGGTAGAACAATTAGTTTAAAATGGAACTTAGTTTCGCATCTCGAGTTTCCTCTCTCACAAGGCCGACCACTTAGTTTCGTCGAACACATACGGTATCGAGTAGCATCGCCACAGAGTTCAGAGAGCAGGCGCTTCTCCTGGCACAGTATCGAACACTTAGTTTCAGGTAGAACAATTAGTATAAAATGGAACTATGTTTCGCATCTGGAGTTTCCTCTCTCACAAGGTCGACCACTTAGTTTCGCCGAACACATACGGTTTCGAGTGGCATCGAAACACATTTCAGAGAACAGGCGCTTCTCCTGGCACAGTATCGAACACTTAGTTTCAGATGGAACATTTAGTTTAATTTGAGCTATGTTTCGCATCTGGAGTTTCCTCTCCCACAAGGTCAACCACTTAGTTTCGTCGAACTCATACGGTTTCGAGTGGCATCGCCACAGATTTCAGAGAACAGGCGCTTCTCCTGGCACAGTATCGAACACTTAGTTTCAGATAGAACAATTAGTTTAAAATGGAACTATGTTCCGCATCTTGTGAATCCGCCCTCACAAGGTCAATCACTTAGTTTCGTCGAACACATACGGTTTCGAGTGGCATCGCCACAGATTTCAGAGAACAGGCGCTTCTCCTGGCACCGTATCGAACACTTAGCTTCAGATAGAACTATTAGTTTAAAATGGAACTATGTTTCGCATCTGGAGTTTCCTCTCTCACAAGGTCGACCACTTATTTTCGTCGAACACATACGGTTTCGAGTAGCATCGCCACAGATTTCAGAGAACAGGCGCTTCTCCTGGCACAGTATCGAACACTTAGCTTCAGATAGAAAAATTAGTTTGAAATGGTACTAAGTTTCGCATCTGGAATTTCCTCTCTCACAAGGTCGACCACTTAGTTTCGTCGAACACATACGGTTTCGAGTGGCATCGCCACAGATTTCAGAGAACAGGCGCTACTCCTGGCACAGTATCGAACACTTAGTTTCAGATAGAACAATTAATTTAAAATGGAACTTAGTTTCGCATCTGGAGTTTCCTCTCTCACAAGGCCGACCACTTAGTTTCCTCGAACACATACGGTTTCGAGCGGCATCGCCACAGATTTCAGAGAACGGGCACTTCTCCTGGCACAGTATCGAACACTTAATATCATATAGAACTATTAGTTTAAAATGGAACTATGTTTCGCATCTGGAGTTTCCTCTCTCACAAGGTCGACCACTTATTTTCGTCGAACACATACGGTTTCGAGTAGCATCGCCACAGATTTCAGAGAACAGGCGCTACTCCTGGCACAGTAACGAACACTTATTTTCAGATAGAACAACTAGTTTAAAATGGAACTAAATTTCGCATCTGGAGATTCCTCCCCCACAAGGTCGAACATTTAGATTCGTCGAACACATACGGTTTCGAGTAGCATCGCCACAGATTTCAGAGAACAGGCGCTTCTCCTGGCACAGTATCGAACTCTTAGTTTCAGATAGAACAATTAGTTTAAAATGGAACTAAGTTTCGCATCTGGAGTTTCCTCTCCCACAAGGTCGACCACTTAGTTTCCTCGAACACATACGGTTTCGAGTGGCATCGCCAGAGATTTCAGAGAACAGGCGCTTCTCCTGGCACAGTATCGAACACTTAGTTTCAAATAGAACAATTAGTTTAAAATGGAACTAAGTTTCGCATCTGGAGTTTCCTCTCCCACAAGGTCGACCACTTAGTTTCCTCGAACACATACGGTTTCGAGCGGCATCGCCACAGATTTCAGAGAACGGGCGCTTCTCCTGGCACAGTATCGAACACTTAATATCATATAGAACAATTATTTTAAAATGGAATTAAGTTTCGCATTTGGAGTTTCCTCTCTCACAAGGTCGACAACTTAATTTCGTCGAACACATACGGTTTCGAGTGGCATCGCCACAGATATCAGAGAACAGGCGATTCTCCTGGCAGAGTATCGCACACTTAGTTTCAGATAGAACAATTAGTTTAAAATGGAACTAAATTTCGCATCTGGAGATTCCTCCCCCACAAGGTCGAACATTTAGATTCGTCGAACACATACGGTTTCGAGTAGCATCGCCACAGATTTCAGAGAACAGGCGCTTCTCCTGGCACAGTAACGAACACTTATTTTCAGATAGAACAACTAGTTTAAAATGGAACTAAATTTCGCATCTGGAGATTCCTCCCCCACAAGGTCGAACATTTAGATTCGTCGAACACATACGGTTTCGAGTAGCATCGCCACAGATTTCAGAGAACAGGCGCTTCTCCTGGCACAGTATCGAACTCTTAGTTTCAGATAGAACAATTTGTTTAAAATGGAACTAAGTTTCGCATCTGGAGTTTCCTCTCCCACAAGGTCGACCACTTAGTTTCGTCGAACACATACGGTTTCGAGTGGCATCGCCACAGATTTCAGAGAACAGGCGCTACTCCTGGCACAGTATCGAACACTTAGTTTCAGATAGAACAATTAGTTTAAAATGGAACTTAGTTTCGCATCTGGAGTTTCCTCTCTCACAAGGCCGACCACTTAGTTTCGTCGAACACATACGGTTTCGAGTAGCATCTCCACAGATTTCAGAGAACAGGCGCTTCTCCTGGCACAGTATCGAACACTTAGCTTCAGATAGAAAAATTAGTTTAAAATGGACCTTTGTTTCGCATTTGGAGTTTCCTCTCTCACAAGGTCGACCACTTAATTTCGTTGAACACATACGGTTTCGAGTGGCATCGCCACAGATTTCAGAGAACAGGCGCTTCTCCTGGCACAGTAACGAACACTTATTTTCAGATAGAACAACTAGTTTAAAATGGAACTAAATTTCGCATCTGGAGATTCCTCCCCCACAAGGTCGAACATTTAGATTCGTCGAACACATACGGTTTCGAGTAGCATCGCCACAGATTTCAGAGAACAGGCGCTACTCCTGGCACAGTATCGAACACTTAGTTTCAGATAGAACAATTAGTTTAAAATGGAACTTAGTTTCGCATCTCGAGTTTCCTCTCTCACAAGGCCGACCACTTAGTTTCGTCGAACACATACGGTATCGAGTAGCATCGCCACAGATTTCAGAGAACAGGCGCTTCTCCTGGCACAGTATCGAAAACTTAGTTTCAGATAGAACAATTAGTTTAAAATGGAACTTAGTTTCGCATCTGGAGTTTCCTCTCTCACAAGGCCGACCACTTAGTTTCGTCGAACACATACGGTTTCGAGTAGCATCTCCACAGATTTCAGAGAACAGGCGCTTCTCCTGGCACAGTATCGAACACTTAGCTTCAGATAGAAAAATTAGTTTAAAATGGACCTTTGTTTCGCATTTGGAGTTTCCTCTCTCACAAGGTCGACCACTTAATTTCGTTGAACACATACGGTTTCGAGTGGCATCGCCACACATTTCAGAGAACAGGCACTTCTCCTGGCACAGTATCGAACACTTAGCTTCAGATAGAAAAATTAATTTAAAATGGACCTATGTTTCGCATCTGGAGTTTCTTCTCTCTGAAGGTCGACCACTTAGTTTCGTCGAACACATACGGTTTAGAGTAGCATCGCCACAGATTTCAGAGAACAGGCGCTTCTCCTGGCACAGTATCGAACACATAGTTTCAGATAGAACAATTAGTTTAAAATGGTACTAAGTTTCGCATCTGGAGTTTCCTCTCTCACAAGGTCGACCACTTAGTTTCGTCGAACACATACGTTTTCGGGCGCGCATCGCCACAGATTTCAGAGAACAGGCGCTACTCCTGGCACAGTATCGAACACTTAGTTTCAGATAGAACAATTAGTTTAAAATGGAACTTAGTTTCGCATCTCGAGTTTCCTCTCTCACAAGGCCGACCACTTAGTTTCGTCGAACACATACGGTATCGAGTAGCATCGCCACAGATTTCAGAGAACAGGCGCTTCTCCTGGCACAGTATCGAACACTTAGTATCAGATAGAACTATTAGTTTAAAATGGAACTAAGCTTCGCATCTGGAGTTTCCTCTCTCACAAGGTCGACCACTTAGTTTCAATGAACACATACGGTTTCGTGTAGCATCGCCACCGATTTCAGAGAACAGGCGCTTCTCCTGGCGCAGTATCGAACACTCAGTTACAGATAGAACAAATAGTTTAAGTTGGACCTATGTTTCGCATTTGGAGTTTCCTCTCTCACAAGTTCGACCACTTAGTTTCGTCGAACACATACGTTTTCGGGCGCGCATCGCCACAGATTTCAGAGAACAGGCGCTACTCCTGGCACAGTATCGAACACTTAGTTTCAGATAGAACAATTAGTTTAAAATGGTACTAAGTTTCGCATCTGGAGTTTCCTCTCTCACAAGGTCGACCACTTAGTTTCGTCGAACACATACGTTTTCGGGCGCGCATCGCCACAGATTTCAGAGAACAGGCGCTACTCCTGGCACAGTATCGAACACTTAGTTTCAGATAGAACAATTAGTTTAAAATGGAACTTAGTTTCGCATTTCGAGTTTCCTCTCTCACAAGGCCGACCACTTAGTTTCGTCGAACACATACGGTATCGAGTAGCATCGCCACAGATTTCAGAGAACAGGCGCTTCTCCTGGCACAGTATCGAAAACTTAGTTTCAGATAGAACAATTAGTTTAAAATGGAACTTAGTTTCGCATCTGGAGTTTCCTCTCTCACAAGGCCGACCACTTAGTTTCGTCGAACACATACGGTTTCGAGTGGCATCGCCACAGATTTCAGAGAACAGGCGCTACTCCTGGCACAGTATCGAACACTTAGTTTCAGATAGAACAATTAGTTTAAAATGGAACTTAGTTTCGCATCTGGAGTTTCCTCTCTCACAAGGCCGACCACTTAGTTTCGATGAACACATACGGTTTCGTGTAGCATCGCCACCGATTTCAGAGAACAGGCGCTTCTCCTGGCGCAGTATCGAACACTCAGTTACAGATAGAACAAATAGTTTAAGTTGGACCTATGTTTCGCATTTGGAGTTTCCTCTCTCACAAGTTCGACCACTTAGTTTCGTCGAACACATACGTTTTCGGGCGCGCATCGCCACAGATTTCAGAGAACAGGCGCTACTCCTGGCACAGTATCGAACACTTAGTTTCAGATAGAACAATTAGTTTAAAATGGAACTTAGTTTCGCAACTGGAGTTTCCTCTCTCACAAGGCCGACCACTTAGTTTCGTCGAACACATACGGTATCGAGTAGCATCGCCACAGATTTCAGAGAACAGGCGATTCTCCTGGCACAGTATCGAAAACTTAGTTTCAGATAGAACAATTAGTTTTAAATGGAACTAAGTTTCGCATCTGGAGTTTCCTCTCTCACAAGGTCGGCCACTTAGTTTCGTCGAACACATACGGTTTCAAGTGGCATCGCCACAGATTTCAGAGAACAGGCGCTACTCCTGGCACAGTATCGAACACTTAGTTTCAGATAGAACAATTAGTTTAAAATAGAACTTAGTTTCGCATCTGGAGTTTCCACTCTCACAAGGCCGACCACTTAGTTTCGTCGAACACATACGGTATCGAGTAGCATCGCCACAGATTTCAGAGAACAGGCGCTTCTCCTGGCACAGTAACGAACACTTAGTTTCAGGTAGAACAATTAGTATAAAATGGAACTATGTTTCGCAACTGGAGATTCCTCTCTCACAAGA
The DNA here is from genome assembly GCA_910591585.2 of Nysson spinosus. NCBI lineage: Eukaryota > Metazoa > Arthropoda > Insecta > Hymenoptera > Crabronidae > Nysson > Nysson spinosus. The sequence goes on along the minus strand of CAJUYC020000091.1, from coordinate 1,873,904 downwards.
TCGACGACTTAGTTTCGTCGAACACATACGGTTTCGAGTGGCATCGCCACAGATTTCAGAGAACAGGCGCTACTACTGGCACAGTATGGAACACTTAGTTTCAGATGGAACATTTAGTTTAATTTGAGCTATGTTTCGCATCTGGAGTTTCCTCTCCCACAAGGTCAACCACTTAGTTTCGTCGAACTCATACGGTTTCGAGTGGCATCGCCACAGATTTCAGAGAACAGGCGCTTCTCCTGGCACAGTATCGAACACTTAGTTTCAGATATAACAATTAGTTTAAAATGGAACTATGTTCCGCATCTTGTGAATCCTCCCTCACAAGGTCAATCACTTAGTTTCGTCGAACACATACGGTTTCGAGTGGCATCGCCACAGATTTCAGAGAACAGGCGCTTCTCCTGGCACCGTATCGAACACTTAGCTTCAGATAGAACTATTAGTTTAAAATGGAACTATGTTTCGCATCTGGAGTTTCCTCTCTCACAAGGTCGACCACTTATTTTCGTCGAACACATACGGTTTCGAGTAGCATCGCCACAGATTTCAGAGAACAGGCGCTTCTCCTGGCACAGTATCGAACACTTAGCTTCAGATAGAAAAATTAGTTTAAAATGGACCTTTGTTTCGCATTTGGAGTTTCCTCTCTCACAAGGTCGACCACTTAATTTCGTTGAACACATACGGTTTCGAGTGGCATCGCCACACATTTCAGAGAACAGGCACTTCTCCTGGCACAGTATCGAACACTTATTTCAGACAGAACAATTAGTTTAAAATGGAACTATGATTCGCATCTGGAGTATCCTCTCTCACAAGATCAACCACTTAGTTTCGTCGAACAATTACGGTTTCGAGTGGCATCGCCACACATTTCAGAGAACAGGCGCTTCTCCTGGCACAGTATCGAACACTTAGTTTCAGATAGAAAAATTAGTTTAAAATGGAACTAAGTTTCGCATCTGGAGTTTCCTCTCTCATAAGGTCGACCACTTAGTTTCGTCGAAAACATACGTTTTCGAGTAGCATCGCCACAGATTTCAGAGAACAGGCGCCTCTCCTGGCACAGTATCGAGCACTTAGTTTCAGATAGAACAATTTGTTTACAATGGAACTATGTTTCGCATCAGGAGTTTCCTCTCCCACAAAGTCGACCACTTAGTTTCCTCGAACACATACGGTTTCGAGTAGCATCGCCACAGATTTCAGAGAACAGGCGCTTCTCCTGGCAGAGTATCGAACACTTATTTCAGACAGAACAATTAGTTTAAAATGGGACTATGTTTCGCATCTGGAATATCCTCTCTCACAAGATCAACCACTTAGTTTCGTCGAACACATACGGTTTCGAGTGGCATCGCCACACATTTCAGAGAACAGGCGCTTCTCCTGGCACAGTACCGAACACTTAGTTTCAGATAGAACAATTAGTTTAAAATGGAACTAAGTTTCGCATCCGGAGTTTCCTCTTCCACAAGGTCGACCACTTATTTTCGTCGAACACATACGGTTTCGAGTGGCATCGCCACAGATTTCAGAGAACAGGCGCTTCTCCTGGCACAGTATCGAACACAAAGTTGCAGATAGAACAATTAGTTTAAAATGGAACTATGTTTCGCATCTGGAGTTTCCTCTCTCACAAGGTCGACCACTTAATTTGGTCGAACACATACTGTTTCGAGTGGCATCGCCACAGATTTCAGAGAACAGGCGCTTCTCCTGGCACAGTATCGAACACTTAGTATCAGATAGAACTATTAGTTTAAAATGGAACCAAGCTTCGCATCTGGAGTTTTCTCTCTCAAAAGGTCGACCACTTAGTTTCGATGAACACATACGGTTTCGAGTAGCATCGCCGCCGATTTCAGAGAACAGGCGCTTCTGCTGGCGCAGTATCGAACACTCAGTTACAGATAGAACAATTAGTTTAAAATGGACCTATGTTTCGCATTTGGAGTTTCCACTCTCACAAGTTCGACCACTTAGTTTCGTCGAACACATACGGTTTCGAGTGGCATCGCCACAGATTTGAGAGAAGAGGCGCTTCTCCTGGCACAGTATCGAACACTTAGTTTCAGAGAGAACAATTAGTTTAAAATGGAAATATGTTTCGCATTTGGAGTTTCCTCTCTCACAAGTTCGACCACTTAGTTTCGTCGAACACATACGGTTTCGAGTGGCATCGCCACCGATTTCAGAGAACAGGCGCTACTCCTGGCACAGTATCGAACACTTTGTTTCGGATAGAACAATTAGTTTAAAATGGAACTAAGTTTCGCATCTGGAGTTTCCTCTCTCACAAGGTCGACCACTTATTTTCGTCGAACACATACGGTTTCGAGTAGCATCGCCACAGATTTCAGAGAACAGGCGCTTCTCCTGGCACAGTATCGAACACTTAGCTTCAGATAGAAAAATTAGTTTAAAATGGACCTTTGTTTCGCATTTGGAGTTTCCTCTCTCACAAGGTCGACCACTTAATTTCGTTGAACACATACGGTTTCGAGTGGCATCGCCACACATTTCAGGGAACAGGCACTTCTCCTGGCACAGTATCGAACACTTATTTCAGACAGAACAATTAGTTTAAAATGGAACTATGATTCGCATCTGGAGTATCCTCTCTCACAAGATCAACAACTTAGTTTCGTCGAACAATTACGGTTTCGAGTGGCATCGCCACACATTTCAGAGAACAGGCGCTTCTCCTGGCACAGTATCGAACACTTAGTTTCAGATAGAAAAATTAGTTTAAAATGGAACTAAGTTTCGCATCTGGAGTTTCCTCTCTCATAAGGTCGACCACTTAGTTTCGTCGAAAACATACGTTTTCGAGTAGCATCGCCACAGATTTCAGAGAACTAGCGCCTCTCCTGGCACAGTATCGAGCACTTAGTTTCAGATAGAACAATTTGTTTACAATGGAACTATGTTTCGCATCAGGAGTTTCCTCTCCCACAAAGTCGACCACTTAGTTTCCTCGAACACATACGGTTTCGAGTAGCATCGCCACAGATTTCAGAGAACAGGCGCTTCTCCTGGCAGAGTATCGAACACTTATTTCAGACAGAACAATTAGTTTAAAATGGGACTATGTTTCGCATCTGGAATATCCTCTCTCACAAGATCAACCACTTAGTTTCGTCGAACACATACGGTTTCGAGTGGCATCGCCACACATTTCAGAGAACAGGCGCTTCTCCTGGCACAGTACCGAACACTTAGTTTCAGATAGAACAATTAGTTTAAAATGGAACTAAGTTTCGCATCCGGAGTTTCCTCTTCCACAAGGTCGACCACTTATTTTCGTCGAACACATACGGTTTCGAGTGGCATCGCCACAGATTTCAGAGAACAGGCGCTTCTCCTGGCACAGTATCGAACACAAAGTTGCAGATAGAACAATTAGTTTAAAATGGAACTAAGTTTCGCATCTGGAGTTTCCTCTCTCACAAGGTCGACCACTTAATTTGGTCGAACACATACTGTTTCGAGTGGCATCGCCACAGATTTCAGAGAACAGGCGCTTCTCCTGGCACAGTATCGAACACTTAGTATCAGATAGAACTATTAGTTTAAAATGGAACAAAGCTTCGCATCTGGAGTTTTCTCTCTCAAAAGGTCGACCACTTAGTTTCGATGAACACATACGGTTTCGAGTAGCATCGCCGCCGATTTCAGAGAACAGGCGCTTCTCCTGGCGCAGTATCGAACACTCAGTTACAGATAGAACAATTAGTTTAAAATGGACCTATGTTTCGCATTTGGAGTTTCCACTCTCACAAGTTCGACCACTTAGTTTCGTCGAACACATACGGTTTCGAGTGGCATCGCCACAGATTTGAGAGAAGAGGCGCTTCTCCTGGCACAGTATCGAACACTTAGTTTCAGAGAGAACAATTAGTTTAAAATGGAAATATGTTTCGCATTTGGAGTTTCCTCTCTCACAAGTTCGACCACTTAGTTTCGTCGAACACATACGGTTTCGAGTGGCATCGCCACCGATTTCAGAGAACAGGCGCTACTCCTGGCACAGTATCGAACACTTTGTTTCGGATAGAACAATTAGTTTAAAATGGAACTAAGTTTCGCATCTGGAATTTGCTCTCTCAAAAGGTCGACCACTTAATTTCGTTGAACACATACGGTTTCGAGTGGCATCGCCACAGATTTCAGAGAACAGGCACTTCTCCTGGCACAGTATCCAACACTTAGTATCAGAGAGAACTATTTGTTTAAAATGGACCTATGTTTCGCATTTGGAGTTTCCACTCTCACAAGGTCGACCACTTAGTATCGTCGAACACATACGGTTTCGAGTGGCATCGCCACATATTTCAGAACACAGGCCCTTCTCCTGGCACAGTATCGAACACATAGTTGCAGATAGAACAATTAGGTTTAAAATGGAACTAAGTTTCGCATCTGGAGTTTCCTCTCTCACAAGGTCGGCCACTTACTTTCGTGGAACACATTCGGTTTCGAGTAGCATCGCCACAGATTTGAGAGAACAGGCGCTTCTCCTGGCACAGTATCGAACACAAAGTATCAGAGAGAACTATTTGTTTAAAATGGACCTATGTTTCGCATTTGGAGTTTCCACTCTCACAAGGTCGACCACTTAGTATCGTCGAACACATACGGTTTCGAGTGGCATCGCCACATATTTCAGAGAACAGGCCCTTCTCCTGGCACAGTATCGAACACATAGTTGCAGAGAGAACAATTAGTTTAAAATGGAACTAAGTTTCGGATCTGGAGTTTCCTCTCTCACAAGGTCGGCCACTTACTTTCGTGGAACACATTCGGTTTCGAGTAGCATCGCCACAGATTTGAGAGAACAGGCGCTTCTCCTGGCACAGTATCGAACACTTAGTTTCAGAGAGAACAATTAGTTTAAAATGGAAATATATTTCGCATTTGGAGTTTCCTCTCTCACAAGTTCGACCACTTAGTTTCGTCGAACACATACGGTTCCGAGTGGCATCGCCACAGATTTCAGAGCACAGGCGCTTCTCCTGGCACAGTATCGAACACTTAGTTTCAGATAGAAAAATTAGTTTAAAATGGAACTAAGTTTCGCATCTGGAGTTTCCTCTCTCATAAGGTCGACCACTTAGTTTCGTCGAAAACATACGTTTTCGAGTAGCATCGCCACAGATTTCAGAGAACAGGCGCCTCTCCTGGCACAGTATCGAGCACTTAGTTTCAGATAGAACAATTTGTTTACAATGGAACTATGTTTCGCATCAGGAGTTTCCTCTCCCACAAAGTCGACCACTTAGTTTCCTCGAACACATACGGTTTCGAGTAGCATCGCCACAGATTTCAGAGAACAGGCGCTTCTCCTGGCAGAGTATCGAACACTTATTTCAGACAGAACAATTAGTTTAAAATGGGACTATGTTTCGCATCTGGAATATCCTCTCTCACAAGATCAACCACTTAGTTTCGTCGAACACATACGGTTTCGAGTGGCATCGCCACACATTTCAGAGAACAGGCGCTTCTCCTGGCACAGTACCGAACACTTAGTTTCAGATAGAACAATTAGTTTAAAATGGAACTAAGTTTCGCATCCGGAGTTTCCTCTTCCACAAGGTCGACCACTTATTTTCGTCGAACACATACGGTTTCGAGTGGCATCGCCACAGATTTCAGAGAACAGGCGCTTCTCCTGGCACAGTATCGAACACAAAGTTGCAGATAGAACAATTAGTTTAAAATGGAACTAAGTTTCGCATCTGGAGTTTCCTCTCTCACAAGGTCGACCACTTAATTTGGTCGAACACATACTGTTTCGAGTGGCATCGCCACAGATTTCAGAGAACAGGCGCTTCTCCTGGCACAGTATCGAACACTTAGTATCAGATAGAACTATTAGTTTAAAATGGAACAAAGCTTCGCATCTGGAGTTTTCTCTCTCAAAAGGTCGACCACTTAGTTTCGATGAACACATACGGTTTCGAGTAGCATCGCCGCCGATTTCAGAGAACAGGCGCTTCTCCTGGCGCAGTATCGAACACTCAGTTACAGATAGAACAATTAGTTTAAAATGGACCTATGTTTCGCATTTGGAGTTTCCACTCTCACAAGTTCGACCACTTAGTTTCGTCGAACACATACGGTTTCGAGTGGCATCGCCACAGATTTGAGAGAAGAGGCGCTTCTCCTGGCACAGTATCGAACACTTAGTTTCAGAGAGAACAATTAGTTTAAAATGGAAATATGTTTCGCATTTGGAGTTTCCTCTCTCACAAGTTCGACCACTTAGTTTCGTCGAACACATACGGTTTCGAGTGGCATCGCCACCGATTTCAGAGAACAGGCGCTACTCCTGGCACAGTATCGAACACTTTGTTTCGGATAGAACAATTAGTTTAAAATGGAACTAAGTTTCGCATCTGGAATTTGCTCTCTCAAAAGGTCGACCACTTAATTTCGTTGAACACATACGGTTTCGAGTGGCATCGCCACAGATTTCAGAGAACAGGCACTTCTCCTGGCACAGTATCCAACACTTAGTATCAGAGAGAACTATTTGTTTAAAATGGACCTATGTTTCGCATTTGGAGTTTCCACTCTCACAAGGTCGACCACTTAGTATCGTCGAACACATACGGTTTCGAGTGGCATCGCCACATATTTCAGAACACAGGCCCTTCTCCTGGCACAGTATCGAACACATAGTTGCAGATAGAACAATTAGGTTTAAAATGGAACTAAGTTTCGCATCTGGAGTTTCCTCTCTCACAAGGTCGGCCACTTACTTTCGTGGAACACATTCGGTTTCGAGTAGCATCGCCACAGATTTGAGAGAACAGGCGCTTCTCCTGGCACAGTATCGAACACTTAGTTTCAGATAGAACAATTAGTTTAAAATGGAACTAAGTTTCGCATCCGGAGTTTCCTCTTCCACAAGGTCGACAACTTATTTTCGTCGAACACATACGGTTTGGAGTAGCATCGTCACAGTTTTCAGGGAACAGGCACTTCTCCTGGCACAGTATCGAAAACATAGTTGCAGATAGAACAATTATTTTAAAATGGAACTAAGTTTCGCATCTGGAGTTTCCTCTCTCACAAGGTCGACCACTTAATTTCGTCGAACACATACGGTTTCGAGTGGCATCGCCACAGATTTCAGAGAACAGGCGCTTCTCCTGGCACAGTATCGAACACATAGTTGCAGATAGAAGAATTAGTTTAAATTGGAACTAAGTTTCGCATCTGGAGATTCCTCTCTCACAAGGTCGGCCACTTACTTTCGTGGAACACATTCGGTTTCGAGTAGAATCGACACAGATTTCAGAGAACAGGCGCTTCTCCTGGCACAGTATCGAACACTTAGTTTCAGAGAGAACAATTAGTTTAAAATGGAAATATGTTTCGCATTTGGAGTTTCCTCTCTCACAAGTACGAGCACTTAGTTTCGTCGAACACATACGGTGTCGAGTGGCATCGCCACAGATTTCAGAGAACAGGCGCTTCTCCTGGCACAGTATCGAACACATAGTTGCAGATAGAACAATTAGTTTAAAATGGAACTAAGTTTCGCATCTGGAGTGTCCTCTCTCACAAGATCAACAACTTAGTTTCATCGAACACATACGGTTTCGAGTAGCATCCCTACAGATTTCAGAGAACAGGCGCTTCTCCTGGCACAGTATCGAACACTTAGGTTCAGATTGAACAATTAGTTTAAAATGGTACTAAGTTTCGCATCTGGAGTTTCCTCTCTCACAAGGTCGACCACTTAGTTTCGTCGAACACATACGGTTTCGAGTGGCATCGCCACACATTTCAGATAACTGGCGCTTCTCCTGGCACAGTATCGAACACTTCGTTTCAGATAGAACAATTAGTTTAAAATGGAAATATGTTTCGCATTTGGAGTTTCCTCTCTCACAATTTCGACCACTTAGTTTCGTCGAACACATACGGTGTCGAGTGGCATCGCCACAGATTTCAGAGAACAGGCGCTTCTCCTGGCACAGTATCGAACACTTAGTTTCAGATTGAACAATTAGTTTAAAATGGTACTAAGTTTCGCATCTGGAGTTTCCTCTCTCACAAGGTCGACCACTTAGTTTCGTCGAACACATACGGTTTCGAGTGGCATCGCCACACATTTCAGAGAACTGGCGCTTCTCCTGGCAGAGTATCGAACACTTCGTTTCAGATAGAACAATTAGTTTAAAATGGTACTAAATTTCGCATTTGGAGTTTCCTCTCTCGCAAGGTGGACCACTCAGTTTCGTCGAACACATACGGTTTCGAGTGGCATCGCCACACATTTCATAGAACAGGAGCTTCTCCTGGCACAGTGTCGAGCACTTAGTTTCAGATAGAACAATTAGTTTAATATGGTACTAAGTTTCGCATCTGGAGTTTCCTCTCGCACAAGGTCGACAACTTAGTTTCGTCGAACACATACGGTTTCGAATAGCATCGCCACAGATTTCAGAGAACAGGCGCTTCTCCTGGCACAGTATCGAACACTTAGTTTCAGAGAGAACAATTAGTTTAATTTGGAACTATGTTTCGCATCTGGAGTTTCCTCTCTCACAAGGTCGACCACTTAGTTACGTCGAACACATACGGTTTCGAGTGGCATCGCCACACATTTCAGAGAACAGGAGCTTCTCCTGGCACAGTGTCGAGCACTTAGTTTCAGGTAGAACAATTAGTTTAATATGGTACTATGTTTCGCATCTGGAGTTTCCTCTCGCACAAGGTCGACAACTTAGTTTCGTCGAACACATACGGTTTCGAATAGCATCGCCACAGATTTCAGAGAACAGGCGCTTCTCCTGGCACAGTATCGAACACTTAGTTTCAGAGAGAACAATTAGTTTAATTTGGAACTATGTTTCGCATCTGGAGTTTCCTCTCTCACAAGGTCGACCACTTAGTTACGTCGAACACATACGGTTTCGAGTGGCATCGCCACACATTTCAGAGAACTGGCGCTTCTCCTGGCACAGTATCGAACACTTCGTTTCAGATAGAACAATTAGTTTAAAATGGTACTAAATTTCGCATCTGGAGTTTCCTCTCTCACATGGCGGCCACTTAGTTTCGTCGAACACATACGGTTTCGAGTAGCATCGCCACTGATTTCAGAGAACAGGCGCTTCTGCTGGCACAGTATCGAACACTTAGTTTCAGATAGAACAATTAGTTTAAAATGGAACTAAGTTTCGCATCCGGAGTTTCCTCTTCCACAAGGTCGACCACTTATTTTCGTCGAACACATACGGCTTGGAGTAGCATCGTCACAGTTTTCAGAGAACAGGCACTTCGCCTGGCACACTATCGAACACATAGTTTCAGATAAAACAATTAGTTTAAAATGGTACTAAATTTCGCATCTGGAGTTTCCTCTCTCACATGGCGGCCACTTAGTTTCGTGGAAAACTTTCGGTTTCGAGTAGCATCGCCACAGATTTCAGAGAACAGGCGCTTCTCCTGGCACAGTATCGAACACTTCGTTTCATATAGAACAATTAGTTTAAAATGGTACTAAATTTCGCATCTGGAGTTTCCTCTCTCACATGGCGGCCACTTAGTTTCGTCGAACACATACGGTTTCGAGTAGCATCGCCACTGATTTCAGAGAACAGGCGCTTCTGCTGGCACAGTATCGAACACTTAGTTTCAGATAGAACAATTAGTTTAAAATGGAACTAAGTTTCGCATCCGGAGTTTCCTCTTCCACAAGGTCGACCACTTATTTTCGTCGAACACATACGGTTTGGAGTAGCATCGTCACAGTTTTCAGATAACAGGCACTTCTCCTGGCACAGTATCGAACACATAGTTTCAGATAAAACAATTAGTTTGAAATGGTACTAAATTTCGCATCTGGAGTTTCCTCTCTCACATGGCGGCCACTTAGTTTCGTGGAACACATTCGGTTTCGAGTAGCATCGCCACAGATTTCAGGGAACAGGCGCTTCTCCTGGCACAGTATCGAACACTTTCAGATAGAACAATTAGTTTAAAATGGAACTAAGTTCCGCATCTGGAGTTTCCTCTCTCACAAGGTCGGCCACTTAGTTTCGTCAAGCACATACGGTTTCGAGTTGCATCGCAACCGATTTCAGAGAAGAGGCGCTTCTCCTGGCACAATATCAAACACTTAGTTTCAGATAGAACAATCAGTTTAAAATGGAACTAAGTTCCGCATCTGGAGTTTCCTCCCACACAAGGTCGACCATTTAGATTCGTCGAACACATACGGTTTCGAGTAGCATCGCGACAGATTTCAGAGAACAGGTGCTTCTCCTGGCACAGTATCGAACACTTATTTTCAGATAGAACAATCAGTTTAAAATGGAACTAAGTTCCGCATCTGGAGTTTCCTCCCACACAAGGTCGAACATTTAGATTCGTCGAACACATACGGTTTCGAGTAGCATCGCCACAGATTTCAGAGAACAAGCGCTCCTCCTGGCACAGTATCGAACACTTAGTTTCAGATAGAACAATTAGTTTAAAATGGAACTAAGTTTCGCATCTGGAGTTTCCTCTCTCAGCAGGTCGACCACTTAGTTTCGTCGAACACATACGGTTTCGAGTAGCATCGCCACTGATTTCAGAGAACAGGCGCTTCGCCTGGCACAGTATAGAACACTTTCAGATAGAACAATTAGTTTAAAATGGAACTAAGTTCCGCATCTGGAGTTTCCTCTCTCACAAGGTCGGCCATTTAGTTTCGTCGAACACATACGGTTTCGAGTGGCATCGCCACAGATTTCAGAGAACAGGTGCTTCTCCTGGCACAGTATCGAACACTTTCAGATAGAACAATTATTTTAAAATGGAACTAAGTTTCGCATCTGGAGTTTCCTCTCTCACAAGGTCGACCACTTAATTTCGTCGAACACATACGGTTTCGAGTGGCATCGCCACAGATTTCAGAGAACAGGCGCTTCTCCTGGCACAGTATCGAACACATAGTTGCAGATAGAAGAATTAGTTTAAATTGGAACTAAGTTTCGCATCTGGAGATTCCTCTCTCACAAGGTCGGCCACTTACTTTCGTGGAACACATTCGGTTTCGAGTAGCATCGGCACAGATTTCAGAGAACAGGCGCTTCTCCTGGCACAGTATCGAACACTTAGTTTCAGAGAGAACAATTAGTTTAAAATGGAAATATGTTTCGCATTTGGAGTTTCCTCTCTCACAAGTTCGACCACTTAGTTTCGTCGAACACATACGGTGTCGAGTGGCATCGCCACAGATTTCAGAGAACAGGCGCTTCTCCTGGCACAGTATCGAACACATAGTTGCAGATAGAACAATTAGTTTAAAATGGAACTAAGTTTCGCATCTGGAGTGTCCTCTCTCACAAGATCAACCACTTAGTTTCATCGAACACATACGGTTTCGAGTAGCATCCCTACAGATTTCAGAGAACAGGCGCTTCTCCTGGCACAGTATCGAACACTTAGTTTCAGATTGAACAATTAGTTTAAAATGGTACTAAGTTTCGCATCTGGAGTTTACTCTCTCACAAGGTCGACCACTTAGTTTCGTCGAACACATACGGTTTCGAGTGGCATCGCCACACATTTCAGATAACTGGCGCTTCTCCTGGCACAGTATCGAACACTTCGTTTCAGATAGAACAATTAGTTTAAAATGGAAATATGTTTCGCATTTGGAGTTTCCTCTCTCACAATTTCGACCACTTAGTTTCGTCGAACACATACGGTGTCGAGTGGCATCGCCACAGATTTCAGAGAACAGGCGCTTCTCCTGGCACAGTATCGAACACTTAGTTTCAGATTGAACAATTAGTTTAAAATGGTACTAAGTTTCGCATCTGGAGTTTCCTCTCTCACAAGGTCGACCACTTAGTTTCGTCGAACACATACGGTTTCGAGTGGCATCGCCACACATTTCAGAGAACTGGCGCTTCTCCTGGCACAGTATCGAACACTTCGTTTCAGATAGAACAATTAGTTTAAAATGGTACTAAATTTCGCATTTGGAGTTTCCTCTCTCGCAAGGTCGACCATTTAGATTCGTCGAACACATACGGTTTCGAGTAGCATCGCGACAGATTTCAGAGAACAGGTGCTTCTCCTGGCACAGTATCGAACACTTATTTTCAGATAGAACAATCAGTTTAAAATGGAACTAAGTTCCGCATCTGGAGTTTCCTCCCACACAAGGTCGAACATTTAGATTCGTCGAACACATACGGTTTCGAGTAGCATCGCCACAGATTTCAGAGAACAAGCGCTCCTCCTGGCACAGTATCGAACACTTAGTTTCAGATAGAACAATTAGTTTAAAATGGAACTAAGTTTCGCATCTGGAGTTTCCTCTCTCAGCAGGTCGACCACTTAGTTTCGTCGAACACATACGGTTTCGAGTAGCATCGCCACTGATTTCAGAGAACAGGCGCTTCGCCTGGCACAGTGTAGAACACTTTCAGATAGAACAATTAGTTTAAAATGGAACTAAGTTCCGCATCTGGAGTTTCCTCTCTCACAAGGTCGGCCATTTAGTTTCGTCGAACACATACGGTTTCGAGTGGCATCGCCACAGATTTCAGAGAACAGGTGCTTCTCCTGGCACAGTATCGAACACTTTCAGATAGAACAATTAGTTTAAAATGGAACTAAGTTTCGCATCTGGAGTTTCCTCTCTCACAAGGTCGGCCACTTAGTTTCGTCGAACACATAGGGTTTCGAGTGGCATCGGCACAGATTTCAGGGAACAGGCACTTCTCCTGGCACAGTATCGAAAACATAGTTGCACATAGAACAATTATTTTAAAATGGAACTAAGTTTCGCATCTGGAGTTTCCTCTCTCACAAGGTCGACCACTTAATTTCGTCGAACACATACGGTTTCGAGTGGCATCGCCACAGATTTCAGAGAACAGGCGCTTCTCCTGGCACAGTATCGAACACATAGTTGCAGATAGAAGAATTAGTTTAAATTGGAACTAAGTTTCGCATCTGGAGATTCCTCTCTCACAAGGTCGGCCACTTACTTTCGTGGAACACATTCGGTTTCGAGTAGCATCGGCACAGATATCAGAGAACAGGCGCTTCTCCTGGCACAGTATCGAACACTTAGTTTCAGAGAGAACAATTAGTTTAAAATGGAAATATGTTTCGCATTTGGAGTTTCCTCTCTCACAAGTTCGACCACTTAGTTTCGTCGAACACATACGGTGTCGAGTGGCATCGCCACAGATTTCAGAGAACAGGCGCTTCTCCTGGCACAGTATCGAACACATAGTTGCAGATAGAACAATTAGTTTAAAATGGAACTAAGTTTCGCATCTGGAGTGTCCTCTCTCACAAGATCAACCACTTAGTTTCATCGAACACATACGGTTTCGAGTAGCATCCCTACAGATTTCAGAGAACAGGCGCTTCTCCTGGCACAGTATCGAACACATAGTTTCAGATTGAACAATTAGTTTAAAATGGTACTAAGTTTCGCATCTGGAGTTTACTCTCTCACAAGGTCGACCACTTAGTTTCGTCGAACACATACGGTTTCGAGTGGCATCGCCACACATTTCAGATAACTGGCGCTTCTCCTGGCACAGTATCGAACACTTCGTTTCAGATAGAACAATTAGTTTAAAATGGAAATATGTTTCGCATTTGGAGTTTCCTCTCTCACAATTTCGACCACTTAGTTTCGTCGAACACATACGGTGTCGAGTGGCATCGCCACAGATTTCAGAGAACAGGCGCTTCTCTTGGCACAGTATCGAACACTTAGTTTCAGATTGAACAATTAGTTTAAAATGGTACTAAGTTTCGCATCTGGAGTTTCCTCTCTCACAAGGTCGACCACTTAGTTTCGTCGAACACATACGGTTTCGAGTGGCATCGCCACACATTTCAGAGAACTGGCGCTTCTCCTGGCACAGTATCGAACACTTCGTTTCAGATAGAACAATTAGTTTAAAATGGTACTAAATTTCGCATTTGGAGTTTCCTCTCTCGCAAGGTGGACCACTTAGTTTCGTCGAACACATACGGTTTCGAGTGGCATCGCCACACATTTCATAGAACAGGAGCTTCTCCTGGCACAGTGTCGAGCACTTAGTTTCAGATAGAACAATTAGTTTAATATGGTACTAAGTTTCGCATCTGGAGTTTCCTCTCGCACAAGGTCGACAACTTAGTTTCGTCGAACACATACGGTTTCGAATAGCATCGCCACAGATTTCAGAGAACAGGCGCTTCTCCTGGCACAGTATCGAACACTTAATTTCAGATGGAACAATTAGTTTAAAATGGAACTAAGTTTCGCATCTGGAGTTTCCTCTCTCACAAGGTCGGCCACTTAGTTTCGTCGAACACATAGGGTTTCGAGTGGCATCGGCACAGATTTCAGGGAACAGGCACTTCTCCTGGCACAGTATCGAAAACATAGTTGCACATAGAACAATTATTTTAAAATGGAACTAAGTTTCGCATCTGGAGTTTCCTCTCTCACAAGGTCGACCACTTAGTTTCGTCGAACACATACGGTTTCGAGTGGCATCGCCACACATTTCAGAGAACTGGCGCTTCTCCTGGCACAGTATCGAACACTTCGTTTCAGATAGAACAATTAGTTTAAAATGGTACTAAATTTCGCATTTGGAGTTTCCTCTCTCGCAAGGTGGACCACTTAGTTTCGTCGAACACATACGGTTTCGAGTGGCATCGCCACACATTTCATAGAACAGGAGCTTCTCCTGGCACAGTGTCGAGCACTTAGTTTCAGATAGAACAATTAGTTTAATATGGTACTAAGTTTCGCATCTGGAGTTTCCTCTCGCACAAGGTCGACAACTTAGTTTCGTCGAACACATACGGTTTCGAATAGCATCGCCACAGATTTCAGAGAACAGGCGCTTCTCCTGGCACAGTATCGAACACTTAATTTCAGATGGAACAATTAGTTTAGAATGGAACTAAGTTTCGCATCTGAAGCTTCCTCTCTCACAAGGTCGGCCACTTAGTTTCGTGGCACACATACGGTTTCGAGTAGCATCGCCACAGATTTCACAAGAACAGACGCTGCTCCTGGCACAGTATCGAACACTTAGTTTCAGATAGAACAATTAGTTAAAAATGGAACTAAGATTCCCATCTGGAGTTTCCTCTCTCACAAGGTCTACGATTTAGATTCGTCGAACACATACGGTTTCGAGTAGCATCGCCACACATTTCAGAGAACAGGCACTTCTCCTGGGACAGTATCGAACACTTAGTTTCAGATAGAACAATTAGTTAAAAATGGAACTAAGATTCGCATCTGGAGTTTCCTCTCTCACAAGGTCGACCATTTAGATTCGTCGAACACATACGGTTTCGAGTAGCATCGCCACAGATTTCATAGAACAGGCAATTCTCCTGGCAGAGTATCGAACACTTTCAGACAGAACAATTTGTTTAAAATGGAACTAAGTTTCGCATCTGGAGTTTCCTCTCTCACAAGGTCGGCCACTTAGTTTCGTCGAACACATACGGTTTCGAGTGGCATCGCCACAGATTTCAGAGAAAAGGCGCTTCTCCTGGCACAGTATGGAACACTTAGTTTCAGATGGAACATTTAGTTTAAAATTGAACTATATTTCGCATCTGGAGTTTCCTCTCTCACACGGTCTACCACTTACTTTCGTCGAACACATTCGGCTTCGAGTAGCAACGCCACAGGTCTCAGAGAACAGGCGCTTCTCCTGGAACAGTATCGAACACTTATTTTCAGATAGAAAAATTAGTTTAAAATGGAACTAAGTTTCGCATCTGGAGTTTGCTCTCTCAAAAGGTCGACCTCTTAATTTCGTTGAACACGTACGGTTTCGAGTGGCATCGCCACACATTTCAGAGAACAGGCGCTTCTCCTGGCACAGTATCGAACACATACTTGCAGATAGAACAATTAGTTTAAAATGGAACTAAGTTTCGCATCTGGAGTTTCCTCTCTCACAAAGTCGGCCACTAACTTTCGTGGAAAACATTCGGTTTCGAGTAGCATCGCCACAGATTTCAGAGCACAGGCGCTTCTCCTGGCACAGTATCGAACACATAGTTGCAGATAGAACAATTAGTTTAAAATGGAACTAAGTTTCGCATCTGGAGTTTCCTCTCTCACAAGGTCGACCACTTAATTTCGTCGAACACATACGGTTCCGAGTGGCATCGCCACAGATTTCAGAGAACAGGCGCTTCGCCTGGCACAGTATCGAACACTTAGTATCAGATAGAACTATTAGTTTAAAATGGAACTAAGCTTCGGATCTGGAGTTTCCTCTCTCACAAGGTCTACGATTTAGATTCGTCGAACACATACGGTTTCGAGTAGCATCGCCACACATTTCAGAGAACAGGCACTTCTCCTGGCACAGTATCGAACACTTAGTTTCAGATAGAACAATTAGTTAAAAATGGAACTAAGATTCGCATCTGGAGTTTCCTCTCTCACAAGGTCGACCATTTAGATTCGTCGAACACATACGGTTTCGAGTAGCATCGCCACAGATTTCAGAGAACAGGCAATTCTCCTGGCACAGTATCGAACACATTCAGACAGAACAATTTGTTTAAAATGGAACTAAGTTTCGCATCTGGAGTTTCCTCTCTCACAAGGCCGGCCACTCAGTTTCGTCGAACACATAAGGTTTCAAGTGGCATCGCCACACAGTTCAGAGAACAGGCCTTTCTCCTGGGACAGTATCGAACACTTAGTTTCAGATAGAACAATTAGTTAAAAATGGAACTAAGATTCGCATCTGGAGTTTCCTCTCTCACAAGGTCGACCATTTAGATTCGTCGAACACATACGGTTTCGAGTAGCATCGCCACAGATTTCATAGAACAGGCAATTCTCCTGGCAGAGTATCGAACACTTTCAGACAGAACAATTTGTTTAAAATGGAACTAAGTTTCGCATCTGGAGTTTCCTCTCTCACAAGGTCGGCCACTTAGTTTCGTCGAACACATACGGTTTCGAGTGGCATCGCCACAGATTTCAGAGAACAGGCGCTTCGCCTGGCACAGTATCGAACACTTAGTTTCAGATGGAACATTTAGTGCAAAATTGAACTATGTTTCGCATCTGGAGTTTCATGTCTCACAAGGTCGACCACTTAGTTTCGCCGAACGCATACGGTTTCAAGTGGCATCGCCACAGATTTCAGAGAGCAGGCGCTACTCCTGTCACAGTAACGAACACTTTCAGATAGAACAATGAGTTTAAAATGGAACTAAGTTTCGCATCTGGAGTTTCCTCTCTCTAAAGGTCGACCACTTAGTTTCGTCGAACACCTACGGTTTCGTGTGGTATCGCCACAGATTTCAGAGAACAGGCGTTTATCCTGGCGCACTATCGAACACTTAGTTCCAGATAGAACAATTAGTTTGAAATGGAACTAAGTTTCGCATCTGGAGTTTCCTCTCTCACAAGGTCGACCATTTAGATTCGTCGAACACATACGGTTTCGAGTAGCATCGCCACAGATTTCAAAGAACAGGCAATTCTCCTGGCACAGTATCGAACACTTTCAGACAGAACAATTTGTTTAAAATGGAACTAAGTTTCGCATCTGGAGTTTCCTCTCTCACAAGGTCGGCCACTTAGTTTCGTCGAACACATACGGTTTCGAGTGGCAACGCCACAGATTTCAGAGAACAGGCGCTTCGCCTGGCACAGTATCGAACACTTAGTATCAGATAGAACTATTAGTTTAAAATGGAACTAAGCTTCGGATCTGGAGTTTCCTCTCTCACAAGGTCGACCACTTAGTTTCGATGAACACATACGGTTTCGAGTAGCATCGCCACCGATTTCAGAGAACAGGCGCTACTCCTGGCACAGTATCGAACACTTAGTTTCAGATAGAACAATTAGTTTAAAATGGAACTAAGTTTCGCATCTGGAGTATCCTCTCTCACAAGATCGACGACTTAGTTTCGTCGAACAGATACGGTTTCGAGTGGCATCGCCACAGATTTCAGAGATCAGGCGCTTCTCCTGGCACAGTATCGAACACATAGTTGCACATAGAACAATTAGTTTAAAATGGAACTAAGTTTCGCATCTGGAGTATCCTCCCTCACAAGGTCGACCATTTAGTTTCGTCGAACACATACGATTTCGAGTGGCATCGCCACAGATTTCAGAGAACAGGCGCTTCTCCTGGCACAGTATCGAACACTTAGTTTCAGATGGAACAATTAGTTTAAAACGGAACTAAGTTTCGCATCCGGAGTTTCCTCTCTCAGAAGGTCGAGCACTTAGTTTCGTCGAACACATACGGTTTCGAGTGGCATCGCCACAGATTTCAGAGAACAGGCGCTTCTCCTGGCACAGTATCGAACACTTTCAGATAGAACAATTAGTTTAAAATGGAACCAAGTTTCGCATCTGGTGTTTCCTCTCTCGCAAGGTCGGCCACTTAGTTTCGTCGAACACCTACGGTTTCGCGTGGTATCGCCACAGATTTCAGAGAACAGGCGTTTATCCTGGCGCACTATCGAACACTTAGTTCCAGATAGAACAATTAGTTTGAAATGGAACTAAGTTTCGCATCTGGAGTTTCCTCTCTCACAAGGTCGGCCACTTAGTTTCGTCGAACACATACGGTTTCGAGTGGTATCGCCACAGATTTCAGAGAACAGGCGCTTCTCCTGGCACAGTATCGAACACTTAGTTTCAGATAGAACAATGAGATTTAAATGGAACTAAGTTTCGCATCTGGAGTTTCCCCTTTCACAATGCGACCATTCAGTTTCGTCGAACACATACGGTTTCGAGTGGCACCGCCAGAGATTTCAGAGAACAGGCGCTTCTCCTAGCACAGTATCGAACACTTAGTATCAGATAGAACAATTAGTTTAAAATGGAACTAAGTTTCGCATCTGGAGTATCCTCTCTCACAAGGTCGACCACTTAGTTTCGTCGAACACATACGGTTTCGAGTAGTATCGCCACAGATTTCGCAGAACGGGAGTTTCTCCTGGCACAGTATCGAACACTTAGTTTCAGATAGAACAATTAGTTTAAAATGGATCTATGTTTCGCATCTGGAGTGTCCTCTCTCACAAGGTCGGCCACTTAGTTTCGTCGAACACATACGGTTTCGATTGGTATCGTCACAGATTTCACAGAACAGGCGCTTCTCCTTGCACAGTATCGAACAGTTAGTTTCAGATAGAACAATTAATTTAAAATGGAACTAAGTTTCGCATCTGGAGTTTCCTCTCTCACAAGGTCGACCGCTTAGTTTCGTCGAACACATACGGTTTCGAGTAGTATCGCCACAGATTTTGCAGAACGGGAGTTTCTCCTGGCACAGTATCGAACACTTAGTTTCAGATAGAACAATTAGTTTAAAATGGATCTATGTTTCGCATCTGGAGTGTCCTCTCTCACAAGGTCGGCCACTTAGTTTCGTCGAACACATACGGTTTCGATTGGTATCGTCACAGATTTCACAGAACAGGCGCTTCTCCTTGCACAGTATCGAACAGTTAGTTTCAGATAGAACAATTAATTTAAAATGGAACTAAGTTTCGCATCTGGAGTTTCCTCTCTCACAAAGTCGACCGCTTAGTTTCGACGAACACATACGGTTTCGAGCGGCATCGCCACAGATTTCAGAGAACGGGCGCTTCTCCTGGCACAGTATCGAACACTTAATATCATATAGAACAATTATTTTAAAATGGAATTAAGTTTCGCATTTGGAGTTTCCTCTCTCACAAGGTCGACAACTTAGTTTCGTCGAACAAATACGGTTTCGAGTGGCATCACCACAGATTTCAGGGAACAGGCGCTTCTCCTGGCACAGTATCGAACACTTAGTATCAGATACAACAATTAGTTTAAAATGGAACTATGTTTCGCATCTGGAGATTCCTCTCTCACTAGGTCGACAACTTAGTTTCGTCGAACACATACGGTTTCGAGTGGCATCGCCACAGATTTAAGAGAACAGGTGCTTCTCCTGGCACAGTATCGAACACTTAGTTTCAGATAGAACTATTAGTTTAAAATGGAACTATGTTTCGCATCTGGAGTTTCCTCTCTCACATGGTCGACCACTGAGTTTCGTCGAACACATACGGTTTCGCGTGGCATCGCCACAGATTTCACATAACGGCGCTTCTCCTGGCACTGTATGGAACACTTAGTTTCAGATAGAACAATTAGTTTAAAATGGAACTATGTTTCGCATCTGGAGTTTCCTCCCTCACAAGGTCGACAACTTAATTTCGTCGAACACATACGGTTTCGAGTGGCATCGCCACAGATATCAGAGAACAGGCGCTTCTCCTGGCACAGTATCGAACACTTAGTTTCAGATAGAACAATTAGTTTAAAATGGAACTAAGTTTCGCATCTGGAGTTTCCTCCCTCACAAGGTCGACCATTTATATTCGTCGAACAAATACGGTTTCGAGTGGCATCGCCACAGATTTCAGGGAACAGGCGCTTCTCCTGGCACACTATCGAACACTTAGTTTCAGATGAAACATTTAGTGCAAAATGGAACTAAGTTTCGCATCTGGAATTTCCTCTCTCACAAGGTCGGCCACTTAGTTTCGTCGAACACATACGGTTTCGAGTGGTATCGCCACAGATTTCAGAGAACAGGCGCTTCTCCTGGCACAGTATCGAACACTTAGTTTCAGATAGAACAATGAGATTTAAATGGAACTAAGTTTCGCATCTGGAGTTTCCCCTTTCACAATGCGACCATTCAGTTTCGTCGAACACAAACGGTTTCGAGTGGCACCGCCACAGATTTCAGAGAACAGGCGCTTCTCCTAGCACAGTATCGAACACTTAGTATCAGATAGAACAATTAGTTTAAAATGGAACTAAATTTCGCATCTGGAGTATCCTCTCTCACAAGGTCGACCACTTAGTTTCGTCGAACACATACGGTTTCGAGTAGTATCGCCACAGATTTCGCAGAACGGGAGTTTCTCCTGGCACAGTATCGAACACTTAGTTTCAGATAGAACAATTAGTTTAAAATGGATCTATGTTTCGCATCTGGAGTGTCCTCTCTCACAAGGTCGGCCACTTAGTTTCGTCGAACACATACGGTTTCGAGTAGCATCGCCACTGATTTCAGAGAACAGGCGCTTCTCCTGGCACAGTATCGAACACTTAGTTTCAGATTGAACAATTAGTTTAAAATGGAAGTAAGTTTCGCATCCGGAGTTTCCTCTTCCACAAGGTCGACAACTTATTTTCGTCGAACACATACGGTTTGGAGTAGCATCGTCACAGTTTTCAGGGAACAGGCACTTCTCCTGGCACAGTATCGAAAACATAGTTGCAGATAGAACAATTATTTTAAAATGGAACTAAGTTTCGCATCTGGAGTTTCCTCTCTCACAAGGTCGACCACTTAATTTCGTCGAACACATACGGTTTCGAGTGGCATCGCCACAGATTTCAGAGAACAGGCGCTTCTCCTGGCACAGTATCGAACACATAGTTGCAGATAGAAGAATTAGTTTAAATTGGAACTAAGTTTCGCATCTGGAGATTCCTCTCTCACAAGGTCGGCCACTTACTTTCGTCGAACACATACGGTTTCGATTGGTATCGTCACAGATTTCACAGAACAGGCGCTTCTCCTTGCACAGTATCGAACAGTTAGTTTCAGATAGAACAATTAATTTAAAATGGAACTAAGTTTCGCATCTGGAGTTTCCTCTCTCACAAGGTCGACCGCTTAGTTTCGTCGAACACATACGGTTTCGAGTAGTATCGCCACAGATTTCGCAGAACGGGAGTTTCTCCTGGCACAGTATCGAACACTTAGTTTCAGATAGAACAATTAGTTTAAAATGGATCTATGTTTCGCATCTGGAGTGTCCTCTCTCACAAGGTCGGCCACTTAGTTTCGTCGAACACATACGGTTTCGATTGGTATCGTCACAGATTTCACAGAACAGGCGCTTCTCCTTGCACAGTATCGAACAGTTAGTTTCAGATAGAACAATTAATTTAAAATGGAACTAAGTTTCGCATCTGGAGTTTCCTCTCTCACAAGGTCGACCGCTTAGTTTCGACGAACACATACGGTTTCGAGCGGCATCGCCACAGATTTCAGAGAACGGGCGCTTCTCCTGGCACAGTATCGAACACTTAATATCATATAGAACAATTATTTTAAAATGGAATTAAGTTTCGCATTTGGAGTTTCCTCTCTCACAAGGTCGACAACTTAGTTTCGTCGAACAAATACGGTTTCGAGTGGCATCACCACAGATTTCAGGGAACAGGCGCTTCTCCTGGCACAGTATCGAACACTTAGTATCAGATACAACAATTAGTTTAAAATGGAACTATGTTTCGCATCTGGAGATTCCTCTCTCACTAGGTCGACAACTTAGTTTCGTCGAACACATACGGTTTCGAGTGGCATCGCCACAGATTTAAGAGAACAGGTGCTTCTCCTGGCACAGTATCGAACACTTAGTTTCAGATAGAACTATTAGTTTAAAATGGAACTATGTTTCGCATCTGGAGTTTCCTCTCTCACATGGTCGACCACTGAGTTTCGTCGAACACATACGGTTTCGCGTGGCATCGCCACAGATTTCACATAACGGCGCTTCTCCTGGCACTGTATGGAACACTTAGTTTCAGATAGAACAATTAGTTTAAAATGGAACTAAGTTTCGCATCTGGAGTTTCCTCCCTCACAAGGTCGACAACTTAATTTCGTCGAACACATACGGTTTCGAGTGGCATCGCCACAGATATCAGAGAACAGGCGCTTCTCCTGGCACAGTATCGAACACTTAGTTTCAGATAGAACAATTAGTTTAAAATGGAACTAAGTTTCGCATCTGGAGTTTCCTCCCTCACAAGGTCGACCATTTATATTCGTCGAACAAATACGGTTTCGAGTGGCATCGCCACAGATTTCAGGGAACAGGCGCTTCTCCTGGCACACTATCGAACACTTAGTTTCAGATGAAACATTTAGTGCAAAATGGAACTAAGTTTCGCATCTGGAATTTCCTCTCTCACAAGGTCGGCCACTTAGTTTCGTCGAACACATACGGTTTCGAGTGGTATCGCCACAGATTTCAGAGAACAGGCGCTTCTCCTGGCACAGTATCGAACACTTAGTTTCAGATAGAACAATGAGATTTAAATGGAACTAAGTTTCGCATCTGGAGTTTCCCCTTTCACAATGCGACCATTCAGTTTCGTCGAACACAAACGGTTTCGAGTGGCACCGCCACAGATTTCAGAGAACAGGCGCTTCTCCTAGCACAGTATCGAACACTTAGTATCAGATAGAACAATTAGTTTAAAATGGAACTAAATTTCGCATCTGGAGTATCCTCTCTCACAAGGTCGACCACTTAGTTTCGTCGAACACATACGGTTTCGAGTAGTATCGCCACAGATTTCGCAGAACGGGAGTTTCTCCTGGCACAGTATCGAACACTTAGTTTCAGATAGAACAATTAGTTTAAAATGGATCTATGTTTCGCATCTGGAGTGTCCTCTCTCACAAGGTCGGCCACTTAGTTTCGTCGAACACATACGGTTTCGAGTAGCATCGCCACTGATTTCAGAGAACAGGCGCTTCTCCTGGCACAGTATCGAACACTTAGTTTCAGATTGAACAATTAGTTTAAAATGGAAGTAAGTTTCGCATCCGGAGTTTCCTCTTCCACAAGGTCGACAACTTATTTTCGTCGAACACATACGGTTTGGAGTAGCATCGTCACAGTTTTCAGGGAACAGGCACTTCTCCTGGCACAGTATCGAAAACATAGTTGCAGATAGAACAATTATTTTAAAATGGAACTAAGTTTCGCATCTGGAGTTTCCTCTCTCACAAGGTCGACCACTTAATTTCGTCGAACACATACGGTTTCGAGTGGCATCGCCACAGATTTCAGAGAACAGGCGCTTCTCCTGGCACAGTATCGAACACATAGTTGCAGATAGAAGAATTAGTTTAAATTGGAACTAAGTTTCGCATCTGGAGATTCCTCTCTCACAAGGTCGGCCACTTACTTTCGTGGAACACATTCGGTTTCGAGTAGAATCGGCACAGATTTCAGAGAACAGGCGCTTCTCCTGGCACAGTATCGAACACTTAGTTTCAGAGAGAACAATTAGTTTAAAATGGAACTAAGTTTCGCATCCGGAGTTTCCTCTTCCACAAGGTCGACAACTTATTTTCGTCGAACACATACGGTTTGGAGTAGCATCGTCACAGTTTTCAGGGAACAGGCACTTCTCCTGGCACAGTATCGAAAACATAGTTGCAGATAGAACAATTATTTTAAAATGGAACTAAGTTTCGCATCTGGAGTTTCCTCTCTCACAAGGTCGACCACTTAATTTCGTCGAACACATACGGTTTCGAGTGGCATCGCCACAGATTTCAGAGAACAGGCGCTTCTCCTGGCACAGTATCGAACACATAGTTGCAGATAGAAGAATTAGTTTAAATTGGAACTAAGTTTCGCATCTGGAGATTCCTCTCTCACAAGGTCGGCCACTTACTTTCGTGGAACACATTCGGTTTCGAGTAGAATCGGCACAGATTTCAGAGAACAGGCGCTTCTCCTGGCACAGTATCGAATACTTAGTTTCAGAGAGAACAATTAGTTTAAAATGGAAATATGTTTCGCATTTGGAGTTTCCTCTCTCACAAGTTCGACCACTTAGTTTCGTCGAACACATACGGTGTCGAGTGGCATCGCCACAGATTTCAGAGAACAGGCGCTTCTCCTGGCACAGTATCGAACACTTAGTTTCAGATTGAACAATTAGTTTAAAATGGTACTAAGTTTCGCATCTGGAGTTTCCTCTCTCACAAGGTCGACGACTTAGTTTCGTCGAACACATACGGTTTCGAGTGGCATCGCCACACATTTCAGAGAACTGGCGCTTCTCCTGGCAGAGTATCGAACACTTCGTTTCAGATAGAACAATTAGTTTAAAATGGTACTAAATTTCGCATTTGGAGTTTCCTCTCTCGCAAGGTGGACCACTTAGTTTCGTCGAACACATACGGTTTCGAGTGGCATCGCCACACATTTCATAGAACAGGAGCTTCTCCTGGCACAGTGTCGAGCACTTAGTTTCAGATAGAACAATTAGTTTAATATGGTACTAAGTTTCGCATCTGGAGTTTCCTCTCTCACAAGATCAACCACTTAGTTTCATCGAACACATACGGTTTCGAGTAGCATCCCTACAGATTTCAGAGAACAGGCGCTTCTCCTGGCACAGTATCGAACACTTAGTTTCAGATTGAACAATTAGTTTAAAATGGTACTAAGTTTCGCATCTGGAGTTTCCTCTCTCACAAGGTCGACCACTTAGTTTCGTCGAACACATACGGTTTCGAGTGGCATCGCCACACATTTCAGATAACTGGCGCTTCTCCTGGCACAGTATCGAACACTTCGTTTCAGATAGAACAATTAGTTTAAAATGGAAATATGTTTCGCATTTGGAGTTTCCTCTCTCACAATTTCGACCACTTAGTTTCGTCGAACACATACGGTGTCGAGTGGCATCGCCACAGATTTCAGAGAACAGGCGCTTCTCCTGGCACAGTATCGAACACTTAGTTTCAGATTGAACAATTAGTTTAAAATGGTACTAAGTTTCGCATCTGGAGTTTCCTCTCTCACAAGGTCGACCACTTAGTTTCGTCGAACACATACGGTTTCGAGTGGCATCGCCACACATTTCAGAGAACTGGCGCTTCTCCTGGCAGAGTATCGAACACTTCGTTTCAGATAGAACAATTAGTTTAAAATGGTACTAAATTTCGCATTTGGAGTTTCCTCTCTCGCAAGGTGGACCACTTAGTTTCGTCGAACACATACGGTTTCGAGTGGCATCGCCACACATTTCATAGAACAGGAGCTTCTCCTGGCACAGTGTCGAGCACTTAGTTTCAGATAGAACAATTAGTTTAATATGGTACTAAGTTTCGCATCTGGAGTTTCCTCTCGCACAAGGTCGACAACTTAGTTTCGTCGAACACATACGGTTTCGAATAGCATCGCCACAGATTTCAGAGAACAGGCGCTTCTCCTGGCACAGTATCGAACACTTAGTTTCAGAGAGAACAATTAGTTTAATTTGGAACTATGTTTCGCATCTGGAGGTTCCTCTCTCACAAGGTCGACCACTTAGTTACGTCGAACACATACGGTTTCGAGTGGCATCGCCACACATTTCAGAGAACTGGCGCTTCTCCTGGCACAGTATCGAACACTTCGTTTCAGATAGAACAATTAGTTTAATATGGTACTATGTTTCGCATCTGGAGTTTCCTCTCGCACAAGGTCGACAACTTAGTTTCGCCGAACACATACGGTTTTTAATAGCATCGCCACTGATTTCAGAGAACAGGCGCTTCTGCTGGCACCGTATCGAACACTTAGTTTCAGATAGAACAATTAGTTTAAAATGGAACTAAGTTTCGCATCCGGAGTTTCCTCTTCCACAAGGTCGACCACTTATTTTCGTCGAACACATACGGCTTGGAGTAGCATCGTCACAGTTTTCAGAGAACAGGCACTTCTCCTGGCACAGTATCGAACACATAGTTTCAGATAAAACAATTAGTTTAAAATGGTACTAAATTTCGCATCTGGAGTTTCCTCTCTCACATGGCGGCCACTTAGTTTCGTGGAAAACATTCGGTTTCGAGTAGCATCGCCACAGATTTCAGAGAACAGGCGCTTCTCCTGGCACAGTATCGAACACTTCGTTTCAGATAGAACAATTAGTTTAAAATGGTACTAAATTTCGCATCTGGAATTTCCTCTCTCACAAGGTCGGCCACTTAGTTTCGTCGAACACATACGGTTTCGAGTGGTATCGCCACAGATTTCAGAGAACAGGCGCTTCTCCTGGCACAGTATCGAACACTTAGTTTCAGATAGAACAATGAGATTTAAATGGAACTAAGTTTCGCATCTGGAGTTTCCCCTTTCACAATGCGACCATTCAGTTTCGTCGAACACAAACGGTTTCGAGTGGCACCGCCACAGATTTCAGAGAACAGGCGCTTCTCCTAGCACAGTATCGAACACTTAGTATCAGATAGAACAATTAGTTTAAAATGGAACTAAGTTTCGCATCTGGAGTATCCTCTCTCACAAGGTCGACCACTTAGTTTCGTCGAACACATACGGTTTCGAGTAGTATCGCCACAGATTTCGCAGAACGGGAGTTTCTCCTGGCACAGTATCGAACACTTAGTTTCAGATAGAACAATTAGTTTAAACTGGAACTAAGTTTCGCATCTGGAGTATCCTCTCTCACAAGGTCGACCACTTAGTTTCGTCGAACACATACGGTTTCGAGTAGTATCGCCACAGATTTCGCAGAACGGGAGTTTCTCCTGGCACAGTATCGAACACTTCGTTTCAGATAGAACAATTAGTTTAAAATGGATCTATGTTTCGCATCTGGAGTGTCCTCTCTCACAAGGTCGACCACTTAGTTTCGTCGAACACATACGGATTCGAGTGGCATCGTCACACATTTCAGAGAACAGGCACTTCTCCTGGCACAGTATCGGACACATAGTTTCAGATAGAACAAATAGTTTAAAATGGTACTAAGTTTCGCATCTGGAGTTTCCTCCCTCACAAGGCGGCCACTTAGTTTCGTGGAAAACATTCGGTTTCGAGTAGCATCGCCACAGATTTCAGAGAACAGGCGCTTCTTGTGGCACAGTATCGAACACTTAGTTTCAGATAGAACAATTAATTTAAAATGGAACTAAGTTTCGCATCTGTAGTTTCCTCTGTCTCAAGGTCGGCCACTTAGTTTCGTCGAACACATACGGTTTCGAGTAGCATCGCCAGAGATTTCAGAGAACAGGCGCTTCTCCTGGCACAGTATCGAACACTTAGTTTCAGATAGAACAATTAGTTTAAAATGGAACTAAGTTTCGCATCTGGAGTTTCCTCTCTCACTAGGTCGACCACTTAGTTTCGACGAACACATACGGTATCGAGTGGCATCGCCACAGATTTCAGTGAACAGGCGCTTCGCCTGGCACAGTATCGAACACTTATTTCAGACAGAACAATTAGTTTAAAATGGGACTATGTTTCGCATCTGGAATATCCTCTCTCTCAAGATCAACCACTTAGTTTCGTCGAACACATACGGTTTCGAGTGGCATCGCCACACATTTCAGAGAACAGGCGTTTCTCCTGGCACAGTATCGAACACTTAGTTTCAGATAGAACAATTAGTTTAAAATGGGAATTAGTTTGGCTTCTGGAGTTTCCTCTCTCACAAGGTCGACCACTTAGTTTCGTCGAACACATACGGTTTCGAGTGGCATCGCCACACATTTCAGAGAACAGGCGCTACTCCTGGCACAGTATCGTACACTTAGTTTCAGATAGAACAATTTGTTTAAAATGGAACTAAGTCTCGCATCTGGAGATTCCTCTCCCACAAGGTCGAACATTTAGATTCGTCGAACACATACGGTTTCGAGTAGCATCGCCACACATTCCAGAGAACAGGCGCTTCTCCTGGCACAGTATCGAACACTTAGTTTCATATAGAACAATTAGTTTAAAATGGGACTATATTTCGCATCTGGAATATCCTCTCTCTCAAGATCAACCACTTAGTTTCGTCGAACACATACGGTTTCGAGTGGCATCGCCACAGATTTCAGAGAACAGGCGCGTCTCGTGGCAGAGTATCGAACACTTAGTTTCAGATAGAACAATTAGTTTAAAATGGAACTAAGTTTCGCATCTGGAGTTTCCTCTCCCACAAGGTCGACCACTTAGTTTCCTCGAACACATACGGTTTCGAGTAGCATCGCCAGAGATTTCAGAGAACAGGCGCTTCTCCTGGCACAGTATCGAACACTTAGTTTCAGATAGAACAATTAGTTTAAAATGGAACTAAGTTTCGCATCTGGAGTTTCCTCTCTCACAAGGTCGACCACTTAGTTTCGACGAACACATACGGTATCGAGTGGCATCGCCACAGATTTCAGTGAACAGGCGCTTCGCCTGGCACAGTATCGAACACTTAGTTTCAGATAGAACAATTAGTTTAAAATGGGACTATATTTCGCATCTGGAATATCCTCTCTCTCAAGATCAACCACTTAGTTTCGTCGAACACATACGGTTTCGAGTGGCATCGCCACAGATTTCAGAGAACAGGCGCGTCTCGTGGCAGAGTATCGAACACTTAGTTTCAGATAGAACAATTAGTTTAAAATGGAACTAAGTTTCGCATCTGGAGTTTCCTCTCCCACAAGGTCGACCACTTAGTTTCCTCGAACACATACGGTTTCGAGTAGCATCGCCAGAGATTTCAGAGAACAGGCGCTTCTCCTGGCACAGTATCGAACACTTAGTTTCAGATAGAACAATTAGTTTAAAATGGAACTAAGTTTCGCATCTGGAGTTTCCTCTCTCACAAGGTCGACCACTTAGTTTCGACGAACACATACGGTATCGAGTGGCATCGCCACAGATTTCAGTGAACAGGCGCTTCGCCTGGCACAGTATCGAACACTTATTTCAGACAGAACAATTAGTTAAAATGGGACTATATTTCGCATCTGGAATATCCTCTCTCTCAAGATCAACCACTTAGTTTCGTCGAACACATACGGTTTCGAGTGGCATCGCCACACATTTCAGAGAACAGGCGCTTCTCCTGGCACAGTATCGAACACTTAGTTTCAGATAGAAGAATTAGTTTAAAATGGAACTAAGTTTCGCATCTGGAGTTTCCTCTCTCACAAGGTCGGTCACTTAGTTTCGTCGAACACATACGGTTTCGCATAGCATCGCCACAGATTTCTGAGAACAGGCGCTTCGCCTGGCACAGTATCGAACACTCATTTCAGACAGAACAATTAGTTTAAAATGGAACTATGTTTCGCATCTGGAGTATCCTCTCTCACAAGATCAACCACTTAGTTTCGTCGAACAATTACGGTTTCGAGTGGCATCGCCACACATTTCAGAGAACAGGCGCTTTTCCTGGCACAGTATCGAACACTTAGTTTCAGATAGAACAATTAGTTTAAAATGGAACTAAGTTTCGCCTCTGGAGTTTCCTCTCTCACAAGGTCGACCACTTAGTTTCGTCGAACACATACGTTTTCGAGTAGCATCGCCACAGATTTCAGAGAACAGGCGCTTCTCCTGGCACAGTATCGAACACTTAGTTTCAGATAGAACAATTAGTTTAAAATGGAACTAAGTTTCGCATCTGGAGTTTCCTCTCTCACAAGGTCGGTCACTTAGTTTCGTCGAACACATACGGTTTCGAGTAGCATCGCCACAGATTTCAGAGAACAGGCGCTTCTCCTGGCACAGTATCGAACACTTAGTTTCAGATAGAACAAATAGTTTAAAATGGTACTAAGTTTCGCATCTGGAGTTTCCTCCCTCACAAGGTCGAACATTTAGATTCGTCGAACACATACGGTTTCGAGTAGCATCGCCACACATTTCAGAGAACAGGCGCTTCTCCTGGCACAGTATCGAACACTTAGTTTCAGATAGAACAATTAGTTTAAAATGGAACTAAGTTTCGCATCTGGAGTTTCCTCTCCCACAAGGTCGACCACTTATTTTCCTCGAACACATACGGTTTCGAGTGGCATCGCCACAGATTTCAGAGAACAGGCGATTCTCCTGGTACAGTATCGAACACTTAGTTTCAGATAGAACAAATAGTTTAAAATGGGAATTAGTTTGGCCTCTGGAGTTTCCTCTCTCACAAGGTCGACCACTTAGTTTCGTCGAACACATACGGTTTCGAGTGGCATCGCCACAGATTTCAGAGAACAGGCGATTCTCCTGGTACAGTATCGAACACTTAGTTTCAGATAGAACAAATAGTTTAAAATGGGAATTAGTTTGGCCTCTGGAGTTTCCTCTCTCACAAGGTCGACCACTTAGTTTCGTCGAACACATACGGTTTCGAGTGGCATTGCCACACATTTCAGAGAACAGGCGCTACTCCTGGCACAGTATCGAACACTTAGTTTCAGATAGAACAATTTGTTTAAAATGGAACTAAGTCTCGCATCTGGAGATTCCTCTCCCACAAGGTCGAACATTTAGATTCGTCGAACACATACGGTTTCGAGTAGCATCGCCACACATTTCAGAGAACAGGCGCTTCTCCTGGCACAGTATCGAACACTTAGTTTCAGATAGAACAATTAGTTTAAAATGGAACTAAGTTTCGCATCTGGAGTTTCCTCTCTCACAAGGTCGACCACTTAGTTTCGTCGAACACATACGGTTTCGAGTGGCATCGCCACAGATTTAAGAGAACAGGTGCTTCTCCTGGCACAGTATCGAACACTTAGTTTCAGATAGAACTATTAGTTTAAAATGGAACTATGTTTCGCATCTGGAGTTTCCTCTCTCACAAGGTCGACAACTTAGTTTCGTCGAACAAATACGGTTTCGAGTGGCATCGCCACAGATTTCAGGGAACAGGCGCTTCTCCTGGCACAGTATCGAACACTTAGTATCAGATACAACAATTAGTTTAAAATGGAACTATGTTTCGCATCTGGAGATTCCTCTCTCACTAGGTCGACAACTTAGTTTCGTTGAACACATACGGTTTCGAGTGGCATCGCCACAGATTTAAGAGAACAGGTGCTTCTCCTGGCACAGTATCGAACACTTAGTTTCAGATAGAACTATTAGTTTAAAATGGAACTATGTTTCGCATCTGGAGTTTCCTCTCTCACATGGTCGACCACTGATTTTCGTCGAACACATACGGTTTCGCGTGGCTTCGCCACAGATTTCACATAACGGCGCTTCTCCTGGCACTGTATGGAACACTTAGTTTCAGATAGAACAATTAGTTTAAAATGGAACTAAGTTTCGCATCTGGAGTTTCCTCCCTCACAAGGTCGACAACTTAATTTCGTCGAACACATACGGTTTCGAGTGGCATCGCCACAGATATCAGAGAACAGGCGCTTCTCCTGGCACAGTATCGAACACTTAGTTTCAGATAGAACAATTAGTTTAAAATGGAACTAAGTTTCGCATCTGGAGTTTCCTCCCTCACATGGTCGACCATTTATATTCGTCGAACAAATACGGTTTCGAGTGGCATCGCCACAGATTTCAGGGAACAGGCGCTTCTCCTGGCACAGTATCGAACACTTAGAATCAGATACAACAATTAGTTTAAAATGGAACTATGTTTCGCATCTGGTGATTCCTCTCTCACTAGGTCGACAAATTAGTTTCGTCGAACACATACGGTTTCGCGTGGCATCGCCACAGATTTAAGAGAACAGGTGCTTCTCCTGGCACAGTATCGAACACTTAGTTTCAGATAGAACTAGTAGTTTAAAATGGAACTATGTTTCGCATCTGGAGTTTCCTCTCTCACATGGTCGACCACTGAGTTTCGTCGAACACATACGGTTTCGAGTGGCATCGCCACAGATTTCACATAACGGCGCTTCTCCTGGCACAGTATGGAACACTTCGTTTCAGATAGAACAATTAGTTTAAAATAGAACAATGTTTCGCATCTGGAGTTTCCTTTCTCAAAAGGTCGACAACTTAATTTCGTCGAACACATACGGTTTCGAGTGGCATCGCCACAGATATCAGAGAACAGGCGCTTCTCCTGGCACATTATCGAACACTTAGTTTCAGATAGAACGATTAGTTTAAAATGGAACTAAGTTTCGCATCTGGAGTTTCCTCTCTCACTAGGTCGACAACTTAGTTTCGTCGAACACATACGGTTTCGAGTGGCATCGCCACAGATTTAAGAGAACAGGTGCTTCTCCTGGCACAGTATCGAACACTTAGTTTCAGATAGAACTATTAGTTTAAAATGGAACTATGTTTCGCATCTGGAGTTTCCTCTCTCACAAGGTCGACAACTTAGTTTCGTCGAACAAATACGGTTTCGAGTGGCATCGCCACAGATTTCAGGGAACAGGCGCTTCTCCTGGCACAGTATCGAACACTTAGTATCAGATACAACAATTAGTTTAAAATGGAACTATGTTTCGCATCTGGAGATTCCTCTCTCACTAGGTCGACAACTTAGTTTCGTTGAACACAAACGGTTTCGAGTGGCATCGCCACAGATTTAAGAGAACAGGTGCTTCTCCTGGCACAGTATCGAACACTTAGTTTCAGATAGAACTATTAGTTTAAAATGGAACTATGTTTCGCATCTGGAGTTTCCTCTCTCACATGGTCGACCACTGATTTTCGTCGAACACATACGGTTTCGCGTGGCTTCGCCACAGATTTCACATAACGGCGCTTCTCCTGGCACTGTATGGAACACTTAGTTTCAGATAGAACAATTAGTTTAAAATGGAACTAAGTTTCGCATCTGGAGTTTCCTCCCTCACAAGGTCGACAACTTAATTTCGTCGAACACATACGGTTTCGAGTGGCATCGCCACAGATATCAGAGAACAGGCGCTTCTCCTGGCACAGTATCGAACACTTAGTTTCAGATAGAACAATTAGTTTAAAATGGAACTAAGTTTCGCATCTGGAGTTTCCTCCCTCACATGGTCGACCATTTATATTCGTCGAACAAATACGGTTTCGAGTGGCATCGCCACAGATTTCAGGGAACAGGCGCTTCTCCTGGCACAGTATCGAACACTTAGAATCAGATACAACAATTAGTTTAAAATGGAACTATGTTTCGCATCTGGAGATTCCTCTCTCACTAGGTCGACAAATTAGTTTCGTCGAACACATACGGTTTCGCGTGGCATCGCCACAGATTTAAGAGAACAGGTGCTTCTCCTGGCACAGTATCGAACACTTAGTTTCAGATAGAACTAGTAGTTTAAAATGGAACTATGTTTCGCATCTGGAGTTTCCTCTCTCACATGGTCGACAACTGAGTTTCGTCGAACACATACGGTTTCGAGTGGCATCGCCACAGATTTCACATAACGGCGCTTCTCCTGGCACAGTATGGAACACTTCGTTTCAGATAGAACAATTAGTTTAAAATAGAACAATGTTTCGCATCTGGAGTTTCCTTTCTCACAAGGTCGACAACCTAATTTCGTCGAACACATACGGTTTCGAGTGGCATCACCACAGATATCAGAGAACAGGCTCTTCTCCTGGCACATTATCGAACACTTAGTTTCAGATAGAACAATTAGTTTAAAATGGAACTAAGTTTCGCATCTGGAGTTTCCTCTCTCACAAGGTCGACCACTTAGTTTCGTCGAACACATACGGATTCGAGTGGCATCGTCACACATTTCAGAGAACAGGCACTTCTCCTGGCACAGTATCGGACACATAGTTTCAGATAGAACAAATAGTTTAAAATGGTACTAAGTTTCGCATCTGGAGTTTCCTCCCTCACAAGGCGGCCACTTAGTTTCGTGGAAAACATTCGGTTTCGAGTAGCATCGCCACAGATTTCAGAGAACAGGCGCTTCTTGTGGCACAGTATCGAACACTTAGTTTCAGATAGAACAATTAATTTAAAATGGAACTAAGTTTCGCATCTGTAGTTTCCTCTGTCTCAAGGTCGGCCACTTAGTTTCGTCGAACACATACGGTTTCGAGTAGCATCGCCAGAGATTTCAGAGAACAGGCGCTTCTCCTGGCACAGTATCGAACACTTAGTTTCAGATAGAACAATTAGTTTAAAATGGAACTAAGTTTCGCATCTGGAGTTTCCTCTCTCACTAGGTCGACCACTTAGTTTCGACGAACACATACGGTATCGAGTGGCATCGCCACAGATTTCAGTGAACAGGCGCTTCGCCTGGCACAGTATCGAACACTTATTTCAGACAGAACAATTTGTTTAAAATGGAACTAAGTCTCGCATCTGGAGATTCCTCTCCCACAAGGTCGAACATTTAGATTCGTCGAACACATACGGTTTCGAGTAGCATCGCCACACATTCCAGAGAACAGGCGCTTCTCCTGGCACAGTATCGAACACTTAGTTTCATATAGAACAATTAGTTTAAAATGGGACTATATTTCGCATCTGGAATATCCTCTCTCTCAAGATCAACCACTTAGTTTCGTCGAACACATACGGTTTCGAGTGGCATCGCCACAGATTTCAGAGAACAGGCGCGTCTCGTGGCAGAGTATCGAACACTTAGTTTCAGATAGAACAATTAGTTTAAAATGGAACTAAGTTTCGCATCTGGAGTTTCCTCTCCCACAAGGTCGACCACTTAGTTTCCTCGAACACATACGGTTTCGAGTAGCATCGCCAGAGATTTCAGAGAACAGGCGCTTCTCCTGGCACAGTATCGAACACTTAGTTTCAGATAGAACAATTAGTTTAAAATGGAACTAAGTTTCGCATCTGGAGTTTCCTCTCTCACAAGGTCGACCACTTAGTTTCGACGAACACATACGGTATCGAGTGGCATCGCCACAGATTTCAGTGAACAGGCGCTTCGCCTGGCACAGTATCGAACACTTAGTTTCAGATAGAACAAATAGTTTAAAATGGGACTATATTTCGCATCTGGAATATCCTCTCTCTCAAGATCAACCACTTAGTTTCGTCGAACACATACGGTTTCGAGTGGCATCGCCACAGATTTCAGAGAACAGGCGCGTCTCGTGGCAGAGTATCGAACACTTAGTTTCAGATAGAACAATTAGTTTAAAATGGAACTAAGTTTCGCATCTGGAGTTTCCTCTCCCACAAGGTCGACCACTTAGTTTCCTCGAACACATACGGTTTCGAGTAGCATCGCCAGAGATTTCAGAGAACAGGCGCTTCTCCTGGCACAGTATCGAACACTTAGTTTCAGATAGAACAATTAGTTTAAAATGGAACTAAGTTTCGCATCTGGAGTTTCCTCTCTCACAAGGTCGACCACTTAGTTTCGACGAACACATACGGTATCGAGTGGCATCGCCACAGATTTCAGTGAACAGGCGCTTCGCCTGGCACAGTATCGAACACTTATTTCAGACAGAACAATTAGTTAAAATGGGACTATATTTCGCATCTGGAATATCCTCTCTCTCAAGATCAACCACTTAGTTTTGTCGAACACATACGGTTTCGAGTGGCATCGCCACACATTTCAGAGAACAGGCGCTTCTCCTGGCACAGTATCGAACACTTAGTTTCAGATAGAAGAATTAGTTTAAAATGGAACTAAGTTTCGCATCTGGAGTTTCCTCTCTCACAAGGTCGGTCACTTAGTTTCGTCGAACACATACGGTTTCGCATAGCATCGCCACAGATTTCTGAGAACAGGCGCTTCGCCTGGCACAGTATCGAACACTCATTTCAGACAGAACAATTAGTTTAAAATGGAACTATGTTTCGCATCTGGAGTATCCTCTCTCACAAGATCAACCACTTAGTTTCGTCGAACAATTACGGTTTCGAGTGGCATCGCCACACATTTCAGAGAACAGGCGCTTTTCCTGGCACAGTATCGAACACTTAGTTTCAGATAGAACAATTAGTTTAAAATGGAACTAAGTTTCGCCTCTGGAGTTTCCTCTCTCACAAGGTCGACCACTTAGTTTCGTCGAACACATACGTTTTCGAGTAGCATCGCCACAGATTTCAGAGAACAGGCGCTTCTCCTGGTACAGTATCGAACACTTAGTTTCAGATAGAACAAATAGTTTAAAATGGGAATTAGTTTGGCCTCTGGAGTTTCCTCTCTCACAAGGTCGACCACTTAGTTTCGTCGAACACATACGGTTTCGAGTGGCATTGCCACACATTTCAGAGAACAGGCGCTACTCCTGGCACAGTATCGAACACTTAGTTTCAGATAGAACAATTTGTTTAAAATGGAACTAAGTCTCGCATCTGGAGATTCCTCTCCCACAAGGTCGAACATTTAGATTCGTCGAACACATACGGTTTCGAGTAGCATCGCCACACATTTCAGAGAACAGGCGCTTCTCCTGGCACAGTATCGAACACTTAGTTTCAGATAGAACAATTAGTTTAAAATGGAACTAAGTTTCGCATCTGGAGTTTCCTCTCCCACAAGGTCGACCACTTAGTTTCCTCGAACACATACGGTTTCGAGTGGCATCGCCACAGATTTCAGAGAACAGGCGATTCTCCTGGTACAGTATCGAACACTTAGCTTCAGATAGAACAATTAGTTTAAAATGGAACTATGTTTCGCATCTGGAGTTTCCTCTACCACAAGGTCGACCACTTATTTTCGTCGAACCGATACGGTTTCGAGTAGCATCGCCACAGATTTCAGAGAACATGCGCTTCTCCTGGCACAGTATCGAACACTTAGTTTCAGATAGAACAATTAGTTTAAAATGGAACTAAGTTTTGCATCTGGAGTATCCTCTCTCACAACTTCAACCACTTAGTTTCGTCGAACACATACTGTTTCGTGCGGCATCGCCACACAGTTCAGAGAACAGGCGCTTCTCCTGGCACAGTATCGAACACTTAGTTTCAGATAGAACAATTAGTTTAAAATGGAACTATGTTTCGCATCTGGAGTTTCCTCTACCACAAGGTCGACCACTTATTTTCGTCGAACCGATACGGTTTCGAGTAGCATCGCCACAGATTTCAGAGAATATGCGCTTCTCCTGGCACAGTATCGAACACTTAGTTTCAGATAGAACAATTAGTTTAAAATGGAACTGTGTTTCGCATTTGGAGTTTCCTCTACCACAAGGTCGGCCACTTAGTTTCGTCGAACACATACGGTTTCGAGTAGCATCGCCACAGATTTCAGAGAATATGCGCTTCTCCTGGCACAGTATCGAACACTTAGTTTCAGATAGAACAATTAGTTTAAAATGGAACTAAGCTTCGCATCTGGAGTTTCCTCTCTCACAAGGTGGACCACTTAGTTTCGTCGAACACATACGGTTTCGAGTGGCATGGCCAGAGATTTCAGAGAACAGGCGCTTCTCCTGGCACAGTATCGAACACTTAGTTTCAGATAGAAAAATTAGTTTAAAATGGAACTGTGTTTCGCATCTGGAGTTTCCTCTACCACAAGGTCGGTCACTTAGTTTCGTCAAACACATTCGGTTTCGAGTAGCATCGCCACAGATTTCAGAGAACACGCGCTTCTCCTGGCACAGTACAGAACACTTAGTTTCAGATAGAACAATTAGTTTAAAATGGAACTATGTTTCGCATCTGGAGTTTCCTCTACCACAAGGTCGACCACTTATTTTCCTCGAACACATACGGTTTCGAGTAGCATCGCCAGAGATTTCAGAGAACAGGCGCTTCTCCTGGCACAGTATCGAACACTTAGTTTCAGATAGAACAATTAGTTTAAAATGGAACTAAGTTTCGCATCTGGAGTTTCCTCTCTCACAAGGTCGACCACTTAGTTTCGACGAACACATACGGTATCGAGTGGCATCGCCACAGATTTCAGTGAACAGGCGCTTCGCCTGGCACAGTATCGAACACTTAGTTTCAGATAGAACAATTAGTTTAAAATGGGACTATATTTCGCATCTGGAATATCCTCTCTCTCAAGATCAACCACTTAGTTTCGTCGAACACATACGGTTTCGAGTGGCATCGCCACAGATTTCAGAGAACAGGCGCGTCTCGTGGCAGAGTATCGAACACTTAGTTTCAGATAGAACAATTAGGTTAAAATGGAACTAAGTTTCGCATCTGGAGTTTCCTCTCCCACAAGGTCGACCACTTAGTTTCCTCGAACACATACGGTTTCGAGTAGCATCGCCAGAGATTTCAGAGAACAGGCGCTTCTCCTGGCACAGTATCGAACACTTAGTTTCAGATAGAACAATTAGTTTAAAATGGAACTAAGTTTCGCATCTGGAGTTTCCTCTCTCACAAGGTCGACCACTTAGTTTCGACGAACACATACGGTATCGAGTGGCATCGCCACAGATTTCAGTGAACAGGCGCTTCGCCTGGCACAGTATCGAACACTTATTTCAGACAGAACAATTAGTTAAAATGGGACTATATTTCGCATCTGGAATATCCTCTCTCTCAAGATCAACCACTTAGTTTCGTCGAACACATACGGTTTCGAGTGGCATCGCCACACATTTCAGAGAACAGGCGCTTCTCCTGGCACAGTATCGAACACTTAGTTTCAGATAGAAGAATTAGTTTAAAATGGAACTAAGTTTCGCATCTGGAGTTTCCTCTCTCACAAGGTCGGTCACTTAGTTTCGTCGAACACATAAGGTTTCGCATAGCATCGCCACAGATTTCTGAGAACAGGCGCTTCGCCTGGCACAGTATCGAACACTCATTTCAGACAGAACAATTAGTTTAAAATGGAACTATGTTTCGCATCTGGAGTATCCTCTCTCACAAGATCAACCACTTAGTTTCGTCGAACAATTACGGTTTCGAGTGGCATCGCCACACATTTCAGAGAACAGGCGCTTTTCCTGGCACAGTATCGAACACTTAGTTTCAGATAGAACAATTAGTTTAAAATGGAACTAAGTTTCGCCTCTGGAGTTTCCTCTCTCACAAGGTCGACCACTTAGTTTCGTCGAACACATACGTTTTCGAGTAGCATCGCCACAGATTTCAGAGAACAGGCGCTTCTCCTGGTACAGTATCGAACACTTAGTTTCAGATAGAACAAATAGTTTAAAATGGGAATTAGTTTGGCCTCTGGAGTTTCCTCTCTCACAAGGTCGACCACTTAGTTTCGTCGAACACATACGGTTTCGAGTGGCATTGCCACACATTTCAGAGAACAGGCGCTACTCCTGGCACAGTATCGAACACTTAGTTTCAGATAGAACAATTTGTTTAAAATGGAACTAAGTCTCGCATCTGGAGATTCCTCTCCCACAAGGTCGAACATTTAGATTCGTCGAACACATACGGTTTCGAGTAGCATCGCCACACATTTCAGAGAACAGGCGCTTCTCCTGGCACAGTATCGAACACTTAGTTTCAGATAGAACAATTAGTTTAAAATGGAACTAAGTTTCGCATCTGGAGTTTCCTCTCCCACAAGGTCGACCACTTAGTTTCCTCGAACACATACGGTTTCGAGTGGCATCGCCACAGATTTCAGAGAACAGGCGATTCTCCTGGTACAGTATCGAACACTTAGCTTCAGATAGAACAATTAGTTTAAAATGGAACTATGTTTCGCATCTGGAGTTTCCTCTACCACAAGGTCGACCACTTATTTTCGTCGAACCGATACGGTTTCGAGTAGCATCGCCACAGATTTCAGAGAATATGCGCTTCTCCTGGCACAGTATCGAACACTTAGTTTCAGATAGAACAATTAGTTTAAAATGGAACTAAGTTTTGCATCTGGAGTATCCTCTCTCACAACTTCAACCACTTAGTTTCGTCGAACACATACTGTTTCGTGCGGCATCGCCACACAGTTCAGAGAACAGGCGCTTCTCCTGGCACAGTATCGAACACTTAGTTTCAGATAGAACAATTAGTTTAAAATGGAACTATGT
The DNA here is from genome assembly GCA_910591585.2 of Nysson spinosus. Lineage (NCBI taxonomy): Eukaryota > Metazoa > Arthropoda > Insecta > Hymenoptera > Crabronidae > Nysson > Nysson spinosus. Next base: position 1,833,419 of record CAJUYC020000091.1, on the reverse strand, counting down.
TTCGCATCTGGAGTTTCCTCTACCACAAGGTCGACCACTTATTTTCGTCGAACCGATACGGTTTCGAGTAGCATCGCCACAGATTTCAGAGAATATGCGCTTCTCCTGGCACAGTATCGAACACTTAGTTTCAGATAGAACAATTAGTTTAAAATGGAACTGTGTTTCGCATTTGGAGTTTCCTCTACCACAAGGTCGGCCACTTAGTTTCGTCGAACACATTCGGTTTCGAGTAGCATCGCCACAGATTTCAGAGAATATGCGCTTCTCCTGGCACAGTATCGAACACTTAGTTTCAGATAGAACAATTAGTTTAAAATGGAACTAAGCTTCGCATCTGGAGTTTCCTCTCTCACAAGGTGGACCACTTAGTTTCGTCGAACACATACGGTTTCGAGTGGCATGGCCAGAGATTTCAGAGAACAGGCGCTTCTCCTGGCACAGTATCGAACACTTAGTTTCAGATAGAAAAATTAGTTTAAAATGGAACTGTGTTTCGCATCTGGAGTTTCCTCTACCACAAGGTCGGTCACTTAGTTTCGTCAAACACATTCGGTTTCGAGTAGCATCGCCACAGATTTCAGAGAACACGCGCTTCTCCTGGCACAGTACAGAACACTTAGTTTCAGATAGAACAATTAGTTTAAAATGGAACTATGTTTCGCATCTGGAGTTTCCTCTACCACAAGGTCGACCACTTATTTTCGTGGAACACATACGGTTTCGATTAGCGTCGCGACAGATTTCAGAGAACAGGCGCTTCTCCTGGCACAGTATCGAACACTTAGTTTCAGATAGAACAATTAGTTTAAAATGGAACTGTGTTTCGCATCTGGAGTTTCCTCTACCACAAGGTCGGCCACTTAGTTTCGTCGAACACATTCGGTTTCGAGTAGCATCGCCACAGGTTTCAGAGAATATGCGCTTCTCCTGGCACAGTATCGAACACTTAGTTTCAGATAGAACAATTAGTTTAAAATGGAACTGTGTTTCGCATCTGGAGTTTCCTCTACCACAAGGTCGGCCACTTAGTTTCGTCGAACACATTCGGTTTCGAGTAGCATCGCCACAGATTTCAGAGAATATGCGCTTCTCCTGGCACAGTATCGAACACTTAGTTTCAGATAGAACAATTAGTTTAAAATGGAACTGTGTTTCGCATCTGGAGTTTCCTCTACCACAAGGTCGGTCACTTAGTTTCGTCAAACACATTCGGTTTCGAGTAGCATCGCCACAGATTTCAGAGAACACGCGCTTCTCCTGGCACAGTACAGAACACTTAGTTTCAGATAGAACAATTAGTTTAAAATGGGACTATGTTTCGCATCTGGAGTTTCCTCTACCACAAGGTCGACCACTTATTTTCGTGGAACACATACGGTTTCGATTAGCGTCGCGACAGATTTCAGAGAACAGGCGCTTCTCCTGGCACAGTATCGAACACTTAGTTTCAGATAGAACAATTAGTTTAAAATGGAACTGTGTTTCGCATCTGGAGTTTCCTCTACCACAAGGTCGGCCACTTAGTTTCGTCGAACACATTCGGTTTCGAGTAGCATCGCCACAGATTTCAGAGAATATGCGCTTCTCCTGGCACAGTATCGAACACTTAGTTTCAGATAGAACAATTAGTTTAAAATGGAACTGTGTTTCGCATCTGGAGTTTCCTCTACCACAAGGTCGGCCACTTAGTTTCGTCGAACACATTCGGTTTCGAGTAGCATCGCCACAGATTTCAGAGAACACGCGCTTCTCCTGGCACAGTACAGAACACTTAGTTTCAGATAGAACAATTAGTTTAAAATGGAACTATGTTTCGCATCTGGAGTTTCCTCTACCACAAGGTCGACCACTTATTTTCGTGGAACACATACGGTTTCGATTAGCGTCGCGACAGATTTCAGAGAACAGGCGCTTCTCCTGGCACAGTACCGACCACTTAGTTTCAGATAGAACAATTAGTTTAAAATGGAACTGTGTTTCGCATCTGGAGTTTCCTCTACCACAAGGTCGGCCACTTAGTTTCGTCGAACACATTCGGTTTCGAGTAGCATCGCCACAGATTTCAGAGAATATGCGCTTCTCCTGGCACAGTACCGACCACTTAGTTTCAGATAGAACAATTAGTTTAAAATGGAACTGTGTTTCGCATCTGGAGTTTCCTCTCTCACAAGGTGGACCACTTAGTTTCGTCGAACACATACGGTTTCGAGTGGCATGGCCAGAGATTGCAGAGAACAGGCGCTTCTCCTGGCACAGTATCGAACACTTAGTTTCAGATAGAACAATTAGTTTAAAATGGAACTAAGCTTCGCATCTGGAGTTTCCTCTCTCACAAGGTGGACCACTTAGTTTCGTCGAACACATACGGTTTCGAGTGGCATGGCCAGAGATTTCAGAGAACAGGCGCTTCTCCTGGCACAGTATCGAACACTTAGTTTCAGATAGAAAAATTAGTTTAAAATGGAACTGTGTTTCGCATCTGGAGTTTCCTCTACCACAAGGTCGGCCACTTAGTTTCGTCGAACACATTCGGTTTCGAGTAGCATCGTCACAGATTTCAGAGAATATGCCCTTCTCCTGGCACAGTATCGAACACTTAGTTTCAGATAGAACAATTAGTTTAAAATGGAACTGTGTTTCGCATCTGGAGTTTCCTCTACCACAAGGTCGGCCACTTAGTTTCGTCGAACACATTCGGTTTCGAGTAGCATCGCCACAGATTTCAGAGAATATGCGCTTCTCCTGGCACAGTACCGACCACTTAGTTTCAGATAGAACAATTAGTTTAAAATGGAACTGTGTTTCGCATCTGGAGTTTCCTCTCTCACAAGGTGGACCACTTAGTTTCGTCGAACACATACGGTTTCGAGTGGCATGGCCAGAGATTTCAGAGAACAGGCGCTTCTCCTGGCACAGTATCGAACACTTAGTTTCAGATAGAACAATTAGTTTAAAATGGAACTAAGCTTCGCATCTGGAGTTTCCTCTCTCACAAGGTGGACCACTTAGTTTCGTCGAACACATACGGTTTCGAGTGGCATGGCCAGAGATTTCAGAGAACAGGCGCTTCTCCTGGCACAGTATCGAACACTTAGTTTCAGATAGAAAAATTAGTTTAAAATGGAACTGTGTTTCGCATCTGGAGTTTCCTCTACCACAAGGTCGGCCACTTAGTTTCGTCGAACACATTCGGTTTCGAGTAGCATCGTCACAGATTTCAGAGAATATGCCCTTCTCCTGGCACAGTATCGAACACTTAGTTTCAGATAGAACAATTAGTTTAAAATGGAACTGTGTTTCGCATCTGGAGTTTCCTCTACCACAAGGTCGGCCACTTAGTTTCGTCGAACACATTCGGTTTCGAGTAGCATCGCCACAGATTTCAGAGAACACGCGCTTCTCCTGGCACAGTACAGAACACTTAGTTTCAGATAGAACAATTAGTTTAAAATGGAACTATGTTTCGCATCTGGAGTTTCCTCTACCACAAGGACGACCACTTATTTTCGTGGAACACATACGGTTTCGATTAGCGTCGCGACAGATTTCAGAGAACAGGCGCTTCTCCTGGCACAGTATCGAACACTTAGTTTCAGATAGAACAATTAGTTTAAAATGGAACTGTGTTTCGCATCTGGAGTTTCCTCTACCACAAGGTCGGCCACTTAGTTTCGTCGAACACATTCGGTTTCGAGTAGCATCGCCACAGATTTCAGAGAATATGCGCTTCTCCTGGCACAGTATCGAACACTTAGTTTCAGATAGAACAATTAGTTTAAAATGGAACTGTGTTTCGCATCTGGAGTTTCCTCTACCACAAGGTCGGCCACTTAGTTTCGTCGAACACATTCGGTTTCGAGTAGCATCGCCACAGATTTCAGAGAACACGCGCTTCTCCTGGCACAGTACAGAACACTTAGTTTCAGATAGAACAATTAGTTTAAAATGGAACTATGTTTCGCATCTGGAGTTTCCTCTACCACAAGGTCGACCACTTATTTTCGTGGAACACATACGGTTTCGATTAGCGTCGCGACAGATTTCAGAGAACAGGCGCTTCTTCTGGCACAGTACCGACCACTTAGTTTCAGATAGAACAATTAGTTTAAAATGGAACTGTGTTTCGCATCTGGAGTTTCCTCTACCACAAGGTCGGCCACTTAGTTTCGTCGAACACATTCGGTTTCGAGTAGCATCGCCACAGATTTCAGAGAATATGCGCTTCTCCTGGCACAGTACCGACCACTTAGTTTCAGATAGAACAATTAGTTTAAAATGGAACTGTGTTTCGCATCTGGAGTTTCCTCTCTCACAAGGTGGACCACTTAGTTTCGTCGAACACATACGGTTTCGAGTGGCATGGCCAGAGATTGCAGAGAACAGGCGCTTCTCCTGGCACAGTATCGAACACTTAGTTTCAGATAGAACAATTAGTTTAAAATGGAACTAAGCTTCGCATCTGGAGTTTCCTCTCTCACAAGGTGGACCACTTAGTTTCGTCGAACACATACGGTTTCGAGTGGCATGGCCAGAGATTTCAGAGAACAGGCGCTTCTCCTGGCACAGTATCGAACACTTAGTTTCAGATAGAAAAATTAGTTTAAAATGGAACTGTGTTTCGCATCTGGAGTTTCCTCTACCACAAGGTCGGCCACTTAGTTTCGTCGAACACATTCGGTTTCGAGTAGCATCGTCACAGATTTCAGAGAATATGCCCTTCTCCTGGCACAGTATCGAACACTTAGTTTCAGATAGAACAATTAGTTTAAAATGGAACTGTGTTTCGCATCTGGAGTTTCCTCTACCACAAGGTCGGCCACTTAGTTTCGTCGAACACATTCGGTTTCGAGTAGCATCGCCACAGATTTCAGAGAATATGCGCTTCTCCTGGCACAGTACCGACCACTTAGTTTCAGATAGAACAATTAGTTTAAAATGGAACTGTGTTTCGCATCTGGAGTTTCCTCTCTCACAAGGTGGACCACTTAGTTTCGTCGAACACATACGGTTTCGAGTGGCATGGCCAGAGATTTCAGAGAACAGGCGCTTCTCCTGGCACAGTATCGAACACTTAGTTTCAGATAGAACAATTAGTTTAAAATGGAACTAAGCTTCGCATCTGGAGTTTCCTCTCTCACAAGGTGGACCACTTAGTTTCGTCGAACACATACGGTTTCGAGTGGCATGGCCAGAGATTTCAGAGAACAGGCGCTTCTCCTGGCACAGTATCGAACACTTAGTTTCAGATAGAAAAATTAGTTTAAAATGGAACTGTGTTTCGCATCTGGAGTTTCCTCTACCACAAGGTCGGCCACTTAGTTTCGTCGAACACATTCGGTTTCGAGTAGCATCGTCACATATTTCAGAGAATATGCCCTTCTCCTGGCACAGTATCGAACACTTAGTTTCAGATAGAAAAATTAGTTTAAAATGGAACTGTGTTTCGCATCTGGAGTTTCCTCTACCACAAGGTCGGCCACTTAGTTTCGTCGAACACATTCGGTTTCGAGTAGCATCGCCACAGATTTCAGAGAATATGCGCTTCTCCTGGCACAGTATCGAACACTTAGTTTCAGATAGAACAATTAGTTTAAAATGGAACTAAGTTTCGCATCTGGAGTTTCCTCTCTCACAAGGCGGACCACTTATTTTCGTCGAACCGATACTGTTTCGAGTAGCATCGCCACAGATTTCAGAGAATATGCGCTTCTCCTGGCACAGTATCGAACACTTAGTTTCAGATAGAACAATTAGTTTAAAATGGAACTGTGTTTCGCATCTGGAGTTTCCTCTACCACAAGGTCGGCCACTTAGTTTCGTCGAACACATTCGGTTTCGAGTAGCATCGCCACAGATTTCAGAGAATATGCGCTTCTCCTGGCACAGTATCGAACACTTAGTTTCAGATAGAACAATTAGTTTAAAATGGAACTGTGTTTCGCATCTGGAGTTTCCTCTACCACAAGGTCGGCCACTTAGTTTCGTCGAACACATTCGGTTTCGAGTAGCATCGCCACAGATTTCAGAGAACAGGCGCTTCTCCTGGCACAGTACCGAACACTTAGTTTCAGATAGAACAATTAGTTTAAAATGGAACTATGTTTCGCATCTGGAGTTTCCTCTACCACAAGGTCGACCACTTATTTTCGTCGAACCGATACGGTTTCGAGTAGCATCGCCACAGATTTCAGAGAATATGCGCTTCTCCTGGCACAGTATCGAACACTTAGTTTCAGATAGAACAATGAGTTTAAAATGGAACTGTGTTTCGCATCTGGAGTTTCCTCTACCACAAGGTCGGCCACTTAGTTTCGTCGAACACATTCGGTTTCGAGTAGCATCGCCACAGATTTCAGAGCATATGCGCTTCTCCTGGCACAGTATCGAGCACTTAGTTTCAGATAGAACAATTAGTTTAAAATGGAACTGTGTTTCGCATCTGGAGTTTCCTCTACCACAAGGTCGGCCACTTAGTTTCGTCGAACACATTCGGTTTCGAGTAGCATCGCCACAGATTTCAGAGAACACGCGCTTCTCCTGGCACAGTACAGAACACTTAGTTTCAGATAGAACAATTAGTTTAAAATGGAACTATGTTTCGCATCTGGAGTTTCCTCTACCACAAGGACGACCACTTACTTTCGTCGAACACATACGGTTTCGATTAGCGTCGCGACAGATTTCAGAGAACAGGCGCTTCTCCTGGCACAGTACCGAACACTTAGTTTCAGATAGAACAATTAGTTTAAAATGGAACAATGTTTCGCATATGGAGTTTCCTCTACCACAAGGTCGACCACTTAGTTTCGTCGAACACATACGGGTTCGAGTAGCATCGCGACAGATTTCAGAGAACAGGCGCTTCTCCTGGCACATTATCGAACACTTAGTTTCAGATAGAACAATTATATTAAAATGGAACTAAGTTTCGCATCTGGAGTTTCCTCTCTCAGAAGGTCGACCATTTAGTTTCGTCGAACACATACGGGTTCGAGTAGCATCGCGACCGATTTCAGAGAACAGGCGCTTCTCCTGGCACAGTATCGAACACTTAGTTTCAGATAGAACAATTATATTAAAATGGAACTAAGTTTCGCATCTGTTGTTTCCTCTCTCACAAGGTCGACTACTTAGTTTCGTCGAACACATACGGTTTCGAGCGGCATCGCCATACAGTTCAGAGAACAGGCGCTTCTCCTGGCACAGTATCGAACACTTAGATTCAGATAGAACAATTAGTTTCAAATGGAACTAAGTTTCGCATCTGCAGTTTCCTCTCTCACAAGGTCGACCACTTAGTTTCGTCGAACACATACGGGTTCGAGTAGCATCGCGACAGATTTCAGAGAACAGGCGCTTCTCCTGGCACAGTATCGAACACTTAGTTTCAGATAGAACAATTATATTAAAATGGAACTAAGTTTCGCATCTGGAGTTTCCTCTCTCAGAAGGTCGACCACTTAGTTTCGTCGAACACATACGGGTTCGAGTAGCATTGCGACCGATTTCAGAGAACAGGCGCTTCTCCTGGCACAGTACCGAACACTTAGTTTCAGATAGAACAATTATATTAAAATGGAACTAAGTTTCGCATCTGGTGTTTCCTCTCTCACAAGGTCGACTACTTAGTTTCGTCGAACACATACGGTTTCGAGCGGCATCGCCATACAGTTCAGAGAACAGGCGCTTCTCCTGGCACAGTATCGAACACTTAGATTCAGATAGAACAATTAGTTTAAAATGGTACTAAGTTTTGCATCTGGAATTTCCTCTCTCACAAGTTAGACAACTTAGTTTCGTCGAACACATACGGTTTCGAGTGGCATCGCCACAGATTTCAGAGAACAGGCGCTTCACCTGGCACAGTATCGAACACTTAGTACCAGATAGAACAATTAGTTTCTAATGATAATAAGTTTCGCATCTGCAGTTTCCTCTCTCACAAGGTCGACCACTTAGTTTCGTCGAACACATACGGTTTCGAGTGGCATCGCCACAGATTTCAGAGAACAGGCGCTTCTCCTGGCACAGTATCGAACACTTAGTATCAGATAGAACAATTAGATTAAAATGGAACTAAGTTTCGCATCTGGAGTTTCCTCTCTCAGAAGGTCGACGACATAGTTTCGTCGAGCACATACGGTTTCGAGTGGCATCGCCACAGGTTTCAGAGAACAGGCGCTTCTATTGGCAGAGTATCGAATACTTAGTTTCAGATAGAACAATTAGTTTAAAATGGAACTATGTTTCGCATTTGGAGTTTCCTCTCTCACAAGGTCGACCACTTAGTTTCGTCGAACACATACGGTTTCGAGTGGTATCGCCCCAGATTTCGCAGAACAGGCGCTTCTCCTGGCACAGTATCGAACACTTAGTATCAGACAGAACAATAAGATTAGAATGGTACTAAATTTCGCATCTGGAGTTTCCTCTCTCACAAGGCGGCCACTCAATTTCGTGGAACACATTCGGTTTCGAGTAGCATCGCCACAGATTTCAGAGAACAGGCGCTTCTCCTGGCACAGTATCGAACACTAAGTTTCAGAGAGAACAATTAATTTAAAATGGAACTAAGTTTCGAATCTGAAGTTTCCTCTCTCACAAGGTCGGCCACTTAGTTTCGCCGAACACATACGGTTTCGAGGAGCATCGCCACAGATTTCAGAGAACAGCGCTTCTCCTGGCACGGTATCGAACACTTAGTTTCAGATAGAACAATTCGTTTAAAATGGAAATACTTTTCGCATCTGGAGTTTCTTCTCTCACAAGGCGACCACTTAGTTTCGTCGGATACATACGGTTTCGAGTGGCATCGCCACAGATTTCAGACAACAGGCGCTTCCCCTGGCACAGTATCGAACACTCAGTTTCAGATCGAACAATTAGTTTAAAATGGAACTAAGTTTCGCATCTGGAGTTTCCTTTCGCACAAGGTCGACGACTTAATTTCGTCGAAAACATACGGTTTCGAGTGGCATCGCCACAGATTTCAGAGAACAGGCGCTTCTCCTGGCAGAGTATCGAACACTTAGTTTCAGATATAACAATTAGTTTAATATGGAACTAAGTTTCGCATCTGGAGTTTCCTCTCTCACAAGGTCGACCACTTAGTTTCGACGAACACATACGGTATCGAGTGGCATCGCCACAGATTTCAGTGAACAGGCGCTTCGCCTGGCACAGTATCGAACACTTATTTCAGTCAGAACAATTAGTTTAAATTGGAACTATGTTTCGCATCTGGAATTTCCTTTCTCACAAGGTCGACCACTTAGTTTCGTCGAACAAATACGGTTTCGAGTGGCATCGCCACACATTTCAGAGAACTGGCGCTTCTCCTGGCACAGTATCGAACACTTAGTTTCAGATAGAACAATTAGTTTAAAATAGAAATATGTTTCCCATCTGGAGTATCCTCTCTCACAAGGTCGACCACTTAGTTTCGTCGAACACATACGGTTTCGAGTGGCATCGCCACAGATTTCAGAGAACAGGCGCTTCTCGTGGCACAGTATCGAACACTTAGTATCAGATAGAACTATCAGTTTAAAATGGAACTAAGCTTCGCATCTGGAATTTCCTCTCTCACAAGGTCGACCACTTAGTTTCTATGAACACATACGGTTTGGAGTAGCATCGCCACCGCTTTCAGAGAACAGGCGCTACTCCTGGCACAGTATCGAACACTTAGTTTCAGATAGAACGATTAGTTTAAAATGGAACTAAGTTTCGCATCTGGAGTTTGCTCTCTAAAAAGGTCGACCACTTAATTTCGTTGAACACATACGGTTTCGAGTGGCATCGCCACAGATTTCAGAGAACAGGCGCTTCTCCTGGCACAGTATCGAACACTTAGTTTCAGATAGAACAATTAATTTAAAATGGAACTAAGTTTCGCATCCGGAGTTTCCTCTTCCACAAGGTCGACCACTTATTTTCGTGGAACACATTCGGTTTCGAGTAGCATCGCCACAGATTTCAGAGAACAGGCGCTTCTCCTGGCACAGTATCGAACACTTAGTTTCAGAGAGAACAATTAGTTTAAAATGGAAATATGTTTCGCATCCGGAGTTTCCTCTTCCACAAGGTCGACCACTTATTTTCGTCGAACACATACGGTTTGGAGTAGCATCGTCACAGTTTTCAGAGAACAGGCACTTCTCGTGGCACAGTATCGAACACATAGTTGCACATAGAACAATTAGTTTAAAATGGAACTAAGTTTCGCATCTGGAGTTTCCTCTCTCACAATGTCGACCACTTAATTTCGTCGAACACATACGGTTCGAGTGGCATCGCCACAGATTTCAGAGAACAGGCGCTTCTCCTGGCACAGTATCGAACACATAGTTGCAGATAGAACAATTAGTTTAAAATGGAACTAAGTTTCGCATCTGGAGTTTCCTCTCTCACAAGGTCGGCCACTTACTTTCGTGGAACACATTCGGTTTCGAGTAGCATCGCCACAGATTTCAGAGAACAGGCGCTTCTCCTGGCACAGTATCGAACACTTAGTTTCAGAGAGAACAATTAGTTTAAAATGGAAATATGTTTCGCATTTGGAGTTTCCTCTCTCACAAGTTCGACGACTTAGTTTCGTCGAACACATACGGTGTCGAGTGGCATCGCCACAGATTTCAGAGAACAGGCGCTTCTCCTGGCACAGTATCGAACACATAGTTGCAGATAGAACAATTAGTTTAAAATGGAACTAAGTTTCGCATCTGGAGTGTCCTCTCTCACAAGATCAACCACTTAGTTTCATCGAACACGTACGGTTTCGAGTAGCATCCCCACAGATTTCAGAGAACAGGCGCTTCTCCTGGCACAGTATCGAACACTTAGTTTCAGAGAGAACAATTAGTTTAAAATGGAACTATGTTTCGCATTTGGAGTTTCCTCTCTCGCAAGGTGGACCACTTAGTTTCGTCGAACACATACGGTTTCGAGTGGCATCGCCACACATTTCAGAGAACTGGCGCTTCTCCTGGGACAGTATCGAACACTTAGTTTCAGATAGAACAATTAGTTTAAAATGGAACTAAGTTTCGCATCTGGAGTTTCCTCTCTCACAATGTCGACCACTTACTTTCGTGGAACACATTCGGTTTCGAGTAGCATCGCCACAGATTTCAGAGAACAGGCGCTTCTCCTGGCACAGTATCGAACACTTAGTTTCAGAGAGAACAATTAGTTTAAAATGGAAATATGTTTCGCATTTGGAGTTTCCTCTCTCACAAGTTCGACCACTTAGTTTCGTCGAACACATACGGTGTCGAGTGGCATCGCCACAGATTTCAGAGAACAGGCGCTTCTCCTGGCACAGTATCGAACACTTAGTTTCAGAGAGAACAATTAGTTTAAAATGGAAATATGTTTCGCATTTGGAGTTTCCTCTCTCACAAGTTCGACCACTTAGTTTCGTCGAACACATACGGTGTCGAGTGGCATCGCCACAGATTTCAGAGAACAGGCGCTTCTCCTGGCACAGTATCGAACACTTAGTTTCAGAGAGAACAATTTGTTTAAAATGGAACTATGTTTCGCATTTGGAGTTTCCTCTCTCGCAAGGTGGACCGCTTAGTTTCGTCGAACACATACGGTTTCGAGTGGCATCGCCACACATTTCAGAGAACTGGCGCTTCTCCTGGGACAGTATCGAACACTTAGTTTCAGATAGAACAATTAGTTTAAAATGGTACTAAGTTTCGCATCTGGAGTTTCCTCTCTCACAAGGTCGACAACTTAGTTTCGTCGAACACATACGGTTTCGAGTAGTATCGCCACTGATTTCAGAGAACAGGCGCTTCTCCTGGCACAGTATCGAACACTTAGTTTGAGATAGAACAATTAGTTTAAAATGGAACTAAGTTTCGCATCCGGAGTTTCCTCTTCCACAAGGTCGACCACTTATTTTCGTCGAACACATACGGTTTGGAGTAGCATCGTCACAGTTTTCAGAGAACAGGCACTTCTCCTGGCACAGTATCTAAAACATAGTTGCACATAGAACAATTAGTTTAAAATGGAACTAAGTTTCGCATCTGGAGTTTCCTCTCTCACAAGGTCCACCACTTAATTTCGTCGAACACATACGGTTTCGAGTGGCATCGCCACAGATTTCAGAGAACAGGCGCTTCTCCTGGCACAGTATCGAACACATAGTTGCAGATAGAACAATTAGTTTAAAATGGAACTAAGTTTCGCATCTGGAGTGTCCTCTCTCACAAGATCAACCACTTAGTTTCATCGAACACATACGGTTTCGAGTAGCATCCCTACAGATTTCAGAGAACAGGCGCTTCTCCTGGCACAGTATCGAACACTTAGTTTCAGAGAGAAAAATTAGTTTAAAATGGAACTATGTTTCGCATTTGGAGTTTCCTCTCTCGCAAGGTGGACCACTTAGTTTCGTCGAACACATACGGTTTCGAGTGGCATCGCCACACATTTCAGAGAACTGGCGCTTCTCCTGGCACAGTATCGAACACTTAGTTTCAGATTGAACAATTAGTTTAAAATGGTACTAAGTTTCGCATCTGGAGTTTCCTCTCTCACAAGGTCGACCACTTAGTTTCGTCGAACACATACGGTTTCGAGTGGCATCGCCACACATTTCAGAGAACTGGCGCTTCTCCTGGCACAGTATCGAACACTTTCAGATAGAACAATTTGTTTAAAATGGAACTAAGTTTCGCATCTGGAGTTTCCTCTCTCACAAGGTCGGCCACTTAGTTTCGTCGAACACATACGGTTTCGAGTGGCATCGCCACAGATTTCAGAGAACAGGCGCCTTTCTCCTGGCACAGTATCGAACACTTATTTTCAGATAGAACAATCAGTTTAAAATGGAACTAAGTTCCGCATCTGGAGTTTCCTCCCACACAAGGTCGACCATTTAGATTCGTCGAACACATACGGTTTCGAGTAGCATCGCCACAGATTTCAGAGAACAAGCGCTCCTCCTGGCACAGTATCGAACACTTAGTTACAGATAGAACAATTAGTTTAAAATGGAACTAAGTTTCGCATCTGGAGTTTCCTCTCTCAGCAGGTCGACCACTTAGTTTCGTCGAACACATACGGTTTCGAGTAGCATCGCCACAGGTTTCACAGAACGGCCGCTTCTCCTGGCACATTATCGAACACTTAGTTTCAGATAGAACAATTAGTTTAAAATGGAACTAAGTTCCGCATCTGGAGTTTCCTCTCTCACAAGGTCGGCCATTTAGTTTCGTCGAACACATACGGTTTCGAGTGGCATCGCCACAGATTTCGGAGAACAGGTGCTTCTCCTGGCACAGTATCGAACACTTTCAGATAGAACAATTTGTTTAAAATGGAACTAAGTTTCGCATCTGGAGTTTCCTCTCTCACAAGGTCGGCCACTTAGTTTCGTCGAACACATACGGTTTCGAGTGGCATCGCCACAGATTTCAGAGAACAGGCGCCTTTCTCCTGGCACATTATCGAACACTTAGTTTCAGATGGAACAATTAGTTTAAAATGGAACTAAGTTTCGCATCTGGAGTTTCCTCTCTCACAAGGTCGACCATTTAGATTCATCGAACACATACGGTTTCGAGTGGCATCGCGACATATTTCAGAGAACAGGCGCTTCTCCAGGCACAGTATCGAACACTTAGTTTCAGATGGAACATTTGGTTTAAAATGGAACTAAGTTTCGCATCTGAAGTTTCCTCCCCCACAAGGTCGGCCACTTAGTTTCGTCGAACACACACGGTTTCGAGTGGCATCGCCACAGATTTCAGAGAACAGGCGTTTCTCCTGGCACAGTATCGAACACTTAGTATCAGATAGAACAATTAGTTTAAAATGGAGCAAAGCTTCGCATCTGGTGTTTCCTCTCTCACAAGGTGGACCACTTAGTTTCGTCGAACACATACGGTTTCGAGTAGCATCGCCACAGATTTCAGTGAACAGGCGCTTCTCCTGGCACAGTATCGAACACTTTCAGATAGAACAATTAGTTTAAAATGGAAATAAGTTTCGCATCTGGAGTTTCCTCTCTCACAAGGTCGGCCACTTAGTATCGTCGAACACATACGGGTTCGAGTAGCATCGCCACTGATTTCAGAGAACAGGCGCTTCTCCTGGCACAGTATCGAACACTTTCAAATAGAACAATTACTCTAAAACGGAACTAAGTTCCGCATCTGGAGTTTCCTCTCTCACAATGTCGGCCACTTAGTTTCGTCGAACACATACGGTTTCGAGTGGCATCGCCACAGATTTCAGAGAACAGGCGCTTCTGCGGGCACATTATCGAACACTTAGTTTCAGATGGAACAATTAGTTTAAAATGGAACTAAGTTTCGCATCTGGAGTTTCCTCTCTCACAAGGTCGACCATTTAGATTCGTCGAACTCATACGGTTTCGAGTGGCATCGCGACATATTTCAGAGAACAGGCGCTTCTCCAGGCACAGTATCGAACACTTAGTTTCAGATGGAACATTTGGTTTAAAATGGAACTAAGTTTCGCATCTGAAGTTTCCTCCCGCACAAGGTCGGCCACTTAGTTTCGTCGAACACACACGGTTTCGAGTGGCATCGCCACAGATTTCAGAGAACAGGCGTTTCTCCTGGCACAGTATCGAAAACTTAGTATCAGATAGAACAATTAGTTTAAAATGGAGCAAAGCTTCGCATCTGGTGTTTCCTCTCTCACAAGGTGGACCACTTAGTTTCGTCGAACACATACGGTTTCGAGTAGCATCGCCACTGATTTCAGAGAACAGGCGCTTCTCCTGGCACAGTATCGAACACTTTCAGATAGAGCAATTAGTTTAAAATGGAACTAAGTTCCGCATGTGGAGTTTCATCTCTCACAATGTCGGCCATTTAGTTTCGTCGAACACATACGGTTTCGAGTGGCATCGCCACAGATTTCGGAGAACAGGTGCTTCTCCTGGCACAGTTTCGAACACTTTCAGATAGAACAATTTGTTTAAAATGGAACTAAGTTTCGCATCTGGAGTTTCCTCTCTCACAAGGTCGGCCACTTAGTTTCGTCGAACACATACGGTTTCGAGTGGCATCGCCACAGATTTCAGAGAACAGGCGCCTTTCTCCTGGCACATTATCGAACACTTAGTTTCAGATGGAACAATTAGTTTAAAATGGAGCAAAGCTTCGCATCTGGTGTTTCCTCTCTCACAAGGTGGACCACTTAGTTTCGTCGAACACATACGGTTTCGAGTAGCATCGCCACAGATTTCAGTGAACAGGCACTTCTCCTGGCATAGTATCGAACACTTAGTTTCAGATAGAACAATTAATTTAAAATGGAACTAAGTTTCGCATCTGAAGTTTCCTCTCTCACAAGGTCGACCACTTAGTTTCGCCGAACGCATACGGTTTCGAGTGGCATCGCCACAGATTTCGGAGAACAGGCGCTTCTACTGGCACAGTATCGAACACTTAGTTTCAGATAGAACAGTTAATTTAAAATGGAACTATGTTTCGCATCTGAAGTTTCCTCTCTCACATGGCGACCACTTAGTTTCGTCGAACACACACGGTTTCGAGTGGCAGCGCCACAGATTTCAGAGAACAGGCGTTTCTCCTGGCACAGTATCGAACACTTAGTATCAGATAGAACAATTAGTTTAAAATGGAGCGAAGCTTCGCATCTGGTGTTTCCTCTCTCACAAGGTGGACCACTTAGTTTCGTCGAACACATACGGTTTCGAGTAGCATCGCCACAGATTTCAGTGAACAGGCGCTTCTCCTGGCACAGTATCGAACACTTTCAGATAGAACAATTAGTTTAAAATGGAAATAAGTTTCGCATCTGGAGTTTCCTCTCTCACAAGGTCGGCCACTTAGTATCGCCGAACACATACGGGTTCGAGTAGCATCGCCACTGATTTCAGAGAACAGGCGCTTCTCCTGGCACAGTATCGAACACTTTCAAATAGAACAATTACTCTAAAATGGAACTAAGTTCCGCATCTGGAGTTTCCTCTCTCACAATGTCGGCCACTTAGTTTCGTCGAACACATACGGTTTCGAGTGGCATCGCCACAGATTTCAGAGAACAGGCGCTTCTGCGGGCACATTATCGAACACTTAGTTTCAGATGGAACAATTAGTTTAAAATGGAACTAAGTTTCGCATCTGGAGTTTCCTCTCTCACAAGGTCGACCATTTAGATTCGTCGAACTCATACGGTTTCGAGTGGCATCGCGACATATTTCAGAGAACAGGCGCTTCTCCTGGCACAGTATCGAACACTTAATTTCAGATGGAACAATTAGTTTAGAATGGAACTAAGTTTCGCATCTGAAGCTTCCTCTCTCACAATGTCGGCCACTTAGTTTCGTGGCACACATACGGTTTCGAGTAGCATCGCCACAGATTTCACAAGAACAGACGCTGCTCCTGGCACAGTATCGAACACTTAGTTTCAGATAGAACAATTAGTTAAAAATGGAACTAAGATTCGCATCTGGAGTTTCCTCTCTCACAAGGTCGACCATTTAGATTCGTCGAACACATACGGTTTCGAGTAGCATCGCCACAGATTTCAGAGAACATGCGCTTCTCCTGGCACAGTATCGAACACTTAGTTTCAGATAGAACAATTTGTTTAAAATGGAACTATGTTTCGGATCTGGAGTTTCGTCTACCACAAGGTCGACCACATATTTTCGTCGAACACATACGGTTTCGAGTGGCATCGCCACAGATTTCAGAAAGCAGGCGCTTCTCCTGGCACAGCATCGGACACTTATGTTAGACAGAACAATCAGTTTAAAATGGAACTATGTTTCGCATCTGGAGTATCCTCTCTCACAAGTTCAGCCACTTAGTTTCGTCGAACACATACGGTTTCGAGCGGCATCGCCACACAGTTCAGGGAACAGGCGCTTCTCCTGGCACAGTATCGAACACTTAGTTTCAGAGAGAACAATTAGTTTAAAATGGAACTAAGTTTCGCATCTAGAGTTTCCTCTCTCACAAGGTCGACCACTCAGTTTCTTCGAACACATACGGTTTCGAGTGGTATCGCCACACATTTCAGAGAACAGGCGTTTCTCCTGGTACACTATCGAACACTTAGTTTCAGAAAGAAAAATTAGGTTAAAATGGAACTAAGCTTCGCATCTGGAGTTTCCTCTCTCACAAGGTCGACCACTTAGTTTCGTCGACACATACGGTTTCGAGTGGCATCGCCACAGATTTCAGAGCACAGGCGCTTCTCCTGGCACAGTATCGAACACATAGTTGCAGATAGAACAATTAGTTTAAAATGGAACTAAGTTTCGCATCTGGAGTTTCCTCTCTCACAAGGTCGACCACTTAATTTCGTCGAACACATACGGTTCCGAGTGGCATCGCCACAGATTTCAGAGAACAGGCGCTTCTCCTGGCACAGTATCGAACACTTAGTATCAGATAGAACTATTAGTTTAAAATGGAACTAAGCTTCGCATCTGGAGTTTCCTCTCTCACAAGGTCCACCACTTAGTTTCGACGAACACATACGGTTTCGAGTGGCATCGCCACAGATTTCAGCGAACGGACGCTTCTCCTGGCACAGTATCTAACACTTAGTTTCAGATAGAACAATTAGTTTAAAATGGTACTAAGTTTCGCATCTGGAGTTTCCTCTCTCACAAGGCGACTACTTAATTTCGCGGAACACATACGGTACCGAGTAGCATCGCCACAGATTTCAGAGAATAGGCGCTACTCCTGGCACAGTATCGAACACTTAGTATCAGATAGAACAATTAGTTTAAAATGGAACTATGTTTCGCATCTGGAGTATCCTCCCTCACAAGGTCAACCACTTAGTTTCGTCGAACACATACGGCTTCGATTGGCATCGCCACAGATTTCAGAGAACAGGCGCTTCTCCTGACGCAGTATCGAACACTCAGTTACAGATAGAACAATTAGTTTAAAATGGAACTAAGTTTCGCATCTGGAGTTTCTTCTCTCAGAAGGTCGACCACCTAGAGTCGTCGAACACATACGGTTTAGAGTAGCATCGCCACTGATTTCAGAGAACAGGCGCTTCTCCTGGCACAGTATCGAACACTTAGTTTCAGGTAGAACAATTAGTTTAAAATGGAAATAAGCTTCGCAACTGGAGTTTCCTCTCTCACAAGGTCGACCACTTAATTTCGTTGAACACATACGGTTTCGAGCTGCATCGCCACAGTTTTCAGAGAACAGGCGCTTCTCCCGGCACAGTATCGAACACTTAGTATCACATAGAACTATTAGTTTAAAATGGAACTAATCTTCGCATCTGGAATTTCCTCTCTCACAAGGTCGACCACTTAGTTTCGATGAACACATACGGTTTCGAGTAGCATCGCCACCGATTTCAGAGAACAGGCGCTTCTCCTGACGCAGTATCGAACACTCAGTTACAGATAGAACAATTAGTTTAAAATGGAACTAAGTTTCGCATCTGGAGTTTCTTCTCTCAGAAGGTCGACCACTTAGAGTCGTCGAACACATACGGTTTAGAGTAGCATCGCCACTGATTTCAGAGAACAGGCGCTTCTCCTGGCACAGTATCTAACACTTAGTTTCAGATAGAACAATTAGTTTAAAATGGTACTAAGTTTCGCATCTGGAGTTTCCTCTCTCACAAGGCGACTACTTAATTTCGCGGAACACATACGGTACCGAGTAGCATCGCCACAGATTTCAGAGAATAGGCGCTACTCCTGGCACAGTATCGAACACTTAGTATCAGATAGAACAATTAGTTTAAAATGGAACTATGTTTCGCATCTGGAGTATCCTCCCTCACAAGGTCAACCACTTAGTTTCGTCGAACACATACGGCTTCGATTGGCATCGCCACAGATTTCAGAGAACAGGCGCTTCTCCTGACGCAGTATCGAACACTCAGTTACAGATAGAACAATTAGTTTAAAATGGAACTAAGTTTCGCATCTGGAGTTTCTTCTCTCAGAAGGTCGACCACCTAGAGTCGTCGAACACATACGGTTTAGAGTAGCATCGCCACTGATTTCAGAGAACAGGCGCTTCTCCTGGCACAGTATCGAACACTTAGTTTCAGGTAGAACAATTAGTTTAAAATGGAAATAAGCTTCGCAACTGGAGTTTCCTCTCTCACAAGGTCGACCACTTAATTTCGTTGAACACATACGGTTTCGAGTGGCATCGCCACAGTTTTCAGAGAACAGGCGCTTCTCCCGGCACAGTATCGAACACTTAGTATCACATAGAACTATTAGTTTAAAATGGAACTAATCTTCGCATCTGGAATTTCCTCTCTCACAAGGTCGACCACTTAGTTTCGATGAACACATACGGTTTCGAGTAGCATCGCCACCGATTTCAGAGAACAGGCGCTTCTCCTGACGCAGTATCGAACACTCAGTTACAGATAGAACAATTAGTTTAAAATGGAACTAAGTTTCGCATCTGGAGTTTCTTCTCTCAGAAGGTCGACCACTTAGAGTCGTCGAACACATACGGTTTAGAGTAGCATCGCCACTGATTTCAGAGAACAGGCGCTTCTCCTGGCACAGTATCGAACACTTAGTTTCAGGTAGAACAATTAGTTTAAAATGGAAATAAGCTTCGCAACTGGAGTTTCCTCTCTCACAAGGTCGACCACTTAATTTCGTTGAACACATACGGTTTCGAGTGGCATCGCCACAGTTTTCAGAGAACAGGCGCTTCTCCTGGCACAGTATCGAACACTTAGTATCAGATAGAACTATTAGTTTAAAATGGAACTAAGCTTCGCATCTGGAGTTTCCTCTCTCACCAGGTCGACCACTTAGTTTCGATGAACACATACGGTTTCGAGTAGCATCGCCACTGAATTCAGAGAACAGGCGCTTCTCCTGACGCAGTATCGAACACTCAGTTACAGATAGAACAATTAGTTTATAATGGAACTAAGTTTCGCATCTGGAGTTTCTTCTCTCAGAAGGTCGACCACTTAGAGTCGTCGAACACATACGGTTTAGAGTAGCATCGCCACTGATTTCAGAGAACAGGCGCTTCTCCTGGCACAGTATCGAACACTTAGTATCAGATAGAACAATTAGTTTAAAATGGAACTAAGTTTCGCATCTGGAGTTTCTTCTCTCAGAAGGTCGACCACTTAGAGTCGTCGAACACATACGGTTTAGAGTAGCATCGCCACTGATTTCAGAGAACAGACGCTTCTCCTGGCACAGTATCGAACACTTAGTATCAGATAGAACAATTAGTTTAAAATGGAACTAAGTTTCGCATCTGGCGTTTCTTCTCTCAGAAGGTCGACAACTTAGAGTCGTCGAACACATACGGTTTAGAGTAGCATCGCCACTGATTTCAGAGAACAGGCGCTTCTCCTGGCACAGTATCGAACACTGAGTTTCAGGTAGAAAAATTAGTTTAAAATGGAACTATGTTTCGCAACTGGAGATTCCTCTCTCACAAGATCGACGACTTAGTTTCGTCGAACACATACGGTTTCGAGTGGCATCGCCACAGATTTCAGAGAACAGGCGCTACTCCTGGCACAGTATCGAACACTTAGTTTCAGATAGGACAATTAGTTTAAAATGGAACTAAGTTTCGCATCCGGAGTTTCCTCTCTCAGAAGGTCGACCACTTAGTTTCGTCGAACACATACGGTTTCGAGTAGCATCGCCACAGATTTCAGAGAACGGGCACTTCCCCTGGCACAGTATCGAACACTTAGTATCAAATAGAACAATTAGTTTAAAATGGAAATAAGCTTCGCATCTGGAGTTTCCTCTCTCAGAAGGTCGACCACTTAGAGTCGTCGATCACATACGGTTTAGAGTAGCATCGCCACTGATTTCAGAGAACAGGCGCTTCTCCTGGCACAGTATCGAACACTTAGTTTCAGGTAGAACAATTAGTTTAAAATGGAAATAAGCTTCGCATCTGGAGTTTCCTCTCCCACAAGGTCGACCGCTTAGTTTCGTCGAACACATACGGTTTCGAGTAGCATCGCCACAGATTTCAGGGAACAGGCGCTTCTCCTGGCACAGTATTGAACACTTAGTTTCAGATAGAACAATTAGTTTAAAATGGAATTAAGTTTCGCATCTGGAGTTTCCTCTCTCACAAGGTCGACCACTTAATTTCGTTGAACACATACGGTTTCGAGTGGCATCGCCACAGTTTTCAGAGAACAGGCGCTTCTCCTGGCACAGTATCGAACACTTAGTATCAGATAGAACTATTAGTTTAAAATGGAACTAAGCTTCGCATCTGGAGTTTCCTCTCTCACAAGGTCGACCACTTAGTTTCGATGAACACATACGGTTTCGAGTAGCATCGCCAGCGAATTCAGAGAACAGGCGCTTCTCCTGACGCAGTACCGAACACTCAGTTACAGATAGAACAATTAGTTTATAATGGAACTAAGTTTCGCATCTGGAGTTTCTTCTCTCAGAAGGTCGACCACTTAGAGTCGTCGAACACATACGGTTTAGAGTAGCATCGCCACTGATTTCAGAGAACAGGCGCTTCTCCTGGCACAGTATCGAACACTTAGTTTCAGGTAGAACAATTAGTTTAAAATGGAAATAAGCTTCGCAACTGGAGTTTCCTCTCTCACAAGGTCGACCACTTAATTTCGTTGAACACATACGGTTTCGAGTGGCATCGCCACAGTTTTCAGAGAACAGGCGCTTCTCCTGGCACAGTATCGAACACTTAGTATCAGATAGAACTATTAGTTTAAAATGGAACTAAGCTTCGCATCTGGAGTTTCCTCTCTCACCAGGTCGACCACTTAGTTTCGATGAACACATACGGTTTCGAGTAGCATCGCCACTGAATTCAGAGAACAGGCGCTTCTCCTGACGCAGTATCGAACACTCAGTTACAGATAGAACAATTAGTTTATAATGGAACTAAGTTTCGCATCTGGAGTTTCTTCTCTCAGAAGGTCGACCACTTAGAGTCGTCGAACACATACGGTTTAGAGTAGCATCGCCACTGATTTCAGAGAACAGGCGCTTCTCCTGGCACAGTATCGAACACTTAGTATCATATAGAACAATTAGTTTAAAATGGAACTAAGTTTCGCATCTGGAGTTTCTTCTCTCAGAAGGTCGGCCACTTAGAGTCGTCGAACACATACGGTTTAGAGTAGCATCGCCACTGATTTCAGAGAACAGGCGCTTCTCCTGGCACAGTATCGAACACTTAGTATCAGATAGAACAATTAGTTTAAAATGGAAATAAGCTTCGCATCTGGAGTTTCCTCTCTCAGAAGGTCGACCACTTAGAGTCGTCGATCACATACGGTTTAGAGTAGCATCGCCACTGATTTCAGAGAACAGGCGCTTCTCCTGGCACAGTATCGAACACTTAGTTTCAGGTAGAACAATTAGTTTAAAATGGAAATAAGCTTCGCATCTGGAGTTTCCTCTCCCACAAGGTCGACCGCTTAGTTTCGTCGAACACATACGGTTTCGAGTAGCATCGCCACAGATTTCAGGGAACAGGCGCTTCTCCTGGCACAGTATTGAACACTTAGTTTCAGATAGAACAATTAGTTTAAAATGGAATTAAGTTTCGCATCTGGAGTTTCCTCTCTCACAAGGTCGACCACTTAATTTCGTTGAACACATACGGTTTCGAGTGGCATCGCCACAGTTTTCAGAGAACAGGCGCTTCTCCTGGCACAGTATCGAACACTTAGTATCAGATAGAACTATTAGTTTAAAATGGAACTAAGCTTCGCATCTGGAGTTTCCTCTCTCACAAGGTCGACCACTTAGTTTCGATGAACACATACGGTTTCGAGTAGCATCGCCACCGAATTCAGAGAACAGGCGCTTCTCCTGACGCAGTATCGAACACTCAGTTACAGATAGAACAATTAGTTTAAAATGGAACTAAGTTTCGCATCTGGAGTTTCTTCTCTCAGAAGGTCGACCACTTAGAGTCGTCGAACACATACGGTTTAGAGTAGCATCGCCACTGATTTCAGAGAACAGGCGCTTCTCCTGGCACAGTATCGAACACTGAGTTTCGGACTAATGGAACTATGTTTCGCAACTGGAGATTCCTCTCTCACAAGATCGACGACTTAGTTTCGTCGAACACATACGGTTTCGAGTGGCATCGCCACAGATTTCAGAGAACAGGCGCTTCCCCTGGCACAGTATCGAACACTTAGTTTCAGATAGAACAATTAGTTTAAAATGGAACTAAGTTTCGCATCTGGAGTTTCCTCTCCCACAACTTGGACCACTTAGTTTGGTCGAACACATACAGTTTCGAGTAGCATCGCCACAGTTCTCAGAGAACAGGCGCTTCTCCTGGCACAGTATCGAACACTTAGTTTCAGATAGAACAATTAGTTAAAATGGAACTAAGTTTCGCATCTGGAGTTTCCTCTTTCACAAGGCGACCACTTAGTTTTGTCGAACACATACGGTTTCGAGTAGCATCGCCACAGATTTCAGAGAACAGGCGCTTCTCCTGGCACAGTATCGAACACTTAGTATCAGATAGAACAATTAGTTTAAAATGGAACTAAGTTTCGCATCTGGAGTTTCTTCTCTCAGAAGGTCGACAACTTAGAGTCGTCGAACACATACGGTTTAGAGTAGCATCGCCACTGATTTCAGAGAACAGGCGCTTCTCCTGGCACAGTATCGAACACTGAGTTTCAGGTAGAACAATTAGTTTAAAATGGAACTATGTTTCGCAACTGGAGATTCCTCTCTCACAAGATCGACGACTTAGTTTCGTCGAACACATACTGTTTCGAGTAGCATCGCCACTGATTTCAGAGAACAGGCGCTTCTCCTGGCACAGTATCGAACACTGAGTTTCAGGTAGAACAATTAGTTTAAAATGGAACTATGTTTCGCAACTGGAGATTCCTCTCTCACAAGATCGACGACTTAGTTTCGTCGAACACATACTGTTTCGAGTGGCATCGCCACAGATTTCAGAGAACAGGCGCTACTCCTGGCACAGTATCGAACACTTAGTTTCAGATAGGACAATTAGTTTAAAATGGAACTAAGTTTCGCATCCGGAGTTTCCTCTCTCAGAAGGTCGACCACTTAGTTTCGTCGAACACATACGGTTTCGAGTAGCATCGCCACAGATTTCAGAGAACGGGCACTTCCCCTGGCACAGTATCGAACACTTAGTATCAAATAGAACAATTAGTTTAAAATGGAAATAAGCTTCGCATCTGGAGTTTCCTCTCTCAGAAGGTCGACCACTTAGAGTCGTCGATCACATACGGTTTAGAGTAGCATCGCCACTGATTTCAGAGAACAGGCGCTTCTCCTGGCACAGTATCGAACACTTAGTTTCAGGTAGAACAATTAGTTTAAAATGGAAATAAGCTTCGCATCTGGAGTTTCCTCTCCCACAAGGTCGACCGCTTAGTTTCGTCGAACACATACGGTTTCGAGTAGCATCGCCACAGATTTCAGGGAACAGGCGCTTCTCCTGGCACAGTATTGAACACTTAGTTTCAGATAGAACAATTAGTTTAAAATGGAATTAAGTTTCGCATCTGGAGTTACCTCTCTCACAAGGTCGACCACTTAATTTCGTTGAACACATACGGTTTCGAGTGGCATCGCCACAGTTTTCAGAGAACAGGCGCTTCTCCTGGCACAGTATCGAACACTTAGTATCAGATAGAACTATTAGTTTAAAATGGAACTAAGCTTCGCATCTGGAGTTTCCTCTCTCACAAGGTCGACCACTTAGTTTCGATGAACACATACGGTTTCGAGTAGCATCGCCACCGAATTCAGAGAACAGGCGCTTCTCCTGACGCAGTATCGAACACTCAGTTACAGATAGAACAATTAGTTTAAAATGGAACTAAGTTTCGCGTCTGGAGTTTCTTCTCTCAGAAGGTCGACCACTTAGAGTCGTCGAACACATACGGTTTAGAGTAGCATCGCCACTGATTTCAGAGAACAGGCGCTTCCCCTGGCACAGTATCGAACACTTAGTTTCAGATAGAACAATTAGTTTAAAATGGAACTAAGTTTCGCATCTGGAGTTTCCTCTCCCACAACTTGGACCACTTAGTTTGGTCGAACACATACAGTTTCGAGTAGCATCGCCACAGTTCTCAGAGAACAGGCGCTTCTCCTGGCACAGTATCGAACACTTAGTTTCAGATAGAACAATTATTTAAAATGGAACTAAGTTTCGCATCTGGAGTTTCCTCTTTCACAAGGCGACCACTTAGTTTTGTCGAACACATACGGTTTCGAGTAGCATCGCCACGGATTTCAGAGAACAGGCGTTTCTCCTGGCAGAGTATCCATCACTTTGTTTCAGATAGAACAATTATTTTAAAATGGAACTAAGTTTCGCATTCGGAGTTTCCTCTCTCAGAAGGTCGACCACTTAGTATCGTCGAACACATACGGTTTCGAGTGGCATCGCCACAGATTTCAGAGAAAAGGCCCTTCTCCTGGCACAGTATCGAACACTTAGTTTCAGATGGAACATTTGGTTTAAAATGGAACTAAGTTTCGCATCTGGAGTTTCCTCTCTCACAATGTGGACCACTTAGTTTCGTCGAACACATACGGTTTCGAGAGGCATCGCCACAGATTTCAGAGAACAAGACCCTCTCCTGGCACAGTATCGGACACTTAGTTTCAGATGGAACATTTAGTTTAAAATTGAACTATGTTTCGCATCTGGAGTTTCCTCTCTCACAAGGTCGACCACTTAATTTCGTTGAACACATACGGTTTCGAGTGGCATCGCCACAGATTTCAGAGAACAGGCGCTACTCCTGGCACAGTATCGAACACTTAGTTTCAGATAGGACAATTAGTTTAAAATGGAACTAAGTTTCGCATCCGGAGTTTCCTCTCTCAGAAGGTCGACCACTTAGTTTCGTCGAACACATACGGTTTCGAGTAGCATCGCCACAGATTTCAGAGAACGGGCACTTCCCCTGGCACAGTATCGAACACTTAGTATCAAATAGAACAATTAGTTTAAAATGGAAATAAGCTTCGCATCTGGAGTTTCCTCTCTCAGAAGGTCGACCACTTAGAGTCGTCGATCACATACGGTTTAGAGTAGCATCGCCACTGATTTCAGAGAACAGGCGCTTCTCCTGGCACAGTATCGAACACTTAGTTTCAGGTAGAACAATTAGTTTAAAATGGAAATAAGCTTCGCATCTGGAGTTTCCTCTCCCACAAGGTCGACCGCTTAGTTTCGTCGAACACATACGGTTTCGAGTAGCATCGCCACAGATTTCAGGGAACAGGCGCTTCTCCTGGCACAGTATTGAACACTTAGTTTCAGATAGAACAATTAGTTTAAAATGGAATTAAGTTTCGCATCTGGAGTTACCTCTCTCACAAGGTCGACCACTTAATTTCGTTGAACACATACGGTTTCGAGTGGCATCGCCACAGTTTTCAGAGAACAGGCGCTTCTCCTGGCACAGTATCGAACACTTAGTATCAGATAGAACTATTAGTTTAAAATGGAACTAAGCTTCGCATCTGGAGTTTCCTCTCTCACAAGGTCGACCACTTAGTTTCGATGAACACATACGGTTTCGAGTAGCATCGCCACCGAATTCAGAGAACAGGCGCTTCTCCTGACGCAGTATCGAACACTCAGTTACAGATAGAACAATTAGTTTAAAATGGAACTAAGTTTCGCATCTGGAGTTTCTCCTCTCAGAAGGTCGACCACTTAGAGTCGTCGAACACATACGGTTTAGAGTAGCATCGCCACTGATTTCAGAGAACAGGCGCTTCCCCTGGCACAGTATCGAACACTTAGTTTCAGATAGAACAATTAGTTTAAAATGGAACTAAGTTTCGCATCTGGAGTTTCCTCTCCCACAACTTGGACCACTTAGTTTGGTCGAACACATACAGTTTCGAGTAGCATCGCCACAGTTCTCAGAGAACAGGCGCTTCTCCTGGCACAGTATCGAACACTTAGTTTCAGATAGAACAATTATTTAAAATGGAACTAAGTTTCGCATCTGGAGTTTCCTCTTTCACAAGGCGACCACTTAGTTTTGTCGAACACATACGGTTTCGAGTAGCATCGCCACAGATTTCAGAGAACAGGCGTTTCTCCTGGCAGAGTATCCATCACTTTGTTTCAGATAGAACAATTATTTTAAAATGGAACTAAGTTTCGCATTCGGAGTTTCCTCTCTCAGAAGGTCGACCACTTAGTATCGTCGAACACATACGGTTTCGAGTGGCATCGCCACAGATTTCAGAGAAAAGGCCCTTCTCCTGGCACAGTATCGAACACTTAGTTTCAGATGGAACATTTGGTTTAAAATGGAACTAAGTTTCGCATCTGGAGTTTCCTCTCTCACAATGTGGACCACTTAGTTTCGTCGAACACATACGGTTTCGAGAGGCATCGCCACAGATTTCAGAGAACAAGACCCTCTCCTGGCACAGTATCGGACACTTAGTTTCAGATGGAACATTTAGTTTAAAATTGAACTATGTTTCGCATCTGGAGTTTCCTCTCTCACAAGGTCGACCACTTAATTTCGTTGAACACATACGGTTTCGAGTGGCATCGCCACAGTTTTCAGAGAACATGCGCTTCTCCTGGCACAGTATCGAACACTTAGTATCAGATAGAACTATTAGTTTAAAATGGAAATAAGCTTCGCATCTGGAGTTTCCTCTCTCACAAGGTCGACCACTTAGAGTCGTCGATCACATACGGTTTAGAGTAGCATCGCCACTGATTTCAGAGAACAGGCGCTTCTCCTGGCACAGTATCGAACACTTAGTTTCAGGTAGAACAATTAGTTTAAAATGGAAATAAGCTTCGCATCTGGAGTTTCCTCTCCCACAAGGTCGACCGCTTAGTTTCGTCGAACACATACGGTTTCGAGTAGCATCGCCACAGATTTCAGGGAACAGGCGCTTCTCCTGGCACAGTATTGAACACTTAGTTTCAGATAGAACAATTAGTTTAAAATGGAATTAAGTTTCGCATCTGGAGTTTCCTCTCTCACAAGGTCGACCACTTAATTTCGTTGAACACATACGGTTTCGAGTGGCATCGCCACAGTTTTCAGAGAACAGGCGCTTCTCCTGGCACAGTATCGAACACTTAGTATCAGATAGAACTATTAGTTTAAAATGGAACTAAGCTTCGCATCTGGAGTTTCCTCTCTCACAAGGTCGACCACTTAGTTTCGATGAACACATACGGTTTCGAGTAGCATCGCCACCGAATTCAGAGAACAGGCGCTTCTCCTGACGCAGTATCGAACACTCAGTTACAGATAGAACAATTAGTTTAAAATGGAACTAAGTTTCGCATCTGGAGTTTCTTCTCTCAGAAGGTCGACCACTTAGAGTCGTCGAACACATACGGTTTAGAGTAGCATCGCCACAGATTTCAGAGAACAGGCGCTTCCCCTGGCACAGTATCGAACACTTAGTTTCAGATAGAACAATTAGTTTAAAATTGAACTATGTTTCGCATCTGGAGTTTCCTCTCTCACAAGGTCGACCACTTAATTTCGTTGAACACATACGGTTTCGAGTGGCATCGCCACAGTTTTCAGAGAACATGCGCTTCTCCTGGCACAGTATCGAACACTTAGTATCAGATAGAACTATTAGTTTAAAATGGAACTAAGCTTCGCATCTGGAGTTTCCTCTCTCACAAGGTCGACCACTTAGTTTCGATGAACACATACGGTTTCGAGTAGCATCGCCACCGATTTCAGAGAACAGGCGCTTCTCCTGACGCAGTATCGAACACTCAGTTACAGATAGAACAATTAGTTTAAAATGGAACTAAGTTTCGCATCTGGAGTTTCTTCTCTCAGAAGGTCGACCACTTAGAGTCGTCGAACACATACGGTTTAGAGTAGCATCGCCACTGATTTCAGAGAACAGGCGCTTCTCCAGGCACGGTATCGAACACTTAGTTTCAGGTAGAACAATTAGTTTAAAATGGAACTAAGTTTCGCATCTGGAGTTTCCTCTCCCACAACTTGGACCACTTAGTTTGGTCGAACACATACAGTTTCGAGTAGCATCGCCACAGTTCTCAGAGAACAGGCGCTTCTCCTGGCACAGTATCGAACACTTAGTTTCAGATAGAACAATTATTTAAAATGGAACTAAGTTTCGCATCTGGATTTTCCTCTTTCACAAGGCGACCACTTAGTTTTGTCGAACACATACGGTTTCGAGTAGCATCGCCACAGATTTCAGAGAACAGGCGTTTCTCCTGGCAGAGTATCCATCACTTTGTTTCAGATAGAACAATTATTTTAAAATGGAACTAAGTTTCGCATTCGGAGTTTCCTCTCTCAGAAGGTCGACCACTTAGTATCGTCGAACACATACGGTTTCGAGTGGCATCGCCACAGATTTCAGAGAAAAGGCCCTTCTCCTGGCACAGTATCGAACACTTAGTTTCAGATGGAACATTTGGTTTAAAATGGAACTAAGTTTCGCATCTGGAGTTTCCTCTCTCACAATGTGGACCACTTAGTTTCGTCGAACACATACGGTTTCGAGAGGCATCGCCACAGATTTCAGAGAACAAGACCCTCTCCTGGCACAGTATCGGACACTTAGTTTCAGATGGAACATTTAGTTTAAAATTGAACTATGTTTCGCATCTGGAGTTTCCTCTCTCACAAGGTCGACCACTTAGTTTCGTCGAACACATACGGTTTCGAGTAGCATCGCCACAGATTTCAGACAACGGGCGCTTCTCCTGGCACAGTATCGAACACTTAGTTTCAGGTAGAACAATTAGTTTAAAATGGAAATAAGCTTCGCAAATGGAGATTCCTCTCTCACAAGGTCAACCACTTAGTTTCGTCGAACATATACGGTTTCCAGTAGCATCGCCAAAGATTTCAGAGAACAGGCGCTTCTCCTGGCACAGCATCGAACACTTAGTATCAGAGAGAACTATTAGTTTAAAATGGAACTAAGTTTCGCATCTGGAGTTTCCTCTCTCACGAGGTCGGCCACTTAGTATCGTCGAACACATACGGTTTCGAGTGGCATCACACAGATTTCAGAGAACAGGAGCTTCTCCTGTCACAGTATCGAACAGTTAGTTTCAGATAGAACAATTAGTTTAAAATGGAACTAAGTTTCGCATCCGGAGTTTCCTCTCTCAGAAGGTCGACCACTTAGTTTCGTCGAACACATACGGTTTCGAGTAGCATCGCCACAGATTTCAGAGAACGGGCACTTCCCCTGGCACAGTATCGAACACTTAGTATCCGATAGAACAATTAGTTTAAAATGGAAATATGCTTCGCATCTGGAGTTTCCTCTCTCACAAGGTCGACAACTTAGTTTCGTGGAACACATACGCTTTCGAGTAACATCGCCACAGATTTCAGAGAACAGGCGCTCCCTCCTAGCACTGTATCGGGCACATAGTTTTAGATAGAACAATTAGTTTAAAATGGAACTAAGTTTCGCATCTGGATTTTCCTCTTTCACAAGGCGACCACTTAGTTTTGTCGAACACATACGGTTTCGAGTAGCATCGCCACAGATTTCAGAGAACAGGCGTTTCTCCTGGCAGAGTATCCATCACTTTGTTTCAGATAGAACAATTATTTTAAAATGGAACTAAGTTTCGCATTCGGAGTTTCCTCTCTCAGAAGGTCGACCACTTAGTATCGTCGAACACATACGGTTTCGAGTGGCATCGCCACAGATTTCAGAGAAAAGGCCCTTCTCCTGGCACAGTATCGAACACTTAGTTTCAGATGGAACATTTGGTTTAAAATGGAACTAAGTTTCGCATCTGGAGTTTCCTCTCTCACAATGTGGACCACTTAGTTTCGTCGAACACATACGGTTTCGAGAGGCATCGCCACAGATTTCAGAGAACAAGACCCTCTCCTGGCACAGTATCGGACACTTAGTTTCAGATGGAACATTTAGTTTAAAATTGAACTATGTTTCGCATCTGGAGTTTCCTCTCTCACAAGGTCGACCACTTAGTTTCGTCGAACACATACGGTTTCGAGTAGCATCGCCACAGATTTCAGACAACGGGCGCTTCTCCTGGCACAGTATCGAACACTTAGTTTCAGGTAGAACAATTAGTTTAAAATGGAAATAAGCTTCGCAAATGGAGATTCCTCTCTCACAAGGTCAACCACTTAGTTTCGTCGAACATATACGGTTTCCAGTAGCATCGCCAAAGATTTCAGAGAACAGGCGCTTCTCCTGGCACAGCATCGAACACTTAGTATCAGAGAGAACTATTAGTTTAAAATGGAACTAAGTTTCGCATCTGGAGTTTCCTCTCTCACGAGGTCGGCCACTTAGTATCGTCGAACACATACGGTTTCGAGTGGCATCACACAGATTTCAGAGAACAGGAGCTTCTCCTGTCACAGTATCGAACAGTTAGTTTCAGATAGAACAATTAGTTTAAAATGGAACTAAGTTTCGCATCCGGAGTTTCCTCTCTCAGAAGGTCGACCACTTAGTTTCGTCGAACACATACGGTTTCGAGTAGCATCGCCACAGATTTCAGAGAACGGGCACTTCCCCTGGCACAGTATCGAACACTTAGTATCCGATAGAACAATTAGTTTAAAATGGAAATATGCTTCGCATCTGGAGTTTCCTCTCTCACAAGGTCGACAACTTAGTTTCGTGGAACACATACGCTTTCGAGTAACATCGCCACAGATTTCAGAGAACAGGCGCTCCCTCCTAGCACTGTATCGGGCACATAGTTTTAGGTAGAACAATTAGTTTAAAATGGGACTAAATTTCGCATCTGGAGTTTCCTCTCTCAGAAGGCGGCCACTTAGTTTCGTGGAACACATTCGGTTTCGAGTAGCATCGCCACAGATTTCAGAGAACAGGCGCTTCTCCTGGCATAGTATCGAACACTTAGCTTCAGGTAGAACAATTAGTTTAAAATGGCACTATGTTTCTCGTCTGGAGTTTCCTCTGTCACAAGGTCGACCACTCAGTTTCGTCGAACACATACCGTTTCGAGTGGTATCGCCACAGGTTTCACAGAACGGGCGCTTCTCCTGGCACAGTATCGAACACTTAGTTTCAGAGAGAACAATTCATTTAAAATGGAACTATGTTTCGCATCTGTAGTTTCCTCTCCCACAAGGTCGGCCACTTAGTTTCGTCGAACACATAAGGTTTCGAGTGGCATCGCCACAGATTTCAGAGAACAGGCGCTTCGCCTGGCACAGTATCGAACACTTAGTTTCAGATAGAACAATTTGTTTAAAATGGAACTAAGTTTCGCATCTGGAGTTTCCTCTCCCACAAGGTCGACCACTTAGTTTCGTCGAACACATACGGTTTCGAGGAGCATCGCCACAGGTTTCACAGAACGGGCGCTTCTCCTGGCACAGTATCGAACACTTAGTTTCAGAGAGAACAATTCATTTAAAATGGAACTATGTTTCGCATCTGTAGTTTCCTCTCCCACAAGGTCGGCCACTTAGTTTCGTCGAACACATAAGGTTTCGAGTGGCATCGCCACAGATTTCAGAGAACAGGCGCTTCGCCTGGCACAGTATCGAACACTTAGTTTCAGATAGAACAATTAGTTTAAAATGGAACTAAGTTTCGCATCCGGAGTTTCCTCTCTCAGAAGGTCGACCACTTAGTTTCGTCGAACACATACGGTTTCGAGTAGCATCGCCACAGATTTCAGAGAACGGGCACTTCCCCTGGCACAGTATCGAACACTTAGTATCCGATAGAACAATTAGTTTAAAATGGAAATATGCTTCGCATCTGGAGTTTCCTCTCTCACAAGGTCGACAACTTAGTTTCGTGGAACACATACGCTTTCGAGTAACATCGCCACAGATTTCAGAGAACAGGCGCTCCCTCCTAGCACTGTATCGGGCACATAGTTTTAGATAGAACAATTAGTTTAAAATGGGACTAAATTTCGCATCTGGAGTTTCCTCTCTCAGAAGGCGGCCACTTAGTTTCGTGGAACACATTCGGTTTCGAGTAGCATCGCCACAGATTTCAGAGAACAGGCGCTTCTCCTGGCATAGTATCGAACACTTAGCTTCAGGTAGAACAATTAGTTTAAAATGGCACTATGTTTCTCGTCTGGAGTTTCCTCTGTCACAAGGTCGACCACTCAGTTTCGTCGAACACAGACCGTTTCGAGTGGTATCGCCACAGGTTTCACAGAACGGGCGCTTCTCCTGGCACAGTATCGAACACTTAGTTTCAGAGAGAACAATTCATTTAAAATGGAACTATGTTTCGCATCTGTAGTTTCCTCTCCCACAAGGTCGGCCACTTAGTTTCGTCGAACACATAAGGTTTCGAGTGGCATCGCCACAGATTTCAGAGAACAGGCGCTTCGCCTGGCACAGTATCGAACACTTAGTTTCAGATAGAACAATTTGTTTGAAATGGAACTAAGTTTCGCATCTGGAGTTTCCTCTCCCACAAGGTCGACCACTTAGTTTCCTCGAACACATACGGTTTCGAGGAGCATCGCCACAGATTTCAGAGAACAGGCGCTTCCCCTGGCACAGTATCGAACACTTAGTTTCAGATCGAACAATTAGTTTAAAATGGAACTAAGTTTCGCATCTGGAGTTTCCTCTCTCACAAGGTCGACCACTTAGTTTCGACGAACACATACGGTTTCGAGTGGCATCGCCACAGATTTCAGAGAACAGGCGCTTCGCCTGGCACAGTATCGAACACTTATTTCAGACAGAACAATTAGTTTAAAATGAAACTATGTTTCGCATCTGGAGTATCCTCTCTCACAAGATCAATCACTTAGTTTCGTCGAACACATACGGTTTCGAGTGGAATCGCCATACATTTCAGAGAACAGGCGCTTCTCCTGGCACAGTATCGAACACTTAGTTTCAGATAGAACAATTAGTTTAAAATGTAACTATGTTTCGCATCTGGAGTTTCCTCTCTCAGAAGGCGGCCACTTAGTTTCGTGGAACATATTCGGTTTCGAGTAGCATCGCCACAGATTTCAGAGAACAGGCGCTTCTCCTGGCATAGTATCGAACACTTAGCTTCAGATAGAGCAATTAGGTTTAAATGGAACTAAGTTTCGCATCTGGAGTTTCCTCTCTCACAAGGTCGACAATTTAGATTCGTCGAACACATACGGTTTCGAGTAGCATCGCCACTGATTTCAGAGAACAGGCGCTTCGCCTGGCACAGTATCGAACACTTTCAGATAGAACAATTAGTTTAAAATGGAACTAAGTTCCGCATCTGGAGTTTCCTCTCTCACAAGGTCGGCCATTTAGTTTCGTCGAACACATACGGTTTCGAGTGGCATCGCCACAGATTTCAGAGAACAGGCGCTTCTCCTGGCACAGTATCGAACACTTATTTTCAGATAGAACAATTAGTTTAAAATGGAACTGAGTTTCGCATCTGGAGTTTCCTCTCTCACAAATTCGACAATTTAGATTCGTCGAACACATACGGTTTCGAGTAGCATCGCCACTGATTTCAGAGAACAGGCGCTTCGCCTGGCACAGTATCGAACACTTTCAGATAGAACAATTAGTTTAAAATGGAACTAAGTTCCGCATCTGGAGTTTCCTCTCTCGCAAGGTCGGCCATTTAGTTTCGTCGAACACATACGGTTTCGAGTGGCATCGCCACAGATTTCAGAGAACAGGTGCTTCTCCTAGCACAGTATCGAACACTTTCAGATAGAACAATTAATTTAAAATGGAACTATGTTTCGCATCTGGAGTTTCCTCTCTAACAAGGTCGGCCACTTAGTTTCGTCGAACACTTACGGTTTCGAGTGGCATCGACACAGATTTCAGAGAACAGGCGCTTCTCCTGGCACAGTATCGAACACTTAGTTTCGGATAGATCAATTAGTTTAAAGTGGAACTAAATTTCGCTTCTGGAGTTTCCTCTCTCACAAGGTCGACCACTTAGTTTCGTCGAACACATACGGTTTCGAGTGGTATCGCCACAGATTTCGCAGAACAGGCGCTTCTCCTGGCACTTTATCGAACACTTAGTTTCAGATAGAACAATTAGTTTAAAATGGAACTATGTTTCGCATCTGGAGTTTCCTTACTCACAAGGTCGGCCACTTAGTTTCGTCGAACACATACGGTTTCGAGTGGCATCGCCACAGATTTCAGAGAACAGGCGCTTCTCCTGGCAGAGTATCGAACACTTAGTTTCAGATGGAACAATTAGTTTAAAATGGAACTAAGTTTGGCATCTGGAGTTTCCTCTCTCACAAGGTCGACCAATTCGATTCGTCGAACACATACGGTTTCGAGTGGCATCGCCACAGATTTCCGAGAACAGGCGCTTCTGCTGGCACAGTATCGAACACTTAGTGTCAGATAGTACAATTAGTTTAAAATGGTACTAAGTTTCGCATCTGGAGTTTCCTCTCTCACAAGGTCGACCACTTAGTTTCGTCGAACACATACGGTTTCGAGTAGCATCGCCACAGATTTCAGAGAACAGGCCCTTCTCCTGGCACATTATCGAACACTTAGTTTCAGATAGAACAATTAGTTTTAAATGAAACTATGTTTCGCATCTGGAGTATCCTCCCTCACAAGGTCGACCACTTAGTTTCGTCGTACACATACGGTTTGGAGTGGTATCGCCACAGATTTCGCAGAACAGGCGCTTGTCCTGGCACATTATCGAACACTTAGCTTCAGATAGCACAGTAAGTTTTAAATGAAACTAAGTTCCACTTCTGGAGTTTCCACTCTCCCAAGGCCGACAACTTAGTTTCGTCGAACACATACGGTTTCGAGTGGCATCGCCACAGATTTCAGAGAACAGGCGCTTCTCCTGGCACAGTATCGAACACTTAGTTTCAGATAGAACAATTAGTTTAAAATGGAACTATGTTTCGCTCCTGGAGTTTCCTCTCTCACAAGGTCGACCACTTAGTTTCGCCGAACACATACGGTTTCGAGTAGCATCGCCACAGATTTCAGAGAGCAGGCGCTTCTCCTGGCACAGTATCGAACACTTATTAAAGACAGAACAATTTGTTTAAAATGTAACTATGTTTCGCATCTGGAGTATCCTCCCTCACAAGGTGGACCACTTAGTTTCGTCGCACACATACGGTTTCGAGTGGCATCGCCACAGATTTCAGAGAACAGGCGCCTCGCCTGGCAGAGTATCGAACACTTAGTTTCAGATAGAAAAATTTGTTTAAAATGGAACTAAGTTTCGCATCTGGAGATTCCTCTCCCACAAGGTCGACCAATTAGTTTCGTTGAACACATACTGTATCGAGTAGCATCGCGACAGATTTCAGAGAGCAGGCGCTTCGCCTGGCACAGTATGGAACACTTTCAGATAGAACAATTTGTTTAAAATGGAACTAAGTTTCGCATCTGGAGATTCCTCTCCCACAAGGTCGACCAATTAGTTTCGTTGAACACATACGGTTTCGAGTAGCATCGCCACAGATTTCAGAGAGCAGGCGCTTCGCCTGGCACAGTATCGAACACTTATTTCAGACAGAACAACTAGTTTAAAGTGGAACTATATTTCGCATTTGTAGTATCCTCTTTCACAAGATCAACCACTTAGTATCGTCGAACATGTACGGTTTCGAGTGGTATCGCCACACATTTCAGAGAACAGGCGCTTCTCCTGGCACAGTATCGAACACTTAGTTTCAGATAGAACAATTTGTTTAAAATGGAAATAAGTTTCACATTTGGAGATTCCTCTCGCACAAGGTCGACCAATTAGTTTGGTTGAACCCACACGGTTTCGAGTAGCATCGCCACAGATTTCAGAGAGCTGGCTCTTCGCCTGGCACAGTATCGAACACTTATTTCAGACAGAACAATTAGTTTAAAATGGAACTATATTTCGCATCTGTAGTATCCTCTCTCACAAGATCAACCACTTAGTTTCGTCGAACACGTACGGTTTCGAGTGGCATCGCCACACATTTCAGAGAACAGGCGCTTCTCCTGGCACATTATGGAACACTTAGTTTCAGATAGAACAATTAGGTTAAAATGGAATTAAGTTTTGCATCTGGAGTTTCCTCTCCCACAAGGTCGACCACTTAGTTTCCTGGAACACATACGGTTTGGAGTAGCATCGTCACAGATTTCAGAGAACAGGCACTTCTCCTGGCACAGTATCGAACACTTAGTCTCAGATAGAACAATTAATTTAAAATGGAACTATGTTTCGCATCTGGAGTATCCTCTCTCACAAGGTCGTCCACTTAGTTTCGTCGAACACATACGGTTTCGAGTGGCATCGCCAGACATTACAGAGAACTGGCGCTTCTCCTGGCACAGTATCGAACACTTAGTTTCAGATAGAACAATTTGTTTAAAATGGAACTAAGTTTCGCTTCTGGAGATTCCTCTCCCACAAGGTCGACCAATTAGTTTCGTTGAACACATACTGTATCGAGTAGCATCGCGACACATTTCAGAGAGCAGGCGCTTCGCCTGGCACAGTATCGAACACTTTCAGATAGAACAATTTGTTTAAAATGGAACTAAGTTTCGCATCTGGAGATTCCTCTCCCACAAGGTCGACCAATTAGTTTCGTTGAACACATACGGTTTCGAGTAGCATCGCCACAGATTTCAGAGAGCAGGCGCTTCGCCTGGCACAGTATCGAACACTTATTTCAGACAGAACAACTAGTTTAAAGTGGAACTATATTTCGCATTTGTAGTATCCTCTTTCACAAGATCAACCACTTAGTATCGTCGAACATGTACGGTTTCGAGTGGTATCGCCACACATTTCAGAGAACAGGCGCTTCTCCTGGCACAGTATCGAACACTTAGTTTCAGATAGAACAATTTGTTTAAAATGGAAATAAGTTTCACATTTGGAGATTCCTCTCGCACAAGGTCGACCAATTAGTTTGGTTGAACCCACACGGTTTCGAGTAGCATCGCCACAGATTTCAGAGAGCTGGCTCTTCGCCTGGCACAGTATCGAACACTTATTTCAGACAGAACAATTAGTTTAAAATGGAACTATATTTCGCATCTGTAGTATCCTCTCTCACAAGATCAACCACTTAGTTTCGTCGAACACGTACGGTTTCGAGTGGCATCGCCACACATTTCAGAGAACAGGCGCTTCTCCTGGCACATTATGGAACACTTAGTTTCAGATAGAACAATTAGGTTAAAATGGAATTAAGTTTTGCATCTGGAGTTTCCTCTCCCACAAGGTCGACCACTTAGTTTCCTGGAACACATACGGTTTGGAGTAGCATCGTCACAGATTTCAGAGAACAGGCACTTCTCCTGGCACAGTATCGAACACTTAGTCTCAGATAGAACAATTAATTTAAAATGGAACTATGTTTCGCATCTGGAGTATCCTCTCTCACAAGGTCGTCCACTTAGTTTCGTCGAACACATACGGTTTCGAGTGGCATCGCCAGACATTACAGAGAACTGGCGCTTCTCCTGGCACAGTATCGAACACTTAGTTTCAGATAGAACAATTTGTTTAAAATGGAACTAAGTTTCGCATCTGGAGATTCCTCTCCCACAAGGTCGACCAATTAGTTTCGTTGAACACATACGGTTTCGAGTAGAATCGTCACAGATTTCATAGAAAAGGCGCTTCTCCTGGAACAGTATCGAACACTTATTTCAGACAGAACAATTAGTTTTAAATGGAACTATATTTCGCATCTGTAGTATCCTCTCTCACAAGGTCGGCCACTTAGTATCGTCAAACACATACGGTTTCGAGTGGCATCGCCACAGATTTCAGAGAACAGGCGCTTCTCCTGGCACAGTATCGAACGCTTAGTATCAGATAGAACAATTACTTTCAAAATGGAACTATGTTTCGCATTTGGAGTTTCCTGTCTCACAAGGTGGACCACTTAGTATCGTCGAACACATACGGTTTCGAGTAGTATCGCCACAGATTTCGCAGAACGGGAGTTTCTCCTGGCACAGTATCGAACACTTAGTTTCAGATAGAACAATTAGTTTAAAATGCAACTATGTTTCGCATCTGGAATTTCCTCTCTCACAAGTTCGGCCACTTAGTATCGTCGATCACATACGGTTTCGAGTGGTATCGCAACAGATTTCAGAGGACAGGCGCTTGTCCTGGCACAGTATCGAACACTTAGCTTCAGATGGAACAATTAGTTTTAAATGGAACTAAGTTTCGCATCTGGAGTTTCCTCTTTCACAAGGCGACCACTTAGTTTCGTCGAACACAGACGGTTTCGATTGGCATCGCCACAGATTTCAGAGAACAGGCGCTTCTCCTGGCACAGTATCGAACACTTAGTTTCAGATGGGACAATTAGTTTTAAAGGGAACTAAGTTTCGCATCTGGAGTTTCCTCTTTCACAAAGCGACCACTTAGTTTCGTCGAACACATACGGTTTCGAGTGGTATCGCCACAGATTTCGCCGAACGCGAGTTTCTCCTGGCAAAGTATCGACCACTTAGTTTCCTCGAACACATACGGTTTCGAGTAGCATCCCCACAGATTTCAGAGAACAGGCGCTTCTCCTGGCACTGTATCGAACACTTAGTTTCAGATAGAACAATTTCTTTAAAATGGAACTAAGTTTCGCATCTGGAGTTTCCTCTCCCACAAGGTCGACCACTTAGTTTCGTCGAACATATACGGTTTCGAGTGGCATCGCCACGGATTTCAGAGAACAGGCGCTTCCCCTGGCACAGTATCGAACGCTTAGTTTCCGATAGAACAGTTAGTTTAAAATGAAACTAAGTTTGGCATCTGGAGTTTCCTCTCCCACAAGGTCGACCACTTAGTTTCGTCGAACACATACGGTTTCGAGTAGCATCGCGACAGATATCAGAGAACAGGCGCTTCTCCTGGCACAGTATCGAACACTTTCAGATAGAACAATTAGTTTAAAATGGAACTAAGTTTCGCATCTGGAGTTTCCTCTCTCACAAGGTCGGCCACTTAGTTTCGTCGAACACATACGGTTTCGATTGGCATCGCCACAGATTTCAGAGAAGAGGCGTTTCTCCTGGCACAGTATCGAACACTTAGTTTCGGATAGAATAATTAGTTTAAAATGGAACTAAGTTTGGCATCTGGAATTTCCTCTCTCACAAGGTCGGCCACTTAGTATCGTCAAACACATACGGTTTCGAGTGGCATCGCCACAGATTTCAGAGAACAGGCACTTCTCCTGGCACAGTATCGGACACATAGTTTCAGATAGAACAAATAGTTTAAAATGGTACTAAGTTTCGCATCTGGAGATTCCTCTCCCACAAGGTCGACCAATTAGTTTCGTTGAACACATACGGTTTCGAGTAGCATCGCCACAGATTTCAGAGAGCAGGCGCTTCGCCTGGCACAGTATCGAACACTTATTTCAGATAGAACAATTAGTTTAAAATGGAACTATATTTCGCATCTGTAGTATCCTCTCTCACAAGATCAACCACTTAGTTTCGTCGAACACGTACGTTTTCGAGTGGTATCATCACACATTTCAGAGAACAGGCGCTTCTCCTGGCACAGTATCGAACACTTAGTTTCAGATAGAACAATTTGTTTAAAATGGAACTAAGTTTCACATCTGGAGTTTCCTCTCCCACAAGGTCGACCACTTAGTTTCGTCGAACATATACGGTTTCGAGTGGCATCGCCACGGATTTCAGAGAACAGGCGCTTCCCCTGGCACAGTATCGAACGCTTAGTTTCCGATAGAACAGTTAGTTTAAAATGAAACTAAGTTTGGCATCTGGAGTTTCCTCTCCCACAAGGTCGACCACTTAGTTTCGTCGAACACATACGGTTTCGAGTAGCATCGCGACAGATATCAGAGAACAGGCGCTTCTCCTGGCACAGTATCGAACACTTTCAGATAGAACAATTAGTTTAAAATGGAACTAAGTTTCGCATCTGGAGTTTCCCCTCTCACAAGGCGGCCACTTAGTTTCGTGGAAAACATTCGGTTTCGAGTAGCATCGCCACAGATTTCAGAGAACAGGCGCTTCTTGTGGCACAGTATCGAACACTTAGTTTCAGATAGAACAATTAATTTAAAATGGAACTAAGTTTCGCATCTGTAGTTTCCTCTCTCACAAGGTCGGCCACTTAGTTTCGTCGAACACATACGGTTTAGAGTAGCATCGTCACACATTTCAGAGAACAGGCACTTCTCCTGGCACAGTATCGGACACATAGTTTCAGATAGAACAAATAGTTTAAAATGGTACTAAGTTTCGCATCTGGAGTTTCCTCCCTCACAAGGCGGCCACTTAGTTTCGTGGAAAACATTCGGTTTCGAGTAGCATCGCCACAGATTTCAGAGAACAGGCGCTTCTCCTGGCACAATATCGAACACTTAGTTTCAGATAGAACAATTAGTTTAAAATGGAACTAAGTTTCGCATCTGGAGTTTCCTCTCTCACAAGTTCGACCACTTAGTTTCGTCGACCACATACGGATTCGAGTGGCATCGTCACACATTTCAGAGAACAGGCACTTCTCCTGGCACAGTATCGGACACATAGTTTCAGATAGAACAAATAGTTTAAAATGGTACTAAGTTTCGCATCTGGAGTTTCCTCCCTCACAAGGCGGCCACTTAGTTTCGTGGAAAACATTCGGTTTCGAGTAGCATCGCCACAGATTTCAGAGAACAGGCGCTTCTTGTGGCACAGTATGGAACACTTAGTTTCAGATAGAACAATTAATTTAAAATGGAACTAAGTTTCGCATCTGTAGTTTCCTCTCTCACAAGGTCGGCCACTTAGTTTCGTCGAACACATACGGTTTCGAGTAGGCATCGTCACACATTTCAGAGAACAGGCACTTCTCCTGGCACAGTATCGGACACATAGTTTCAGATAGAACAAATAGTTTAAAATGGTACTAAGTTTCGCATCTGGAGTTTCCTCCCTCACAAGGCGGCCACTTAGTTTCGTGGAAAACATTCGGTTTCGAGTAGCATCGCCA
Organism: Nysson spinosus; assembly: GCA_910591585.2. Classification (NCBI taxonomy): domain Eukaryota; kingdom Metazoa; phylum Arthropoda; class Insecta; order Hymenoptera; family Crabronidae; genus Nysson; species Nysson spinosus. Next base: position 1,791,445 of record CAJUYC020000091.1, on the reverse strand, counting down.
CAGATTTCAGAGAACAGGCGCTTCTTGTGGCACAGTATCGAACACTTAGTTTCAGATAGAACAATTAATTTAAAATGGAACTAAATTTCGCATCTGTAGTTTCCTCTCTCACAAGGTCGGCCACTTAGTTTCGTCGAACACATACGGTTTCGAGTAGGCATCGTCACACATTTCAGAGAACAGGCACTTCTCCTGGCACAGTATCGGACACATAGTTTCAGATAGAACAAATAGTATAAAATGGTACTAAGTTTCGCATCTGGAGGTTCCTCCCTCAAAAGGCGGCCACTTAGTTTCGTGGAAAACATTCCGTTTCGAGTAGCATCGCCACAGATTTCAGAGAACAGGCGCTTCTTGTGGCACAGTATCGAACACTTAGTTTCAGATAGAACAATTAATTTAAAATGGAACTAACTTTCGCATCTGGAGTTTCCTCCCTCACAAGGCGGCCACTTAGTTTCGTGGAAAACATTCGGTTTCGAGTAGCATCGCCACAGATTTCAGAGAACAGGCGCTTCTTGTGGCACAGTATCGAACACTTAGTTTCAGATAGAACAATTAATTTAAAATGGAACTAAGTTTCGCATCTGTAGTTTCCTCTCTCACAAGGTCGGCCACTTAGTTTCGTCGAACACATACGGTTTCGAGTAGGCATCGTCACACATTTCAGAGAACAGGCTCTTCTCCTGGCACAGTATCGGACACATAGTTTCAGATAGAACAAATAGTTTAAAATGGTACTAAGTTTCGCATCTGGAGTTTCCTCCCTCACAAGGCGGCCACTTAGTTTCGTGGAAAACATTCGGTTTCGAGTAGCATCGCCACAGATTTCAGAGAACAGGCGCTTCTTGTGGCACAGTATCGAACACTTAGTTTCAGATAGAACAATTAATTTAAAATGGAACTAAGTTTCGCATCTGGAGTTTCCTCCCTCACAAGGCGGCCACTTAGTTTCGTGGAAAACATTCGGTTTCGAGTAGCATCGCCACAGATTTCAGAGAACAGGCGCTTCTTGTGGCACAGTATCGAACACTTAGTTTCAGATAGAACAATTAATTTAAAATGGAACTAAGTTTCGCATCTGTAGTTTCCTCTCTCACAAGGTCGGCCACTTAGTTTCGTCGAACACATACGGTTTCGAGTAGGCATCGTCACACATTTCAGAGAACAGGCACTTCTCCTGGCACAGTATCGGACACATAGTTTCAGATAGAACAAATAGTTTAAAATGGTACTAAGTTTCGCATCTGGAGTTTCCTCCCTCACAAGGCGGCCACTTAGTTTCGTGGAAAACATTCGGTTTCGAGTAGCATCGCCACAGATTTCAGAGAACAGGCGCTTCTTGTGGCACAGTATCGAACACTTAGTTTCAGATAGAACAATTAATTTAAAATGGAACTAAGTTTCGCATCTGTAGTTTCCTCTCTCACAAGGTCGGCCACTTAGTTTCGTCGAACACATACGGTTTCGAGTAGGCATCGTCACACATTTCAGAGAACAGGCACTTCTCCTGGCACAGTATCGGACACATAGTTTCAGATAGAACAAATAGTTTAAAATGGTACTAAGTTTCGCATCTGGAGATTCCTCCCTCACAAGGCGGCCACTTAGTTTCGTGGAAAACATTCGGTTTCGAGTAGCATCGCCACAGATTTCAGAGAACAGGCGCTTCTCCTGGCACAATATCGAACACTTAGTTTCAGATAGAACAATTAGTTTAAAATGGAACTAAGTTTCGCATCTGGAGTTTCCTCTCTCACAAGTTCGACCACTTAGTTTCGTCGAACACATACGGATTCGAGTGGCATCGTCACACATTTCAGAGAACAGGCACTTCTCCTGGCACAGTATCGGACACATAGTTTCAGATAGAACAAATAGTTTAAAATGGTACTAAGTTTCGCATCTGGAGTTTCCTCCCTCACAAGGCGGCCACTTAGTTTCGTGGAAAACATTCGGTTTCGAGTAGCATCGCCACAGATTTCAGAGAACAGGCGCTTCTTGTGGCACAGTATCGAACACTTAGTTTCAGATAGAACAATTAATTTAAAATGGAACTAAGTTTCGCATCTGTAGTTTCCTCTCTCACAAGGTCGGCCACTTAGTTTCGTCGAACACATACGGTTTCGAGTAGGCATCGTCACACATTTCAGAGAACAGGCACTTCTCCTGGCACAGTATCGGACACATAGTTTCAGATAGAACAAATAGTTTAAAATGGTACTAAGTTTCGCATCTGGAGTTTCCTCCCTCACAAGGCGGCCACTTAGTTTCGTGGAAAACATTCGGTTTCGAGTAGCATCGCCACAGATTTCAGAGAACAGGCGCTTCTTGTGGCACAGTATCGAACACTTAGTTTCAGATAGAACAATTAATTTAAAATGGAACTAAATTTCGCATCTGTAGTTTCCTCTCTCACAAGGTCGGCCACTTAGTTTCGTCGAACACATACGGTTTCGAGTAGGCATCGTCACACATTTCAGAGAACAGGCACTTCTCCTGGCACAGTATCGGACACATAGTTTCAGATAGAACAAATAGTATAAAATGGTACTAAGTTTCGCATCTGGAGGTTCCTCCCTCACAAGGCGGCCACTTAGTTTCGTGGAAAACATTCGGTTTCGAGTAGCATCGCCACAGATTTCAGAGAACAGGCGCTTCTTGTGGCACAGTATCGAACACTTAGTTTCAGATAGAACAATTAATTTAAAATGGAACTAACTTTCGCATCTGGAGTTTCCTCCCTCACAAGGCGGCCACTTAGTTTCGTGGAAAACATTCGGTTTCGAGTAGCATCGCCACAGATTTCAGAGAACAGGCGCTTCTTGTGGCACAGTATCGAACACTTAGTTTCAGATAGAACAATTAATTTAAAATGGAACTAAGTTTCGCATCTGTAGTTTCCTCTCTCACAAGGTCGGCCACTTAGTTTCGTCGAACACATACGGTTTCGAGTAGGCATCATCACACATTTCAGAGAACAGGCTCTTCTCCTGGCACAGTATCGGACACATAGTTTCAGATAGAACAAATAGTTTAAAATGGTACTAAGTTTCGCATCTGGAGTTTCCTCCCTCACAAGGCGGCCACTTAGTTTCGTGGAAAACATTCGGTTTCGAGTAGCATCGCCACAGATTTCAGAGAACAGGCGCTTCTTGTGGCACAGTATCGAACACTTAGTTTCAGATAGAACAATTAGTTTAAAATGGAACTAAGTTTCGCATCTGGAGTTTCCTCCCTCACAAGGCGGCCACTTAGTTTCGTGGAAAACATTCGGTTTCGAGTAGCATCGCCACAGATTTCAGAGAACAGGCGCTTCTTGTGGCACAGTATCGAACACTTAGTTTCAGATAGAACAATTAATTTAAAATGGAACTAAGTTTCGCATCTGTAGTTTCCTCTCTCACAAGGTCGGCCACTTAGTTTCGTCGAACACATACGGTTTCGAGTAGGCATCGTCACACATTTCAGAGAACAGGCACTTCTCCTGGCACAGTATCGGACACATAGTTTCAGATAGAACAAATAGTTTAAAATGGTACTAAGTTTCGCATCTGGAGTTTCCTCCCTCACAAGGCGGCCACTTAGTTTCGTGGAAAACATTCGGTTTCGAGTAGCATCGCCACAGATTTCAGAGAACAGGCGCTTCTTGTGGCACAGTATCGAACACTTAGTTTCAGATAGAACAATTAATTTAAAATGGAACTAACTTTCGCATCTGTAGTTTCCTCTCTCACAAGGTCGGCCACTTAGTTTCGTCGAACACATACGGTTTCGAGTAGGCATCGTCACACATTTCAGAGAACAGGCACTTCTCCTGGCACAGTATCGGACACATAGTTTCAGATAGAACAAATAGTTTAAAATGGTACTAAGTTTCGCATCTTGAGTTTCCTCCCTCACAAGGCGGCCACTTAGTTTCGTGGAAAACATTCGGTTTCGAGTAGCATCGCCACAGATTTCAGAGAACAGGCGCTTCTCCTGGCACAATATCGAACACTTAGTTTCAGATAGAACAATTAGTTTAAAATGGAACTAAGTTTCGCATCTGGAGTTTCCTCTCTCACAAGTTCGACCACTTAGTTTCGTCGACCACATACGGATTCGAGTGGCATCGTCACACATTTCAGAGAACAGGCACTTCTCCTGGCACAGTATCGGACACATAGTTTCAGATAGAACAAATAGTTTAAAATGGTACTAAGTTTCGCATCTGGAGTTTCCTCCCTCACAAGGCGGCCACTTAGTTTCGTGGAAAACATTCGGTTTCGAGTAGCATCGCCACAGATTTCAGAGAACAGGCGCTTCTTGTGGCACAGTATCGAACACTTAGTTTCAGATAGAACAATTAATTTAAAATGGAACTAAGTTTCGCATCTGTAGTTTCCTCTCTCACAAGGTCGGCCACTTAGTTTCGTCGAACACATACGATTTCGAGTAGGCATCGTCACACATTTCAGAGAACAGGCACTTCTCCTGGCACAGTATCGGACACATAGTTTCAGATAGAACAAATAGTTTAAAATGGTACTAAGTTTCGCATCTGGAGTTTCCTCCCTCACAAGGCGGCCACTTAGTTTCGTGGAAAACATTCGGTTTCGAGTAGCATCGCCACAGATTTCAGAGAACAGGCGCTTCTTGTGGCACAGTATCGAACACTTAGTTTCAGATAGAACAATTAATTTAAAATGGAACTAAGTTTCGCATCTGTAGTTTCCTCTCTCACAAGGTCGGCCACTTAGTTTCGTCGAACACATACGGTTTCGAGTAGGCATCGTCACACATTTCAGAGAACAGGCACTTCTCCTGGCACAGTATCGGACACATAGTTTCAGATAGAACAAATAGTTTAAAATGGTACTAAGTTTCGCATCTGGAGTTTCCTCCCTCACAAGGCGGCCACTTAGTTTCGTGGAAAACATTCGGTTTCGAGTAGCATCGCCACAGATTTCAGAGAACAGGCGCTTCTCCTGGCACAATATCGAACACTTAGTTTCAGATAGAACAATTAGTTTAAAATGGAACTAAGTTTCGCATCTGGAGTTTCCTCTCTCACAAGTTCGACCACTTAGTTTCGTCGACCACATACGGATTCGAGTAGCATCGCCACTGATTTCAGAGAACAGGCGCTTCTCCTGGCACAGTATCGAACACTTAGTTTCAGGTAGAACAATTAGTTTAAAATGGAAATAAGCTTCGCATCTGGAGTTTCCACTCTCACAAGGTCGACCGCTTAGTTTCGTCGAACACATACGGTTTCGAGTAGCATCGCCACAGATTTCAGAGAACAGGCGCTTCTCCTGGCACAGTATTGAACACTTAGTTTCAGATAGAACAATTAGTTTAAAATGGAACTAAGTTTCGCTTCTGGAGTTTCTTCTCTCAGAAGGTCGACCACTTAGAGTCGTCGAACACATACGGTTTAGAGTAGCATCGCCACTGATTTCAGAGAACAGGCGCTTCTCCTGGCACAGTATCGAACACTTAGTTTCAGATAGAACAATTAGTTTAAAATGGTACTAAGTTTCGCATCTGGAGTTTCCTCTCTCACAATGTCGATCACTTAGTTTCGTCGAACACATACGGTTTCGAGTAGCATCGCCACTGATTTCAGAGAACAGGCGCTTCTCCTGGCACAGTATCGAACACTTAGTATCAGATAGAACTATTAGTTTAAAATGGAAGTAAGCTTCGCATCTGGAGTTTCCTCTCTCACAAGGTCGACCACTTAGTTTCGATGAACACATACGGTTTCGAGTAGCATCGCCACCGAATTCAGAGAACAGGCGCTTCTCCTGACGCAGTATCGAACACTCAGTTACAGATAGAACAATTAGTTTAAAATGGAACTAAGTTTCGCATCTGGAGTTTCTTCTCTCAGAAGGTCGACCACTTAGAGTCGTCGAACAGATACGGTTTAGAGTAGCATCGCCACTGATTTCAGAGAACAGGCGCTTGTCCTGGCAGAGTATCGAACACTTAGTTTCAGGTAGAACAATTAGTTTAAAATGGAAATAAGCTTCGCATCTGGAGTTTCCTCTCTCACAAGGTCGACCGCTTAGTTTCGTCGAACACATACGGTTTCGAGTAGCATCGCCACAGATTTCAGAGAACAGGCGCTTCTCCTGGCACAGTATTGAACACTTAGTTTCAGATAGAACAATTAGTTTAAAATGGAACTAAGTTTCGCATCTGGAGTTTCCTCTCTCACAAGGTCGACCACTTAATTTCGTTGAACACATACAGTTTCGAGTGGCATCGCCACAGTTTTCAGAGAACAGGCGCTTCTCCTGGCACAGTATCGAACACTTAGTATCAGATAGAACTATTAGTTTAAAATGGAACTAAGCTTCGCATCTGGAGTTTCCTCTCTCACAAGGTCGACCACTTAGTTTCGATGAACACATACGGTTTCGAGTAGCATCGCCACCGAATTCAGAGAACAGGCGCTTCTCCTGACGCAGTATCGAACACTCAGTTACAGATAGAACAATTAGTTTAAAATGGAACTAAGTTTCGCATCTGGAGTTTCTTCTCTCAGAAGGTCGACCACTTAGAGTCGTCGAACACATACGGTTTAGAGTAGCATCGCCACTGATTTCAGAGAACAGGCGCTTCTCCTGGCACAGTATCGAACACTTAGTTTCAGGTAGAACAATTAGTTTAAAATGGAAATAAGCTTCGCAACTGGAGTTTCCTCTCTCACAAGGTCGACCACTTAATTTCGTTGAACACATACGGTTTCGAGTGGCATCGCCACAGTTTTCAGAGAACAGGCGCTTCTCCTGGCACAGTATCGAACACTTAGTATCACATAGAACTATTAGTTTAAAATGGAACTAATCTTCGCATCTGGAGTTTCCTCTCTCACAAGGTCGACCACTTAGTTTCGATGAACACATACGGTTTCGAGTAGCATCGCCACCGATTTCAGAGAACAGGCGCTTCTCCTGACGCAGTATCGAACACTCAGTTACAGATAGAACAATTAGTTTAAAATGGAACTAAGTTTCGCATCTGGAGTTTCTTCTCTCAGAAGGTCGACCACTTAGAGTCGTCGAACACATACGGTTTAGAGTAGCATCGCCACTGATTTCAGAGAACAGGCGCTTCTCCTGGCACAGTATCGAACACTGAGTTTCAGGTAGAACAATTAGTTTAAAATGGAACTATGTTTCGCAACTGGAGATTCCTCTCTCACAAGATCGACGACTTAGTTTCGTCGAACACATACGGTTTCGAGTGGCATCGCCACAGATTTCAGAGAACAGGCGCTACTCCTGGCACAGTATCGAACACTTAGTTTCAGATAGGACAATTAGTTTAAAATGGAACTAACTTTCGCATCCGGAGTTTCCTCTCTCAGAAGGTCGACCACTTAGTTTCGTCGAACGCATACGGTTTCGAGTAGCATCGCCACAGATTTCAGAGAACGGGCACTTCCCCTGGCACAGTATCGAACACTTAGTATCAAATAGAACAATTAGTTTAAAATGGAAATAAGCTTCGCATCTGGAGTTTCCTCTCTCAGAAGGTCGACCACTTAGAGTCGTCGAACACATACGGTTTAGAGTAGCATCGCCACTGATTTCAGAGAACAGGCGCTTCTCCTGGCACAGTATCGAACACTTAGTTTCAGGTAGAACAATTAGTTTAAAATGGAAATAAGCTTCGCATCTGGAGTTTCCTCTCTCACAAGTTCGACCGCTTAGTTTCGTCGAACACATACGGTTTCGAGTAGCATCGCCACAGATATCAGAGAACAGGCGCTTCTCCTGGCACAGTATTGAACACTTAGTTTCAGATAGAACAATTAGTTTAAAATGGAACTAAGTTTCGCATCTGGAGTTTCTTCTCTCACAAGGTCGACCACTTAGTTTCGATGAACACATACGATTTCGAGTAGCATCGCCACCGAATTCAGAGAACAGGCGCTTCTCCTGACGCAGTATCGAACACTCAGTTACAGATAGAACAATTAGTTTAAAATGGAACTAAGTTTCGCATCTGGAGTTTCTTCTCTCAGAAGGTCGACCACTTAGAGTCGTCGAACACATACGGTTTAGAGTAGCATCGCCACTGATTTCAGAGAACAGGCGCTTCTCCTGGCACAGTATCGAACACTTAGTTTCAGATAGAACAATTAGTTTAAAATGGTACTAAGTTTCGCATCTGGAGTTTCCTCTCTCACAATGTCGACCACTTAGTTTCGTCGAACACATACGGTTTCAAGTAGCATCGCCACTGATTTCAGAGAACAGGCGCTTCTCCTGGCACAGTATCGAACACTTAGTATCAGATAGAACTATTAGTTTAAAATGGAACTAAGCTTCGCATCTGGAGTTTCCTCTCTCACCAGGTCGACCACTTAGTTTCGATGAACACATACGGTTTCGAGTAGCATCGCCACCGAATTCAGAGAACAGGCGCTTCTCCTGACGCAGTATCGAACACTCAGTTACAGATAGAACAATTAGTTTAAAATGGAACTAAGTTTCGCATCTGGAGTTTCTTCTCTCAGAAGGTCGACCACTTAGAGTCGTCGAACACATACGGTTTAGAGTAGCATCGCCACTGGTTTCAGAGAACAGGCGCTTCTCCTGGCACAGTATCGAACACTTAGTATCAGATAGAACAATTAGTTTAAAATGGAACTAAGTTTCGCATCTGGAGTTTCTTCTCTCAGAAGGTCGACCACTTAGAGTCGTCGAACACATACGGTTTAGAGTAGCATCGCCACAGATTTCAGAGAACAGGCGCTTCTCCTGGCACAGTATCGAACACTGAGTTTCAGGTAGAACAATTAGTTTAAAATGGAACTATGTTTCGCAACTGGAGATTCCTCTCTCACAAGATCGACGACTTAGTTTCGTCGAACACATACGGTTTCGAGTGGCATCGCCACAGATTTCAGAGAACAGGCGCTACTCCTGGCACAGTATCGAACACTTAGTTTCAGATAGGACAATTAGTTTAAAATGGAACTAAGTTTCGCATCCGGAGTTTCCTCTCTCAGAAGGTCGACCACTTAGTTTCGTCGAACACATACGGTTTTGAGTAGCATCGCCACAGATTTCAGAGAACGGGCACTTCCCCTGGCACAGTATCGAACACTTAGTATCAAATAGAACAATTAGTTTAAAATGGAAATAAGCTTCGCATCTGGAGTTTCCTCTCTCACAAGGTCGACCACTTAGTTTCGATGAACACATACGGTTTCGAGTAGCATCGCCACCGAATTCAGAGAACAGGCGCTTCTCCTGACGCAGTATCGAACACTCAGTTACAGATAGAACAATTAGTTTAAAATGGAACTAAGTTTCGCATCTGGAGTTTCTTCTCTCAGAAGGTCGACCACTTAGAGTCGTCGAACACATACGGTTTAGAGTAGCATCGCCACTGATTTCAGAGAACAGGCGCTTCTCCTGGCACCGTATCGAACACTTAGTTTCAGATAGAACAATTAGTTTAAAATGGAACTAAGTTTCGCATCTGGAGTTTCCTCTCTCACAAGGTCGACCACTTAGTTTCGACGAACACATACGGTTTCGAGTAGCATCGCCACAGATTTCAGAGAACAGCCGCTTCCCCTGGCACAGTATCGAACACTTAAGTTCAGATAGAACAATTAGTTCAAAAAGGAACTATGTTTCGCATCTGGAGTTTCCTCTCTCACAAGGTCGACCACTTAGTTTCGACGAACACATACGGTTTCGAGTGGCATCGCCACAGATTTCAGAGAACAGGCGATTCGCCTGGCACAGTATCGAACACTCTCAGATTGAACAATTAGTTTAAAATGGAACAAAGGTTCGCATCTGGAGTTTCCTCTCTCACAAGGTCGACCACTTAGTTTCGACGAACACATACGGTTTCGAGTGGCATCGCCACAGATTTCAGAAAACAGGCGCTTCTCCTGGCACAGTATCGAACACTCTCAGATTGAACAATTAGTTTAAAATGGAACAAAGGTTCGCATCTGGAGTTTCCTCTCTCACAAGGTCGGCCACTTAGTATCGTCGAACACATACGGTTTCGAGTAGCATCGCCACAGATTTCAGAAAACAGGCGCTTCTCCTGGCACAGTACCGAACACTTAGTTTCAGATAGAACAATTAGTTTAAAATGGAACTAAGTTTCGCATCTGGAGTTTCTTCTCTCAGAAGGTCGACCACTTAGAGTCGTCGAACACATACGGTTTAGAGTAGCATCGCCACTGATTTCAGAGAACAGGCGCTTCTCCTGGCACAGTATCGAACACTTAGTTTCAGGTAGAACAATTAGTTTAAAATGGAACTAAACTTCGCATCTGGAGTTTCCTCTCTCACAAGGTGGACCACTTAGTTTCGTCGAACACATACGGTTTCGAGTGGCATCGCCACAGATTTCAGAGAACAGGCGCTACTCCTGGCACAGTATCGAACACTTAGTTTCAGATAGGACAATTAGTTTAAAATGGAACTAAGTTTCGCATCCGGAGTTTCCTCTCTCAGAAGGTCGACCACTTAGTTTCGTCGAACACATACGGTTTTGAGTAGCATCGCCACAGATTTCAGAGAACGGGCACTTCCCCTGGCACAGTATCGAACACTTAGTATCAAATAGAACAATTAGTTTAAAATGGAAATAAGCTTCGCATCTGGAGTTTCCTCTCTCAGAAGGTCGTCCACTTAGAGTCGTCGAACACATACGGTTTAGAGTAGCATCGCCACTGATTTCAGAGAACAGGCGCTTCTCCTGGTACAGTATCGAACACTTAGTTTCAGGTAGAACAATTAGTTTAAAATGGAAATAAGCTTCGCATCTGGAGTTTCCTCTCTCACAAGGTCGACCGCTTAGTTTCGTCGAACACATACGGTTTCGAGTAGCATCGCCACAGATTTCAGAGAACAGGCGCTTCTCTTGGCACAGTATTGAACACTTAGTTTCAGATAGAACAATTAGTTTAAAATGGAACTAAGTTTCGCATCTGGAGTTTCCTCTCTCACAAGGTCGACCACTTAGTTTCGTCGAACATATACGGTTTCGAGTAGCATCGCCACAAATTTCAGAGAACGGGCACTTCTCCTGGCACAGTATCGAACACTTAGTATCAGATAGAACAATTACTTTAAAATGGAACTAAACTTCGCATCTGGAGTTTCCTCTCTCACAAGGTGGACCACTTAGTTTCGTCGAACACATACGGTTTCGAGTAGCATCGCCACAAATTTCAGAGAACGGGCACTTCTCCTGGCACAGTATCGAACACTTAGTATCAGATAGAACAATTACTTTAAAATGGAACTAAACTTCGCATCTGGAGTTTCCTCTCTCACAAGGTGGACCACTTAGTTTCGTCGAACACATACGGTTTTGAGTAGCATCGCCACAGATTTCAGAGAACGGGCACTTCCCCTGGCACAGTATCGAACACTTAGTATCAAATAGAACAATTAGTTTAAAATGGAAATAAGCTTCGCATCTGGAGTTTCCTCTCTCAGAAGGTCGTCCACTTAGAGTCGTCGAACACATACGGTTTAGAGTAGCATCGCCACAGATTTCAGAGAACAGGCGCTTCTCCTGGCACAGTACCGAACACTTAGTTTCAGATAGAACAATTAGTTTAAAATGGAACTATGTTTCGCATCTGGAGTTTCCTCTACCACAAGGTCGACCACTTTTTTTCGTCGAACACATACGGTTTCGAGTGGCATCGCCACAGGTTTCAGAGAACTGGCGCTTCTCCTGGCACTATCGAACACATAGTTTCAGATAGAACAATTAGTTTAAAATGGAACTATGTTTCGCATCTGGAGTTTCCTCTCTCACAAGGTCGGCCAATTAGATTCGTCGAACACATACGGGTTCGAGTAGCAACGCCACAGATTTCAGAGAACAGGCGCTTCTCTTGGCACAGTATCGAACACTTAGTTTCAGATAGAACAATTAGTTTAAAATGGTACTAAGTTTCGCATCTGGAGTTTCCTCTCTCACAATGTCGACCACTTAGTTTCGTCGAACACATACGGTTTCAAGTAGCATCGCCACTGATTTCAGAGAACAGGCGCTTCTCCTGGCACAGTATCGAACACTTAGTATCAGATAGAACTATTAGTTTAAAATGGAACTAAGCTTCGCATCTGGAGTTTCCTCTCTCACCAGGTCGACCACTTAGTTTCGATGAACACATACGGTTTCGAGTAGCATCGCCACCGAATTCAGAGAACAGGCGCTTCTCCTGACGCAGTATCGAACACTCAGTTACAGATAGAACAATTAGTTTAAAATGGAACTAAGTTTCGCATCTGGAGTTTCTTCTCTCAGAAGGTCGACCACTTAGAGTCGTCGAACACATACGGTTTAGAGTAGCATCGCCACTGGTTTCAGAGAACAGGCGCTTCTCCTGGCACAGTATCGAACACTTAGTATCAGATAGAACAATTAGTTTAAAATGGAACTAAGTTTCGCATCTGGAGTTTCTTCTCTCAGAAGGTCGACCACTTAGAGTCGTCGAACACATACGGTTTAGAGTAGCATCGCCACTGATTTCAGAGAACAGGCGCTTCTCCTGGCACAGTATCGAACACTGAGTTTCAGGTAGAACAATTAGTTTAAAATGGAACTATGTTTCGCAACTGGAGATTCCTCTCTCACAAGATCGACGACTTAGTTTCGTCGAACACATACGGTTTCGAGTGGCATCGCCACAGATTTCAGAGAACAGGCGCTACTCCTGGCACAGTATCGAACACTTAGTTTCAGATAGGACAATTAGTTTAAAATGGAACTAAGTTTCGCATCCGGAGTTTCCTCTCTCAGAAGGTCGACCACTTAGTTTCGTCGAACACATACGGTTTTGAGTAGCATCGCCACAGATTTCAGAGAACGGGCACTTCCCCTGGCACAGTATCGAACACTTAGTATCAAATAGAACAATTAGTTTAAAATGGAAATAAGCTTCGCATCTGGAGTTTCCTCTCTCACAAGGTCGACCACTTAGTTTCGATGAACACATACGGTTTCGAGTAGCATCGCCACCGAATTCAGAGAACAGGCGCTTCTCCTGACGCAGTATCGAACACTCAGTTACAGATAGAACAATTAGTTTAAAATGGAACTAAGTTTCGCATCTGGAGTTTCTTCTCTCAGAAGGTCGACCACTTAGAGTCGTCGAACACATACGGTTTAGAGTAGCATCGCCACTGATTTCAGAGAACAGGCGCTTCTCCTGGCACCGTATCGAACACTTAGTTTCAGATAGAACAATTAGTTTAAAATGGAACTAAGTTTCGCATCTGGAGTTTCCTCTCTCACAAGGTCGACCACTTAGTTTCGACGAACACATACGGTTTCGAGTAGCATCGCCACAGATTTCAGAGAACAGCCGCTTCCCCTGGCACAGTATCGAACACTTAAGTTCAGATAGAACAATTAGTTCAAAAAGGAACTATGTTTCGCATCTGGAGTTTCCTCTCTCACAAGGTCGACCACTTAGTTTCGACGAACACATACGGTTTCGAGTGGCATCGCCACAGATTTCAGAGAACAGGCGATTCGCCTGGCACAGTATCGAACACTCTCAGATTGAACAATTAGTTTAAAATGGAACAAAGGTTCGCATCTGGAGTTTCCTCTCTCACAAGGTCGACCACTTAGTTTCGACGAACACATACGGTTTCGAGTGGCATCGCCACAGATTTCAGAGAACAGGCGCTTCGCCTGGCACAGTATCGAACACTCTCAGATTGAACAATTAGTTTAAAATGGAACAAAGGTTCGCATCTGGAGTTTCCTCTCTCACAAGGTCGGCCACTTAGTATCGTCGAACACATACGGTTTCGAGTAGCATCGCCACAGATTTCAGAAAACAGGCGCTTCTCCTGGCACAGTATCGAACACTTAGTTTCAGATAGAACAATTAGTTTAAAATGGAACTAAGTTTCGCATCTGGAGTTTCTTCTCTCAGAAGGTCGACCACTTAGAGTCGTCGAACACATACGGTTTAGAGTAGCATCGCCACTGATTTCAGAGAACAGGCGCTTCTCCTGGCACAGTATCGAACACTTAGTTTCAGGTAGAACAATTAGTTTAAAATGGAACTAAACTTCGCATCTGGAGTTTCCTCTCTCACAAGGTGGACCACTTAGTTTCGTCGAACACATACGGTTTCGAGTGGCATCGCCACAGATTTCAGAGAACAGGCGCTACTCCTGGCACAGTATCGAACACTTAGTTTCAGATAGGACAATTAGTTTAAAATGGAACTAAGTTTCGCATCCGGAGTTTCCTCTCTCAGAAGGTCGACCACTTAGTTTCGTCGAACACATACGGTTTTGAGTAGCATCGCCACAGATTTCAGAGAACGGGCACTTCCCCTGGCACAGTATCGAACACTTAGTATCAAATAGAACAATTAGTTTAAAATGGAAATAAGCTTCGCATCTGGAGTTTCCTCTCTCAGAAGGTCGTCCACTTAGAGTCGTCGAACACATACGGTTTAGAGTAGCATCGCCACTGATTTCAGAGAACAGGCGCTTCTCCTGGTACAGTATCGAACACTTAGTTTCAGGTAGAACAATTAGTTTAAAATGGAAATAAGCTTCGCATCTGGAGTTTCCTCTCTCACAAGGTCGACCGCTTAGTTTCGTCGAACACATACGGTTTCGAGTAGCATCGCCACAGATTTCAGAGAACAGGCGCTTCTCTTGGCACAGTATTGAACACTTAGTTTCAGATAGAACAATTAGTTTAAAATGGAACTAAGTTTCGCATCTGGAGTTTCCTCTCTCACAAGGTCGACCACTTAGTTTCGTCGAACATATACGGTTTCGAGTAGCATCGCCACAAATTTCAGAGAACGGGCACTTCTCCTGGCACAGTATCGAACACTTAGTATCAGATAGAACAATTACTTTAAAATGGAACTAAACTTCGCATCTGGAGTTTCCTCTCTCACAAGGTGGACCACTTAGTTTCGTCGAACACATACGGTTTCGAGTAGCATCGCCACAAATTTCAGAGAACGGGCACTTCTCCTGGCACAGTATCGAACACTTAGTATCAGATAGAACAATTACTTTAAAATGGAACTAAACTTCGCATCTGGAGTTTCCTCTCTCACAAGGTGGACCACTTAGTTTCGTCGAACACATACGGTTTTGAGTAGCATCGCCACAGATTTCAGAGAACGGGCACTTCCCCTGGCACAGTATCGAACACTTAGTATCAAATAGAACAATTAGTTTAAAATGGAAATAAGCTTCGCATCTGGAGTTTCCTCTCTCAGAAGGTCGTCCACTTAGAGTCGTCGAACACATACGGTTTAGAGTAGCATCGCCACAGATTTCAGAGAACAGGCGCTTCTCCTGGCACAGTACCGAACACTTAGTTTCAGATAGAACAATTAGTTTAAAATGGAACTATGTTTCGCATCTGGAGTTTCCTCTACCACAAGGTCGACCACTTTTTTTCGTCGAACACATACGGTTTCGAGTGGCATCGCCACAGGTTTCAGAGAACTGGCGCTTCTCCTGGCACTATCGAACACATAGTTTCAGATAGAACAATTAGTTTAAAATGGAACTATGTTTCGCATCTGGAGTTTCCTCTCTCACAAGGTCGGCCAATTAGATTCGTCGAACACATACGGGTTCGAGTAGCAACGCCACAGATTTCAGAGAACAGGCGCTTCTCTTGGCACAGTATCGAACACTTAGTTTCAGATAGAACAATTAGTTTAAAATGGTACTAAGCTTCGCATCTGGAGTTTCCTCTCTCACAAGGTGGGCCACTTAGTTTCGTCGAACACATACGGTTTCGAGTAGCATCGCCACACATTTGAGAGAACAGGCGCTTCTCCTGGCACAGTATCGAACACTTAGTGTCAGATAGAACAATTAGTTTAAAATGGTACTAAGTTTCGCATCAGGAGTTTCGTCTCTCACAAGGTCGACCACTTAGTTTCGTCGAACATATACGGTTTCGAGTAGCATCGCCACAAATTTCAGAGAACGGGCACTTCTCCTGGCACAGTATCGAACACTTAGTAGCAGATAGAACAATTACTTTAAAATGGAACTAAACTTCGCATCTGGAGTTTCC
This sequence comes from Nysson spinosus, assembly GCA_910591585.2. Taxonomy (NCBI): domain Eukaryota; kingdom Metazoa; phylum Arthropoda; class Insecta; order Hymenoptera; family Crabronidae; genus Nysson; species Nysson spinosus. The sequence continues at coordinate 1,775,362 of CAJUYC020000091.1, read as the reverse complement.
TCTCTCACAAGGTGGACCACTTAGTTTCGTCGAACACATACGGTTTCGAGTGGCATCGCCACAGATTTCAGAGAACAGGCGCTACTCCTGGCACAGTATCGAACACTTAGTTTCAGATAGGACAATTAGTTTAAAATGGAACTAAGTTTCGCATCCGGAGTTTCCTCTCTCAGAAGGTCGACCACTTAGTTTCGTCGAACACATACGGTTTTGAGTAGCATCGCCACAGATTTCAGAGAACGGGCACTTCCCCTGGCACAGTATCGAACACTTAGTATCAAATAGAACAATTAGTTTAAAATGGAAATAAGCTTCGCATCTGGAGTTTCCTCTCTCAGAAGGTCGTCCACTTAGAGTCGTCGAACACATACGGTTTAGAGTAGCATCGCCACTGATTTCAGAGAACAGGCGCTTCTCCTGGTACAGTATCGAACACTTAGTTTCAGGTAGAACAATTAGTTTAAAATGGAAATAAGCTTCGCATCTGGAGTTTCCTCTCTCACAAGGTCGACCGCTTAGTTTCGTCGAACACATACGGTTTCGAGTAGCATCGCCACAGATTTCAGAGAACAGGCGCTTCTCTTGGCACAGTATTGAACACTTAGTTTCAGATAGAACAATTAGTTTAAAATGGAACTAAGTTTCGCATCTGGAGTTTCCTCTCTCACAAGGTCGACCACTTAGTTTCGTCGAACATATACGGTTTCGAGTAGCATCGCCACAAATTTCAGAGAACGGGCACTTCTCCTGGCACAGTATCGAACACTTAGTATCAGATAGAACAATTACTTTAAAATGGAACTAAACTTCGCATCTGGAGTTTCCTCTCTCACAAGGTGGACCACTTAGTTTCGTCGAACACATACGGTTTCGAGTAGCATCGCCACAAATTTCAGAGAACGGGCACTTCTCCTGGCACAGTATCGAACACTTAGTATCAGATAGAACAATTACTTTAAAATGGAACTAAACTTCACATCTGGAGTTTCCTCTCTCACAAGGTGGACCACTTAGTTTCGTCGAACACATACGGTTTTGAGTAGCATCGCCACAGATTTCAGAGAACGGGCACTTCCCCTGGCACAGTATCGAACACTTAGTATCAAATAGAACAATTAGTTTAAAATGGAAATAAGCTTCGCATCTGGAGTTTCCTCTCTCAGAAGGTCGTCCACTTAGAGTCGTCGAACACATACGGTTTAGAGTAGCATCGCCACAGATTTCAGAGAACAGGCGCTTCTCCTGGCACAGTACCGAACACTTAGTTTCAGATAGAACAATTAGTTTAAAATGGAACTATGTTTCGCATCTGGAGTTTCCTCTACCACAAGGTCGACCACTTTTTTTCGTCGAACACATACGGTTTCGAGTGGCATCGCCACAGGTTTCAGAGAACTGGCGCTTCTCCTGGCACAGTATCGAACACTTAGTATCAGATAGAACTATTAGTTTAAAATGGAACTAAGCTTCGCATCTGGAGTTTCCTCTCTCACAAGGTCGACCACTTAGTTTCGATGAACACATACGGTTTCGAGTAGCATCGCCACCGAATTCAGAGAACAGGCGCTTCTCCTGACGCAGTATCGACCACTCAGTTACAGATAGAACAATTAGTTTAAAATGGAACTAAGTTTCGCATCTGGAGTTTCTTCTCTCAGAAGGTCGACCACTTAGAGTCGTCGAACACATACGGTTTAGAGTAGCATCGCCACTGATTTCAGAGAACAGGCGCTTCTCCTGGCACCGTATCGAACACTTAGTTTCAGATAGAACAATTAGTTTAAAATGGAACTAAGTTTCGCATTTGGAGTTTCCTCTACCACAAGGTCGACCACTTATTTTCGTCGAACACATCCGGTTTCGAGTGGCATCGCCACAGTTCTCAGAGAACAGGCGCTTCTCCTGGCACAGTATCGAACACTTAGTTTCAGATAGAACAATTAGTTAAAATGGAACTAAGTTTCTCATCTGGAGTTTCCTCTTTCACAAGGCGACCACTTAGTTTTGTCGAACACATACGGTTTCGAGTAGCATCGCCACAGATTTCAGAGAACAGGCGTTTCTCCGGGCAGAGTATCGAACACTCAGTTTCAGATAGAACAATTAGTTTAAAATGGAACTATGTTTCGCATCTGGAGTTTCCTCTACCACAAGGTCGACCACTTATTTTCGTCGAACACATACGGTTTCGAGTGGCATCGCCACAGGTTTCAGAGAACTGGCGTTTCTCCTGGCACAGTATCGAACACATAGTATCAGATAGAACGATTACTTTAAAATGGAAATAAGCTTCGCACCTGGAGTTTCCTCTCTCACAAGGTGGACCACTTAGTTTCCTCGAACACATACGGTTTCGTGTAGCTTCGTCACAGATTTCAGAGAACAGTCGCTACTCCTGGCACAGTATCGAACACTTAGTTTCAGATAGAACAATTAGTTTAAAATGGAACTAAGTTTCGCATCTGGAGTTTCCTCTCTCACAATGTCGGCCACTTAGTTTCGTCGAACACATACAGTTTCGAGTGGCATCGCCACAAATTTCAGAGAACCGGCGTTTCTCCTGGCACAGTATCGAACACTTAGTTTCAGATAGAACGATTAGTTTAAAATGGAACTAAGTTTCGCATCTGGAGATTCTTCTCTCACATGGTCGAACACTTGGTTTCGTCGAACACACACGGTTTCGTCGAACACACACGGTTTCGAGTAGCATCGCCACAGATTTCAGAGAACAGCCGCTTCCCCTGGCACAGTATCGAACACTTAAGTTCAGATAGAACAATTAGTTCAAAAAGGAACTATGTTTCGCATCTGGAGTTTCCTCTCTCACAAGGTCGACCACTTAGTTTCGACGAACACATACTGTTTCGAGTAGCATCGCCACAGATTTCAGAGAACAGGCGCTTCTCCTGGCACAGTATCGAACACTTAGTTTCAGATAGAACAATTAGTTAAAATGGAACTAAGTTTCTCATCTGGAGTTTCCTCTTTCACAAGGCGACCACTTAGTTTTGTCGAACACATACGGTTTCGAGTAGCATCGCCACTGATTTCAGAGAACAGGCGCTTCTCCTGGCACAGTATCGAACACTTAGTTTCAGATAGAACAATTAATTTAAAATGGAACTAGGTTTCGCATCCGGAGTTTCCTCTTCCACAAGGTCGACCACTTATTTTCGTCGAACACATACGGTTTGGAGTAGCATCGTCACAGTTTTCAGAGAACAGGCACTTCTCCTGGCACAGTATCGAACACATAGTTGCACATAGAACAATTAGTTTAAAATGGAACTAAGTTTCGCATCTGGAGTTTCCTCTCTCACAATGTCGACCAATTAATTTCGTCGAACACATACGGTTTCGAGTGGCATCGCCACAGATTTCAGAGAACAGGCGCTTCTCCTGGCACAGTATCGAACACTCAGTATCAGATAGAACAATTAGTTTAAAATGGAACAAAGTTTCGCATTTGGAGTTTCCTCTCTCACAAGGTCGACCACTGAGTTTCGTCGAACATATTCGGTTTCGAGTGGCATCGCCACAGATTTCAGAGAACAGGCGCTTCTCCTGGCACAGTATCGAACACTTAGTATCAGATAGAACAATTAGTTTAAAATGGAACTAAGTTTCGCTTCTGGAGATTCCTCTCTCACAAGGTCGACCACTTAGTTTCGACGAACATATACGGTTTCGAGTAGCATCGCCACAGATGTCAGAGAACAGGCGCATCTCCTGGCACATTGACGAACACTTAGTTTCAGATAGAACAATTAGTTTAAAATAGAACTAAGTTTCGCATCTGGAGTTTCCTCTCCCACAAGGTCGACCACTTAGTTTCATCGAACACATACGGTTTCGGGTGGCATCGCCACACATTTCAGAGGACAGGCGCTTCTCCTGGCACTATCGAACACATAGTTTCAGATAGAACAATTAGTTTTAAATGGAACTATGTTTCGCATCTGGAGTTTCCTCTCTCACAAGGTCGGCCAATTAGATTCGTCGAACACATACGGGTTCGAGTAGCAACGCCACAGATTTCAGAGGACAGGCGCTTCTCCTGGCACAGTATCGAACACTTAGTTTCAGATAGAACAATCAGTTTAAAATGGAACTAAGTTTCGCATCTGGAGTTTCCACTCTCACAAGGTCGACCACTCTGTTTCGTCGAACACATACCGTTTCGAGTGGTATCGCCACAGGTTTCACAAAACGGGCGCTTCTCCTGGCACATTATCGAACACTTAGTTTCAGATAGAACAATTAGTTTAAAATGACACTAAGTTTCGCGTCTGGAGTTTCCTCGCTCACAAGGTCGACCACTCAGTTTCGTCGAACACATACCGTTTCGAGTAGCATCGCGACACATTTCAGAGAACAGGTGCTTCTCCTGGCACAGTATCGAACACTTATTTTCAGATAGAACAATTAGTTTAAAATGGAACTAAGTTTCGCATCTGGAGTTTCCTCTCTCACAAGGTCGACCACTTAGTTTCGTCGAACACATACGGTTTCGAGGAGCATCGCCACAGATTTCAGAGGGCAGGCGCTACTCCTGGCACAGTATCGAACACTTAGTTTCAGATAGAACAATTAGTTTAAAATGGAACGATGTTTCGCATTTGGAGTTTCTTCCCTCACAAGGCGACCACTTAGTTTCGTCGAACACATACGGTTTCGAGTGGCAATGCCACAGATTTCAGGGAACAGGCGCTTCTCCTGGCACAGTATCGAACACATAGTTTCAGATAGAACAATTAGTTTAAAATGGTACCAAGTTTCGCATTTGGAGTTTCTTCCCTAACAAGCTGACCACTTAGTTTCGTCGAACATATACGGTTTCGAGTGGCATCGCCACGGATTTCAGAGAACAGGCGCTTCTCCTGGCACAGTATCGAACACTTAGTTTCAAATAGAACAATTAGTTTAAAATGGAACTATGTTTCGCGTCTGGAGTTTCCTCTCTCACAAGGTCGGCCACTTAGTTTCGTCGAACACATACGGTTTCGAGTGGCATCGCCACAGATTTCAGAGAACAGGCGCGTCTCCTGGCGCTGTATCGAATACTTAGTTTCAGATGGAACACTTAGTTTTAAATGGAACTAAGTTTCGTTTCTGGAGTTTCCTCTCTCACAAGGTCGACCATTTAGATTCGTCGAACACATACGGTTTCGAGTGGTATCGCCACAGATTTCGCAGAACGGCGTTTCTCCTGGCACAGTACCGAACACTTAGTTTCAAATAGAACAATTAGTTTCAAATGGAACTAACTTTCGCATCTGGAGTTTCCTCTCTCACATGGTCGACCACTTAGTTTCGTCGAACACATACGGTTTCGAGTGGCATCGCCACAGATTTCAGAAAACAGCCGCTTCTCCTGGCACAGTATCGAACACTTAGTTGCAGATAGAACAATTAGTTTAAAATGGAACGATGTTTCGCATTTGGAGTTTCTTCCCTCACAAGGCGACCACTTAGTTTCGTCGAACACATACGGTTTCGAGTGGCAATGCCACAGATTTTAGGGAACAGGCGCTTCTCCTGGCACAGTATCGAACACATAGTTTCAGATAGAAGAATTAGTTTAAAATGGAACTAAGCTTCGCATCTGGAGTTTCATCTCTCACAAGGTCGACCACTTAGTTTCGTCGAGCTCATACGGTTTCGAGTGGCATCGCCACAGATTTCAGAGAACAGGCGCTTGTCCTGGCACAGTATCGAACACTTAGTTTCAGATAGAACAATTAGTTTAAAATGGTACCAAGTTTCGCATTTGGAGTTTCTTCCCTAACAAGGCGACCACTTAGTTTCGTCGAACACATACGGTTTCGAGTGGCATCGCCACAGATTGCAGAGCACAGGCGCTTCTCCTGGCACAGGGTCGAACACATAGTTTCAGATAGAACAATTAGTTTAAAATGGGACTAAGTTTCGCATCTGGAGTTTCCTCTCGCACAAGGTGGACCACTTAGTTTCGTCGAACACATACGGTTTCGAGTAGCATCGCCACGGATTTCAGAGAACAGGCGCTTCTCCTGGCACAGTATCGAACACTTAGTTTCAGATAGAACAATTAGTTTTAAATGGAACTAAGTTTCGCATCTGGTGTTTCCTCTCTCACAAGGCGACAACTCAGTTTCGTGGAACACATACGGCTTCGAGTGGCATCGCTACACATTTCAGAGAACAGGCGCTTCTCCTGGCACAGTATCGAACACTTAGTTTCAGATAGAACAATTAGTTTAAAAGGGAAATAAGTTTCGCATATGGTGATTCCTCTCTCACAAGGTCGACTACTTAGTATCGTCGAACACATACGGTTTCGAGTGGCATCGCCACAGATTTCAGAGAACAGGCGCTTCTCCTAGCACTGTATCTAACACTTAGATTCAGATAGAACAATTAGTTTTAAATGGAACTAAGTTTCGCATCTGGAGTTTCCTCTCTCACAAGGCGACAACTCAGTTTCGTGGAACACATACGGTTTCGAGTGGCATCGCTCCACATTTCAGAGAAAAGGCGCTTCTCCTGGCACAGTATCGAACACTTAGTTTCAGATTAAATAATTAGTTTAAAATGGAACTAAGTTTCGCATCTGGAGTTTCCTCTCTCACAAGGTCGACCACTTAGTTTCCTCGAACACATACGGTTTCGAGAGGCATCCCCACACATTTCAGAGAACAGGCGCTTCTCCTGGCACAGTATCAGACATATAGTTTCAGATAGAACAATTAGGTTAAAATGGAACTAAGTTTCGCATCTGGAGTTTCCTCTCTCACAAGATCAACCACTTAGTTTCCTCGAACACATACGGTTTCGAGTGGCATCGCCACACATTTCAGAGAACAGGCGCTTCTCCTGGCACAGTATCGAACACTTAGTATCAGATAGAACAATTAGTTTAAAATGGAACTAAGTTTCGCATCTGGAGTTTCCTCTCTAACAAGGTCGACCACTTTGTTTCGTTGAACACATACGGTTTCGAGTGGCAACGCCACAGATTTCAGAGAACAGGCGCTTCTCCTGGCACAGTATCAGACACATAGTTTCAGATAGAACAATTATTCTAAAATTGTACTAAATTTCGCATCTGGAGTTTCTTCCCTCACAAAGCGACCACTTAATTTCGACGAACACCTACGGTTTCGAGTGGCATCGCCACAGATTTCAGAGAACAGGCGCTTCTCCTGGCACAGTATCGAACAATTAGTTTCAGATAGAAAAATTAGTTTAAAATGGAACTAAATTTCGCATTTGGAGTTTCCTCTCTCACAAGTTCGACCACTGAGTTTCGTCGAACACATACGGTTTCGAGTGGCATCGCCACAGGTTTCGGAGAACAGGCGCTTCTCCTGGCACAGTGTCGAACACATTGTTTCAGATAGAACATTTAGTTTAAAATGGTACTAAGCTTCGCATCTGGAGTTTCCTCTTTCACAAGGCGACCAGTTAGTTTCGTCGAACACATACGGTTTCGAGTAGCATCGCCACAGATTTCAGAGAACAGGCGCTTCTCCTGGCACAGTATCGAACACTTATTTCAGACAGAACAATTAATTTAAAATGGAACTATGTTTCGCATCTGGAGTATCCTCTCTCACAAGATCAACCACTTAGTTTCGTCGAACACATACTGTTTCGAGTGGCATCGCCACACATTTCAGAGAATAGGCGCTTCGCCTGGCAGACTATCAGACACATAGTTTCAGATAGAACAATTATTTTAAAATGGAACTAAATTTCGCATTTGGAGTTTCCTCTCTCACAAGTTCGACCACTTAGTTTCTTCGAACACATACGGTTTCGAGTGGCATCGCCACAGGTTTCGGAGAACAGGCGCTTCTCCTGGCACAGTGTCGAACACATTGTTTCAGATAGAACAATTAGTTTTAAATGGAACTATGTTTCGCTTCTGGAGTTTCCTCTCTCACAAGGTGAACCACTTTGTTTCGTCGAACACAAACGGTTTCGTGTGGTATCGCCACAGATTTCGCAGAACCGGAGTCTCTCCTGGGACATTATCGAACACTTAGTTTCAGATAGAACAATTAGTTTAAAATGGAACTAAGTTTCGCATCTGGAGTTTCCTCTCCCACAAGGAGACCACTTAGTTTCGTCGAACACATACGGTTTCGAGTGGCATCGCCACAGGTTTCGGAGAACAGGCGCTTCTCCTGGCACAGTGTCGAACACATTGTTTCAGATAGAACATTTAGTTTAAAATGGTACTAAGCTTCGCATCTGGAGTTTCCTCTTTCACAAGGCGACCAGTTAGTTTCGTCGAACACATACGGTTTCGAGTAGCATCGCCACAGATTTCAGAGAACAGGCGCTTCTCCTGGCACAGTATCGAACAATTAGTTTCAAATAGAAAAATTAGTTTCAAATGGAACTAAATTTCGCCTTTGGAGTTTCCTCTCTCACAAGTTCGACCACTTATTTTCGTCCAACACATACGGTTTCGAGTGGCATCGCCACAGGTTTCGGAGAACAGGCGCTTCTCCTAGCACAGTGTCGAACACATTGTTTCAGATAGAACAATTAGTTTAAAATGGTACTAAGCTTCGCATCTGGAGTTTCCTCTTTCACAAGGTGGACCACTTAGTTTCGTCGAACATATACGGTTTCGAGTAGCATCGCCACAGATTTCAGAGAACAGGCGCTTCTCCTGGCACAGTATCGAACACACAGTTTCAGATAGAACAATTAGTTCAAAATGGAACTAAGTTTCGCATCTGGAGGTTCCTCTCTCACAAGGTCGACCACTTAGTTTCGTCGAACACATACGGTTCCGAGTGGCATCGCCACAGATTTCAGAGAACAGGCGCTTCTCCTAGCACAGTATCGAACACTTAGTTTCAGATAGAACAATTAGTTTAAAATGGAACTAAGTTTCGCATCTGGAGTGTCCTCTCCCACAAGGTCGACAACTTAGTTTCCTCGAACACATACGGTTTAGAGTATCATCGTCACAGATTTCAGAGAACAGGCACTTCTCCTGGCACATTATCGAACACTTAGTCTCAGATAGAACAGTTAGTTTAAAATGGAACTATGTTTCTCATCTGGAGTATCCTCTCTCACAAGGTCGACGACTTAGTTTCGTTGAACACATACGGTTTCGAGTGGCATCGCCACATATTTCAGAGGACAGGCGCTTCTCCTGGCACAGTATCGAACACTCAGATTCAGAGAGAACGATTAGTTTAAAATGGAACAAAGTTTCGAATCTGGAGTCTCCTCTCTCACAAGGTCGACGACTTAGTTTCATTGAATACATTCGGTTTCGAGTGTTATCGCCACAGGTTTCACAGAACGGGCGCTTCTCCTGGCACAGTATCGAACACTTTGTTTCAGATAGAACAATTAGTTTAAAATGGAACTATGTTCCGCATCTGGTGAATCCTCTCTCACAAGGTCGACCACTTAGTTTCGTCGATCACATACGGTTTCGAGTGGCATCGCCACAGATTTCAGAGAACAGGCGCTTCTCGGGGCACAGTATCGAACTCTTAATATCATATAGAACAATTAGTTTAAAATGGAACTAAGTTTCGCATCTGGAGTTTCCTCTCTCACCAGGCCGACCACTTAGTTTCGTCGAACACATACGGTTTCGAGTAGCATCGCCACAGATTTCTGAGAACAGGCGCTTCTCCTGGCACAGTACCGAACACTTAGATTCAGATAGAAAAATTAGTTTAAAATGGAACTATGTTTCGCATCTGGAGTTTCCTCTCTCACAAGGTCGACCACTTAGTTTCGCCGAACACATACGGTTTCGAGTGGCATCGCCACAGATTTCAGAGAACCGGCGTTTCTCCTGGCAAACTATCGAACTCTTAATATCATATAGAACAATTAGTTTAAAATGGAACTAAGTTTGGCATCTGGAGTTTCCTCTCTCACCAGGCCGACCACTTAGTTTCGTCGAACACATACGGTTTCGAGTAGCATCGCCACAGATTTCTGAGAACAGGCGCTTCTCCTGGCACAGTACCGAACTCTTAATATCATATAGAACAATTAGTTTAAAATGGAACTAAGTTTGGCATCTGGAGTTTCCTCTCTCACCAGGCCGACCACTTAGTTTCGTCGAACACATACGGTTTCGAGTAGCATCGCCACAGAATTCTTGAGAACAGGCGCGTCTCCTGGCACTGTATCGAACACTTAGTGTCAGATGGAACACTTAGTTTTAAATGGAACTAAGTTTCGCTTCTGGAGTTTCCTCTCTCACAAGTTCGATCATTTAGATTCGTCGAACACATACGGTTTCGAGTGGTATCGCCACAGATTTCGCAGAACGGCGTTTCTCCTGGCACAGCATCGAACACTTAGTTCCAAATAGAACACTTAGTTTAAAATGGAACTAACTTTCGCATCTGGAGTTTCCTCTCTCACAAGGTCGGCCACTTAGTTTCGTCGAACACATACTGTTTCGAGTGGCATGGCCACAGATTTCAGAGAACAGGCGTTTCTTCTGGCACAATATCGAACACTTGGTTTCAGATAGAACAATTATTTTAAAATGGAACTAAGTTTCGCATTAGGAGTTTCCTCCCTCACAAGGTCGACCACTTAGTTTCGTCGATGACATACGGTTTCGAGTGGCATCGCCACAGATTTCAGAGAACAGGCGTTTCTCCTGGCACACTGTCGAACACTTAGTTTCAGATTGAACAATTATTTTTAAATGGAACTAAGTTTCGCATCTGGAGTTTCCTCTCTCACAAGATCGACCACTTAGTTTCGTCGAACACATACGGTTTCGAGAAGCATCGCCAGAAATTTCAGAGAACAGGCGCTTCTCCTGGCACAGTATCGAACACTTAGTTTCAAATAGAACAATTAGTTTAAAATGGAACTAATTTTCGCATCTGGAGTTTCTTCTCTCACCAGGTCGTCGACTTAGTTTCGTCGAACCCATACAGTTTCGAGTGGCATCGCCACACATTTCAGAGAACAGGCGCTTCGCCTGGCAGACTATCAGACACATAGTTTCAGATAGAACAATTAGTTTAAAATGGAACTAACTTTCGCATCTGGAGTTTCCTCTCTCACAAGGTCGGCCACTTAGTTTCGTCGAACACATACTGTTTCGAGTGGCATGGCCACAGATTTCAGAGAACAGGCGTTTCTTCTGGCACAATATCGAACACTTGGTTTCAGATAGAACAATTATTTTAAAATGGAACTAAGTTTCGCATTAGGAGTTTCCTCCCTCACAAGGTCGACCACTTAGTTTCGTCGATGACATACGGTTTCGAGTGGCATCGCCACAGATTTCAGAGAACAGGCGTTTCTCCTGGCACACTGTCGAACACTTAGTTTCAGATTGAACAATTATTTTTAAATGGAACTAAGTTTCGCATCTGGAGTTTCCTCTCTCACAAGATCGACCACTTAGTTTCGTCGAACACATACGGTTTCGAGAAGCATCGCCAGAGATTTCAGAGAACAGGCGCTTCTCCTGGCACAGTATCGAACACTTAGTTTCAAATAGAACAATTAGTTTAAAATGGAACTAATTTTCGCATCTGGAGTTTCTTCTCTCACCAGGTCGTCGACTTAGTTTCGTCGAACCCATACAGTTTCGAGTGGTATCGCCACAGATTTCGCAGAACGGCGTTTCTCCTGGCACATTATCGAACACATATTTTCAGAGAGAACAATTAGTTTAAAATTGAACTAAGTTTCGCATCTGGAGTTTCCTCTCTCACAAGGTCGGCCACTTAGTTTCGTCGAACACATACGGTTTCGAGTGGCATCGCCACAGGTTTCAGAGAACAGGCGCGTGTCCTGGCGCTGTATCGAATACTTAGTTTCAGATGGAACACTTAGTTTTAAATGGAACTAAGTTTCGCTTCTGGAGTTTCCTCTCTCACAAGGTCGACCATTTAGATTCGTCGAACACATACGGTTTCGAGTGGTATCGCCACAGATTTCGCAGAACGGCGTTTCTCCTGGCACAGTATCGAACACTTAGTTTCAAATAGAACAATTAGTTTAAAATGGTATTAAGTTTCGCATCTGGAGTTCCCTCCCTCACAAGGCGGCCACTTAGTTTCGTGGAAAACATTCGGTTTCGAGTGGCATCGCTACAGATTTCAGAGAACAGCCGCTTCTCCTAGCACAGTAGCGAACACTTAATTTCAGATGGAACAATTAGTTTAAAATGGAACTAAGTCTCGAATCTGAAGTTTCCTCTCCCACAAGGTGGACCACTTCGTTTCATTGAACACATACGGTTTCGAGTAGCATCGCCACAGATTTCAGAGAACAGGCACTTCTGCTGGCACAGTATCGAACACTTAGTTTCAGAAAGAACAATTAATTTAAAAAGGAACTAATTTTCGCATCTGGAGTTTCCTCTCTCACAAGGTCGACCACCTAGTTTCCTCGGACACATACGGTTTCGAGTGGCATCGCCACAGATTTCAGAGAACAGGCGCTTCTCCTGGCACTGTATCGAACACTTAGTTTCAGAGAGAACAATTATTTTAAAATGGTACTAAGTTTCGCATTTGGAGTTTCTTCCCTCACAAGGCGACCACTTAGTTTCGTCGAACACATACGGTTTCGAGTGGCATCGCCACGGATTTCAGAGAACAGGCCCTTCTCCTGGCACTGTATCGAACACTTAGTTTCAGATAGAACAATTATTTTAAAATGGAAATAAGGTTCGCATCTGGAGATTCCTCTCTCACAATGTCGACCACTTAGTTTCTTCGAACACATACGGTTTCGAGTAGCATCGCCACAGTTTTCAGAGAGCAGGCGCTTCTCCAGGCACAGTATCGAACACTTATTTCAGACCGAACAATTAGTTTAAAATGGAACTATGATTCGCATCTGGAGAAACCTCACAAGGTCAACCACTTAGTTTCGTCGAACACATACGGTTTCGAGTGGCATCGCTACACATTTCAGAGAACAGGCGCTTCTCCTTGCACAGTGTCGAACACATAGTTTCAGATTGAACAATTAGTTTAAAATGGTACTAAGTTTCGCATTTGGAGTTTCTTCCCTCACAAGGCGACCACTTAGTTTCGTCGAACACATACGGTTTCGAGTGGCATCGCCACGGATTTCAGAGAACAGGCGCTTCTCCTGGCACTGTATCGGACAGATAGTTTCAGATAGCACAATTATTTTAAAATGGAAATAAGTTTCGCATCTGGAGATTCCTCTCTCACAAGGTCGACCACTTAGTTTCGTCGAACACATACGGTTTCGAGTAGCATCGCCGCAGTTTTCAGAGAGCAGGCGCTTCTCCAGGCACAGTATCGAACACTTATTTCAGACCGAACAATTAGTTTAAAATGGAACTATGTTTCGCATCTGGAGAAACCTCACAAGGTCAACCACTTAGTTTCGTCGAACACATACGGTTTCGAGTGGCATCGCCACAGATTTCGCAGAACGGCGTTTCTCCTGGCACAGTATCGAACACTTAGTTTCAAATAGAACAATTAGTTTAAAATGGTATTAAGTTTCGCATCTGGAGTTCCCTCCCTCACAAGGCGGCCACTTAGTTTCGTGGAAAACATTCGGTTTCGAGTGGCATCGCTACAGATTTCAGAGAACAGGCGCTCCTCCTGGCACTGTATCGGAGAGATAGTTTCAGATAGCACAATTAGTTTAACATGGAACTAAGTTTCGCATCTGAAGTTTCCTCTCTCACCAGGTCAACCACTTAGTTTCGTCGAACACGTATGGTTTCGAGTGGCATCGCCACACATTTCAGAGAACAGGCGCTTCTCCTGGCACAGTATCGAACACTTAGTGTCAGATGCGATTATTAGTTTAAAATGAACTAAGTTTCGCAATTTGGAGTTTCCTCTCTCACAAGGTCGACCACTTAGTTTCATCGAACACATACGGTTTCGAGTGGCATCGCCACAGATTTCGCCGAACGGGAGTTTCTCCTGTCACAGTATCGACCACTTAGTTTCGTCGAACACATACAGTTTCGAGTAGCATCGCCACAGATTTCACAGAACACAGCGCTTCTCCTGGCACAGTATCGAACACTTCGTTTCAGATAGAACGATTAGTTTAAAATGGAACTATATTTCGCATTTGGAGTTTCCTCTCTCACAAGGTCGACTACTTAGTTTCGCCAAACACATACGGTTTCGAGTGGTATCGCCACAGGTTTTAGAGAACAGGCGCTTCTACTGGCAGATTATCGAACACTTAGTTTCAGATGGAACATTTGGTTTAAAATGGAACTAAGTTTAGCATCTGGAGTTTCCTTTCCCACAAGCCCGACCACTTAATTTCCTCGAACACATACGGTTTCGAGTGGCATCGCCACAGATTTCAGAGAACAGGCGCTTCTCCTGGTACAGTATCGAACACTTAGTATCAGATAGAACAATTAGTTTAAAACGGAACAAAGCTTCGCGTCTAGAGTTTCCTCTCTCACAAGGTGGACCACTTAGTTTAGTCGAACACATACGGTTTCGAGTAGCATCGCCACAGATTTCAGAGAACAGGCGCTTCTCCTGGCACACTATCGAACACTTAATATCATATAGAACAATTAGTTTAAAATGGAACTACGTTTCGCATGTGTTTTTTCCTCTCTCACAAGGTCGACCACTTGGTTTCGTCGAACTCATACGGTTTCGAGTGGCATCGCCACACATTTCAGAGAAAAGGCGCTTCTCCTGGCACAGTATCGAACACTTAGTTTCAGATAGAACAATTAATTTAAAATGTAGCTAAGTTTCGCATCTGGACTTTCCTCTCTCACAAGGTCGACCACTTAGTTTCGACAAACACATACGGTTTCGAGTGGCATCGCCACACATTCCAGAGAACAGGCGCTTCTCCTGGCACAGTATCGAACACTTAGGTTCAGATAGAACAATTAGTTTAAAATGGAACTAGGTTTCGCTTCTGAAGTTTCCTCTTTCACAAGGTCGGCCACTTAGTTTCGTCGAACACATACGGTTCCGTGTGGCATCGCCACAGATTTCAGAGAACAGGCGCTTCTCCTGGCACTGTATCGGACAGATAGTTTCAGATAGCACAATTAGTTTAACATGGAACTAAGTTTCGCATCTGAAGTTTCCTCTCTCACCAGGTCAACCACTTAGTTTCGCCGAACACATACGGGTTTGAGAGCGCAGGTCCACAGAATTCAGAGAACAGGCGTTTCTCCTGGCACATTATCGAACACATAGTTACAGATAGAACAATTAGTTTGAAATGGAACTAAGTTTCGCATCTGGAATTTCCTCTCTCACCATGTCGACCACTTAGTTTCGTCGAACACATACGGTTTCGAGTAGCATCGCCACAGATTTCAGAGAACAGCCGCTTCTCCTGGCACAGTATCGAACACTTAGTTTCAGATAGAACAATTAATTTAAAATGTAACTAAGTTTCGCATCTGGAGTTTCCTCTCTCACAAGGTCGACCACTTAGTTTCGACGAACACATACGGTTTCGAGTGGCATCGCCACAGATTTCAGAGAACAGGCGTTTCTCCTGGCACAATATCGAACACTTGGTTTCAGATAGAACAATTATTTTAAAATGGAACTAAGTTTCGCATTAGGAGTTTCCTCCCTCACAAGGTCGACCACTTAGTTTCGTCGATGACATACGGTTTCGAGTGGCATCGCCACAGATTTCAGAGAACAGGCGTTTCTCCTGGCACACTGTCGAACACTTAGTTTCAGATTGAACAATTATTTTTAAATGGAACTAAGTTTCGCATCTGGAGTTTCCTCTCTCACAAGATCGACCACTTAGTTTCGTCGAACACATACGGTTTCGAGAAGCATCGCCAGAGATTTCAGAGAACAGGCGCTTCTCCTGGCACAGTATCGAACACTTAGTTTCAAATAGAACAATTAGTTTAAAATGGAACTAATTTTCGCATCTGGAGTTTGTTCTCTCACCAGGTCGTCGACTTAGTTTCGTCGAACCCATACAGTTTCGAGTGGTATCGCCACAGATTTCGCAGAACGGCGTTTCTCCTGGCACATTATCGAACACATATTTTCAGAGAGAACAATTAGTTTAAAATTGAACTAAGTTTCGCATCTGGAGTTTCCTCTCTCATAAGGTCGACCACTTAGTTTCGTCGAACACATACGGTTTCGAGTGGCATGGCCACAGATTTCAGAGAACCGGCGTTTCTCCTGGCACACTATCGAACACTCAGTTTCACATAGAACAATTAGTATAAAATGGTACGAAGTTTCGCATTTGGAGTTTCTTCCCGCACAAGGTCGGCAACTTAGATTCGTCGAACACATACGGTTTCAAGTGGCATCGCCACAGATTTCAGAGAACAGGCGCTTCTCCTGGCACATTATCGAACACTTAATATCATATAGAACAATTAGTTTAAAATGGAACTAATTTTCGCATCTGGAGTTTCATCTCTCACCAGGTCGTCCACTTAGTTTCGTCGAACCCATACAGTTTCGAGTGGTATCGCCACAGATTTCGCAGAACGGCGTTTCTCCTGGCACATTATCGAACACATATTTTCAGAGAGAACAATTAGTTTAAAACTGAACTAAGTTTCGCATCTGGAGTTTCCTCTCCCACAAGGTCGGCCACTTAGTTTCGTCGAACACATACGGTTTCGAGTGGCATCGCCACAGATTTCAGAGAACGGGGGTTTCTCCTGGCACAGTATCGAATACTTAGTTTCAGATAGAACAATTAGTTTAAAATGGAACTATGTTTCGCGTCTGGAGTTTCCTCTCTCACAAGGTCGGCCACTTAGTTTCGTCGAACACATACGGTTTCGAGTGGCATCGCCACAGATTTCAGAGAACAGGCGCGTCTCCTGGCGCTGTATCGAATACTTAGTTTCAGATGGAACACTTAGTTTTAAATGGAACTAAGTTTCGCTTCTGGAGTTTCCTCTCTCACAAGGTCGACCATTTAGATTCGTCGAACACATACGGTTTCGAGTGGTATCGCCACAGATTTCGCAGAACGGCGTTTCTCCTGGCACAGTATCGAACACTTAGTTTCAAATAGAACAATAAGTTTAAAATGGAACTAACTTTCGCATCTGGAGTTTCCTCTCTCACAAGGTCGGCCACTTAGTTTCGTCGAACACATACGGTTTCGAGTAGCATCGCGACAGATTTCAGAGAACAGGCGCGTCTCCTGGCACTGTATCGAACACTTAGTTTCAGATGGAACACTTAGTTTTAAATGGAACTAAGTTTCGCTTCTGGAGTTTCCTCTCACAAGGTCGACCATTTAGATTCGTCGAACACATACGGTTTCGAGTGGTATCGCCACAGATTTCAGAGAACAGGCGTTTCTTCTGGCACAATATCGAACACTTGGTTTCAGATAGAACAATTATTTTAAAATGGAACTAAGTTTCGCATTAGGAGTTTCCTCCCTCACAAGGTCGACCACTTAGTTTCGTCGATGACATACGGTTTCGAGTGGCATCGCCACAGATTTCAGAGAACAGGCGTTTCTCCTGGCACACTGTCGAACACTTAGTTTCAGATTGAACAATTATTTTTAAATGGAACTAAGTTTCGCATCTGGAGTTTCCTCTCTCACAAGATCGACCACTTAGTTTCGTCGAACACATACGGTTTCGAGAAGCATCGCCAGAGATTTCAGAGAACAGGCGCTTCTCCTGGCACAGTATCGAACACTTAGTTTCAAATAGAACAATTAGTTTAAAATGGAACTAATTTTCGCATCTGGAGTTTCTTCTCTCACCAGGTCGTCGACTTAGTTTCGTCGAACCCATACAGTTTCGAGTGGTATCGCCACAGATTTCGCAGAACGGCGTTTCTCCTGGCACATTATCGAACACATATTTTCAGAGAGAACAATTAGTTTAAAATTGAACTAAGTTTCGCATCTGGAGTTTCCTCTCTCATAAGGTCGACCACTTAGTTTCCTCGAACACATACGGTTTCGAGTGGCATGGCCACAGATTTCAGAGAACCGGCGTTTCTCCTGGCACACTATCGAACACTCAGTTTCACATAGAACAATTAGTATAAAATGGTACGAAGTTTCGCATTTGGAGTTTCTTCCCGCACAAGGTCGGCAACTTAGATTCGTCGAACACATACGGTTTCAATTGGCATCGCCACAGATTTCAGAGAACAGGCGCTTCTCCTGGCACATTATCGAACACTTAATATCATATAGAACAATTAGTTTAAAATGGAACTAATTTTCGCATCTGGAGTTTCATCTCTCACCAGGTCGTCCACTTAGTTTCGTCGAACCCATACAGTTTCGAGTGGTATCGCCACAGATTTCGCAGAACGGCGTTTCTCCTGGCACATTATCGAACACATATTTTCAGAGAGAACAATTAGTTTAAAACTGAACTAAGTTTCGCATCTGGAGTTTCCTCTCCCACAAGGTCGGCCACTTAGTTTCGTCGAACACATACGGTTTCGAGTGGCATCGCCACAGATTTCAGAGAACGGGGGTTTCTCCTGGCACAGTATCGAACACTTAGTTTCAGATAGAACAATTAGTTTAAAATGGAACTATGTTTCGCGTCTGGAGTTTCCTCTCTCACAAGGTCGGCCACTTAGTTTCGTCGAACACATACGGTTTCGAGTGGCATCGCCACAGATTTCAGAGAACAGGCGCGTCTCCTGGCGCTGTATCGAATACTTAGTTTCAGATGGAACACTTAGTTTTAAATGGAACTAAGTTTCGCTTCTGGAGATTCCTCTCTCACAAGGTCGACCATTTAGATTCGTCGAACACATACGGTTTCGAGTGGTATCGCCACAGATTTCGCAGAACGGCGTTTCTCCTGGCACAGTATCGAACACTTAGTTTCAAATAGAACAATTAGTTTAAAATGGAACTAACTTTCGCATCTGGAGTTTCCTCTCTCACAAGGTCGGCCACTTAGTTTCGTCGAACACATACGGTTTCGAGTAGCATCGCGACAGATTTCAGAGAACAGGCGCGTCTCCTGGCACTGTATCGAACACTTAGTTTCAGATGGAACACTTAGTTTTAAATGGAACTAAGTTTCGCTTCTGGAGTTTCCTCTCACAAGGTCGACCATTTAGATTCGTCGAACACATACGGTTTCGAGTGGTATCGCCACAGATTTCGCAGAACGGCGTTTCTCCTGGCACAGTATCGAACACTTAGTTTCAAATAGAACAATTAGTTTAAAATGGAACAATGTTTCGCGTCTGGAGTTTCCTCTCTCACAAGGTCGGCCACTTAGTTTCGTCGAACACATACGGTTTCGAGTGGCATCGCCACAGATTTCAGAGAACGGGGGTTTCTCCTGGCACAGTATCGAACTCTTAGTTTAAGATAGAACAATTAGTTTAAAATGGAACTATGTTTCGCGTCTGGAGTTTCCTCTCTCACAAGGTCGGCCACTTAGTTTCGTCGAACACATACGGTTTCGAGTGGCATCGCCACAGATTTCAGAGAACAGGCGCGTCTCCTGGCGCTGTATCGAATACTTAGTTTCAGATGGAACACTTAGTTTTAAATGGAACTAAGTTTCGCTTCTGGAGTTTCCTCTCTCACAAGGTCGACCATTTAGATTCGTCGAACACATACGGTTTCGAGTGGTATCGCCACAGATTTCGCAGAACGGCGTTTCTCCTGACACAATATCGAACACTTAGTTTCAAATAGAACAATTAGTTTAAAATGGAACTAACTTTCGCATCTGGAGTTTCCTCTCTCACAAGGTCGGCCACTTATTTTCGTTGAACACATACGGTTTCGAGTAGCATCGCGACAGATTTCAGAGAACAGGCGCGTCTCCTGGCACTGTATCGAACACTTAGTTTCAGATGGAACACTTAGTTTTAAACGGAACTAAGTTTCGCTTCTGGAGTTTCCTCTCTCACAAGGTCGACCATTTAGATTCGTCGAACACATACGGTTTCGTGTGGTATCGCCACAGATTTCGCAGAACGGCGTTTCTCCTGGCACAGTATCGAAAACTTAGTTTCAAATAGAACAATTAGTTTAAAATGGAAATAACTTTCGCATCTGGAGTTTCCTCTCTCACAAGGTCGGCCACTTAGTTTCGTCGAAAACATACGGTTTCGAGTGGCATCGCCACAGATTTCAGAGAACAGGCGCGTCTCCTGGCGCTGTATCGAATACTTAGTTTCAGATGGAACACTTAGTTTAAAATGGAACTAACTTTCGCATCTGGAGTTTCCTCTCTCACAAGGTCGGCCACTTAGTTTCGTCGAACACATACGGTTTCGAGTAGCATCGCGACAGATTTCAGAGAACAGGCGCGTCTCCTGGCACTGTATCGAACACTTAGTTTCAGATGGAACACTTAGTTTTAAACGGAACTAAGTTTCGCTTCTGGAGTTTCCTCTCTCACAAGGTCGACCATTTAGATTCGTCGAACACATACGGTTTCGGGTGTTATCGCCACAGATTTCGCAGAACGGCGTTTCTCCTGGCACAATATCGAACACTTAGTTTCAAATAGAACAATTAGTTTAAAATGGAACTAACTTTCGCATCTGGAGTTTCCTCTCTCACAAGGTCGGCCACTTAGTTTCGTCGAACACATACGGTTTCGAGTGTTATCGCCACAGATTTCGCAGAACGGCGTTTCTCCTGGCACAATATCGAACACTTAGTTTCAAATAGAACAATTAGTTTAAAATGGAACTAACTTTCGCATCTGGAGTTTCCTCTCTCACAAGGTCGGCCACTTAGTTTCGTCCAACACATACGGTTTCGAGTAGCAACGCCACAGATTTCAGAGAACATGCGCTTCTGCTGGCACAGTATCGAACACTTAGTTTCAGAACGAACAATTAATTTAAAATGGAACTAATTTTCGCATCTGGAGTTTCCTCTCTCACAAGGTCGACCATTTAGATTCGTCGAACACATACGGTTTCGAGTGGTATCGCCACAGATTTCGCAGAACGGCGTTTCTCCTGACACAATATCGAACACTTAGTTTCAAATAGAACAATTAGTTTAAAATGGAACTAACTTTCGCATCTGGAGTTTCCTCTCTCACAAGGTCGGCCACTTATTTTCGTCGAACACATACGGTTTCGAGTAGCATCGCGACAGATTTCAGAGAACAGGCGCGTCTCCTGGCACTGTATCGAACACTTAGTTTCAGATGGAACACTTAGTTTTAAACGGAACTAAGTTTCGCTTCTGGAGTTTCCTCTCTCACAAGGTCGACCATTTAGATTCGTCGAACACATACGGTTTCGTGTGGTATCGCCACAGATTTCGCAGAACGGCGTTTCTCCTGGCACAGTATCGAAAACTTAGTTTCAAATAGAACAATTAGTTTAAAATGGAAATAACTTTCGCATCTGGAGTTTCCTCTCTCACAAGGTCGGCCACTTAGTTTCGTCGAAAACATACGGTTTCGAGTGGCATCGCCACAGATTTCAGAGAACAGGCGCGTCTCCTGGCGCTGTATCGAATACTTAGTTTCAGATGGAACACTTAGTTTAAAATGGAACTAACTTTCGCATCTGGAGTTTCCTCTCTCACAAGGTCGGCCACTTAGTTTCGTCGAACACATACGGTTTCGAGTAGCATCGCGACAGATTTCAGAGAACAGGCGCGTCTCCTGGCACTGTATCGAACACTTAGTTTCAGATGGAACACTTAGTTTTAAACGGAACTAAGTTTCGCTTCTGGAGTTTCCTCTCTCACAAGGTCGACCATTTAGATTCGTCGAACACATACGGTTTCGTGTGGTATCGCCACAGATTTCGCAGAACGGCGTTTCTCCGGGCACATTATCAAACACATAGTTTCAGATAGAACAATTAGTTTCAAATGGAACTAACTTTCGCATCTGGAGTTTCCTCTCTCACAAGGTCGGCCACTTAGTTTCGTCGAACACATACGGTTTCGAGTGGCATCGCCACAGATTTCAGAGAACCGGCGTTTCTCCTGGCACACTATCGAACACTTAGATTCACATAGAACAATTAGTATAAAATGGTACGAAGTTTCGCATTTGGAGTTTCTTCCCGCACAAGGTCGGCAACTTAGATTCGTCGAATACATACGGTTTCGAGTGGCATCGCCACAGATTTCAGAGAACAGGCGCTTCTCCTGGCACAGTATCGAACACTTAATATCATATAGAACAATTAGTTTAAAATGGAACTAATTTTCGCATCTGGAGTTTCTTCTCTCACCAGGTCGTCCACTTAGTTTCGTCGAACCCATACAGTTTCGAGTGGTATCGCCACAGATTTCGCAGAACGGCGTTTCTCCTGCCACATTATCGAACACATATTTTCAGAGAGAACAATTAGTTTAAAATTGAACTAAGTTTCGCATCTGGAGTTTCCTCTCTCACAAGGTCGGCCACTTAGTTTCGTCGAACACATACGGTTTCGAGTGGCATCGCCACAGATTTCAGAGAACAGGCGCTTCTCTTGGCACAATGTCGAACACTTAATATCACATAGAACAATTAGTTTAAAATGGAACTAATTTTCGCATCTGGAGTTTCTTCTCTCACCAGGTCGTCCACTTAGTTTCGTCGAACCCATACAGTTTCGAGTGGTATCGCCACAGATTTCGCAGAACGGCGTTTCTCCTGGCACATTATCGAACACATATTTTCAGAGAGAACAATTAGTTTAAAATTGAACTAAGTTTCGCATCTGGAGTTTCCTCTCTCACAAGGTCGGCCACTTAGTTTCGTCGAACACATACCGTTTCGAGTGGCATCGCCACAGGTTTCAGAGAACAGGCGCGTCTCCTGGCGCTGTATCGAATACTTAGTCTCAGATGGAACACTTAGTTTTAAATGGAACTAAGTTTCGCTTCTGGAGTTTCCTCTCTCACAAGGTCGACCATTTAGATTCGTCGAACACATACGGTTTCGAGTGGTATCGCCACAGATTTCGCAGAACGGCGTTTCTCCTGGCACAGTATCGAACACTTAGTTTCAAATAGAACAATTAGTTTAAAATGGTACTAAGTTTCGCATCTGGAGTTTCCTCCCTCACAAGGCGGCCACTTAGTTTCGTGGAAAACATTCGGTTTCGAGTGGCATCGCTACAGATTTCAGAGAACAGCCGCTTCTCCTGGCACAGTAGCGAACACTTAATTTCAGATGGAACAATTAGTTTAAAATGGAACTAAGTCTCGAATCTGAAGTTTCCTCTCCCACAAGGTGGACCACTTCGTTTCATCGAACACATACGGTTTCGAGTAGCATCGCCACAGATTTCAGAGAACAGGCACTTCTGCTGGCACAGTATCGAACACTTAGTTTCAGAAAGAACAATTAATTTAAAAAGGAACTAATTTTCGGATCTGGAGTTTCCTCTCTCACAAGGTCGACCACCTAGTTTCCTCGGACACATACGGTTTCGAGTGGCATCGCCACAGATTTCAGAGAACAGGCGCTTCTCCTGGCACTGTATCGAACACTTAGTTTCAGAGAGAACAATTATTTTAAAATGGTACTAAGTTTCGCATTTGGAGTTTCTTCCCTCACAAGGCGACCACTTAGTTTCGTCGAACACATACGGTTTCGAGTAGCATCGCCACAGTTTTCAGAGAGCAGGCGCTTCTCCAGGCACAGTATCGAACACTTATTTCAGACCGAACAATTAGTTTAAAATGGAACTATGTTTTGCATCTGGAGAAACCTCACAAGGTCAACCACTTAGTTTCGTCGAACACATACGGTTTCGAGTGGCATCGCTACACATTTCAGAGAACAGGCGCTTCTCCTGGCACAGTGTCGATCACATAGTGTCAGATACGATTATTAGTTTAAAATGAACTAAGTTTCGCAATTTGGAGTTTCTTCCCTCACAAGGCGACCACTTAGTTTCGTCGAACACATACGGTATCGAGTGGCATCGCCACAGATTTCAGAGAACAGGCGCTTCTCATGGCACAGTATCGAACACTTAGTTTCAGATCGAACAGTTAGTTTAAAATGGAAATAAGTTTCGCATCTGGAGATTCCTCTCTCACAAGGTCGACTACTTAGTTTCGTCGAACACATACGGTTTCGAGTGGCATCGCCACAGATTTCACAGAACAGGCGCTTCTCCTGGCACTGTATCGGACACATAGTTTCAGATAGCACAATTAGTTTAACATGGAACTAAGTTTCGCATCTGAAGTTTCCTCTCTCACCAGGTCAACCACTTAGTTTCGTCGAACACGTATGGTTTCGGGTGCGGATCGCCACAGATTTCAGAGAACAGGCGCTTCTCCTGGCACAGTATCGAACACTTAGTGTGTGATACGATTATTAGTTTAAAATGAACTAAGTTTCGCAATTTGGAGTTTCCTCTCTCACAAGGTCGACCACTTAGTTTCGTCGAACACATACGGTTTCGAGTGGCATCGCCACACATTTCAGAGAACAGGCGCTTCTCCTGGCACAGTATCGGACACATAGTTTCAGATAGAACAATTAGTTTAAAATGGTACTAAGTTTCGCATCTGGAGTTTCCTCCCTCACAAGGCGGCCACTTAGTTTCGTGGAAAACATTCGGTTTCGAGTGGCATCGCCACAGATTTCAGAGAACACCCGCTTCCCCTGGCACAGTAGCGAACACTCAATTTCAGATGGAACAATTAGTTTAAAATGGAACTAAGTCTCGAATCTGAAGTTTCCTCTCCCACAAGGTGGACAACTTCGTTTCCTCGAACACATACGGTTTCGAGTGGCATCGCCACAGATTTCAGAGAACAGGCGCTTCTCCTGGCACTGTATCGAACACTTAGTTTCAGATAGAACAATTATTTTAAAATGGTACTAAGTTTCGCATTTGGAGTTTCTTCCCTCACAAGGCGACCACTTAGTTTCGTCGAACACATACGGTTTCGAGTGGCATCGCCACGGATTTCAGAGAACAGGCGCTTCTCCTGGCACTGTATCGAACACTTAGTTTCAGATAGAACAATTATTTTAAAATGGAAATAAGGTTCGCATCTGGAGATTCCTCTCTCAAAAGGTCGACCACTTAGTTTCGTCGAACACATACGGTTTCGAGTAGCATCGCCACAGTTTTCAGAGAGCAGGCGCTTCTCCAGGCACAGTATCGAACACTTATTTCAGACCGAACAATTAGTTTAAAATGGAACTATGATTCGCATCTGGAGAAACCTCACAAGGTCAACCACTTAGTTTCGTCGAACACATACGGTTTCGAGTGGCATCGCTACACATTTCAGAGAACAGGCGCTTCTCCTTGCACAGTGTCGAAAACATTGTTTCAGATTGAACAATTAGTTTAAAATGGTACTAAGTTTCGCATTTGGAGTTTCTTCCCTCACAAGGCGACCACTTAGTTTCGTCGAACACATACGGTTTCGAGTGGCATCGCCACGGATTTCAGAGAACAGGCGCTTCTCCTGGCACTGTATCGGACAGATAGTTTCAGATAGCACAATTATTTTAAAATGGAAATAAGGTTCGCATCTGGAGATTCCTCTCTCACAAGGTCGACCACTTAGTTTCGTCGAACACATACGGTTTCGAGTAGCATCGCCACAGTTTTCAGAGAGCAGGCGCTTCTCCAGGCACAGTATCGAACACTTATTTCAGACCGAACAATTAGTTTAAAGTGGAACTATGTTTCGCATCTGGAGAAACCTCACAAGGTCAACCACTTAGTTTCGTCGAACACATACGGTTTCGAGTGGCATCGCCACAGATTTCAGAGAACAGGCGCTTCTCATGGCACAGTATCGAACACTTAGTTTCAGATCGAACAGTTAGTTTAAAATGGAAGCAAGTTTCGCATCTGGAGATTCCTCTCTCACAAGGTCGACTACTTAGTTGCGTCGAACACATACGGTTTCGAGTGGCATCGCCACAGATTTCAGAGAACAGGCGCTCCTCCTGGCACTGTATCGGACAGATAGTTTCAGATAGCACAATTAGTTTAATATGGAACTAAGTTTCGCATCTGAAGTTTCCTCTCTCACCAGGTCAACCACTTAGTTTCGTCGAACACGTATGGTTTCGAGTGGCATCGCCACACATTTCAGAGAACAGGCGCTTCTCCTGGCACAGTATCGAACACTTAGTGTCAGATACGATTATTAGTTTAAAATGAACTAAGTTTCGCAATTTGGAGTTTCCTCTCTCACAAGGTCGACCACTTAGTTTCATCGAACACATACGGTTTCGAGTGGCATCGCCACAGATTTCGCCGAACGGGAGTTTCTCCTGTCACAGTATCGACCACTTAGTTTCGTCGAACACATACAGTTTCGAGTAGCATCGCCACAGATTTCACAGAACACAGCGCTTCTCCTGGCACAGTATCGAACACTTCGTTTCAGATAGAACGATTAGTTTAAAATGGAACTATATTTCGCATTTGGAGTTTCCTCTCTCACAAGGTCGACTACTTAGTTTCGCCAAACACATACGGTTTCGAGTGGTATCGCCACAGGTTTTAGAGAACAGGCGCTTCTACTGGCAGATTATCGAACACTTAGTTTCAGATGGAACATTTGGTTTAAAATGGAACTACCTTTCGCATGTGTTTTTTCCTCTCTCACAAGGTCGACCACTTGGTTTCGTCGAACTCATACGGTTTCGAGTGGCATCGCCACACATTTCAGAGAAAAGGCGCTTCTCCTGGCACAGTATCGAACACTTAGTTTCAGATAGAACAATTAATTTAAAATGTAGCTAAGTTTCGCATCTGGACTTTCCTCTCTCACAAGGTCGACCACTTAGTTTCGACGAACACATACGGTTTCGAGTGGCATCGCCAGACATTTCAGAGAACAGGCGCTTCTCCTGGCACAGTATCGAACACTTAGGTTCAGATAGAACAATTAGTTTAAAATGGAACTAGGTTTCGCTTCTGAAGTTTCCTCTTTCACAAGGTCGGCCACTTAGTTTCGTCGAACACATACGGTTGCGTGTGGCATCGCCACAGATTTCAGAGAACAGGCGCTTCTCCTGGCACTGTATCGGACAGATAGTTTCAGATAGCACAATTAGTTTAACATGGAACTAAGTTTCGCATCTGAAGTTTCCTCTCTCACCAGGTCAACCACTTAGTTTCGCCGAACACATACGGGTTTGAGAGCGCAGGTCCACAGAATTCAGAGAACAGGCGTTTCTCCTGGCACATTATCGAACACATAGTTACAGATAGAACAATTAGTTTGAAATGGAACTAAGTTTCGCATCTGGAATTTCCTCTCTCACCATGTCGACCACTTAGTTTCGTCGAACACATACGGTTTCGAGTAGCATCGCCACAGATTTCAGAGAACAGCCGCTTCTCCTGGCACAGTATCGAACACTTAGTTTCAGATAGAACAATTAATTTAAAATGTAACTAAGTTTCGCATCTGGAGTTTCCTCTCTCACAAGGTCGACCACTTAGTTTCGACGAACACATACGGTTTCGAGTGGCATCGCCACAGATTTCAGAGAACAGGCGCTTCTCCTGGCACTGTATCGGACAGATAGTTTCAGATAGCACAATTAGTTTAACATGGAACTAAGTTTCGCATCTGAAGTTTCCTCTCTCACCAGGTCAACCACTTAGTTTCGTCGAACACGTATGGTTTCGAGTGGCATCGCCACACATTTCAGAGAACAGGCACTTCTCCTGGCACAGTATCGAACACTTAGTGTCAGATACGATTATTAGTTTAAAATGAACTAAGTTTCGCAATTTGGAGTTTCCTCTCTCACAAGGTCGACCACTTAGTTTCATCGAACACATACGGTTTCGAGTGGCATCGCCACAGATTTCGCCGAACGGGAGTCTCTCCTGTCACAGTAACGACCACTTAGTTTCGTCGAACACATACAGTTTCGAGTGGGATCGCCACAGATTTCAGAGAAGAGTCGCTTCTCCGGGCACAGTATCGAGCACTTAGTTTCAGATAGAACAATTAGTTTAAAATGGAACTAAATTTGGCATCTCGAATTTCCTCTCTCACAAGGTCGACCATTTAGATTCGTCGAACACATACGGTTTCGAGTGGCATCGCCACAGATTCCAGAAAACGGGCCCTTCTCCCGGCACAGTATTGAACCGTTAGTTTCATATAGAACAATTAGTTTAAAATGGAACTATGTTTCGCATCTGGAGTTTCCCCTCTCACAACGTCGACCAGTTTGTTCCGTCGAACACATACGGTTTCGAGTGGCATCGCCACAGATTTCAGAGAACAGGCGCTTCTCCTGGTACAGTATCGAACACTTAGTATCAGATAGAACAATTAGTTTAAAACGGAACAAAGCTTCGCGTCTAGAGTTTCCTCTCTCACAAGGTGGACCACTTAGTTTAGTCGAACACATACGGTTTCGAGTAGCATCGCCACAGATTTCAGAGAACAGGCACTTCTCCTGGCACACTATCGAACACTTAATATCATATAGAACAATTAGTTTAAAATGGAACTACGTTTCGCATGTGTTTTTTCCTCTCTCACAAGGTCGACCACTTGGTTTCGTCGAACTCATACGGTTTCGAGTGGCATCGCCACACATTTCAGAGAACAGGCGCTTCTCCTGGCACAGTATCGAACACTTAGTTTCAGATAGAACAATTAATTTAAAATGTAACTAAGTTTCGCATCTGGAGTTTCCTCTCTCACAAGGTCGACCACTTAGTTTCGACGAACACATACGGTTGCGTGTGGCATCGCCACAGATTTCAGAGAACAGTCGCTTCTCCTGGCACAGTATCGAACACTTAGTTTCAGATACAACAATTAGTTTAAAATGGAACTCAGTTTGGCATCTGGAGTTTCCTCTCTCACAAGGTCGACCACTTAGTTTCGCCGAACACATACGGGTTTGAGAGCGCAGGTCCACAGAATTCAGAGAACAGGCGTTTCTCTTGGCACATTATCGAACACATAGTTACAGATAGAACAATTAGTTTAAAATGGAACAAAGCTTCGCATCTGGAGTTTCCTCTCTCACAAGGTGGACCACATAGTTTCGTCGAACACATACGGGTTCGAGCGGCATCGCCATACAGTTCAGAGAACAGTCGCTTCTCCTGGCACAGTATCGAACTCTTAGGTTCAGATAGAACAATTAGTTTAAAATGGAATGAGGTTTCGCTTCTGAAGTTTCCTCTTTCACAAGGTCGGCCACTTAGTTTCGTGGAACACATACGGTTTCGAGTGGGATCGCCACAGATTTCAGAGAACAGTCGCTTCTCCGGGCACAGTATCGAGCACTTAGTTTCAGATAGAACAATTAGTTTAAAATGGAACTAAATTTGGCATCTCGAATTTCCTCTCTCACAAGGTCGACCATTTAGATTCGTCGAACACATACGGTTTCGAGTGGCATCGCCACAGATTCCAGAAAACGGGCCCTTCTCCCGGCACAGTATTGAACCGTTAGTTTCAGATAGAACAATTAATTTAAAATGTAACTAAATTTCGCATCTGGAGTTTCCTCTCTCACAAGGTCGACCACTTAGTTTCGACGAACACATACGGTTTCGAGTGGCATCGCCACACATTTCAGAGAACAGGCGCTTCTCCTGGCACACTATCGAACGCTTAATATCATATAGAACAATTAGTTTAAAATGGAACTACGTTTCGCATGTGTTTTTTCCTCTCTCACAAGGTCGACCACTTGGTTTCGTCGAACTCATACGGTTTCGAGTGGCATCGCCACACATTTCAGAGAACAGGCGCTTCTCCTGGCACAGTATCGAACACTTAGGTTCAGATAGAACAATTAGTTTAAAATGGAACTAGATTTCGCTTCTGAAGTTTCCTCTTTCACAAGGTCGGCCACTTAGTTTCGTCGAACACATACGGTTGCGTGTGGCATCGCCACAGATTTCAGAGAACAGTCGCTTCTCCTGGCACAGTATCGAACACTTAGTTTCAGATAAAACAATTAGTTTAAAATGGAACTCAGTTTGGCATCTGGAGTTTCCTCTCTCACAAGGTCGACCACTTAGTTTCGCCGAACACATACGGGTTTGAGAGCGCAGGTCCACAGAATTCAGAGAACAGGCGTTTCTCCTGGCACAGTATCGAACACTTAGTTTCAGATAGAACAATTAATTTAAAATGTAACTAAGTTTCGCATGTGGAGTTTCCTCTCTCACAAGGTCGACCACTTAGTTTCGACGAACACATACGGTTTCGAGTGGCATCGGCACATATTTCAGAGGACAGGCGCTTCTCCTGGCACAGTATCGAACACTTAGTTTCAGATGGAACAATTAGTTTAAAATGGAACTATGTTTCGAATCTGGAGTTTCTTTCCCAGAAGGTTGACGACTTAATATCGTCGAACAGATACGGTTTCGAGTGGCATCGCCACAGATTTCAGAGAACTGGCGCTTCTCCTGGCACATTATCGACCACTTAGTATCAGATAGAAAAATTACTTTAAAATGGAACTAAGCTTCGCATTTGGTGTTTCCTCTCTCACTAGGTCGGCCACTTAGTTTCGCCGAACACATACGGTTTCGAGTGGCATCGCCACAGATTTCAGAAAACAGGCGCTTCTCCTGGCACAGTATCGAACACTTAGTTTCAGATAGAACAATTAGTTTAAAATGGAACTAAGTTTCGCATCTGGAGTTTCCTCTCTCAGAAGGTCGACCTCTTAGTTTCGTCGAACACATACGGTTTCGAGTAGTATCGCGACAGATTTCCGAGAACAGGCGATTCTCCTGGCACAGTATCGAACACTTAGTTTCAGATAGAACAATTAGTTTGAAATGGAACTAAGTTTCGAATCTGGAATTTCCTCTCTCACCATGTCGACCACTTAGTTTCGTCGAACACATACGGTTTCGAGTAGCATCGCCACAGATTTCAGAGAACAGGCGCTTCTCCTGGCACAGTATCGGACACTTAGATTCAGATAGAAAAATAAGTTTAACATGGAACAAAGCTTCGCATTTGGAGTTTCCTCTCTCACAAGGTCGGCCACTTAGTTTCGCCGAACACATACGGTTTCGAGTGGCATCGCCACAGATTTCAGAAAACAGGCGCTTCTCCTGGCACAGTATCGAACACTTAGTTTCAGATAGAACAATTAGTTTAAAATGGAACTAAGTTTCGCATCTGGAGTTTCCTCTCTCAGAAGGTCGACCACTTAGTTTCGTCGAACACATACGGTTTCGAGTAGTATCGCGACAAATTTCCGAGAACAGGCGACTCTCCTGGCACAGTATCGAACACTTAGTTTCAGATAGAACAATCAGTTTAAAATGGAATTAAGTTTCGCATCTGGAGTTTCCTCTCCCACAAGGTCGACCACTTAGTTTCGTCGAACACATACGGTTTCGAGTAGCATCGCCACAGATTTCAGAGAACAGGCGCTTCTCCTGCACAGTATCGTACACTGAGTATCAGATAGAACAATTAGTTTAAAATGGAACTAAGCTCCGCATCTGGAGTTTCCTCTCTCACAAGGTGGACCACTTAGTTTCGTCGAACACATACGGTTTCGAGTAGCATCGCCACAGTTTTCAGAGAACAGGCGCTTCTCCTGGCACACTATCGAACACTTAACATAATATAGAACAATTAGTTTAAACTGGAACTACGTTTCGCATCTGGAGTTTCCCCTCTCACAAGGTCGACCACTTAGTTTCGTCGAACACATACGGTTTCGAGTAGCATCGCCACAGATTTCAGAGAACAGGCGCTTCTCCTGCACAGTATCGTACACTGAGTATCAGATAGAACAATTAGTTTAAAATGGAACTAAGCTCCGCATCTGGAGTTTCCTCTCTCACAAGGTGGACCACTTAGTTTCGTCGAACACATACGGTTTCGAGTAGCATCGCCACAGTTTTCAGAGAACAGGCGCTTCTCCTGGCACACTATCGAACACTTAACATAATATAGAACAATTAGTTTAAACTGGAACTACGTTTCGCATCTGGAGTTTCCCCTCTCACAAGGTCGACCACTTGGTTTCGTCGAACTCATACGGTTTCGAGTGGCATCGCCACAGATTTCAGAGAACAGGCGCTTCGCCTGGCACAGTATCGAACTCTTAGGTTCAGATACACCAATTAGTTTAAAATGGGACTTGGTTTCGCTTCTGAAGTTTCCTCTTGCACAAGGTCGGCCACTTAGTTTCGTCGAACACATACGTTTTCGAGGGCGCATCGCCACAGATTTCAGTGAACAGGCGCTTCTCCTGGCACAGTATCGAACACTCAGTATCAGATAGAACAATTAGTTTAAAATGGAACAAAGCTTCGCATTTGGAGTTTCCTCTCCCACAAGGTCGACCACTTATTTTCGTCGAACACATACGGTTGCGTGTGGCATCGCCACAGATTTCAGAGAACAGTCGCTTCTCCTGGCACAGTATCGAACACTTAGTTTCAGATAAAACAATTAGTTTAAAATGGAACTCAGTTTGGCATCTGGAGTTTCCTCTCTCACAAGGTCGACCACTTAGTTTCGCCGAACACATACGGGTTTGAGAGCGCAGGTCCACAGAATTCAGAGAACAGGCGTTTCTCCTGGCACAGTATCGAACACTTAGTTTCAGATAGAACAATTAATTTAAAATGTAACTAAGTTTCGCATCTGGAGTTTCCTCTACCACAAGGTCGACCACTTATTTTCGTCGAACACATACGGTTTCGAGTAGCATCGCCACAGATTTCAGAGAACAGGCGCTTCTCCTGGCACAGTATCGAACACTTAGTTTCAGATAGAACAATTATATTAAAATGGAACTAAGTTTCGCATCTGGAGTTTCCTCTCTCACAAGGTCGACTACTTAGTTTCGTCGAACACATACGGTTTCGAGCGGCATCGCCATACAGTTCAGTGAACAGGCGCTTCTCCTGGCACAGTAACGAACACTTAGTTTCAGATAGAACAATCAGTTTAAAATGGAACTAAGTTTCGCATACGGAGTTTCCTCTCCCACAAGGTCGACCACTTAGTTTCGTCGAACACATACGGTTTCGAGTAGCATCGCCACAGATTTCAGTGAACAGGCGCCTCTCCTGGCACAGTATCGAGCACTTAGTTTCAGATAGAACAATTAGTTTAAAATGGAACTAAGTTTCACATCTGGAGTTTCCTCTCTCACCAGGTCGACCACTTAGTTGCGTCGAACACATACGGTTTCGAGTGGCATCGCAACAGATATCAGAGAACTGGCGCTTCTCCTGGCACAGTATCGAACACTTAGTATCAGATAGAACAATTAGTTTAAAATGGAACAAAGCTTCGCATCTGGAGTTTCCTCTCTCACAAGGTGGACCACATAGTTTCGTAGAACACATACGGGTTCGAGCGGCATCGCCATACAGTTCAGAGAACAGTCGCTTCTCCTGGCACAGTATCGAACTCTTAGGTTCAGATAGAACAATTAGTTTAAAATGGAATGAGGTTTCGCTTCTGAAGTTTCCTCTTTCACAAGGTCGGCCACTTAGTTTCGTGGAACACATACGGTTTCGAGTGGGATCGCCACAGATTTCAGAGAACAGTCGCTTCTCCGGGCACAGTATCGAGCACTTAGTTTCAGATAGAACAATTAGTTTAAAATGGAACTAAATTTGGCATCTCGAATTTCCTCTCTCACAAGGTCGACCATTTAGATTCGTCGAACACATACGATTTCGAGTGGCATCGCCACAGATTCCAGAGAACGGGCCCTTCTCCCGGCACAGTATTGAACCGTTAGTTTCATATAGAACAATTAGTTTAAAATGGAACTATGTTTCGCATCTGGAGTTTCCCCTCTCACAACGTCGACCAGTTTGTTCCGTCGAACACATACGGTTTCGAGTGGCATCGCCACAGATTTCAGAGAACAGGCGCTTCTCCTGGTACAGTATCGAACACTTAGTATCAGATAGAACAATTAGTTTAAAACGGAACAAAGCTTCGCGTCTGGAGTTTCCTCTCTCACAATTTGGACCACTTAGTTTAGTCGAACACATACGGTTTCGAGTAGCATCGCCACAGATTTCAGAGAACAGGCGCTTCTCCTGGCACACTATCGAACGCTTAATATCATATAGAACAATTAGTTTAAAATGGAACTACGTTTCGCATGTGTTTTTTCCTCTCTCACAAGGTCGACCACTTGGTTTCGTCGAACTCATACGGTTTCGAGTGGCATCGCCACACATTTCAGAGAACAGGCGCTTCTCCTGGCACAGTATCGAACACTTAGGTTCAGATAGAACAATTAGTTTAAAATGGAACTAGATTTCGCTTCTGAAGTTTCCTCTTTCACAAGGTCGGCCACTTAGTTTCGTCGAACACATACGGTTGCGTGTGGCATCGCCACAGATTTCAGAGAACAGTCGCTTCTCCTGGCACAGTATCGAACACTTAGTTTCAGATAAAACAATTAGTTTAAAATGGAACTCAGTTTGGCATCTGGAGTTTCCTCTCTCACAAGGTCGACCACTTAGTTTCGCCGAACACATACGGGTTTGAGAGCGCAGGTCCACAGAATTCAGAGAACAGGCGTTTCTCCTGGCACAGTATCGAACACTTAGTTTCAGATAGAACAATTAATTTAAAATGTAACTAAGTTTCGTATGTGGAGTTTCCTCTCTCACAAGGTCGACCACTTAGTTTCGACGAACACATACGGTTTCGAGTGGCATCGGCACATATTTCAGAGGACAGGCGCTTCTCCTGGCACAGTATCGAACACTTAGTTTCAGATGGAACAATTAGTTTAAAATGGAACTATGTTTCGAATCTGGAGTTTCTTTCCCAGAAGGTTGATGACTTAATATCGTCGAACAGATACGGTTTCGAGTGGCATCGCCACAGATTTCAGAGAACTGGCGCTTCTCCTGGCACATTATCGACCACTTAGTATCAGATAGAAAAATTACTTTAAAATGGAACTAAGCTTCGCATTTGGTGTTTCCTCTCTCACAAGGTCGGCCACTTAGTTTCGCCGAACACATACGGTTTCGAGTGGCATCACCACAGATTTCAGAAAACAGGCGCTTCTCCTGGCACAGTATCGAACACTTAGTTTCAGATAGAACAATTAGTTTAAAATGGAACTAAGTTTCGCATCTGGAGTTTCCTCTCTCAGAAGGTCGACCTCTTAGTTTCGTCGAACACATACGGTTTCGAGTAGTATCGCGACAGATTTCCGAGAACAGGCGATTCTCCTGGCACAGTATCGAACACTTAGTTTCAGATAGAACAATTAGTTTGAAATGGAACTAAGTTTCGAATCTGGAATTTCCTCTCTCACCATGTCGACCACTTAGTTTCGTCGAACACATACGGTTTCGAGTAGCATCGCCACAGATTTCAGAGAACAGGCGCTTCTCCTGGCACAGTATCGGACATTTAGTTTCAGATAGAAAAATAAGTTTGACATGGAACAAACCTTCGCATTTGGAGTTTCCTCTCTCACAAGGTCGGCCACTTAGTTTCGCCGAACACATACGGTTTCGAGTGGCATCGCCACAGATTTCAGAAAACAGGCGCTTCTCCTGGCACAGTATCGAACTCTTAGGTTCAGATACACCAATTAGTTTAAAATGGGACTAGGTTTCGCTTCTGAAGTTTCCTCTTGCACAAGGTCGACCACTTAGTTTCGTCGAACACATACGGTTTCGAGTAGTATCGCGACAAATTTCCGAGAACAGGCGATTCTCCTGGCACAGTATCGAACACTTAGTTTCAGATAGAACAATCAGTTTAAAATGGAATTAAGTTTCGCATCTGGAGTTTCCTCTCCCACAAGGTCGACCACTTAGTTTCGTCGAACACATACGGTTTCGAGTAGCATCGCCACAGATTTCAGAGAACAGGCGCTTCTCCTGCACAGTATCGTACACTGAGTATCAGATAGAACAATTAGTTTAAAATGGAACTAAGCTCCGCATCTGGAGTTTCCTCTCTCACAAGGTGGACCACTTAGTTTCGTCGAACACATACGGTTTCGAGTAGCATCGCCACAGTTTTCAGAGAACAGGCGCTTCTCCTGGCACACTATCGAACACTTAACATAATATAGAACAATTAGTTTAAACTGGAACTACGTTTCGCATCTGGAGTTTCCCCTCTCACAAAGTCGACCACTTAGTTTCGTCGAACACATACGGTTTCGAGTAGCATCGCCACAGATTTCAGAGAACAGGCGCTTCTCCTGCACAGTATCGTACACTGAGTATCAGATAGAACAATTAGTTTAAAATGGAACTAAGCTCCGCATCTGGAGTTTCCTCTCTCACAAGGTGGACCACTTAGTTTCGTCGAACACATACGGTTTCGAGTAGCATCGCCACAGATTTCAGAGAACAGGCGCTTCTCCTGGCACACTATCGAACACTTAACATAATATAGAACAATTAGTTTAAACTGGAACTACGTTTCGCATCTGGAGTTTCCCCTCTCACAAGGTCGACCACTTGGTTTCGTCGAACTCATACGGTTTCGAGTGGCATCGCCACAGATTTCAGAGAACAGGCGCTTCGCCTGGCACAGTATCGAACTCTTAGGTTCAGATACACCAATTAGTTTAAAATGGGACTAGGTTTCGCTTCTGAAGTTTCCTCTTGCACAAGGTCGGCCACTTAGTTTCGTCGAACACATACGTTTTCGAGGGCGCATCGCCACAGATTTCAGTGAACAGGCGCTTCTCCTGGCACAGTATCGAACACTCAGTATCAGATAGAACAATTAGTTTAAAATGGAACAAAGCTTCGCATTTGGAGTTTCCTCTCCCACAAGGTCGACCACTTATTTTCGTCGAACACATACGGTTGCGTGTGGCATCGCCACAGATTTCAGAGAACAGTCGCTTCTCCTGGCACAGTATCGAACACTTAGTTTCAGATAAAACAATTAGTTTAAAATGGAACTCAGTTTGGCATCTGGAGTTTCCTCTCTCACAAGGTCGACCACTTAGTTTCGCCGAACACATACGGGTTTGAGAGCGCAGGTCCACAGAATTCAGAGAACAGGCGTTTCTCCTGGCACAGTATCGAACACTTAGTTTCAGATAGAACAATTAATTTAAAATGTAACTAAGTTTCCAATCTGGAGTTTCCTCTCTCACAAGGTCGACTACTTAGTTTCGACGAACACATACGGTTTCGAGTGGCATCGGCACATATTTCAGAGGACAGGCGCTTCTCCTGGCACAGTATCGAACACTCAGGTTCAGATAGAACAATTAGTTTAAAATGGAACTATGTTTCGCATCTGGAGTTTCTTTCCCAGAAGGTTGACGACTTAATATCGTCGAACAGATACGCTGTCGAGTGGCATCGCCACAGACTTCACAGAACTGGATTTACTCCTGGGACCGTATCGAACACTTAGTTTCGACGAACACGTACGGTTTCGAGTGGTTTCGCCAGAGATTGCGTAGTTTAACAGATCCTTTATTCGTTTCACGCGATTTAACATTTCCGGAAACGTGATATCGTATTTCATGTATTCGGAAACGTGAAATAATTTTCGCAACGCGAGTTTCCTCTCCCCAAGGTCGAACAGTTATTTTCATCGAACACATACGGTTTCGCGTGGTATCGCCACAGATTTCGCCGAACGAGAGTTTCTCCTGCCACAGTACCGAACACCTAGGTTAGACCAACACATACGATTTCGAGTGGTATCGCAACAGAATTCGTAGTTTACACAGTCCTTCATACGTTTCGAGCGAATTCACTTTTTCGGAAATGTGAAACTAAGTTTCGCAAAGGGAGAGAGGAAGCTCCTCATGCGGAGCATATTTCCATTTTTCCGAAGATGTGAATTTCCTTTGACGGGTGAACGATCGTGTAAAATAATAAATTTGTGGCGATACCACTCCAAACCGTATGTGTTCGTCGAAACTGAATGTTCGATACTGTGCCAGGAGGAACAACCGTTCCGCGAAATCTGTGGCGATACCACTCGAAACAGTATGTGTTGGAGGAAACTACGCGTTGGAGGCTGTGCCCGGAGAGACTCCCGTTCCACGAAATCTGTGGCGATACAAATCGAAACCGAATGTGTTCGACGAAAGTAAGTGGTAGACCTTGTGAGAGAGGAAACTCCAGATGCCAAACTTAGTTCCATTTAAAACTAATTGTTCTATCTGAAACAGTGTTCGATACTGTGCCAGGAGAAACGCCTGTTCTCTGAAATCTGTGGCGATGCCACTCGAAACCGAATGTGTTCGACGAAAGTAAGTGGTAGACCTTGTGAGAGAGGAAACTCCAGATGCCAAACTTAGTTCCGTTTTAAACTAATTGTTCTATCTGAAACAGTCTTCGATACAGTGCCAGGAGAAACGCCTGTTCTCTGAAATCTGTGGAGATGCCACTCAAAACCGTATGTGTTCAACGAAACTAAGTTGTCGACCTTGTGAGGGAGGAAACTCCAGATGCCAAACTTAGTTCCGTTTTAAACTAATTGTTCTATCTGAAACAGTCTTCGATACAGTGCCAGGAGAAACGCCTGTTCTCTGAAATCTGTGGAGATGCCACTCAAAACCGTATGTGTTCAACGAAACTAAGTTGTCGACCTTGTGAGGGAGGAAACTCCAAATGCGAAACTTAGTACCATTTTAAATTAATTGTTCTATCTGATACTAAGTGTTCGATACTGTGCCAGGAGAAGCGCCAGTTCTCTGAAATCTGTGGCGATGCCACTCGAAACCCTATGTGTTAGACGAAACTAAGTGGTCGCCCTTGTGATAGCGGAAACTCCAGATGCGAAACTTAGTTCCATTTGAAACTAATTGTTCTATCTGAAACTGTGTTCGATACTGTGCCAGGAGAGACGCCTGTTCTCTGAAATCTGTGGCGATGCCACTCGAAACCGTATGTGTTCGACAAAACTAAGTGGTTGACCTTGTGAGAGAGGAAACTCCAGATGCGAAACTTAGTACAATTTTAAACTTATTGTTCTATCTGAAACTATGTGTTCGGTACTGTGCCAGGAGAAGCGCCTGTCCTCTGAAATGTATGGGGATGCCTCTCGAAACCGAATGTGTTCGACGAATGTAAGTGGTAGACCTTGTGAGAGAGGAAACTCCAGATGCCAAACTTAGTTCCATTTTAAACTAATTGTTCTATCTGAAACAGTGTTCGATACTGTGCCAGGAGAAACGCCTGTTCTCTGAAATCTGTGGCAATGCCACTCGAAACCGTATGTGTCCAACGAAACTAAGTGGTCGACCTTGTGAGGGAGGAAACTTCAAATGCGAAACATAGTTCCATTTGAAATTAATTGTTCGATCTGAAACTAAGTTCTCGATACCGTGCCAGGAGAAGCGCATGTTTTCGGTAATCTGTGGCAATGCGCAACCGAAACCGTCTGTGTTCGACGAAACTAATTGGTCGATACTGTGCCAGAGGAAACTCCCCTTCTGCGAAATCTGTGGCGATGCCATTCGAAACCGTATATGTTCGACGAAACTAAGTGGTCGACCTTGTGAGAGAGGAAATTCCAGATGCGAAACATATTTGCATTTTAATCTAATTGTTCTATCTGAAACTAAGTGATCGATAACGTGCCAGGAGAAGCGCCTGTTCTCTGAAATCTGTGGCGATGCCACTCGAAACCGTATGTGTTCGTCGAAACTAAGTTGTCGATAATATGCCAGGAGGAACTCCCTTTCGGCGAAATCTGTGGCGATACCACTCGAAACCGTATGAGTTCGAAGAAACTAAGTTGTCGATACTGTGCCAGGAGGAACTCCCGTCTGGCGAAATCTGTGGCGATGCCACTCGAAACCGTATGTGTTCGACGAAACTAAGTCGTCGACCTTGTGAGAGAGGAAACTCCAGAAGCGAAACTTAGTTCCATTTAAAACTAATTGTTCTATCTGAAACTAAGTTTTCGATACTGTGCCAGGAGAAGCGCCTGTTCTCTGAAATCTGTGGCGATGCCACTCGAAACCGTATGTGTTCGTCGAAACTAAGTTGTCGATAATATGCCAGGAGGAACTCCCTTTCGGCGAAATCTGTGGCGATACCACTCGAAACCGTATGAGTTCGAAGAAACTAAGTTGTCGATACTGTGCCAGGAGGAACTCCCGTCTGGCGAAATCTGTGGCGATGCCACTCGAAACCGTATGTGTTCGACGTAATTAAGTGGTCGACCTTGTGAGAGAGGAAACTCCAGAAGCGAAACTTAGTTCCATTTAAAACTAATTGTTCTATCTGAAACTAAGTTTTCGATACTGTGCCAGGAGAAGCGCCTGTTCTCTGAAATCTGTGGCGATGTCACTCGAAACCGTATGTGTTCGACGAAACAAAGTGGTTAACCTTGTGAGAGAGGAAATTCCAGAAGCGAAACATAGTTCCATTTTAAACCGAATGTTCCATCTGAAACTAAGTGTTCGATACTGTGCCAGGAGAAGCGCCTGTTCTCTGAAATCTGTGGCGTTGCTACTCGAAACCGAATGTGTTCGACGAAAGTAAGTGGTAGACCTTGTGAGAGAGGAAACTCCAGATGCCAAACTTAGTTCCATTATAAACTAATTGTTCTATCTGAAACAGTGTTCGATACTGTGTCAGGAGAAACGCCTGTTCTCTGAAATCTGTGGCGATGCCACTCGAAACCGTATGTGTTCGACGAAAGTAAGTGGTAGACCTTGTGAGGGAGGAAACTTCAAATGCGAAACATAGTACCATTTTAAATTAATTGTTCTATCTGATACTAAGTGTTCGATACTGTGCCAGGAGAAGCGCCAGTTCTCTGAAATCTGTGGCGATGCCACTCGAAACCCTATGTGTTCGACGAAACTAAGTCTTCGACCTTGTGAGAGAGGAAATTCCAGATGCGAAACATATTTGCATTTTAATCTAATTGTTCTATCTCAAACTAAGTGATCGATAACGTGCCAGGAGATGGGCCTGTTCTCTGAAATCTGTGGCGATGCCACTCGAAACCGTATGTGTTCGAAGAAACTAAGTTGTCGATACTGTGCCAGGAGGAACTCGCGTCTGGCGAAATCTGTGGCGATGCCACTCGAAACCGTATGTGTTCGACGAAACTAAGTCGTCGACCTTGTGAGAGAGGAAACTCCAGAAGCGAAACTTAGTTCCATTTAAAACTAATTGTTCTATCTGAAACTAAGTTTTCGATACTGTGCCAGGAGAAGCGCCTGTTCTCTGAAATCTGTGGCGATGTCACTCGAAACCGTATGTGTTCGACGAAACAAAGTGGTTAACCTTGTGAGAGAGGAAATTCCAGAAGCGAAACATAGTTCCATTTTAAACCGAATGTTCCATCTGAAACTAAGTGTTCGATACTGTGCCAGGAGAAGCGTCTGTTCTCTGAAATCTGTGGCGTTGCTACTCGAAACCGAATGTGTTCGACGAAAGTAAGTGGTAGACCTTGTGAGAGAGGAAACTCCAGATGCCAAACTTAGTTCCATTATAAACTAATTGTTCTATCTGAAACTAAATGTTCGATACTGTGCCAGGAGAAGCGCCTGTTCTTTGAAATCTGTGGCGATGCCACTGGAAACCGTATGTGATTGACGAAAGTAAGTGGTCCACCTTGGGGGAGAAGAAACTCCAAATGCGAAACATAGTTCCATTTTAAACTAATTGTTCTCTCTGAAACTAAGTGTTCGATACTGTGCCAGGAGAAGCGGCAGTTTTCTGAAATCTGTGGCGATGCCACTCGAAACCGTATGTGTTCGACGAAACTAAGTGGTCGACCATGTGAGAGAGGAAACTCCAGATGCGAAACATAGTTCCATTTTAAACTAATTGTTCTATCTGAACCTGAGTGTTCGATACTGTGCCAGGAGAAGCGCCTCTTCTCTGAAATCTGTGGCGATGCCACTCAGAACCGTATGTGTTCGAGGAAACTAAGTGGTCGACCTTGTGAGAGAGGAAACTCCAGATGCGAAACTTAGTTCCATTTTAAACTAATTGTTCTATCTGGAACTAAGTGTTCGATACTGTGACGGGAGAAGCGCCTGTTCTCTGAAATCAGTGGCGATGCTACTCGAAACCGTATGTGTTCGACGAAACTAAGTGGTCCACCTTGTGAGAGAGGAAGCTCCAGATGCGAAGCTTAGTTCCATTTTTAAGTAATTGTTCTATCTGAAACTATGTGTTCGATAATGTGCCAGGCGAAACGCCGTTCTGCGAAATCTGTAGCGTTGCCACTCGAAACCGTATGTGTTCAACGAAACTAAGTGGTCGACCTTGTGAGAGAGGAAACTCCAGATGCGAAACTTAGTTCCATTTTAAACTATTTGTTCTATCTGAAACTAAGTGTTCGATACTGTGCCAGGAGAAGCGCCTGTTCTTTGAAATCTGTGGCGATGCTACTCGAAACCGTATATGCTCGACGAAACTAGGTGGTCGACCTTGTGGGAGAGGGAACTCCAGATGCAAAACTTAGTTCCATTTTACACTAATTGTTCTATCTGAAACTAAGTATTCATTACTGTGCCAGGAGAAGCGCCTGTTCTCTGAAATCTGTGGCGATGCTACTCAAAACCGTATATGTTCGACGAAACTAGGTGGTCGACCTTGTGAGAGAGGAAACTCCAGATGCAAAATTATTTCCATTTTAAACTAATTGTTCTATCTGAACCTGAGTGTTCGATACTGTGCCAGGAGAAGCGCCTGTTCTCTGAAATCTGTGGCGATGCTACTCGAAACCGTATGTGTTCGACGAAACTAAGTGATTGACCTTGTGAGGGAGGATTCACCAGATGCGGAATATAGTTCCATTTTAAACTAATTGTTGTATCTGAAACTAAGTTTTCGATACTGTGCCAGGAGAAGCGCCTGTTCTCTGAAATGTGTGGCGATGCCACTCGAAACCGTATATGTTCGACGAAACTAAGTGGCCGACCTTGTGAGAGAGGAAACTCCAGATGCGAAACATAGTTGCATTTTAAACTAATTGTTCTATCTGAAACTAAGTGTTCGATACTGTGCCTGTAGAAGCGCCTGTTCTCTGAAACCTGTGGCGTCGCTACTCGAAACCGTATGTGTTCGACGAAACTAAGTGGTCGACCTTCTGAGAGAGGAAACTCCGGATGCGAAACTTAGTTCCATTTTAAACTAATTGTTCTATCTGATACTACGTGTTCGATACTGTGCCAGGAGAAGCGCCAGTTCTGTGAAACCTGTGGCGATGCCACTCGAAACCGTATGTGCTCCACGAAACTAAGTGACCGCCTTGTGAGAGAGGAAACTATAGATGCGAAACTTAGTTCCATTTTAAACTAATTGTTCTCTCTGAAACTAAGTGTTCGATACTCTGCCAGGAGAAGCGCCTGTCCTCTGAAATCTGTGGCGTTGCCACTCGAAACCGTATGTGTTCAACGAAACTAAGTGGTCGACCTTGTGAGAGAGGAAACTCCAGATGCGAAACTTAGTTCCATTTTAAACTAATTGTTCTATCTGAAACTAAGTGTTCGATACTGTGCCAGGAGAAGCGCCTGTTCTTTGAAATCTGTGGCGATGCTACTCGAAACCGTATATGTTCGACGAAACTAGGTGGTCGACCTTGTGGGAGAGGAAACTCCAGATGCAAAACTTACTTCCATTTTACACTAATTGTTCTATCTGAAACTAAGTATTCATTACTGTGCCAGGAGAAGCGCCTGTTCTCTGAAATCTGTGGCGATGCTACTCGAAACCGTATATGTTCGACGAAACTAGGTGGTCGACCTTGTGAGAGAGGAAACTCCAAATGCGAAACATAGTTCCATTTTAAACTCATTGTTCTCTCTGAAACTAAGTGTTCGATACTCTGCCAGGAGAAGCGCCTGTCCTCTGAAATCTGTGGCGTTGCCACTCGAAACCGTATGTGTTCAACGAAACTAAGTTGTCGACCTTGTGAGAGAGGAAACTCCAGATGCGAAACTTAGTTCCATTTTAAACTAATTGTTCTATCTGAAGCTAAGTGTTCGATACTGTGCCAGGAGATGCGCCTGTTCTCTGAAATATGTGGCGATGCCACTCGAAACCGTATGTGTCCGACGAAACTAAGTGGTCGCCTTGTGAGAGAAGAAACTCCAGATGCGAAACGTATTTCCATTTTAAACGAATTGTTCTATCTGAAACTAAGTGCTCGATACTGTGCCAGGAAAAGCGCCTGTTCTCTGAAATCTGTCGCGATGCCACTCGAAACTGTATGTGTTCGTCGCAATTAAGTCGTCCACCTTGTGAGAGATGAAACTCCAGATGCAAAACATAGCTCCATTTTAAACCAATTGTTCTATCTGAAACTAAGTTTTCGATAATGTGCCAGGAGATGCGCCTGTTCGCTAAAATCTGTGGCGATGCCACTCGAAACCGTATGTGTTCGACGAAACTAAGTGGCCGACCTTGTGAGAGAGGAAACTCCAAATGCGAAACATAGTTCAATTTTAAACTAAATGTCCCATCTGAAACTAAGTGTTCGATACTGTGCCAGGAGAAGCGCCTGTTCTCTGAAATCTGTGGCGACGCCACTCGAAACCGTATGTGTTCGACGAATCTAAATGGTCGACCTTGTGAGAGAGGAAACTCCAGATGCGAAGCTTAGTTCCATTTTAAACTAATGGTTCTATCTGATACTAAATGCTTGATACTGTGCCAGGAGAAGCGCCTCTTCTCTGAAATCTGTGGCGATGCCACTCGAAACCGTATGTGTTCGACGAAACTATGCGGTCGACCTTTTGAGAGAGGAAACTCCAGAAGCGAAACTTGGTTCCATTTAAAACTAATTGTTCTATCTGAAACTAAGTTTTCGATACTGTGCCAGTAGAAGCGCCTGTTCTCTGAAACCTGTGGCGTTGCTACTCGAAACCGAATGTGTTCGACGAAAGTAAGTGGTCGACCTTGTGAGAGAGGAATCTCCAGATGCGAAACTAAATTCCATTTTAAACTAATAGTTCTATCTGAAACCAAGTGTTCGATACTGTGCC
Organism: Nysson spinosus; assembly: GCA_910591585.2. Lineage (NCBI taxonomy): Eukaryota > Metazoa > Arthropoda > Insecta > Hymenoptera > Crabronidae > Nysson > Nysson spinosus. The sequence goes on along the minus strand of CAJUYC020000091.1, from coordinate 1,730,529 downwards.
AGGAGTAGCGCCTGTTCTCTGAAATCTGTGGCGATGCGAATCGAAAACGTATGTGTTCGACGAAACTAAGTGGTCGACCTTGTGAGAGAGGAAACTCCAGATGCGAAACTTAGTTGCATTTTAATCTAGTTCTTCTATCTTAAACTAAGTGTTCGATACTGTCCCAGGAGAAGCGCCTGTTCTCTGAAATCTGTGGCGACGCCACTCGAAACCGTGTGTGTTCGACGAAACTAAGTGGCCGACCTTGTGAGAGAGGAAACTCCAAATGCGAAACATAGTTCAATTTTAAACTAAATGTCCCATCTGAAACTAAGTGTTCGATACTGTGCCAGGAGAAGCGCCTGTTCTCTGAAATCTGTGGCGACGCCACTCGAAACCGTATGTGTTCGACGAATCTAAATGGTCGACCTTGTGAGAGAGGAAACTCCAGATGCGAAGCTTAGTTCCATTTTAAACTAATGGTTCTATCTGATACTAAGTGCTTGATACTGTGCCAGGAGAAGCGCCTCTTCTCTGAAATCTGTGGCGATGCCACTCGAAACCGTATGTGTTCGACGAAACTATGCGGTCGACCTTTTGAGAGAGGAAACTCCAGAAGCGAAACTTGGTTCCATTTAAAACTAATTGTTCTATCTGAAACTAAGTTTTCGATACTGTGCCAGTAGAAGCGCCTGTTCTCTGAAACCTGTGGCGTTGCTACTCGAAACCGAATGTGTTCGACGAAAGTAAGTGGTCGACCTTGTGAGAGAGGAATCTCCAGATGCGAAACTAAATTCCATTTTAAACTAATAGTTCTATCTGAAACCAAGTGTTCGATACTGTGCCAGGAGTAGCGCCTGTTCTCTGAAATCTGTGGCGATGCGAATCGAAAACGTATGTGTTCGACGAAACTAAGTGGTCGACCTTGTGAGAGAGGAAACTCCAGATGCGAAACTTAGTTGCATTTTAATCTAGTTCTTCTATCTTAAACTAAGTGTTCGATACTGTCCCAGGAGAAGCGCCTGTTCTCTGAAATCTGTGGCGACGCCACTCGAAACCGTGTGTGTTCGACGAAACTAAGTGGCCGACCTTGTGCGAGAGGAAACTTCAGATGCGAAATTTAGTTCCATTTTAAACCAAATGTGCCATCTGTAACTAAGTGTTCGATACTGTGCCAGGAGAAGCGCCTGTTCTCTGAAATCAGTTGCGATGCTACTCGAAACCGTATATGTTCGATGAAACTAAGTGGTCCACCTTGTGAGAGAGGAATCTCGAGATGCGAAGCTTAGTTCCATTTTAAAGTAATTGTTCTATCTGAAACTAAGTGCTCGATACTGTGCCAGGAAAACCGCCTGTTCTCTGAAATCTGTGGCGATGCCACTCGAAACCGTATGTGTTCGTCGCAATTAAGTCGTCGTCCTTGGGAGAGATGAAACTCCAGATGCAAAACATAGCTCCATTTTAAACCAATTGTTCTATCTGAAACTAAGTTTTCGATAATGTGCCAGGAGATGCGCCTGTTCGCTAAAATCTGTGGCGATGCCACTCGAAACCGTATGTGTTCGACGAAACTAAGTGGCCGACCTTGTGAGAGAGGAAACTCCAGATGCGAAACTTAGTTGCATTTTAAACTAGTTCTTCTATCTTAAACTAAGTGTTCGTTACTGTCCCAGGAGAAGCGCCTGTTCTCTGAAATCTGTGGCGATGCCACTCGAAACCGTGTGTGTTCGACGAAACTAAGTGTCCGACCTTGTGCGAGAGGAAACTTCAGATGCGAAACTTAGTTCCATTTTAAACCAAATGTTCCATCTGTAACTAAGTGTTCGATACTGTGCCAGGAGAAGCGCCTGTTCTCTGAAATCTGTGGCGATACCACTCGAAACCGTATGTGTTTGACGAAACTAAGTGGTCCACCTTGTGAGAGAGGAAACTCCACATGCGAAACATAGTTCCATTTTAAACTAAATGTTTCATCTGAAACTAAGTGTTCGATACTGTGCCAGGAGAAGCGGCTGTTGTCTGAAATCTTTGGCGATGGCACTTGAAACCGTATGTGTTCGAAGAAACTAAGTGGTAGACCGTGTGAGAGGAAACTCCAGATGCGAAATTTAGTACCATTTTAAACTATTTGTTGTATCTGAAACGATGTGTTCGACACTGTGCCAGGAGAAGCGCCTGTTCTCCGAAATGTGTGGCGATGCCACTCGAAACCGTATGTGTTCGACGAAACTAAGTGGTCTGCCTTGTGAGAGAGGATTCACCAGATGCGGGACATAGTTCCATTTTAAACTAATTGTTCTATCTGAAACTAGGTGTTCGATACTGTGCCAGCAGAAGCGCCTGTTCTCTGAAATCTGGGGCGATGCCACTCGAAACCGTATGCGTTCGGCGAAAGTAAGTGGTCGACCTTGTGAGAGAGGAAACACCAGATGCGAAACATAGTTCAATTTTAAACTAAATGTTCCATCTGAAACTAAGTGTTCGATACTGTGCCAGGAGAAGCGCCTGTTCTCTGAAATCTGTCGCGATGCTACTCGAAACCGTATGTGTTCGACGAAACTAAGTGGTCGACCTTCTGAGAGACGAAACTCCAGATGCGAAACTGAGTTCCATTTTAATCTAATTGGTCTGTCTGAAATAAGTGTTCGATACTGTGCCAGGAGAAGCGCCTGTTCTCTGAAATGTGTGACGATGCCACTCGAAACCGTATGTGTTCGAAGAAACTAAGTTGTCGACCTTGTGAGAGAGGAAACTCCAGATGCGGAAGTTAGTTCCATTTTAAATTAATTGTTCTATCTGAAACTAAGTGTTCGATACTGTGCCAGGGGAAGCGCCTGTTCTCTGAAATCAGTGGCGATGCTACTCGAAACCGTATGTGTTCGACGAAACTAAGTGGTCCAGCTTGTGAGACAGGAAACTCCAGATGCGAAACTTAGTTCCATTTTAAACTAATTGTTCTATTTGAAACTAAGTGTTCGATAATGTGCCAGGAGAAGCGCCTGTTCTCTGAAATTTGTGGCGATACCACTCGAAACCGTATGTGTTCGACGAAACTAAGTCGTCGACCTTGTGAGGGAGGATACTCCAGAAGCGAAATATAGTTACATTTTAAACTAATTGTTCTATCTGAAACTAAGTGTTCGATACTGTGTCAGGAGAAGCGCCTGTTCTCAGAAACCCGTGGCGATGCTACTCGAAACCGTATGTGTTCGACGAAACTAAGTTTTCGACCTTGTGAGGGAGGAAACTCCAGATGCGAAACTTAGTTCCATTTCAAACTAATTGTTCTATTTGAAACTAAGTGTTCGATACTGTGCCAGGAGAAACGCCGTTCTGCGAAATCTGTGGCGATACCACTCGAAAGTGTACGTGTTTGACGAAACTAAGTGGTCGACCTTGTGAGAGAGGAGACTCCCGATGCGAAACATAGTTCCATTTTAAACTAAGTGTTTTATCTGTAACTAAGTGTTCGCTACTGAGCCAGGAGAGGCGCCTGTTCTCTGAAATCTGTGGCGATGCCACTTGAAACCGTATGTGTTCGACGAAACTAAGTGGCCGACCTTGTGAGAGAGGAAACTCCAGATGCGAAACTTAGTTCCATTTTAAACTAATAGTTCTATTTGAAACTAAGTGTTCGATACTGTGCCAGGAGAAACGCCGTTCTGCGAAATCTGTGGCGATACCACTCGAAACCGTATGTGTTCGACGAATCTAAATGGTCGACCTTGTGAGAGAGGAAACTCCAGAATAGGAACTTAGTTCCATTTAAAACTAAGTGTTCGATACAGTGCCAGGAGACGCGCCTGTTCTCTGAAATAAGTGGCGATGCCACTCGAAACCGTATGTGTTCGACGAAAATAAGTGGTCCACCTTGTGAGAGAGGAAGCTCCCGATGCGAAGCTTAGTTCCATTTTAAAGTAATTGTTCTATCTGAAACTAAGTGTTCGATAATGTGCCAAGAGAAGCGCCTGTTCTCTGAAAGCTGTGGCGATTTTACTCGAAACCGTATGTGTTCGACGGAACTAAGTAGTCGACCTTGTGAGAGAGGAAACTCCAGATGCAAGGCTTTGTTCCATTTTAAACTGATTGTTCTATCTGAAACTAAGTGTTCGATAATGTGCCAGGAGAAGCGCTAGTTCTCTGAAATCTGTGGCGATACCACTCGAAACCGTATGTGTTCGACGAAACTAACTGGTCGGCCTTCTGAGAGAGGAAACTCCAGATGCGATACTTAGTTCCATTTTAAACTGATTGTCCCATCTGATACTAAGTGTTCCATACTGTGCCAGGAGAAGCGCCTGATCTCTGAAATCTGTCGCGATGCCACTCGAATCCGTATCTGTTCGACGAAACTAAGTGGTCGACCTTCTGAGAGAGGAAACTCCAGATGCGATACTTAGTTCCATTTTAAACTGATTGTCCTATCCGAAAGTGTTCGATACTGTGCCAGGAGTAGCGCCTGTTCTCTGAAATCTGTGGCGATGCTACTCGAAACCGTATGTGTTCGACGAAACTAAGTTCTCGACCTTGTGAGAGAGGAAACTCCAGATGCGAAACTTAGTTCCATTTCAAACTAATTGTTCTATTTGAAACTAAGTGTTCGATACTGTGCCAGGAGAAACGCCGTTCTGCGAAATCTGTGGCGATACCACTCGAAAGTGTATGAGTTCGACGAATCTAAATGGTCGACCTTGTGAGGGAAGAAACTCCAGATGCGAAACTTAGTCTCATTTTAAACTAATTGTTCTATCTGAAACTATGTGTTCAATAATGTGCCAGGAGAAGCTCCTGTTCTCTGAAATTTGTGGCGATACCACTCGAAACCGTATGTGTTTGACGAAACTAAGTGGCCCACCTTGTGAGAGAGGAAACTCCAGAAGTGAAATTTCTTTTCATTTAAAACTAACTGTTCTATCTGAAACTAAGTGCTCGATAATGTCCCAGGAGAAGCGCCAGTTCTCTGGAATCTGTGGCGATACCACTCGAAACCGTATGTGTTTGACGAAACTAAGTGGTCCACCTTGTGAGAGAGGAAACTCCACATGCGAAACATAGTTCCATTTTAAACTAAATGTTTCATCTGAAACTAAGTGTTCGATACTGTGCCAGGAGTAGCGCCTGTTCTCTGAAACCTGTGGCGATGCTACTCGAAACCGTATGTGTTCGACGAAACTAAGTGGTCGACCTTGTGAGAGAGGAAACTCCAGATGCGAAGTTTAGTTCCATTTTAAACTAACTTTTTTATCTGAAACTAAGTGTTCGATACTGTGCCAGCCGAAGCGCCTGTTCTCTGAAATCTGGGGCGATGCCACTCGAAACCGTATGCGTTCGGCGAAAGTAAGTGGTCGACCTTGTGAGACTGGAAACTCCAGATGCGAAACATAGTTCAATTTTAAACTAATTGTTCTAACTGAAACTAAGTGTTCGATACGGTGCCAGGAGAAGCGCCTGTTCTCTGAAATCTGTGGCGATGCCACTCGAAACAGTATGAGTTCGACGAAACTAAGTAGTCGATACTGTGCCAGGAGAAGCGCCTGTTCTCTGAAATCTGTGGCGATACCACCCGAAGCCGTATGTGTTCGACGAAACTAAGTGGTCGACCTTGTGAGAGAGGTTTCACCAGATGCGGAACATAGTTCCATTTTAAACTAATTGTTCTGTGTGAAACTAAGTGTTCGATACTGTGCCAGGAGAAGCGCCAGGTCTCTGAAATCTGTGGCGATGCCACTCGAAACCGTGTGTGTTCGACGAAACTAAAAGGTCGACCCTGTGAGAGGGGAAACTCCTAAAGCGAAACATAGTTCCATTTTAAACTAATTTTTTTATCTGAAACTAAGTGTCCGACACTGTGCCAGGAGTAGCACCTGTTCTCTGAAACCTGTGGCGATGTTACTCGAAACCGTATGTGTTCGACGAAACTAAGTGGTCGACCTTGTGAGAGAGGAAACTCCAGATGCGAAGTTTAGTTCCATTTTAAACTAACTTTTTTATCTGAAACTAAGTGTCCGACACTGTGCCAGGAGAAGCGCCTGTTCTCTGAAACCTGTGGCGATGCCTCTCGAAACCGTATGTGTTCATCGAAACTAAGTGGCCGACCTTGTGAGAGAGGAAACTCCAAAAGTGAAATTTAGTGTCATTTAAAACTAACTGTTCTATCTGAAACTGAGTGTTCGATAATGTGCCAGGAGAAGCGCCAGTTCTCTGAAATCTGTGGCGATACCACTCGAAACCGTATGAGTTTGACGAAACTAAGTGGTCCACCTTGTGAGAGAGGAAACTCCAGAAGCGAAACATAGTTCCATTTTAAACTAATTTTTTTATCTGAAACTAAGTGTCCGACTCTGTGCCAGGAGAAGCGCCTGTTCTCTGAAACCTGTGGCGATGCTACTCGAAACCGTATGTGTTCGACGAAACTAAGTGGTCGACCTTGTGAGAGAGGAAACTCCAGATGCGAAACTTAGTTCCATTCTAAACTAATTGTTCTATCTGAAAGTGTTCGATACTGTGCCAGGAGAAGCGCCTGTTCTCTGAAATCTGTGGCAATGCCACTACAAACCGAATGTGTTCAACGAAACTAAGTCGTCGACCTTGTGAGGGAGGATACTCCAGATGCGAAACATAGTTACATTTTAATCTAATTGTTCTGTCTGAAATAAGTGTTCGATACTGTGCCAGGAGAAGGGCCTGCTCTCTGAAATCTGTGGCGATGCTACTCGAAACTGTATGTGTTCGACGAAACTAAGTGGTCGACCTTGTGAGGGAGGATACTCCAGATGCGAAACATAGTTACATTTTAATCTAATTGTTCTGTCTGAAATAAGTGTTCGATACTGTGCCAGGAGAAGGGCCTGCTCTCTGAAATCTGTGGCGATGCTACTCGAAACCGTATGTGTTCGACGAAACTAAGTCATCGACCTTGTGAGGGAGGATACTCCAGATGCGAAACATAGTTACATTTTAAACTAATTGTTCTGTCTGAAATAAGTGTTCGATACTATGCCAGAAGAGGCGCCTACTCTCTGAAATCTGTGGCGATGCCACTCGAAACCGTATGAGTTCGACGAAACTAAGTGGTCGACTTTGTGAGACAGGAAACACCAAATTGCGAAACTTAGTTCATTTTAAACTATTAATCCTATCGGACACTAAGTGTTCGATACTGTGCCAGGAGAAGCGCCTGTTCTCTGAAATCGGTGGCGAAGCTACTCGAATCCGTATGTGTTCGACGAAACTAAGTGGTCGACCTTGTGAGAGAGGAAACTTCAGATGCGAAACTTAGTTCCAATTTAAACTAATTGTTCCATCTGAAACAAAGTGTTCGATACTTTGCCAGGAGAAGCGCCTGTCCTCTGAAATCTGTCGCGATGCTACTCGAAACCGTATGTGTTCGATGAAACTAAGTGGTCGACCTTCTGAGAGAGGAAACTCCAGACGCGAAACTTAGTTCATTTTAAACTAATAATCCTATCGGACACTAAGAGTTCGATACTGTGCCAGGAGAAGCGCCTGTCCTCTGAAATCTGTGGCGATGCCACTCGAAACCGTATGCGTTCGACGAAACTAAGTGGTCGAGCTTGTGAGAGAGGAAACTCCAAATGCGCAGCTTTGTTCCATTTTAAACTAATTGGTCTATCTGCTACTGAGTGTTCGATACTGTGCTAGGAGAAGCGCCTGTTCTCTGAAATCTGTGGCGATGCCGCTCGAAACCGTATGTGTTCGACGAAACTAAGTGGTCGACCTTGTGAGAAAAGAAACTCCAAATGCGAAGCTTAGTTCCATTTTAACCTAATGGTTCTATCTGAAACTAAGTGTTCCATACTGTGCCAGGAGAAGCGCCTTTTCTCTGAAATCGGTGGCGATGCTACTCGAATCCGTATGTGTTCGACGAAACTAAGTGGTCGACCTTGTGAGAGAGGAAACTTCAGATGCGAAACTTAGTTCCAATTTAAACTAATTGTTCCATCTGAAACAAAGTGTTCGATACTTTGCCAGGAGAAGCGCCTGTCCTCTGAAATCTGTCGCGATGCTACTCGAAACCGTATGTGTTCGATGAAACTAAGTGGTCGACCTTCTGAGAGAGGAAACTCCAGACGCGAAACTTAGTGCCATTTTAAACTAATTGTTGTATCCGAAACTAAGTGTTCGATACTGTGCCAGGAGAAGCGCCTGTTCTCTGAAATCCGTGGCGATGCTACTCGAAACCGTATGTGTTCGACGAAACAAAGTGGTCGACCTTGTGAGAGAGGACACTCCCGATGCGAAACATAGTTACATTTTAATCTAATTGTTCTGTCTGAAATAAGTGTTCGATACTGTGCCAGGAGAAGGGCCTGCTCTCTGAAATCTGTGGCGATGCCGCGCGAAACCGTATGTGTTCGACGAAATTAAGTCGTCAACCTTGTGAGAGAGGAAACTCCAGATGCGAAACATAGTTCCATTTTAATCTAATTGGTCTGTCTGAAATAAGTGTTCGATACTGTGCCAGGAGAAGCGCCCGTTCTCTGAAATGTGTGACGATGCCACTCGAAACCGTATGAGTTCGACGAAACTAAGTGGTCGACCTTGTGAGAGAGGAAACTCCAAATTGCGTAACTTAGTTCATTTTAAACTAATAATCCTATCTGACACTAAGTGTTCGATACTGTGCCAGGAGAAACGCCTGTTCTCTGAAATGTGTGGCGATGCCACTCGAAACAGTATGTGTTCGACGAAACTAAGTGGCCGACCTTGTGAGAGAGGAAACTTCAGATGCGAAACTTAGTTCCATTTTAAACTAATTGTTCCATCTGAAACTAAGTGTTCGATATTGTGCCAGGAGAAACTCCCGTTCTGCGAAATCTGTGGCGATACTGCTCGAAACCGTATGTGTTCGACGAAACTAAGTGGTCGACCTTGTGAGAGAGGAAACTTCAGATGCGAAACTTAGTTCCATTTTAAACTAATTGTTCTATCTGAAACTAAGTGTTCGATACTGTGCCAGGAGAAACTCCCGTTCTGCGAAATCAGTGGCGATACTGCTCGAAACAGTATGTGTTCGACGAAACTAAGTGGTCGACCTTGTGAGAGGGGAAACTTCAGATGCGAAACTTAGTTCATTTTAAACTAATAATCCTATCTGACACTAAGTATTCGATACTGTGCCAGGAGAAACGCCTGTTCTCTGAAATGTGTGGCGATGATACTCGAAGCCGTATGTGTTCGACGAAACTAAGTGGTCGACATTCTGAGAGAGGAAACTCCAGATGCGAAACTGATTTCCATTTTAAACTAATTGTTATATTTGAAACTAATTGTTCAATACCGTGCCAGGAGAAACGCCGTTCTGCGAAATCTGTGGCGATACCACTCGAAAGTGTATGAGTTCGACGAATCTAAATGGTCGACCTTGTGAGGGAAGAAACTCCAGATGCGAAACTTAGTCCCATTTTAAACTAATTGTTCTATCTGAAACTATGTGTTCGATAATGTGTCAGGAGAAGCGCCTGTTCTCTGAAATTTGTGGCGATACCACTCGAAACCGTATGTGTTTGACGAAACTAAGTGGTCCACCTTGTGAGAGAGGAAACTCCAGAAGTGAAATTTCTTTTCATTTAAAACTAACTGTTCTATCTGAAACTAAGTGCTCGATAATGTCCCAGGAGAAGTTCTCTGGCGCCAGTTCTCTGGAATCTGTGGCGATACCACTCGAAACCGTATGTGTTTGACGAAACTAAGTGGTCCACCTTGTGAGAGAGGAAACTCCACATGCGAAACATAATTCCATTTTAAATTAAATGTTTCATCTGAAACTAAGTGTTCGATACTGTGCCAGGAGTAGCGCCTGTTCTCTGAAACCTGTGGCGATGCTACTCGAAACCGTATGTGTTCGACGAAACTATGTGGTCGACCTTGTGAGAGAGGAAACTCCAGATGCGAAGTTTAGTTCCATTTTAAACTAACTTTTTTATCTGAAACTAAGTGTTCGATACTGTGCCAGCAGAAGCGCCTGTTCTCTGAAATCTGGGGCGATGCCACTCGAAACCGTATGCGTTCGGCGAAAGTAAGTGGTCGACCTTGTGAGACTGGAAACTCCAGATGCGAAACATAGTTCAATTTTAAACTAATTGTTCTAACTGAAACTAAGTGTTCGATACGGTGCCAGGAGAAGCGCCTGTTCTCTGAAATCTGTGGCGATGCCACTCGAAACAGTATGAGTTCGACGAAACTAAGTAGTCGATACTGTGCCAGGAGAAGCGCCGGTTCTCTGAAATCTGTGGCGATACCACACGAAGCCGTATGTGTTCGACGAAACTAAGTGGTCGGCCTTGTGAGAGAGGTTTCACCAGATGCGGAACATAGTTCCATTTTAAACTAATTGTTCTGTCTGAAACTAAGTGTTCGATACTGTGCCAGGAGAAGCGCCAGGTCTCTGAAATCTGTGGCGATGCCTCTCGAAACCGTATGTGTTTATCGAAACTAAGTGGCCGACCTTGTGAGAGAGGAAACTCCAAAAGTGAAATTTAGTTTCATTTAAAACTAACTGTTCTATCTGAAACTGAGTGTTCGATAATGTGCCAGGAGAAGCGCCAGTTCTCTGAAATCTGTGGCGATACCACTCGAAACCGTATGTGTTTGACGAAACTAAGTGGTCCACCTTGTGAGAGAGGAAACTCCAGAAGCGAAACATAGTTCCATTTTAAACTAATTTTTTTATCTGAAACTAAGTGTCCGACACTGTGCCAGGAGAAGCGCCTGTTCTCTGAAACCTGTGGCGATGCTACTCGAAACCGTACGTGTTCGACGAAACTAAGTGGTCGACCTTGTGAGAGAGGAAACTCCAGATGCGAAACTTAGTTCCATTCTAAACTAATTGTTCTATCTGAAAGTGTTCGATACTGTGCCAGGAGAAGCGCCTGTTCTCTGAAATCTGTGGCAATGCCACTACAAACCGAATGTGTTCAACGAAACTAAGTCGTCGACCTTGTGAGGGAGGATACTCCAGATGCGAAACATAGTTACATTTTAATCTAATTGTTCTGTCTGAAATTAGTGTTCGATACTGTGCCAGGAGAAGGGCCTGCTCTCTGAAATCTGTGGCGATGCTACTCGAAACTGTATGTGTTCGACGAAACTAAGTGGTCGACCTTGTGAGGGAGGATACTCCAGATGCGAAACATAGTTACATTTTAATCTAATTGTTCTGTCTGAAATAAGTGTTCGATACTGTGCCAGGAGAAGGGCCTGCTCTCTGAAATCTGTGGCGATGCTACTCGAAACCGTATGTGTTCGACGAAACTAAGTCATCGACCTTGTGAGGGAGGATACTCCAGATGCGAAACATAGTTACATTTTAAACTAATTGTTCTGTCTGAAATAAGTGTTCGACACTATGCCAGAAGAGGCGCCTACACTCTGAAATCTGTGGCGATGCCACTCGAAACCGTATGAGTTCGACGAAACTAAGTGGTCGACCTTTTGAGAGAGGAAACACCAAATTGCGAAACTTAGTTCATTTTAAACTATTAATCCTATCGGACACTAAGTGTTCGATACTGTGCCAGGAGAAGCGCCTGTTCTCTGAAATCTGTGGCGATGCCACTCGAAACCGTATGAGTTCGACGAAACTAAGTGGTCGACCTTGTGAGAGAGGAAACACCAAATTGCGAAACTTAGTTCATTTTAAACTAATAATCCTATCGGACACTAAGTGTTCGATACTCTGCCAGGAGAAGCGCCTGTCCTCTGAAATCTGTGGCGATGCCACTCGAAACCGTATGCGTTCGACGAAACTAAGTGGTCGAGCTTGTGAGAGAGGAAACTCCAAATGCGAAGCTTTGTTCCATTTTAAACTAATTGGTCTATCTGCTACTGAGTGTTCGATACTGTGCTAGGAGAAGCGCCTGTTGTCTGAAATCTGTGGCGATGCCGCTCGAAACCGTATGTGTTCGACGAAACTAAGTGGTCGACCTTGTGAGAGAGGAAACTCCAAATGCGAAGCTTAGTTCCATTTTAACCTAATGGTTCTATCTGAAACTAAGTGTTCCATACTGTGCCAGGAGAAGCGCCTGTTCTCTGAAATCGGTGGCGATGCTACTCGAATCCGTATGTGTTCGACGAAACTAAGTGGTCGACCTTGTGAGAGAGGAAACTTCAGATGCGAAACTTAGTTCCAATTTAAACTAATTGTTCCATCTGAAACAAAGTGTTCGATACTTTGCCAGGAGAAGCGCCTGTCCTCTGAAATCTGTCGCGATGCTACTCGAAACCGTATGTGTTCGATGAAACTAAGTGGTCGACCTTCTGAGAGAGGAAACTCCAGACGCGAAACTTAGTTCATTTTAAACTAATAATCCTATCGGACACTAAGTGTTCGATACTGTGCCAGGAGAAGCGCCTGTCCTCTGAAATCTGTGGCGATGCCACTCGAAACCGTATGCGTTCGACGAAACTAAGTGGTCGAGCTTGTGAGAGAGGAAACTCCAAATGCGAAGCTTTGTTCCATTTTAAACTAATTGGTCTATCTGCTACTGAGTGTTCGATACTGTGCTAGGAGAAGCGCCTGTTCTCTGAAATCTGTGGCGATGCCGCTCGAAACCGTATGTGTTCGACGAAACTAAGTGGTCGACCTTGTGAGAGAGGAAACTCCAAATGCGAAGCTTAGTTCCATTTTAACCTAATGGTTCTATCTGAAACTAAGTGTTCCATACTGTGCCAGGAGAAGCGCCTGTTCTCTGAAATCGGTGGCGATGCTACTCGACTCCGTATGTGTTCGACGAAACTAAGTGGTCGACCTTGTGAGAGAGGAAAATTCAGATGCGAAACTTAGTTCCAATTTAAACTAATTGTTCCATCTGAAACAAAGTGTTCGATACTTTGCCAGGGGAAGCGCCTGTCCTCTGAAATCTGTCGCGATGCTACTCGAAACCGTATGTGTTCGATGAACCTAAGTGGTCGACCTTCTGAGAGAGGAAACTCCAGACGCGAAACTTAGTGCCATTTTAAACTAATTGTTGTATCCGAAACTAAGTGTTCGATACTGTGCCAGGAGAAGCGCCTGTTCTCTGAAATCCGTGGCGATGCTACTCGAAACCGTATGTGTTCCACGAAACTAAGTGGTCAACCTTGTAAGAGAGGAAACTCCAGATGCGAAATTTAGTACAATTTTAGACTAATTGTTCTATCTGAAACTATGTGTCTGATACTGTGCCAGGAGAAGCGCCTGTTCTCTGAAATCTGTGGCGTTGCCACTCGAAACCGTATGAGTTCGACGAAAATAAGTGGCCGACCTTGTGAGAGAGGAAACTTCAGATGCGAAACTTAGTTCCATTTCAAATTAATTGTTCTATCTGCAACTAAGTGTTCGATACTGTGCCAGGAGAACCGCCTGTTCTCTGAAATCTGTGGCCATGCCACTCGAAACCGTATTTGTTCGACGAAACTAAGTGATTGACCTTGTGAGGGAGGATTCAACAGATGCGGAACATAGTTCCATTTTAAACTAATTGTTCTATCTGAAACTTAGTTTTCGATACTGTGCCAGGAGAAGCGCCTGTTCTCTGAAATGTGTGGCGATGCCACTCGAAACCGTATGTGTTCGAGGAAACTAAGTGGTCGACCTTGTGAGAGAGGAAACTCCAGATGCGACACTTAGTTCCATTTTAAACTAATTGTTCTATCTGAAACTAAGTGTTCGATACTGTGCCAGGAGAAGCGCCTTTTCTCTGAAATCTGTGGCGATGCCACTCGAAACCGTATATGTTCGACGAAACTAAGTGATTGACCTTGTGAGGGAGGATTCACCAGATGCGGAACATAGTTCCATTCTAAACTAATTGTTCTATCTGAAACTAAGTGTTCGATTCTGTGCCAGGAGAATCGCCTGTTCTCTGAAATCTGTGGCGATGCCACTCGAAACCGTATGTGTTCCACGAAACTAAGTGGTCGACCTTGTAAGAGAGGAAACTCCAGATGCGAAACTTAGTTCCATTTTAACCCAATTGTTCTATCTGAAACTATGTGTTCGACACTGTGCCAGGAGAAGCGCCTGTTCTCTGAAATCTGTGGCCATGCCACTCGAAACCGTATGTGTTCGTTGAAACTAAGTGGTCGACCTTGTGGGAGAGGAAACTCTTGATGCGAAACATAGTTCCATTTTAAACTAATTGTTCTATCTGAACCTGAGTGTTCGATACTGTTCCAGGAGAAGCGCCTGTTCTCTGAAATCTGTGGCGATGCCACTCGAAACCGTATGTGTTCGACGAAACTAAGTGATCGACCTTGTGAGGGAGGATTCACCATATGCGGAACATAGTTCCATTCTAAACTAATTGTTCTATCTGAAACTAAGTGTTCGATTCTGTGCCAGGAGAATCGCCTGTTCTCTGAAATCTGTGGCGATGCCACTCGAAACCGTATGTGTTCCACGAAACTAAGTGGTCGACCTTGTAAGAGAGGAAACTCCAGATGCGAAACTTAGTTCCATTTTAACCTAATTGTTCTATCTGAAACTATGTGTTCGACACTGTGCCAGGAGAAGCGCCTGTTCTCTGAAATCTGTGGCCATGCCACTCGAAACCGTATGTGTTCGACAAAACTAAGTGGTCGACCTTGTGGGAGAGGAAACTCCACATGCGAAACTTACTTCCATTTTAAACTAATTATTCTATCTGAAACTAAGTGTTCGATACTGTGCCAGGAGAGGCGCCTGTTCTCTGAAATCTGTGGCGATGCTACTCGAAACCGTACGTGTTCGACGAAACTAAGTGGTCGCCTTGTGAAAGAGGAAACTCCAGATGCGAAACTTAGTACCATTTTAAACTAATTGTTCTACCTGAAACTAAGTGTTCGATACTGTGCCAGGAGAAGTGCCTGTTCTCTGAAATCTGTGGCGATGCCACTCGAAACCGTATGCGTTCGACGAAACTAAGTGGTCGAGCTTGTGAGAGAGGAAACTCCAAATGCGAAGCTTTGTTCCATTTTAAACTAATTGGTCTATCTGCTACTGAGTGTTCGATACTGTGCTAGGAGAAGCGCCTGTTCTCTGAAATCTGTGGCGATGCCACTCGAAACCGTATGTGTTCGATGAAACTAAGTGGTCGACCTTCTGAGAGAGGAAACTCCAGACGCGAAACTTAGTTCATTTTAAACTAATAATCCTATCGGACACTAAGTGTTCGATACTGTGCCAGGAGAAGCGCCTGTCCTCTGAAATCTGTGGCGATGCCACTCGAAACCGTATGCGTTCGACGAAACTAAGTGGTCGAGCTTGTGAGAGAGGAAACTCCAAATGCGAAGCTTTGTTCCATTTTAAACTAATTGGTCTATCTGCTACTGAGTGTTCGATACTGTGCTAGGAGAAGCGCCTGTTCTCTGAAATCTGTGGCGATGCCGCTCGAAACCGTATGTGTTCGACGAAACTAAGTGGTCGACCTTGTGAGAGAGGAAACTCCAAATGCGAAGCTTAGTTCCATTTTAACCTAATGGTTCTATCTGAAACTAAGTGTTCCATACTGTGCCAGGAGAAGCGCCTGTTCTCTGAAATCGGTGGCGATGCTACTCGACTCCGTATGTGTTCGACGAAACTAAGTGGTCGACCTTGTGAGAGAGGAAAATTCAGATGCGAAACTTAGTTCCAATTTAAACTAATTGTTCCATCTGAAACAAAGTGTTCGATACTTTGCCAGGGGAAGCGCCTGTCCTCTGAAATCTGTCGCGATGCTACTCGAAACCGTATGTGTTCGATGAACCTAAGTGGTCGACCTTCTGAGAGAGGAAACTCCAGACGCGAAACTTAGTGCCATTTTAAACTAATTGTTGTATCCGAAACTAAGTGTTCGATACTGTGCCAGGAGAAGCGCCTGTTCTCTGAAATCCGTGGCGATGCTACTCGAAACCGTATGTGTTCCACGAAACTAAGTGGTCAACCTTGTAAGAGAGGAAACTCCAGATGCGAAATTTAGTACAATTTTAGACTAATTGTTCTATCTGAAACTATGTGTCTGATACTGTGCCAGGAGAAGCGCCTGTTCTCTGAAATCTGTGGCGTTGCCACTCGAAACCGTATGAGTTCGACGAAAATAAGTGGCCGACCTTGTGAGAGAGGAAACTTCAGATGCGAAACTTAGTTCCATTTCAAATTAATTGTTCTATCTGCAACTAAGTGTTCGATACTGTGCCAGGAGAACCGCCTGTTCTCTGAAATCTGTGGCCATGCCACTCGAAACCGTATTTGTTCGACGAAACTAAGTGATTGACCTTGTGAGGGAGGATTCAACAGATGCGGAACATAGTTCCATTTTAAACTAATTGTTCTATCTGAAACTTAGTTTTCGATACTGTGCCAGGAGAAGCGCCTGTTCTCTGAAATGTGTGGCGATGCCACTCGAAACCGTATGTGTTCGAGGAAACTAAGTGGTCGACCTTGTGAGAGAGGAAACTCCAGATGCGAAACTTAGTTCCATTTTAACCCAATTGTTCTATCTGAAACTATGTGTTCGACACTGTGCCAGGAGAAGCGCCTGTTCTCTGAAATCTGTGGCCATGCCACTCGAAACCGTATGTGTTCGTTGAAACTAAGTGGTCGACCTTGTGGGAGAGGAAACTCTTGATGCGAAACATAGTTCCATTTTAAACTAATTGTTCTATCTGAACCTGAGTGTTCGATACTGTTCCAGGAGAAGCGCCTGTTCTCTGAAATCTGTGGCGATGCCACTCGAAACCGTATGTGTTCGACGAAACTAAGTGATCGACCTTGTGAGGGAGGATTCACCATATGCGGAACATAGTTCCATTCTAAACTAATTGTTCTATCTGAAACTAAGTGTTCGATTCTGTGCCAGGAGAATCGCCTGTTCTCTGAAATCTGTGGCGATGCCACTCGAAACCGTATGTGTTCCACGAAACTAAGTGGTCGACCTTGTAAGAGAGGAAACTCCAGATGCGAAACTTAGTTCCATTTTAACCTAATTGTTCTATCTGAAACTATGTGTTCGACACTGTGCCAGGAGAAGCGCCTGTTCTCTGAAATCTGTGGCCATGCCACTCGAAACCGTATGTGTTCGACAAAACTAAGTGGTCGACCTTGTGGGAGAGGAAACTCCACATGCGAAACTTACTTCCATTTTAAACTAATTATTCTATCTGAAACTAAGTGTTCGATACTGTGCCAGGAGAGGCGCCTGTTCTCTGAAATCTGTGGCGATGCTACTCGAAACCGTACGTGTTCGACGAAACTAAGTGGTCGCCTTGTGAAAGAGGAAACTCCAGATGCGAAACTTAGTACCATTTTAAACTAATTGTTCTACCTGAAACTAAGTGTTCGATACTGTGCCAGGAGAAGTGCCTGTTCTCTGAAATCTGTGGCGATGCCACTCGAAACCGTATGTGTTCGAGGAAATTAAGTTGTTGATCTTGTGAGAGAGGAGACTCCAGACGCGAAACTTAGTTCCATTTTAAACTAATTGTTCTATCTGAAACTATGTGTCTGATACTGTGCCAGGAGAAGCGCCTGTTCTCTGAAATCTGTGGCGTTGCCACTCGAAACCGTATGTGTTCAACGAAACTAAGTGGTCGACCTTGTTAGAGAGGAAACTCCAGATGCGAAACTTAGTTCCATTTTAAACTAATTGTTCTATCTGAAACTAAGTTTTCGATACTGTGCCAGGAGAAGCGCCTGTTCTCTGAAATCTGTGGCGATGCCACTCGAAACCGTACGTGTTCGAGGAAACTAAGTTGTTGATCTTGTGAGAGAGGAAACTCCAGACGCGAAACTTAGTTCCATTTTAAACTAATTGTTCTATCTGAAACTATGTGTCTGATACTGTGCCAGGAGAAGCGCCTGTTCTCAGAAATCTGTGGCGTTGCCACTCGAAACCGTATGCATTCAACGAAACTAAGTGGTCGACCTTGTTAGAGAGGAAACTCCAGATGCGAAACTTAGTTCCATTTTAAACTAATTTTTCTATCTGATACTAAGTGTTCGATACTGTGCCAGGAGAAGCGCCTGTTCTCTGAAATCTGTGGCGATGCCACTCGAAACCGTATGTGTTCGACGAAACTAAGTGGTGAACCATGTGAGAGAGGAAACTCCAGATGCGAAACATAGTTCCCTTTTAAACTAATTGTTCTATCTGAACCTGAGTGTTCGATACTGCCCCAGGAGAAGTGCCTGTTCTCTAAAATCTGTGGCAATGCCACTCGAAACCGTATGTGTTCGACGAAACTATGTGATTGACCTTGTGAGGGAGGATTCACCAGATGCGGAACATAGTTCCATTTTAAACTAATTGTTCTATCTGAAACTAAGTTTTCGATACTGTGCCAGGAGAAGCGCCTGTTCTCTGAAATCTGTGGCGATGCCACTCGAAACCGTATGTGTTCCACGAAACTAAGTGGTCGACCTTGTAAGAGAGGAAACTCCAGATGCGAAATTTAGTAAAATTTTAAACTAATTGTTCCATCTGAAACAAAGTGTTCGATACTTTGCCAGGAGAAGCGCCTGTCCTCTGAAATCTGTCGCGATGCTACTCGAAACCGTATGTGTTCGATGAAACTAAGTGGTCGACCTTCTGAGAGAGGAAACTCCAGACACGAAACTTAGTTCATTTTAAACTAATAATCCTATCGGACACTAAGTGTTCGATACTGTGCCAGGAGAAGCGCCTGTCCTCTGAAATCTGTGGCGATGCCACTCGAAACCGTATGCGTTCGACGAAACTAAGTGGTCGAGCTTGTGAGAGAGGAAACTCCAAATGCGAAGCTTTGTTCCATTTTAAACTAATTGGTCTATCTGCTACTGAGTGTTCGATACTGTGCTAGGAGAAGCGCCTGTTCTCTGAAATCTGTGGCGATGCCGCTCGAAACCGTATGTGTTCGACGAAACTAAGTGGTCGACCTTGTGAGAGAGGAAACTCCAAATGCGAAGCTTAGTTCCATTTTAACCTAATGGTTCTATCTGAAACTAAGTGTTCCATACTGTGCCAGGAGAAGCGCCTGTTCTCTGAAATCGGTGGCGATGCTACTCGAAACCGTATGTGTTCGACGAAACTAAGTGGTCGACCTTGTGAGAGAGGAAACTTCAGATGCGAAACTTAGTTCCAATTTAAACTAATTGTTCCATCTGAAACAAAGTGTTCGATACTTTGCCAGGGGAAGCGCCTGTCCTCTGAAATCTGTCGCGATGCTACTCGAAACCGTATGTGTTCGATGAAACTAAGTGGTCGACCTTCTGAGAGAGGAAACTCCAGACGCGAAACTTAGTGCCATTTTAAACTAATTGTTGTATCCGAAACTAAGTGTTCGATACTGTGCCAGGAGAAGCGTCTGTTCTCTGAAATCCGTGGCGATGCTACTCGAAACCGTATGTGTTCCACGAAACTAAGTGGTCAACCTTGTAAGAGAGGAAACTCCAGATGCGAAATTTAGTACAATTTTAGACTAATTGTTCTATCTGAAACTATGTGTCTGATACTGTGCCAGGAGAAGCGCCTGTTCTCTGAAATCTGTGGCGTTGCCACTCGAAACCGTATGAGTTCGACGAAAATAAGTGGCCGACCTTGGGAGAGAGGAAACTTCAGATGCGAAACTTAGTTCCATTTCAAATTAATTGTTCTATCTGCAACTAAGTGTTCGATACTGTGCCAGGAGAAGCGCCTGTTCTCTGAAATCTGTGGCCATGCCACTCGAAACCGTATATGTTCGACGAAACTAAGTGATTGACCTTGTGAGGGAGGATTCACCAGATGCGGGACATAGTTCCATTTTAAACTAATTGTTCTATCTGAAACTTAGTTTTCGATACTGTGCCAGGAGAAGCGCCTGTTCTCTGAAATGTGTGGCGATGCCACTCGAAACCGTATGTGTTCGAGGAAACTAAGTGGTCGACCTTGTGAGAGAGGAAACTCCAGATGCGACACTTAGTTCCATTTTAAACTAATTGTTCTATCTGAAACTAAGTGTTCGATACTGTGCCAGGAGAAGCGCCTTTTCCCTGAAATCTGTGGCGATGCCACTCGAAACCGTATATGTTCGACGAAACTAAGTGATTGACCTTGTGAGGGAGGATTCACCAGATGCGGAACATAGTTCCATTCTAAACTAATTGTTCTATCTGAAACTAAGTGTTCGATACTGTGCCAGGAGAATCGCCTGTTCTCTGAAATCTGTGGCGATGCCACTCGAAACCGTATGTGTTCCACGAAACTAAGTGGTCGACCTTGTAAGAGAGGAAACTCCAGATGCGGAGCTTAGTTCCATTTTAACCCAATTGTTCTATCTGAAACTATGTGTTCGACACTGTGCCAGGAGAAGCGCCTGTTCTCTGAAATCTGTGGCCATGCCACTCGAAACCGTATGTGTTCGTTGAAACTAAGTGGTCGACCTTGTGGGAGAGGAAACTCCTGATGCGAAACATAGTTCCATTTTAAACTAATTGTTCTATCTGAACCTGAGTGTTCGATACTGTTCCAGGAGAAGCGCCTGTTCTCTGAAATCTGTGGCGATGCCACTCGAAACCGTATGCGTTCGGCGAAAGTAAGTGGTCGACCTTGTGAGACTGGAAACTCCAGATGCGAAACATAGTTCAATTTTAAACTAATTGTTCTAACTGAAACTAAGTGTTCGATACGGTGCCAGGAGAAGCGCCTGTTCTCTGAAATCTGTGGCGATGCCACTCGAAACAGTATGAGTTCGACGAAACTAAGTAGTCGATACTGTGCCAGGAGAAGCGCCGGTTCTCTGAAATCTGTGGCGATACCACACGAAGCCGTATGTGTTCGACGAAACTAAGTGGTCGGCCTTGTGAGAGAGGTTCACCAGATGCGGAACATAGTTCCATTTTAAACTAATTGTTCTGTCTGAAACTAAGTGTTCGATACTGTGCCAGGAGAAGCGCCTGTTCTCTGAAACCTGTGGCGATGCTACTCGAATCCGTATGTGTTCGACGAAACTAAGTGGTCGACCTTGTGAGAGAGGAAACTTCAGATGCGAAACTTAGTTCCAATTTAAACTAATTGTTCCATCTGAAACAAAGTGTTCGATACTTTGCCAGGAGAAGCGCCTGTCCTCTGAAATCTGTCGCGATGCTACTCGAAACCGTATGTGTTCGATGAAACTAAGTGGTCGACCTTCTGAGAGAGGAAACTCCAGACGCGAAACTTAGTTCCAATTTAAACTAATTGTTCCATCTGAAACAAAGTGTTCGATACTTTGCCAGGAGAAGCGCCTGTCCTCTGAAATCTGTCGCGATGCTACTCGAAACCGTATGTGTTCGATGAAACTAAGTGGTCGACCTTCTGAGAGAGGAAACTCCAGACGCGAAACTTAGTTCATTTTAAACTAATAATCCTATCGGACACTAAGTGTTCGATACTGTGCCAGGAGAAGCGCCTGTCCTCTGAAATCTGTGGCGATGCCACTCGAAACCGTATGCGTTCGACGAAACTAAGTGGTCGAGCTTGTGAGAGAGGAAACTCCAAATGCGAAGCTTTGTTCCATTTTAAACTAATTGGTCTATCTGCTACTGAGTGTTCGATACTGTGCTAGGAGAAGCGCCTGTTCTCTGAAATCTGTGGCGATGCCGCTCGAAACCGTATGTGTTCGACGAAACTAAGTGGTCGACCTTGTGAGAGAGGAAACTCCAAATGCGAAGCTTAGTTCCATTTTAACCTAATGGTTCTATCTGAAACTAAGTGTTCCATACTGTGCCAGGAGAAGCGCCTGTTCTCTGAAATCGGTGGCGATGCTACTCGAATTCGTATGTGTTCGACGAAACTAAGTGGTCGACCTTGTGAGAGAGGAAACTTCAGATGCGAAACTTAGTTCCAATTTAAACTAATTGTTCCATCTGAAACAAAGTGTTCGATACTTTGCCAGGGGAAGCGCCTGTCCTCTGAAATCTGTCGCGATGCTACTCGAAACCGTATGTGTTCGATGAAACTAAGTGGTCGACCTTCTGAGAGAGGAAACTCCAGACGCGAAACTTAGTGCCATTTTAAACTAATTGTTGTATCCGAAACTAAGTGTTCGATACTGTGCCAGGAGAAGCGCCTGTTCTCTGAAATCCGTGGCGATGCTACTCGAAACCGTATGTGTTCCACGAAACTAAGTGGTCAACCTTGTAAGAGAGGAAACTCCAGATGCGAAATTTAGTACAATTTTAGACTAATTGTTCTATCTGAAACTATGTGTCTGATACTGTGCCAGGAGAAGCGCCTGTTCTCTGAAATCTGTGGCGTTGCCACTCGAAACCATATGAGTTCGACGAAAATAAGTGGCCGACCTTGTGAGAGAGGAAACTTCAGATGCGAAACTTAGTTCCATTTCAAATTAATTGTTCTATCTGCAACTAAGTGTTCGATACTGTGCCAGGAGAAGCGCCTGTTCTCTGAAATCTGTGGCCATGCCACTCGAAACCGTATTTGTTCGACGAAACTAAGTGATTGACCTTGTGAGGGAGGATTCACCAGATGCGGAACATAGTTCCATTTTAAACTAATTGTTCTATCTGAAACTTAGTTTTCGATACTGTGCCAGGAGAAGCGCCTGTTCTCTGAAATGTGTGGCGATGCCACTCGAAACCGTATGTGTTCGAGGAAACTAAGTGGTCGACCTTGTGAGAGAGGAAACTCCAGATGCGACACTTAGTTCCATTTTAAACTAATTGTTCTATCTGAAACTAAGTGTTCGATACTGTGCCAGGAGAAGCGCCTTTTCTCTGAAATCTGTGGCGATGCCACTCGAAACCGTATATGTTCGACGAAACTATGTGATTGACCTTGTGAGGGAGGATTCACCAGATGCGGAACATAGTTCCATTCTAAACTAATTGTTCTATCTGAAACTAAGTGTTCGATACTGTGCCAGGAGAATCGCCGGTTCTCTGAAATCTGTGGCGTTGCCACTCGAAACCGTATGTGTTCCACGAAACTAAGTGGTCGACCTTGTAAGAGAGGAAACTCCAGATGCGAAACTTAGTTCCATTTTAACCCAATTGTTCTATCTGAAACTATGTGTTCGACACTGTGCCAGGAGAAGCGCCTGTTCTCTGAAATCTGTGGCCATGCCACTCGAAACCGTATGTGTTCGTTGAAACTAAGTGGTCGACCTTGTGGGAGAGGAAACTTCAGATGCGAAACTTAGTTCCATTTCAAATTAATTGTTCTATCTGCAACTAAGTGTTCGATACTGTGCCAGGAGAAGCGCCTGTTCTCTGAAATCTGTGGCCATGCCACTCGAAACCGTATATGTTCGACGAAACTAAGTGATTGACCTTGTGAGGGAGGATTCACCAGATGCGGGACATAATTCCATTTTAAACTAATTGTTCTATCTGAAACTTAGTTTTCGATACTGTGCCAGGAGAAGCGCCTGTTCTCTGAAATGTGTGGCGATGCCACTCGAAACCGTATGTGTTCGAGGAAACTAAGTGGTCGACCTTGTGAGAGAGGAAACTCCAGATGCGAAACTTAGTTCCATTTTAACCTAATTGTTCTATCTGAAACTATGTGTTCGACACTGTGCCAGGAGAAGCGCCTGTTCTCTGAAATCTGTGGCCATGCCACTCGAAACCGTATGTGTTCGACGAAACTAAGTGGTCGACCTTGTGGGAGAGGAAACTCCACATGCGAAACTTACTTCCATTTTAAACTAATTATTCTATCTGAAACTAAGTGTTCGATACTGTGCCAGGAGAGGCGCCTGTTCTCTGAAATCTGTGGCGATGCTACTCGAAACCGTACGTGTTCGACGAAACTAAGTGGCCGCCTTGTGAAAGAGGAAACTCCAGATGCGAAACTTAGTACCATTTTAAACTAATTGTTCTACCTGAAACTAAGTGTTCGATACTGTGCCAGGAGAAGTGCCTGTTCTCTGAAATCTGTGGCGATGCCACTCGAAACCGTATGTGTTCGAGGAAATTAAGTTGTTGATCTTGTGAGAGAGGAGACTCCAGACGCGAAACTTAGTTCCATTTTAAACTAATTGTTCTATCTGAAACTATGTGTCTGATACTGTGCCAGGAGAAGCGCCTGTTCTCTGAAATCTGTGGCGTTGCCACTCGAAACCGTATGTGTTCAACGAAACTAAGTGGTCGACCTTGTTAGAGAGGAAACTCCAGATGCGAAACATAGTTCCATTTTAAACTAATTGTTCTATCTGAAACTAAGTTTTCGATACTGTGCCAGGAGAAGCGCCTGTTCTCTGAAATCTGTGGCGATGCCACTCGAAACCGTACGTGTTCGAGGAAACTAAGTTGTTGATCTTGTGAGAGAGGAAACTCCAGACGCGAAACTTAGTTCCATTTTAAACTAATTGTTCTATCTGAAACTATGTGTCTGATACTGTGCCAGGAGAAGCGCCTGTTCTCAGAAATCTGTGGCGTTGCCACTCGAAACCGTATGCATTCAACGAAACTAAGTGGTCGACCTTGTTAGAGAGGAAACTCCAGATGCGAAACTTAGTTCCATTTTAAACTAATTTTTCTATCTGATACTAAGTGTTCGATGCTCTGCCAGGAGAAGCGCCTGTTCTCTGAAATCTGTGGCGATGCCACTCGAAACCGTATGTGTTCGACGAAACTAAGTGGTGAACCATGTGAGAGAGGAAACTCCAGATGCGAAACATAGTTCCCTTTTAAACTAATTGTTCTATCTGAACCTGAGTGTTCGATACTGCCCCAGGAGAAGTGCCTGTTCTCTGAAATCTGTGGCGATGCCACTCGAAACCGTATGTGTTCGACGAAACTATGTGATTGACCTTGTGAGGGAGGATTCACCAGATGCGGAACATAGTTCCATTTTAAACTAATTGTTCTATCTGAAACTAAGTTTTCGATACTGTGCCAGGAGAAGCGCCTGTTCTCTGAAATCTGTGGCGATGCCACTCGAAACCGTATGTGTTCCACGAAACTAAGTGGTCGACCTTGTAAGAGAGGAAACTCCAGATGCGAAATTTAGTACAATTTTAAACTAATTGTTCCATCTGAAACAAAGTGTTCGATACTTTGCCAGGAGAAGCACATGTCCTCTGAAATCTGTCGCGATGCTACTCGAAACCGTATGTGTTCGATGAAACTAAGTGGTCGACCTTCTGAGAGAGGAAACTCCAGACGCGAAACTTAGTTCATTTTAAACTAATAATCCTATCGGACACTAAGTGTTCGATACTGTGCCAGGAGAAGCGCCTGTCCTCTGAAATCTGTGGCGATGCCACTCGAAACCGTATGCGTTCGACGAAACTAAGTGGTCGAGCTTGTGAGAGAGGAAACTCCAAATGCGAAGCTTTGTTCCATTTTAAACTAATTGGTCTATCTGCTACTGAGTGTTCGATACTGTGCT
Source organism: Nysson spinosus (assembly GCA_910591585.2). Lineage (NCBI taxonomy): Eukaryota > Metazoa > Arthropoda > Insecta > Hymenoptera > Crabronidae > Nysson > Nysson spinosus. The sequence continues at coordinate 1,705,240 of CAJUYC020000091.1, read as the reverse complement.
AGGAGAAGCGCCTGTTCTCTGAAATCTGTGGCGATGCCACTCGAAACCGTATGTGTTCGACGAAACTAAGTGGTCGACCTTGTGAGAGAGGAAACTCCAAATGCGAAGCTTAGTTCCATTTTAACCTAATGGTTCTATCTGAAACTAAGTGTTCCATACTGTGCCAGGAGAAGCGCCTGTTCTCTGAAATCGGTGGCGATGCTACTCGAATCCGTATGTGTTCGACGAAACTAAGTGGTCGACCTTGTGAGAGAGGAAACTTCAGATGCGAAACTTAGTTCCAATTTAAACTAATTGTTCCATCTGAAACAAAGTGTTCGATACTTTGCCAGGGGAAGCGCCTGTCCTCTGAAATCTGTCGCGATGCTACTCGAAACCGTATGTGTTCGATGAAACTAAGTGGTCGACCTTCTGAGAGAGGAAACTCCAGACGCGAAACTTAGTGCCATTTTAAACTAATTGTTGTATCCGAAACTAAGTGTTCGATACTGTGCCAGGAGAAGCGCCTGTTCTCTGAAATCCGTGGCGATGCTACTCGAAACCGTATGTGTTCCACGAAACTAAGTGGTCAACCTTGTAAGAGAGGAAACTCCAGATGCGAAATTTAGTACAATTTTAGACTAATTGTTCTATCTGAAACTATGTGTCTGATACTGTGCCAGGAGAAGCGCCTGTTCTCTGAAATCTGTGGCGTTGCCACTCGAAACCGTATGAGTTCGACGAAAATAAGTGGCCGACCTTGTGAGAGAGGAAACTTCAGATGCGAAACTTAGTTCCATTTCAAATTAATTGTTCTATCTGCAACTAAGTGTTCGATACTGTGCCAGGAGAAGCGCCTGTTCTCTGAAATCTGTGGCCATGCCACTCGAAACCGTATATGTTCGACGAAACTAAGTGATTGACCTTGTGAGGGAGGATTCACCAGATGCGGAACATAGTTCCATTTTAAACTAATTGTTCTATCTGAAACTTAGTTTTCGATACTGTGCCAGGAGAAGCGCCTGTTCTCTGAAATGTGTGGCGATGCCACTCGAAACCGTATGTGTTCGAGGAAACTAAGTGGTCGACCTTGTGAGAGAGGAAACTCCAGATGCGACACTTAGTTCCATTTTAAACTAATTGTTCTATCTGAAACTAAGTGTTCGATACTGTGCCAGGAGAAGCGCCTTTTCTCTGAAATCTGTGGCGATGCCACTCGAAACCGTATATGTTCGACGAAACTAAGTGATTGACCTTGTGAGGGAGGATTCACCAGATGCGGAACATAGTTCCATTCTAAACTAATTGTTCTATCTGAAACTAAGTGTTCGATACTGTGCCAGGAGAATCGCCTGTTCTCTGAAATCTGTGGCGATGCCACTCGAAACCGTATGTGTTCCACGAAACTAAGTGGTCGACCTTGTAAGAGAGGAAACTCCAGATGCGAAACTTAGATCCATTTTAACCCAATTGTTCTATCTGAAACTATGTGTTCGACACTGTGCCAGGAGAAGCGCCTGTTCTCTGAAATCTGTGGCCATGCCACTCGAAACCGTATGTGTTCGTTGAAACTAAGTGGTCGACCTTGTGGGAGAGGAAACTCCTGATGCGAAACATAGTTCCATTTTAAACTAATTGTTCTATCTGAACCTGAGTGTTCGATACTGTTCCAGGAGAAGCGCCTGTTCTCTGAAATCTGTGGCGATGCTACTCGAAACCGTACGTGTTCGACGAAACTAAGTGGTCGACCTTGTTAGAGAGGAAACTCCAGATGCGAAACTTAGTTCCATTTTAAACTAATTGTTCTATCTGAAACTAAGTTTTCGATACTGTGCCAGGAGAAGCGCCTGTTCTCTGAAATCTGTGGCGATGCCGCTCGAAACCGTATGTGTTCGACGAAACTAAGTGGTCGACCTTGTGAGAGAGGAAACTCCAAATGCGAAGCTTAGTTCCATTTTAACCTAATGGTTCTATCTGAAACTAAGTGTTCCATACTGTGCCAGGAGAAGCGCCTGTTCTCTGAAATCGGTGGCGATGCTACTCGAATCCGTATGTGTTCGACGAAACTAAGTGGTCGACCTTGTGAGAGAGGAAACTTCAGATGCGAAACTTAGTTCCAATTTAAACTAATTGTTCCATCTGAAACAAAGTGTTCGATACTTTGCCAGGGGAAGCGCCTGTCCTCTGAAATCTGTCGCGATGCTACTCGAAACCGTATGTGTTCGATGAAACTAAGTGGTCGACCTTCTGAGAGAGGAAACTCCAGACGCGAAACTTAGTGCCATTTTAAACTAATTGTTGTATCCGAAACTAAGTGTTCGATACTGTGCCAGGAGAAGCGCCTGTTCTCTGAAATCCGTGGCAATGCTACTCGAAACCGTATGTGTTCCACGAAACTAAGTGGTCAACCTTGTAAGAGAGGAAACTCCAGATGCAAAATTTAGTACAATTTTAGACTAATTGTTCTATCTGAAACTATGTGTCTGATACTGTGCCAGGAGAAGCGCCTGTTCTCTGAAATCTGTGGCGTTGCCACTCGAAACCGTATGAGTTCGACGAAAATAAGTGGCCGACCTTGTGAGAGAGGAAACTTCAGATGCGAAACTTAGTTCCATTTCAAATTAATTGTTCTATCTGCAACTAAGTGTTCGATACTGTGCCAGGAGAAGCGCCTGTTCTCTGAAATCTGTGGCCATGCCACTCGAAACCGTATATGTTCGACGAAACTAAGTGATTGACCTTGTGAGGGAGGATTCACCAGATGCGGGACATAGTTCCATTTTAAACTAATTGTTCTATCTGAAACTTAGTTTTCGATACTGTGCCAGGAGAAGCGCCTGTTCTCTGAAATGTGTGGCGATGCCACTCGAAACCGTATGTGTTCGAGGAAACTAAGTGGTCGACCTTGTGAGAGAGGAAACTCCAGATGCGACACTTAGTTCCATTTTAAACTAATTGTTCTATCTGAAACTAAGTGTTCGATACTGTGCCAGGAGAAGCGCCTTTTCTCTGAAATCTGTGGCGATGCCACTCGAAACCGTATATGTTCGACGAAACTAAGTGATTGACCTTGTGAGGGAGGATTCACCAGATGCGGAACATAGTTCCATTCTAAACTAATTGTTCTATCTGAAACTAAGTGTTCGATACTGTGCCAGGAGAATCGCCTGTTCTCTGAAATCTGTGGCGATGCCACTCGAAACCGTATGTGTTCCACGAAACTAAGTGGTCGACCTTGTAAGAGAGGAAACTCCAGATGCGAAACTTAGTTCCATTTTAACCCAATTGTTCTATCTGAAACTATGTGTTCGACACTGTGCCAGGAGAAGCGCCTGTTCTCTGAAATCTGTGGCCATGCCACTCGAAACCGTATGTGTTCGTTGAAACTAAGTGGTCGACCTTGTGGGAGAGGAAACTCCTGATGCGAAACATAGTTCCATTTTAAACTAATTGTTCTATCTGAACCTGAGTGTTCGATACTGTTCCAGGAGAAGCGCCTGTTCTCTGAAATCTGTGGCGATGCTACTCGAAACCGTACGTGTTCGACGAAACTAAGTGGTCGCCTTGTGAAAGAGGAAACTCCAGATGCGAAACTTAGTACCATTTTAAACTAATTGTTCTACCTGAAACTAAGTGTTCGATACTGTGCCAGGAGAAGTGCCTGTTCTCTGAAATCTGTGATGATGCCACTCGAAACCGTATGTGTTCGAGGAAATTAAGTTGTTGATCTTGTGAGAGAGGAGACTCCAGACGCGAAACTTAGTTCCATTTTAAGCTAATTGTTCTATCTGAAACTATGTGTCTGATACTGTGCCAGGAGAAGCGCCTGTTCTCTGAAATCTGTGGCGTTGCCACTCGAAACCGTATGTGTTCAACGAAACTAAGTGGTCGACCTTGTTAGAGAGGAAACTCCAGATGCGAAACTTAGTTCCATTTTAAACTAATTGTTCTATCTGAAACTAAGTTTTCGATACTGTGCCAGGAGAAGCGCCTGTTCTCTGAAATCTGTGGCGATGCCACTCGAAACCGTACGTGTTCGAGGAAACTAAGTTGTTGATCTTGTGAGAGAGGAAACTCCAGACGCGAAACTTAGTTCCATTTTAAACTAATTGTTCTATCTGAAACTATGTGTCTGATACTGTGCCAGGAGAAGCGCCTGTTCTCAGAAATCTGTGGCGTTGCCACTCGAAACCGTACGCATTCAACGAAACTAAGTGGTCGACCTTGTTAGAGAGGAAACTCCAGATGCGAAACTTAGTTCCATTTTAAACTAATTTTTCTATCTGATACTAAGTGTTCGATACTGTGCCAGGAGAAGCGCCTGTTCTCTGAAATCTGTGGCGATGCCACTCGAAACCGTATGTGTTCGACGAAACTAAGTGGTGAACCATGTGAGAGAGGAAACTCCAGATGCGAAACATAGTTCCATTTTAAACTAATTGTTCTATCTGAACCTGAGTGTTCGATACTGCCCCAGGAGAAGTGCCTGTTCTCTGAAATCTGTGGCGATGCCACTCGAAACCGTATGTGTTCGACGAAACTATGTGATTGACCTTGTGAGGGAGGATTCACCAGATGCGGAACATAGTTCCATTTTAAACTAATTGTTCTATCTGAAACTAAGTTTTCGATACTGTGCCAGGAGAAGCGCCTGTTCTCTGAAATCTGTGGCGATGCCACTCGAAACCGTATGTGTTCCACGAAACTAAGTGGTCGACCTTGTAAGAGAGGAAACTCCAGATGCGAAATTTAGTACAATTTTAGACTTATTGTTCTATCTGAAACTATGTGTCTGATACTGTGCCAGGAGAAGCGCCTGTTCCCTGAAATCTGTGGCGTTGCCACTCGAAACCGTATGAGTTCGACGAAAATAAGTGGCCGACCTTGTGAGAGAGGAAACTTCAGATGCGAAACTTAGTTCCATTTCAAATTAATTGTTCTATCTGCAACTAAGTGTTCGATACTGTGCCAGGAGAAGCGCCTTTTCTCTGAAATGTGTGGCGGTGCCACTCGAAACCGTATGTGTTCGCCGAAACTAAGTGGTCGACCATGTGAGAGAGGAAACTCCAGATGCGAAACATAGTTCCATTTTAAACTAATTGTTCTATCTGAACCTGAGTGTTCGATACTGTGCCAGGAGAAGCGCCTGTTCTCTGAAATCTGTGGCGATGCCACTCGAAACCGTATGTGTTCGACGAAACTAAGTGATTGACCTTGTGAGGGAAGAGACTCCAGATGCGAAACTTAGTTCCATTTTAAACTAATTGTTCTATCTGAACCTGAGTGTTCGATACTGTGCCAGGAGAAGCGCCTGTTCTCGGAAATCTGTGGCGATGCCACTCGAAACCGTATGCATTCAACGAAACTAAGTGGTCGACCTTGTTAGAGAGGAAACTCCAAATGCGAAACTTAGTTCCATTTTAAACTAATTTTTCTATGTCATACTAAGTGTTCGATACTGTGCCAGGAGAAGCGCCTTTTCTCTGAAATGTGTTGCGGTGCCACTCGAAACCGTATGTGTTCGAGGAAACTAAGTGGTCGACCTTGTGAGAGAGGAAACTCCAGATGCGAAACTTAGTTCCAATTTAAACTAATTGTTCTATCTGAAACTAAGTGTTCGATACTGTGCCAGGAGAAGCGCCTTTTCTCTGAAATCTGTGGCGGTGCCACTCGAAACCGTATGTGTTTGACGAAACTAAGTGGTCGAACTTGTGAGAGAGGAAACTCCAAATTCGAAACATAGGTCCATTTTAAACTAATTGTTCTATCTGAAACTAAGTGTTCGATACTGTGCCAGGAGAAGCGCCTGTTCTCTGAAATCAGTGGCGATGCTACTCGAAACCGTATGTGTTCGACGAAACTGAGTGGTCGACCTTGTGAGGGAGGAAACTCCAGATGCGAAACATAGTTCCATTTTAAACTAATTGTTCTATCTGAACCTGAGTGTTCGATACTGTGCCAGGAGAAGCGCCTGTTCTCGGAAATCTGTGGCGACGCCACTCGAAACCGTATGCATTCAACGAAACTAAGTGGTCGACCTTGTTAGAGAGGAAACTCCAAATGCGAAACTTAGTTCCATTTTAAACTAATTTTTCTATGTCATACTAAGTGTTCGATACTGTGCCAGGAGAAGCGCCTTTTCTCTGAAATGTGTTGCGGTGCCACTCGAAACCGTATGTGTTCGAGGAAACTAAGTGGTCGACCTTGTGAGAGAGGAAACTCCAGATGCGAAACTTAGTTCCAATTTAAACTAATTGTTCTATCTGAAACTAAGTGTTCGATACTGTGCCAGGAGAAGCGCCTGTTCTCTGAAATCTGTGGCGATGCCACTCGAAACCGTAGGTGTTCGACGAAATTAAGTGGTCGCCTTGTGAGGGAAGAGACTCCAGATGCGAAACTTAGTTCCATTTTAAACTAAATGTTCTATCTGAAACTAAGTGTTCGATACTGTGCCAGGAGAAGCGCCTTTTCTCTGAAATCTGTGGCGGTGCCACTCGAAACCGTATGTGTTTGACGAAACTAAGTGGTCGACCTTGCGGGAGAGTAAACTCCAAATGCGAAACTTAGTTCCACTTTAAACTAATTGCTCTATCTGAAACTAAGTGTTCGATACTGTGCCAGGAGAAGCGCCTTTTCTCTGAAATCTGTGGCGGTGCCACTCGAAACCGTATGTGTTTGACGAAACTAAGTGGTCGAACTTGTGAGAGAGGAAACTACAGATGCGAAACTTAGTTCCATTTTAAACTGATTTTTCTATCTGAAACTAAGTGTTCGATACTGTGCCAGGAGAAGCGCCTGTTCTCTGAAATCTGTGGCGATGCCACTCGAAACTGTATGTGCTCGGCGAAACCAAATGGCCGACCTTTTGAGAGACGAAACTCAAGATGCGAAACTTAGTTCCATTTTAAACTCATTGTTCTATCTGAAACTAAGTGTTCGATACTGTGACAGGAGAAGCGCCTGTTCTCTGAAATCTGTGGCGATGCTACTCGCAACCGTATGTGTTCGACGAAACTAAGTGGTCGACCTTGTGAGGGAGGAAACTCCAGATGCGAAACATAGTTCCATTTTAAACTAATTGTTCTATCTGAACCTGAGTGTTCGATACTGTGCCAGGAGAAGCGCCTGTTCTCGGAAATCTGTGGCGATGCCACTCGAAACCGTATGCATTCAACGAAACTAAGTGGTCGACCTTGTTAGAGAGGAAACTCCAAATGCGAAACTTAGTTCCATTTTAAACTAATTTTTCTATGTCATACTAAGTGTTCGATACTGTGCCAGGAGAAGCGCGGGTTCTCCGAAACCTGTGGCGATGCCACTCGAAACCGTATGTGTTTGACGAAACTAACTGGTCGACCTTGTGAGAGAGGAAACTCCAAATGCGAAACTTAATTCCATATTAAAATAATTGTTCTATCTGAAATTAAGTGTTCGATACTGTGCCAGGAGAAGCGCCTGTTATCTGAAATCTGTGGCGATGCCACTCGAAACCGTAGGTGTTCGACGAAATCAAGTGGTCGCCTTGTGAGGGAAGAAACTCCAGATGCGAAACTTAGTTCCATTTTAAACTAAATGTTCTATCTGAAACTAAGTGTTCGATACTGTGCCAGGAGAAGCGCCTTTTCTCTGAAATCTGTGGCGGTGCCACTCGAAACCGTATGTGTTTGACGAAACTAAGTGGTCGACCTTGTGGGAGAGTAAACTCCAAATGCGAAACTTAGTTCCACTTTAAACTAATTCCTCTATCTGAAACTAAGTGTTCGATACTGTGCCAGGAGAAGCGCCTTTTCTCTGAAATCTGTGGCGGTGCCACTCGAAACCGTGTGTGTTTGACGAAACTAAGTGGTCGGACTTGTGAGAGAGGAAACTCCAAATTCGAAACATAGGTCCATTTTAAACTAATTGTTCTATCTGAAACTAAGTGTGCGATACTGTGCCAGGAGAAGCGCCTGTTCTCTGAAATCAGTGGCGATGCTACTCGAAACCGTATGTGTCCGACGAAACTAAGTGGTCGACCTTGTGAGGGAGGAAACTCCAGATGCGAAACATAGTTCCATTTTAAACTAATTGTTCTATCTGAACCTGAGTGTTCGATACTGTGCCAGGAGAAGCGCCTGTTCTCGGAAATCTGTGGCGATGCCACTCGAAACCGTATGTGTTCGAGGAAACTAAGTGGTCGACCTTGTGAGAGAGGAAACTCCAGATGCGAAACTTAGTTCCAATTTAAACTAATTGTTCTATCTGAAACTAAGTGTTCGATACTGTGCCAGGAGAAGCGCCTGTTCTCTGAAATCTGTGGCGATGCCACTCGAAACCGTAGGTGTTCGACGAAATTAAGTGGTCGCCTTGTGAGGGAAGAAACTCCAGATGCGAAATTTAGTACAATTTTAAACTAAATGTTCTATCTGAAACTAAGTGTTCGATACTGTGCCAGGAGAAGCGCCTGTTCTCTGAAATCTGTGGCGATGCCACTCGAAACCGTATGTGTTCGACGAAACTAAGTGGTTGATCTTGTGAGAGAGGATACTCCAGATGCGAAACATAGTTCCATTTTAAATTAATTGTTCTATCTGAGCCTAAGTGTTCGATACGGTGCCAGGAGAAGCGCCTGTTCTCTGAAATCTGTGGCGATGCTACTCGAAACCGTATGTGGTCGACGAAACTAAGTGGTTCACCTTGTGGGAGAGGAAACCCCAGATGCGATGCATAGTTCCATATTAAACTAATTGTTTTATCTGTAACTAACTGTTCGATACTGTGCCAGGAGAAGCGCCTGTTCTCTGAAATCGGTGGCGATGGTACTCGAAACCGTATGACGTCGACGAAAGTAAGTGGTCCACCTTGTGAGAGAGGCAACTCCTGATACGAAGCTTAGTTCCATTTTAAAGTAATTGCTTTATCTGAAACTAAGTGTTCGATACTGTGCCAGGAGGAGCGCCGGTTCTCTGAAATCTGTGGCGATGATACTCGAAACCGTATGTGATCGACGAATCTAAATGGTCGACCTTGTGAGAGAGGAAACTCCAGATGCGAAACTTAGTTCCATTTTAAGCTGATTGTTCTATCTGATACTAAGTGTTCGATACTGTGCCAGGAGAAGCGCCTGTTCTCTGAAATCTGTGGCGATGTCACTCGAAACCGTATGTGTTCGACGAAACTAAGTGGTCGACCTTGTGACAGAGGAAACTCCAGATGCGAAACTTAGTTCCATTTTAAACTAATTATCCTATCTAAAACTATGTGTTCGATACTGCGCCAGGAGAAGCGCCTGTTCTCTGAAATCTGTGGCGATGCTACTCGAAACCGTATGTGTTCGACGAAACTAAGTGGTCGACTTTGTGACAGAGGAAACTCCAAATGCGAAACGTAGTTCCATATAAATCTAATTGTTGTATCTGAAACTAAGTTTTCGATATTGTGCCAGGAGAAGCGCCTGTTCTCTGAAATCTGTGGCCATGCTACTCGAAACCGTATGTGTTCGACGAATCTAAGTGGTCCACCTTGTGAGAGAGGAAACTCCAGATGCGAAACTTAATACCATTTTAACTAATTGTTCTATCTGAAACTATGTGTTCCACTCGGTGCCAGGAGAAGCGCCTGTTCTCTGAAATGTGTGGCGATGCCACTCGAAACCGTATGTGTTCGACGAAACTAAGTGGTCGCCCTTGTGAGAGAGGTAACTGCAGATACGAAACTTACTTCCATTTTAAACGAATTATTCTATCTGAAACTAAGTGTTCGATACTGTGCCAGCAGAAGCGCCTGTTCTCTGAAATCTGTGGCGATGCCACTCGAAACCGTATGTGTTCGACGAAACTAAGTGGCCGACCTTGTGACAGAGGAAACTTCAGATGCGAAACTTAGTTACATTTTAAACTAATTGTTCTATCTGAAACTAAGTGTTCGATACTGTGGCAGGAGAAGCGCCTGTTCACTGAAATGTGTGGCGATGCCACTCGAAACCGTATGTGTTCGACGAAACTAAGTGGTCGACCTTCTGAGAGAGGAAACTCCAGATGCGAAATTTAGTTCCATTTTAAACTAATTGTTCTATCTGAAACTAAGTGTTCGATACCATGCCAGGAGAAGCGCCTGTTCTCTGAAATCTCTGGCGATGCTACTCGAAACCGTATGTGTTCGACGAAACTCAGTGGTCGACCTTGTGCGAGAGGAAACTCCTGATGCGAAACTTAATACTATTTTAAACTGATTGTTCTATCTGAAACTAAGTGTTCGATACTGTGGCAGGAGAAGCGCCTGTTCACTGAAATCTGTCCCCATGGTACTCGAAACCGTATGTGTTCGACGAAACTAAGTGGTCGACCTTCTGAGAGAGGAAACTCCAGATGCGAAATTTAGTTCCATTTTAAACTAATTGTTCTATCTGAAACTAAGTGTTCGATACTGTGCCAGGAGAAGCGCCTGTTCTCTGAAATGTGTGGCGATGCCACTCGAAACCGTATGTGTTCGACGAAACTAAGTGGTCGCCCTTGTGAGAGAGGTAACTGCAGATACGAAACTTACTTCCATTTTAAACGAATTATTCTATCTGAAACTAAGTGTTCGATACTGTGCCAGGAGAAGCGCCTGTTCTCTGAAATCTGTGGCGATGCCACTCGAAACCGTATGTGTTCGACGAAACTAAGTGGCCGACCTTGTGAGAGAGGAAACTTCAGATGCGAAACTTAGTTCCATTTTAAACTAATTGTTCTATCTGAAACTAAGTGTTCGCTACTGTGGCAGGAGAAGCGCCTGTTCACTGAAATCTGTCCCGATGGTACTCGAAACCGTATGTGTTCGACGAAACTAAGTGGTCGACCTTCTGAGAGAGGAAACTCCAGATGCGAAATTTAGTTCCATTTTAAACTAATTGTTCTATCTGAAACTAAGTGTTCGATACCATGCCAGGAGAAGCGCCTGTTCTCTGAAATCTGTGGCGATGCCACTCGAAACCGTATGTGTTCGACGAAACTAAGTGGCCGACCTTGTGAGAGAGGAAACTTCAGATGCGAAACTTAGTTACATTTTAAACTAATTGTTCTATCTGAAACTAAGTGTTCGATACTGTGGCAGGAGAAGCGCCTGTTCACTGAAATCTGTCCCGATGGTACTCGAAGCCGTATGTGTTCGACGAAACTAAGTGGTCGACCTTCTGAGAGAGGAAACTCCAGATGCGAAATTTAGTTCCATTTTAAACTAATTGTTCTATCTGAACCTAAGTGTTCGATACTGTGCCAGGAGAAGCGCCTGTTCTCTGAAATCTGTGGCGATGATACTCGAAACCGTATGTGATCGACGAATCTAAATGGTCGACCTTGTGAGAGAGGAAACTCCAGATGCGAAACTTAGTTCCATTTTAAGCTGATTGTTCTATCTGATACTAAGTGTTCGATACTGTGCCAGGAGAAGCGCCTGTTCTCTGAAATCTGTGGCGATGTCACTCGAAACCGTATGTGTTCGACGAAACTAAGTGGTCGACCTTGTGACAGAGGAAACTCCAGATGCGAAACATAGTTCCATTTTAAACTAATTATCCTATCTAAAACTATGTGTTCGATACTGCGCCAGGAGAAGCGCCTGTTCTCTGAAATCTGTGGCGATGCTACTCGAAACCGTATGTGTTCGACGAAACTAAGTGGTCGACTTTGTGACAGAGGAAACTCCAAATGCGAAACGTAGTTCCATATAAATCTAATTGTTGTATCTGAAACTAAGTTTTCGATATTGTGCCAGGAGAAGCGCCTGTTCTCTGAAATCTGTGGCCATGCTACTCGAAACCGTATGTGTTCGACGAATCTAAGTGGTCCACCTTGTGAGAGAGGAAACTTCAGATGCGAAACTTAATACCATTTTAACTAATTGTTCTATCTGAAACTATGTGTTCCACACGGTGCCAGGAGAAGCGCCTGTTCTCTGAATGTGTGGCGATGCCACTCGAAACCGTATGTGTTCGACGAAACTAAGTGGTCGCCCTTGTGAGAGAGGTAACTGCAGATACGAAACTTACTTCCATTTTAAACGAATTATTCTATCTGAAACTAAGTGTTCGATACTGTGCCAGGAGAAGCGCCTGTTCTCTGAAATCTGTGGCGATGCCACTCGAAACCGTATGTGTTCGACGAAACTAAGTGGCCGACCTTGTGAGAGAGGAAACTTCAGATGCGAAACTTAGTTCCATTTTAAACTAATTGTTCTATCTGAAACTAAGTGTTCGATACTGTGGCAGGAGAAGCGCCTGTTCACTGAAATCTGTCCCGATGGTACTCGAAACCGTATGTGTTCGACGAAACTAAGTGGTCGACCTTCTGAGAGAGGAAACTCCAGATGCGAAATTTAGTTCCATTTTAAACTAATTGTTCTATCTGAAACTAAGTGTTCGATACCATGCCAGGAGAAGCGCCTGTTCTCTGAAATCTGTGGCGATGCCACTCGAAACCGTATGTGTTCGACGAAACTAAGTGGCCGACCTTGTGAGAGAGGAAACTTCAGATGCGAAACTTACTTCCATTTTAAACGAATTATTCTATCTGAAACTTAGTGTTCGATACTGTGCCAGGAGAAGCGCCTGTTCTCTGAAATCTGTGGCGATGCCACTCGAAACCGTATGTGTTCGACGAAACTAAGTGGCCGACCTTGTGAGAGAGGAAACTTCAGATGCGAAACTTAGTTCCATTTTAAACTAATTGTTCTATCTGAAACTAAGTGTTCGATACTGTGGCAGGAGAAGCGCCTGTTCACTGAAATCTGTCCCGATGGTACTCGAAACCGTATGTGTTCGACGAAACTAAGTGGTCGACCTTCTGAGAGAGGAAACTCCAGATGCGAAATTTAGTTCCATTTTAAACTAATTGTTCTATCTGAAACTAAGTGTTCGATACCATGCCAGGAGAAGCGCCTGTTCTCTGAAATCTGTGGCGATGCCACTCGAAACCGTATGTGTTCGACGAAACTAAGTGGCCGACCTTGTGAGAGAGGAAACTTCAGATGCGAAACTTAGTTACATTTTAAACTAATTGTTCTATCTGAAACTAAGTGTTCGATACTGTGGCAGGAGAAGCGCCTGTTCACTGAAATCTGTCCCGATGGTACTCGAAGCCGTATGTGTTCGACGAAACTAAGTGGTCGACCTTCTGAGAGAGGAAACTCCAGATACGAAATTTAGTTCCATTTTAAACTAATTGTTCTATCTGAAACTAAGTGTTCGATACTGTGCCAGGAGAAGCGCCTGTTCTCTGAAATCTGTGGCGATGATACTCGAAACCGTATGTGATCGACGAATCTAAATGGTCGACCTTGTGAGAGAGGAAACTCCAGATGCGAAACTTAGTTCCATTTTAAGCTGATTGTTCTATCTGATACTAAGTGTTCGATACTGTGCCAGGAGAAGCGCCTGTTCTCTGAAATCTGTGGCGATGATACTCGAAACCGTATGTGATCGACGAATCTAAATGGTCGACCTTGTGAGAGAGGAAACTCCAGATGCGAAACTTAGTTCCATTTTAAGCTGATTGTTCTATCTGATACTAAGTGTTCGATACTGTGCCAGGAGAAGCGCCTGTTCTCTGAAATCTGTGGCGATGTCACTCGAAACCGTATGTGTTCGACGAAACTAAGTGGTCGACCTTGTGACAGTGGAAACTCCAGATGCGAAACTTAGTTCCATTTTAAACTAATTATCCTATCTAAAACTATGTGTTCGATACTGCGCCAGGAGAAGCGCCTGTTCTCTGAAATCTGTGGCGATGCTACTCGAAACCGTATGTGTTCGACGAAACTAAGTGGTCGACTTTGTGACAGAGGAAACTCCAAATGCGAAACGTAGTTCCATATAAATCTAATTGTTGTATCTGAAACTAAGTTTTCGATATTGTGCCAGGAGAAGCGCCTGTTCTCTGAAATCTGTGGCCATGCTACTCGAAACCGTATGTGTTCGACGAATCTAAGTGGTCCACCTTGTGAGAGAGGAAACTTCAGATGCGTAACTTAATACCATTTTAACTAATTGTTCTATCTGAAACTATGTGTTCCACACGGTGCCAGGAGAAGCGCTTGTTCTCTGAAATGTGTGGCGATGCCACTCGAAACCGTATGTGTTCGACGAAACTAAGTGGTCGCCCTTGTGAGAGAGGTAACTGCAGATACGAAACTTACTTCCATTTTAAACGAATTATTCTATCTGAAACTAAGTGTTCGATACTGTGCCAGGAGAAGCGCCTGTTCTCTGAAATCTGTGGCGATGCCACTCGAAACCGTATGTGTTCGACGAAACTAAGTGGCCGACCTTGTGAGAGAGGAAACTTCAGATGCGAAACTTAGTTCCATTTTAAACTAATTGTTCTATCTGAAACTAAGTGTTCGATACTGTGGCAGGAGAAGCGCCTGTTCACTGAAATCTGTCCCGATGGTACTCGAAACCGTATGTGTTCGACGAAACAAAGTGGTCGACCTTCTGAGAGAGGAAACTCCAGATGCGAAATTTAGTTCCATTTTAAACTAATTGTTCTATCTGAAACTAAGTGTTCGATACCATGCCAGGAGAAGCGCCTGTTCTCTGAAATCTGTGGCGATGCCACTCGAAACCGTATGTGTTCGACGAAACTAAGTGGCCGACCTTGTGAGAGAGGAAACTTCAGATGCGAAACTTAGTTACATTTTAAACTAATTGTTCTATCTGAAACTAAGTGTTCGATACTGTGGCAGGAGAAGCGCCTGTTCACTGAAATCTGTCCCGATGGTACTCGAAGCCGTATGTGTTCGACGAAACTAAGTGGTCGACCTTCTGAGAGAGGAAACTCCGGATGCGAAATTTAGTTCCATTTTAAACTAATTGTTCTATCTGAAACTAAGTGTTCGATACTGTGCCAGGAGAAGCGCCTGTTCTCTGAAATCTGTGGCGATGATACTCGAAACCGTATGTGATCGACGAATCTAAATGGTCGACCTTGTGAGAGAGGAAACTCCAGATGCGAAACTTAGTTCCATTTTAAGCTGATTGTTCTATCTGATACTAAGTGTTCGATACTGTGCCAGAAGAAGCGCCTGTTCTCTGAAATCTGTGGCGATGTCACTCGAAACCGTATGTGTTCGACGAAACTAAGTGGTCGACCTTGTGACAGAGGAAACTCCAGATGCGAAACTTAGTTCCATTTTAAACTAATTATCCTATCTAAAACAATGTGTTCGATACTGCGCCAGGAGAAGCGCCTGTTCTCTGAAATCTGTGGCGATGCTACTCGAAACCGTATGTGTTCGACGAAACTATGTGGTCGACTTTGTGACAGAGGAAACTCCAAATGCGAAACGTAGTTCCATATAAATCTAATTGTTGTATCTGAAACTAAGTTTTCGATATTGTGCCAGGAGAAGCGCCTGTTCTCTGAAATCTGTGGCCATGCTACTCGAAACCGTATGTGTTCGACGAATCTAAGTGGTCCACCTTGTGAGAGAGGAAACTCCAGATGCGAAATTTAGTTCCATTTTAAACTAATTGTTCTATCTGAAACTAAGTGTTCGATACTGTGCCAGGAGAAGCGCCTGTTCTCTGAAATCTGTGGCGATGATACTCGAAACCGTATGTGATCGACGAATCTAAATGGTCGACCTTGTGAGAGAGGAAACTCCAGATGCGAAACTTAGTTCCATTTTAAGCTGATTGTTCTATCTGATACTAAGTGTTCGATACTGTGCCAGGAGAAGCGCCTGTTCTCTGAAATCTGTGGCGATGTCACTCGAAACCGTATGTGTTCGACGAAACTAAGTGGTCGACCTTGTGACAGAGGAAACTCCAGATGCGAAACTTAGTTCCATTTTAAACTAATTATCCTATCTAAAACTATGTGTTCGATACTGCGCCAGGAGAAGCGCCTGTTCTCTGAAATCTGTGGCGATGCTACTCGAAACCGTATGTGTTCGACGAAACTAAGTGGTCGACTTTGTGACAGAGGAAACTCCAAATGCGAAACGTAGTTCCATATAAATCTAATTGTTGTATCTGAAACTAAGTTTTCGATATTGTGCCAGGAGAAGCGCCTGTTCTCTGAAATCTGTGGCCATGCTACTCGAAACCGTATGTGTTCGACGAATCTAAGTGGTCCACCTTGTGAGAGAGGAAACTTCAGATGCGTAACTTAATACCATTTTAACTAATTGTTCTATCTGAAACTATGTGTTCCACACGGTGCCAGGAGAAGCGCTTGTTCTCTGAAATGTGTGGCGATGCCACTCGAAACCGTATGTGTTCGACGAAACTAAGTGGTCGCCCTTGTGAGAGAGGTAACTGCAGATACGAAACTTACTTCCATTTTAAACGAATTATTCTATCTGAAACTAAGTGTTCGATACTGTGCCAGGAGAAGCGCCTGTTCTCTGAAATCTGTGGCGATGCCACTCGAAACCGTATGTGTTCGACGAAACTAAGTGGCCGACCTTGTGAGAGAGGAAACTTCAGATGCGAAACTTAGTTCCATTTTAAACTAATTGTTCTATCTGAAACTAAGTGTTCGATACTGTGGCAGGAGAAGCGCCTGTTCACTGAAATCTGTCCCGATGGTACTCGAAACCGTATGTGTTCGACGAAACAAAGTGGTCGACCTTCTGAGAGAGGAAACTCCAGATGCGAAATTTAGTTCCATTTTAAACTAATTGTTCTATCTGAAACTAAGTGTTCGATACCATGCCAGGAGAAGCGCCTGTTCTCTGAAATCTGTGGCGATGCCACTCGAAACCGTATGTGTTCGACGAAACTAAGTGGCCGACCTTGTGAGAGAGGAAACTTCAGATGCGAAACTTAGTTACATTTTAAACTAATTGTTCTATCTGAAACTAAGTGTTCGATACTGTGGCAGGAGAAGCGCCTGTTCACTGAAATCTGTCCCGATGGTACTCGAAGCCGTATGTGTTCGACGAAACTAAGTGGTCGACCTTCTGAGAGAGGAAACTCCGGATGCGAAATTTAGTTCCATTTTAAACTAATTGTTCTATCTGAAACTAAGTGTTCGATACTGTGCCAGGAGAAGCGCCTGTTCTCTGAAATCTGTGGCGATGATACTCGAAACCGTATGTGATCGACGAATCTAAATGGTCGACCTTGTGAGAGAGGAAACTCCAGATGCGAAACTTAGTTCCATTTTAAGCTGATTGTTCTATCTGATACTAAGTGTTCGATACTGTGCCAGAAGAAGCGCCTGTTCTCTGAAATCTGTGGCGATGTCACTCGAAACCGTATGTGTTCGACGAAACTAAGTGGTCGACCTTGTGACAGAGGAAACTCCAGATGCGAAACTTAGTTCCATTTTAAACTAATTATCCTATCTAAAACAATGTGTTCGATACTGCGCCAGGAGAAGCGCCTGTTCTCTGAAATCTGTGGCGATGCTACTCGAAACCGTATGTGTTCGACGAAACTAAGTGGTCGACTTTGTGACAGAGGAAACTCCAAATGCGAAACGTAGTTCCATATAAATCTAATTGTTGTATCTGAAACTAAGTTTTCGATATTGTGCCAGGAGAAGCGCCTGTTCTCTGAAATCTGTGGCCATGCTACTCGAAACCGTATGTGTTCGACGAATCTAAGTGGTCCACCTTGTGAGAGAGGAAACTCCAGATGCGAAACTTAATACCATTTTAACTAATTGTTCTATCTGAAACTATGTGTTCCACACGGTGCCAGGAGAAGCGCCTGTTCTCTGAAATGTGTGGCGATGCCACTCGAAACCGTATGTGTTCGACGAAACAAAGTGGTTGACCTTGTGAGAGAGGAAACTCCAGAAGCGAAACATAGTTCCAATTAAAACTAACTGTTCTATCTGAAACTAAGTGTTCGATACTGTGCCAGGAGAAGCGCCTGTTCTCTGAAATTTGTCGCGATGCTACTCGAAACCGTACGTGTTCGACGAAACTAAGTGGCAGACCTTCTGAGAGAGGAAACTCCAGATGCGAAACTGAGTTCCATTTTAAACTAATTGTTCTATCTGAAACTAAGTGTTCGCTACCGTGCCAGGAGAAACGGCTGTTCTCTGAAATCTGTGGCGATGCCACTCGAAACCGTATGGGTTCGACGAAACTAAGTGGCCGACATGTGAGAGAGGAAACTTCAGATGCGAAACTTAGTTCCATTTTAAACTAATGGTTCCATCTGAAATTAAGTGTTCGATACTGTGCCAGGAGAAGCTGCTGTTCTCTGAAATCTGTGGCGATGCCACTCGAAACCGTATGTGTTCGACGTAACTAAGTGGCAGACCTTCTGAGAGAGGAAACTCCAGATGCGAAACTGAGTTCCATTTTAAACTAATTGTTCTATCTGAAACTAAGTGTTCGCTACCGTGCCAGGAGAAACGGCTGTTCTCTGAAATCTGTGGCGATGCCACTCGAAACCGTATGGGTTCGACGAAACTAAGTGGCCGACATGTGAGAGAGGAAACTTCAGATGCGAAACTTAGTTCCATTTTAAACTAATGGTTCCATCTGAAATTAAGTGTTCGATACTGTGCCAGGAGAAGCTGCTGTTCTCTGAAATCTGTGGCGATGCCACTCGAAACCGTATGTGTTCGACGAAACTAAGTGGCCGACCTTGTGAGAGAGGAAACTACAGATGCGAAATTAGTTCCATTTTAAACTAATTGTTCTATCTGAAACTAAGGGTTCGATACCGTGCCAGGAGAAGTGCCCGTTCTCTGAAATTTGTGGCGATGCCACTCGAAACCGTATGTGTTCGACGAAAGTAAGTCGTTGACCTTTTGAGAGAGGATACTCCAGATGCGAAACATAGTTCCATTTTAAACTAATTGTTCTATCTAAAATTAAGTGTTCCATACTGTGCCAGGAGAAGCGCCTGTTCTCTGATATCTGTGGCGATGCCACTCGAAACCGTATGTGTTCGACGAAACTAAGTGGTCGACCTTGTGAGAGAGGAAACTCCAGATGCGAAATTTAGTTCCGTTTTAAACTAATTGTTCTATCTGATACTCAGTGTTCGATACTGTGCCAGGAGAAGCGTCTGCTCTCTGAAATCTCTGGCGATGCTACTCGAAACCGTATGTGTTCGACGAAACTCAGTGGTCGACCTTGTGAGAGAGGAAACTCCAGATGCGAAATTTAGTTCCATTTTAAACTAATTGTTCTATCTGAAACTAAGGGTTCGATACCGTGCCAGGAGAAGTGCCCGTTCTCTGAAATTTGTGGCGATGCCACTCGAAACCGTATGTGTTCGACGAAAGTAAGTCGTTGACCTTTTGAGAGAGGATACTCCAGATGCGAAACATAGTTCCATTTTAAACTAATTGTTCTATCTAAAATTAAGTGTTCCATACTGTGCCAGGAGAAGCGCCTGTTCTCTGATATCTGTGGCGATGCCACTCGAAACCGTATGTGTTCGACGAAACTAAGTGGTCGACCTTGTGAGAGAGGAAACTCCAGATGCGAAATTTAGTTCCGTTTTAAACTAATTGTTCTATCTGATACTCAGTGTTCGATACTGTGCCAGGAGAAGCGTCTGCTCTCTGAAATCTCTGGCGATGCTACTCGAAACCGTATGTGTTCGACGAAACTCAGTGGTCGACCTTGTGAGAGAGGAAACTCAAGATGCGAAACTTAGTTCCATTTTAAACTAATTGTTCTATCTGAAACTAAGGGTTCGATACCGTGCCAGGAGAAGTGCCCGTTCTCTGAAATTTGTGGCGATGCCACTCGAAACCGTATGTGTTCGACGAAAGTAAGTCGTTGACCTTGTGAGAGGGGATACTCCAGATGCGAAACATAGTTCCATTTTAAACTAATTGTTTTGTCTGAAATAAGTATTCGATACTGTGCCAGGAGAAGCGCCTGTTCTCTGAAATCTGTGGCGATGATACTCGAAACCGTATGTGATCGACGAATCTAAATGGTCGACCTTGTGAGAGAGGAAACTCAAGATGCGAAACTTAGTTCCGTTTTAAACTAATTGTTCTATCTGATACTCAGTGTTCGATACTGTGCCAGGAGAAGCGTCTGCTCTCTGAAATCTCTGGCGATGCTACTCGAAACCGTATGTGTTCGACGAAACTCAGTGGTCGACCTTGTGAGAGAGGAAACTCAAGATGCGAAACTTAGTTCCATTTTAAACTAATTGTTCTATCTAAAACTAAGTGTTCCATACTGTGCCAGGAGAAGCGCCTGTTCTCTGATATCTGTGGCGATGCCACTCGAAACCGTATGGGTTCGACGAAACTAAGTGGTCGACCTTGTGAGAGAGGAAACTCCAGATGCGAAACTTAGTTCCGTTTTAAACTAATTGTTCTATCTGATACTCAGTGTTCGATACTGTGCCAGGAGAAGCGTCTGCTCTCTGAAATCTCTGGCGATGCTACTCGAAAACGTATGGGTTCGACGAAACTTAGTGGCGGACCTTGTGAGAGAGGAAATTCCAGATGCGAAACTTAGTTCCATTTTAAACTAATTGTTCTATCTGAAACTAAGTGTTCGCTACCGTGCCAGGAGAAACGGCTGTTCTCTGAAATCTGTGGCGATGCCACTCGAAACCGTATGTGTTCGACGTAACTAAGTGGCAGACCTTCTGAGAGAGGAAACTCCAGATGCGAAACTGAGTTCCATTTTAAACTAATTGTTCTATCTGAAACTAAGTGTTCGCTACCGTGCCAGGAGAAACGGCTGTTCTCTGAAATCTGTGGCGATGCCACTCGAAACCGTATGGGTTCGACGAAACTAAGTGGCCGACATGTGAGAGAGGAAACTTCAGATGCGAAACTTAGTTCCATTTTAAACTAATGGTTCCATCTGAAATTAAGTGTTCGATACTGTGCCAGGAGAAGCTGCTGTTCTCTGAAATCTGTGGCGATGCCACTCGAAACCGTATGTGTTCGACGAAACTAAGTGGCCGACCTTGTGAGAGAGGAAACTACAGATGCGAAATTAGTTCCATTTTAAACTAATTGTTCTATCTGAAACTAAGGGTTCGATACCGTGCCAGGAGAAGTGCCCGTTCTCTGAAATTTGTGGCGATGCCACTCGAAACCGTATGTGTTCGACGAAAGTAAGTCGTTGACCTTTTGAGAGAGGATACTCCAGATGCGAAACATAGTTCCATTTTAAACTAATTGTTCTATCTAAAATTAAGTGTTCCATACTGTGCCAGGAGAAGCGCCTGTTCTCTGATATCTGTGGCGATGCCACTCGAAACCGTATGTGTTCGACGAAACTAAGTGGTCGACCTTGTGAGAGAGGAAACTCCAGATGCGAAATTTAGTTCCGTTTTAAACTAATTGTTCTATCTGATACTCAGTGTTCGATACTGTGCCAGGAGAAGCGTCTGCTCTCTGAAATCTCTGGCGATGCTACTCGAAACCGTATGTGTTCGACGAAACTCAGTGGTCGACCTTGTGAGAGAGGAAACTCAAGATGCGAAACTTAGTTCCATTTTAAACTAATTGTTCTATCTGAAACTAAGGGTTCGATACCGTGCCAGGAGAAGTGCCCGTTCTCTGAAATTTGTGGCGATGCCACTCGAAACCGTATGTGTTCGACGAAAGTAAGTCGTTGACCTTTTGAGAGAGGATACTCCAGATGCGAAACATAGTTCCATTTTAAACTAATTGTTCTATCTAAAATTAAGTGTTCCATACTGTGCCAGGAGAAGCGCCTGTTCTCTGATATCTGTGGCGATGCCACTCGAAACCGTATGTGTTCGACGAAACTAAGTGGTCGACCTTGTGAGAGAGGAAACTCCAGATGCGAAATTTAGTTCCGTTTTAAACTAATTGTTCTATCTGATACTCAGTGTTCGATACTGTGCCAGGAGAAGCGTCTGCTCTCTGAAATCTCTGGCGATGCTACTCGAAACCGTATGTGTTCGACGAAACTCAGTGGTCGACCTTGTGAGAGAGGAAACTCAAGATGCGAAACTTAGTTCCATTTTAAACTAATTGTTCTATCTGAAACTAAGGGTTCGATACCGTGCCAGGAGAAGTGCCCGTTCTCTGAAATTTGTGGCGATGCCACTCGAAACCGTATGTGTTCGACGAAAGTAAGTCGTTGACCTTGTGAGAGGGGATACTCCAGATGCGAAACATATTTCCATTTTAAACTAAATGTTTTGTCTGAAATAAGTATTCGATACTGTGCCAGGAGAAGCGCCTGTTCTCTGAAATCTGTGGCGATGATACTCGAAACCGTATGTGATCGACGAATCTAAATGGTCGACCTTGTGAGAGAGGAAACTCAAGATGCGAAACTTAGTTCCGTTTTAAACTAATTGTTCTATCTGATACTCAGTGTTCGATACTGTGCCAGGAGAAGCGTCTGCTCTCTGAAATCTCTGGCGATGCTACTCGAAACCGTATGTGTTCGACGAAACTCAGTGGTCGACCTTGTGAGAGAGGAAACTCAAGATGCGAAACTTAGTTCCATTTTAAACTAATTGTTCTATCTAAAACTAAGTGTTCCATACTGTGCCAGGAGAAGCGCCTGTTCTCTGATATCTGTGGCGATGCCACTCGAAACCGTATGGGTTCGACGAAACTAAGTGGTCGACCTTGTGAGAGAGGAAACTCCAGATGCGAAACTTAGTTCCGTTTTAAACTAATTGTTCTATCTGATACTCAGTGTTCGATACTGTGCCAGGAGAAGCGTCTGCTCTCTGAAATCTCTGGCGATGCTACTCGAAAACGTATGGGTTCGACGAAACTCAGTGGCGGACCTTGTGAGAGAGGAAATTCCAGATGCGAAACTTAGTTCCATTTTAAACTAATTGTTCTATCTGAAACTAAGTGTTCGCTACCGTGCCAGGAGAAACGGCTGTTCTCTGAAATCTGTGGCGATGCCACTCGAAACCGTATGTGTTCGTCGAAACTAAGTGGTCGCCCTTGTGAGAGAGGTAACTGCAGATACGAAACTTACTTCCATTTTAAACGAATTATTCTATCTGAAACTAAGTGTTCGATACTGTGCTAGGAGAAGCGCCTGTTCTCTGAAATCTGTGGCCATGCTACTCGAAACCGTATGTGTTCGACGAAACTAAGTGGTCAACCTTGTGCGAGAGGAAACTCCTGATGCGAAACTTAATACAATTTTAAACTGATTGTTCTATCTGAAACTAAGTGTTCGATACTGTGGCAGGAGAAGCGCCTGTTCACTGAAATCTGTCCCGATGGTACTCGAAACCGTATGTGTTCGACGAAACTAAGTGGTCGACCTTCTGAGAGAGGAAACTCCAGATGCGTAATTTAGTTCCATTTTAAACTAATTGTTCTATCTGAAACTAAGTGTTCGATACTGTGCCAGGAGAAGTGCCCGTTCTCTGAAATTTGTGGCGATGCCACTCGAAACCGTATGTGTTCGACGAAAGTAAGTCGTTGACCTTGTGAGAGAGGATACTCCAGATG
Source organism: Nysson spinosus (assembly GCA_910591585.2). NCBI lineage: Eukaryota > Metazoa > Arthropoda > Insecta > Hymenoptera > Crabronidae > Nysson > Nysson spinosus. Next base: position 1,681,889 of record CAJUYC020000091.1, on the reverse strand, counting down.
CGAAACATAGTTCCATTTTAAACTAATTGTTCTGTCTGAAATAAGTGTTCGATACTGTGCCAGGAGAAGCGCCTGTTCTCTGAAATCTGTGGCGATGATACTCGAAACCGTATTTGTTCGACGAAACTAAGTGGTCAACCTTGTGCGAGAGGAAACTCCTGATGCGAAACTTAATACCATTTTAAACTGATTGTTCTATCTGAAACTAAGTGTTCGATACTGTGGCAGGAGAAGCGCCTGTTCACTGAAATCTGTCCCGATGGTACTCGAAACCGTATGTGTTCGACGAAACTAAGTGGCCGACCTGTGAGAGAGGAAACTTCAGATGCGAAACTTAGTTCCATTTTAAACTAATTGTTCCATCTGAAATTAAGTGTTCGATACTGTGCCAGGAGAAGCTGCTGTTCTCTGAAATCTGTGGCGATGCCACTCGAAACCGTATGTGTTCGACGAAACTAAGTGGCCGACCTTGTGAGAGAGGAAACTACAGATGCGAAACTTAGTTCCATTTTAAATGAATTGTTCTATCTGAAAATAAGTGTTCGATACTGTGCCAGGAGAAGCGCCCGTTTTGCGAAACCTGTGGCGATACCACTCGAAACGGTATGTGTTCGACAAAACTAAGTGGCCGACCTTGTGAGAGAGGAATCTCCAGATGCGAAACATAGTTCAATTTTAAACTAAATGTTCTATCTGAAACTAAGTGTTCGATACTGTGCCAGGAGAAGCGCCTGTTCTCTGAAATCTGTGGCGATGCCACTCGAAACCGTATGTGTTCGACGAAACGAAGTGGCCGACCTTGTGAGAGAGGAAACTTCAGATGCGAAACTTAGTTCCATTTTAAACTGATTGTTCTATCTGAAACTAAGTGTTCGATGATGTCCCAGGAGAAACTCCCGTTCTGCGAAATCTGTGGCGATACCACTCGAAACAGTATGTGTTCGACGAAACAAAGTGGTTGACCTTGTGAGAGAGGAAACTCCAGAAGCGAAACATAGTTCCATTTAAAACTAACTGTTCTATCTGAAACTAAGTGTTCGATACTGTGCCAGGAGAAGCGCCTGTTCTCTGAAATCTGTGGCGATGATACTCGAAACCGTATGTGTTCGACGAAACTAAGTGGTCAACCTTGTGCGAGAGGAAACTCCTGATGCGAAACTTAATACCATTTTAAACTGATTGTTCTATCTGAAACTAAGTGTTGGATACTGTGGCAGGAGAAGCGCCTGTTCACTGAAATCTGTCCCGATGGTACTCGAAACCGTATGTGTTCGACGAAACTAAGTGGTCGACCTTCTGAGAGAGGAAACTCCAGATGCGAAATTTAGTTCCATTTTAAACTAATTGTTCTATCTGAAACTAAGTGTTCGATACTGTGCCAGGAGAAGTGCCCGTTCTCTGAAATTTGTGGCGATGCCACTCGAAACCGTATGTGTTCGACGAAAGTAAGTCGTTGACCTTGTGAGAGAGGATACTCCAGATGCGAAACTTAGTTCCATTTTAAACTAATTGTTCTATCTGAAACTAAGTGTTCGATGATGTCCCAGGAGAAACTCCCGTTCTGCGAAATCTGTGGCGATACCACTCGAAACAGTATGTGTTCGACGAAACAAAGTGGTTGACCTTGTGAGAGAGGAAACTCCAGAAGCGAAACATAGTTCCATTTAAAACTAACTGTTCTATCTGAAACTAAGTGTTCGATACTGTGCCAGGAGAAGCGCCTGTTCTCTGAAATTTGTCGCGATGCTACTCGAAACCGTACGTGTTCGACGAAACTAAGTGGCAGACCTTCTGAGAGAGGAAACTCCAGATGCGAAACTGAGTTCCATTTTAAACTAATTGTTCTATCTGAAACTAAGTGTTCGCTACCGTGCCAGGAGAAACGGCTGTTCTCTGAAATCTGTGGCGATGCCACTCGAAACCGTATGGGTTCGACGAAACTAAGTGGCCGACATGTGAGAGAGGAAACTTCAGATGCGAAACTTAGTTCCATTTTAAACTAATGGTTCCATCTGAAATTAAGTGTTCGATACTGTGCCAGGAGAAGCTGCTGTTCTCTGAAATCTGTGGCGATGCCACTCGAAACCGTATGTGTTCGACGTAACTAAGTGGCAGACCTTCTGAGAGAGGAAACTCCAGATGCGAAACTGAGTTCCATTTTAAACTAATTGTTCTATCTGAAACTAAGTGTTCGCTACCGTGCCAGGAGAAACGGCTGTTCTCTGAAATCTGTGGCGATGCCACTCGAAACCGTATGGGTTCGACGAAACTAAGTGGCCGACATGTGAGAGAGGAAACTTCAGATGCGAAACTTAGTTCCATTTTAAACTAATGGTTCCATCTGAAATTAAGTGTTCGATACTGTGCCAGGAGAAGCTGCTGTTCTCTGAAATCTGTGGCGATGCCACTCGAAACCGTATGTGTTCGACGAAACTAAGTGGCCGACCTTGTGAGAGAGGAAACTACAGATGCGAAATTAGTTCCATTTTAAACTAATTGTTCTATCTGAAACTAAGGGTTCGATACCGTGCCAGGAGAAGTGCCCGTTCTCTGAAATTTGTGGCGATGCCACTCGAAACCGTATGTGTTCGACGAAAGTAAGTCGTTGACCTTTTGAGAGAGGATACTCCAGATGCGAAACATAGTTCCATTTTAAACTAATTGTTCTGTCTGAAATAAGTGTTCGATACTGTGCCAGGAGAAGCGCCTGTTCTCTGAAATCTGTGGCGATGATACTCGAAACCGTATGTGATCGACGAATCTAAATGGTCGACCTTGTGAGAGAGGAAACTCAAGTTGCGAAACTTAGTTCCATTTTAAACTAATTGTTCTATCTAAAATTAAGTGTTCCATACTGTGCCAGGAGAAGCGCCTGTTCTCTGATATCTGTGGCGATGCCACTCGAAACCGTATGTGTTCGACGAAACTAAGTGGTCGACCTTGTGAGAGAGGAAACTCCAGATGCGAAGCTTAGTTCCATTTTAACCTAATTGTTCTATCTGATACTCAGTGTTCGATACTGTGCCAGGAGAAGCGTCTGCTCTCTGAAATCTCTGGCGATGCTACTCGAAACCGTATGTGTTCGACGAAACTCAGTGGTCGACCTTGTGAGAGAGGAAACTCAAGATGCGAAACTTAGTTCCATTTTAAACTAATTGTTCTATCTGAAACTAAGGGTTCGATACCGTGCCAGGAGAAGTGCCCGTTCTCTGAAATTTGTGGCGATGCCACTCGAAACCGTATGTGTTCGACGAAAGTAAGTCGTTGACCTTGTGAGAGGGGATACTCCAGATGCGAAACATATTTCCATTTTAAACTAAATGTTTTGTCTGAAATAAGTATTCGATACTGTGCCAGGAGAAGCGCCTGTTCTCTGAAATCTGTGGCGATGATACTCGAAACCGTATGTGATCGACGAATCTAAATGGTCGACCTTGTGAGAGAGGAAACTCAAGATGCGAAACTTAGTTCCGTTTTAAACTAATTGTTCTATCTGATACTCAGTGTTCGATACTGTCCCAGGAGAAGCGTCTGCTCTCTGAAATCTCTGGCGATGCTACTCGAAACCGTATGTGTTCGACGAAACTCAGTGGTCGACCTTGTGAGAGAGGAAACTCAAGATGCGAAACTTAGTTCCATTTTAAACTAATTGTTCTATCTAAAACTAAGTGTTCCATACTGTGCCAGGAGAAGCGCCTGTTCTCTGATATCTGTGGCGATGCCACTCGAAACCGTATGGGTTCGACGAAACTAAGTGGTCGACCTTGTAAGAGAGGAAACTCCAGATGCGAAACTTAGTTCCGTTTTAAACTAATTGTTCTATCTGATACTCAGTGTTCGATACTGTGCCAGGAGAAGCGTCTGCTCTCTGAAATCTCTGGCGATGCTACTCGAAAACGTATGGGTTCGACGAAACTTAGTGGCGGACCTTGTGAGAGAGGAAATTCCAGATGCGAAACTTAGTTCCATTTTAAACTAATTGTTCTATCTGAAACTAAGTGTTCGCTACCGTGCCAGGAGAAACGGCTGTTCTCTGAAATCTGTGGCGATGCCACTCGAAACCGTATGTGTTCGTCGAAACTAAGTGGTCGCCCTTGTGAGAGAGGTAACTGCAGATACGAAACTTACTTCCATTTTAAACGAATTATTCTATCTGAAACTAAGTGTTCGATACTGTGCTAGGAGAAGCGCCTGTTCTCTGAAATCTGTGGCCATGCTACTCGAAACCGTATGTGTTCGACGAAACTAAGTGGTCAACCTTGTGCGAGAGGAAACTCCTGATGCGAAACTTAATACCATTTTAAACTGATTGTTCTATCTGAAACTAAGTGTTCGATACTGTGGCAGGAGAAGCGCCTGTTCACTGAAATCTGTCCCGATGGTACTCGAAACCGTATGTGTTCGACGAAACTAAGTGGTCGACCTTCTGAGAGAGGAAACTCCAGATGCGTAATTTAGTTCCATTTTAAACTAATTGTTCTATCTGAAACTAAGTGTTCGATACTGTGCCAGGAGAAGTGCCCGTTCTCTGAAATTTGTGGCGATGCCACTCGAAACCGTATGTGTTCGACGAAAGTAAGTCGTTGACCTTGTGAGAGAGGATACTCCAGATGCGAAACATAGTTCCATTTTAAACTAATTGTTCTGTCTGAAATAAGTGTTCGATACTGTGCCAGGAGAAGCGCCTGTTCTCTGAAATCTGTGGCGATGATACTCGAAACCGTATGTGTTCGACGAAACTAAGTGGTCAACCTTGTGCGAGAGGAAACTCCTGATGCGAAACTTAATACCATTTTAAACTGATTGTTCTATCTGAAACTAAGTGTTCGATACTGTGGCAGGAGAAGCGCCTGTTCACTGAAATCTGTCCCGATGGTACTCGAAACCGTATGTGTTCGACGAAACTAAGTGGCCGACCTGTGAGAGAGGAAACTTCAGATGCGAAACTTAGTTCCATTTTAAACTAATTGTTCCATCTGAAATTAAGTGTTCGATACTGTGCCAGGAGAAGCTGCTGTTCTCTGAAATCTGTGGCGATGCCACTCGAAACCGTATGTGTTCGACGAAACTAAGTGGCCGACCTTGTGAGAGAGGAAACTACAGATGCGAAATTAGTTCCATTTTAAACTAATTGTTCTATCTGAAACTAAGGGTTCGATACCGTGCCAGGAGAAGCGCCTGTTCTCTGAAATCTGTGGCGATGCCACTCGAAACCGTATGTGTTCGACGAAACTAAGTGGCCGACCTTGTGAGAGAGGAAACTACAGATGCGAAACTTAGTTCCATTTTAAATGAATTGTTCTATCTGAAAATAAGTGTTCGATACTGTGCCAGGAGAAGCGCCCGTTTTGCGAAACCTGTGGCGATACCACTCGAAACGGTATGTGTTCGACGAAACTAAGTGGCCGACCTTGTGAGAGAGGAATCTCCAGATGCGAAACATAGTTCAATTTTAAACTAAATGTTCTATCTGAAACTAAGTGTTCGATACTGTGCCAGGAGAAGCGCCTGTTCTCTGAAATCTCTGGCGATGCCACTCGAAACCGTATGTGTTCGACGAAACTAAGTCGTCCATCTTGTGAGAGAGGAAACTCCAGATTCGAAGCTTAGTTCCATTTTAAACTAACAGTTCTCTCTGATACTAAGTGTTCGATACGGTGCCAGGAGAAGCGTCCGTTCTCTGAAATCTGTGGCGATGCTACTCGAAACCGTTTGTGTTCGACGAAATTAAGTGGTCCACCTTGTGAGGGAGGATTCGTCAGATGCGGAACATAGTTCCATTTTAAACTAATTGTTCTATCTGAAACTAAGTGTTCCATACTGTGCCAGGAGAATCGCCTGTTCTCTGAAATCTGTGGCGATGCCACTCGAAACCGTATGTGTTCCACGAAACTAAGTGGCCGACCTTGTGAGAGAGGAATCTCCAGATGCGAAACATAGTTCAATTTTAAACTAAATGTTCTATCTGAAACTAAGTGTTCGATACTGTGCCAGGAGAAGCGCCTGTTCTCTGAAATCTGTGGCGATGCCACTCGAACCCGTATGTGTCCGACGAAACTAAGTGATTGACCTTGTGAGGGAGGATTCACCAGATGCGGAACATAGTTCCATTTTAAACTAATTGTTCTATCTGAAACTAAGTGTTCCATACTGTGCCAGCAGAATCGCCTGTTCTCTGAAATCTGTGGCGATGCCACTCGAAACCGTATGTGTTCCACGAAACTAAGTGGTCGACCTTGTAAGGGAGGAAACTCCAGATGCGAAACTTAGTTCCATTTTAACCTAATTGTTCTATCTGAAACAATGTGTTCGACACTGTGCCAGGAGAAGCGCCTGTTCTCTGAAATCTGTGGCCATGCCACTCGAAACCGTATGTGTTCGACGAAACTAAGTGGTCGACCTTGTGGGAGAGGAAACTCCACATGCGAAACTTACTTCCATTTTAAACTAATTATTCCATCTGAAACTAAGTGTTCGATAATGTGCCAGGAGAAGCGCCTGCTCTCCGAAATCTGTGGCGTTGCCACTCGAAACCGTATGTGTTCGACGAAACTAAGTGGCCGACCTTGTGAGAGAGGAAACTTCAGATGCGAAATTTAGTTCCATTTTAAATTAATTATTCTATCTGAAACTAAGTGTTCGGTAATGTGCCAGGAGAAGCGCCTGTTCTCTGAAATCTGTGGCGATGCCACTCGAAACCGTATCTGTTCGACGAAACTAAGTGGCCGACCTTGTGTGAGAGGAAACTTCATATGCGAAACTTAGTTCCCTTTTAAACTAATTGTTCTATCTGAAACTAAGTGGTCGATACTGTGCTAGGAGAAGCGCCTGTTCTCTAAAATCTGTGGCGATGCTACTCGAAACCGTATGTGTTCGAGGAAACTAAGTGGTCGACCTTGTGGGACAGGAAACTCCAGATGCGAAACATAATTCCATTTTAAACTAATTGTTCTCTCTGAAACTAAGTGTTCGATACTGTGCCAGGAGAAGCGCCTGTTCTCTGAAATCTGTGGCGATGCTACTCGAAACCGTTTGTGTTCGACGAAACTAAGTGGTCCACCTTGTGAGAGAGGAAACTCCAGATGCGAAGTTTAGTTCCATTTAAAACTAATTGTTCTATCTGATACTAAGTGTTCGATACTGTGCCAGGAGAAGCGCCTGTTCTCTGAAATCTGTGGCGATGCCACTCGAACCCGTATGTGTCCGACGAAACTAAGTGATTGACCTTGTGAGGGAGGATTCACCAGATGCGGAACATAGTTCCATTTTAAACTAATTGTTCTATCTGAAACTAAGTGTTCAATACTGTGCCAGGAGAATCGCCTGTTCTCTGAAATCTGTGGCGATGCCACTCGAAACCGTATGTGTTCCACGAAACTAAGTGGTCGACCTTGTAAGAGAGGAAACTCCAGATGCGAAACTTAGTTCCATTTTAACCTAATTGTTTTATCTGAAACAATGTGTTCGACACTGTGCCAGGAGAAGCGCCTGTTCTCTGAAATCTGTGGCCATGCCACTCGAAACCGTATGTGTTCGACGAAACTAAGTGGTCGACCTTGTGGGAGAGGAAACTCCACATGCGAAACTTACTTCCATTTTAAACTAATTATTCCATCTGAAACTAAGTGTTCGATAATGTGCCAGGAGAAGCGCCTGCTCTCCGAAATCTGTGGCGTTGCCACTCGAAACCGTATGTGTTCGACGAAACTAAGTGGCCGACCTTGTGAGAGAGGAAACTTCAGATGCGAAATTTAGTTCCATTTTAAATTAATTATTCTATCTGAAACTAAGTGTTCGCTACTGTGCCAGGAGAAGCGCCCGTTCTGTGAAACCTGTGGCGATGCCACTCGAAACGGTATGTGTTCGACGAAACTAAGTGGTCGACCTTGTGAGAGAGGAAACTCCAGATGCGAAACTTAGTTCCATTTTAAACCGAATGTTCCATGTGAAACTAAGTGTTCGATACTGTGCCAGGAGAAATGCCTGTTCTCTGAAATCTGTGGCGATGCTACTCGAAACCGTATGTGTTCGACGAAACTAAGTGGTCGACCTTGTGAGAGAGGAAACTCCAGATGCGAAACTTTGTTCCATGTTAAACTAATCGTTCTATCTGAAACTAAGTGTTCGATAATGTGCCCGGAGAAGCGCCTGTTCTGTGAAATCTGTGGTGATGCTACTCGAAACCGTATGTGTTCGACGAAACTAAGTGGTCGACCTTGTGAGAGAGGAAACTCCAGATGCGAAACATTGTACCAATTTAAACTAATTGTTCCATCTGAAACTAAGTGTTCGATACTGTGCCAGGAGAAGCGCCTGTTCTCTTAAATCTGTGGCGATGCTACTCGAAACCGTATGTGTTCGACGAAACTAAGTGGTCGACCTTGTGAGAGAGGAAACTCCAGATGCGAAACTTTGTTTCATGTTAAACTAATCGTTCTATCTGAAACTAAGTGTTCGATACTGTGCCAGGAGAAGTGCCTGTTCTCTGAAATCTGTGGCGATGCTACTCGAAACCGTATGTTTTCGACGAAACTAAGTGGTCGACCTTGTGAGAGAGGAAACTCCAGATGCGAAACTTTGTTCCATGTTAAACTAATCGTTCTATCTGAAACTAAGTGTTCGATAATGTGCCCGGAGAAGCGCCTGTTCTGTGAAATCTGTGGTGATTCTACTCGAAAACGTATGTGTTCGACGAAACTAAGTGGTCGACCTTGTGAGAGAGGAAACTCAAGATGCGAAACTTAGTACCAATTTAAACTAATTGTTCCATCTGAAACTAAGTGTTCGATACTGTGCCAGGAGAAGCGCCTGTTCTCTGAAATCTGTGGCGATGCTACTCGAAACCGTATGATTTCGACGAAACTAAGTGGTCGACCTTGTGAGAGAGGAAACTCCAGATGCGAGACTTTGTTCCATTTTAAACTGATTGTTCTATCTGAAACAAAGTGTTCGATAATGTGCCAGGAGAAGGCCTGTTCTCTGAAATCTGTGGCGATGCTACTCGAAACCGTATGTGTTCGACGAAACTAAGTGGCCGGCCTTATGAGAGTGGAAACTTCAGATGCGAAACTTAGTTCCATTTTAAACCGAATGTTCCATGTGAAACTAAGTGTTCGATACTGTGCCAGGAGAAGTGCCTGTTCTCTGAAATCTGTGGCGATGCTACTCGAAACCGTATGTTTTCGACGAAACTAAGTGGTCGACCTTGTGAGAGAGGAAACTCCAGATGCGAAACTTTGTTCCATGTTAAACTAATCGTTCTATCTGAAACTAAGTGTTCGATACTGTGCCAGGAGGAGCGCCTGTTCTCTGAAATCTGTGGCGCTGCTACTCGAAACGGTATGTGTTCGACGAAACTAAGTGGCCGCCTTGTGAGGGAGGAAACTCCAGATGCGAAATTTAGTACCATTTTAAACTAATTGTTCTATCTGAAACTATGTGTCCGATACTGTGCCAGAAGAAGCGCCTGTTCTCTGAAATGTGTGACGATGCCACTCGAAACCGTATGTGTTCGACGAAACTAAGTGGTCGACCTTGTGAGAGAGGAAATTCCAGATGCGAAAATTAATTCCATTTTAAACTAATTGTTCTATCTGAAACCAAGGGTTCGATACTGTGCCAGGAGAAGCGTAGAGATTGTAGGGTGAACATATAGTATACGAATGACTGAGTCAAAGACCCGTTAAGTAGCACTATCGGCTGTCCAAAAAAGTATTCTACGCCCTGATGCCTAAAACAATATTTCGGTCGTGGGCGTTGTGAAACTTCATAATTTACGTTCCAACGAAATGCATAAAAACACCAATGTAGGAGAACCTAGTTGAGCCCCAGTGGACCCGTAGAAGGCATGTGACTGTTTTCCAACAGTGGGTGGTGGAATCGTCACATTCCGCACCGTGCATCATGATCCGGTGTATGCAAAATTGAAGCAAACCCTTCTGATTCATGGAATTCAGATTTTCGGGCTGATTTCTTAAAAAGTAGTCAGAGAGTTGTCGCTCATTGGTGAACCTAATCATTCGGAACATGGACCGCAAGATATTTGCCACCCATATAATACGTGCAGATACGCACACGGGGATCAAATGCACACGTGCATCAGTCGTGTTAGCATGGAGTCCTTCAGTTTCTTGCTACATGCAATCGGGACGCCACACTCGGCAAATGTGGACTTCGTCCATGAGTTACCTCTGGAAATATCGCAGTTGATTCTGCGGCAATTGGATTCTGCATCTTTACTGAGCGCAGCGCTTGTTTCCAGAAAGTGGCTATCTGTTTTGCGGGTCGATGTGAAACTCAGGCAAAGGGTAAGGAGATCCCTCAGTTACAAGGCGGAGCGGATTCGGTCGGACTACATTGGGAGGCCCACAACGGATGTAGTCAGACGTCATGGGTTCAGATGGAATTCACGTGTTAGAAATATTCAAAGATCTGCGCCTCCGACCAGTATTGACGCATATCGCCTAATGGATATAGAATCGACACGGCACAGTCGTTATCATGGACATCAGCGCGAGGACACCAAAAGGCGAATCAAGTCTTATAGAATTTGATGTAGTGAGAAACGGAACGGGAGTTTCTCCTGGCACAGTATCGAACACTTAGTTTCAGATAGAAGAACTAGTTCAAAATGCAACTAAGTTTCGCATCTTAAGTTTCCTCTCTCACAAGGTCGACCACTTAGTTTCGCCGAACACATACCGTTTCGAGTGCGCATCGCCACAGATTTCAGAGAACAGGCGCTTCTCCTGGCACAGTATCGAAAACTTAGTTTCAGAGGGAACAATTAGTTTTAAATGGAACTAAGTTTTGCTTCTGGAGTTTCCTCTCTCACAAGGTCGACCACATAGTTTCGTCGAACACATGCGGTTTCGAGTGGTATCGCCACAGATTTCAGATAACAGGCGCTTCTCCTGGCACAGTATCGAACACTTAATATCATATAGAACAATTAGTTTAAAATGGACCAAAACTTCGCATCTGGAGTTTCCTCTCCCACAAGGTGGACCACTTAGTTTCGTCGAACACATACGGTTTCGAGTGACATCGCCACAGATTTCAGAGAACAGGCGCTTCTCCTGACACAGTATCGAACACTTAGTATCAGATAGAACAATTAGTTTTAAATGGAACTAAGTTTCGCTTCTGGAGTTTCCTCTCTCACAAGTTCGACCACTTAGTTTCGTCGAACACATACGGTTTCGAGTGGCATCGCCACAGATTTCAGAGAACAGGCGCTTCTCCTGGCACGGTATCGAACACTTAGTTTCAGATAGAACAATTAGTTTAAAATGGAACTAAGTTTCGCATCCGGAGTTTCCTCTGTCAGAAGGTCGAGGACTATGGGCAATCAGGTGACAGTGCTAGAACCTGGATTGTCAAGTCGAGCCTCAACCTACACGTGGTATGGGCTGTTATTCACTAATGAGGCAGGCCCCGAGTGTACATTGGCGCGCACACGGGTCGAATAGTATTGGGGAGCGAAGGCAGGAGACACCGAGTGTCGAGGCCCGTTCTCGATGACGATACATGCCTAAAGCCAGTTCGCTGGCTTTAGGCAAATTTTGCTCTTTGAGCGTTTTTTTCGCTCCGAGCAAAATTTAAGCGAGGGCTGTTGGTAGCAGCAAGTGCCATGTGATCATCCTTAATGGCTGACAAAACGAAGACGTGGAAGAGACGGAGAGCTCGGACCCCTCGACACTCGAATGAAATCTACCAAACTACGCACCGCAGTCTCTTGCTTAGCCGACCGCCAGCTGACCAAGCTGGCTAAACTATGGTACCTAGGGCTGGGAGTAAGCCCCTCCGGCTTGCCGGAGTTCCCAGGTAAGGGTTGGACTCTAGGGGGCAGTGGTTACTCTCGGCCGGGCACGACGGCACCATGACGCTAACAATTACGAACAATGTTCCCCGTTTCGCTTTGCGAGGGAGTGAGTATGGCCCACTGGCTAAGGTATCGCTCCCAGGGTTGGAAATTTAAACCAGCAGACTCTGTCAGAAGGTCGACCAATTAGTTTCGTCGAAACATACGGTTTCGAGTGGCATCGTCACACATTTCAGAGAACAGGCGCTTCTTCTGGCACAGTATCGGACACATAGTTTCAGATAGAACAATTAGTTTAAAATGGTACTAAATTTCGCATCTGGAGTTTCCTCCCTCACAAGGCGGCCACTTAGTTTCCTGGAAAACATTCGGTTTCGAGTAGCATCGCCACAGATTTCAGAGAACAGGCGCTTCTCCTGGCACAGTGTCGAACACTCAGTTTCAGATAGAACAATTAGTTTAAAATGGAACTAATTTTCGTATCTGGAGCTTCCTCTCTCAGAAGGTCGACCACTTATTTTCGTCGAACACATATATGGTTTCGAGTAGCATCGCCACAGATTTCAGAGAACAGGCGCTTCTCCTGGCACAGTATCGAACACTTAGTTTCAGTTGGAACAATTAATTTAAAATGGAACTAAGTTTCGCATCCGGAGTATCCTCTATCAGAAGGTCGACCACTTAGTTTCGTCGAGCACATACGGTTTCGAGTGGCATCGTCACACATTTCAGAGAACAGGCGCTTCTTCTGGCACAGTATCGGACACATAGGTTCAGATAGAACAATTATTCTAATATGGTACTAAATTTCGCATCTGGAGTTTCCTCCCTCACAAGGCGGCCACTTAGTTTCGTGGAAAACATTCGGTTTCGAGTAGCATAGCCACAGATTTCAGAGAACAGGCGCTTCTCCTGGCACAGTATCGAACACTTAGTTTCAGATAGAACAATTAGTTTAAAATTGAACTATGTTTCGCATCTGGAGTTTCCTGTCTCACAAGGTCGACCACTTTGTTTCGCCGAACGCATACGGTTTCGAGTGGCATCGCCACAGATTTCAGAGAACAGGCGCTTCTGCTGGCACAGTATCGAACACTTAGTTTCAGAGAGAACAATTAGTTTAAAATGGCACTAAGTTTCGCGTCTGGAGTTTCCTTCTCACAAGGTCGACCACTCAGTTTCGTCGAACACATACGGTTTGGAGTAGCATCGCGACTGATTTCAGGGAACAGGCGCATCTCCTGGCGCAGTATCGAACACTTAGTTTCAGATAGAACAATTAATTTAAAATGGAACTGAGTTTCGCATGTGAAGTTTCCTCTCTCACAAGGTCGGCCACTTAGTTTCGTCGAACACATACGGTTTCGAGTAGCATCGCGACAGATTTCAGAGGACATGCGCTTCTCCTGGCACAGTATCGAACACTTAGTTTCAGATAGGATTATTAGTTTAAAATGGAACTAAGTTTCGCAATTTGGAGTTTCCCCTCTCACAAGTTCGACCACTTTGTTTCGTCGAACACATACGGTTTCGAGTAGCATCGCCACAGATTCCAGAGAACGGGCGCTTCTCCTGGCACAGTATCTAACACTTAGTTTCAGATAGAACAATTAATTTAAAATGGAACTAACTTTCGCATCTGACGTTTCCTCTCACACAAGGTCGGCCACTTAGTTTCGTTGAACACATACGGTTTCGAGTGGCATCGCCACAGATTTCAGAGAACAGGCGCTTCTGCTGGCACTGTATCGAACACTTAGTTTCAGATAGAACAATTAGTTTAAAATGGCACTAATTTTCGCAATTTGGAGTTTCCCCTCTCACAAGTTCGACCACTTTGTTTCGTCGAACACATACGGTTTCGAGTAGCATCGCCACAGATTCCAGAGAACGGGCGCTTCTCCTGGCACAGTATCTAACACTTAGTTTCAGATAGAACAATTAATTTAAAATGGAACTAACTTTCGCATCTGACGTTTCCTCTCACACAAGGTCGGCCACTTAGTTTCGTTGAACACATACGGTTTCGAGTGGCATCGCCACAGATTTCAGAGAACAGGCGCTTCTGCTGGCACTGTATCGAACACTTAGTTTCAGATAGAACAATTAGTTTAAAATGGCACTAATTTTCGCGTCTGGAGTGTCCTATCTCACAATGTCGACCACTCAGTTTCGTCGAACACATACCGTTTCGAGTGGTATCGCCACAGGTTTCACAGAACGGGGGCTTCTCCTGGCACAGTATCGAACACTTAGTTTCAGATAGAACAATTAATTTAAAATGGAACTAAGTTTCGCATCCGGAGTTTCCTCTGTCAGAAGGTCGACCACTTAGTTTCGTCGAAACAAACGGTTTCGAGTGGCATCGTCACACATTTCAGAGAACAGGCGCTTCTTCTGGCACAGTATCGGACACATAGTTTCAGATAGAACAATTAGTTTAAAATGGTACTAAATTTCGCATCTGGAGTTTCCTCCCTCACAAGGCGGCCACTTAGTTTCGTCGAACACATACGGTTTCGAGTGGCATCGCCACAGATTTCAGAGAACAGGCACTTCTCCTGGCACAGTATCGAACACTTAGTTTCAGATAGAACAATTAGTTTAAAATGGAACTAATTTTAGCATCTGGAGCTTCCTCTCTCAGAAGGTCGACCACTTAGTTTCGTCGAACACATATATGGTTTCGAGTAGCATCGCCACAGATTTCGGAGAACAGGCGCTTCTCCTGGCACAGTATCGAACACTTAGTTTCAGATAGAACAATTAGTTTAAAATGAAACTAATTTTCGTATCTGGAGCTTCCTCTCTCAGAAGGTCAACCACTTAGTTTCGTCGAACACATACGGTTTCGAGTGGCATCGCCACACATTTCAGAGGACAGGCGCTTCTCCTGGCACAGTATCGAACACATGGTTTCAGATAGAACAATTGGTTTAAAATGGGACTAAGTTTCGCATCTGGAGTTTCTTCCCTCACAAGGCGACCACTTAGTTTCGTCGAACACATACGGTTTCGAGTGGTATCGCCACAGATTTCAGAGAACACGCGTTTATCGTGGCACACTATCGAACACTTAGTTCCAGATAGAACAATTAGTTTTGAATGGAACTAAGTTTCGCATCCGGAGTTTCCTCCCTCACAAGGTCAACAAATTAGTTTCGTCGAGCACATACGGTTTCGAGTGGCATCGCCACACATTTCAGAGGACAGGCGCTTCTCCTGGCACAGTATCGAACACATAGTTTCAGATAGAACAATTAGTTTAAAATGGAACTAAGTTTCGCATCTGGAGTTTCCTCTCCCACAAGGTCGACCACTTAGTTTCGTCGAACACATAAGGTTTCGAGTAGCATCGCCACAGATTTCAGAGAACAGGCGCTTCTCCTGGCACAGTATCCCACATTTAGTTTCAGGTAGAACAATTAGTTTAAAATGGAACTATGTTTCGCATCCGGAGCTCCCTCTCTCACAATTTCAACCACTTAGTTTCGTCGAACACATACGGTTTCGAGTCGCATCGCCACAGATTTCAGAGAACAGGCGTTTATTGTGGCACACTATCGAACACTTAGTTCCAGATAGAACAATTAGTTTTAAATGGAACTATGTTTCGCATCCGGAGTTTCCTCCCTCACAAGGTCAACCAATTAGTTTCGTCGAACACATACGGTTTCGAGTGGCATCGCCACACATTTCAGAGGACAGGCGCTTCTCCTGGCACAGTATCGAACACATAGTTTCAGATAGAACAATTAGTTTTGAATGGAACTATGTTTCGCATCCGGAGTTTCCTCCCTCACAAGGTCAACAAATTAGTTTCGTCGAACACATATGGTTTCGAGTGGCATCGCCACACATTTCAGAGGACAGGCGCTTCTCCTGGCACAGTATCGAACACATGGTTTCAGATAGAACAATTGGTTTAAAATGGGACTAAATTTCGCATCTGGAGTTTCTTCCCTCACAAGGCGACCACTTAGTTTCGTCGAACACATACGGTTTCGTGTGGTATCGCCACAGATTTCAGAGAACAGGCGTTTATCGTGGCACACTATCGAACACTTAGTTCCAGATAGAACAATTAGTTTTGAATGGAACTAAGTTTCGCATCCGGAGTTTCCTCCCTCACAAGGTCAACAAATTAGTTTCGTCGAGCACATACGGTTTCGAGTGGCATCGCCACACATTTCAGAGGACAGGCGCTTCTCCTGGCACAGTATCGAACACATAGTTTCAGATAGAACAATTAGTTTAAAATGGAACTAAGTTTCGCATCTGGAGTTTCCTCTCCCACAAGGTCGACCACTTAGTTTCGTCGAACACATAAGGTTTCGAGTAGCATCGCCACAGATTTCAGAGAACAGGCGCTTCTCCTGGCACAGTATCCCACATATAGTTTCAGGTAGAACAATTAGTTTAAAATGGAACTATGTTTCGCAACCGGAGCTCCCTCTCTCACAATTTCAACCACTTAGTTTCGTCGAACACATACGGTTTCGAGTCGCATCGCCACAGATTTCAGAGAACAGGCGTTTATCGTGGCACACTATCGAACACTTAGTTCCAGATAGAACAATTAGTTTTAAATGGAACTATGTTTCGCATCCGGAGTTTCCTCCCTCACAAGGTCAACCAATTAGTTTCGTCGAACACATACGGTTTCGAGTGGCATCGCCACACATTTCAGAGGACAGGCGCTTCTCCTGGCACAGTATCGAACACATAGTTTCAGATAGAACAATTAGTTTTGAATGGAACTATGTTTCGCATCCGGAGTTTCCTCCCTCACAAGGTCAACAAATTAGTTTCGTCGAACACATATGGTTTCGAGTGGCATCGCCACACATTTCAGAGGACAGGCGCTTCTCCTGGCACAGTATCGAACACATAGTTTCAGATAGAACAATTGGTTTAAAATGGGACTAAGTTTCGCATCTGGAGTTTCCTCCCTCACAAGGCGACCACTTAGTTTCGTGGAACACATACGGTTTCGAGTCGCATCGCCACAGATTTCAGAGAACAGGCGCCTCTCCTGGCACAGTATCGAACACTTAGTTTCAGATAGAACAATTAATTTAAAATGGAACTGAGTTTCGCATGTGAAGTTTCCTCTCTCACAAGGTCGGCCACTTAGTTTCGTCGAACACATACGGTTTCGAGTAGCATCGCGACAGATTTCAGAGGACATGCGCTTCTCCTGGCACAGTATCGAACACTTAGTTTCAGATAGGATTATTAGTTTAAAATGGAACTAAATTTCGCAATTTGGAGTTTCCCCTCTCACAAGTTCGACCACTTTGTTTCGTCGAACACATACGGTTTCGAGTAGCATCGCCACAGATTCCAGAGAACGGGCGCTTCTCCTGGCACAGTATCTAACACTTAGTTTCAGATAGAACAATTAATTTAAAATGGAACTAACTTTCGCATCTGACGTTTCCTCTCACACAAGGTCGGCCACTTAGTTTCGTTGAACACATACGGTTTCGAGTGGCATCGCCACAGATTTCAGAGAACAGGCGCTTCTGCTGGCACTGTATCGAACACTTAGTTTCAGATAGAACAATTAGTTTAAAATGGCACTAATTTTCGCAATTTGGAGTTTCCCCTCTCACAAGTTCGACCACTTTGTTTCGTCGAACACATACGGTTTCGAGTAGCATCGCCACAGATTCCAGAGAACGGGCGCTTCTCCTGGCACAGTATCTAACACTTAGTTTCAGATAGAACAATTAATTTAAAATGGAACTAACTTTCGCATCTGACGTTTCCTCTCACACAAGGTCGGCCACTTAGTTTCGTTGAACACATACGGTTTCGAGTGGCATCGCCACAGATTTCAGAGAACAGGCGCTTCTGCTGGCACTGTATCGAACACTTAGTTTCAGATAGAACAATTAGTTTAAAATGGCACTAATTTTCGCGTCTGGGGTGTCCTATCTCACAATGTCGACCACTCAGTTTCGTCGAACACATACCGTTTCGAGTGGTATCGCCACAGGTTTCACAGAACGGGGGCTTCTCCTGGCACAGTATCGAACACTTAGTTTCAGATAGAACAATTAATTTAAAATGGAACTAAGTTTCGCATCCGGAGTTTCCTCTGTCAGAAGGTCGACCACTTAGTTTCGTCGAAACAAACGGTTTCGAGTGGCATCGTCACACATTTCAGAGAACAGGCGCTTCTTCTGGCACAGTATCGGACACATAGTTTCAGATAGAACAATTAGTTTAAAATGGTACTAAATTTCGCATCTGGAGTTTCCTCCCTCACAAGGCGGCCACTTAGTTTCGTCGAACACATACGGTTTCGAGTGGCATCGCCACAGATTTCAGAGAACAGGCACTTCTCCTGGCACAGTATCGAACACTTAGTTTCAGATAGAACAATTAGTTTAAAATGGAACTAATTTTAGCATCTGGAGCTTCCTCTCTCAGAAGGTCGACCACTTAGTTTCGTCGAACACATATATGGTTTCGAGTAGCATCGCCACAGATTTCGGAGAACAGGCGCTTCTCCTGGCACAGTATCGAACACTTAGTTTCAGATAGAACAATTAGTTTAAAATGAAACTAATTTTCGTATCTGGAGCTTCCTCTCTC
Organism: Nysson spinosus; assembly: GCA_910591585.2. NCBI lineage: Eukaryota > Metazoa > Arthropoda > Insecta > Hymenoptera > Crabronidae > Nysson > Nysson spinosus. Next base: position 1,663,459 of record CAJUYC020000091.1, on the reverse strand, counting down.
AGAAGGTCAACCACTTAGTTTCGTCGAACACATACGGTTTCGAGTGGCATCGCCACACATTTCAGAGGACAGGCGCTTCTCCTGGCACAGTATCGAACACATGGTTTCAGATAGAACAACTGGTTTAAAATGGGACTAAGTTTCGCATCTGGAGTTTCTTCCCTCACAAGGCGACCACTTAGTTTCGTCGAACACATACGGTTTCGAGTGGTATCGCCACAGATTTCAGAGAACACGCGTTTATCGTGGCACACTATCGAACACTTAGTTCCAGATAGAACAATTAGTTTTGAATGGAACTAAGTTTCGCATCCGGAGTTTCCTCCCTCACAAGGTCAACAAATTAGTTTCGTCGAGCACATACGGTTTCGAGTGGCATCGCCACACATTTCAGAGGACAGGCGCTTCTCCTGGCACAGTATCGAACACATAGTTTCAGATAGAACAATTAGTTTAAAATGGAACTAAGTTTCGCATCTGGAGTTTCCTCTCCCACAAGGTCGACCACTTAGTTTCGTCGAACACATAAGGTTTCGAGTAGCATCGCCACAGATTTCAGAGAACAGGCGCTTCTCCTGGCACAGTATCCCACATTTAGTTTCAGGTAGAACAATTAGTTTAAAATGGAACTATGTTTCGCAACCGGAGCTCCCTCTCTCACAATTTCAACCACTTAGTTTCGTCGAACACATACGGTTTCGAGTCGCATCGCCACAGATTTAAGAGAACAGGCGTTTATCGTGGCACACTATCGAACACTTAGTTCCAGATAGAACAATTAGTTTTAAATGGAACTATGTTTCGCATCCGGAGTTTCCTCCCTCACAAGGTCAACCAATTAGTTTCGTCGAACACATACGGTTTCGAGTGGCATCGCCACACATTTCAGAGGACAGGCGCTTCTCCTGGCACAGTATCGAACACATAGTTTCAGATAGAACAATTAGTTTTGAATGGAACTATGTTTCGCATCCGGAGTTTCCTCCCTCACAAGGTCAACAAATTAGTTTCGTCGAACACATATGGTTTCGAGTGGCATCGCCACACATTTCAGAGGACAGGCGCTTCTCCTGGCACAGTATCGAACACATGGTTTCAGATAGAACAATTGGTTTAAAATGGGACTAAATTTCGCATCTGGAGTTTCTTCCCTCACAAGGCGACCACTTAGTTTCGTCGAACACATACGGTTTCGTGTGGTATCGCCACAGATTTCAGAGAACAGGCGTTTATCGTGGCACACTATCGAACACTTAGTTCCAGATAGAACAATTAGTTTTGAATGGAACTAAGTTTCGCATCCGGAGTTTCCTCCCTCACAAGGTCAACAAATTAGTTTCGTCGAGCACATACGGTTTCGAGTGGCATCGCCACACATTTCAGAGGACAGGCGCTTCTCCTGGCACAGTATCGAACACATAGTTTCAGATAGAACAATTAGTTTAAAATGGAACTAAGTTTCGCATCTGGAGTTTCCTCTCCCACAAGGTCGACCACTTAGTTTCGTCGAACACATAAGGTTTCGAGTAGCATCGCCACAGATTTCAGAGAACAGGCGCTTCTCCTGGCACAGTATCCCACATTTAGTTTCAGGTAGAACAATTAGTTTAAAATGGAACTATGTTTCGCAACCGGAGCTCCCTCTCTCACAATTTCAACCACTTAGTTTCGTCGAACACATACGGTTTCGAGTCGCATCGCCACAGATTTCAGAGAACAGGCGTTTATCGTGGCACACTATCGAACACTTAGTTCCAGATAGAACAATTAGTTTTAAATGGAACTATGTTTCGCATCCGGAGTTTCCTCCCTCACAAGGTCAACCAATTAGTTTCGTCGAACACATACGGTTTCGAGTGGCATCGCCACACATTTCAGAGGACAGGCGCTTCTCCTGGCACAGTATCGAACACATAGTTTCAGATAGAACAATTAGTTTTGAATGGAACTATGTTTCGCATCCGGAGTTTCCTCCCTCACAAGGTCAACAAATTAGTTTCGTCGAACACATATGGTTTCGAGTGGCATCGCCACACATTTCAGAGGACAGGCGCTTCTCCTGGCACAGTATCGAACACATAGTTTCAGATAGAACAATTGGTTTAAAATGGGACTAAGTTTCGCATCTGGAGTTTCCTCCCTCACAAGGCGACCACTTAGTTTCGTGGAACACATACGGTTTCGAGTCGCATCGCCACAGATTTCAGAGAACAGGCGCCTCTCCTGGCACAGTATCGAACACTTAGTTTCAGATAGAACAATTAGTTTAAAATGGAAGTAAGTTTCGCATCTGCAGTTTCCTCTCCCACAAGGTCGACCACTTAGTTTCGTCGAACACATACGGTTTCGATTAGCATCGCGACAGATTGCAGAGAACAGGCGCTTCTCCTGGCACAGTACCGAACACTTAGTTCCAGATAGAACAATTAGTTTAAAATGGAACTATGTTTCGCATCTGGAGTTTCTTCCCTCACAAGGCGACCACTTAGTTTCGTCCAACTCATACGGTTTCGTGTGGCATCGCCACAGATTTCAAAGAACAGGCGTTTATCGTGGCACACTATCGAACACTTAGTTCCAGATAGAACAATTAGTTTTGAATGGAACTAAGTTTCGCATCCGAAGTTTCCTCCCTCACAAGGTCAACAAATTAGTTTCGTCGAACACATATGGTTTCGAGTGGCATCGCCACACATTTCAGAGGACAGGCGATTCTCCTGGCACAGTACCGAACACTTAGTTCCAGATAGAACAATTAGTTTAAAATGGAACTATGTTTCGCATCTGGAGTTTCTTCCCTCACAAGGCGACCACTTAGTTTCGTCCAACTCATACGGTTTCGTGTGGCATCGCCACAGATTTCAAAGAACAGGCGTTTATCGTGGCACACTATCGAACACTTAGTTCCAGATAGAACAATTAGTTTTGAATGGAACTAAGTTTCGCATCCGAAGTTTCCTCCCTCACAAGGTCAACAAATTAGTTTCGTCGAACACATATGGTTTCGAGTGGCATCGCCACACATTTCAGAGGACAGGCGATTCTCCTGGCACAGTATCGAACACATGGTTTCAGATAGAACAATTGGTTTAAAATGGGACTAAGTTTCGCATCTGGAGTTTCTTCCCTCACAAGCCGACCACTTATTTTCGTCGAACACATACGGTTTCGAGTAGCATCGCCACAGATTTCAGAGAACAGGCGCCTCTCCTGGCACAGTATCGAACACTTAGTTTCAGATAGAACAATTAGTTTAAAATGGAAGTAAGTTTCGCATCTGCAGTTTCCTCTCCCACAAGGTCGACCACTTAGTTTCGTCGAACACATACGGTTTCGATTAGCATCGCGACAGATTTCAGAGAACAGGCGCTTCTCCTGGCACAGTACCGAACACTTAGTTCCAGATAGAACAATTAGTTTAAAATGGAACTATGTTTCGCATCTGGAGTTTAATCTACCACAAGGTCGACACTTATTTTCGTCGAGCACATACGGTTTCGAGTGGCATCGCCACACATTTCAGAGGACAGGCGCTTCTCCTGGCACAGTATCGAACACATGGTTTCAGATAGAACAATTGGTTTAAAATGGGACTAAGTTTCGCATCTGGAGTTTCTTCCCTCACAAGCCGACCACTTATTTTCGTCGAACACATACGGTTTCGAGTAGCATCGCCACAGATTTCAGAGGACAGGCGCTTCTCCTGGCACAGTATCGAACACATGGTTTCAGATAGAACAATTGGTTTAAAATGGGACTAAGTTTCGCATCTGGAGTTTCTTCCCTCACAAGGCGACCACTTAGTTTCGTCGAATACATACGGTTTCGAGTGGTATCGCCACAGATTTCAGAGAACAGGCGTTTATCGTGGCACACTATCGAACACTTAGTTCCAGATAGAACAATTAGTTTTGAATGGAACTAAGTTTCGCATCCGGAGTTTCCTCCCTCACAAGGTCAACCACTTAGTTTCGTCGAGCACATACGGTTTCGAGTGGCATCGCCACACATTTCAGAGGACAGGCGCTTCTCCTGGCACAGTATCGAACACATGGTTTCAGATAGAACAATTGGTTTAAAATGGGACTAAGTTTCGCATCTGGAGTTTCTTCCCTCACAAGGCGACCACTTAGTTTCGTCGAATACATACGGTTTCGAGTGGTATCGCCACAGATTTCAGAGAACAGGCGTTTATCGTGGCACACTATCGAACACTTAGTTCCAGATAGAACAATTAGTTTAAAATGGAACTATGTTTCGCATCTGGAGTTTAATCTACCACAAGGTCGACACTTATTTTCGTCGAACACATACGGTTTCGAGTGGTATCGCCACAGATTTCAGAGAACAGGCGTTTATCGTGGCACACTGTCGAACACTTAGTTCCAGATAGAACAATTAGTTTTGAATGGAACTAAGTTTCGCATCCGGAGTTTCCTCCCTCACAAGGTCAACCACTTAGTTTCGTCGAGCACATACGGTTTCGAGTGGCATCGCCACACATTTCAGAGGACAGGCGCTTCTCCTGGCACAGTATCGAACACATGGTTTCAGATAGAAAAATTGGTTTAAAATGGGACTAAGTTTCGCATCTGGAGTTTCTTCCCTCACAAGGCGACCACTTAGTTTCGTCCAACACATACGGTTTCGTGTGGCATCGCCACAGATTTCAAAGAACTGGCGTTTATCGTGGCACACTATCGAACACTTAGTTTCAGATAGAACAATTAGATTAAAAATGGAACTATGTTTCGCATCCGGGGTTTCCTCCCTCACAAGGTCAACCACTTAGTTTCGTCGAACACATACGGTTTCGAGTGGCATCGCCACACATTTCAGAGGACAGGCGCTTCTCCTGGCACAGTATCGAACACATAGTTTCAGATAGAACAATTAGTTTTGAATGGAACTATGTTTCGCATCCGGAGTTTCCTCCCTCACAAGGTCAACAAATTAGTTTCGTCGAACACATATGGTTTCGAGTGGCATCGCCACACATTTCAGAGGACAGGCGCTTCTCCTGGCACAGTATCGAACACATGGTTTCAGATAGAACAATTGGTTTAAAATGGGACTAAGTTTCGCATCTGGAGTTTCTTCCCTCACAAGCCGACCACTTATTTTCGTCGAACACATACGGTTTCGAGTAGCATCGCCACAGATTTCAGAGAACAGGCGCCTCTCCTGGCACAGTATCGAACACTTAGTTTCAGATAGAACAATTAGTTTAAAATGGAAGTAAGTTTCGGATCTGCAGTTTCCTCTCCCACAAGGTCGACCACTTAGTTTCGTCGAACACATACGGTTTCGATTAGCATCGCGACAGATTTCAGAGAACAGGCGCTTCTCCTGGCACAGTACCGAACATTTAGTTCCAGATAGAACAATTAGTTTAAAATGGAACTATGTTTCGCATCTGGAGTTTAATCTACCACAAGGTCGACACTTATTTTCGTCGAACACATACGTTTTCGAGTGGCATCGCCACAGATTTCAGAGAACAGGCGTTTATCGTGGCACACTGTCGAACACTTAGTTCCAGATAGAACAATTAGTTTTGAATGGAACTAAGTTTCGCATCCGGAGTTTCCTCCCTCACAAGGTCAACCACTTAGTTTCGTCGAGCACATACGGTTTCGAGTGGCATCGCCACACATTTCAGAGGACAGGCGCTTCTCCTGGCACAGTATCGAACACATGGTTTCAGATAGAAAAATTGGTTTAAAATGGGACTAAGTTTCGCATCTGGAGTTTCTTCCCTCACAAGGCGACCACTTAGTTTCGTCCAACACATACGGTTTCGTGTGGCATCGCCACAGATTTCAAAGAACAGGCGTTTATCGTGGCACACTATCGAACACTTAGTTCCAGATAGAACAATTAGATTAAAAATGGAACTATGTTTCGCATCCGGGGTTTCCTCCCTCACAAGGTCAACCACTTAGTTTCGTCGAACACATACGGTTTCGAGTGGCATCGCCACACATTTCAGAGGACAGGCGCTTCTCCTGGCACAGTATCGAACACATGGTTTCAGATCGAACAATTGGTTTAAAATGGGACTAAGTTTCGCATCTGGAGTTTCTTCCCTCACAAGGCGACCACTTAGTTTCGTCGAATACATACGGTTTCGAGTGGTATCGCCACAGATTTCAGAGAACAGGCGTTTATCGTGGCACACTATCGAACACTTAGTTCCAGATAGAACAATTAGTTTTGAATGGAACTAAGTTTCGCATCCGGAGTTTCCTCCCTCACAAGGTCAACCACTTAGTTTCGTCGAGCACATACGGTTTCGAGTGGCATCGCCACACATTTCAGAGGACAGGCGCTTCTCCTGGCACAGTATCGAACACATGGTTTCAGATAGAACAATTGGTTTAAAATGGGACTAAGTTTCGCATCTGGAGTTTCTTCCCTCACAAGGCGACCACTTAGTTTCGTCGAATACATACGGTTTCGAGTGGTATCGCCACAGATTTCAGAGAACAGGCGTTTATCGTGGCACACTATCGAACACTTAGTTCCAGATAGAACAATTAGTTTAAAATGGAACTATGTTTCGCATCTGGAGTTTAATCTACCACAAGGTCGACACTTATTTTCGTCGAACACATACGTTTTCGAGTGGCATCGCCACAGATTTCAGAGAACAGGCGTTTATCGTGGCACACTGTCGAACACTTAGTTCCAGATAGAACAATTAGTTTTGAATGGAACTAAGTTTCGCATCCGGAGTTTCCTCCCTCACAAGGTCAACCACTTAGTTTCGTCGAGCACATACGGTTTCGAGTGGCATCGCCACACATTTCAGAGGACAGGCGCTTCTCCTGGCACAGTATCGAACACATGGTTTCAGATAGAAAAATTGGTTTAAAATGGGACTAAGTTTCGCATCTGGAGTTTCTTCCCTCACAAGGCGACCACTTAGTTTCGTCCAACACATACGGTTTCGTGTGGCATCGCCACAGATTTCAAAGAACAGGCGTTTATCGTGGCACACAATCGAACACTTAGTTCCAGATAGAACAATTAGATTAAAAATGGAACTATGTTTCGCATCCGGGGTTTCCTCCCTCACAAGGTCAACCACTTAGTTTCGTCGAACACATACGGTTTCGAGTGGCATCGCCACACATTTCAGAGGACAGGCGCTTCTCCTGGCACAGTATCGAACACATGGTTTCAGATAGAACAATTGGTTTAAAATGGGACTAAGTTTCGCATCTGGAGTTTCTTCCCTCACAAGGCGACCACTTAGTTTCGTCGAATACATACGGTTTCGAGTGGTATCGCCACAGATTTCAGAGAACAGGCGTTTATCGTGGCACACTATCGAACACTTAGTTCCAGATAGAACAATTAGTTTTGAATGGAACTAAGTTTCGCATCCGGAGTTTCCTCCCTCACAAGGTCAACCACTTAGTTTCGTCGAGCACATACGGTTTCGAGTGGCATCGCCACACATTTCAGAGGACAGGCGCTTCTCCTGGCACAGTATCGAACACATGGTTTCAGATAGAACAATTGGTTTAAAATGGGACTAAGTTTCGCATCTGGAGTTTCTTCCCTCACAAGGCGACCACTTAGTTTCGCCCAACACATACGGTTTCGTGTGGCATCGCCACAGATTGCAAAGAACAGGCGTTTATCGTGGCACACTATCGAACACTTAGTTCCAGATAGAACAATTAGTTTAAAAATGGAACTATGTTTCGCATCCGGGGTTTCCTCCCTCACAAGGTCAACCACTTAGTTTCGTCGAACACATACGGTTTCGAGTGGCATCGCCACACATTTCAGAGGACAGGCGCTTCTCCTGGCACAGTATCGAACACATGGTTTCAGATAGAACAATTGGTTTAAAATGGGACTAAGTTTCGCATCTGGAGTTTCTTCCCTCACAAGGCGACCACTTCGTTTCGTCGAACACATACGGTTTCGAGTAGCATCGCCACAGATTTCAGAGAACAGGCGCTTCTCCTGGCACAGTGTCGAACACTTTGTTTCAGATAGAGCAATTAGTTTAAAGTGGAACTAAGTTTCGCACCTGGAGTTTCCCCTCCAACAAGGTCGATCACTTAGTTTCGTCGAACACATACGGTTTCGAGTAGCATCGCCACAGATTTCAGAGAACAGGCGCTTCTCCTGGCACAGTGTCGGACACTTAGTTTCAGATAGAACAATTAGTTTAAAATGGAACTATGTTTCGCTTCTGGAGTTTCCTCTCTCAGAAGGTCGACCACTTAGTTTCGTCGAACACATACGGTTTCGAATAGCAACGCCACAGGTTTCAGAGAACAGGCGCTTCTCCTGGCACAGTATCGAACACATGGTTTCAGATAGAACAATTGGTTTAAAATGGGACTAAGTTTCGCATCTGGAGTTTCTTCCCTCACAAGGCGACCACTTAGTTTCGTCCGACACATACGGTTTCGTGTGGCATCGCCACAGATTTCAAAGAACAGGCGTTTATCGTGGCACACTATCGAATACTTAGTTCCAGATAGAACAATTAGTTTAAAAATGGAACTATGTTTCGCATCCGGAGTTTCCTCCCTCACAAGGTCAACCACTTAGTTTCGTCGAACACATACGGTTTCGAGTAGCATCGCCACAGATTTCAGAGAACAGGCGCTTCTCCTGGCACAGTGTCGAACACTTTGTTTCAGATAGAGCAATTAGTTTAAAGTGGAACTAAGTTTCGCACCTGGAGTTTCCCCTCCAACAAGGTCGATCACTTAGTTTCGTCGAACACATACGGTTTCGAGTAGCATCGCCACAGATTTCAGAGAACAGGCGCTTCTCCTGGCACAGTGTCGGACACTTAGTTTCAGATAGAACAATTAGTTTAAAATGGAACTATGTTTCGCTTCTGGAGTTTCCTCTCTCAGAAGGTCGACCACTTAGTTTCGTCGAACACATACGGTTTCGAATAGCAACGCCACAGGTTTCAGAGAACAGGCGCTTCTACAGGCACTGTATCGAACAGTTAGTATCAGATAGAACAATTACTTTAAAATGGAACTAAGCTTCGCATTTGGAGTTTCCTCTCTCACAAGGTCGACCACTTAGTTTCGTCGAAAACAGACGGTTTCGAGTGGCATCGCCACACATTTCAGAGGACAGGCGCTTCTCCTGGCACAGTATCGAACACATGGTTTCAGATAGAAAAATTGGTTTAAAATGGGACTAAGTTTCGCATCTGGAGTTTCTTCCCTCACAAGGCGACCACTTAGTTTCGTCCAACACATACGGTTTCGTGTGGCATCGCCACAGATTTCAAAGAACAGGCGTTTATCGTGGCACACAATCGAACACTTAGTTCCAGATAGAACAATTAGATTAAAAATGGAACTATGTTTCGCATCCGGGGTTTCCTCCCTCACAAGGTCAACCACTTAGTTTCGTCGAACACATACGGTTTCGAGTGGCATCGCCACACATTTCAGAGGACAGGCGCTTCTCCTGGCACAGTATCGAACACATGGTTTCAGATAGAACAATTGGTTTAAAATGGGACTAAGTTTCGCATCTGGAGTTTCTTCCCTCACAAGGCGACCACTTAGTTTCGTCGAATACATACGGTTTCGAGTGGTATCGCCACAGATTTCAGAGAACAGGCGTTTATCGTGGCACACTATCGAACACTTAGTTCCAGATAGAACAATTAGTTTTGAATGGAACTAAGTTTCGCATCCGGAGTTTCCTCCCTCACAAGGTCAACCACTTAGTTTCGTCGAGCACATACGGTTTCGAGTGGCATCGCCACACATTTCAGAGGACAGGCGCTTCTCCTGGCACAGTATCGAACACATGGTTTCAGATAGAACAATTGGTTTAAAATGGGACTAAGTTTCGCATCTGGAGTTTCTTCCCTCACAAGGCGACCACTTAGTTTCGCCCAACACATACGGTTTCGTGTGGCATCGCCACAGATTGCAAAGAACAGGCGTTTATCGTGGCACACTATCGAACACTTAGTTCCAGATAGAACAATTAGTTTAAAAATGGAACTATGTTTCGCATCCGGGGTTTCCTCCCTCACAAGGTCAACCACTTAGTTTCGTCGAACACATACGGTTTCGAGTGGCATCGCCACACATTTCAGAGGACAGGCGCTTCTCCTGGCACAGTATCGAACACATGGTTTCAGATAGAACAATTGGTTTAAAATGGGACTAAGTTTCGCATCTGGAGTTTCTTCCCTCACAAGGCGACCACTTCGTTTCGTCGAACACATACGGTTTCGAGTAGCATCGCCACAGATTTCAGAGAACAGGCGCTTCTCCTGGCACAGTGTCGAACACTTTGTTTCAGATAGAGCAATTAGTTTAAAGTGGAACTAAGTTTCGCACCTGGAGTTTCCCCTCCAACAAGGTCGATCACTTAGTTTCGTCGAACACATACGGTTTCGAGTAGCATCGCCACTGATTTCAGAGAACAGGCGCTTCGCCTGGCACAGTATCGAACACTTTCAGATAGAACAATTAGTTTAAAATGGAACTAAGTTCCGCATCTGGAGTTTCCTCTCTCACAAGGTCGACCATTTAGATTCGTCGAACACATACGGGTTCGAGTAGCATCGCCACTGATTTCAGAGAACAGGCGCTTCTCCTGGCACAGTATCGAACACTTTCAGATAGAACAATTAGTTTAAAATGGAACTAAGTGTCGCATCTGGAGTTTCCTCTCTCACAAGGTCGGCCACTTAGTATCGTCGAACACATACGGGTTCGAGTAGCATCGCCACTGATTTCAGAGAACAGGCGCTTCTCCTGGCACAGTATCGAACACTTTCAAATAGAACAATTAGTTTAAAATGGAACTAAGTTCCGCATCTGGAGTTTCCTCTCTCACAAGGTCGGCCACTTAGTTTCGTCGAAGACATACGGTTTCGAGTGGCATCGCCACAGATTTCAGAGAACAGGCGCTTCTCCTGGCACTTTATCGAACACTTAGTTTCAGATGGAACAATTAGTTTAAAATGGAACTAAGTTTCGCATCTGGAGTTTCCTCTCTCACAATGTCGACCCTTTAGATTCATCGAACACATACGGTTTCGAGTGGCATCGCCACATATTTCAGAGAACAGGCGCTTCTCCAGGCACAGTATCGAACCCTTAGTTTCAGATGGAACATTTGGTTTAAAATGGAACTAAGTTTCTCCTCTGAAGTTTCCTCTCGCACAAGGTCGGCCACTTAGTTACGTGGAACACATACGTGTTCGAGTAGCATCGCCACTGATTTCAGAGAACAGGCGCTTCTCTGGCACAGTATCGAACACTTTCAGATAGAACAATTAGTTCAAAATGGAACTAAGTTCCGCATCTGGAGTTTCCTCTCTCAGCAGGTCGACCACTTAGTTTCGTCGAACACATACGGTTTCGAGTAGCATCGCCACAGGTTTCACAGAACGGCCGCTTCTCCTGGCACATTATCGAACACTTAGTTTCAGATAGAACAATTAGTTTAAAATGGCCCTAAGTTTCGCGTCTGGAGTTTCCTCCCTCACAAGGTCGACCACTCAGTTTCGTCGAACACATACCGTTTCGAGTATCATCGCGACAGATTTCAGAGAACAGGTGCTTCTCCTGGCACAGTATCGAACACTTATTTTCAGATAGAACAATTAGTTTAAAATGGAACTGAGTTTCGCATTTGGAGTTTCCTCTCTCACAAGGTCGACCATTTAGATTCGTCGAACACATACGGTTTCGAGTAGCATCGCCACTGATTTCAGAGAACAGGCGCTTCGCCTGGCACAGTATCGACCACTTTCAGATAGAACAATTAGTTTAAAATGGAACTATGTTTCGCATCTGGAGTTTCCTCTCTCACAAGGTCGGCTACTTAGTTTCGTCGAACACATACGGTTTCGAGTGGCATCGGCACAGATTTCAGAGAACAGGCGCTTCTCCTGGCACAGTATCGAACACTTAGTTTCGGACGGAAAATTTGGTTTAAAGTGGAACTAAGTTTCGCATCTGGAGTTTCCTCTCTCACAAGGTCCACCATTTAGATTCGTCGAACACATTCGGTTTCGAGTGGCATCGCCACAGATTTCAGAGAACAGGCGCTTCTCCTGGCACATTATCGAACACTTAGTTTCAGATGGAATAATTAGTATAAAATGGAACTAAGTTCCGCATCTGGAGTTTCCTCTCTCACAAGGTCATCCACTTAGTTTCGTCGAACACATACGGGTTCGAGTAGCATCGCCACTGATTTCAGAGAACAGGCGCTTCTCCTGGCACAGTATCGAACACTTTCAGATAGAACAATTAGTTTAAAATGGAACTAGGTTCCGCATCTGGAGTTTCCTCTCTCACAAGGTCGACCACTTAGTTTCGTCGAACACATACGTTTTCGATTCGCATCGCCACAGATTTCAGAGAACAGGCGCTACTCCTGGCACAGTATCGAACACTTGGTTTCAGATAGAACTATTAGTTTAAAATGGAATTTAGTTTCGCATCTGGAGATTCCTCTCTCACAAGGTCGACCACTTACTTTCGTCGAACACATTCGGTTTCGAGTAGCAACGCCACAGGTTTCAGAGAACAGGCGCTTCTACTGGCACAGTATCGAAAACTTAGTTTCAGATAGAACAATTAGTTTTAAATTGAACCAAGTTTCGCTTCTGGAGTTTCCTCTCTCACAAGGTCGACCACTTAGTTTCGTCGAACACATACTGTTTCGAGTGGCATCGCCACAGATTTCAGAGAAGAGGCGCTTCTCCTGGCACAGTATCGAGCACTTAGTATCAGATAGAACCATTAGTTTAAAATGGAACTAAGCTTCGCATCTGGAGTTTCCTCTCTCACAAGGTCGACCATTTAGATTCGTCGAACACATACGGTTTCGAGTGGCGTCGCCACAGATTTCAGAGAACAGGCGCTTCTCCTGGCACAGTATCGAACACTTAGTTTCAGATGGAACATTTGGTTTAAAATGGAACTAAGTTTCGCATCTGAAGTTTCCTCTCGCACAAGGTCGGCCACTTAGTTTCGTCGAACACATACGGTTTCGAGTGGCATCGCCACAGATTTTAGCGAACAGGCGCATCTCCTGGCACATTATCGAAAACTTAGTTTCAGATAGAACAATTAGTTTTAAATGGAACCAAGTTTCGCTTCTGGAGTTTCCTCTCTCACAAGGTCGACCACTTAGTTTCGTCGAACACATACTGTTGCGAGTGGCATCGCCACAGATTTCAGAGAAGAGGCGCTTCTCCTGGCACAGCATCGAGCACTTAGTATCAGATAGAACCATTAGTTTAAAATGGAACTAAGCTTCGCATCTGGAGTTTCCTCTCTCACAAGGTCGGCCACTTAGTTTCGTCGAACACACACGGTTTCGAGTGGCATCGCCACAGATTTCAGAGAACAGGCGTTTCTCCTGGCACAGTATCGAACACTTAGTTTCAGATGGAACATTTAGTTTAAAATTGAACTATGTTTCGCATTTGGAGTTTCATCTCTCACAAGGTCTACCACTTAGTTTCGTCGAACACATACGGTTTCGAGTGGCATCGCCACAGATTTTAGCGAACAGGCGCATCTCCTGGCACATTATCGAAAACTTAGTTTCAGATAGAACAATTGGTTTAAAATGGAGCTATGTTTTGCATCTGGATTTTCATCTCTCACAAGGTCGACGACTTAATTGCGACGAACACATACGGTTTCGAGTGGCATCGCCACAGATTTCAGAGAACAGGCGCTTTTCCTGGCACAGTATCGAGCACTTAGTTTCAGATAGAACAATTCGTTTAAAATGGAAATACGTTTCGCATCTGGAGTTTCCTCTCTCACAAGGTCGACCATTTAGATTCGTCGAACACATACGGTTTCGAGTGGCATCGCCACAGATTTCAGAGAATAGGCGCTTCTCCTGGCACAGTATCGAACACTTAGTTACAGATGGAACATCTGGTTTAAAATGGAACTAAGTTTCGCATCTGAAGTTTCCCCTCTCACAAGGTGGACCACTTAGTTTCATCGAACATATACGGTTTCGAGTAGCATCGCCACTGATTTCAGAGATCAGGCGCCTCTCCTAGCACAGTATCGAACACTTAGTATCAGATAGAACAATTACTTTAAAATGGAACTAAGCTTCGCATCTCGAGATTCCTCTCTGACAAGGTGGACCACTTAGTTTCATTGAACATATACGGTTTCGAGTAGCATCGCCACTGATTTCAGAGATCAGGCGCTTCTCCTGGCACAGTATCGACCACTTAGTTTCAGATAGAACAATTTGTTTAAAAGGGACCTAAGTTTCGCATCTGGAGTTTCCTCTCTCACAAGGTCGACCATTTAGATTCGTCGAACACATACGGTTTCGAGTGGCGTCGCCACAGATTTCAGAGAACAGGCGCTTCTCCTGGCACAGTATCGAACACTTAGTTTCAGATGGAACATTTGGTTTAAAATGGAACTAAGTTTCGCATCTGAAGTTTCCTCTCGCACAAGGTCGGCCACTTAGTTTCGTCGAACACACACGGTTTCGAGTGGCATCGCCACAGATTTCGGAGAACAGGCGCTTCTCCTGGCACAGAATCGAACACTTAGTTTCAGATAGAACAATTAGTTTAAAATGGAACTAAGTTTCGCATCCGGAGTTTCCTCTCTCAGAAGGTCGACCACTTAGTTTCGTCGAACACATACGGTTTCGAGTAGCATCGCCACAGATTTCAGAGAACAGGCGCCTCTCCTGGCCCAGTATCGAACACTTAGTTTCAGATAGAACAATTAGTTTAAAATGGAACTAAGTTTCGCATTTGCAGTTTCCTCGCTCACAAGGTCGACCACTTAGTTTCGTCGAACACATACCCTCTCGAGTAGCATCGCGACAGATTTCCGAGAACAGGCGCTTCTCCTGCCACAGTATCGAACACTTAGTTTCAGATAGAACAATTAGTTTAAAATGGCACTAAGTTTCGCATCTGGAGTTTCCTCTCTCATACGGTCTACCACTTACTTTCGTCGAACACATTCGGCTTCGAGTAGCAACGCCACAGGTTTCAGAGAACAGGCGCTTCTCCTGGCATAGTATCGAACACTTAGTTTCAGATAGAACAATTACTTTAAAATGGAACTAAGTTCCGAATCTGGATTTTCCTCTCTCACCATGTCGACAACTTAGTTTCGTCGAACACATACGGTTTGGAGTAGCATCGCCAGAGATTTCAGAGAACAGGCGCTTCTCCTGGCACAGTATCGAACACTTAGCTTCAGATAGAACAATTAGTTTAAAATGGAAATTAGTTTCACACCTGGAGCTTGCTCTCTCACAAGGTCGATCATTTAGATTCGTCGAGCACATACGGTTTCGAGTATCATCGCCACAGATTTCAGAGTACAGACGCTTTTCCTGGCACAGTATCGAGCACTTAGTTTCAGATAGAACAATTCGTTTAAAATGGAAATACGTTTCGCATCTGGAGTTTCTTCTCTCACAAGGCGACCATTTAGATTCGTCGAACACACACGGTTTCGAGTGGCATCGCCACAGATTTCAGAGAACAGGCGCTTCTCCTGGCACAGTCTCGAACACTTAGTTACAGATAGAACACTTAGTTTAAAATGGAACTGTGTTTGGTATTTGGAGTTTCCTCTCTCACAAGGTGGACCACTCAGTTTCGTCAAACACATACGGTTTCGAGTGGCATCGCCACAGATTTCGGAGAACAGGCGCTTCTCCTGGCACAGTATCGAACACTTAGCTTCAGATAGAACAATTAGTTTAAAATGGAACTAAGTTTCGCATCCGGAGTTTCCTCTCTCAGAAGGTCGACCACTTAGTTTCGTCAAGCACATACGGTTTCGAGTAGCATCGCCACAGATTTCAGAGAACAGGCGCCTCTCCTGGTCCAGTATCGAACACTTAGTTTCAGATAGAACAATTAGTTTAAAATGGAACTAAGTTTTGCATTTGCAGTTTCCTCGCTCACAAGGTCGACCACTTACTTTCGTCGAACACATACCCTCTCGAGTAGCATCGCGACAGATTTCCGAGAACAGGCGCTTCTCCTGCCACAGTATCGAACACTTAGTTTCAGATAGAACAATTAGTTTAAAATGGCACTAAGTTTCGCGTCTGGAGTTTCCTCTCTCACACGGTCGACCATTTAGATTCGTCGAACACACACGGTTTCGAGTGGCATCGCCACAGATTTCAGAGAACAGGCGCTTCTCCTGGCACAGTCTCGAACACTTAGTTACAGATAGAACACTTATTTTAAAATGGAACTGTCTTTGGTATTTGGAGTTTCCTCTCTCACAAGGTGGACCACTCAGTTTCGTCAAACACATACGGTTTCGAGTGGCATCGCCACAGATTTCGGAGAACAGGCGCTTCTCCTGGCACAGTATCGAACACTTAGCTTCAGATAGAACAATTAGTTTAAAATGGAACTAAGTTTCGCATCCGGAGTTTCCTCTCTCAGAAGGTCGACCACTTAGTTTCGTCAAGCACATACGGTTTCGAGTAGCATCGCCACAGATTTCAGAGAACAGGCGCCTCTCCTGGTCCAGTATCGAACACTTAGTTTCAGATAGAACAATTAGTTTAAAATGGAACTAAGTTTCGAATTTGCAGTTTCCTCGCTCACAAGGTCGACCACTTAGTTTCGTCGAACACATACCCTCTCGAGTAGCATCGCGACAGATTTCCGAGAACAGGCGCTTCTCCTGCCACAGTATCGAACACTTAGTTTCAGATAGAACAATTAGTTTAAAATGGCACTAAGTTTCGCGTCTGGAGTTTCCTCTCTCACACGGTCTACCACTTACTTTCGTCGAACACATTCGGCTTCGAGTAGCAACGCCACAGGTTTCAGAGAACAGGCGCTTCTCCTGGCACAGTATCGAACACTTAGTTTCAGATAGAACAATTACTTTAAAATGGAACTAAGTTTCGCATCCGGAGTTTCCTCTCTCAGAAGGTCGACCACTTAGTTTCGTCGAACACATACGGTTTGGAGTAGCATCGCCAGAGATTTCGGAGAACAGGCGCTTCTCCTGGCACAGTATCGAACACTTAGTTTCAGATAGAACAATTAGTTTAAAATGGAACTAAGTTTCGCATCCGGAGTTTCCTCTCTCAGAAGGTCGACCACTTAGTTTCGTCGAACACATACGGTTTCGAGTAGCATCGCCACAGATTTCAGAGAACAGGCGCCTCTCCTGGCCCAGTATCGAACACTTAGTTTCAGATAGAACAATTAGTTTAAAATGGAACTAAGTTTCGCATTTGCAGTTTCCTCGCTCACAAGGTCGACCACTTAGTTTCGTCGAACACATACCCTCTCGAGTAGCATCGCGACAGATTTCCGAGAACAGGCGCTTCTCCTGCCACAGTATCGAACACTTAGTTTCAGATAGAACAATTAGTTTAAAATGGAACTAAGTTTCGCATCCGGAGTTTCCTCTCTCAGAAGGTCGACCACTTACTTTCGTCGAACACATTCGGCTTCGAGTAGCAACGCCACAGGTTTCAGAGAACAGGCGCTTCTCCTGGCACAGTATCGAACACTTAGTTTCAGATAGAACAATTACTTTAAAATGGAACTAAGTTCCGAATCTGGAGTTTCCTCTCTCACCATGTCGACAACTTAGTTTCGTCGAACACATACGGTTTGGAGTAGCATCGCCAGAGATTTCAGAGAACAGGCGCTTCTCCTGGCACAGTATCGAACACTTAGCTTCAGATAGAACAATTAGTTTAAAATGGAACTAAGTTTCGCATCCGGAGTTTCCTCTCTCAGAAGGTCGACCACTTAGTTTCGTCGAACACATACGGTTTCGAGTAGCATCGCCACAGATTTCAGAGAACATGCGCTTCTCCTGGCACAGTATCGAACACTTAGTTTCAGATAGAACAATTACTTTAAAATGGAACTAAGTTCCGAATCTGGAGTTTCCTCTCTCACCATGTCGACAACTTAGTTTCGTCGAACACATACGGTTTGGAGTAGCATCGAAAGAGATTTCAGAGAACAGGCGCTTCTCCTGGCACAGTATCGAACACTTAGCTTCAGATAGAACAATTAGTTTAAAATGGAACTAAGTTTCGCATCCGGAGTTTCCTCTCTCAGAAGGTCGACCACTTAGTTTCGTCGAACACATACGGTTTCGAGTAGCATCGCCACAGATTTCAGAGAACATGCGCTTCTCCTGGCACAGTATCGAACACTTAGTTTCAGATAGAACAATTAGTTTAAAATGGAACTAAGTTTCGCATCCGGAGTTTCCTCTCTCAGAAGGTCGACCACTTAGTTTCGTCGAACACATACGGTTTCGAGTAGCATCGCCACAGATTTCAGAGAACAGGCGCCTCTCCTGGCCCAGTATCGAACACTTAGTTTCAGATAGAACAATTAGTTTAAAATGGAACTAAGTTTCGCATTTGCAGTTTCCTCGCTCACAAGGTCGACCACTTAGTTTCGTCGAACACATACCCTCTCGAGTAGCATCGCGACAGATTTCCGAGAACAGGCGCTTCTCCTGCCACAGTATCGAACACTTAGTTTCAGATAGAACAATTAGTTTAAAATGGCACTAAGTTTCGCGTCTGGAGTTTCCTCTCTCACACGGTCTACCACTTACTTTCGTCGAACACATTCGGCTTCGAGTAGCAACGCCACAGGTTTCAGAGAACAGGCGCTTCTCCTGGCACAGTATCGAACACTTAGTTTCAGATAGAACAATTACTTTAAAATGGAACTAAGTTCCGCATCTGGAGTTTCCTCTCTCACCATGTCGACAACTTAGTTTCGTCGAACACATACGGTTTCGAGTAGCGTCGCCACAGATTTCAGAGAACATGCGCTTCTCCTGGCACAGTATCGAACACTTAGTTTCAGATAGAACAATTAGTTTAAAATGGAACTAAGTTTCGCATCCGGAGTTACCTCTCTCAGAAGGTCGACCACTTAGTTTCGTCGAACACATACGGTTTCGAGTAGCATCGCCACAGATTTCAGAGAACAGGCGCCTCTCCTGGCCCAGTATCGAACACTTAGTTTCAGATAGAACAATTAGTTTAAAATGGAACTAAGTTTCGCATTTGCAGTTTCCTCGCTCACAAGGTCGACCACTTAGTTTCGTCGAACACATACCCTCTCGAGTAGCATCGCGACAGATTTCCGAGAACAGGCGCTTCTCCTGCCACAGTATCGAACACTTAGTTTCAGATAGAACAATTAGTTTAAAATGGCACTAAGTTTCGCGTCTGGAGTTTCCTCTCTCACACGGTCTACCACTTACTTTCGTCGAACACATTCGGCTTCGAGTAGCAACGCCACAGGTTTCAGAGAACAGGCGCTTCTCCTGGCACAGTATCGAACACTTAGTTTCAGATAGAACAATTACTTTAAAATGGAACTAAGTTCCGCATCTGGAGTTTCCTCTCTCACCATGTCGACAACTTAGTTTCGCCGAACACATACGGTTTCAAGGGGCATCGGCACAGATTTCACTGAACAGGCGCTTCTACTGGCAGAGTATCGAATACTTAGTTTCAGATAGAACATTTAGTTTAAAATGGAAATATGTTTCGCACATGGAGTTTCCTCCCTCACAAGGTCGACCACTTAGTTTCGTCGAACACATACGGTTTCGAGTAGCATCGCCACAGATTTCAGAGAACAGGCGCTTCTCTTGGCACAGTATCGAACACTTAGTTTCAGATAGAACATTTAGTTTAAAATGGAAATATGTTTCGCATTTGGAGTTTAATCCCGCACAAGGTCGACCACTTAGTTACGTCGAACACATACGGTTTCGAGTAGCATCGCCACATATTTCAGAGAACAGGCGCTTCTCCTGGCACAGTGTCGAACACTTAGTTTCAGATAGAACAATTAGTTTAAAATGGAACTAATTTTCGCATCTGGAGTTCCTCTCTCACAAGGTCGACAACTTAGTTTCGTCAAACACATACGGTTTCGCGTGGCATCGCCACAGATTTCAGAGAACAGGCGCTTCTCCTGGCACAGTGTCGAACACTTAGTTTCAGATAGAACAATTAGTTTAAAATGGAACTAATTTTCGCATCTGGAGTTCCTCTCTCACAAGGTCGACAACTTAGTTTCGTCAAACACATACGGTTTCGAGTGGCATCGCCACAGATTTCAGAAAACAGGCGCTTCTCCTGGCACAGTAACGAACACTTAGTTTCAGATAGAACAATTAGTTTAAAATGGAACTAAGCTTCGCATCTGGAGTTTCCTCTCCCACAAGGTCGACCACTTAGTTTCCTCGAACACATACGGTTTCGAGTAGCATCGCCACAGATTTCAGAGAACAGGCGCTTCTCCTGGCACAGTATCGAGCACGTAGTTTCAGATAGAACAATTAGTTTAAAATGGAACTAAGCTTCGCATCTGGAGTTTCCTCTCTCACAAGGTCGACAACTTAGTTTCCTCGAACACATACGGTTTCGAGTAGCATCGCCACAGATTTCAGAGAACAGGCGCTTCTCCTGGCACAGTATCGAACACTTAGTTTCAGATAGAACATTTAGTTTAAAATGGAAATATGTTTCGCATTTGGAGTTTCTTCCCTCACAAGGTCGACCACTTAGTTACGTCGAACACATACGGTTTCGAGGGGCATCGGCACAGATTTCACTGAACAGGCGCTTCTACTGGCAGAGTATCGAATACTTAGTTTCAGATAGAACATTTAGTTTAAAATGGAAATATGTTTCGCACATGGAGTTTCCTCCCTCACAAGGTCGACCACTTAGTTTCGTCGAACACATACGGTTTCGCGTGGCATCGCCACAGATTTCAGAGAACAGGCGCTTCTACTGGCACAGTGTCGAACACTTAGTTTCAGATAGAACAATTAGTTTAAAATGGAACTAATTTTCGCATCTGGAGTTCCTCTCTCACAAGGTCGACAACTTAGTTTCGTCAAACACATACGGTTTCGCGTGGCATCGCCACAGATTTCAGAGAACAGGCGTTTCTCCTGGCACAGTATCGAACACTTAGTTTCAGATAGAACATTTAGTTTAAAATGGAAATATGTTTCGCATTTGGAGTTTCTTCCCTCACAAGGTCGACCACTTAGTTACGTCGAACACATACGGTTTCGAGTAGCATCGGCACATATTTCAGAGAACAGGCGCTTCTCCTGGCACAGTGTCGAACACTTAGTTTCAGATAGAACAATTAGTTTAAAATGGAACTAATTTTCGCATCTGGAGTTCCTCTCTCACAAGGTCGACAACTTAGTTTCGTCAAACACATACGGTTTCGCGTGGCATCGCCACAGATTTCAGAGAACAGGCGCTTCTCCTGGCATAGTGTCGAACACTTAGTTTCAGATAGAACAATTAGTTTAAAATGGAACTAATTTTCGCATCTGGAGTTCCTCTCTCACAAGGTCGACAACTTAGTTTCGTCAAACACATACGGTTTCGCGTGGCATCGCCACAGATTTCAGAGAACAGGCGTTTCTCCTGGCACAGTGTCGAACACTTAGTTTCAGATAGAACAATTAGTTTAAAATGGAACTAATTTTCGCATCTGGAGTTCCTCTCTCACAAGGTCGACAACTTAGTTTCGTCAAACACATACGGTTTCGAGTGGCATCGCCACAGATTTCAGAGAACAGGCGCTTCTCCTGGCACAGTAACGAACACTTAGTTTCAGATAGAACAATTAGTTTAAAATGGAACTAAGCTTCGCATCTGGAGTTTCCTCTCCCACAAGGTCGACCACTTAGTTTCCTCGAACACATACGGTTTCGAGTAGCATCGCCACAGATTTCAGAGAACAGGCGCTTCTCCTGGCACAGTATCGAGCACGTAGTTTCAGATAGAACAATTAGTTTAAAATGGAACTAAGCTTCGCATCTGGAGTTTCCTCTCCCACAAGGTCGGCCACTTAGTTTCCTCGAACACATACGGTTTCGAGTAGCATCGCCACAGATTTCAGAGAACAGGCGCTTCTCCTGGCACAGTATCGAACACTTAGTTTCAGATAGAACATTTAGTTTAAAATGGAAATATGTTTCGCATTTGGAGTTTCTTCCCTCACAAGGTCGACCACTTAGTTACGTCGAACACATACGGTTTCGAGTAGCATCGCCACATATTTCAGAGAACAGGCGCTCCTCCTGGCACAGTGTCGAACACTTAGTTTCAGATAGAACAATTAGTTTAAAATGGAACTAATTTTCGCATCTGGAGTTCCTCTCTCACAAGGTCGACAACTTAGTTTCGTCAAACACATACGGTTTCGAGTGGCATCGCCACAGATTTCAGAGAACAGGCGCTTCTCCTGGCACAGTGTCGAACACTTAGTTTCAGATAGAACAATTAGTTTAAAATGGAACTAATTTTCGCATCTGGAGTTCCTCTCTCACAAGGTCGACAACTTAGTTTCGTCAAACACATACGGTTTCGAGTGGCATCGCCACAGATTTCAGAGAACAGGCGCTTCTCCTGGCACAGTGTCGAACACTTAGTTTCAGATAGAACAATTAGTTTAAAATGGAACTAATTTTCGCATCTGGAGTTCCTCTCTCACAAGGTCGACAACTTAGTTTCGTTAAATATATACGGTTTCGAGTAGCAACGCCACAGGTTTCAGAGAACAGGCGTTTCTACTGGCAGATTATCGGACACTTAGTTTCAGATAGAACAATTAGTTTAAAATGGAACTAAGCTTCGCATCTGGAGTTTCCTCTCCCACAAGGTCGACCACTTAGTTTCCTCGAACACATACGGTTTCGAGTAGCATCGCCACAGATTTCAGAGAACAGGCGCTTCTCCTGGCACAGTATCGAGCACGTAGTTTCAGATAGAACAATTAGTTTAAAATGGAACTAAGCTTCGCATCTGGAGTTTCCTCTCCCACAAGGTCGGCCACTTAGTTTCCTCGAACACATAAGGTTTCGAGGGGCATCGGCACAGATTTCACTGAACAGGCGCTTCTACTGGCAGAGTATCGAATACTTAGTTTCAGATAGAACATTTAGTTTAAAATGGAAATATGTTTCGCACATGGAGTTTCCTCCCTCACAAGGTCGGCCACTTACTTTCGTGGAACACATTCGGTTTCGAGTAGCATCGGCACAGATTTCAGAGAACAGGCGCTTCTCCTGGCACAGTATCGAACACTTAGTTTCAGAGAGAACAATTAGTTTAAAATGGAAATATGTTTCGCATTTGGAGTTTCCTCTCTCACAAGTTCGACCACTTAGTTTCGTCGAACACATACTGTGTCGAGTGGCAACGCCACAGATTTCAGAGAACAGGCGCTTCTCCTGGCACAGTATCGAACACATAGTTGCAGATAGAACAATTAGTTTAAAATGGAACTAAGTTTCGCATCTGGAGTGTCCTCTCTCACAAGATCAACCACTTAGTTTCATCGAACACATACGGTTTCGAGTAGCATCCCTACAGATTTCAGAGAACAGGCGCTTTTCCTGGCACAGTATCGAACACTTAGTTTCAGACAGAAAAATTAGTTTAAAATGGAACTATGTTTCGCATTTGGAGTTTCCTCTCTCGCAAGGTGGACCACTTAGTTTCGTCGAACACATACGGTTTCGAGTGGCATCGCCACACATTTCAGAGAACAGGCGCTTCTTCTGGCACAGTATCGAACACTTAGTTTCAGATAGAACAATTAGTTTAAAATGGAACTAAGTTTCGCATCCGGAGTTTCCTCTTCCACAAGGTCGACCACTTATTTTCGTCGAACACATACGGTTTGGAGTAGCATCGTCACAGTTTTCAGAGAACAGGCACTTCTCCTGGCACAGTATCGAAAACATAGTTGCACATAGAACAATTAGTTTAAAATGGAACTAAGTTTCGCATCTGGAGTTTCCTCTCTCACAATGTCGACCACTTAATTTCGTCGAACACATACTGTTTCGAGTGGCATCGCCACAGATTTCAGAGAACAGGCGCTTCTCCTGGCACAGTATCGAACACATAGTTGCAGATAGAACAATTAGTTTAAAATGGAACTAAGTTTCGCATCTGGAGTTTCCTCTCTCACAAGGTCGGCCACTTACTTTCGTGGAACACATTCGGTTTCGAGTAGCATCGCCACAGATTTCAGAGAACAGGCGCTTCTCCTGGCACAGTATCGAACACTTAGTTTCAGAGAGAACAATTAGTTTAAAATGGAAATATGTTTCGCATTTGGAGTTTCCTCTCTCACAAGTTCGACCACTTAGTTTCGTCGAACACATACGGTGTCGAGTGGCATCGCCACAGATTTCAGAGAACAGGCGCTTCTCCTGGCACAGTATCGAACACATAGTTGCAGATAGAACAATTAGTTTAAAATGGAACTAAGTTTCGCATCTGGAGTGTCCTCTCTCACAAGATCAACCACTTAGTTTCATCGAACACATACGGTTTCGTGTAGCATCCCCACAGATTTCAGAGAACAGGCGCTTCTCCTGGCACAGTATCGAACACTTAGTTTCAGAGAGAACAATTAGTTTAAAATGGTACTAAATTTCGCATCTGGAGTTTCCTCTCTCACATGGCGGCCGCTTAGTTTCGTCGAACACATACGGTTTCGAGTAGCATCGCCACTGATTTCAGAGAACAGGCGCTTCTCCTGGCACAGTATCGAACACTTAGTTTCAGATAGAACAATTAATTTAAAATGGAACTAAGTTTCGCATCCGGAGTTTCCTCTTCCACAAGGTCGACCACTTATTTTCGTCGAACACATACGGTTTGGAGTAGCATCGTCACAGTTTTCAGAGAACAGGCACTTCTCCTGGCACAGTATCGAACACATAGTTGCACATAGAACAATTAGTTTAAAATGGAACTAAGTTTCGCATCTGGAGTTTCCTCTCTCACAATGTCGACCACTTAATTTCGTCGAACACATACGGTTTCGAGTGGCATCGCCACAGATTTCAGAGAACAGGCGCTTCTCCTGGCACAGTATCGAACACATAGTTGCAGATAGAACAATTAGTTTAAAATGGAACTAAGTTTCGCATCTGGAGTTTCCTCTCTCACAAGGTCGGCCACTTACTTTCGTGGAACACATTCGGTTTCGAGTAGCATCGCCACAGATTTCAGAGAACAGGCGCTTCTCCTGGCACAGTATCGAACACTTCGTTTCAGATAGAACAATTAGTTTAAAATGGTACTAAATTTCGCATTTGGAGTTTCCTCTCTCGCAAGGTGGACCACTTAGTTTCGTCGAACACATACGGTTTCGAGTGGCATCGCCACACATTTCAGAGAACTGGCGCTTCTCCTGGCACAGTATCGAACACTTAGTTTCAGATAGAACAATTAGTTTAAAATGGAAATAAGTTTCGCATCTGGAGTTTCCTCTCTCACAAGGTCGGCCACTTACTTTCGTGGAACACATTCGGTTTCGAGTAGCATCGCCACAGATTTCAGAGAACAGGCGCTTCTCCTGGCACAGTATCGAACACTTCGTTTCAGATAGAACAATTAGTTTAAAATGGTACTAAATTTCGCATTTGGAGTTTCCTCTCTCGCAAGGTGGACCACTTAGTTTCGTCGAACACATACGGTTTCGAGTGGCATCGCCACACATTTCAGAGAACTGGCGCTTCTCCTGGCACAGTATCGAACACTTAGTTTCAGATAGAACAATTAGTTTAAAATGGTACTAAGTTTCGCATCTGGAGTTTCCTCTCTCACAAGGTCGACCACTTAGTTTCGTCGAACACATACGGTTTCGAGTAGCATCACCACTGATTTCAGAGAACAGGCGCTTCTCCTGGCACAGTATCGAACACTTAGTTTCAGATAGAACAATTAGTTTAAAATGGAACTAAGTTTCGCATCCGGAGTTTCCTCTTCCACAAGGTCGACCACTTATTTTCGTCGAACACATACGGTTTGGAGTGGCATCGCCACAGATTTCAGAGAACAGGCGCTTCTCCTGGCACAGTATCGAATACATAGTTGCAGATAGAAGAATTAGTTTAAATTGGAACTAAGTTTCACATCTGGAGTTTCCTCTCTCACAAGGTCGGCCACTTACTTTCATGGAACACATTCGGTTTCGAGTAGCATCGCCACAGATTTCAGAGAACAGGCGCTTCTCCTGGCACAGTATCGAACACTTAGTTTCAGAGAGAACAATTAGTTTAAAATGGAAATATGTTTCGCATTTGGAGTTTCCTCTCTCACAAGTTCGAACACTTAGTTTCGTCGAACACATACGGTGTCGAGTGGCATCGCCACAGATTTCAGAGAACAGGCGCTTCTCCTGGCACAGTATCGAACACATAGTTGCAGATAGAACAATTAATTTAAAATGGAACTAAGTTTCGCATCTGGCGTGTCCTCTCTCACAAGATCAACCACTTAGTTTCATCGAACACATACGGTTTCGAGTAGCATCCCTACAGATTTCAGAGAACAGGCGCTTCTCCTGGCACAGTATCGAACACTTAGTTTCAGAGAGAACAATTAGTTTAAAATGGAAATATGTTTCGCATTTGGAGTTTCCTCTCTCGCAAGGTGGACCACTTAGTTCCGTCGAACACATACGGTTTCGAGTGGCATCGCCACACATTTCAGAGAACTGACGCTTCTCCTGGCACAGTATCGAACACTTCGTTTCAGATAGAACAATTAGTTTAAAATGGTACTAAATTTCGCATCTGGAGTTTCCTCTCTCACATGGCGGCCACTTAGTTTCGTCGAACACATACGGTTTCGAGTAGCATCGACACTGATTTCAGAGAACAGGCGCTTCTGCTGGCACAGTATCGAACACTTAGTTTCAGATAGAACAATTAGTTTAAAATGGAACTAAGTTTCCCATCCGGAGTTTCCTCTTCCACAAGGTCGACCACTTATTTTCGTCGAACATATACGGTTTGGAGTAGCATCGTCACTGTTTTCAGATAACAGGCACTTCTCCTGGCACAGTATCGAACACATAGTTTCAGATAAAACAATTAGTTTAAAATGGTACTAAATTTCGCATCTGGAGTTTCCTCTCTCACATGGCGGCCACTTAGTTTCGTGGAACACATTCGGTTTCGAGTAGCATCGCCACAGATTTCAGGGAACAGGCGCTTCTCCTGGCACAGTATCGAACACTTAGTTTCAGAGAGAACAATTAGTTTAAAATGGAATTATGTTTCGCATCTGGAGTATCCTCTCTCACAAGGTCAACCACTTAGTTTCGTCGAACACATACAGTTTCGAGTGGCATCGCCACACATTTCAGAGAACTGGCGCTTCTCCTGGCACAGTGTCGAGCACTTAGTTTCAGATAGAACAATTAGTTTAAAATGGTTCTAAGTTTCGCATCTGGAGTTTCCTCTCTCACAAGGTCGACCAATTAGTTTCGTCGAACACATACGGTTTCGAGTAGCATCGCCACAGATTTCAGAGAACTGGCGCTTCTCCTGGCACAGGATCGAACACTTAATTTCAGAGAGAACAATTAGTTTAATTTGGAACTATGTTTCGCATCTGGAGTTTCCTCTCTCACAAGGTCGACCACTTAGTTTCGTCGAACACATACGGTTTCGAGTGGCATCGCCACACATTTCAGGGAACTAGCGCTTCTCCTGGCACAGTATCGAACACTTAGTTTCAGATAGAACAATTAGTTTAAAATAGAAATATGTTTCGCATCTGGAGTATCCTCTCTCACAAGGTCGACCACTCAGTTACGTCGAACACATACGGTTTCGAGTGGCATCGCCACACATTTCAGAGAACAGGAGCTTCTCCTGGCACAGTGTCGAGCACTTAGTTTCAGATAGAACAATTAGTTTAATATGGTACTAAGTTTCGCATCTGGAGTTTCCTCTCGCACAAGGTCGACAACTTAGTTTCGTCGAACACATACGGTTTCGAATAGCATCGCCACAGATTTCAGAGAACAGGCGCTTCTCCTGGCACAGTATCGAACACTTAGTTTCAGAGAGAACAATTAGTTTAGTTTGGAACTATGTTTCGCATCTGGAGTTTCCTCTCTCACAAGGTCGACCACTTAGTTACGTCGAACACATACGGTTTCGAGTGGCATCGCCACACATTTCAGAGAACTGGCGCTTCTCCTGGCACAGTATCGAACACTTCGTTTCAGATAGAACAATTAGTTTAAATTGGTACTAAATTTCGCATCTGGAGTTTCCTCTCTCACATGGCGGCCACTTAGTTTCGTCGAACACATACGGTTTCGAGTAGCATCGCCACTGATTTCAGAGAACAGGCGCTTCTGCTGGCACAGTATCGAACACTTAGTTTCAGAGAGAACAATTAGTTTAAAATGGAATTATGTTTCGCATCTGGAGTATCCTCTCTCACAAGGTCAACCACTTAGTTTCGTCGAACACATACGGTTTCGAGTGGCATCGCCACACATTTCAGAGAACTGGCGCTTCTCCTGGCACAGTGTCGAGCACTTAGTTTCAGATAGAACAATTAGTTTAAAATGGTACTAAGTTTCGCATCTGGAGTTTCCTCTCTCACAAGGTCGACAACTTAGTTTCGTCGAACACATACGGTTTCGAATAGCATCGCCACAGATTTCAGAGAACAGGCGCTTCTCCTGGCACAGTATCGAACACTTAGATTCAGAGAGAACAATTAGTTTAATTTGGAACTATGTTTCGCATCTGGAGTTTCCTCTCGCACAAGGTCGACAACTTAGTTTCGTCGAACACATACGGTTTCGAATAGCATCGCCACAGATTTCAGAGATCAGGCGCTTCTCCTGGCACAGTATCGAACACTTAGTTTCAGATAGAACAATTAATTTAAAATGGAACTAAGTTTCGCATCCGGAGTTTCCTCTTCCACAAGGTCGACCACTTATTTTCGTCGAACACATACGGTTTGGAGTAGCATCGCCACAGTTTTCAGAGAACAGGCACTTCTCCTGGCACAGTATCGAACACTTAGTTTCAGAGAGAACAATTAGTTTAAAATGGAACTATGTTTCGCATTTGGAGTTTCCTCTCTCGCAAGGTGGACCACTTAGTTTCGTCGAACACATACGGTTTCGAGTGGCATCGCCACACATTTCAGAGAACTGGCGCTTCTCCTGGCACAGTATCGAACACTTTGTTTCAGATTGAACAATTAGTTTAAAATGGTACTAAGTTTCGCATCTGGAGTTTCCTCTCTCACAAGGTCGACCACTTAGTTTCGTCGAACACATACGGTTTCGAGTGGCATCGCCGCACATTTCAGAGAACTGGCGCTTCTCCTGGCACAGTATCGAACACTTCGTTTCAGATAGAACAATTAGTTTAAAATGGTACTAAATTTCGCATCTGGAGTTTCCTCTCTCACATGGCGGCCACTTAGTTTCGTCGAACACATACGGTTTCGAGTAGCATCGCCACTGATTTCAGAGAACAGGTGCTTCTGCTGGCACAGTATCGAACACTTAGTTTCAGATAGAACAATTAGTTTAAAATGGAACTAAGTTTCGCATCCGGAGTTTCCTCTTCCACAAGGTCGACCACTTATTTTCGTCGAACACATACGGTTTGGAGTAGCATCGTCACAGTTTTCAGATAACAGGCACTTCTCCTGGCACAGTATCGAACACATAGTTTCAGATAAAACAATTAGTTTAAAATGGTACTAAATTTCGCATCTGGAGTTTCCTCTCTCACAAGGTCGACCACTTAGTTTCGTCGAACACATACGGTTTCGAGTGGCATCGCCACACATTTGAGAGAACTGGCGCTTCTCCTGGCACAGTATCGAACACTTAGTTTCAGATAGAACAATTAGTTCAAAATAGAAATATGTTTCGCATCTGGAGTATCCTCTCTCACAAGGTCGACCACTCAGTTACGTCGAACACATACGGTTTCGAGTGGCATCGCCACACATTTCAGAGAACAGGAGCTTCTCCTGGCACAGTGTCGAGCACTTAGTTTCAGATAGAACAATTAGTTTAAAATGGTACTAAGTTTCGCATCTGGAGTTTCCTCTCGCACAAGGTCGACAACTTAGTTTCGTCGAACACATACGGTTTCGAATAGCATCGCCACAGATTTCATAGAACAGGCGCTTCTCCTGGCACAGTATCGAACACTTAGTTTCAGAGAGAACAATTAGTTTAATTTGGAACTATGTTTCGCATCTGGAGTTTCCTCTCTCACAAGGTCGACCACTTAGTTACGTCGAACACATACGGTTTCGAGTGGCATCGCCACACATTTCAGAGAACTGGCGCTTCTCCTGGCACAGTATCGAACACTTCGTTTCAGATAGAACAATTAGTTTAAAATGGTACTAAATTTCGCATCTGGAGTTTCCTCTCTCACATGGCGGCCACTTAGTTTCGTCGAACACATACGGTTTCGAGTAGCATCGCCACTGATTTCAGAGAACAGGCGCTTCTGCTGGCACAGTATCGAACACTTAGTTTCAGATAGAACAATTAGTTTAAAATAGAACTAAGTTTCGCATCCGGAGTTTCCTCTTCCAAAAGGTCGACCACTTATTTTCGTCGAACACATACGGTTGGGGAGTAGCATCGTCACAGTTTTCACAGAAAACAGGCACTTCTCCTGGCACAGTATCGAACACATAGTTTCAGATAAAACAATTAGTTTAAAATGGTACTAAATTTCGCATCTGGAGTTTCCTCTCTCACCTGGCGGCCACTTAGTTTCGTGGAAAACATTCGGTTTCGAGTAGCATCGCCAAAGATTTCAGAGAACAGGCGCTTCTCCTGGCACAGCATCGAACACTTAGTATCAGATAGAACAATTAGTTTAAAATGGTACTAAGTTTCGCATCTGGAGTTTCCTCTCTCACAAGGTCGACCACTTAGTTTCGTCGAACACATACGGTTTCGAGTGGCATCGCCACACATTTCAGAGAACTGGCGCTTCTCCTGGCACAGTATCGAACACTTAGTTTCAGAGAGAAAAATTAGTTTAAAATGGAACTATGTTTCGCATTTGGAGTTTCCTCTCTCGCAAGGTGGACCACTTAGTTTCGTCGAACACATACGGTTTCGAGTGGCATCGCCACACATTTCAGAGAACTGGCGCTTCTCCTGGCACAGTATCGAACACTTAGTTTCAGAGAGAACAATTAGTTTAAAATGGAAATATGTTTCGCATTTGGAGTTTCCTCTCTCACAAGTTCGACCACTTAATTTCGTCGAACACATACGGTTTCGAGTGGCATCGCCACAGATTTCAGAGAACAGGCGCTTCTTCTGGCACAGTATCGAACACTTAGTTTCAGATTGAACAATTAGTTTAAAATGGTACTAAGTTTCGCATCTGGAGTTTCCTCTCTCACAAGGTCGACCACTTAGTTTCGTCGAACACATACGGTTTCGAGTGGCATCGCCACACATTTCAGAGAACTGGCGCTTCTCCTGGCACAGTATCGAACACTTCGTTTCAGATAGAACAATTAGTTTCAAATGGTACTAAATTTCGCATTTGGAGTTTCCTCTCTCGCAAGGTGGACCACTTAGTTTCGTCGAACACATACGGTTTCGAGTGGCATCGCCACACATTTCAGAGAACTGGCGCTTCTCCTGGCACAGTATCGAACACTTAGTTTCAGATAGAACAATTAGTTTAAAATGGTACTAAGTTTCGCATCTGGAGTTTCCTCTCTCACAAGGTCGACCACTTAGTTTCGTCGAACACATACGGTTTCGAGTAGCATCGCCACTGATTTCAGAGAACAGGCGCTTCTCCTGGCACAGTATCGAACACTTAGTTTCAGATAGAACAATCAGTTTAAAATGGAACTAATTTTCGCATCCGGAGTTTCCTCTTCCACAAGGTCGACCACTTATTTTCGTCGAACACATACGGTTTGGAGTAGCATCGTCACAGTTTTCAGAGAACAGGCACTTCTCCTGGCACAGTATCGAAAACATAGTTGCACATAGAACAATTAGTTTAAAATGGAACTAATATTCGCATCTGGAGTTTCCTCTCTCACAATGTCGACCACTTAATTTCGTCGAACACATACGGTTGCGAGTTGCATCGCCACAGATTTCAGAGAACAGGCGCTTCTCCTGGCACAGTATCGAACACATAGTTGCAGATAGAACAATTAGTTTAAAATGGAACTAAGTTTCGCATCTGGAGTTTCCTCTCTCACAAGGTCGGCCACTTACTTTCGTGGAACACATTCGGTTTCGAGTAGCATCGCCACAGATTTCAGAGAACAGGCGCTTCTCCTGGCACAGTATCGAACACTTAGTTTCAGAGAGAACAATTAGTTTAAAATGGAAATATGTTTCGCATTTGGAGTTTCCTCTCTCACAAGTTCGACCACTTAGTTTCGTCGAACACATACGGTGTCGAGTGGCATCGCCACAGATTTCAGAGAACAGGCGCTTCTCCTGGCACAGTATCGAACACATAGTTTCAGATAGAACAATTAGTTTAAAATGGAACTAAGTTTCGCATCTGGAGTGTCCTCTCTCACAAGATCAACCACTTAGTTTCATCGAACACATACTGTTTCGAGTAGCATCCCCACAGATTTCAGAGAACAGGCGCTTCTCCTGGCACAGTATCGAACACTTAGTTTCAGAGAGCAATTAGTTTAAAATGGTACTAAATTTCGCATCTGGAGTTTCCTCTCTCACATGGCGGCCGCTTAGTTTCGTCGAACACATACGGTTTCGAGCAGCATCGCCACTGATTTCAGAGAACAGGCGCTTCTCCTGGCACAGTATCGAACACTTAGTTTCAGATAGAACAATTAATTTAAAATGGAACTAAGTTTCGCATCCGGAGTTTCCTCTTCCACAAGGTCGACCACTTATTTTCGTCGAACACATACGGTTTGGAGTAGCATCGTCACAGTTTTCAGAGAACAGGCACTTCTCCTGGCACAGTATCGAACACTTAGTTTCAGAGAGAACAATTAGTTTAAAATGGAACTATGTTTCGCATTTGGAGTTTCCTCTCTCGCAAGGTGGACCACTTAGTTTCGTCGAACACATACGGTTTCGAGTGGCATCGCCACACATTTCAGAGAACTGGCGCTTCTCCTGGCACAGTATCGAACACTTTGTTTCAGATTGAACAATTAGTTTAAAATGGTACTAAGTTTCGCATCTGGAGTTTCCTCTCTCACAAGGTCGACCACTTAGTTTCGTCGAACACATACGGTTTCGAGTGGCATCGCCACACATTTCAGAGAACTGGCGCTTCTCCTGGCACAGTATCGAACACTTCGTTTCAGATAGAACAATTAGTTTAAAATGGTACTAAATTTCGCATCTGGAGTTTCCTCTCTCACATGGCGGCCACTTAGTTTCGTCGAACACATACGGTTTCGAGTAGCATCGCCACTGATTTCAGAGAACAGGCGCTTCTGCTGGCACAGTATTGAACACTTAGTTTCAGATAGAACAATTAGTTTAAAATGGAACTATGTTTCGCATTTGGAGTTTCCTCTCTCGCAAGGTGGACCACTTAGTTTCGTCGAACACATACGGTTTCGAGTGGCATCGCCACACATTTCAGAGAACTGGCGCTTCTCCTGGCACAGTATCGAACACTTAGTTTCAGAGAGAAAAATTAGTTTAAAATGGAACTATGTTTCGCATTTGGAGTTTCCTCTCTCGCAAGGTGGACCACTTAGTTTCGTCGAACACATACGGTTTCGAGTGGCATCGCCACACATTTCAGAGAACTGGCGCTTCTCCTGGCACAGTATCGAACACTTAGTTTCAGAGAGAACAATTAGTTTAAAATGGAAATATGTTTCGCATTTGGAGTTTCCTCTCTCACAAGTTCGACCACTTAGTTTCGTCGAACACATACGGTGTCGAGTGGCATCGCCACAGATTTCAGAGAACAGGCGCTTCTCCTGGCACAGTATCGAACACATAGTTGCAGATAGAACAATTAGTTTAAAATGGAACTAAGTTTCGCATCTGGAGTGTCCTCTCTCACAAGATCAACCACTTAGTTTCATCGAACACATACGGTTTCGAGTAGCATCCCCACAGATTTCAGAGAACAGGCGCTTCTCCTGGCACAGTATCGAACACTTAGTTTCAGAGAGCAATTAGTTTAAAATGGTACTAAATTTCGCATCTGGAGTTTCCTCTCTCACATGGCGGCCGCTTAGTTTCGTCGAACACATACGGTTTCGAGTAGCATCGCCACTGATTTCAGAGAACAGGCGCTTCTCCTGGCACAGTATCGAACACTTAGTTTCAGATAGAACAATTAATTTAAAATGGAACTAAGTTTCGCATCCGGAGTTTCCTCTTCCACAAGGTCGACCACTTATTTTCGTCGAACACATACGGTTTGGAGTAGCATCGTCGCAGTTTTCAGAGAACAGGCAGTTCTCCTGGCACAGTATCGAACACTTAGTTTCAGAGAGAACAATTAGTTTAAAATGGAACTATGTTTCGCATTTGGAGTTTCCTCTCTCGCAAGGTGGACCACTTAGTTTCGTCGAACACATACGGTTTCGAGTGGCATCGCCACACATTTCAGAGAACTGGCGCTTCTCCTGGCACAGTATCGAACACTTTGTTTCAGATTGAACAATTAGTTTAAAATGGTACTAAGTTTCGCATCTGGAGTTTTGTCTCTCACAAGGTCGACCACTTAGTTTCGTCGAACACATACGGTTTCGAGTGGCATCGCCACACATTTCAGAGAATTGGCGCTTCTCCTGGCACAGTATCGAACACTTCGTTTCAGATAGAACAATTAGTTTAAAATGGTACTAAATTTCGCATCTGGAGTTTCCTCTCTCACATGGCGGCCACTTAGTTTCGTCGAACACATACGGTTTCGAGTAGCATCGCCACTGATTTCAGAGAACAGGCGCTGCTGCTGGCACAGTATCGAACACTTAGTTTCAGATAGAACAATTAGTT
Organism: Nysson spinosus; assembly: GCA_910591585.2. Classification (NCBI taxonomy): domain Eukaryota; kingdom Metazoa; phylum Arthropoda; class Insecta; order Hymenoptera; family Crabronidae; genus Nysson; species Nysson spinosus. Next base: position 1,628,586 of record CAJUYC020000091.1, on the reverse strand, counting down.
TAAAATGGAACTATGTTTCGCATTTGGAGTTTCCTCTCTCGCAAGGTGGACCACTTAGTTTCGTCGAACACATACGGTTTCGAGTGGCATCGCCACACATTTCAGAGAACTGGCGCTTCTCCTGGCACAGTATCGAACACTTAGTTTCAGAGAGAAAAATTAGTTTAAAATGGAACTATGTTTCGCATTTGGAGTTTCCTCTCTCGCAAGGTGGACCACTTAGTTTCGTCGAACACATACGGTTTCGAGTGGCATCGCCACACATTTCAGAGAACTGGCGCTTCTCCTGGCACAGTATCGAACACTTAGTTTCAGAGAGAACAATTAGTTTAAAATGGAAATATGTTTCGCATTTGGAGTTTCCTCTCTCACAAGTTCGACCACTTAATTTCGTCGAACACATACGGTTTCGAGTGGCATCGCCACAGATTTCAGAGAACAGGCGCTTCTCCTGGCACAGTATCGAACACTTAGTTTCAGATTGAACAATTAGTTTAAAATGGTACTAAGTTTCGCATCTGGAGTTTCCTCTCTCACAAGGTCGACCACTTAGTTTCGTCGAACACATACGGTTTCGAGTGGCATCGCCACACATTTCAGAGAACTGGCGCTTCTCCTGGCACAGTATCGAACACTTCGTTTCAGATAGAACAATTAGTTTCAAATGGTACTAAATTTCGCATCCGGAGTTTCCTCTTCCACAAGGTCGACCACTTATTTTCGTCGAACACATACGGTTTGGAGTAGCATCGTCACAGTTTTCAGAGAACAGGCACTTCTCCTGGCACAGTATCGAACACTTAGTTTCAGAGAGAACAATTAGTTTAAAATGGAACTATGTTTCGCATTTGGAGTTTCCTCTCTCGCAAGGTGGACCACTTAGTTTCGTCGAACACATACGGTTTCGAGTGGCATCGCCACACATTTCAGAGAACTGGCGCTTCTCCTGGCACAGTATCGAACACTTTGTTTCAGATTGAACAATTAGTTTAAAATGGTACTAAGTTTCGCATCTGGAGTTTCCTCTCTCACAAGGTCGACCACTTAGTTTCGTCGAACACATACGGTTTCGAGTGGCATCGCCACACATTTCAGAGAACTGGCGCTTCTCCTGGCACAGTATCGAACACTTCGTTTCAGATAGAACAATTAGTTTAAAATGGTACTAAATTTCGCATCTGGAGTTTCCTCTCTCACATGGCGGCCACTTAGTTTCGTCGAACACATACGGTTTCGAGTAGCATCGCCACTGATTTCAGAGAACAGGCGCTTCGGCTGGCACAGTATTGAACACTTAGTTTCAGATAGAACAATTAGTTTAAAATGGAACTATGTTTCGCATTTGGAGTTTCCTCTCTCGCAAGGTGGACCACTTAGTTTCGTCGAACACATACGGTTTCGAGTGGCATCGCCACACATTTCAGAGAACTGGCGCTTCTCCTGGCACAGTATCGAACACTTAGTTTCAGAGAGAAAAATTAGTTTAAAATGGAACTATGTTTCGCATTTGGAGTTTCCTCTCTCGCAAGGTGGACCACTTAGTTTCGTCGAACACATACGGTTTCGAGTGGCATCGCCACACATTTCAGAGAACTGGCGCTTCTCCTGGCACAGTATCGAACACTTAGTTTCAGAGAGAACAATTAATTTAAAATGGAAATAAGCTTTGCATCTGCAGTTTCCTCTCTCACAAGGTCGACCACTTAGTTTCGTCGAACACATACAGTTTCGAGTGGCATCGCCACAGATTTCAGAGAACCGGCGTTTCTCCTGGCACAGTATCGAACACTTAGTTTCAGATAGAACGATTAGCTTAAAATGGAACTAAGTTTCGCATCTGGAGATTCTTCTCTCACATGGTCGAACACTTGGTTTCGTCGAACACACACGGTTTCGAGAAGCATCGCCACAGATTTCAGAGAACACGCGCTTCTCCAGGTACAGTATCGAACACTTAGTTTCAAATAGAACAATTAGTTTAAAATGGAACTAAATTTCGCATCTGGAGTTTCCTCTCTCACAAGGTCGACGACTTAATTTCGTCGAACACATACGGTTTCGAATGGCATCGCGACAGATTTCAGAGAACAGGCGCTTCTCCTGGCACAGTATCGAACACTTAGTTTCAGATAGAACAATTAGTTCAAAATGGAACTAAGTTTCGCATCTGGAGTTTCCTCCCTGACAAGGTCGACCATTTAGATTCGTCGAACACATACGGTTTCTAGGACCATCGCGACTGATTTCAGAGAACAGGCGCTTCTCCTGGCACAGTATCGAACACTTAGTGTCAGATAGAACAATTAGTTTAAAATGGAAATAAGCTTTGCATCTGCAGTTTCCTCTCTCACAAGGTCGACCACTTAGTTTCGTCGAACACATACAGTTTCGAGTGGCATCGCCAAAGATTTCAGAGAACCGGCGTTTCTCCTGGCACAGTATCGAACACTTAGTTTCAGATGGAACGATTAGTTTAAAATGGAAGTAAGTTTCGCATCTGGAGATTCTTCTCTCACATGGTCGAACACTTGGTTTCGTCGAACACACACGGTTTCGAGTAGCATCGCCACAGATTTCAGAGAACACGCGCTTCTCCAGGCACAGTATCGAACACTTAGTTTCAAATAGAACAATTAGTTTAAAATGGAACTAAATTTCGCATCTGGGGTTTCCTCTCTCACAAGGTCGACGACTTAATTTCGTCGAACACATACGGTTTCGAATGGCATCGCCACAAATATCAGAGAACAGGCGCTTCTCCTGGCACAGTATCGAACACTTAGTTTCAGATAGAACAATTAGTTTAAAATGGAACTAAGTTTCGCATCTGGAGTTTCCTCTCTCACAAGGTCGGCCACTTAGTTTCGTCGAACACATACGTGTTCGAGTAGCATCGCCACTGATTTCAGAGAACAGGCGCTTCTCCTGGCACAGTATCGAACACTTAGTTTCAGATAGAACAATTAGTTTAAAATGGAAATAAGCTTTGCATCTGCAGTTTCCTCTCTCACAAGGTCGACCATTTAGATTCGTCGAACACATACGGTCTCTAGTATCATCGCCACAGATTTCAGAGAGCAGGCGCTTCTCCTGGCACAGTATCGAACACTTAGTTTCAGGTAGAACAGTTAGTTTTAAGAGAAATTAAGTTTCGCATCTGGAGTTTCTTCTCTCACAAGGCGACCACTTAGTTTCGTCGAACACATTCGGCTTCGAGTAGCATCGCCACACATTTCAGAGAGCAGGCGCTTCTCCTGGCACAGTATCGAACACTTAGTGTCAGATAGAACAATTAATTTAAAATGGAAATAAGCTTTGCATCTGCAGTTTCCTCTCTCACAAGGTCGACCACTTAGTTTCGTCGAACACATACAGTTTCGAGTGGCATCGCCACAGATTTCAGAGAACCGGCGTTTCTCCTGGCACAGTATCGAACACTTAGTTTCAGATAGAACGATTAGCTTAAAATGGAACTAAGTTTCGCATCTGGAGATTCTTCTCTCACATGGTCGAACACTTGGTTTCGTCGAACACACACGGTTTCGAGTAGCATCGCCACAGATTTCAGAGAACACGCGCTTCTCCAGGTACAGTATCGAACACTTAGTTTCAAATAGAACAATTAGTTTAAAATGGAACTAAATTTCGCATCTGGAGTTTCCTCTCTCACAAGGTCGACGACTTAATTTCGTCGAACACATACGGTTTCGAATGGCATCGCGACAGATTTCAGAGAACAGGCGCTTCTCCTGGCACAGTATCGAACACTTAGTTTCAGATAGAACAATTAGTTCAAAATGGAACTAAGTTTCGCATCTGGAGTTTCCTCCCTGACAAGGTCGACCATTTAGATTCGTCGAACACATACGGTTTCTAGGACCATCGCGACTGATTTCAGAGAACAGGCGCTTCTCCTGGCACAGTATCGAACACTTAGTGTCAGATAGAACAATTAGTTTAAAATGGAAATAAGCTTTGCATCTGCAGTTTCCTCTCTCACAAGGTCGACCACTTAGTTTCGTCGAACACATACAGTTTCGAGTGGCATCGCCAAAGATTTCAGAGAACCGGCGTTTCTCCTGGCACAGTATCGAACACTTAGTTTCAGATAGAACGATTAGTTTAAAATGGAAGTAAGTTTCGCATCTGGAGATTCTTCTCTCACATGGTCGAACACTTGGTTTCGTCGAACACACACGGTTTCGAGTAGCATCGCCACAGATTTCAGAGAACACGCGCTTCTCCAGGCACAGTATCGAACACTTAGTTTCAAATAGAACAATTAGTTTAAAATGGAACTAAATTTCGCATCTGGAGTTTCCTCTCTCACAAGGTCGACGACTTAATTTCGTCGAACACATACGGTTTCGAATGGCATCGCCACAAATATCAGAGAACAGGCGCTTCTCCTGGCACAGTATCGAACACTTAGTTTCAGATAGAACAATTAGTTCAAAATGGAACTAAGTTTCGCATCTGGAGTTTCCTCCCTGACAAGGTCGACCATTTAGATTCGTCGAACACATACGGTTTCTAGGACCATCGCGACTGATTTCAGAGAACACGCGCTTCTCCTGGCACAGTATCGAACACTTAGTTTCAGATAGAACAATTAGTTTAAAATGGAACTAAGTTTCGCATCTGGAGTTTCCTCCCTCACAAGGTCGACCATTTAGATTCGTCGAACACATACGGTTTAGAGTGGCATCGCCACAGATTTCAGAGAACAGGCACTTCTCCTGGCACAGTATCGAACACTTAGTTTCAGATAGAACAATTAGTTTAAAATGGAACTAAGTTTCGCATCTGGAGTTTCCCCTCTCACAAGGTCGACGACTTAATTTCGTCGAACACATACGGTTTCGAATGGCATCGCCACAAATATCAGAGAACAGGCGCTTCTCCTGGCACAGTATCGAACACTTAGTTTCAGATAGAACAATTAATTTAAAATGGAACTAAGTTTCGCATCTGGAGTTTCCTCTCTCACAAGGTCGGCCACTTAGTTTCGTCGAACACATACGTGTTCGAGTAGCATCGCCACTGATTTCAGAGAACAGGCGCTTCTCCTGGCACAGTATCGAACACTTTCAGATAGAACAATTAGTTTAAAATGGAACTAAGTTCCGCATCTGGAGTTTCATCTCTCACAAGGTCGGCCATTCAGTTTCGTCGAACACATACAGTTTCGAGTGGCATCGCCAAAGATTTCAGAGAACCGGCGTTTCTCCTGGCACAGTATCGAACACTTAGTTTCAGATAGAACGATTAGTTTAAAATGGAACTAAGTTTCGCATCTGGAGATTCTTCTCTCACATGGTCGAACACTTGGTTTCGTCGAACACACACGGTTTCGAGTAGCATCGCCACAGATTTCAGAGAACACGCGCTTCTCCAGGCACAGTATCGAACACTTAGTTTCAAATAGAACAATTAGTTTAAAATGGAACTAAATTTCGCATCTGGAGTTTCCTCTCTCACAAGGTCGACGACTTAATTTCGTCGAACACATACGGTTTCGAATGGCATCGCCACAAATATCAGAGAACAGGCGCTTCTCCTGGCACAGTATCGAACACTTAGTTTCAGATAGAACAATTAGTTCAAAATGGAACTAAGTTTCGCATCTGGAGTTTCCTCCCTGACAAGGTCGACCATTTAGATTCGTCGAACACATACGGTTTCTAGGACCATCGCGACTGATTTCAGAGAACACGCGCTTCTCCTGGCACAGTATCGAACACTTAGTTTCAGATAGAACAATTAGTTTAAAATGGAACTAAGTTTCGCATCTGGAGTTTCCTCCCTCACAAGGTCGACCATTTAGATTCGTCGAACACATACGGTTTAGAGTGGCATCGCCACAGATTTCAGAGAACAGGCACTTCTCCTGGCACAGTATCGAACACTTAGTTTCAGATAGAACAATTAGTTTAAAATGGAACTAAGTTTCGCATCTGGAGTTTCCTCTCTCACAAGGTCGACGACTTAATTTCGTCGAACATATACGGTTTCGAATGGCATCGCCACAAATATCAGAGAACAGGCGCTTCTCCTGGCACAGTATCGAACACTTAGTTTCAGATAGAACAATTAGTTTAAAATGGAACTAAGTTTCGCATCTGGAGTTTCCTCTCTCACAAGGTCGGCCACTTAGTTTCGTCGAACACGTATGTGTTCGAGTAGCATCGCCACTGATTTCAGAGAACAGGCGCTTCTCCTGGCACAGTATCGAACACTTAGTTTCAGATAGAACAATTAGTTTAAAATGGAACTAAGTTTCGCATCTGGAGTTTCCTCCCTCACAAGGTCGACCATTTAGATTCGTCGAACACATACGGTTTAGAGTGGCATCGCCACAGATTTCAGAGAACAGGCACTTCTCCTGGCACAGTATCGAACACCTAGTTTCAGATAGAACAATTAGTTTAAAATGGAACTAAGTTTCGCATCTGGAGTTTCCCCTCTCACAAGGTCGACGACTTAATTTCGTCGAACACATACGGTTTCGAATGGCATCGCCACAAATATCAGAGAACAGGCGCTTCTCCTGGCACAGTATCGAACACTTAGTTTCAGATAGAACAATTAGTTTAAAATGGAACTAAGTTTCGCATCTGGAGTTTCCTCTCTCACAAGGTCGGCCACTTAGTTTCGTCGAACCCGTATGTGTTCGAGTAGCATCGCCACTGATTTCAGAGAACAGGCGCTTCTCCTGGCACAGTATCGAACACTTTCAGATAGAACAATTAGTTTAAAATGGAACTAAGTTTCGCATCTGGAGTTTCCTCCCTCACAAGGTCGACCATTTAGATTCGTCGAACACATACGGTTTAGAGTGGCATCGCCACAGATTTCAGAGAACAGGCACTTCTCCTGGCACAGTATCGAACACTTAGTTTCAGATAGAACAATTAGTTTAAAATGGAACTAAGTTTCGCATCTGGAGTTTCCCCTCTCACAAGGTCGACGACTTAATTTCGTCGAACACATACGGTTTCGAATGGCATCGCCACAAATATCAGAGAACAGGCGCTTGTCCTGGCACAGTATCGAACACTTAGTTTCAGATAGAACAATTAGTTTAAAATGGAACTAAGTTTCGCATCTGGAGTTTCCTCTCTCACAAGGTCGGCCACTTAGTTTCCTCGAACCCGTATGTGTTCGAGTAGCATCGCCACTGATTTCAGAGAACAGGCGCTTCTCCTGGCACAGTATCGAACACTTTCAGATAGAACAATTAGTTTAAAATGGAACTAAGTTCCGCATCTGGAGTTTCCTCTCTCACAAGGTCGGCCATTCAGTTTCGTCGAACACATACAGTTTCGAGTGGCATCGCCAAAGATTTCAGAGAACCGGCGTTTCTCCTGGCACAGTATCGAACACTTAGTTTCAGATAGAACGAATAGTTTAAAATGGAACTAAGTTTCGCATCTGGAGATTCTTCTCTCACATGGTCGAACACTTGGTTTCGTCGAACACACACGGTTTCGAGTAGCATCGCCACAGATTTCAGAGAACACGCGCTTCTCCAGGCACAGTATCGAACACTTAGTTTCAAATAGAACAATTAGTTTAAAATGGAACTAAATTTCGCATCTGGAGTTTCCTCTCTCACAAGGTCGACGACTTAATTTCGTCGAACACATACGGTTTCGAATGGCATCGCCACAAATATCAGAGAACAGGCGCTTCTCCTGGCACAGTATCGAACACTTAGTGTCAGATAGAACAATTAGTTTAAAATGGAAATAAGCTTTGCATCTGCAGTTTCCTCTCTCACAAGGTCGACCACTTAGTTTCGTCGAACACATACAGTTTCGAGTGGCATCGCCAAAGATTTCAGAGAACCGGCGTTTCTCCTGGCACAGTATCGAACACTTAGTTTCAGATAGAACGATTAGTTTAAAATGGAAGTAAGTTTCGCATCTGGAGATTCTTCTCTCACATGGTCGAACACTTGGTTTCGTCGAACACACACGGTTTCGAGTAGCATCGCCACAGATTTCAGAGAACACGCGCTTCTCCAGGCACAGTATCGAACACTTAGTTTCAAATAGAACAATTAGTTTAAAATGGAACTAAATTTCGCATCTGGAGTTTCCTCTCTCACAAGGTCGACGACTTAATTTCGTCGAACACATACGGTTTCGAATGGCATCGCCACAAATATCAGAGAACAGGCGCTTCTCCTGGCACAGTATCGAACACTTAGTTTCAGATAGAACAATTAGTTCAAAATGGAACTAAGTTTCGCATCTGGAGTTTCCTCCCTGACAAGGTCGACCATTTAGATTCGTCGAACACATACGGTTTCTAGGACCATCGCGACTGATTTCAGAGAACACGCGCTTCTCCTGGCACAGTATCGAACACTTAGTTTCAGATAGAACAATTAGTTTAAAATGGAACTAAGTTTCGCATCTGGAGTTTCCTCCCTCACAAGGTCGACCATTTAGATTCGTCGAACACATACGGTTTAGAGTGGCATCGCCACAGATTTCAGAGAACAGGCACTTCTCCTGGCACAGTATCGAACACTTAGTTTCAGATAGAACAATTAGTTTAAAATGGAACTAAGTTTCGCATCTGGAGTTTCCCCTCTCACAAGGTCGACGACTTAATTTCGTCGAACACATACGGTTTCGAATGGCATCGCCACAAATATCAGAGAACAGGCGCTTCTCCTGGCACAGTATCGAACACTTAGTTTCAGATAGAACAATTAATTTAAAATGGAACTAAGTTTCGCATCTGGAGTTTCCTCTCTCACAAGGTCGGCCACTTAGTTTCGTCGAACACATACGTGTTCGAGTAGCATCGCCACTGATTTCAGAGAACAGGCGCTTCTCCTGGCACAGTATCGAACACTTTCAGATAGAACAATTAGTTTAAAATGGAACTAAGTTCCGCATCTGGAGTTTCATCTCTCACAAGGTCGGCCATTCAGTTTCGTCGAACACATACAGTTTCGAGTGGCATCGCCAAAGATTTCAGAGAACCGGCGTTTCTCCTGGCACAGTATCGAACACTTAGTTTCAGATAGAACGATTAGTTTAAAATGGAACTAAGTTTCGCATCTGGAGATTCTTCTCTCACATGGTCGAACACTTGGTTTCGTCGAACACACACGGTTTCGAGTAGCATCGCCACAGATTTCAGAGAACACGCGCTTCTCCAGGCACAGTATCGAACACTTAGTTTCAAATAGAACAATTAGTTTAAAATGGAACTAAATTTCGCATCTGGAGTTTCCTCTCTCACAAGGTCGACGACTTAATTTCGTCGAACACATACGGTTTCGAATGGCATCGCCACAAATATCAGAGAACAGGCGCTTCTCCTGGCACAGTATCGAACACTTAGTTTCAGATAGAACAATTAGTTCAAAATGGAACTAAGTTTCGCATCTGGAGTTTCCTCCCTGACAAGGTCGACCATTTAGATTCGTCGAACACATACGGTTTCTAGGACCATCGCGACTGATTTCAGAGAACACGCGCTTCTCCTGGCACAGTATCGAACACTTAGTTTCAGATAGAACAATTAGTTTAAAATGGAACTAAGTTTCGCATCTGGAGTTTCCTCCCTCACAAGGTCGACCATTTAGATTCGTCGAACACATACGGTTTAGAGTGGCATCGCCACAGATTTCAGAGAACAGGCACTTCTCCTGGCACAGTATCGAACACTTAGTTTCAGATAGAACAATTAGTTTAAAATGGAACTAAGTTTCGCATCTGGAGTTTCCTCTCTCACAAGGTCGACGACTTAATTTCGTCGAACATATACGGTTTCGAATGGCATCGCCACAAATATCAGAGAACAGGCGCTTCTCCTGGCACAGTATCGAACACTTAGTTTCAGATAGAACAATTAGTTTAAAATGGAACTAAGTTTCGCATCTGGAGTTTCCTCTCTCACAAGGTCGGCCACTTAGTTTCGTCGAACCCGTATGTGTTCGAGTAGCATCGCCACTGATTTCAGAGAACAGGCGCTTCTCCTGGCACAGTATCGAACACTTAGTTTCAGATAGAACAATTAGTTTAAAATGGAACTAAGTTTCGCATCTGGAGTTTCCTCCCTCACAAGGTCGACCATTTAGATTCGTCGAACACATACGGTTTAGAGTGGCATCGCCACAGATTTCAGAGAACAGGCACTTCTCCTGGCACAGTATCGAACACCTAGTTTCAGATAGAACAATTAGTTTAAAATGGAACTAAGTTTCGCATCTGGAGTTTCCCCTCTCACAAGGTCGACGACTTAATTTCGTCGAACACATACGGTTTCGAATGGCATCGCCACAAATATCAGAGAACAGGCGCTTCTCCTGGCACAGTATCGAACACTTAGTTTCAGATAGAACAATTAGTTTAAAATGGAACTAAGTTTCGCATCTGGAGTTTCCTCTCTCACAAGGTCGGCCACTTAGTTTCGTCGAACCCGTATGTGTTCGAGTAGCATCGCCACTGATTTCAGAGAACAGGCGCTTCTCCTGGCACAGTATCGAACACTTTCAGATAGAACAATTAGTTTAAAATGGAACTAAGTTTCGCATCTGGAGTTTCCTCCCTCACAAGGTCGACCATTTAGATTCGTCGAACACATACGGTTTAGAGTGGCATCGCCACAGATTTCAGAGAACAGGCACTTCTCCTGGCACAGTATCGAACACTTAGTTTCAGATAGAACAATTAGTTTAAAATGGAACTAAGTTTCGCATCTGGAGTTTCCCCTCTCACAAGGTCGACGACTTAATTTCGTCGAACACATACGGTTTCGAATGGCATCGCCACAAATATCAGAGAACAGGCGCTTGTCCTGGCACAGTATCGAACACTTAGTTTCAGATAGAACAATTAGTTTAAAATGGAACTAAGTTTCGCATCTGGAGTTTCCTCTCTCACAAGGTCGGCCACTTAGTTTCGTCGAACCCGTATGTGTTCGAGTAGCATCGCCACTGATTTCAGAGAACAGGCGCTTCTCCTGGCACAGTATCGAACACTTTCAGATAGAACAATTAGTTTAAAATGGAACTAAGTTCCGCATCTGGAGTTTCCTCTCTCACAAGGTCGGCCATTCAGTTTCGTCGAACACATACAGTTTCGAGTGGCATCGCCAAAGATTTCAGAGAACCGGCGTTTCTCCTGGCACAGTATCGAACACTTAGTTTCAGATAGAACGAATAGTTTAAAATGGAACTAAGTTTCGCATCTGGAGATTCTTCTCTCACATGGTCGAACACTTGGTTTCGTCGAACACACACGGTTTCGAGTAGCATCGCCACAGATTTCAGAGAACACGCGCTTCTCCAGGCACAGTATCGAACACTTAGTTTCAAATAGAACAATTAGTTTAAAATGGAACTAAATTTCGCATCTGGAGTTTCCTCTCTCACAAGGTCGACGACTTAATTTCGTCGAACACATACGGTTTCGAATGGCATCGCCACAAATATCAGAGAACAGGCGCTTCTCCTGGCACAGTATCGAACACTTAGTTTCAGATAGAACAATTAGTTCAAAATGGAACTAAGTTTCGCACCTGGAGTTTCCTCCCTGACAAGGTCGACCATTTAGATTCGTCGAACACATACGGTTTCTAGGACCATCGCGACTGATTTCAGAGAACACGCGCATCTCCTGGCACAGTATCGAACACTTAGTTTCAGATAGAACAATTAGTTTAAAATGGAACTAAGTTTCGCATCTGGAGTTTCCTCCCTCACAAGGTCGACCATTTAGATTCGTCGAACACATACGGTTTAGAGTGGCATCGCCACAGATTTCAGAGAACAGGCACTTCTCGTGGCACAGTATCGAACACTTAGTTTCAGATAGAACAATTAGTTTAAATGGAACTAAGTTTCGCATCTGGAGTTTCCTCTCTCACAAGGTCGACGACTTAATTTCGTCGAACACATACGGTTTCGAATGGCATCGCCACAAATATCAGAGAACAGGCGCTTCTCCTGGCACAGTATCGAACACTTAGTTTCAGATAGAACAATTAGTTTAAAACGGAACTAAGTTTCGCATCTGGAGTGTCCTCTCTCACAAGGTCAGGCACTTAGTTTCGTCGAACACGTACGTGTTCGAGTAGCATCGCCACTGATTTCAGAGAACCGGCGTTTCTCCTGGCACAGTATCGAACACTTAGTTTCAGATAGAACGATTAGTTTAAAATGGAACTAAGTTTCGCATCTGGAGATTCTTCTCTCACATGGTCGAACACTTGGTTTCGTCGAACACACGCGGTTTCGAGTAGCATCGCCACAGATTTCAGAGAACACGCGCTTCTCCAGGCACAGTATCGAACACTTAGTTTCAAATAGAACAATTAGTTTAAAATGGAACTAAATTTCGCATCTGGAGTTTCCTCTCTCACAAGGTCGACGACTTAATTTCGTCGAACACATACGGTTTCGAATGGCATCGCCACAAATATCAGAGAACAGGCGCTTCTCCTGGCACAGTATCGAACACTTAGTTTCAGATAGAACAATTAGTTCAAAATGGAACTAAGTTTCGCATCTGGAGTTTCCTCCCTGACAAGGTCGACCATTTAGATTCGTCGAACACATACGGTTTCTAGGACCATCGCGACTGATTTCAGAGAACACGCGCTTCTCCTGGCACAGTATCGAACACTTAGTTTCAGATAGAACAATTAGTTTAAAATGGAACTAAGTTTCGCATCTGGAGTTTCCTCCCTCACAAGGTCGACCATTTAGATTCGTCGAACACATACGGTTTAGAGTGGCATCGCCACAGATTTCAGAGAACAGGCACTTCTCCTGGCACAGTATCGAACACTTAGTTTCAGATAGAACAATTAGTTTAAAATGGAACTAAATTTCGCATCTGGAGTTTCCTCTCTCACAAGGTCGACGACTTAATTTCGTCGAACACATACGGTTTCGAATGGCATCGCCACAAATATCAGAGAACAGGCGCTTCTCCTGGCACAGTATCGAACACTTAGTTTCAGATAGAACAATTAGTTTAAAACGGAACTAAGTTTCGCATCTGGAGTTTCCTCTCTCACAAGGTCGGCCACTTAGTTTCGTCGAACACGTACGTGTTCGAGTAGCATCGCCACTGATTTCAGAGAACAGGCGCTTCTCCTGGCACAGTATCGAACACTTTCAGATAGAACAATTAATTTAAAATGGAACTAAGTTCCGCATCTGGAGTTTCATCTCTCACAAGGTCGGCCATTCAGTTTCGTCGAACACATACGGTTCCGAGTGGCATCGCCAGAGATTTCAGAGAACAGCCGCTTCTCCTGGCACAGTATCGAACACTTAGTTTCAGATAGAACAATTAGATTTAAATGGAACTAAGTTTCGCATCTGGAGTTTCCTCTCTCACAAGGTCGACAATTTAGATTCGTCGAACACATACGGTTTCGAGTGGCATCGCCACAGATTTCAGAGAACCGGCGTTTCTCCTGGCACAGTATCGAACACTTAGTTTCAGATAGAACGATTAGTTTAAAATGGAACTAAGTTTCGCATCTGGAGATTCTTCTCTCACATGGTCGAACACTTAGTTTCGACGAACACATACGGTTTCGAGTGGCATCGCCACAGATTTCAGAGAACAGGCGCTTCGCCTGGCACAGTAGCGAACACTTATTTCAGACAGAACAATTAGTTTAAAATGGAACTATGTTTCGCATCTGGAGTATCCTCTCTCACAAGATCAACCACTTAGTTTCGTCGAACAATTACGGTTTCGAGTGGCATCGCCACACATTTCAGAGAACAGGCGCTTCTCCTGGCACAGTATCGAACACTTAGTTTCAGATAGAAAAATTAGTTTAAAATGGAACTAAGTTTCGCATCTGGAGTTTCCTCTCTCACAAGGTCGACCACTTAGTTTCCTCGAACACATACGGTTTCGGGTAGCATCGCCACAGATTTCAGAGAACAGGCGCTTCTCCTGGCAGAGTATCGAACACTTAGTTTCAGATAGAACAATTACCTTAAAATGGAACTAAGTTTCGCATCTGGAGTATCCTCTCTCACAAGATCAACAACTAAGTTTCGTCGAACAATTACGGTTTCGAGTGGCATCGCCACACATTTCAGAGAACAGGCGCTTCTCCTGGCACAGTATCGAACACTTAGTTTCAGATAGAAAAATTAGTTTAAAATGGAACTAAGTTTCGCATCTGGAGTATCCTCTCTCACAACGTCGGTCACTTCGTTTCGTCGGACACATACTGTTTCGAGTAGCATCGCCACAGATTTCTGAGAACAGGCGCTTCGCCTGGCACAGTATCGAACACTTATTTCAGACAGAACAATTAGTTTAAAATGGAACTATGTTTCGCATCTGGAGTATCCTCTCTCACAAGATCAACCACTTAGTTTCGTCGAACAATTACGGTTTCGAGTGGCATCGCCACACATTTCAGAGTACAGGCGCTTATCCTGGCACAGTATCGAACACTTAGTTTCAGATAGAACAATTAGTTTAAAATGGAACTAAGTTTCGCATCTGAAGTTTCCTCTCTCACAAGGTCGACCACTTAGTTTCGTCGAAAACATACGTTTTCGAGTAGCATCGCCACAGATTTCAGAGAACAGGCGCCTCTCCTGGCACAGTATCGAGCACTTAGTTTCAGATAGAACAATTAGTTTAAAATGGAACTATGTTTCGCATCTGGAGTATCCTCTCTCACAAGGTCGGTCACTTCGTTTCGTCGGACACATACTGTTTCGAGTAGCATCGCCTCAGATTTCTGAGAACAGGCGCTTCGCCTGGCACAGTATCGAACACTTATTTCAGACAGAACAATTAGTTTAAAATGGAACTATGTTTCGCATCTGGAGTATCCTCTCTCACAAGATCAACCACTTAGTTTCGTCGAATAATTACGGTTTCGAGTGGCATCGCCACACATTTCAGAGAACAGGCGCTTCTCCTGGCACAGTATCAAACACTTAGTTTCAGATAGAACAATTTGTTTACAATGGAACTATGTTTCGCATCTGGAGTTTCCTCTCCCACAAAGTCGACCACTTAGTTTCCTCGAACACATACGGTTTCGAGTAGCATCGCCACAGATTTCAGAGAACAGGCGCTTCTCCTGGCAGAGTATCGAACACTTATTTCAGACAGAACAATTAGTTTAAAATGGGACTATGTTTCGCATCTGGAGTATCCTCTCTCACAAGATCAACCACTTAGTTTCGTCGAACAATTACGGTTTCGAGTGGCATCGCCACACATTTCAGAGTACAGGCGCCTATCCTGGCACAGTATCGAACACTTAGTTTCAGATAGAACAATTAGTTTAAAATGGAACTAAGTTTCGCATCTGAAGTTTCCTCTCTAACAAGGTCGGTCAATTCGTTTCGTCGGACACATACGGCTTCGAGTAGCACCGCCACAGATTTCTGAGAACAGGCGCTTCGCCTGGCACAGTATCGCACACTTATTTCAGACAGAACAATTAGTTTAAAATGGAACTATGATTCGCATCTGGAGTATCCTCTCTCACAAGATCAACCACTTAGTTTCGTCGAACAATTACGGTTTCGAGTGGCATCGCCACACATTTCACAGAACAGGCGCTTCTCCTGGCAGAGTATCGAACACTTATTTCAGACAGAACAATTAGTTTAAAATGGAACTAAGTTTCGCATCTGGAGTTTCCTCTCTCACAAGGTCGACCACTTAATTTCGTCGAACACATACGGTTTCAAGTGGCATCGCCACAGATTTCAGAGAACAGGCGCTTCCCCTGGCACAGTATCGAACTCTTAGTTTCAGAGAGAACAATTAGTTTAACATGGAACTAAGCTTCGTATCTGGAGTTCCCTCTCTCACAAGGTGGACCACTTAGTTTCGTCGAACACATACGGTTTCGAGTGGCATCGCCAGAGATTTAAGAGAACAGGCGCTTCTCCTGGCACAGTATCGGACACAGAGTTTCGGTTAGAACAATTAGTTTAAAATGGAACTAAGTTTCCCATCTGGAGTTTCCTCTCTCACAAGGTCGACCATTTAGATTCGTCGAACACATACGGTTTGGAGTATCATCGCCAGGGATTTCAGAGAACAGGCGCTTCTCCTGGCACAGTATCGAACACTTATTTCAGACAGAACAATTAGTTTAAAATGGAACTATATTTCGCATCTGGAGTTTCCTCTCTCACAAGGTGGACCACTTAGTTTCGTCGAACACATACGGTTTCGAGTAGCATCGCCACAGATTTCAGAGAACAGGCGCTTCTCCTGGCACAGTATCGAACACTTAGTATCAGACAGAACAATTAGTTTAAAATGGATCTAAGGTTCGCATCTGGAGTTTCCTCTCCCACAAGGTCGGCCACTTAGTTTCGTCCAACACATACGGTTTAGAGTAGCATCGCCACAGATTTCAGAGAACAGGCGCTTCTCCTGGCACAGTATCGAACACTTAGTTTCAGGTAGAACCATTAGTTTAAAATGGAACTATGTTTCGTATCTGGAGATTCCTCTCTCACGACGTCGACGACTTAGTTTCGTCGAACACATACGGTTTCGAGGGGCATCGCCACAGATTTCAGAGAACAGGCGCTTCTCCTGGCACAGTATCGAACACTTAGTATCAGACAGAACAATTAGTTTAAAATGGATCTAAGGTTCGCATCTGGAGTTTCCTCTCCCACAAGGTCGGCCACTTAGTTTCGTCCAACACATACGGTTTAGAGTAGCATCGCCACAGATTTCAGAGAACAGGCGCTTCTCCTGGCACAGTATCGAACACTTAGTTTCAGGTAGAACCATTAGTTTAAAATGGAACTATGTTTCGTATCTGGAGATTCCTCTCTCACGACGTCGACGACTTAGTTTCGTCGAACACATACGGTTTCGAGGGGCATCGCCACAGATTTCAGAGAACAGGCGCTTCGCCTGGCACAGTATCGAACACTTATTTCAGACAGAACAATTAGTTTAAAATGGAACTATGTTTCGCATCTGGAGTATCCTCTCTCACAAGGTCGACCACTTAGTTTCGTCGAACACATACGGTTTCGAGTGGCATCGCCACAGATATCAGAGAACAGGCGCTTCTCCTGGCACAGTATCGAATACTTAGTATCAGATAGAACAATTAGTTTAAAATGGAACTATGTTTCGCATCTGGAGTATCCTCTCTCACAAGGTCAACCACTTAGCTTCGTCGAACACATACGGTTTCGAGCGGCATCGCCACAGATTTCAGAGAACAGGCTTTTCTCCTGGCACAGTATCGAACACTTAGTTTCAGATAGAACAATTAGTTTAAAATGGAACTAAGTTTCGCATCTGGAGTTTCCTCTCTCACAAGGTCGACCACTTAGATTCGTCGAACACATACGGTTTCGAGTGGCATCGCCACATATTTCAGAGAACTGGCGCTTCTCCTGGCACAGTTTCAAACACTTAGTTTCAGATAGACAAATTAGTTTAAAATGGAACTAAGGTTCGCATCTGGAGTTTCCTCTCCCACAAGGTCGGCCACTTAGTTTCGTCGAACACATACGGTTTAGAGTAGCATCGCCACAGATTTCAGAGAACAGGCGCTTCTCCTGGCACAGTATCGAACACTTAGTTTCAGGTAGAACCATTAGTTTAAAATGGAACTATGTTTCGCATCTGGAGATTCCTCTCTCACGACGTCGACGACTTAGTTTCGTCGAACACATACGGTTTCGAGTGGCATCGCCACAGATTTCAGAGAACAGCCGCTTCGACTGGCACAGTATCGAACACCTAGTTTCAGATAGAACAATTAGTTTAAAATGGAACTATGTTTCGCATCTGGAGTATCCTCTCTCACAAGGTCAACCACTTAGTTTCGTCGAACACATACGCTTTCGATTTGCATCGCCACAGATTTAAGAGAACAGGCGCTTCTCCTGGCACAGTATCGGACACAGAGTTTCGGTTAGAACAATTAGTTTAAAATGGAACTAAGTTTCCCATCTGGAGTTTCCTCTCTCACAAGGTCGACCATTTAGATTCGTCGAACTCATACGGTTTGGAGTATCATCGCCAGGGATTTCAGAGAACAGGCGCTTCTCCTGGCACAGTATCGAACACTTATTTCAGACAGAACAATTAGTTTAAAATGGAACTATATTTCGCATCTGGAGTTTCCTCTCTCACAAGGTGGACCACTTAGTTTCGTCGAACACATACGGTTTCGAGTAGCATCGCCACAGATTTCAGAGAACAGGCGCTTCTCCTGGCACAGTATCGAACACTTAGTATCAGATAGAACAATTAGTTTAAAATGGAACTAAGGTTCGCATCTGGAGATTCCTCTCTCACGACGTCGACGACTTAGTTTCGTCGAACACATACGGTTTCGAGTGGCATCGCGACAGATTTCAGAGAACAGACGCTTCTACTGGCACATTATCGAACACCTAGTTTCAGATAGAACAATTAGTTTAAAATGGAACTAAATTTCGCAACTGGAATGTCCTCTCACAAGGTCGGCCACTTAGATTCGTCGAACACATACGGTTTTGAGTGGCATCGCCACAGATTTCAGAGAACAGCCGCTTCTCCTGACACAGTATCGAACGCTTAGTTGCAGATAGAACAATTAGTTTAAAATGGAACTATGTTTCGCATCTGGATTTTCCTCTCTCACAAGGCGGCCACTTTGTTTCGTGGAACACATACGGTTTCGAGTGGCATCGCCACAGATATCAGAGAACAGGCGCTTCTCCTGGCACAGTATCGAATACTTAGTATCAGAGAGAACAATTAGTTTAAAATGGAACTATGTTTCTCCTGGCACAGTATCGAACACTTAGTTTCAGACAGAACAATTAGTTTAAAATGGAACTATGTTCCGCATCTGGTGAAACCTCTCTCACAAGGTCGGCCACTTAGTTTCGTCGAAGACATACGGTTTAGAGTAGCATCGCCACAGATTTCAGAGAACAGGCGCTTCTCCTGGCACAGTATTGAACACTTATTTCAGACAGAACAATTAGTTTTAAATGGAACTAAGTTTCGCATCTTGAGTTTCCTCTCTCACAAGGTCGACCACTCAGTTTCGTCGAACACATACGGTTTCGAGTGGCATCGCCACATATTTCAGAGAACTGGCGCTTCTCCTGGCACCTTACCGAACACTTAGTTTCAGACAGAACAATTAGTTTAAAATGGAACTATGTTTCTCAACTTGGTCTCAGATAGAACAATTAGTTTAAAATGGACCAAAGCTTCGCATCTGGAGTTTCCTCTCCCACAAGGTGGACCACTTAGTTTCGTCGAACACATACGGTTTCGAGTTGCATCGCCACAGATTTCAGTGAACAGGGGTTTCTCCGGGCACACTATCGAACACTTAGTTTCAGGTAGAACCATTAGTTTAAAATGGAACTATGTTTCGCATCTGGAGATTCCTCTCTCACTAGGTCGACGACTTAGTTTCGTCGAACACATACGGTTTCGAGCGTCATCGCCACACAGTTCAGAGAACAGGCGCTTCTCCTGGCACCTTATCGAACACTTAGTTTCAGACAGAACAATTAGTTTAAAATGGAACTATGTTTCGCATCTGGAGTATCCTCTCTCACAAGGTCAACCACTTAGTTTCGTCGAACACATACGCTTTCGATTTGCATCGCCACAGATTTAAGAGAACAGGCGCTTCTCCTGGCTCAGTATCGGACACAGAGTTTCGGTTAGAACAATTAGTTTAAAATGGGACTAAGTTTCGCATCTGGAGTTTCCTCTCTCACAAGGTCGACCATTTAGATTCGTCGAACACATACGGTTTGGAGTTTCATCGCCAGGGATTTCAGAGAACAGGCGCTTTTCCTGGCACAGTATCGAACACTTATTTCAGACAGAACAATTAGTTTAAAATGGAACTATGTTTCGCATCTGGAGTTTCCTCTCTCAAAAGGTGGACCACTTAGTTACGTCGAACACATACGGTTTCGAGTAGCATCGCCAAAGATATCAGAGAACAGGCGCTTCTCCTGGCACAGTATCGAACACTTAGTTTCAGACAGAACAATTAGTTTAAAATGGAACTATGTTCCGCATCTGGTGAAACCTCTCTCACAAGGTCGGCCACTTAGTTTCGTCGAAGACATACGGTTTAGAGTAGCATCGCCACAGATTTCAGAGAACAGGCGCTTCTCCTGGCACAGTATTGAACACTTATTTCAGACAGAACAATTAGTTTTAAATGGAACTAAGTTTCGCATCTTGAGTTTCCTCTCTCACAAGGTCGACCACTCAGTTTCGTCGAACACATACGGTTTCGAGTGGCATCGCCACATATTTCAGAGAACTGGCGCTTCTCCTGGCACCTTACCGAACACTTAGTTTCAGACAGAACAATTAGTTTAAAATGGAACTATGTTTCGCATCTGGAGTATCCTCTCTCACAAGGTCAACCACTTAGTTTCGTCGAACACATACGCTTTCGATTTGCATCGCCACAGATTTAAGAGAACAGGCGCTTCTCCTGGCACAGTATCGGACACAGAGTTTCGGTTAGAACAATTAGTTTAAAATGGAACTAAGTTTCGCATCTGGAGTTTCCTCTCTCACAAGGTCGACCATTTAGATTCGTCGAACACATACGGTTTGGAGTTTCATCGCCAGGGATTTCAGAGAACAGGCGCTTCTCCTGGCACAGTATCGAACACTTAGTTTCAGACAGAACAATTAGTTTAAAATGGAACTATGTTCCGCATCTGGTGAAACCTCTCTCACAAGGTCGGCCAATTAGTTTCGTCGAAGACATACGGTTTAGAGTAGCATCGCCACAGATTTCAGAGAACAGGCGCTTCTCCTGGCACAGTATTGAACACTTATTTCAGACAGAACAATTAGTTTTAAATGGAACTAAGTTTCGCATCTTGAGTTTCCTCTCTCACAAGGTCGACCACTCAGTTTCGTCGAACACATGCGGTTTCGAGTGGTATCGCCACAGATTTGAGATAACAGGCGCTTCTCCTGGCACAGTATCGAACACTTAGTTTCAGATAGAACACTTAGTTTAAAATGGAACTAAGTTTCGCATCTGGAGTTTCCTCTCCCTCATGGTGGACCACTTAGTTTCGTCGAGCACCTACGGTTTAGAGTAGCATCGCCACAGATTTCAGAGAACAGGCGCTTCTCCTGGCACAGTATCGAACACTTATTTCAGACAGAACAATTAGTTTTAAATGGAACTAAGTTTCGCATCTGGAGTTTCCTCTCTCACAAGGTCGACCACTCAGTTTCGTCGAACACATGCGGTTTCGAGTGGTATCGCCACAGATTTGAGATAACAGGCGCTTCTCCTGGCACAATATCGAAAACTTGGTCTCAGATAGAACAATTAGTTTAAAATGGACCAAAGCTTCGCATCTGGAGTTTCCTCTCCCACAAGGTGGACCACTTAGTTTCGTCGAACACATACGGTTTCGAGTTGCATCGCCACAGATTTCAGTGAACAGGGGTTTCTCCGGGCACACTATCGAACACTTAGTTTCAGGTAGAACCATTAGTTTAAAATGGAACTATGTTTCGCATCTGGAGATTCCTCTCTCACTAGGTCGACGACTTAGTTTCGTCGAACACATACGGTTTTGAGTGGCATCGCCACAGATTTCAGAGAACAGGCGCTTCTCCTGGGACATTATCAAACACTTAGTTTCAGACAGAACAATTAGTTTAAAATGGAACTATGTTTCGCATCTGGAGTATCCTCTCTCACAAGGTCGGCCACTTAGTTTCGTCGAACACATACGGTTTCGAGTGGCATCGCTACACATTTCAGAGAACAGGCGGTTCTCCTGGCACAGTGTCGAAGACATAGTTTCAGATAGAACAATTAGTTTAAAATGGAACTAAGTTTCGCATCTGGAGTTTCCTGTCCCACAAGGTCGACCACTAAGTTTCCTCGAACACATACGGTTTCGAGCGGCATCGCCACAGATTTCAGAGAACAGGCGCTTCTCCTGGCACAGTATGGAACACTTAGTTTCAGATAGAACAATTAGTTTAAAATGGAACTAAGTTTCGCATTTGGAGTTTCCTCTCTCACAAGTTCGACCACTTAGTTTCGTCGAACACATTCGGTTTCGAGTGGCATCGCCACAGATATCAGAGAACAGGCGCTTCTCCTGGCACAGTATGGAACACTTAGTTTCAGATACAACAATTAGTTTAAAATGGAACTAAGTTTCGCATTTGGAGTATCCTCTCTCACAAGATCAACCACTTAGTTTCGTCGAACACATACGGTTTCGAGCGTCATCGCCACACAGTTCAGAGAACAGGCGCTTCTCCTGGCACCTTATCGAACACTTAGTTTTAGACAGAACAATTAGTTTAAAATGGAAATATGTTTCGCGTCTGGAGTATCCTCTCTCACAAGGTCAACCACTTAGTTTCGTGGAACACATACGCTTTCGATTTGCATCGCCACAGATTTAAGAGAACAGGCGCTTCTCCTGGCTCAGTATCGGACACAGAGTTTCGGTTAGAACAATTAGTTTAAAATGGGACTAAGTTTCGCATCTGGAGTTTCCTCTCTCACAAGGTCAACCATTTAGATTCGTCGAACACATACGGTTTGGAGTTTCATCGCCAGGGATTTCAGAGAACAGGCGCTTTTCCTGGCACAGTATCGAACACTTATTTCAGACAGAACAATTAGTTTAAAATGGAACTATGTTTCGCATCTGGAGTTTCCTCTCTCAAAAGGTGGACCACTTAGTTTCGTCGAACACATACGGTTTCGAGTAGCATCGCCAAAGATTTCAGAGAACAGGCGCTTCTCCTGGCACAGTATCGAACACTTAGTTTCAGACAGAACAATTAGTTTAAAATGGAACTATGTTCCGCATCTGGTGAAACCTCTCTCACAAGGTCGGCCACTTAGTTTCGTCGAAGACATACGGTTTAGAGTAGCATCGCCACAGATTTCAGAGAACAGGCGCTTCTCCTGGCACAGTATTGAACACTTATTTCAGACAGAACAATTAGTTTTAAATGGAACTAAGTTTCGCATCTTGAGTTTCCTCTCTCACAAGGTCGACCACTCAGTTTCGTCGAACACATACGGTTTCGAGTGGCATCGCCACATATTTCAGAGAACTGGCGCTTCTCCTGGCACCTTACCGAACACTTAGTTTCAGACAGAACAATTAGTTTAAAATGGAACTATGTTTCGCATCTGGAGTATCCTCTCTCACAAGGTCAACCACTTAGTTTCGTCGAACACATACGCTTTCGATTTGCATCGCCACAGATTTAAGAGAACAGGCGCTTCTCCTGGCACAGTATCGGACACAGAGTTTCGGTTAGAACAATTAGTTTAAAATGGAACTAAGTTTCGCATCTGGAGTTTCCTCTCTCACAAGGTCGACCATTTAGATTCGTCGAACACATACGGTTTGGAGTTTCATCGCCAGGGATTTCAGAGAACAGGCGCTTCTCCTGGCACAGTATCGAACACTTATTTCAGACAGAACAATTAGTTTAAAATGGAACTATGTTTCGCATCTGGAGTTTCCTCTCTCACAAGGTGGACCACTTAGTTTCGTCGAACACATACGGTTTCGAGTAGCATCGCCAAAGATTTCAGAGAACAGGCGCTTCTCCTGGCACAGTATCGAACACTTAGTATCAGATAGAACAATTAGTTTAAAATGGAACTAAGGTTCGCATCTGGAGTTTCCTCTTCCACAAGGTCGACCACTTATTTTCGTCGAACACATACGGTTTGGAGTAGCATCGTCACAGTTTTCAGAGATCAGGCACTTCTCCTGGCACAGTATCGAACACTTAGTGCCAGATAGAACAATTAGTTTAAAATAGGACTATGTTTCGCATCTGGAGTATCCTCTCTCACAAGGTCGACCACTTAGTTTCGTCGAACACATACGGTTTCGAGTGGCATCGCCACACATTTCACAGAACAGGAGCTTCTCCTGGCACAGTATCGGACACATAGTTTCAGATAAAACAATTATTTTAAAATGGTTCTAAATTTCGCATCTGGAGTATCCTCTCTCACATGGTCGACCACTTAGTTTCGTCGAACACATACGGTTTCGAGTGGCATCGCCACATATTTCAGAGAACTGGCGCTTCTCCTGGCACAGTTTCGAACACTTAGTTTCAGATAGAACAATTAGTTTAAAATAGAAATATGTTTCGCATCTGGAGTTTCCTCTCTCAGAAGGTCGACCACTTAGTTTCGTCGAACACATACGGTTTCGAGCGTCATCGCCACACAGTTCAGAGAACAGGCGCTTCTCCTGGCACCTTATCGAACACTTAGTTTCAGACAGAACAATTAGTTTAAAATGGAACTATGTTTCGCATCTGGAGTATCCTCTCTCACAAGGTCAACCACTTAGTTTCGTCGAACACATACGCTTTCGATTTGCATCGCCACAGATTTAAGAGAACAGGCGCTTCTCCTGGCACAGTATCGGACACAGAGTTTCGGTTAGAACAATTAGTTTAAAATGGAACTAAGTTTCGCATCTGGAGTTTCCTCTCTCACAAGGTCGACCACTTAGATTCGTCGAACACATACGGTTTGGAGTATCATCGCCAGGGATTTCAGAGAACAGGCGCTTCTCCTGGCACAGTATCGAACACTTATTTCAGACAGAACAATTAGTTTAAAATGGAACTATATTTCGCATCTGGAGTTTCCTCTCTCACAAGGTGGACCACTTAGTTTCGTCGAACACATACGGTTTCGAGTAGCACCGCCACAGATTTCAGAGAACAGGCGCTTCTCCTGGCACAGTATCGAACACTTAGTATCAGATAGAACAATTAGTTTAAAATGGAACTAAGTCTCGCATCTGGAGTTTCCTCTTCCACAAGGTCGACCACTTATTTTCGTCGAACACATACGGTTTGGAGTAGCATCGTCACAGTTTTCAGAGATCAGGCACTTCTCCTGGCACAGTATCGAACACTTAGTCTCAGATAGAACAATTAGTTTAAAATAGGACTATGTTTCGCATCTGGAGTATCCTCTCTCACAAGGTCGACCACTTAGTTTCGTCGAACACATACGGTTTCGAGTGGCATCGCCACACATTTCACAGAACAGGAGCTTCTCCTGGCACAGTATCGGACACATAGTTTCAGATAAAACAATTATTTTAAAATGGTTCTAAATTTCGCATCTGGAGTATCCTCTCTCACATGGTCGACCACTTAGTTTCGTCGAACACATACGGTTTCGAGTGGCATCGCCACATATTTCAGAGAACTGGCGCTTCTCCTGGCACAGTTTCGAACACTTAGTTTCAGATAGAACAATTAGTTTAAAATAGAAATATGTTTCGCATCTGGAGTTTCCTCTCTCAGAAGGTCGACCACTTAGTTTCGTCGAACACATACGGTTTCGAGCGTCATCGCCACACAGTTCAGAGAACAGGCGCTTCTCCTGGCACCTTATCGAACACTTAGTTTCAGACAGAACAATTAGTTTAAAATGGAACTATGTTTCGCATCTGGAGTATCCTCTCTCACAAGGTCAACCACTTAGTTTCGTCGAACACATACGCTTTCGATTTGCATCGCCACAGATTTAAGAGAACAGGCGCTTCTCCTGGCACAGTATCGGACACAGAGTTTCGGTTAGAACAATTAGTTTAAAATGGAACTAAGTTTCGCATCTGGAGTTTCCTCTCTCACAAGGTCGACCACTTAGATTCGTCGAACACATACGGTTTGGAGTATCATCGCCAGGGATTTCAGAGAACAGGCGCTTCTCCTGGCACAGTATCGAACACTTATTTCAGACAGAACAATTAGTTTAAAATGGAACTATATTTCGCATCTGGAGTTTCCTCTCTCACAAGGTGGACCACTTAGTTTCGTCGAACACATACGGTTTCGAGTAGCATCGCCACAGATTTCAGAGAACAGGCGCTTCTCCTGGCACAGTATCGAACACTTAGTATCAGATAGAACAATTAGTTTAAAATGGAACTAAGGGTCGCATCTGGAGTTTCCTCTCCCACACGGTCGGCCACTTAGTTTCGTCGAACACATACGGTTTAGAGTAGCATCGCCACAGATTTCAGAGAACAGGCGGTTCTCCTGGCACAGTGTCGAAGATATAGTTTCAGATAGAACAATTAGTTTAAAATGGAACTAAGTTTCGCATCTGGAGTTTCCTGTCCCACAAGGTCGACCACTAAGTTTCCTCGAACACATACGGTTTCGAGTAGCATCGCCACAGATTTCAGAGAACAGGCGCTACTCCTGGCACAGTATCGAACACTTAGTTTCAGATAGAACAATTAGTTTAAAATGGAACTAAGTTTCGCATCTGGAGTTTCCTCTCTCACAAGGTCGACCACTTAGTTTCGTCGAACACATACGGTATCGAGTGGCATCGCCACACATTTCAGAGAACAGGCGCTTCTCCTGGCACAGTATCGAACACTTAGCTTCAGATAGAAAAATTAGTTTAAAATGGACCTATGTTTCGCATTTGGAGTTTCCTCTCTCACAAGTTCGACCACTTAGTTTCGTCGAACACATTCGGTTTCGAGTGGCATCGCCACAGATATCAGAGAACAGGCGCTTCTCGTGGCACAGTATCGAACACTTAGTTTCAGATAGAACAATTAGTTTAAAATGGAACTAAGTCTCGCATCTGGAGTTTCCTCTTCCACAAGGTCGACCACTTATTTTCGTCGAACACATACGGTTTGGAGTAGCATCGTCACAGTTTTCAGAGATCAGGCACTTCTCCTGGCACAGTATCGAACACTTAGTCTCAGATAGAACAATTAGTTTAAAATAGGACTATGTTTCGCATCTGGAGTATCCTCTCTCACAAGGTCGACCACTTAGTTTCGTCGAACACATACGGTTTCGAGTGGCATCGCCACACATTTCACAGAACAGGAGCTTCTCCTGGCACAGTATCGGACACATAGTTTCAGATAAAACAATTATTTTAAAATGGTTCTAAATTTCGCATCTGGAGTATCCTCTCTCACATGGTCGACCACTTAGTTTCGTCGAACACATACGGTTTCGAGTGGCATCGCCACATATTTCAGAGAACTGGCGCTTCTCCTGGCACAGTTTCGAACACTTAGTTTCAGATAGAACAATTAGTTTAAAATAGGACTATGTTTCGCATCTGGAGTATCCTCTCTCACAAGGTCGACCACTTAGTTTCGTCGAACACATACGGTTTCGAGTGGCATCGCCACACATTTCACAGAACAGGAGCTTCTCCTGGCACAGTATCGGACACATAGTTTCAGATAAAACAATTATTTTAAAATGGTTCTAAATTTCACATCTGGAGTATCCTCTCTCACATGGTCGGCCACTTAGTTTCGTCGAACACATATGGTTTCGAGTGGTATCGCTACAGATTTCAGAGAACAGGCGCTTCTTCTGGCACAGTATCGAACACTTAGTTTCCGATGGAACCATTAGTTTTAAATGGAACTAAGTTTCGCATCTGGAGTATCCTCTTTCACAAGGCGACCACTTAGTTTCGTCGAACACATACTGTTTCGAGTGTGATCGCCACAGATTTCAGAGAACAGACGCTTCTACTGGCACAGTATCGAACACATAGTTTCAGATAGAACAATTAGTTTAAAATGCAACTATGTTTCGCATCTGGAGTTTCCTCTCTCACAAGGTCGGCCACTTAGTTCCGTCGAACACATACGGTTTCGAGTGGTATCGCCAAAGATTTCAGAGAACAGGCGTTTCTCCTGGCACATTATCGAACACTTAGTTACAGATAGAACAATTAGTTTAAAATGGAACTATGTTTCGCGTCTGGAGTTTCCTCTCTCACAAGGTCGGCCACTTAGTTTCGTCGAACACATACGTTTTCGAATGTCATCGCCACAGATTTCGCAGACGGGGAGTTTCCTCTGGCACAGTATCGACCAATTAGTTTCGTCGAACACATACGGTTTCGGGTGCGCATTGCCACAGATTTCAGAAAACATGCGCTTCTCCTAGCACGGTATTGAAAACTTAGTTTCAGACCGAACAATTAGTTTTAAATGGAACTAAGTTTCGCATCTGGAGTATCCTCTCGCACAAGGTCAACCACTTAGTTTCGTCGAACACATACGGTTTCGAGCGGCATCGCCGCACAGTTCAGAGAACAGGCGCTTCTCCTGGCACAGTATCGAAAACTTAGTTTCAGATAGAACAATTAGTTTAAAATGGCACTAATTTTCGCGTCTGGAGTTTCCTCTCTCACAATGTCGACCACTCAGTTTCGTCAAACACATACGGTTTCGAGTAGCATCGCGACAGATTTCAGAGAACAGGCGCTTCTCCTGGCACAGTATCGAACGCTTAGTTTCAGATAGACCAATTAATTTAAAATGGAACTGAGTTTCGCATCCGGAGTTTCCTCTCTCAGAAGGTCGGCCACTTAGTTTCGTCGAACACATACGGTTTCGATTGGCATTGCCACAGATTTCAGATAACAGGCGCTTCTCCTGGCACAGTATCGAACACATAGTTTCAGATAGAACAATTAGTTTAAAATGGAACTAAGTGTCGCATCTGGATATTCCTCTCTCACAAAGTCGACAACTTAGTTTCGTCGAACACGTACGGTTTCGAGTGGCACCGGCGCACATTTCAGAGAACAGGCGCAGTATCGGACACATAGTTTCAGATAGAACAATTAGTTTAAAATGGTACTAAATTTCGCATCTGGAGTTTCCTCTCTCACAAGGCGGCCACTTAGTTTCGTGGAACACATTCGGTTTCGAGTAGCATGGCCACAGATTTCAGAGAACAGGCGCTTCTCCTGGCATAGTATCGAACACTTAGCTTCAGAGAGAACAATTAGTTTAAAATGGAAATATGTTTCGCATTTGGAGTTTCCTCTCTCACAAGGTGGTCCACTTAGTTTCATCGAACACATACGGTTTCGAGTAGCATCGCCACTGTTTTCAGAGAACGGGCGCTTCTCCTGGCACAGTTTCGAACACTTAGTTTCAGATAGAACAATTAGTTTAAAATAGGACTATGTTTCGCATCTGGAGTATCCTCTCTCACAAGGTCGACCACTTAGTTTCGTCGAACACATACGGTTTCGAGTGGCATCGCCACACATTTCACAGAACAGGAGCTTCTCCTGGCACAGTATCGGACACATAGTTTCAGATAAAACAATTATTTTAAAATGGTTCTAAATTTCACATCTGGAGTATCCTCTCTCACATGGTCGGCCACTTAGTTTCGTCGAACACATATGGTTTCGAGTGGTATCGCTACAGATTTCAGAGAACAGGCGCTTCTTCTGGCACAGTATCGAACACTTAGTTTCCGATGGAACCATTAGTTTTAAATGGAACTAAGTTTCGCATCTGGAGTATCCTCTTTCACAAGGCGACCACTTAGTTTCGTCGAACACATACTGTTTCGAGTGTGATCGCCACAGATTTCAGAGAACAGACGCTTCTACTGGCACAGTATCGAACACATAGTTTCAGATAGAACAATTAGTTTAAAATGCAACTATGTTTCGCATCTGGAGTTTCCTCTCTCACAAGGTCGGCCACTTAGTTCCGTCGAACACATACGGTTTCGAGTGGTATCGCCACAGATTTCAGAGAACAGGCGTTTCTCCTGGCACATTATCGAACACTTAGTTACAGATAGAACAATTAGTTTAAAATGGAACTATGTTTCGCATCTGGAGTTTCTTCTCTCACAAGGTCGGCCACTTAGTTTCGTCGAACACATACGTTTTCGAATGTCATCGCCACAGATTTCGCAGACGGGGAGTTTCCTCTGGCACAGTATCGACCAATTAGTTTCGTCGAACACATACGGTTTCGGGTGCGCATTGCCACAGATTTCAGAAAACATGCGCTTCTCCTAGCACGGTATCGAAAACTTAGTTTCAGACCGAACAATTAGTTTTAAATGGAACTAAGTTTCGCATCTGGAGTATCCTCTCGCACAAGGTCAACCACTTAGTTTCGTCGAACACATACGGTTTCGAGCGGCATCGCCGCACAGTTCAGAGAACAGGCGCTTCTCCTGGCACAGTATCGAAAACTTAGTTTCAGATAGAACAATTAGTTTAAAATGGCACTAATTTTCGCGTCTGGAGTTTCCTCTCTCACAATGTCGACCACTCAGTTTCGTCAAACACATACGGTTTCGAGTAGCATCGCGACAGATTTCAGAGAACAGGCGCTTCTCCTGGCACAGTATCGAACGCTTAGTTTCAGATAGACCAATTAATTTAAAATGGAACTGAGTTTCGCATCCGGAGTTTCCTCTCTCAGAAGGTCGGCCACTTAGTTTCGTCGAACACATACGGTTTCGATTGGCATTGCCACAGATTTCAGATAACAGGCGCTTCTCCTGGCACAGTATCGAACACATAGTTTCAGATAGAACAATTAGTTTAAAATGGAACTAAGTGTCGCATCTGGATATTCCTCTCTCACAAAGTCGACAACTTAGTTTCGTCGAACACGTACGGTTTCGAGTGGCACCGGCGCACATTTCAGAGAACAGGCGCAGTATCGGACACATAGTTTCAGATAGAACAATTAGTTTAAAATGGTACTAAATTTCGCATCTGGAGTTTCCTCTCTCACAAGGCGGCCACTTAGTTTCGTGGAACACATTCGGTTTCGAGTAGCATGGCCACAGATTTCAGAGAACAGGCGCTTCTCCTGGCACAGTATCGAACACTTAGTTTCCGATGGAACCATTAGTTTTAAATGGAACTAAGTTTCGCATCTGGAGTATCCTCTTTCACAAGGCGACCACTTAGTTTCGTCGAACACATACTGTTTCGAGTGTGATCGCCACAGATTTCAGAGAACAGACGCTTCTACTGGCACAGTATCGAACACATAGTTTCAGATAGAACAATTAGTTTAAAATGCAACTATGTTTCGCATCTGGAGTTTCCTCTCTCACAAGGTCGGCCACTTAGTTCCGTCGAACACATACGGTTTCGAGTGGTATCGCCACAGATTTCAGAGAACAGGCGTTTCTCCTGGCACATTATCGAACACTTAGTTACAGATAGAACAATTAGTTTAAAATGGAACTATGTTTCGCATCTGGAGTTTCTTCTCTCACAAGGTCGGCCACTTAGTTTCGTCGAACACATACGTTTTCGAATGTCATCGCCACAGATTTCGCAGACGGGGAGTTTCCTCTGGCACAGTATCGACCAATTAGTTTCGTCGAACACATACGGTTTCGGGTGCGCATTGCCACAGATTTCAGAAAACATGCGCTTCTCCTAGCACGGTATCGAAAACTTAGTTTCAGACCGAACAATTAGTTTTAAATGGAACTAAGTTTCGCATCTGGAGTATCCTCTCGCACAAGGTCAACCACTTAGTTTCGTCGAACACATACGGTTTCGAGCGGCATCGCCGCACAGTTCAGAGAACAGGCGCTTCTCCTGGCACAGTATCGAAAACTTAGTTTCAGATAGAACAATTAGTTTAAAATGGCACTAATTTTCGCGTCTGGAGTTTCCTCTCTCACAATGTCGACCACTCAGTTTCGTCAAACACATACGGTTTCGAGTAGCATCGCGACAGATTTCAGAGAACAGGCGCTTCTCCTGGCACAGTATCGAACGCTTAGTTTCAGATAGACCAATTAATTTAAAATGGAACTGAGTTTCGCATCCGGAGTTTCCTCTCTCAGAAGGTCGGCCACTTAGTTTCGTCGAACACATACGGTTTCGATTGGCATTGCCACAGATTTCAGATAACAGGCGCTTCTCCTGGCACAGTATCGAACACATAGTTTCAGATAGAACAATTAGTTTAAAATGGAACTAAGTGCCGCATCTGGATATTCCTCTCTCACAAAGTCGACAACTTAGTTTCGTCGAACACGTACGGTTTCGAGTGGCACCGGCGCACATTTCAGAGAACAGGCGCAGTATCGGACACATAGTTTCAGATAGAACAATTAGTTTAAAATGGTACTAAATTTCGCATCTGGAGTTTCCTCTCTCACAAGGCGGCCACTTAGTTTCGTGGAACACATTCGGTTTCGAGTAGCATGGCCACAGATTTCAGAGAACAGGCGCTTCTCCTGGCATAGTATCGAACACTTAGCTTCAGAGAGAACAATTAGTTTAAAATGGAAATATGTTTCGCATTTGGAGTTTCCTCTCTCACAAGGTGGTCCACTTAGTTTCATCGAACACATACGGTTTCGAGTAGCATCGCCACTGTTTTCAGAGAACAGGCGCTTCTCCTGGCGCAGTACCGAGCACTTAGTTACAGCTAGAACACATAGTTTAAAATGGAAATAATTATCGCATCTGGAATTTCCTCTCTCACATGGTCGACCACCTAGTTTCGTCGAACACATACGGTTTCGAGTGGCATCGCCACAGATTTCAGAGAACAGGCGCTTCTCCTGGCACAGTATCGAACACATAGTTGCAGATAGAACAATTAGTTTAAAATGGAAGTTTCGCATCTGGAGTTTCCCCTCTCACAAGGTCGGCCACTTACTTTCGTGGAACACATTCGGTTTCGAGTAGCATCGCCACAGATTTCGCAGCACGGCGTTTCTCCTGGCACATTATCGAACACTTAGTTTCAGATAGAACAATTCGTTTAAAATGGAAATACGTTTCGCATCTGGAGTTTCTTCTCTCATAAGGCGACCACTTAGTTTCATCGAACACACACGGTTTCGAGTGGCATCGCCACAGATTTCAGAGAACGGGCGCTTCTCCTGGCACAGTCTCGAACACTTAGTTACAGATAGAACGCTTAGTTTAAAATGGAACTATGTTTCGCATCTGGAGTTTCTTCTCTCAGAAGGTCGACCACTTAGTTTCGTCGAACACATACGGTTTAGAGTAGCATCGCCACAGATTTCAGAGAACAGGCGCTTCTCCTGGCACAATACCGAACACATAGTTGCACATAGAACAATTAGTTTAAAATGGAACTAAGTTTCGCATCTGGAGTTTCCTCTCTCACAAGGTCGACCGCTTAATTTCGTCGAACACATACGGTTTAGAGTAGCATCGCCACAGATTTCAGAGAACAGGCGCTTCTCCTGGCACAGTATCGAGCACATAGTTGCAGATAGAACAATTAGTTTAAAATGGAACTAAGTTTCGCATCTGGAGTTTCCTCTCTCACAAGGTCGACCACTTAATTTCTTCGAACACATACGGTTTCGAGTAGCATCGCAACAGATTACAGAGAACAGGCGCTTCTCCTGGCACAGTATCGAACACTTAGTTTCAGAGAGAACAATTAGTTCAAATTGGAACTATGTTTCGCATCTGGAGTTTCTTCTCTCAGTAGGTCGACCACTTAGTTTCGTCGAACACATACGGTTTAGAGTAGCATCGCCACAGATTTCAGAGAACAGGCGCTTCTCCTGGCACAGTATCGAACACTTAGTATCAGATAGAACTATTAGTTTAAAATGGAACTAAGCTTCGCATCTGGAGTGTCCTCTCTCACAAGGTCGACCATTTAATTTCGTTGAACACATACGGTTTCGAGTGGCATCGCCACAGATTTCAGAGAACAGGCACTTCTCCTGGCACAGTATCGAGCACATAGTTGCAGATAGAACAATTAGTTTAAAATGGAACTAAGTTTCGCATCTGGAGTTTCCTCTCTCACAAGGTCGACCACTTAATTTCGTCGAACACATACGGTTTCGAGTAGCATCGCCACAGATTTCAGAGAACAGGCGCTTCTCCTGGCACAATACCGAACACATAGTTGCACATAGAACAATTAGTTTAAAATGGAACTAAGTTTCGCATCTGGAGTTTCCTCTCTCACAAGGTCGACCGCTTAATTTCGTCGAACACATACGGTTTCGAGTGGCATCGCCACAGATTTCAGAGAACAGGCGCTTCTCCTGGCACAGTATCGAACACTCAGTTACAGATAGAACAATTAGTTTAAAATGGACCTATGTTTCGCATTTGGAGTTTCCTCTCTCACAAGT
The DNA here is from genome assembly GCA_910591585.2 of Nysson spinosus. Taxonomy (NCBI): domain Eukaryota; kingdom Metazoa; phylum Arthropoda; class Insecta; order Hymenoptera; family Crabronidae; genus Nysson; species Nysson spinosus. The sequence continues at coordinate 1,594,606 of CAJUYC020000091.1, read as the reverse complement.
TCGACCACTTAGTTTCGTCGAACACATACGGTATCGAGTGGCATCGCCACACATTTCAGAGAACAGGCGCTTCTCCTGGCACAGTATCGAACACTTAGCTTCAGATAGAAAAATTAGTTTAAAATGGACCTATGTTTCGCATTTGGAGTTTCCTCTCTCACAAGTTCGACCACTTAGTTTCGTCGAACACATTCGGTTTCGAGTAGCATCGCCACAGATTTCGCAGCACGGCGTTTCTCCTGGCACATTATCGAACACTTAGTTTCAGATAGAACAATTCGTTTAAAATGGAAATACGTTTCGCATCTGGAGTTTCTTCTCTCATAAGGCGACCACTTAGTTTCATCGAACACACACGGTTTCGAGTGGCATCGCCACAGATTTCAGAGAACGGGCGCTTCTCCTGGCACAGTCTCGAACACTTAGTTACAGATAGAACGCTTAGTTTAAAATGGAACTATGTTTCGCATCTGGAGTTTCTTCTCTCAGAAGGTCGACCACTTAGTTTCGTCGAACACATACGGTTTAGAGTAGCATCGCCACAGATTTCAGAGAACAGGCGCTTCTCCTGGCACAATACCGAACACATAGTTGCACATAGAACAATTAGTTTAAAATGGAACTAAGTTTCGCATCTGGAGTTTCCTCTCTCACAAGGTCGACCGCTTAATTTCGTCGAACACATACGGTTTAGAGTAGCATCGCCACAGATTTCAGAGAACAGGCGCTTCTCCTGGCACAGTATCGAGCACATAGTTGCAGATAGAACAATTAGTTTAAAATGGAACTAAGTTTCGCATCTGGAGTTTCCTCTCTCACAAGGTCGACCACTTAATTTCTTCGAACACATACGGTTTCGAGTAGCATCGCAACAGATTACAGAGAACAGGCGCTTCTCCTGGCACAGTATCGAACACTTAGTTTCAGAGAGAACAATTAGTTCAAATTGGAACTATGTTTCGCATCTGGAGTTTCTTCTCTCAGTAGGTCGACCACTTAGTTTCGTCGAACACATACGGTTTAGAGTAGCATCGCCACAGATTTCAGAGAACAGGCGCTTCTCCTGGCACAGTATCGAACACTTAGTATCAGATAGAACTATTAGTTTAAAATGGAACTAAGCTTCGCATCTGGAGTGTCCTCTCTCACAAGGTCGACCATTTAATTTCGTTGAACACATACGGTTTCGAGTGGCATCGCCACAGATATCAGAGAACAGGCGCTTCTCGTGGCACAGTATCGAACACTTAGTTTCAGATAGAACAATTAGTTTAAAATGGAACTAAGTCTCGCATCTGGAGTTTCCTCTTCCACAAGGTCGACCACTTATTTTCGTCGAACACATACGGTTTGGAGTAGCATCGTCACAGTTTTCAGAGATCAGGCACTTCTCCTGGCACAGTATCGAACACTTAGTCTCAGATAGAACAATTAGTTTAAAATAGGACTATGTTTCGCATCTGGAGTATCCTCTCTCACAAGGTCGACCACTTAGTTTCGTCGAACACATACGGTTTCGAGTGGCATCGCCACACATTTCACAGAACAGGAGCTTCTCCTGGCACAGTATCGGACACATAGTTTCAGATAAAACAATTATTTTCGAATGGTTCTAAATTTCGCATCTGGAGTATCCTCTCTCACATGGTCGGCCACTTAGTTTCGTCGAACACATATGGTTTCGAGTGGTATCGCTACAGATTTCAGAGAACAGGCGCTTCTTCTGGCACAGTATCGAACACTTAGTTTCCGATGGAACCATTAGTTTTAAATGGAACTAAGTTTCGCATCTGGAGTATCCTCTTTCACAAGGCGACCACTTAGTTTCGTCGAACACATACTGTTTCGAGTGTGATCGCCACAGATTTCAGAGAACAGACGCTTCTACTGGCACAGTATCGAACACATAGTTTCAGATAGAACAATTAGTTTAAAATGCAACTATGTTTCGCATCTGGAGTTTCCTCTCTCACAAGGTCGGCCACTTAGTTCCGTCGAACACATACGGTTTCGAGTGGTATCGCCACAGATTTCAGAGAACAGGCGTTTCTCCTGGCACATTATCGAACACTTAGTTACAGATAGAACAATTAGTTTAAAATGGAACTATGTTTCGCATCTGGAGTTTCTTCTCTCACAAGGTCGGCCACTTAGTTTCGTCGAACACATACGTTTTCGAATGTCATCGCCACAGATTTCGCAGACGGGGAGTTTCCTCTGGCACAGTATCGACCAATTAGTTTCGTCGAACACATACGGTTTCGGGTGCGCATTGCCACAGATTTCAGAAAACATGCGCTTCTCCTAGCACGGTATCGAAAACTTAGTTTCAGACCGAACAATTAGTTTTAAATGGAACTAAGTTTCGCATCTGGAGTATCCTCTCGCACAAGGTCAACCACTTAGTTTCGTCGAACACATACGGTTTCGAGCGGCATCGCCGCACAGTTCAGAGAACAGGCGCTTCTCCTGGCATAGTATCGAACACTTAGCTTCAGAGAGAACAATTAGTTTAAAATGGAAATAATTATCGCATCTGGAATTTCCTCTCTCACATGGTCGACCACCTAGTTTCGTCGAACACATACGGTTTCGAGTGGCATCGCCACAGATTTCAGAGAACAGGCGCTTCTCCTGGCACAGTATCGAACACATAGTTGCAGATAGAACAATTAGTTTAAAATGGAACTAAGTTTCGCATCTGGAGTTTCCCCTCTCACAAGGTCGGCCACTTACTTTCGTGGAACACATTCGGTTTCGAGTAGCATCGCCACAGATTTCGCAGCACGGCGTTTCTCCTGGCACATTATCGAACACTTAGTTTCAGATAGAACAATTCGTTTAAAATGGAAATACGTTTCGCATCTGGAGTTTCTTCTCTCATAAGGCGACCACTTAGTTTCATCGAACACACACGGTTTCGAGTGGCATCGCCACAGATTTCAGAGAACGGGCGCTTCTCCTGGCACAGTCTCGAACACTTAGTTACAGGTAGAACGCTTAGTTTAAAATGGAACTATGTTTCGCATCTGGAGTTTCTTCTCTCAGAAGGTCGACCACTTAGTTTCGTCGAACACATACGGTTTAGAGTAGCATCGCCACAGATTTCAGAGAACAGGCGCTTCTCCTGGCACAATACCGAACACATAGTTGCACATAGAACAATTAGTTTAAAATGGAACTAAGTTTCGCATCTGGAGTTTCCTCTCTCACAAGGTCGACCGCTTAATTTCGTCGAACACATACGGTTTAGAGTAGCATCGCCACAGATTTCAGAGAACAGGCGCTTCTCCTGGCACAGTATCGAGCACATAGTTGCAGATAGAACAATTAGTTTAAAATGGAACTAAGTTTCGCATCTGGAGTTTCCTCTCTCACAAGGTCGACCACTTAATTTCTTCGAACACATACGGTTTCGAGTAGCATCGCAACAGATTACAGAGAACAGGCGCTTCTCCTGGCACAGTATCGAGCACATAGATGCAGATAGAACAATTAGTTTAAAATGGAACTAAGTTTCGCATCTGGAGTTTCCTCTCTCACAAGGTCGACCACTTAATTTCTTCGAACACATACGGTTTCGAGTAGCATCGCAACAGATTACAGAGAACAGGCGCTTCTCCTGGCACAGTATCGAACACTTAGTTTCAGAGAGAACAATTAGTTCAAATTGGAACTATGTTTCGCATCTGGAGTTTCTTCTCTCAGAAGGTCGACCACTTAGTTTCGTCGAACACATACGGTTTAGAGTAGCATCGCCACAGATTTCAGAGAACAGGCGCTTCTCCTGGCACGGTATCGAACACTTAGTATCAGATAGAACTATTAGTTTAAAATGGAACTAAGCTTCGCATCTGGAGTGTCCTCTCTCACAAGGTCGACCATTTAATTTCGTTGAACACATACGGTTTCGAGTGGCATCGCCACAGATTTCAGAGAACAGGCACTTCTCCTGGCACAGTATCGAGCACATAGTTGCAGATAGAACAATTAGTTTAAAATGGAACTAAGTTTCGCATCTGGAGTTTCCTCTCTCACAAAGTCGACCACTTAATTTCGTCGAACACATACGGTTTCGAGTAGCATCGCCACAGATTTCAGAGAACAGGCGCTTCTCCTGGCACAATACCGAACACATAGTTGCACATAGAACAATTAGTTTAAAATGGAACTAAGTTTCGCATCTGGAGTTTCCTCTCTCACAAGGTCGACCGCTTAATTTCGTCGAACACATACGGTTTCGAGTGGCATCGCCACAGATTTCAGAGAACAGGCGCTTCTCCTGGCACAGTATCGAACACTCAGTTACAGATAGAACAATTAGTTTAAAATGGACCTATGTTTCGCATTTGGAGTTTCCTCTCTCACAAGTTCGACCACTTAGTTTCGTCGAACACATACGGTTTCGAGTGGCATCGCCACAGATTTCAGAGAACAGGCGCTTCTCCTGGCACAGTATCGAACACATAGTTGCAGATAGAACAATTAGTTTAAAATGGAACTAAGTTTCGCATCTGGAGTTTCCCCTCTCACAAGGTCGGCCACTTACTTTCGTGGAACACATTCGGTTTCGAGTAGCATCGCCACAGATTTCGCAGCACGGCGTTTCTCCTGGCACATTATCGAACACATAGTTTCAGATAGAACAATTAGTTTAAAATGGAACTATATTTCGCATCTGGAGTTTCCTCTCTCACAAGGTCGACCACTTAGTTTCGTCGTACACATACGGTTTCGAGTAGCATCACCACAGATTTCAGAGAACAGGCGCTTCTCCTGGCAGAGTATCGAACACTTAGTTTCAGATAGAACAATTAGTTTAAAATGGAACTATGTTTCGCATCTGCAGTTTCCTCTCTCACAAGGTCAACCAATTAGTTTCGTCGAACACATACGGTTTCGAGTGGTATCGCCACAGGTTTCACAGAACGGACGCTTCTCCTGGCACCGTATCGAACACTTAGTTTCAGATAGAACAATTAGTTTAAAATGGAACTAAGTTTCGCATCTGGAGTTTCCTCTCTCACAAGGTCGACCACTTAGTTTCGTCGAACACATACTGTTTTGTGTGGCATACCAACAGATTTCAGAGAACAGGCGCTTCTCCTGGCACAGTATCGAAGATTTAGTTTCAGATAGAACAATTAGTTTAAAATGGAACTAAGTTTCGCATCTGGAGTTTCCTCTCTCACAAGGTCGACTACTTAGTTTCGTCGAACACATACGGCTTCGAGTCGCATCGCCACAGATTTCAGAGAGCAGGCGCTTCTCCTGGCACAGTATCGAACACTTAGTTTCAGATAGAACAATTAGTTTAAAATGGAAATAAGTTTCGTATCTGGAGTTTCCTCTCTCACAAGGTCGACCACTTAGTTTCGTCGAACACATACGGTTTCGAGTGGCATCGCCACAGATTTCAGAGAACAGGCGCTTCTCCTGGCACAGTATCGAACACTCAGTTACAGATAGAACAATTAGTTTAAAATGGACCTATGTTTCGCATTTGGAGTTTCCTCTCTCACAAGTTCGACCACGTAGTTTCGTCGAACACATACGGTTTCGAGTGGCATCGCCACAGATTTCAGAGAACAGGCGCTTCTCCTGGCACAGTATCGAACACATAGTTGCAGATAGAACAATTAGTTTAAAATGGAACTAAGTTTCGCATCTGGAGTTTCCCCTCTCACAAGGTCGGCCACTTACTTTCGTCGAACACGTACGGTTTCGAGTGGCATCGCCACAGATTTCAGAGAACAGGCCCTTCTCCTGGCACAGTATCGAACACCTTGTTTCAGATAGACCAATTAGTTTAAAATGGAACTAAGTTTCGCATCTGGAGTTTCCCCTCTCACAAGGTCGGCCACTTACTTTCGTGGAACACATTCGGTTTCGAGTAGCATCGCCACAGATTTCGCAGCACGGCGTTTCTCCTGGCACATTATCGAACACATAGTTTCAGATAGAACAATTAGTTTAAAATGGAACTATATTTCGCATCTGGAGTTTCTTCTCTCACAAGGTCGACCACTTAGTTTCGTCGTACACATACGGTTTCGAGTAGCATCGCCACAGATTTCAGAGAACAGGCGCTTCTCCTGGCAGAGTATCGAACACTTAGTTTCAGATAGAACAATTAGTTTAAAATGGAACTATGTTTCGCATCTGCAGTTTCCTCTCTCACAAGGTCGGCCACTTACTTTCGTCGAACACATACGGCTTCGAGTCGCATCGCCACAGATTTCAGAGGGCAGGCGCTTCTCCTGGCACAGTATCGAACACTTAGTTTCAGATAGAACAATTAGTTTAAAATGGAAATAAGTTTCGTATCTGGAGTTTCCTCTCTCACAAGGTCGACCACTTAGTTTCGTCGAACACATACGGTTTCGAGTGGCATCGCCACAGATTTCAGAGAACAGGCGCTTCTCCTGGCACAGTATCGAACACTCAGTTACAGATAGAACAATTAGTTTAAAATGGACCTATGTTTCGCATTTGGAGTTTCCTCTCTCACAAGTTCGACCACTTAGTTTCGTCGAACACATACGGTTTCGAGTGGCATCGCCACAGATTTCAGAGAACAGGCGCTTCTCCTGGCACAGTATCGAACACATAGTTGCAGATAGAACAATTAGTTTAAAATGGAACTAAGTTTCGCATCTGGAGTTTCCCCTCTCACAAGGTCGGCCACTTAATTTCGTCGAACACATACGGTTTCGAGTGGCATCGCCACAGATTTCAGAGAACAGGCCCTTCTCCTGGCACAGTATCGAACACCTTGTTTCAGATAGACCAATTAGTTTAAAATGGAACTAAGTTTCGCATCTGGAGTTTCCCCTCTCACAAGGTCGGCCACTTACTTTCGTGGAACACATTCGGTTTCGAGTAGCATCGCCACAGATTTCGCAGCACGGCGTTTCTCCTGGCACATTATCGAACACATAGTTTCAGATAGAACAATTAGTTTAAAATGGAACTATATTTCGCATCTGGAGTTTCCTCTCTCACAAGGTCGACCACTTAGTTTCGTCGTACACATACGGTTTCGAGTAGCATCGCCACAGATTTCAGAGAACAGGCGCTTCTCCTGGCAGAGTATCGAACACTTAGTTTCAGATAGAACAATTAGTTTAAAATGGAACTATGTTTCGCATCTGCAGTTTCCTCTCTCACAAGGTCGACCAATTAGTTTCGTCGAACACATACGGTTTCGAGTGGTATCGCCACAGGTTTCACAGAACGGACGCTTCTCCTGGCACCGTATCGAACACTTAGTTTCAGATAGAACAATTAGTTTAAAATGGAACTAAGTTTCGCATCTGGAGTTTCCTGTCTCACAAGGTCGACCACTTAGTTTCGTCGAACACATACTGTTTTGTGTGGCATACCAACAGATTTCAGAGAACAGGCGCTTCTCCTGGCACAGTATCGAACATTTAGTTTCAGATAGAACAATTAGTTTATAATGGAACTAAGTTTCGCATCTGGAGTTTCCTCTCTCACAAGGTCGACTACTTAGTTTCGTCGAACACATACGGGTTCGAGTCGCATCGCCACAGATTTCAGAGAGCAGGCGCTTCTCCTGGCACAGTATCGAACACTTAGTTTCAGATAGAACAATTAGTTTAAAATGGAAATAAGTTTCGTATCTGGAGTTTCCTCTCTCACAAGGTCGACCACTTAGTTTCGTCGAACACATACGGTTTCGAGTGGCATCGCCACAGATTTCAGAGAACAGTCGCTTCTCCTGGCACAGTATCAAACACATAGTTTCAGAGAGAACAATTAGTTTAAAATGGTACTAAGTTTCGCGTCTGGAGTTTCCTCTCTCACAAGATCGACGAATTAGTTTGGTCGAACACATACGGTTTCGAGTGGCATCGCCACAGATTTCAGAGAACAGGCGCTTCTCCTGGCACAGTATCGAACACTTAGCTTCAGACAGAACAATTAGTTTAAAATGGCACTGAGTTTCGCGTCTGGAGTTTCCTATCTCACAAGATCGACCACTCAGTTTCGTCGAACGCATACGGTTTCGAGTGGCATCGCCACAGATTTCAGAGAACAGGCGCTTCTCCTGGCACAGTATCGAACACTTAGTTTCAGAGAGAACAAGTAGTTTAAAATGGAACTATGTTTCGCATTTGGAGTTTCCTCTCCCGCAAGGTGGACCACTTAGTTTCGTCAAACACATACGGCTTCGAGTGGCATCGCCACAGATTTCAGAGAACAGGCGCTTCTCCTGGCACAGTCTCGAACACTTAGTTTCAGAGAGAACAATTAGTTTAAAATGGAAATAAGTTTCGCACCTGGAGTTTCCTCTCCCACATGGTCGACCACTCAGTTTCGTCGAACACGTACGGTTTCGAGTGGCATCGCCACAGATTTCAGGGAACAGGCGCTTCTCCTGGCACAGTATCGAACACTTAGTTTCTGATTGAACAATTAGTTTAAAATGGCACTAAGTTTCGCGTCTGGAGTTTCCTCTCTCACAAGGTCGACCACTCAGTTTCGTCGAACACGTACGGTTTCGAGTGGCATCGCCACAGATTTCAGAGAACAGGCCCTTCTCCTGGCACAGTATCGAACACCTTGTTTCAGATAGACCAATTAGTTTAAAATGGAACTAAGTTTCGCATCTGAAGTTTCCTCTCTCACAAGATCGGCCACTTAGTTTCGTCGAACACATACGGTTTCGAGTAGCATCGCGACAGATTCCAGAGAACAGGCGCTTCTCCTGGCACAGTATCGAACACTTAGTTTCAGAGAGAACAATTAGTTTAAATTGGAACTATGTTTCGCATCTGGAGTTTCTTCTCTCAGAAGGTCGACCACTTAGTTTCGTCGAACACATACGGTTTAGAGTAGCATCGCCACAGATTTCAGAGAACAGGCGCTTCTCCTGGCACAGTATCGGACACTTAGTATCAGATAGAACTATTAGTTTAAAATGGAACTAAGCTTCGCATCTGGAGTGTCCTCTCTCACAAGGTCGACCATTTAATTTCGTTGAACACATACGGTTTCGAGTGGCATCGCCACAGATTTCAGAGAACAGGCACTTCTCCTGGCACAGTATCGAGCACATAGTTGCAGATAGAACAATTAGTTTAAAATGGAACTAAGTTTCGCATCTGGAGTTTCCTCTCTCACAAGGTCGACCACTTAATTTCGTCGAACACATACGGTTTCGAGTAGCATCGCCACAGATTTCAGAGAACAGGCGCTTCTCCTGGCACAATATCGAACACATAGTTGCACATAGAACAATTAGTTTAAAATGGAACTAAGTTTCGCATCTGGAGTTTCCTCTCTCACAAGGTCGACCGCTTAATTTCGTCGAACACATACGGTTTCGAGTGGCATCGCCACAGATTTCAGAGAACAGGCGCTTCTCCTGGCACAGTATCGAACACTCAGTTACAGATAGAACAATTAGTTTAAAATGGACCTATGTTTCGCATTTGGAGTTTCCTCTCTCACAAGTTCGACCACGTAGTTTCGTCGAACACATACGGTTTCGAGTGGCATCGCCACAGATTTCAGAGAACAGGCGCTTCTCCTGGCACAGTATCGAACACATAGTTGCAGATAGAACAATCAGTTTAAAATGGAACTAAGTTTCGCATCTGGAGTTTCCCCTCTCACAAGGTCGGCCACTTACTTTCGTGGAACACATTCGGTTTCGAGTAGCATCGCCACAGATTTCGCAGCACGGCGTTTCTCCTGGCACATTATCGAACACATAGTTTCAGATAGAACAATTAGTTTAAAATGGAACTATATTTCGCATCTGGAGTTTCCTCTCTCACAAGGTCGACCACTTAGTTTCGTCGTACACATACGGTTTCGAGTAGCATCGCCACAGATTTCAGAGAACAGGCGCTTCTCCTGGCAGAGTATCGAACACTTAGTTTCAGATAGAACAATTAGTTTAAAATGGAACTATGTTTCGCATCTGCAGTTTCCTCTCTCACAAGGTCGACCAATTAGTTTCGTCGAACTCATACGGTTTCGAGTGGTATCGCCACAGGTTTCACAGAACGGACGCTTCTCCTGGCACCGTATCGAACACTTAGTTTCAGATAGAACAATTAGTTTAAAATGGAACTAAGTTTCGCATCTGGAGTTTCCTCTCTCACAAGGTCGACCACTTAGTTTCGTCGAACACATACTGTTTTGTGTGGCATACCAACAGATTTCAGAGAACAGGCGCTTCTCCTGGCACAGTATCGAACATTTAGTTTCAGATAGAACAATTAGTTTAAAATGGAACTAAGTTTCGCATCTGCAGTTTCCTCTCTCACAAGGTCGACTACTTAGTTTCGTCGAACACATACGGTTTCGAGTCGCATCGCCACAGATTTCAGAGAGCAGGCGCTTCTCCTGGCACAGTATCGAACACTTAGTTTCAGATAGAACAATTAGTTTAAAATGGAAATAAGTTTCGTATCTGGAGTTTCCTCTCTCACAAGGTCGACCACTTAGTTTCGTCGAACACATACGGTTTCGAGTGGCATCGCCACAGATTTCAGAGAACAGGCGCTTCTCCTGGCACAGTATCGAACACTCAGTTACAGATAGAACAATTAGTTTAAAATGGACCTATGTTTCGCATTTGGAGTTTCCTCTCTCACAAGTTCGACCACTTAGTTTCGTCGAACACATACGGTTTCGAGTGGCATCGCCACAGATTTCAGAGAACAGGCGCTTCTCCTGGCACAGTATCGAACACATAGTTGCAGATAGAACAATTAGTTTAAAATGGAACTAAGTTTCGCATCTGGAGTTTCCCCTCTCACAAGGTCGGCCACTTACTTTCGTGGAACACATTCGGTTTCGAGTAGCATCGCCACAGATTTCGCAGCACGGCGTTTCTCCTGGCACATTATCGAACACATAGTTTCAGATAGAACAATTAGTTTAAAATGGAACTATATTTCGCATCTGGAGTTTCCTCTCTCACAATGTCGACCACTTAGTTTCGTCGTACACATACGGTTTCGAGTAGCATCGCCACAGATTTCAGAGAACAGGCGCTTCTCCTGGCAGAGTATCGAACACTTAGTTTCAGATAGAACAATTAGTTTAAAATGGAACTATGTTTCGCATCTGCAGTTTCCTCTCTCACAAGGTCGACCAATTAGTTTCGTCGAACACATACGGTTTCGAGTGGTATCGCCACAGGTTTCACAGAACGGACGCTTCTCCTGGCACCGTATCGAACACTTAGTTTCAGATAGAACAATTAGTTTAAAATGGAACTAAGTTTCGCATCTGGAGTTTCCTCTCTCACAAGGTCGACCACTTAGTTTCGTCGAACACATACTGTTTTGTGTGGCATACCAACAGATTTCAGAGAACAAGCGCTTCTCCTGGCACAGTATCGAACATTTAGTTTCAGATAGAACAATTAGTTTAAAATGGAACTAAGTTTCGCATCTGGAGTTTCCTCTCTCACAAGGTCGACTACTTAGTTTCGTCGAACACATACGGGTTCGAGTCGCATCGCCACAGATTTCAGAGAACAGGCGCTTCTCCTGGCACAGTATCGAACACTTAGTTTCAGATAGAACAATTAGTTTAAAATGGAAATAAGTTTCGTATCTGGAGTTTCCTCTCTCACAAGGTCGACCACTTAGTTTCGTCGAACACATACGGTTTCGAGTGGCATCGCCACAGATTTCAGAGAACAGGCGCTTCTCCTGGCACAGTATCGAACACTCAGTTACAGATAGAACAATTAGTTTAAAATGGACCTATGTTTCGCATTTGGAGTTTCCTCTCTCACAAGTTCGACCACTTAGTTTCGTCGAACACATACGGTTTCGAGTGGCATCGCCACAGATTTCAGAGAACAGGCGCTTCTCCTGGCACAGTATCGAACACATAGTTGCAGATAGAACAATTAGTTTAAAATGGAACTAAGTTTCGCATCTGGAGTTTCCCCTCTCACAAGGTCGGCCACTTACTTTCGTCGAACACGTACGGTTTCGAGTGGCATCGCCACAGATTTCAGAGAACAGGCCCTTCTCCTGGCACAGTATCGAACACCTTGTTTCAGATAGACCAATTAGTTTAAAATGGAACTAAGTTTCGCATCTGGAGTTTCCCCTCTCACAAGGTCGGCCACTTACTTTCGTGGAACACATTCGGTTTCGAGTAGCATCGCCACAGATTTCGCAGCACGGCGTTTCTCCTGGCACATTATCGAACACATAGTTTCAGATAGAACAATTAATTTAAAATGGAACTATATTTCGCATCTGGAGTTTCCTCTCTCACAAGGTCGACCACTTAGTTTCGTCGTACACATACGGTTTCGAGTAGCATCGCCACAGATTTCAGAGAACAGGCGCTTCTCCTGGCAGAGTATCGAACACTTAGTTTCAGATAGAACAATTAGTTTAAAATGGAACTATGTTTCGCATCTGCAGTTTCCTCTCTCACAAGGTCGGCCACTTACTTTCGTCGAACACATACGGCTTCGAGTCGCATCGCCACAGATTTCAGAGAGCAGGCGCTTCTCCTGGCACAGTATCGAACACTTAGTTTCAGATAGAACAATTAGTTTAAAATGGAAATAAGTTTCGTATCTGGAGTTTCCTCTCTCACAAGGTCGACCACTTAGTTTCGTCGAACACATACGGTTTCGAGTGGCATCGCCACAGATTTCAGAGAACAGGCGCTTCTCCTGGCACAGTATCGAACACTCAGTTACAGATAGAACAATTAGTTTAAAATGGACCTATGTTTCGCATTTGGAGTTTCCTCTCTCACAAGTTCGACCACTTAGTTTCGTCGAACACATACGGTTTCGAGTGGCATCGCCACAGATTTCAGAGAACAGGCGCTTCTCCTGGCACAGTATCGAACACATAGTTGCAGATAGAACAATTAGTTTAAAATGGAACTAAGTTTCGCATCTGGAGTTTCCCCTCTCACAAGGTCGGCCACTTAATTTCGTCGAACACATACGGTTTCGAGTGGCATCGCCACAGATTTCAGAGAACAGGCCCTTCTCCTGGCACAGTATCGAACACCTTGTTTCAGATAGACCAATTAGTTTAAAATGGAACTAAGTTTCGCATCTGGAGTTTCCCCTCTCACAAGGTCGGCCACTTACTTTCGTGGAACACATTCGGTTTCGAGTAGCATCGCCACAGATTTCGCAGCACGGCGTTTCTCCTGGCACATTATCGAACACATAGTTTCAGATAGAACAATTAGTTTAAAATGGAACTATATTTCGCATCTGGAGTTTCCTCTCTCACAAGGTCGACCACTTAGTTTCGTCGTACACATACGGTTTCGAGTAGCATCGCCACAGATTTCAGAGAACAGGCGCTTCTCCTGGCAGAGTATCGAACACTTAGTTTCAGATAGAACAATTAGTTTAAAATGGAACTATGTTTCGCATCTGCAGTTTCCTCTCTCACAAGGTCGACCAATTAGTTTCGTCGAACACATACGGTTTCGAGTGGTATCGCCACAGGTTTCACAGAACGGACGCTTCTCCTGGCACCGTATCGAACACTTAGTTTCAGATAGAACAATTAGTTTAAAATGGAACTAAGTTTCGCATCTGGAGTTTCCTGTCTCACAAGGTCGACCACTTAGTTTCGTCGAACACATACTGTTTTGTGTGGCATACCAACAGATTTCAGAGAACAGGCGCTTCTCCTGGCACAGTATCGAACATTTAGTTTCAGATAGAACAATTAGTTTATAATGGAACTAAGTTTCGCATCTGGAGTTTCCTCTCTCACAAGGTCGACTACTTAGTTTCGTCGAACACATACGGGTTCGAGTCGCATCGCCACAGATTTCAGAGAGCAGGCGCTTCTCCTGGCACAGTATCGAACACTTAGTTTCAGATAGAACAATTAGTTTAAAATGGAAATAAGTTTCGTATCTGGAGTTTCCTCTCTCACAAGGTCGACCACTTAGTTTCGTCGAACACATACGGTTTCGAGTGGCATCGCCACAGATTTCAGAGAACAGGCGCTTCTCCTGGCACAGTATCGAACATTTAGTTTCAGATAGAACAATTAGTTTAAAATGGAACTAAGTTTCGCATCTGGAGTTTCCTCTCTCACAAGGTCGACTACTTAGTTTCGTCGAACACATACGGGTTCGAGTCGCATCGCCACAGATTTCAGAGAGCAGGCGCTTCTCCTGGCACAGTATCGAACACTTAGTTTCAGATAGAACAATTAGTTTAAAATGGAAATAAGTTTCGTATCTGGAGTTTCCTCTCTCACAAGGTCGACCACTTAGTTTCGTCGAACACATACGGTTTCGAGTGGCATCGCCACAGATTTCAGAGAACAGTCGCTTCTCCTGGCACAGTATCAAACACATAGTTTCAGAGAGAACAATTAGTTTAAAATGGTACTAAGTTTCGCGTCTGGAGTTTCCTCTCTCACAAGATCGACGAATTAGTTTGGTCGAACACATACGGTTTCGAGTGGCATCGCCACAGATTTCAGAGAACAGGCGCTTCTCCTGGCACAGTATCGAACACTTAGCTTCAGACAGAACAATTAGTTTAAAATGGCACTGAGTTTCGCGTCTGGAGTTTCCTATCTCACAAGATCGACCACTCAGTTTCGTCGAACGCATACGGTTTCGAGTGGCATCGCCACAGATTTCAGAGAACAGGCGCTTCTCCTGGCACAGTATCGAACACTTAGTTTCAGAGAGAACAAGTAGTTTAAAATGGAACTATGTTTCGCATTTGGAGTTTCCTCTCCCGCAAGGTGGACCACTTAGTTTCGTCAAACACATACGGCTTCGAGTGGCATCGCCACAGATTTCAGAGAACAGGCGCTTCTCCTGGCACAGTCTCGAACACTTAGTTTCAGAGAGAACAATTAGTTTAAAATGGAAATAAGTTTCGCACCTGGAGTTTCCTCTCCCACATGGTCGACCACTCAGTTTCGTCGAACACGTACGGTTTCGAGTGGCATCGCCACAGATTTCAGGGAACAGGCGCTTCTCCTGGCACAGTATCGAACACTTAGTTTCTGATTGAACAATTAGTTTAAAATGGCACTAAGTTTCGCGTCTGGAGTTTCCTCTCTCACAAGGTCGACCACTCAGTTTCGTCGAACACGTACGGTTTCGAGTGGCATCGCCACAGATTTCAGAGAACAGGCCCTTCTCCTGGCACAGTATCGAACACCTTGTTTCAGATAGACCAATTAGTTTAAAATGGAACTAAGTTTCGCATCTGAAGTTTCCTCTCTCACAAGATCGGCCACTTAGTTTCGTCGAACACATACGGTTTCGAGTAGCATCGCGACAGATTCCAGAGAACAGGCGCTTCTCCTGGCACAGTATCGAACACTTAGTTTCAGAGAGAACAATTAGTTTAAATTGGAACTATGTTTCGCATCTGGAGTTTCTTCTCTCAGAAGGTCGACCACTTAGTTTCGTCGAACACATACGGTTTAGAGTAGCATCGCCACAGATTTCAGAGAACAGGCGCTTCTCCTGGCACAGTATCGGACACTTAGTATCAGATAGAACTATTAGTTTAAAATGGAACTAAGCTTCGCATCTGGAGTGTCCTCTCTCACAAGGTCGACCATTTAATTTCGTTGAACACATACGGTTTCGAGTGGCATCGCCACAGATTTCAGAGAACAGGCACTTCTCCTGGCACAGTATCGAGCACATAGTTGCAGATAGAACAATTAGTTTAAAATGGAACTAAGTTTCGCATCTGGAGTTTCCTCTCTCACAAGGTCGACCACTTAATTTCGTCGAACACATACGGTTTCGAGTAGCATCGCCACAGATTTCAGAGAACAGGCGCTTCTCCTGGCACAATATCGAACACATAGTTGCACATAGAACAATTAGTTTAAAATGGAACTAAGTTTCGCATCTGGAGTTTCCTCTCTCACAAGGTCGACCGCTTAATTTCGTCGAACACATACGGTTTCGAGTGGCATCGCCACAGATTTCAGAGAACAGGCGCTTCTCCTGGCACAGTATCGAACACTCAGTTACAGATAGAACAATTAGTTTAAAATGGACCTATGTTTCGCATTTGGAGTTTCCTCTCTCACAAGTTCGACCACGTAGTTTCGTCGAACACATACGGTTTCGAGTGGCATCGCCACAGATTTCAGAGAACAGGCGCTTCTCCTGGCACAGTATCGAACACATAGTTGCAGATAGAACAATCAGTTTAAAATGGAACTAAGTTTCGCATCTGGAGTTTCCCCTCTCACAAGGTCGGCCACTTACTTTCGTGGAACACATTCGGTTTCGAGTAGCATCGCCACAGATTTCGCAGCACGGCGTTTCTCCTGGCACATTATCGAACACATAGTTTCAGATAGAACAATTAGTTTAAAATGGAACTATATTTCGCATCTGGAGTTTCCTCTCTCACAAGGTCGACCACTTAGTTTCGTCGTACACATACGGTTTCGAGTAGCATCGCCACAGATTTCAGAGAACAGGCGCTTCTCCTGGCAGAGTATCGAACACTTAGTTTCAGATAGAACAATTAGTTTAAAATGGAACTATGTTTCGCATCTGCAGTTTCCTCTCTCACAAGGTCGACCAATTAGTTTCGTCGAACTCATACGGTTTCGAGTGGTATCGCCACAGGTTTCACAGAACGGACGCTTCTCCTGGCACCGTATCGAACACTTAGTTTCAGATAGAACAATTAGTTTAAAATGGAACTAAGTTTCGCATCTGGAGTTTCCTCTCTCACAAGGTCGACCACTTAGTTTCGTCGAACACATACTGTTTTGTGTGGCATACCAACAGATTTCAGAGAACAGGCGCTTCTCCTGGCACAGTATCGAACATTTAGTTTCAGATAGAACAATTAGTTTAAAATGGAACTAAGTTTCGCATCTGGAGTTTCCTCTCTCACAAGGTCGACTACTTAGTTTCGTCGAACACATACGGGTTCGAGTCGCATCGCCACAGATTTCAGAGAGCAGGCGCTTCTCCTGGCACAGTATCGAACACTTAGTTTCAGATAGAACAATTAGTTTAAAATGGAAATAAGTTTCGTATCTGGAGTTTCCTCTCTCACAAGGTCGACCACTTAGTTTCGTCGAACACATACGGTTTCGAGTGGCATCGCCACAGATTTCAGAGAACAGGCGCTTCTCCTGGCACAGTATCGAACACTCAGTTACAGATAGAACAATTAGTTTAAAATGGACCTATGTTTCGCATTTGGAGTTTCCTCTCTCACAAGTTCGACCACTTAGTTTCGTCGAACACATACGGTTTCGAGTGGCATCGCCACAGATTTCAGAGAACAGGCGCTTCTCCTGGCACAGTATCGAACACATAGTTGCAGATAGAACAATTAGTTTAAAATGGAACTAAGTTTCGCATCTGGAGTTTCCCCTCTCACAAGGTCGGCCACTTACTTTCGTGGAACACATTCGGTTTCGAGTAGCATCGCCACAGATTTCGCAGCACGGCGTTTCTCCTGGCACATTATCGAACACATAGTTTCAGATAGAACAATTAGTTTAAAATGGAACTATATTTCGCATCTGGAGTTTCCTCTCTCACAATGTCGACCACTTAGTTTCGTCGTACACATACGGTTTCGAGTAGCATCGCCACAGATTTCAGAGAACAGGCGCTTCTCCTGGCAGAGTATCGAACACTTAGTTTCAGATAGAACAATTAGTTTAAAATGGAACTATGTTTCGCATCTGCAGTTTCCTCTCTCACAAGGTCGACCAATTAGTTTCGTCGAACACATACGGTTTCGAGTGGTATCGCCACAGGTTTCACAGAACGGACGCTTCTCCTGGCACCGTATCGAACACTTAGTTTCAGATAGAACAATTAGTTTAAAATGGAACTAAGTTTCGCATCTGGAGTTTCCTCTCTCACAAGGTCGACCACTTAGTTTCGTCGAACACATACTGTTTTGTGTGGCATACCAACAGATTTCAGAGAACAAGCGCTTCTCCTGGCACAGTATCGAACATTTAGTTTCAGATAGAACAATTAGTTTAAAATGGAACTAAGTTTCGCATCTGGAGTTTCCTCTCTCACAAGGTCGACTACTTAGTTTCGTCGAACACATACGGGTTCGAGTCGCATCGCCACAGATTTCAGAGAACAGGCGCTTCTCCTGGCACAGTATCGAACACTTAGCTTCAGACAGAACAATTAGTTTAAAATGGCACTGAGTTTCGCGTCTGGAGTTTCCTATCTCACAAGGTCGACCACTCAGTTTCGTCGAACACATACGGTTTCGAGTGGCATCGCCACAGATTTCAGAGAACAGGCGCTTCTCCTGGTACAGTATCGAACACTTAGTTTCAGATGGAACATTTAGTTTAAAATTGAACTATGTTTCGCATCTGGAGTTTCCTCTCTCACAAGGTCGACAACTTAGTTTCGTTGAACACGTACGGTTTCGCGTGGCATCGCCAAAGATTTCAGAGAACAGGCGCTTCTCCTGGTACAGTATCGAACACTTAGTTTCAGATGGATCAATTCATTTAAAATGGAAATAAGTTTCGCACCTGGAGTTTCCTCTCCCACAAGGTCGACCACTAAGTTTCGTTGAACACGAACGGTTTCGAGTGGCATCGCCACAGATTTCAGAGAACAGGCGCTTCTCCTGGCACAGTATCGAACACTTAGCTTCAGACAGAACAATTAGTTTAAAATGGCACTGAGTTTCGCGTCTGGAGTTTCCTATCTCACAAGGTCGACCACTCAGTTTCGTCGAACACATACGGTTTCGAGTGGCATCGCCACAGATTTCAGAGAACAGGCGCTTCTCCTGGTACAGTATCGAACACTTAGTTTCAGATGGAACATTTAGTTTAAAATTGAACTATGTTTCGCATCTGGAGTTTCCTCTCTCACAAGGTCGACAACTTAGTTTCGTTGAACACGTACGGTTTCGCGTGGCATCGCCAAAGATTTCAGAGAACAGGCGCTTCTCCTGGTACAGTATCGAACACTTAGTATCAGATGGAACAATTCATTTAAAATGGAAATAAGTTTCGCACCTGGAGTTTCCTCTCCCACAAGGTCGACCACTAAGTTTCGTTGAACACGAACGGTTTCGAGTGGCATCGCCACAGATTTCAGAGAACAGGCGCTTCTCCTGGCACAGTATCGAAAACTTCGTTTCAGATACAACTATTAGTTTTAAATGGAACTAAGTTTCGCATCTGGAGTTTCCTCTCTCAAAAGGTCGACCATTTAGATTCGTCGAACACATACGGTTTCGAGTATCATTGCCACAGATTTCAGAGAACAGGCGCTTCTCCTGGCACATTATCGAACACATAGATACAGATAGAACAATTAGTTTTAAATGGAACTATTTTTCGCTTCTGGAGTTTCATATCTCACAAGGTCGACCACTCAGTTTCGTCGAACACGTACGGTTTCGAGTGGCATCGCCACAGATTTCAGAGAACAGGCGCTTCTCCTGGCACAGTATCGAACACCTAGTTTCAGATAGAACAATTAGTTTAAAATGGAACTATTTTTCGCTTCTGGAGTTTCATCTCTCACAAGGTCGACCACTCAGTTTCGTCGAACACGTACGGTTTCGAGTGGCATCGCCACAGATTTCAGTGAACAGGCGCTTCTCCTGGCACAGTATCGAACACTTATTTCAGACAGAACAATTAGTTTAAAATGTAACTATGTTTCGCATCTGGAGTATCCTCCCTCACAAGGTCGACGACTTAGTTTCGTTGAACACATTCGGTTTCGAGGGGAATCGCCACAAATTTCGGAGACAGGCGCTTCTACTGGCACAGTATCGAACACTTAGTTTCAGATAGAAAAATTAGTTTAAATTGGCACTAAGTTTCGCGTCTGGAGTATTTTCTCTCACAAGGTCGACCACTCAGTTTCGTCGAACACGTACGGTTTCGAGTGGCATCGCCACAGATTTCAGATAACAGGCGCTTCTCCTGGTACAGTATCGAACACTTAGTTTCAGATGGAACATTTAGTTTAAAATTGAACTATGTTTCGCATCTGGAGTTTCCTCTCTCACAAGGTCGACAACTTAGTTTCGTTGAACACGTACGGTTTCGAGTGGCATCGCCACAGATTTCAGAGAACAGGCGCTTCTCCTGGTACAGTATCGAACACTTAGTTTCAGATGGAACAATTCATTTAAAATGGAAATAAGTTTCGCACCTGGAGTTTCCTCTCCCACAAGGTCGACCACTAAGTTTCGTTGAACACGTACGGTTTCGAGTAGCATCGCCACAGATTTCAGTGAACAGGCGCTTCTCCTGGCACAGTATCGAACACTTATTTCAGACAGAACAATTAGTTTAAAATGTAACTGTGTTTCGCATCTGGAGTATCCTCCCTCACAAGGTTCGACGACTTAGTTTCGTTGAACACATTCGGTTTCAAGGGGAATCGCCACAAATTTCGGAGACAGGCGCTTCTACTGGCACACTATCGAACACTTAGGTTCAGATAGAAAAATCAGTTTAAATTGGCACTAAGTTTCGCGTCTGGAGTTTCCTCTCTCACAAGGTCGACCACTCAGTTTCGTCGAACCCATACGGTTTCGAGTGGCATCGCCACAGATTTCAGAGAACAGGCGCTTCTCCTGGCACAGTATCGAAAACTTCCTTTCAGATAAAACTATTAGTTTTAAATGGAACTAAGTTTCGCATCTGGAGTTTCCTCTCTCAAAAGGTCGACCATTTAGATTCGTCGAACACATACGGTTTCGAGTATCATCGCCACAGATTTCAGAGAACAGGCGCTTCTCCTGGCACATTATCGAACACATAGATACAGATAGAACAATTAGTTTTAAATGGAACTATTTTTCGCTTCTGGAGTTTCATCTCTCACAAGGTCAACAAATTTGTTTCGTCGAACACATACGGTTTCGAGTGACTTCGCCACAGATTTCAGAGAACAGGCGCTTCTCCTGGCACAATATCGATAACTTAGTTTCAGATAGAACAATTAGTTTTAAATGGAACTAAGTTTCGCTTCTGGAGTTTCCTCTCTCAGAAGGTCGACCACTTAGTTTCGTGGAACACATACGGTTTCGAGTGGCATCGCCACAGATTTCAGAGAACAGGCGCTTCTCCTGGCACAGTATCGAACACTTAGTTTCAGATAGTACAATAAGATTAAAATGGAACTAAGTTTCGCATCTGAAGTTTCCTCTCTCACAAGGTCAAAGATTTAGTTTCGTCAAACACATACGGTTTCGAGTGGCATCGCCACAGATTTCAGAGAACAGGCGCTTCTCCTGGCACAGTATCGAACACTTAGTTTCAGATAGTACAATAAGATTAAAATGGAACTAAGTTTCGCATCTGATGTTTCCTCTCTCACAAGGTCGACCACTTAGTTTCGTCGAACACATACGGTTTCGAGCGTCATCGCCACACAGTTCAGAGAACAGGCGCTTCTCCTGGCACAGTATCGAACACTTAGTTTCAGATCGAACAATTAGTTTAAAATGGAACTAAGTTTCGCATCTGGAGTTTCCTCTCTCACAAGGTCGACCACTGAGTTTCGCCGAACACATAATGTTTCGAGTGGCACCGCCACAGATTTCAGAGAACAGGCGCTTCTCCTGGCACAGTATCGTACACTTAGTTTCAGATAGAACAATTAGTTTAAAATGGAACTATGTTTCGCATCTGGAGTATCCTCTCTCACAAGTTCAACCATTTAGTTTCGTCGAACACATACGGTTTTGGGCGGCATCGCCACACAGTTCAGAGAACAGGCGCTTCTCCTGGCACAGTATCGTAAACTTAGTTTCAGCTAGAACAATTAGTTTAAAATGGAACAATGTTTCGCATCTGGAGTTTCCTTTCCCACAAGGTCGACGACATAATTTCGTCGAACACATACGGTTTCGAGTGGCATCGCCACAGATATCAGAGAACAGGCGCTTCTCCTGGCACAGTATCGAACACTTTCAGATAGAACAATTAGTTTAAAATGGAACTAAGTTTCGCATCTGGAGTTTCCTCTCTCACAAGGTCGGCCACTTAGTATCGTCGAACACATACGGTTTCGAGTGGCATCGCCACAGATATCAGAGAACAGGCGCTTCTCCTGGCACAGTATGGAACACTTAGTTTCAGATAGAACAATTAGTTTAAAATGGAACTATGTTTCGCATATGGAGTTTCCTCTCTCACAAGGTCGACCACTTAGTTTCGTCCAACACATTCGGTTTAGAGTAGCAACGCCACAGGTTTCAGAGAACAGGCGCTTCTACTGGCAGATTATCGAACACTTAGTTACAGATAGAACACTTAGTATAAAATGGAACTATGTTTCGCATTTGGAGTTTCCTCTCTCACACGGTCTACCACTTATATTCGTCGAGCACATTCGGCTTCGAGTAGCATCGCCACAGATTTCAGAGGACAGGCGCTTCTCCTGGGACAGTATCGGACACTTAGTTTCAGATAGAACAATTAGTTTAAAATGGAACTAAGTTTCGCATCTGGAGTTTCCTCTCTCACAAGGTCGACCAATTAGATTCGTCGAACACATACGGTTTCGAGTAGCATCGCCACAGATTTCAGAGAACAGGCACTTCTGCTGGCACAGTATCGAACACTTTCAGATAGAACAATTATTTTAAAATGGAACTAAGTTTCGCATCTGGAGTTTCGTCTACCACAAGGTCGACCACTTATTTTCGTCGAACACATACGGTTTCGAGTGCATCGCGACAGATTTCAGAGAATAGGCGCTTCTCTTGGCACAGTATGGAACACTTAGTTTCAGATGGAACATTTAGTTTAAAATTGAACTATATTTCGCATCTGGAGTTTCCTCTCTCACACGGTCTACCACTTACTTTCGCCGAACACATAATGTTTCGAGTGGCACCGCCACAGATTTCAGAGAACAGGCGCTTCTCCTGGCACAGTATCGTACACTTAGTTTCAGATAGAACAATTAGTTTAAAATGGAACTATGTTTCGCATCTGGAGTATCCTCTCTCACAAGTTCAACCATTTAGTTTCGTCGAACACATACGGTTTTGGGCGGCATCGCCACACAGTTCAGAGAACAGGCGCTTCTCCTGGCACAGTATCGTAAACTTAGTTTCAGCTAGAACAATTAGTTTAAAATGGAACAATGTTTCGCATCTGGAGTTTCCTTTCCCACAAGGTCGACGACATAATTTCGTCGAACACATACGGTTTCGAGTGGCATCGCCACAGATATCAGAGAACAGGCGCTTCTCCTGGCACAGTATGGAACACTTAGTTTCAGATAGAACAATTAGTTTAAAATGGAACTATGTTTCGCATCTGGAGTTTCCTCTCTCACAAGGTCTACCACTTATATTCGTCGAACACATTCGGCTTCGAGTAGCATCGCCACAGATTTCAGAGGACAGGCGCTTCTCCTGGGACAGTATCGGACACTTAGTTTCAGATAGAACAATTAGTTTAAAATGGAACTAAGTTTCGCATTTGGAGTTTCCTCTCTCACACGGTCTACCACTTATATTCGTCGAACACATTCGGCTTCGAGTAGCATCGCCACAGATTTCAGAGGACAGGCGCTTCTCCTGGGACAGTATCGGACACTTAGTTTCAGATAGAACAATTAGTTTAAAATGGAACTAAGTTTCGCATCTGGAGTTTCCTCTCTCACAAGGTCGACCAATTAGATTCGTCGAACACATACGGTTTCGATTAGCATCGCCACAGATTTCAGAGAACAGGCACTTCTGCTGGCACAGTATCGAACACTTTCAGATAGAACAATTATTTTAAAATGGAACTAAGTTTCGCATCTGGAGTTTCGTCTACCACAAGGTCGACCACTTATTTTCGTCGAACACATACGGTTTCGAGTGCATCGCGACAGATTTCAGAGAATAGGCGCTTCTCTTGGCACAGTATGGAACACTTAGTTTCAGATGGAACATTTAGTTTAAAATTGAACTATATTTCGCATCTGGAGTTTCCTCTCTCACACGGTCTACCACTTACTTTCGTCGAACACATTCGGCTTCGAGTAGCAACGCCACAGGTCTCAGAGAACAGGCGCTTCTCCTGGCACAGTATCGAACACTTAGTTTCAGATAGAACAATCAGTTTAAAATGGAACTAAGTTCCGCATCTGGAGTTTCCTCTCTCACCATGTCGACAACTTAGTTTCGTCGAACACATACGGTTTCGAGTAGCATCGCCACAGATTTCAGAGAACAGGCGCTTCTCCTGGCACAGTATCGAACACTTAGTTTTAGTTAGAATAATTAGTATAAAATGGAACTATGTTTCGCATTTGGAGTTTCCTCTCTCACACGGTCTACCACTTATATTCGTCGAACACATTCGGCTTCGAGTAGCATGGCCACAGGTTTCAGAGAACAGGCGCTTCTCCTGGCACAGTATCGAACAGTTAGTTTCAGATAGAACAATTTGTATAAAATGGAACTATGTTCCGGATCTGGAGTTTCGTCTACCACAAGGTCGACCACTTACTTTCGTCGAACACATTCGGCTTCGAGTAGCAACGCCACAGGTCTCAGAGAACAGGCGCTTCTCCTGGCACAGTATCGAACACTTAGTTTCAGATAGAACAATCAGTTTAAAATGGAACTAAGTTCCGCATCTGGAGTTTCCTCTCTCACCATGTCCACAACTTAGTTTCGTCGAACACATACGGTTTCGAGTAGCATCGCCACAGATTTCAGAGAACAGGCGCTTCTCCTGGCACAGTATCGAACACTTAGTTTCAGATAGAACAATTAGTTTAAAATTGAACTATATTTCGCATCTGGAGTTTCCTCTCTCACACGGTCTACCACTTACTTTCGTCGAACACATTCGGCTTCGAGTAGCAACGCCACAGGTCTCAGAGAACAGGCGCTTCTCCTGGCACAGTATCGAACACTTAGTTTCAGATAGAACAATCAGTTTAAAATGGAACTAAGTTCCGCATCTGGAGTTTCCTCTCTCACCATGTCGACAACTTAGTTTCGTCGAACACATACGGTTTCGAGTAGCATCGCCACAGATTTCAGAGAACAGGCGCTTCTTCTGGCACAGTATCGAACACTTAGGTTCAGATAGAACAATTTGTTTAAAATGGAACTATGTTTCGGATCTGGAGTTTCGTCTGCCACAAGGTCGACCACTTATTTTCGTCGAACACATACGGTTTCGAGTAACAACGCCACAGGTCTCAGAGAACAGGCGCTTCTCCTGGCACAGTATCGAACACTTAGTTTCAGATAGAACAATTAGTTTAAAATGGCACTAAGTTTCGCGTCTGGAGTTTCCTCTCTCAAACGGTCTACCACTTACTTTCGTCGAACACATTCGGCTTCGAGTAGCAACGCCACAGGTTTCAGAGAACAGGCGCTTCTCCTGGCACAGTATCGAACACTTAGTTTCAGATGGAACAATCAGTTTAAAATGGAACTAATTTCCGCATCTGGAGTTTCCTCTCTCACCATGTCGACCACTTAGTTTCGTCGAACGCATACGGTTTCGAGTAGCATCACCACAGATTTCAGAGAACAGGCGCTTCTCCTGGCACAGTATCGAACACTTAGTTTCAGATAGAACAATCAGTTTAAAATGGAACTAAGTTCCGCATCTGGAGTTTCCTCTCTCACCATGTCGACAACTTAGTTTCGTCGAACACATACGTTTTCGAGTAGCATCGCCACAGATTTCAGAGAACAGGCGGTTCTCCTGGCACAGTATCGAACACTTAGTTTCAGATAGAACAATTAGTTTTAAATGGAAATAAGTTTCGCACCTGGAGTTTCCCCTTTCACAAGGTCAACCACTTAGTTTCGTCGAACACGTATGGTTTCGAGTAGCATCGTCACAGATTTCAGAGAACAGGCGCTTCTCCTGGCCCAGTATCGAACACTTAGTTTCAGATAGAACAATTAGTTTAAAATGGAACAAAGTTTCGCCTCTGGAGTTTCCTCTCTCACAATGTCGGCCACTTAGTTTCGTCGAACACATACGGTTTGGAGTAGCATCGCCAGAGATTTCAGAGAACAGGCGCTTCTCCTGGCACAGTATCGAACACTTAGTTCCAGATAGAACAATTAGTTTTAAATGGAACTATGTTTCGCATCCGGAGTTTCCTCCCTCACAAGGTCAACCACTTAGTTTCGTCGAACACATACGGTTTCGAGTGGCATCGCCACACATTTCAGAGGACAGGCGCTTCTTCTGGCACAGTATCGAACACATGGTTTCAGATAGAACAATTGGTTTAAAATGGGACTAAATTTCGCATCTGGAGTTTCTTCCCTCACAAGGCGACCACTTAGTTTCGTCGAACACATACGGTTTCGTCTGGCATCGCCACAGATTTCAAAGAACAGGCGTTTATCGTGGCACACTATCGAACACTTAGTTCCAGATAGAACAATTAGTTTTAAATGGAAGTATGTTTCGCATCTGGTGAATCCTCCCTCACAAGGTCAGGCACTTAGTTTCGTCGCACACATACGGTTTCGAGTGGCATCGCCACAAATTTCAGAGAACAGGCGCTTCTCCTGGCACAGTATCGAATACATAGTTTCAGATAGAAAAATTCATTTTAAATGGAACTAAGTTTCGCATCTGGAGTTTCATTTCTCACAAGGTCAACCACTTAGTTTCGTCGAACACATACGTTTTCGAGGGGCATCGCCACAGATTTCAGAGAACAGGCGCTTCTCCTGGCACTGTATCGGACACATAGTTTCAGATAGAACAATTAGTTTAAAATGATACTAATTTTCGCATCTGGAGTTTCCTCTCTCACAAGGCGCCGACTCAGTTTCGTGGAACACATACGGTTTCGAGTGGCATCGCCACAGATTTCAGAGAACAGGCACTTCTCCTGGCACAGTATCGAACACTTAGTTTCAGATAGAACAATTAGTTCAAAATGGAACTACGTTTCGCATCTGGAATTTCATCTCTCACAAGGTCAACCACTTAGTTTCGTCGAACCCATACGGTTTCGAGGGGCATCGCCACAGATTTCAGAGAACAGGCGCTTCTCCTGGCACTGTATCGAACACATAGTTTCAGATAGAAAAATTCATTTTAAATGGAACTAAGTGTCGCATCTGGAGTTTCATCTCTCACAAGGTCAACCACTTAGTTTCGTCGAACACATACGTTTTCGAGGGGCATCGCCACAGATTTCTTAGAACAGGCGCTTCTCCTGGCACAGTATCGAACACATAGTTTCAGATTGAAAAATTCATTTTAAATGGAACTAAGTTTCGCATCTGGAGTTTCAACTCTCACAAGGTCAACCACTTAGTTTCGTCGAACACATACGTTTTCGAGAGGCATCGCCACAGATTTCAGAGAACAGGCGCTTCTCCTGGCACTGCATCGGACATATAGTTTCAGATAGAAAAATTCATTTTAAATGGAACTAAGTGTCGCATCTGGAGTTTCATCTCTCACAAGGTCAACCACTTAGTTTCGTCGAACACATACGTTTTCGAGGGGCATCGCCA
Source organism: Nysson spinosus (assembly GCA_910591585.2). Lineage (NCBI taxonomy): Eukaryota > Metazoa > Arthropoda > Insecta > Hymenoptera > Crabronidae > Nysson > Nysson spinosus. The sequence continues at coordinate 1,567,113 of CAJUYC020000091.1, read as the reverse complement.
CAGATTTCTTAGAACAGGCGCTTCTCCTGGCACAGTATCGAACACTTAGTTTCAGATAGAACAATTAGTTTAAAATGGTACTAAGTTTCGCATCTTGATATTCCTCTCTCACAAGGTCGACCACTTAGTTGCGTCGAACACATACGGTTTCAAGTGGCATCACCACAGATTTCAGAGAACAGGCGCTTCTCCTGGCACAGTATCGAAAACTTAGTTTCAGATAGAACAATTAGGTTTAAATGGAACTAAGTTGCGCTTCTGGTGTTTCCTCTCTCACAAGGTCGACCACTTAGTTTCGCCGAGCACATACGGTTTCGAGTGGTATCGCCACAGATTGCGCCGAACGGGAGTTACTCATGGCACAGTATCGACCACTTAGTTTCGTCGAACACATACGGTTTCGAGTAGCATCGCCACAGGTTTCACAGAACGGGCGCTTCTCCTGGCACATTATCGAACACTTAGTTTCAGATAGAACAATTAGTTTAAAATGGCACTAAGTTTCGCGTCTGGAGTTTCCTCCCTCACAAGGTCGACCACTCAGTTTCGTCGAACACATACCGTTTCGAGTAGCATCGCGACAGATTTCAGAGAACAGGTGCTTCTCCTGGCACAGTATCGAACACTTATTTTCAGATAGAGCAATTAGTTTAAAATGGAACTAAGTTTCGCGTCTGGAGTTTCCTCTCTCACAAGGTCGGCCACTTAGTTTCGTCAAGCACATACGGTTTCGAGTGGCATCGCCACAGATTTCAGAGAACAGGTGCTTCTCCTGGCACAGTATCGAACACTTAGTTTCAGATAGAACAATTAGTTTAAAATGGAACTAAGTTTGACATCTTGAGTTTCCTCCCTCACAAGGTCGGCCACTTAGTTACGTCGAACACATACGGGTTCGAGTAGCATCGCCACTGATTTCAGAGAACAGGCGCTTCTCTGGCACAGTATCGAACACTTTCAGATAGAACAATTATTTTAAAATGGAACTAAGTTCCGCATCTGGAGTTTCCTCTCTCACAAGGTCGTCCACTTAGTTTCGTCGAACACATACGGGTTCGAGTAGCATCGCCACTGATTTCAGAGAACAGGCGCTTCTCTGGCACAGTATCGAACACTTTCAGATAGAACAATTAGTTTAAAATGGAACTAAGTTCCGCATCTGGAGTTTCCTCTCTCACAAGATCGTCCACTTAGTTTCGTCGAACACATACGGGTTCGAGTAGCATCGCCACTGATTTCAGAGAACAGGCGCTTCTGCTGGCACAATATCGAACACTTTCAGATAGTACAATTAGTTTAAAATGGAACTAAGTTCCGCATCTGGAGTTTCCTCTCTCACAAGGTCGGCCATTTAGTTTCGTCGAACACATACGGTTTCGAGGGGCATCGCCACAGATTTCAGAGAACAGGCGCTTCTCCTGGCACTGTATCGGACACATAGTTTCAGATAGAACAATTAGTTTAAAATGATACTAAGTTTCGCATCTGGAGTTTCCTCTCTCCCAAGGCGACGACTCAGTTTCGTGGAACACATACGGTTTCCAGTGGCATCGCCACAGATTTCAGAGAACAGGCGCTTCTCCTGGCACAGTATCGAACACTTAGTTTCAGATAGAACAATTAGTTTAAAATGGAACTAAGTTTTGCATCTGGAGTTTCATCTCTCACAAGGTCAACCACTTAGTTTCGTCGAACCCATACGGTTTCGAGGGGCATCGCCACAGATTTCAGAGAACAGGCGCTTCTCCTGGCACTGTATCGAACACATAGTTTCAGATAGAAAAATTCATTTTAAATGGAACTAAGTGTCGCATCTGGAGTTTCATCTCTCACAAGGTCAACCACTTAGTTTCGTCGAACACATACGGTTTCGAGTGGCATCGCCACAGATTTCAGAGAACAGGCGTTTATCGTGGCACACTATCGAACACTTAGTTCCAGATAGAACAATTAGTTTTGAATGGAACTATGTTTCGCATCCGGAGTTTCCTCCCTCACAAGGTCAACCACTTAGTTTCGTCGAACACATACGGTTTCGAGTGGCATCGCCCCAGATTTCAGAGGTACTAGCGCTTCTCCTGGCACAGTATCGAACACTTTCAGATAGAACAATTAGTTTAAAATGGAACTAAGTTCCGCATCTGGAGTTTCCTCTCTCACAAGGTCGGCCACTTAGTTTCGTCGAACACATACGGGTTCGAGTAGCATCGCCACTGATTTCAGAGAACAGGCGCTTCTGCTGGCACAGTATCGAACACTTTCAGATAGAACAATTATTTTAAAATGGAACTAAGTTCCGCATCTGGAGTTTCATCTCTCACAAGGTCAACCAATTAGTTTCGTCGAACACATACGTTTTCGAGGGGCATCGCCACAGATTTCTTAGAACAGGCGCTTCTCCTGGCACAGTATCGAACACATAGTTTCAGATAGAACAATTAGTTTAAAATGGTACTAAGTTTTCCATCTGGATATTCCTCTCTCACAAGGTCGACCACTTAGTTTCGTCGAACCCATACGGTTCGAGGGGCATCGCCACAGATTTCAGAGAACAGGCGCTTCTCCTGGCACAGTATCGAACACATAGTTTCAGATTGAAAAATTCATTTTAAATGGAACTAAGTTTCGCATCTGGAGTTTCATCTCTCACAAGGTCAACCACTTAGTTTGGTCGAACACATACGTTTTCGAGGGGCATCGCCACAGATTTCTTAGAACAGGCGCTTCTCCTGGCACAGTATCGAACACTTAGTTTCAGATAGAACAATTAGTTTAAAATGGTACTAAGTTTCGCATCTGGATATTCCTCTCTCACAAGGTCGACTTAGTTGCGTCGAACACATACGGTTTCGAGTGGCATCACCACAGATTTCAGAGAACAGGCGCTTCTCCTGGCACAGTATCGAAAACTTAGTTTCAGATAGAACAATTAGGTTTAAATGGAACTAAGTTGCGCTTCTGGTGTTTCCTCTCTCAGAAGGTCACTTAGTTTCGTCGAACACATACGTTTTCGAGGGGCATCGCCACAGATTTCTTAGAACAGGCGCTTCTCCTGGCACAGTATCGAACACTTAGTTTCAGATAGAACAATTAGTTTAAAATGGTACTAAGTTTCGCATCTGGATATTCCTCTCTCACAAGGTCGACCACTTAGTTGCGTCGAACACATACGGTTTCGAGTAGCATCGCCACAGATTTCAGAGAACAGGCGCCTCTCCTGGCACAGAATCGAACACTTAGTTGCAGATAGAACAATTAGTTTAAAATGGAAGTAAGTTTCGCATCTAGAGTTTCCTCTCTCACAAGATCGACCACTTAGTTTCGCCGAGCACATACGGTTTCGAGTAGCATCGCCACAGGTTTCACAGAACGGGCGCTTCTCCTGGCACATTATCGAACACTTAGTTTCAGATAGAACAATTAGTTTAAAATGGCACTAAGTTTCGCGTCTGGAGTTTCCTCTCTCACAAGGTCGACCACTCAGTTTCGTCGAACACATACCGTTTCGAGTAGCATCGCGACAGATTTCAGAGAACAGGTGCTTCTCCTGGCACAGTATCGAACACTTATTTTCAGAAAGAACAATTAGTTTAAAATGGAAATAAGTTTCGCTTCTGGAGTTTCCTCTCTCACAAGGTCGGCCACTTAGTTTCGTCAAGCACATACGGTTTCGAGTGGCATCGCCACAGATTTCAGAGAACAGGCGCTTCTCCTGGCACAATATCGAACACTTAGTTTCAGATAGAACAATTAGTTTAAAATGGAACTAAGTTTGACATCTTGAGTTTCCTCCCTCACAAGGTCGGCCAATTAGTTACGTCGAACACATACGAGTTCGAGTAGCATCGCCACTGATTTCAGAGAACAGGCGCTTCTCTGGCACAGTATCGAACACTTTCAGATAGAACAATTATTTTAAAATGGAACTAAGTTCCGCATCTGGAGTTTCCTCTCTCACAAGGTCGTCCACTTAGTTTCGTCGAACACATACGGGTTCGAGTAGCATCGCCACTGATTTCAGAGAACAGGCGCTTCTCTGGCACAGTATCGAACACTTTCAGATAGAACAATTAGTTTAAAATGGAACTAAGTTCCGCATCTGGAGTTTCCTCTCTCACAAGGTCGTCCACTTAGTTTCGTCGAACACATACGTGTTCGAGTAGCATCGCCACTGATTTCAGAGAACAGGCGCTTCTGCTGGCACAGTATCGAACACTTTCAGATAGAACAATTATTTTAAAATGGAACTAAGTTCCGCATCTGGAGTTTCCTCTCTCACAAGGTCGTCCACTTAGTTTCGTCGAACACATACGGGTTCGAGTAGCATCGCCACTGATTTCAGAGAACAGGCGCTTCTCTGGCACAGTATCGAACACTTTCAGATAGAACAATTAGTTTAAAATGGAACTAAGTTCCGCATCTGGAGTTTCCTCTCTCACAAGGTCGTCCACTTAGGTTCGTCGAACACATACGGGTTCGAGTAGCATCGCCACTGATTTCAGAGAACAGGCGCTTCTGCTGGCACAGTATCGAACACTTTCAGATAGTACAATTAGTTTAAAATGGAACTAAGTTCCGCATCTGGAGTTTCCTCTCTCACAAGGTCGGCCATTTAGTTTCGTCGAACACATACGGTTTCGAGTGGCATTGCCACAGATTTCAGAGAACAGGTGCTTCTTCTGGCACAGTATCGAACACTTTCAGATAGAACATTTAGTTTAAAATGGAACTAAGTTCCGCATCTGGAGTTTCCTCTCTCACAAGGTCGGCCACTTAGTTTCGTCGAACACATACGGTTTCGGGTGGCATCGCCACAGATTTCAGAGAACAGGCGCTACTCCAGGCACAGTATCGAACACTTAGTTTCAGATGGAACATTTGGTTTAAAATGGAACTAAGTTTCGCATCTGAAGTTACCTCTCGCACAAGGTCGGCCTCTTAGTTACGTCGAACACATACGGGTTCGAGTAGCATCGCCACTGATTTCGGAGAACAGGCGCTTCTCTGGCACAGTATCGAACACTTTCAGATAGAACAATTAGTTCAAAATGGAACTAAGTTCCGCATCTGGAGTTTCCTCTCTCACAAGGTCATCCACTTAGTTTCGTCGAACACATACGGGTTCGAGTAGCATCGCCACTGATTTCAGAGAACAGGCGCTTCTCCTGGCACAGTATCGAACACTTTCAGATAGAACAATTAGTTTCAAATGGAACTAAGTTCCGCATCTGGAGTTTCCTCTCTCACCAGGTCGGCCATTTAGTTTCGTCGAAAACATACAGTTTCGAGTGGCATCGCCACAGATTTCAGAGAACAGGTGCTTCTTCTGGCACAGTATCGAACACTTTCAGATAGAACATTTAATTTAAAATGGAACCAAGTTCCGCATCTGGAGTTTCCTCTCTCACAAGGTCGGCCACTTAGTTACGTCGAACACATACGGGTTCGAGTAGCATCGCCACTGATTTCAGAGAACAGGCGCTTCTCTGGCACAGTATCGAACACTTTCAGATAGAACAATTAGTTTAAAATGGAACTAAGTTTCGCATCTGGAGTTTCCTCTCTCACAAGGTCGACCACTTAGTTTCGTCGAACACATACGGTTTCGAGTGGCATCGCCACAGATTTCAGAGAACAGGCGCTTCTCCTGGCACAGTATCGAACACTTAGTTTCAGACGGAACATTTAGTTTAAAATTGATATATGTTTCGCATCTGGAGTTTCATCTCTCACAAGGTCAACCACTTAGTTTCGTCGAACCCATACGGTTTCGAGGGGCATCGCCACAGATTTCAGAGAACAGGCGCTTCTCCTGGCACTCTATCGAACACATAGTTTCAGATAGAAAAATTCATTTTAAATGGAACTAAGTGTCGCATCTGGAGTTTCATCTCTCACAAGGTCAACCACTTAGTTTCGTCGAACACATACGTTTTCGAGGGGCATCGCCACAGATTTCTTAGAACAGGCGCTTCTCCTGGCACAGTATCGAACACATAGTTTCAGATAGAACAATTAGTTTAAAATGGTACTAAGTTTTCCATCTGGATATTCCTCTCTCACAAGGTCGACCACTTAGTTTCGTCGAACCCATACGGTTCGAGGGGCATCGCCACAGATTTCAGAGAACAGGCGCTTCTCCTGGCATAGTATCGAACATATAGTTTCAGATTGAAAAATTCATTTTAAATGGAACTAAGTTTCGCATCTGGAGTTTCATCTCTCACAAGGTCAACCACTTAGTTTGGTCGAACACATACGTTTTCGAGGGGCATCGCCACAGATTTCTTAGAACAGGCGCTTCTCCTGGCACAGTATCGAACACTTAGTTTCAGATAGAACAATTAGTTTAAAATGGTACTAAGTTTCGCATCTGGATATTCCTCTCTGACAAGGTCGACCACTTAGTTGCGTCGAACACATACGGTTTCGAGTGGCATCACCACAGATTTCAGAGAACAGGCGCTTCTCCTGGCACAGTATCGAAAACTTAGTTTCAGATAGAACAATTAGGTTTAAATGGAACTAAGTTGCGCTTCTGGTGTTTCCTCTCTCAGAAGGTCACTTAGTTTCGTCGAACACATACGTTTTCGAGGGGCATCGCCACCGATTTCTTAGAACAGGCGCTTCTCCTGGCACAGTATCGAACACTTAGTTTCAGATAGAACAATTAGTTTAAAATGGTACTAAGTTTCGCATCTGGATATTCCTCTCTCACAAGGTCGACCACTTAGTTGCGTCGAACACATACGGTTTCGAGTAGCATCGCCACAGATTTCAGAGAACAGGCGCCTCTCCTGGCACAGAATCGAACACTTAGTTGCAGATAGAACAATTAGTTTAAAATGGAAGTAAGTTTCGCATCTAGAGTTTCCTCTCTCACAAGATCGACCACTTAGTTTCGCCGAGCACATACGGTTTCGAGTAGCATCGCCACAGGTTTCACAGAACGGGCGCTTCTCCTGGCACATTATCGAACACTTAGTTTCAGAAAGAACAATTAGTTTAAAATGGAAATAAGTTTCGCTTCTGGAGTTTCCTCTCTCACAAGTTCGGCCACTTAGTTTCGTCAAGCACATACGGTTTCGAGTGGCATCGCCACAGATTTCAGAGAACAGGCGCTTCTCCTGGCACAATATCGAACACTTAGTTTCAGATAGAACAATTAGTTTAAAATGGAACTAAGTTTGACATCTTGAGTTTCCTCCCTCACAAGGTCGGCCAATTAGTTACGTCGAACACATACGGGTTCGAGTAGCATCGCCACTGATTTCAGAGAACAGGCGCTTCTCTGGCACAGTATCGAACACTTTCAGATAGAACAATTATTTTAAAATGGAACTAAGTTCCGCATCTGGAGTTTCCTCTCTCACAAGGTCGTCCACTTAGTTTCGTCGAACACATACGGGTTCGAGTAGCATCGCCACTGATTTCAGAGAACAGGCGCTTCTCTGGCACAGTATCGAACACTTTCAGATAGAACAATTAGTTTAAAATGGAACTAAGTTCCGCATCTGGAGTTTCCTCTCTCACAAGGTCGTCCACTTAGTTTCGTCGAACACATACGTGTCCGAGTAGCATCGCCACTGATTTCAGAGAACAGGCGCTTCTGCTGGCACAGTATCGAACACTTTCAGATAGAACAATTATTTTAAAATGGAACTAAGTTCCGCATCTGGAGTTTCCTCTCTCACAAGGTCGTCCACTTAGTTTCGTCGAACACATACGGGTTCGAGTAGCATCGCCACTGATTTCAGAGAACAGGCGCTTCTCTGGCACAGTATCGAACACTTTCAGATAGAACAATTAGTTTAGAATGGAACTAAGTTCCGCATCTGGAGTTTCCTCTCTCACAAGGTCGTCCACTTAGGTTCGTCGAACACATACGGGTTCGAGTAGCATCGCCACTGATTTCAGAGAACAGGCGCTTCTGCTGGCACAGTATCGAACACTTTCAGATAGTACAATTAGTTTAAAATGGAACTAAGTTCCGCATCTGGAGTTTCCTCTCTCACAAGGTCGGCCATTTAGTTTCGTCGAACACATACGGTTTCGAGTGGCATTGCCACAGATTTCAGAGAACAGGTGCTTCTTCTGGCACAGTATCGAACACTTTCAGATAGAACATTTAGTTTAAAATGGAACTAAGTTCCGCATCTGGAGTTTCCTCTCTCACAAGGTCGGCCACTTAGTTTCGTCGAACACATACGGTTTCGGGTGGCATCGCCACAGATTTCAGAGAACAGGCGCTACTCCAGGCACAGTATCGAACACTTAGTTTCAGATGGAACATTTGGTTTAAAATGGAACTAAGTTTCGCATCTGAAGTTTCCTCTCGCACAAGGTCGGCCTCTTAGTTACGTCGAACACATACGGGTTCGAGTAGCATCGCCACTGATTTCGGAGAACAGGCGCTTCTCTGGCACAGTATCGAACACTTTCAGATAGAACAATTAGTTCAAAATGGAACTAAGTTCCGCATCTGGAGTTTCCTCTCTCACAAGGTCATCCACTTAGTTTCGTCGAACACATACGGGTTCGAGTAGCATCGCCACTGATTTCAGAGAACAGGCGCTTCTCCTGGCACAGTATCGAACACTTTCAGATAGAACAATTAGTTTAAAATGGAACTAAGTTCCGCATCTGGAGTTTCCTCTCTCACCAGGTCGGCCATTTAGTTTCGTCGAAAACATACGGTTTCGAGTGGCATCGCCACAGATTTCAGAGAACAGGTGCTTCTTCTGGCACAGTATCGAACACTTAGTTTCAGATAGAACAATCAGTTTAAAATGGAACTAAGTTCCGCATCTGGAGTTTCCTCCCACACAAGGTCGACCATTTAGATTCGTCGAACACATACGGTTTCGAGTAGCATCGCGACAGATTTCAGAGAACAGGTGCTTCTCCTGGCACAGTATCGAACACTTATTTTCAGATAGAACAATTAGTTTAAAATGGAACTGAGTTTCGCATCTGGAGTTTCCTCTCTCACAAGGTCGACCATTTAGATTCGTCGAACACATACGGTTTCGAGTAGCATCGCCACTGATTTCAGAGAACAGGCGCTTCGCCTGGCACAGTATCGAACACTTTCAGATAGAACAATTATTTTAAAATGGAACTAAGTTCCGCATCTGGAGTTTCCTCTCTCACAAGGTCGACCATTTAGATTCGTCGAACACATACGGGTTCGAGTAGCATCGCCACTGATTTCAGAGAACAGGCGCTTCTCCTGGCACAGTATCGAACACTTTCAGATAGAACAATTAGGTAAAAATGGAACTAAGTTTCGCATCTGGAGTTTCCTCTCTCACAAGGTCGGCCACTCAGTTTCGTCGAACACGTACCGTTTCGAGTATCATCGCGACAGATTTCAGAGAACAGGTGCTTCTCCTGGCACAGTATCGAACACTTATTTTCAGATAGAACAATTAATTTAAAATGGAACTGAGTTTCGCATCTGGAGTTTCCTCTCTCACAAGGTCGACCATTTAGATTCGTCGAACACATACGGTTTCGAGTAGCATCGCCACTGATTTCAGAGAACAGGCGCTTCGCCTGGCACAGTATCGACCACTTTCAGATAGAACAATTAGTTTAAAATGGAACTAAGTTTCGCATCTGGAGTTTCCTCTCTCACAAGATCGGCCACTTAGTTTCGTCGAACACATACGGTTTCGAGTGGCATCGGCACAGATTTCAGAGAACAGGCGGTTCTCCTGGCACAGTATCGAACACTTAGTTTCGGACGGAAAATTTGGTTTAAAGTGGAACTAAGTTTCGCATCTGGAGTTTCCTCTCTCACAAGGTCCACCATTTAGATTCGTCGAACACATTCGGTTTCGAGTGGCATCGCCACATATTTCAGAGAACAGGCGCTTCTCCTGGCACATTATCGAACACTTAGTTTCAGATGGAATAATTAGTATAAAATGGAACTAAGTTCCGCATCTGGAGTTTCCTCTCTCACAAGTTCATCCACTTAGTTTCGTCGAACACATACGGGTTCGAGTAGCATCGCCACTGATTTCAGAGAACAGGCGCTTCTCCTGGCACTGTATCGAACACTTTCAGATAGAACAATTAGTTTAAAATGGAACTAGGTTCGGCATCTGGAGTTTCCTCTCTCACAAGGTCGACCACTTAGTTTCGTCGAACACATACGTTTTCGATTCGCATCGCCACAGATTTCAGAGAACAGGCGCTACTCCTGGCACAGTATCGAACACTTGGTTTCAGATAGAACTATTAGTTTAAAATTGAACCAAGTTTCGCTTCTGGAGTTTCCTCTCTCACAAGGTCGACCACTTAGTTTCGTCGAACACATACTGTTTCGAGTGGCATCGCCACAGATTTCAGAGAAGAGGCGCTTCTCCTGGCACAGTATCGAGCACTTAGTATCAGATAGAACCATTAGTTTAAAATGGAACTAAGCTTCGCATCTGGAGTTTCCTCTATCACAAGGTCGACCATTTAGATTCGTCGAACACATACGGTCTCGAGTGGCGTCGCCACAGATTTCAGAGAACAGGCGCTTCTCCTGGCACAGTATCGAACACTTAGTTTCAGATGGAACATTTGGTTTAAAATGGAACTAAGTTTCGCATCTGAAGTTTCCTCTCGCACATGGTCGGCCACTTAGTTTCGTCGAACACATACGGTTTCGAGTGGCATCGCCACAGATTTTAGCGAACAGGCGCATCTCCTGGCACATTATCGAAAACTTAGTTTCAGATAGAACAATTAGTTTTAAATGGAACCAAGTTTCGCTTCTGGAGTTTCCTCTCTCACAAGGTCGACCACTTAGTTTCGTCGAACACATACTGTTGCGAGTGGCATCGCCACAGATTTCAGAGAAGAGGCGCTTCTCCTGGCACAGTATCGAGCACTTAGTATCAGATAGAACCATTAGTTTAAAATGGAACTAAGCTTCGCATCTGGAGTTTCCTCTCTCACAAGGTCGGCCACTTAGTTTCGTCGAACACACACGGTTTCGAGTGGCATCGCCACAGATTTCAGAGAACAGGCGTTTCTCCTGGCACAGTATCGAACACTTAGTTTCAGATGGAACATTTAGTTTAAAATTGAACTATGTTTCGCATTTGGAGTTTCATCTCTCACAAGGTCGGCCACTTAGTTTCGTCGAACACATACGGTTTCGAGTGGCATCGCCACAGATTTCAGAGAATAGGCGCTTCTCCTGGCACAGTATCGAACACTTAGTTACAGATGGAACATCTGGTTTAAAATGGAACTAAGTTTCGCATCTGAAGTTTCCCCTCTAACAAGGTGGACTACTTAGTTTCATCCAACATATACGGTTTCGAGAAGCATCGCCACTGATTTCAGAGATCAGGCGCCTCTCCTAGCACAGTATCGAACACTTAGTATCAGATAGAACAATTACTTTAAAATGGAACTAAGCTTCGCATCTCGAGATTCCTCTCTCACAAGGTGGACCACTTAGTATCATTGAACATATACGGTTTCGAGTAGCATCGCCACTGATTTCAGAGATCAGGCGCTTCTCCTGGCACAGTATCGAACACTTAGTTTCAGATAGAACAATTTGTTTAAAATGGACCTAAGTTTCGCATCTGGAGTTTCCTCTCTCACAAGGTCGACCATTTAGATTCGTCGAACACATACGGTTTCGAGTGGCGTCGCCACAGATTTCAGAGAACAGGCGCTTCTCCTGGCACAGTATCGAACACTTAGTTTCAGATGGAACATTTGGTTTAAAATGGAACTAAGTTTCGCATCTGAAGTTTCCTCTCGCACAAGGTCGGCCACTTAGTTTCGTCGAACACACACGGTTTCAGTGGCATCGCCACAGATTTCAGAGAACAGGCGTTTCTCCTGGCACAGTATCGAACACTTAGTTTCAGATGGAACATTTAGTTTAAAATTGAACTATGTTTCGCAATTGGAGTTTCATCTCTCACAAGGTCGGCCACTTAGTTTCGTCGAACACATACGGTTTCGAGTGGCATCGCCACAGATTTTAGCGAACAGGCGCATCTCCTGGCACATTATCGAAAACTTAGTTTCAGATAGAACAATTGGTTTAAAATGGAGCTATGTTTTGCATCTGGAGTTTCATCTCTCACAAGGTCGACGACTTAGTTTCGTCGAACACATACGGTTTCGAGTGGCATCGCCACAGATTTTAGCGAACAGGCGCATCTCCTGGCACAGTATCGAGCACTTAGTTTCAGATAGAACAATTCGTTTAAAATGGAAATACGTTTCGCATCTGGAGTTTCTTCTCTCACAAGGCGACCACTTAGTTTCGTCGAACACACACGGTTTCGAGTGGCATCGCCACAGATTTCAGAGAACAGGCGCTTCTCCTGGCACAGTCTCGAACACTTAGTTACAGATAGAACACTTAGTTTAAAATGGAACTGTGTTTCGTATTTGGAGTTTCCTCTCTCACAAGGTGGACCACTCAGTTTCGTCAAACACATACGGTTTCGAGTGGCATCGCCACAGATTTCGGAGAACAGGCGCTTCTCCTAGCACAGTATCGAACACTTAGTATCAGATAGAACAATTACTTTAAAATGGAACTAAGCTTCGCATCTCGAGATTCCTCTCTCACAAGGTGGACCACTTAGTTTCATCGAACATATACGGTTTCGAGTAGCATCGCAACTGATTTCAGAGATCAGGCGCCTCTCCTGGCACAGTATCGAACACTTAGTTTCAGATAGAACAATTTGTTTAAAGTGGACCTAAGTTTCGCATCTGGAGTTTCCTCTCTCACAAGGTCGACCATTTAGATTCGTCGAACACATACGGTTTCGAGTGGCATCGCCACAGATTTCAGAGAACAGGCGCTTCTCCTGGCACAGTATCGAACACTTAGTTACAGATGGAACATTTGGTTTAAAATGGACCTAAGTTTCGCATCTGGAGTTTCTTCTCTCACAAGGCGACCACTTAGTTTCGTCGAACACACACGGTTTCGAGTGGCATCGCCACAGATTTCAGAGAACAGGCGCTTCTCCTGGCACAGTCTCGAACACTTAGTTACAGATAGAACACTTAGTTTAAAATGGAACTGTGTTTCGTATTTGGAGTTTCCTCTCTCACAAGGTGGACCACTCAGTTTCGTCAAACACATACGGTTTCGAGTGGCATCGCCACAGATTTCGGAGAACAGGCGCTTCTCCTAGCACAGTATCGAACACTTAGTATCAGATAGAACAATTACTTTAAAATGGAACTAAGCTTCGCTTCTCGAGATTCCTCTCTCACAAGGTGGACCACTTAGTTTCATCGAACATATACGGTTTCGAGTAGCATCGCAACTGATTTCAGAGATCAGGCGCCTCTCCTGGCACAGTATCGAACACTTAGTTTCAGATAGAACAATTTGTTTAAAGTGGACCTAAGTTTCGCATCTGGAGTTTCCTCTCTCACAAGGTCGACCATTTAGATTCGTCGAACACATACGGTTTCGAGTGGCATCGCCACAGATTTCAGAGAACAGGCGCTTCTCCTGGCACAGTATCGAACACTTAGTTACAGATGGAACATTTGGTTTAAAATGGAACTAAGTTTCGCATCTGAAGTTTCCTCTCGCACAAGGTCGGACACTTAGTTTCGTCGAACACACACGGTTTCGAGTGGCATCGCCACAGATTTCAGAGAACAGGCGCTTCTCCTGGGACAGTATCGAACACTTAGTTTAAGATAGAAGAACTAGTTTAAAATGCAACTAAGTTTCGCATCTGGAGTTTCCTCTCTCACAAGGTCGACCACTTAGTTTCGTCCAACACATACGTTTTCGATTCGCATCGCCACAGATTTCAGAGAAGAGGCGCTACTCCTGGCACAGTATCGAACACTTGGTTTCAGATAGAACTATTAGTTTAAAATGGAATTTAGTTTCACACCTGGAGCTTGCTCTCTCACAAGGTCGACCATTTAGATTCGTCGAGCACATACGGTTTCGAGTATCATCGCCACAGATTTCAGAGTACAGGCGCTTCTCCTGGCACAGTATCGAACCCTTATTTCAGACAGAACAATTAGTTTAAAATGGAACTATGTTTCGCATCTGGAGTATCCTCTCTCACAAGGCCGGCCACTTAGTTTCGTCGAACACATACGGTTTCGAGTGGCATCGCCACAGATTTTAGCGAACAGGCGCACCTCCTGGCACATTATCGAAAACTTAGTTTCAGATAGACCAATTGGTTTAAAATGGAGCTATGTTTTGCATCTGGAGTTTCATCTCTCACAAGGTCGACGACTTAATTGCGACGAATACATACGGTTTCGAGTGGCATCGCCACAGATTTCAGAGAACAGGCGCTTTTCCTGGCACAGTATCGAGCACTTAGTTTCAGATAGAACAATTCGTTTAAAATGGAAATACGTTTCGCATCTGGAGTTTCTTCTCTCACAAGGCGACCACTTAGTTTCGTCGAACACACACGATTTCGAGTGGCATCGCCACAGATTTCAGAGAAGAGGCGCTACTCCTGGCACAGTATCGAACACTTGGTTTCAGATAGAACTATTAGTTTAAAATGGAATTTAGTTTCACACCTGGAGCTTGCTCTCTCACAAGGTCGACCATTTAGATTCGTCGAGTACATACGGTTTCGAGTATCATCGCCACAGATTTCAGAGTACAGGCGCTTCTCCTGGCACAGTATCGAACCCTTATTTCAGACAGAACAATTAGTTTAAAATGGAACTATGTTTCGCATCTGGAGTATCCTCTCTCACAAGGCCGGCCACTTAGTTTCGTCGAACACATACGGTTTCGAGTGGCATCGCCACAGATTTTAGCGAACAGGCGCACTTCCTGGCACATTATCGAAAACTTAGTTTCAGATAGAACAATTAGTTTAAAATGGAACTAAGTTTCGCATTTGCAGTTTCCTCGCTCACAAGGTCGACCACTTAGTTTCGTCGAACACATACCCTCTCGAGTAGCATCGCGACAGATTTCCGAGAACAGGCGCTTCTCCTGCCACAGTATCGAACACTTAGTTTCAGATAGAACAATTAGTTTAAAATGGCACTAAGTTTCGCGTCTGGAGTTTCCTCTCTCACACGGTCTACCACTTACTTTCGTCGAACACATTCGGCTTCGAGTAGCAACGCCACAGGTTTCAGAGAACAGGCGCTTCTTCTGGCACAGTATCGAATACTTAGTTTCAGATAGAACAATTACTTTAAAATGGAACTAAGTTTCGCATCCGGAGTTTCCTCTCTCAGAAGGTCGACCACTTAGTTTCGTCGAACACATACGGTTTGGAGTAGCATCGCCAGAGATTTCGGAGAACAGAGGCTTCTCCTGGCACAGTATCGAACACTTAGTTTCAGATAGAACAATTAGTTTAAAATGGAACTAAGTTTCGCATCCGGAGTTTCCTCTCTCAGAAGGTCGACCACTTAGTTTCGTCGAACACATACGGTTTCGAGTAGCATCGCCACAGATTTCAGAGAACATGCGCTTCTCCTGGCACAGTATCGCACACTTAGTTTCAGATAGAACAATTAGTTTAAAATGCAACTAAGTTTCGCATCTGGAGTTTCCTCTCTCACAAGGTCGACCACTTAGTTTCGTCGAACACATACGTTTTCGATTCGCATCGCCACAGATTTCAGAGAACAGGCGCTACTCCTGGCACAGTATCGAACACTTGGTTTCAGATAGAACTATTAGTTTAAAATGGAATTTAGTTTCGCATCTGGAGATTCCTCTCTCACAAGGTCGACAACTTAGTTTCGTCGAACACATACGGTTTCGAGTGGCATCGCCACAGATTTTAGCGAACAGGCGCATCTCCTGGCACATTATCGAAAACTTAGTTTCAGATAGAACAATTGGTTTAAAATGGAGCTATGTTTTGCATCTGGAGTTTCATCTCTCACAAGGTCGAAGACTTAATTGCGACGAACACATACGGTTTCGAGTGGCATCGCCACAGATTTCAGAGAACAGGCGCTTTTCCTGGCACAGTATCGAGCACTTAGTTTCAGATAGAACAATTCGTTTAAAATGGAAATACGTTTCGCATCTGGAGTTTCTTCTCTCACAAGGCGACCACTTAGTTTCGTCGGACACATACGGTTTCGAGTGGCATCGCCACATATTTCAGAGAACAGGCGCATCTCCTGGCACAGTATCGAACCCTTAGCTTCAGATAGAACAATTAGTTTAAAATGGAAATAAGTTTCACACCTGGAGCTTGCTCTCTCACAAGGTCGACCATTTAGATTCGTCGAGCACATACGGTTTCGAGTATCATCGCCACAGATTTCAGAGTACAGGCGCTTTTCCTGGCACAGTATCGAGCACTTAGTTTCAGATAGAACAATTCGTTTAAAATGGAAATACGTTTCGCATCTGGAGTTTCTTCTCTCACAAGGCGACCACTTAGTTTCGTCGAACACACACGGTTTCGAGTGGCATCGCCACAGATTTCAGAGAACAGGCGCTTCTCCTGGCATAGTCTCGAACACTTAGTTACAGATAGAACACTTAGTTTAAAATGGAACTGTGTTTGGTATTTGGAGTTTCCTCTCTCACAAGGTGGACCACTCAGTTTCGTCAAACACATACGGTTTCGAGTGGCATCGCCACAGATTTCGGAGAACAGGCGCTTCTCCTGGCACAGTATCGAACACTTAGCTTCAGATAGAACAATTAGTTTAAAATAGAACTAAGTTTCGCATCCGGAGTTTCCTCTCTCAGAAGGTCGACCACTTAGTTTCGTCGAACACATACGGTTTGGAGTAGCATCGCCAGAGATTTCGGAGAACAGGCGCTTCTCCTGGTCCAGTATCGAACACTTAGTTTCAGATAGAACAATTAGTTTAAAATGGAACTAAGTTTCGCATTTGCAGTTTCCTCGCTCACAAGGCCGACCACTTAGTTTCGTCGAACACATACCCTCTCGAGTAGCATCGCGACAGAGTTCCGAGAACAGGCGCTTCTCCTGCCACAGTATCGAACACTTAGTTTCAGATAGAACAATTAGTTTAAAATGGCACTAAATTTCGCGTCTGGAGTTTCCTCTCTCACAAGGTCTACCACTTACTTTCGTCGAACACATTCGGCTTCGAGTAGCAACGCCACAGGTTTCAGAGAACAGGCGCTTCTCCTGGCACAGTATCGAACACTTAGTTTCAGATAGAACAATTACTTTAAAATGGAACTAAGTTTCGCATCCGGAGTTTCCTCTCTCAGAAGGTCGACCACTTAGTTTCGTCGAACACATACGGTTTGGAGTAGCATCGCCAGAGATTTCGGAGAACAGGCGCTTCTCCTGGTCCAGTATCGAACACTTAGTTTCAGATAGAACAATTAGTTTAAAATGGAACTAAGTTTCGCATTTGCAGTTTCCTCGCTCACAAGGCCGACCACTTAGTTTCGTCGAACACATACCCTCTCGAGTAGCATCGCGACAGATTTCCGAGAACAGGCGCTTCTCCTGCCACAGTATCGAACACTTAGTTTCAGATAGAACAATTAGTTTAAAATGGCACTAAATTTCGCGTCTGGAGTTTCCTCTCTCACACGGTCTACCACTTCCTTTCGTCGAACACATTCGGCTTCGAGTAGCAACGCCACAGGTTTCAGAGAACAGGCGCTTCTCCTGGCACAGTATCGAACACTTAGTTTCAGATAGAACAATTACTTTAAAATGGAACTAAGTTTCGCATCCGGAGTTTCCTCTCTCAGAAGGTCGACCACTTAGTTTCGTCGAACACATACGGTTTGGAGTAGCATCGCCAGAGATTTCGGAGAAAAGGCGCTTCTCCTGCCACAGTGTCGAACACTTAGTTTCAGATAGAACAATTAGTTTAAAATGGAACTAATTTTCGCATCTGGAGTTCCTCTCTCACAAGGTCGACAACTTAGTTTCGTCAAACATATACGGTTTCGAGTAGCAACGCCACAGGTTTCAGAGAACAGGCGCTTCTACTGGCAGATTATCGGACACTTAGTTTCAGATGGAACATTTGGTTTAAAATGGAACTAAGTTTCGCATCTGGAGTTTCCTCTCTCGCAAGATCAACCGCATAGTTTCCCCGAACTAAAACGGTTTCGAGTAGCATCGCCACAGATTTCAGAGAAGAGGCGCTTCTCCTGGCACATTATCGAACACTTAGTTTCAGATAGAACAATTAGTTTAAAATGGAACTATGTTTCGCATTTGGAGTATCCTCTCTCACAAGATCAACCACTTAGTTTCCTCGAACACATACGGTTTCGAGTGGGATCGCCACACATTTCAGAGAACAGGCGCTTCTCCTGGCACAGTATCGAACACTTAGTTTCAGATAGAACAATTGGTTTAAATTGGAACTAAGTTTCGCATTTGGAGTTTCCCATCTCACAAGGTCGACAATTTAGATTCGTCGAACACATACGGTTTCGAGTAGCATCGCCACAGATTTCAGAGAACAGGCGCTTCTCCTGGCACAGTATCGAACACTTAGTTTCAGATAGAACAATTAATTTAAAATGGAACTATGTTTCGCATCTGGAGTATCCTCTCTCACAAGGTCAACCACTTTGTTTCGTCGAACACATACGGTTTCGAGCGGCATCGCCACACATTTCAGAGAACAGGCTCTTCTCCAGGCACAGTATCGATCACTCAGTATCAGATAGAACAATTAGTTTAAAATGGATCTATGTTTCGCATCTGGAGTGTCCTCTCTCACAAGGTCGACCACTTAGTTTCGTCGAACATACACGGTTTCGAGTAGTATCGCCACAGGTTTCAGAGAACAGGCGCTTCTCCTGGCACAGTATCGAACACTTAGTTTCAGATAGAACAATTACTTTAAAATGGAACTAAGTTTCGCATCCGGAGTTTCCTCTCTCAGAAGGTCGACCACTTAGTTTCGTCGAACACATACGGTTTGGAGTAGCATCGCCAGAGATTTCGGAGAAAAGGCGCTTCTCCTGCCACAGTGTCGAACACTTAGTTTCAGATAGAACAATTAGTTTAAAATGGAACTAATTTTCGCATCTGGAGTTCCTCTCTCACAAGGTCGACAACTTAGTTTCGTCAAACATATACGGTTTCGAGTAGCAACGCCACAGGTTTCAGAGAACAGGCGCTTCTACTGGCAGATTATCGGACACTTAGTTTCAGATGGAACATTTGGTTTAAAATGGAACTAAGTTTCGCATCTGGAGTTTCCTCTCTCGCAAGATCAACCGCATAGTTTCCCCGAACTAAAACGGTTTCGAGTAGCATCGCCACAGATTTCAGAGAAGAGGCGCTTCTCCTGGCACATTATCGAACACTTAGTTTCAGATAGAACAATTAGTTTAAAATGGAACTATGTTTCGCATTTGGAGTATCCTCTCTCACAAGATCAACCACTTAGTTTCCTCGAACACATACGGTTTCGAGTGGGATCGCCACACATTTCAGAGAACAGGCGCTTCTCCTGGCACAGTATCGAACACTTAGTTTCAGATAGAACAATTGGTTTAAATTGGAACTAAGTTTCGCATTTGGAGTTTCCCATCTCACAAGGTCGACAATTTAGATTCGTCGAACACATACGGTTTCGAGTAGCATCGCCACAGATTTCAGAGAACAGGCGCTTCTCCTGGCACAGTATCGAACACTTAGTTTCAGATAGAACAATTAATTTAAAATGGAACTATGTTTCGCATCTGGAGTATCCTCTCTCACAAGGTCAACCACTTTGTTTCGTCGAACACATACGGTTTCGAGCGGCATCGCCACACATTTCAGAGAACAGGCTCTTCTCCAGGCACAGTATCGATCACTCAGTATCAGATAGAACAATTAGTTTAAAATGGATCTATGTTTCGCATCTGGAGTGTCCTCTCTCACAAGGTCGACCACTTAGTTTCGTCGAACATACACGGTTTCGAGTAGTATCGCCACAGATTTCGCAGAACGGTAGTTTCTCCTGGCACAGTATCGAACACTTAGTTTCAGATGGAACAATTAGTTTAAAATCCAACTAAGCTTCGCATCTGGAGTTTCCTCTCCCACAAGGTCGACCACCTAGTTTCGTCGAACACATACGGTTTCGAGTAGCATCGCGACAGATTTCAGAGAACAGGCGCTTCTCCTGGCACAGTATCGAACACTTAATTTCAGATGGACCAATTAGTTTCAAATGGAACTAAGTTTCGCATCTGGAGTTTCCTCTCACACAAGGTGGACCGCTTAGTTTCGACGAACACATACGGTTTCGAGTAGCATCGCCACAGATTTCAGAGAACAGGCGCTTCTCCTGGCACAGTAACGAACACTTTGTTTCAGATAGAACAATTAGTTTAAAATGGTACTAAATATCGCATCAGGAGTTTCCTCCCTCACAAGGCGGCCACTTAGTTTCGTGGAAAACATTCGGTTTCGAGTAGCATCGCCACAGATTTCAGAGAACAGGCGCTTCTCCTGGCACAGTATCGAACACATGGTTTCAGATAGAACAATTAGTTTAAAATGGAACTAATTTTCGTATCTGGAGCTTCCTCTCTCAGAAGGTCGACCACTTAGTTTCGTCGAGCACACACGGTTTCGAGTGGCATCGCCACAGATTTCAGAGAACAGGCGCTTCTCCTGGCACAGTCTCGAACACTTAGTTTCAGATGGAACATTTAGTTTAGAATTGAACTATGTTTCGCATTTGGAGTTTCCTCTCTCACAAGGTCGGCCACTTAGTTTCGTCGAGCACATACGGTTTCGAGTATCATCGCCACAGATGTCAGAGTACAGGCGCTTTTCCTGGCACAGTATCGAGCACTTAGTTTCAGATAGAACAATTCGTTTAAAATGGAAATACGTTTCGCATCTGGAGTTTCTTCTCTCACAAGGCGACCACTTAGTTTCGTCGAACACACACGGTTTCGAGTGGCATCGCCACAGATTTCAGAGAACAGGCGCTTCTCCTGGCACAGTCTCGAACACTTAGTTACAGATAGAACACTTAGTTTAAAATGGAACTGTGTTTCGTATTTGGAGTTTCCTCTCACACAAGGTGGACCACTCAGTTTCGTCAAACACATACGGTTTCGAGTGGCATCGCCACAGATTTCGGAGAACAGGCGCTTCTCCTAGCACAGTATCGAACACTTAGTATCAGATAGAACAATTACTTTAAAATGGAACTAAGCTTCGCATCTCGAGATTCCTCTCTCACAAGGTGGACCACTTAGTTTCATCGAACATATACGGTTTCGAGTAGCATCGCCACTGATTTCAGACATCAGGCGCTTCTCCTGGCACAGTATCGAACACTTAGTTTCAGATAGAACAATTTGTTTAAAATGGACCTAAGTTTCGCATCTGGAGTTTCCTCTCTCACAAGGTCGACCATTTAGATTCGTCGAACACATACGGTTTCGAGTGGCGTCGCCACATATTTCAGAGAACAGGCGCTTCTCCTGGCACAGTATCGAACCCTTAGTTTCACATGGAACATTTGGTTTAAAATGGAACTAAGTTTCGCATCTGAAGTTTCCTCTCGCACAAGGTCGGCCACTTAGTTTCGTCGAACACACACGGTTTCGAGTGGCATCGCCACAGATTTCAGAGAACAGGCGCTTCTCCTGGCACAGTATCGAAAACTTAGTTTCGGGTAGAGCAATAAGATTAAAATGGAACTATTTTTCGCATTTGGAGTTTCCCCTCTCACAAGGTCGACCACTTAATTTCGCCGAACACATACGGTTACGAGCGGCATCGCCACACAGTTCAGAGAACAGGCGCTTCTCCTGGTACAGTATCGAACACTTATTTCAGACAGAACAATTAGATTAAAATGGAACCATGTTTCGCATCTGGAGTATCCTCCCTCACAAGGAGGACCACTCAGTTTCGTCGAACACATACGGTTTCGACTGGCATCGCCACAGATTTCAGAGAACAGGCGCTTCTCCTGGCACAGTATCGAAAACTTAGTTTCAGATAGAACAATTAATTTAAAATGGAACTAAGTTTCGCATCTGGAGTTTCCTCTCTCACAGGGTCGACCACTTAGTTTCATCGAACACATACGGTTTCGAGTAGCATCGCCACAGATTTCAGAGAACAGGCGCTTCTCCTGGCACAGTATCGAACACTTAGTTTCAGATAGAACAATTAATTTAAAATGGAACTATGTTTCGCATCTGGAGTATCCTCTCTCACAAGGTCAACCACTTTGTTTCGTCGAACACATACGGTTTCGAGCGGCATCGCCACACATTTCAGAGAACAGGCTCTTCTCCAGGCACAGTATCGATCACTCAGTATCAGATAGAACAATTAGTTTAAAATGGATCTATGTTTCGCATCTGGAGTGTCCTCTCTCACAAGGTCGACCACTTAGTTTCGTCGAACATACACGGTTTCGAGTAGTATCGCCACAGATTTCGCAGAACGGTAGTTTCTCCTGGCACAGTATCGAACACTTAGTTTCAGATGGAACAATTAGTTTAAAATCCAACTAAGCTTCGCATCTGGAGTTTCCTCTCCCACAAGGTCGACCACCTAGTTTCGTCGAACACATACGGTTTCGAGTAGCATCGCGACAGATTTCAGAGAACAGGCGCTTCTCCTGGCACAGTATCGAACACTTAATTTCAGATGGACCAATTAGTTTCAAATGGAACTAAGTTTCGCATCTGGAGTTTCCTCTCACACAAGGTGGACCGCTTAGTTTCGACGAACACATACGGTTTCGAGTAGCATCGCCACAGATTTCAGAGAACAGGCGCTTCTCCTGGCACAGTAACGAACACTTTGTTTCAGATAGAACAATTAGTTTAAAATGGTACTAAATATCGCATCAGGAGTTTCCTCCCTCACAAGGTCGACCATTTAGATTCGTCGAACACATACGGTTTCGAGTGGCGTCGCCACATATTTCAGAGAACAGGCGCTTCTCCTGGCACAGTATCGAACCCTTAGTTTCACATGGAACATTTGGTTTAAAATGGAACTAAGTTTCGCATCTGAAGTTTCCTCTCGCACAAGGTCGGCCACTTAGTTTCGTCGAACACACACGGTTTCGAGTGGCATCGCCACAGATTTCAGAGAACAGGCGCTTCTCCTGGCACAGTATCGAAAACTTAGTTTCGGGTAGAGCAATAAGATTAAAATGGAACTATGTTTCGCATTTGGAGTTTCCCCTCTCACAAGGTCGACCACTTAATTTCGCCGAACACATACGGTTACGAGCGGCATCGCCACACATTTCAGAGAACAGGCGCTTCTCCTGGTACAGTATCGAACACTTATTTCAGAGAGAACAATTAGATTAAAATGGAACCATGTTTCGCATCTGGAGTATCCTCCCTCACAAGGAGGACCACTTAGTTTCGTCGAACACATACGGTTTCGACTGGCATCGCCACAGATTTCAGAGAACAGGCGCTTCTCCTGGCACAGTATCGAAAACTTAGTTTCAGATAGAACAATTAATTTAAAATGGAACTAAGTTTCGCATCTGGAGTTTCCTCTCTCACAGGGTCGACCACTTAGTTTCATCGAACACATACGGTTTCGAGTAGCATCGCCACAGATTTCAGAGAACAGGCGCTTCTCCTGGCACAGTATCGAACACTTAGTTTCAGATAGAACAATTAATTTAAAATGGAACTATGTTTCGCATCTGGAGTATCCTCTCTCACAAGGTCAACCACTTTGTTTCGTCGAACACATACGGTTTCGAGCGGCATCGCCACACATTTCAGAGAACAGGCTCTTCTCCAGGCACAGTATCGATCACTCAGTATCAGATAGAACAATTAGTTTAAAATGGATCTATGTTTCGCATCTGGAGTGTCCTCTCTCACAAGGTCGACCACTTAGTTTCGTCGAACATACACGGTTTCGAGTAGTATCGCCACAGATTTCGCAGAACGGTAGTTTCTCCTGGCACAGTATCGAACACTTAGTTTCAGATGGAACAATTAGTTTAAAATCCAACTAAGCTTCGCATCTGGAGTTTCCTCTCCCACAAGGTCGACCACCTAGTTTCGTCGAACACATACGGTTTCGAGTAGCATCGCGACAGATTTCAGAGAACAGGCGCTTCTCCTGGCACAGTATCGAACACTTAATTTCAGATGGACCAATTAGTTTCAAATGGAACTAAGTTTCGCATCTGGAGTTTCCTCTCACACAAGGTGGACCGCTTAGTTTCGACGAACACATACGGTTTCGAGTAGCATCGCCACAGATTTCAGAGAACAGGCGCTTCTCCTGGCACAGTAACGAACACTTTGTTTCAGATAGAACAATTAGTTTAAAATGGTACTAAATATCGCATCAGGAGTTTCCTCCCTCACAAGGCGGCCACTTAGTTTCGTGGAAAACATTCGGTTTCGAGTAGCATCGCCACAGATTTCAGAGAACAGGCGCTTCTCCTGGCACAGTATCGAACACATGGTTTCAGATAGAACAATTAGTTTAAAATGGAACTAATTTTCGTATCTGGAGCTTCCTCTCTCAGAAGGTCGACCACTTAGTTTCGTCGAACACACACGGTTTCGAGTGGCATCGCCACAGATTTCAGAGAACAGGCGCTTCTCCTGGCACAGTCTCGAACACTTAGTTTCAGATGGAACATTTAGTTTAGAATTGAACTATGTTTCGCATTTGGAGTTTCCTCTCTCACAAGGTCGACCACTTAGTTTCGTCGAACACATACGGTTTCGAGTATCATCGCCACAGATTTCAGAGTACAGGCGCTTTTCCTGGCACAGTATCGAGCACTTAGTTTCAGATAGAACAATTCGTTTAAAATGGAAATACGTTTCGCATCTGGAGTTTCTTCTCTCACAAGGCGACCACTTAGTTTCGTCGAACACACACGGTTTCGAGTGGCATCGCCACAGATTTCAGAGAACAGGCGCTTCTCCTGGCACAGTCTCGAACACTTAGTTACAGATAGAACACTTAGTTTAAAATGGAACTGTGTTTCGTATTTGGAGTTTCCTCTCACACAAGGTGGACCACTCAGTTTCGTCAAACACATACGGTTTCGAGTGGCATCGCCACAGATTTCGGAGAACAGGCGCTTCTCCTAGCACAGTATCGAACACTTAGTATCAGATAGAACAATTACTTTAAAATGGAACTAAGCTTCGCATCTCGAGATTCCTCTCTCACAAGGTGGACCACTTAGTTTCATCGAACATATACGGTTTCGAGTAGCATCGCCACTGATTTCAGACATCAGGCGCTTCTCCTGGCACAGTATCGAACACTTAGTTTCAGATAGAACAATTTGTTTAAAATGGACCTAAGTTTCGCATCTGGAGTTTCCTCTCTCACAAGGTCGACCATTTAGATTCGTCGAACACATACGGTTTCGAGTGGCGTCGCCACATATTTCAGAGAACAGGCGCTTCTCCTGGCACAGTATCGAACCCTTAGTTTCACATGGAACATTTGGTTTAAAATGGAACTAAGTTTCGCATCTGAAGTTTCCTCTCGCACAAGGTCGGCCACTTAGTTTCGTCGAACACACACGGTTTCGAGTGGCATCGCCACAGATTTCAGAGAACAGGCGCTTCTCCTGGCACAGTATCGAAAACTTAGTTTCGGGTAGAGCAATAAGATTAAAATGGAACTATGTTTCGCATTTGGAGTTTCCCCTCTCACAAGGTCGACCACTTAATTTCGCCGAACACATACGGTTACGAGCGGCATCGCCACACAGTTCAGAGAACAGGCGCTTCTCCTGGTACAGTATCGAACACTTATTTCAGACAGAACAATTAGATTAAAATGGAACCATGTTTCGCATCTGGAGTATCCTCCCTCACAAGGAGGACCACTTAGTTTCGTCGAACACATACGGTTTCGACTGGCATCGCCACAGATTTCAGAGAACAGGCGCTTCTCCTGGCACAGTATCGAAAACTTAGTTTCAGATAGAACAATTAATTTAAAATGGAACTAAGTTTCGCATCTGGAGTTTCCTCTCTCACAGGGTCGACCACTTAGTTTCATCGAACACATACGGTTTCGAGTAGCATCGCCACAGATTTCAGAGAACAGGCGCTTCTCCTGGCACAGTATCGAACACTTAGTTTCAGATAGAACAATTAATTTAAAATGGAACTATGTTTCGCATCTGGAGTATCCTCTCTCACAAGGTCAACCACTTTGTTTCGTCGAACACATACGGTTTCGAGCGGCATCGCCACACATTTCAGAGAACAGGCTCTTCTCCAGGCACAGTATCGATCACTCAGTATCAGATAGAACAATTAGTTTAAAATGGATCTATGTTTCGCATCTGGAGTGTCCTCTCTCACAAGGTCGACCACTTAGTTTCGTCGAACATACACGGTTTCGAGTAGTATCGCCACAGATTTCGCAGAACGGTAGTTTCTCCTGGCACAGTATCGAACGCTTAGTTTCAGATAGAACAATTAGTTTAAAATGGAACTAAGTTTCGCATCTGGAGTTTCCTCTCCCACAAGGTCGACCACCTAGTTTCGTCGAACACATACGGTTTCGAGTAGCATCGCGACAGATTTCAGAGAACAGGCGCTTCTCCTGGCACAGTATCGAACACTTAATTTCAGATGGACCAATTAGTTTCAAATGGAACTAAGTTTCGCATCTGGAGTTTCCTCTCACACAAGGTGGACCGCTTAGTTTCGACGAACACATACGGTTTCGAGTAGCATCGCCACAGATTTCAGAGAACAGGCGCTTCTCCTGGCACAGTAACGAACACTTTGTTTCAGATAGAACAATTAGTTTAAAATGGTACTAAATATCGCATCAGGAGTTTCCTCCCTCACAAGGCGGCCACTTAGTTTCGTGGAAAACATTCGGTTTCGAGTAGCATCGCCACAGATTTCAGAGAACAGGCGCTTCTCCTGGCACAGTATCGAACACATGGTTTCAGATAGAACAATTAGTTTAAAATGGAACTAATTTTCGTATCTGGAGCTTCCTCTCTCAGAAGGTCGACCACTTAGTTTCGTCGAGCACACACGGTTTCGAGTGGCATCGCCACAGATTTCAGAGAACAGGCGCTTCTCCTGGCACAGTCTCGAACACTTAGTTTCAGATGGAACATTTAGTTTAGAATTGAACTATGTTTCGCATTTGGAGTTTCCTCTCTCAAAAGGTCGGCCACTTAGTTTCGTCGAGCACATACGGTTTCGAGTATCATCGCCACAGATTTCAGAGTACAGGCGCTTTTCCTGGCACAGTATCGAGCACTTAGTTTCAGATAGAACAATTCGTTTAAAATGGAAATACGTTTCGCATCTGGAGTTTCTTCTCTCACAAGGCGACCACTTAGTTTCGTCGAACACACACGGTTTCGAGTGGCATCGCCACAGATTTCAGAGAACAGGCGCTTCTCCTGGCACAGTCTCGAACACTTAGTTACAGATAGAACACTTAGTTTAAAATGGAACTGTGTTTCGTATTTGGAGTTTCCTCTCACACAAGGTGGACCACTCAGTTTCGTCAAACACATACGGTTTCGAGTGGCATCGCCACAGATTTCGGAGAACAGGCGCTTCTCCTAGCACAGTATCGAACACTTAGTATCAGATAGAACAATTACTTTAAAATGGAACTAAGCTTCGCATCTCGAGATTCCTCTCTCACAAGGTGGACCACTTAGTTTCATCGAACATATACGGTTTCGAGTAGCATCGCCACTGATTTCAGACATCAGGCGCTTCTCCTGGCACAGTATCGAACACTTAGTTTCAGATAGAACAATTTGTTTAAAATGGACCTAAGTTTCGCATCTGGAGTTTCCTCTCTCACAAGGTCGACCATTTAGATTCGTCGAACACATACGGTTTCGAGTGGCGTCGCCACATATTTCAGAGAACAGGCGCTTCTCCTGGCACAGTATCGAACCCTTAGTTTCACATGGAACATTTGGTTTAAAATGGAACTAAGTTTCGCATCTGAAGTTTCCTCTCGCACAAGGTCGGCCACTTAGTTTCGTCGAACACACACGGTTTCGAGTGGCATCGCCACAGATTTCAGAGAACAGGCGCTTCTCCTGGCACAGTATCGAAAACTTAGTTTCGGGTAAAGCAATAAGATTAAAATGGAACTATGTTTCGCATTTGGAGTTTCCCCTCTCACAAGGTCGACCACTTAATTTCGCCGAACACATACGGTTACGAGCGGCATCGCCACACAGTTCAGAGAACAGGCGCTTCTCCTGGTACAGTATCGAACACTTATTTCAGACAGAACAATTAGATTAAAATGGAACCATGTTTCGCATCTGGAGTATCCTCCCTCACAAGCAGGACCACTTAGTTTCGTCGAACACATACGGTTTCGACTGGCATCGCCACAGATTTCAGAGAACAGGCGCTTCTCCTGGCACAGTATCGAAAACTTAGTTTCAGATAGAACAATTAATTTAAAATGGAACTAAGTTTCGCATCTGGAGTTTCCTCTCTCACAGGGTCGACCACTTAGTTTCATCGAACACATACGGTTTCGAGTAGCATCGCCACAGATTTCAGAGAACAGGCGCTTCTCCTGGCACAGTATCGAACACTTAGTTTCAGATAGAACAATTAATTTAAAATGGAACTATGATTCGCATCTGGAGTATCCTCTCTCACAAGGTCAACCACTTTGTTTCGTCAAACAC
Organism: Nysson spinosus; assembly: GCA_910591585.2. Classification (NCBI taxonomy): domain Eukaryota; kingdom Metazoa; phylum Arthropoda; class Insecta; order Hymenoptera; family Crabronidae; genus Nysson; species Nysson spinosus. Next base: position 1,538,493 of record CAJUYC020000091.1, on the reverse strand, counting down.
ATACGGTTTCGAGCGGCATCGCCACACATTTCAGAGAACAGGCTCTTCTCCAGGCACAGTATCGATCACTCAGTATCAGATAGAACAATTAGATTAAAATGGATCTATGTTTCGCATCTGGAGTGTCCTCTCTCACAAGGTCGACCACTTAGTTTCGTCGAACATACACGGTTTCGAGTAGTATCGCCACAGATTTCGCAGAACGGTAGTTTCTCCTGGCACAGTATCGAACACTTAGTTTCAGATGGAACAATTAGTTTAAAATCCAACTAAGCTTCGCATCTGGAGTTTCCTCTCCCACAAGGTCGACCACCTAGTTTCGTCGAACACATACGGTTTCGAGTAGCATCGCGACAGATTTCAGAGAACAGGCGCTTCTCCTGGCACAGTATCGAACACTTAATTTCAGATGGACCAATTAGTTTCAAATGGAACTAAGTTTCGCATCTGGAGTTTCCTCTCACACAAGGTGGACCGCTTAGTTTCGACGAACACATACGGTTTCGAGTAGCATCGCCACAGATTTCAGAGAACAGGCGCTTCTCCTGGCACAGTAACGAACACTTTGTTTCAGATAGAACAATTAGTTTAAAATGGTACTAAATATCGCATCAGGAGTTTCCTCCCTCACAAGGCGGCCACTTAGTTTCGTGGAAAACATTCGGTTTCGAGTAGCATCGCCACAGATTTCAGAGAACAGGCGCTTCTCCTGGCACAGTATCGAACACATGGTTTCAGATAGAACAATTAGTTTAAAATGGAACTAATTTTCGTATCTGGAGCTTCCTCTCTCAGAAGGTCGACCACTTAGTTTCGTCGAGCACACACGGTTTCGAGTGGCATCGCCACAGATTTCAGAGAACAGGCGCTTCTCCTGGCACAGTCTCGAACACTTAGTTTCAGATGGAACATTTAGTTTAGAATTGAACTATGTTTCGCATTTGGAGTTTCCTCTCTCACAAGGTCGGCCACTTAGTTTCGTCGAGCACATACGGTTTCGAGTATCATCGCCACAGATTTCAGAGTACAGGCGCTTTTCCTGGCACAGTATCGAGCACTTAGTTTCAGATAGAACAATTCGTTTAAAATGGAAATACGTTTCGCATCTGGAGTTTCTTCTCTCACAAGGCGACCACTTAGTTTCGTCGAACACACACGGTTTCGAGTGGCATCGCCACAGATTTCAGAGAACAGGCGCTTCTCCTGGCACAGTCTCGAACACTTAGTTACAGATAGAACACTTAGTTTAAAATGGAACTGTGTTTCGTATTTGGAGTTTCCTCTCACACAAGGTGGACCACTCAGTTTCGTCAAACACATACGGTTTCGAGTGGCATCGCCACAGATTTCGGAGAACAGGCGCTTCTCCTAGCACAGTATCGAACACTTAGTATCAGATAGAACAATTACTTTAAAATGGAACTAAGCTTCGCATCTCGAGATTCCTCTCTCACAAGGTGGACCACTTAGTTTCATCGAACATATACGGTTTCGAGTAGCATCGCCACTGATTTCAGACATCAGGCGCTTCTCCTGGCACAGTATCGAACACTTAGTTTCAGATAGAACAATTTGTTTAAAATGGACCTAAGTTTCGCATCTGGAGTTTCCTCTCTCACAAGGTCGACCATTTAGATTCGTCGAACACATACGGTTTCGAGTGGCGTCGCCACATATTTCAGAGAACAGGCGCTTCTCCTGGCACAGTATCGAACACTTAGTTTCAGATGGAACATTTGGTTTAAAATGGAACATAGTTTCGCATCTGAAGTTTCCTCTCGCACAAGGTCGGCCACTTAGTTTCGTCGAACAGATACGGTTTCGTGTAGCATCGCAACAGATTTCAGAGAGCAGGCGCTTCTCCTGGCACAGTATCGAACACTTATGTCAGACAGAACAATTAGTTTAAAATGGAACTAAGTTTCGCATCTGGAGTTTCCTCTCTCACAAGGTGGATCACTTAGTTTCGTCGACCACATACGGTTTCGAGTAGCATCGCCACAGATTTCAGAGAACAGGCGCTTCTCCTGGCACATTATCGAACACTTAGTTTCAGCTAGAACAATTTGTTTAAAATGGACCTAAGTTTCGCATCTGGAGTTTCCTCTCTCACAAGGTCGACCATTTAGATTCGTCGAACACATACGGTTTCGAGTGGCGTCGCCACATATTTCAGAGAACGGGCGCTTCTCCTGGCACAGTATCGAACACTTAGTATCAGATAGAACAATTACTTTAAAATGGAACCAAGCTTCGCATCTCGAGATGCCTCTCTCACAAGGTGGACCACTTCGTTTCATCGAACATATACGGTTCCGAGTAGCATCGCCCCTGATTTCAGGGATCAGGCGCCTCTCCTGGCACAGTATCGAACACTTATGTCAGACAGAACAATTAGTTTAAAATGGAACTAAGTTTCGCATCTGGAGTTTCCTCTCTCACAAGGTGGATCACTTAGTTTCGTCGACCACACACGGTTTCGAGTAGTATCGCCACAGATTTCAGAGAACAGGCGCATCTCCTGGCACATTATCGAACACTTAGTTTCAGCTAGAACAATTTGTTTAAAATGGACCTAAGTTTCACACCTGGACCTTGCTCTCTCACAAGGTCGACCATTTAGATTCGTCGAGCACATACGGTTTCGAGTATCATCGCCACAGATTTCAGAGTACAGGCGCTTTTCCTGGCACAGTATCGAGCACTTAGTTTCAGATAGAACAATTCGTTTAAAATGGAAATACGTTTCGCATCTGGAGTTTCTTCTCTCACAAGGCGACCACTTAGTTTCATCGAACACACACGGTTTCGAGTGGCATGGCCACAGATTTCAGAGAACAGGCGCTTCTCCTGGCACAGTCTCGAACACTTAGTTACAGATAGAACACTTAGTGTAAAATGGAACTGTGTTTCGTATTTGGAGTTTCCTCTCTCACAAGATGGACCACTCAGTTTCGTCAAACACATACGGTTTCGAGTGGCATCGCCACAGATTTCGGAGAACAGGCGCTTCTCCTAGCACAGTATCGAACACTTAGTATCAGATAGAACAATTACTTTAAAATGGAACTAAGCTTCGTATCTCGAGATTCCTCTCTCACAAGGTGGACCACTTAGTTTCATCGAACATATACGGTTTCGAGTAGCATCGCCACTGATTTCAGGGATCAGGAGCCTCTCCTGGCACAGTATCGAACACTTAGTTTCAGATAGAACAATTTCTTTAAAATGGAGCTATGTTTTGCATCTGGAGTTTCATCTCTCACAAGGTCGACCATTTAGATTCGTCGAACACATACGGTTTCGAGTGGCATCGCCACAGATTTCAGAGAACAGGCGCTTTTCCTGGCACAGTATCGAGCACTTAGTTTCAGATAGAACAATTCGTTTAAAATGGAAATACGTTTCGCATCTGGAGTTTCTTCTCTCACAAGGCGACCACTTAGTTTCGTCGGACACATACGGTTTCGAGTGGCATCGCCACATATTTCAGAGAACAGGCGCATCTCCTGGCACAGTATCGAACACTTAGTTTCAGATAGAACAATTAGTTTAAAATGGAAATAAGTTTCACACCTGGAGCTTGCTCTCTCACAAGGTCGACCATTTAGATTCGTCGAGCACATACGGTTTCGAGTATCATCGCCACAGATTTCAGAGTACAGGCGCTTTTCCTGGCACAGTATCGAGCACTTAGTTTCAGATAGAACAATTCGTTTAAAATGGAAATACGTTTCGCATCTGGAGTTTCTTCTCTCACAAGGCGACCACTTAGTTTCATCGAACACACACGGTTTCGAGTGGCATCGCCACAGATTTCAGAGAACAGGCGCTTCTCCTGGCACAGTCTCGAACACTTAGTTACAGATAGAACACTTAGTTTAAAATGGAACTGTGTTTCGTATTTGGAGTTTCCTCTCACACAAGGTGGACCACTCAGTTTCGTCAAACACCTACGGTTTCGAGTGGCATCGCCACAGATTTCGGTGAACAGGCGCTTCTCCTAGCACAGTATCGAACACTTAGTATCAGATAGAACAATTACTTTAAAATGGAACTAAGCTTCGCATCTCGAGATTCCTCTCTCACAAGGTGGACCACTTAGTTTCATCGAACATATACGGTTTCGAGTAGCATCGCCACTGATTTCAGACATCAGGCGCTTCTCCTGGCACAGTATCGAACACTTAGTTTCAGATAGAACAATTTGTTTAAAATGGACCTAAGTTTCGCATCTGGAGTTTCCTCTCTCACAAGGTCGACCATTTAGATTCGTCGAACACATACGGTTTCGAGTGGCGTCGCCACATATTTCAGAGAACAGGCGCTTCTCCTGGCACAGTATCGAACACTTAGTTTCACATGGAACATTTGGTTTAAAATGGAACTAAGTTTCGCATCTGAAGTTTCCTCTCGCACAAGGTCGGCCACTTAGTTTCGTCGAACAGATACGTTTTCGTGTAGCATCGCCACAGATTTCAGAGAGCAGGCGCTTCTCCTGGCACAGTATCGAACACTTATGTCAGACAGAACAATTAGTTTAAAATGGAACTAAGTTTCGCATCTGGAGTTTCCTCTCTCACAAGGTGGATCACTTAGTTTCGTCGACCACATACGGTTTCGAGTAGCATCGCCACAGATTTCAGAGAACAGGCGCTTCTCCTGGCACAGTCTCGAACACTTAGTTACAGATAGAACACTTAGTTTAAAATGGAACTGTGTTTCGCATCTGGAGTTTCCTCTCTCACAAGGTCGACCATTTAGATTCGTCGAACACATACGGTTTCGAGTGGCGTCGCCACATATTTCAGAGAACAGGCGCTTCTCCTGGCACAGTATCGAACACTTAGTTTCAGATGGAACATTTGGTTTAAAATGGAACATAGTTTCGCATCTGAAGTTTCCTCTCGCACAAGGTCGGCCACTTAGTTTCGTCGAACAGATACGTTTTCGTGTAGCATCGCCACAGATTTCAGAGAGCAGGCGCTTCTCCTGGCACAGTATCGAACACTTATGTCAGACAGAACAATTAGTTTAAAATGGAACTAAGTTTCGCATCTGGAGTTTCCTCTCTCACAAGGTGGATCACTTAGTTTCGTCGACCACATACGGTTTCGAGTAGCATCGCCACAGATTTCAGAGAACAGGCGCTTCTCCTGGCACATTATCGAACACTTAGTTTCAGCTAGAACAATTTGTTTAAAATGGACCTAAGTTTCACACCTGGAGCTTGCTCTCTCACAAGGTCGACCATTTAGATTCGTCGAGCACATACGGTTTCGAGTATCATCGCCACAGATTTCAGAGTACAGGCGCTTTTCCTGGCACAGTATCGAGCACTTAGTTTCAGATAGAACAATTTGTTTAAAATGGAACTAAGTTTCGCATCTGGAGTTTCCTCTCTCACAAGGTGGATCACTTAGTTTCGTCGACCACATACGGTTTCGAGTAGCATCGCCACAGATTTCAGAGAACAGGCGCTTCTCCTGGCACATTATCGAACACTTAGTTTCAGCTAGAACAATTTGTTTAAAATGGACCTAAGTTTCACACCTGGAGCTTGCTCTCTCACAAGGTCGACCATTTAGATTCGTCGAGCACATACGGTTTCGAGTATCATCGCCACAGATTTCAGAGTACAGGCGCTTTTCCTGGCACAGTATCGAGCACTTAGTTTCAGATAGAACAATTCGTTTAAAATGGAAATACGTTTCGCATCTGGAGTTTCTTCTCTCACAAGGCGACCACTTAATTTCATCGGACACACACGGTTTCGAGTGGCATCGCCACAGATTTCAGAGAACAGGCGCTTCTCCTGGCACAGTCTCGAACACTTAGTTACAGATAGAACACTTAGTTTAAAATGGAACTGTGTTTCGTATCTGGAGATTCTTCTCTCACAAGGTGGACCACTCAGTTTCGTCAAACACATACGGTTTCGAGTGGCATCGCCACAGATTTCGGAGAACAGGCGCTTCTCCTAGCACAGTATCGAACACTTAGTATCAGATAGAACAATTACTTTAAAATGGAACTAAGCTTCGCATCTCGAGATTCCTCTCTCACAAGGTGGACCACTTAGTTTCATCGAACATATACGGTTTCGAGTAGCATCGCCACTGATTTCAGAGATCAGGCGCTTCTCCTGGCACAGTATCGAACACTTAGTTTCAGATAGAACAATTTGTTTAAAATGGACCTGAGTTTCGCATCTGGAGTTTCCTCTCTCACAAGGTCGACCATTTAGATTCGTCGAACACATACGGTTTCGAGTGGCGTCGCCACATATTTCAGAGAACAGGCGCTTCTCCTGGCACAGTATCGAACACTTAGTATCAGATAGAACAATTACTTTAAAATGGAACCAAGCTTCGCATCTCGAGATTCCTCTCTCACAAGGTGGACCACTTAGTTTCATCGAACATATACGGTTTCGAGTAGCATCGCCACTGATTTCAGGGATCAGGCGCCTCTCCTGGCACAGTATCGAACACTTATGTCAGACAGAACAATTAGTTTAAAATGGAACTAAGTTTCGCCTCTGGAGTTTCCTCTCTCACAAGGTGGATCACTTAGTTTCGTCGACCACATACGGTTTCGAGTAGCATCGCCACAGATTTCAGAGAACAGGCGCTTCTCCTGGCACATTATCGAACACTTAGTTTCAGCTAGAACAATTTGTTTAAAATGGACCTAAGTTTCACACCTGGAGCTTGCTCTCTCACAAGGTCGACCATTTAGATTCGTCGAGCACATATGGTTTCGAGTATCATCGCCACAGATTTCAGAGTACAGGCGCTTTTCCTGGCACAGTATCGAGCACTTAGTTTCAGATAGAACAATTCGTTTAAAATGGAAATACCTTTCGCATCTGGAGTTTCTTCTCTCACAAGGCGACCACTTAGTTTCATCGAACACACACGGTTTCGAGTGGCATCGCCACTGATTTCAGAGAACAGGCGCTTCTCCTGGCACAGTCTCGAACACTTAGTTACAGATAGAACACTTAGTTTAAAATGGAACTGTGTTTCGTATTTGGAGTTTCCTCTCTCACAAGATGGACCACTCAGTTTCGTCAAACACATACGGTTTTGAGGGGCATCGCCACACAGTTCAGAGAACAGGCGCTTCTCCTGGCACAGTATCGAACACTTAGTTTCAGATAGAACAAATAGTTTAAAATGGAACTATGTTTCGCATCTGGAGTTTCCTCTCTCACAAAGTCGACCACTTAGTTTCGTCGAACACATACGGTTTCGAGTGACATTGCCACAGATTTCAGAGAACAGGCGCTTCTCCTGGCACAATATCGAACACTTAGTATCAGATAGAACAATTAGTTTAAAATGGAACTATGTTTCGCATCTGGAGTATCCTCTCTTACAAGGTCAACCACTTAGTTTCGTCGAACACATACGGTTTCGAGTGGCATCGCCACAGATTTCGGAGAACAGGCGCTTCTCCTAGCACAGTATCGAACACTTAGTATCAGATAGAACAATTACTTTAAAATGGAACTAAGCTTCGTATCTCGAGATTCCTCTCTCACAAGGTGGACCACTTAGTTTCATCGAACATATACGGTTTCGAGTAGCATCGCCACTGATTTCAGGGATCAGGCGCCTCTCCTGGCACAGTATCGAACACTTACTTTCAGATAGAACAATTTCTTTAAAATGGAGCTATGTTTTGCATCTGGAGTTTCATCTCTCACAAGGTCGACCATTTAGATTCGTCGAACACATACGGTTTCGAGTGGCATCGCCACAGATTTCAGAGAACAGGCGCTTTTCCTGGCACAGTATCGAGCACTTAGTTTCAGATAGAACAATTCGTTTAAAATGGAAATAAGTTTCACACCTGGAGCTTGCTCTCTCACAAGGTCGACCATTTAGATTCGTCGAGCACATACGGTTTCGAGTATCATCGCCACAGATTTCAGAGTACAGGCGCTTTTCCTGGCACAGTATCGAGCACTTAGTTTCAGATAGAACAATTCGTTTAAAATGGAAATACGTTTCGCATCTGGAGTTTCTTCTCTCACAAGGCGACCACTTAGTTTCGTCGAACACATACGGTTTTGAGGGGCATCGCCACACAGTTCAGAGAACAGGCGCTTCTCCTGGCACAGTATCGAACACTTAGTTTCAGATAGAACAAATAGTTTAAAATGGAACTATGTTTCGCATCTGGAGTTTCCTCTCTCACAAAGTCGACCACTTAGTTTCGTCGAACACATACGGTTTCGAGTGACATTGCCACAGATTTCAGAGAACAGGCGCTACTCCTGGCACAATATCGAACACTTAGTATCAGATAGAACAATTAGTTTAAAATGGAACTATGTTTCGCATCTGGAGTATCCTCTCTTACAAGGTCAACCACTTAGTTTCGTCGAACACATACGGTTTCGAGTGGCATCGCCACAGATTTCAGAGAACAGGCGCTTCTCCTGGCACAGTATCGAACACTTAGTTTCAGATGGAACATTTGGTTTAAAATGGAACATAGTTTCGCATCTGAAGTTTCCTCTCGCACAAGGTCGGCCACTTAGTTTCGTCGAACAGATACGGTTTCGTGTAGCATCGCCACAGATTTCAGAGAGCAGGCGCTTCTCCTGGCACAGTATCGAACACTTATGTCAGACAGAACAATTAGTTTAAAATGGAACTAAGTTTCGCATCTGGAGTTTCCTCTCTCACAAGGTGGATCACTTAGTTTCGTCGACCACATACGGTTTCGAGTAGCATCGCCAAAGATTTCAGAGAACAGGCGCTTCTCCTGGCACATTATCGAACACTTAGTTTCAGCTAGAACAATTTGTTTAAAATGGACCTAAGTTTCACACCTGGAGCTTGCTCTCTCACAAGGTCGACCATTTAGATTCGTCGAGCACATACGGTTTCGAGTATCATCGCCACAGATTTCAGAGTACAGGCGCTTTTCCTGGCACAGTATCGAGCACTTAGTTTCAGATAGAACAATTCGTTTAAAATGGAAATACGTTTCGCATCTGGAGTTTCTTCTCTCACAAGGCGACCACTTAGTTTCGTCGAACACACACGGTTTCGAGTGGCATCGCCACAGATTTCAGAGAACAGGCGCTTCTCCTGGCACAGTCTCGAACACTTAGTTACAGATAGAACACTTAGTTTAAAATGGAACTGTGTTTCGTATTTGGAGTTTCCTCTCACACAAGGTGGACCACTCAGTTTCGTCAAACACCTACGGTTTCGAGTGGCATCGCCACAGATTTCGGTGAACAGGCGCTTCTCCTAGCACAGTATCGAACACTTAGTATCAGATAGAACAATTACTTTAAAATGGAACTAAGCTTCGCATCTCGAGATTCCTCTCTCACAAGGTGGACCACTTAGTTTCATCGAACATATACGGTTTCGAGTAGCATCGCCACTGATTTCAGACATCAGGCGCTTCTCCTGGCACAGTATCGAACACTTAGTTTCAGATAGAACAATTTGTTTAAAATGGACCTAAGTTTCGCATCTGGAGTTTCCTCTCTCACAAGGTCGACCATTTAGATTCGTCGAACACATACGGTTTCGAGTGGCGTCGCCACATATTTCAGAGAACAGGCGCTTCTCCTGGCACAGTATCGAACACTTAGTTTCACATGGAACATTTGGTTTAAAATGGAACTAAGTTTCGCATCTGAAGTTTCCTCTCGCACAAGGTCGGCCACTTAGTTTCGTCGAACAGATACGTTTTCGTGTAGCATCGCCACAGATTTCAGAGAGCAGGCGCTTCTCCTGGCACAGTATCGAACACTTATGTCAGACAGAACAATTAGTTTAAAATGGAACTAAGTTTCGCATCTGGAGTTTCCTCTCTCACAAGGTGGATCACTTAGTTTCGTCGACCACATACGGTTTCGAGTAGCATCGCCACAGATTTCAGAGAACAGGCGCTTCTCCTGGCACAGTCTCGAACACTTAGTTACAGATAGAACACTTAGTTTAAAATGGAACTGTGTTTCGCATCTGGAGTTTCCTCTCTCACAAGGTCGACCATTTAGATTCGTCGAACACATACGGTTTCGAGTGGCGTCGCCACATATTTCAGAGAACAGGCGCTTCTCCTGGCACAGTATCGAACACTTAGTTTCAGATGGAACATTTGGTTTAAAATGGAACATAGTTTCGCATCTGAAGTTTCCTCTCGCACAAGGTCGGCCACTTAGTTTCGTCGAACAGATACGTTTTCGTGTAGCATCGCCACAGATTTCAGAGAGCAGGCGCTTCTCCTGGCACAGTATCGAACACTTATGTCAGACAGAACAATTAGTTTAAAATGGAACTAAGTTTCGCATCTGGAGTTTCCTCTCTCACAAGGTGGATCACTTAGTTTCGTCGACCACATACGGTTTCGAGTAGCATCGCCACAGATTTCAGAGAACAGGCGCTTCTCCTGGCACATTATCGAACACTTAGTTTCAGCTAGAACAATTTGTTTAAAATGGACCTAAGTTTCACACCTGGAGCTTGCTCTCTCACAAGGTCGACCATTTAGATTCGTCGAGCACATACGGTTTCGAGTATCATCGCCACAGATTTCAGAGTACAGGCGCTTTTCCTGGCACAGTATCGAGCACTTAGTTTCAGATAGAACAATTTGTTTAAAATGGAACTAAGTTTCGCATCTGGAGTTTCCTCTCTCACAAGGTGGATCACTTAGTTTCGTCGACCACATACGGTTTCGAGTAGCATCGCCACAGATTTCAGAGAACAGGCGCTTCTCCTGGCACATTATCGAACACTTAGTTTCAGCTAGAACAATTTGTTTAAAATGGACCTAAGTTTCACACCTGGAGCTTGCTCTCTCACAAGGTCGACCATTTAGATTCGTCGAGCACATACGGTTTCGAGTATCATCGCCACAGATTTCAGAGTACAGGCGCTTTTCCTGGCACAGTATCGAGCACTTAGTTTCAGATAGAACAATTCGTTTAAAATGGAAATACGTTTCGCATCTGGAGTTTCTTCTCTCACAAGGCGACCACTTAATTTCATCGGACACACACGGTTTCGAGTGGCATCGCCACAGATTTCAGAGAACAGGCGCTTCTCCTGGCACAGTCTCGAACACTTAGTTACAGATAGAACACTTAGTTTAAAATGGAACTGTGTTTCGTATCTGGAGATTCTTCTCTCACAAGGTGGACCACTCAGTTTCGTCAAACACATACGGTTTCGAGTGGCATCGCCACAGATTTCGGAGAACAGGCGCTTCTCCTAGCACAGTATCGAACACTTAGTATCAGATAGAACAATTACTTTAAAATGGAACTAAGCTTCGCATCTCGAGATTCCTCTCTCACAAGGTGGACCACTTAGTTTCATCGAACATATACGGTTTCGAGTAGCATCGCCACTGATTTCAGAGATCAGGCGCTTCTCCTGGCACAGTATCGAACACTTAGTTTCAGATAGAACAATTTGTTTAAAATGGACCTGAGTTTCGCATCTGGAGTTTCCTCTCTCACAAGGTCGACCATTTAGATTCGTCGAACACATACGGTTTCGAGTGGCGTCGCCACATATTTCAGAGAACAGGCGCTTCTCCTGGCACAGTATCGAACACTTAGTATCAGATAGAACAATTACTTTAAAATGGAACCAAGCTTCGCATCTCGAGATTCCTCTCTCACAAGGTGGACCACTTAGTTTCATCGAACATATACGGTTTCGAGTAGCATCGCCACTGATTTCAGGGATCAGGCGCCTCTCCTGGCACAGTATCGAACACTTATGTCAGACAGAACAATTAGTTTAAAATGGAACTAAGTTTCGCCTCTGGAGTTTCCTCTCTCACAAGGTGGATCACTTAGTTTCGTCGAACACATACGGTTTCGAGTAGCATCGCCACAGATTTCAGAGAACAGGCGCTTCTCCTGGCACATTATCGAACACTTAGTTTCAGCTAGAACAATTTGTTTAAAATGGACCTAAGTTTCACACCTGGAGCTTGCTCTCTCACAAGGTCGACCATTTAGATTCGTCGAGCACATATGGTTTCGAGTATCATCGCCACAGATTTCAGAGTACAGGCGCTTTTCCTGGCACAGTATCGAGCACTTAGTTTCAGATAGAACAATTCGTTTAAAATGGAAATACCTTTCGCATCTGGAGTTTCTTCTCTCACAAGGCGACCACTTAGTTTCATCGAACACACACGGTTTCGAGTGGCATCGCCACTGATTTCAGAGAACAGGCGCTTCTCCTGGCACAGTCTCGAACACTTAGTTACAGATAGAACACTTAGTTTAAAATGGAACTGTGTTTCGTATTTGGAGTTTCCTCTCTCACAAGATGGACCACTCAGTTTCGTCAAACACATACGGTTTTGAGGGGCATCGCCACACAGTTCAGAGAACAGGCGCTTCTCCTGGCACAGTATCGAACACTTAGTTTCAGATAGAACAAATAGTTTAAAATGGAACTATGTTTCGCATCTGGAGTTTCCTCTCTCACAAAGTCGACCACTTAGTTTCGTCGAACACATACGGTTTCGAGTGACATTGCCACAGATTTCAGAGAACAGGCGCTTCTCCTGGCACAATATCGAACACTTAGTATCAGATAGAACAATTAGTTTAAAATGGAACTATGTTTCGCATCTGGAGTATCCTCTCTTACAAGGTCAACCACTTAGTTTCGTCGAACACATACGGTTTCGAGTGGCATCGCCACAGATTTCGGAGAACAGGCGCTTCTCCTAGCACAGTATCGAACACTTAGTATCAGATAGAACAATTACTTTAAAATGGAACTAAGCTTCGTATCTCGAGATTCCTCTCTCACAAGGTGGACCACTTAGTTTCATCGAACATATACGGTTTCGAGTAGCATCGCCACTGATTTCAGGGATCAGGCGCCTCTCCTGGCACAGTATCGAACACTTACTTTCAGATAGAACAATTTCTTTAAAATGGAGCTATGTTTTGCATCTGGAGTTTCATCTCTCACAAGGTCGACCATTTAGATTCGTCGAACACATACGGTTTCGAGTGGCATCGCCACAGATTTCAGAGAACAGGCGCTTTTCCTGGCACAGTATCGAGCACTTAGTTTCAGATAGAACAATTCGTTTAAAATGGAAATAAGTTTCACACCTGGAGCTTGCTCTCTCACAAGGTCGACCATTTAGATTCGTCGAGCACATACGGTTTCGAGTATCATCGCCACAGATTTCAGAGTACAGGCGCTTTTCCTGGCACAGTATCGAGCACTTAGTTTCAGATAGAACAATTCGTTTAAAATGGAAATACGTTTCGCATCTGGAGTTTCTTCTCTCACAAGGCGACCACTTAGTTTCGTCGAACACATACGGTTTTGAGGGGCATCGCCACACAGTTCAGAGAACAGGCGCTTCTCCTGGCACAGTATCGAACACTTAGTTTCAGATAGAACAAATAGTTTAAAATGGAACTATGTTTCGCATCTGGAGTTTCCTCTCTCACAAAGTCGACCACTTAGTTTCGTCGAACACATACGGTTTCGAGTGACATCGCCACAGATTTCAGAGAACAGGCGCTACTCCTGGCACAATATCGAACACTTAGTATCAGATAGAACAATTAGTTTAAAATGGAACTATTTTTCGCATCTGGAGTATCCTCTCTTACAAGGTCAACCACTTAGTTTCGTCGAACACATACGGTTTCGAGTGGCATCGCCACAGATTTCAGAGAACAGGCGCTTCTCCTGGCACAGTATCGAACACTTAGTTTCAGATGGAACATTTGGTTTAAAATGGAACATAGTTTCGCATCTGAAGTTTCCTCTCGCACAAGGTCGGCCACTTAGTTTCGTCGAACAGATACGGTTTCGTGTAGCATCGCCACAGATTTCAGAGAGCAGGCGCTTCTCCTGGCACAGTATCGAACACTTATGTCAGACAGAACAATTAGTTTAAAATGGAACTAAGTTTCGCATCTGGAGTTTCCTCTCTCACAAGGTGGATCACTTAGTTTCGTCGACCACATACGGTTTCGAGTAGCATCGCCAAAGATTTCAGAGAACAGGCGCTTCTCCTGGCACATTATCGAACACTTAGTTTCAGCTAGAACAATTTGTTTAAAATGGACCTAAGTTTCACACCTGGAGCTTGCTCTCTCACAAGGTCGACCATTTAGATTCGTCGAGCACATACGGTTTCGAGTATCATCGCCACAGATTTCAGAGTACAGGCGCTTTTCCTGGCACAGTATCGAGCACTTAGTTTCAGATAGAACAATTCGTTTAAAATGGAAATACGTTTCGCATCTGGAGTTTCTTCTCTCACAAGGCGACCACTTAGTTTCATCGAACACACACGGTTTCGAGTGGCATCGCCACTGATTTCAGAGAACAGGCGCTTCTCCTGGCACAGTCTCGAACACTTAGTTACAGATAGAACACTTAGTTTAAAATGGAACTGTGTTTCGTATTTGGAGTTTCCTCTCTCACAAGATGGACCACTCAGTTTCGTCAAACACATACGGTTTCGAGTGGCATCGCCACAGATTTCGGAGAACAGGCGCTTCTCCTAGCACAGTATCGAACACTTAGTATCAGATAGAACAATTACTTTAAAATGGAACTAAGCTTCGTATCTCGAGATTCCTCTCTCACAAGGTGGACCACTTAGTTTCATCGAACATATACGGTTTCGAGTAGCATCGCCACTGATTTCAGGGATCAGGCGCCTCTCCTGGCACAGTATCGAACACTTAGTTTCAGATAGAACAATTTCTTTAAAATGGAGCTATGTTTTGCATCTGGAGTTTCATCTCTCACAAGGTCGACCATTTAGATTCGTCGAACACATACGGTTTCGAGTGGCATCGCCACAGATTTCAGAGAACAGGCGCTTTTCCTGGCACAGTCTCGAACACTTAGTTACAGATAGAACACTTAGTTTAAAATGGAACTGTGTTTCGTATTTGGAGTTTCCTCTCTCACAAGATGGACCACTCAGTTTCGTCAAACACATACGGTTTTGAGGGGCATCGCCACACAGTTCAGAGAACAGGCGCTTCTCCTGGCACAGTATCGAACACTTAGTTTCAGATAGAACAAATAGTTTAAAATGGAACTATGTTTCGCATCTGGAGTTTCCTCTCTCACAAAGTCGACCACTTAGTTTCGTCGAACACATACGGTTTCGAGTGACATTGCCACAGATTTCAGAGAACAGGCGCTACTCCTGGCACAATATCGAACACTTAGTATCAGATAGAACAATTAGTTTAAAATGGAACTATGTTTCGCATCTGGAGTATCCTCTCTTACAAGGTCAACCACTTAGTTTCGTCGAACACATACGGTTTCGAGTGGCATCGCCACAGATTTCGGAGAACAGGCGCTTCTCCTAGCACAGTATCGAACACTTAGTATCAGATAGAACAATTACTTTAAAATGGAACTAAGCTTCGTATCTCGAGATTCCTCTCTCACAAGGTGGACCACTTAGTTTCATCGAACATATACGGTTTCGAGTAGCATCGCCACTGATTTCAGGGATCAGGCGCCTCTCCTGGCACAGTATCGAACACTTAGTTTCAGATAGAACAATTTCTTTAAAATGGAGCTATGTTTTGCATCTGGAGTTTCATCTCTCACAAGGTCGACCATTTAGATTCGTCGAACACATACGGTTTCGAGTGGCATCGCCACAGATTTCAGAGAACAGGCGCTTTTCCTGGCACAGTATCGAGCACTTAGTTTCAGATAGAACAATTCGTTTAAAATGGAAATAAGTTTCACACCTGGAGCTTGCTCTCTCACAAGGTCGACCATTTAGATTCGTCGAGCACATACGGTTTCGAGTATCATCGCCACAGATTTCAGAGTACAGGCGCTTTTCCTGGCACAGTATCGAGCACTTAGTTTCAGATAGAACAATTCGTTTAAAATGGAAATACGTTTCGCATCTGGAGTTTCTTCTCTCACAAGGCGACCACTTAGTTTCGTCGAACACATACGGTTTTGAGGGGCATCGCCACACAGTTCAGAGAACAGGCGCTTCTCCTGGCACAGTATCGAACACTTAGTTTCAGATAGAACAAATAGTTTAAAATGGAACTATGTTTCGCATCTGGAGTTTCCTCTCTCACAAAGTCGACCACTTAGTTTCGTCGAACACATACGGTTTCGAGTGACATTGCCACAGATTTCAGAGAACAGGCGCTACTCCTGGCACAATATCGAACACTTAGTATCAGATAGAACAATTAGTTTAAAATGGAACTATGTTTCGCATCTGGAGTATCCTCTCTTACAAGGTCAACCACTTAGTTTCGTCGAACACATACGGTTTCGAGTGGCATCGCCACAGATTTCAGAGAACAGGCGCTTCTCCTGGCACAGTATCGAACACTTAGTTTCAGATGGAACATTTGGTTTAAAATGGAACATAGTTTCGCATCTGAAGTTTCCTCTCGCACAAGGTCGGCCACTTAGTTTCGTCGAACAGATACGGTTTCGTGTAGCATCGCCACAGATTTCAGAGAGCAGGCGCTTCTCCTGGCACAGTATCGAACACTTATGTCAGACAGAACAATTAGTTTAAAATGGAACTAAATTTCGCATCTGGAGTTTCCTCTCTCACAAGGTGGATCACTTAGTTTCGTCGACCACATACGGTTTCGAGTAGCATCGCCAAAGATTTCAGAGAACAGGCGCTTCTCCTGGCACATTATCGAACACTTAGTTTCAGCTAGAACAATTTGTTTAAAATGGACCTAAGTTTCACACCTGGAGCTTGCTCTCTCACAAGGTCGACCATTTAGATTCGTCGAACACATACGGTTTCGAGTGGCATCGCCACAGATTTCAGAGAACAGGCGCTTTTCCTGGCACAGTCTCGAACACTTAGTTACAGATAGAACACTTAGTTTAAAATGGAACTGTGTTTCGTATTTGGAGTTTCCTCTCTCACAAGATGGACCACTCAGTTTCGTCAAACACATACGGTTTTGAGGGGCATCGCCACACAGTTCAGAGAACAGGCGCTTCTCCTGGCACAGTATCGAACACTTAGTTTCAGATAGAACAAATAGTTTAAAATGGAACTATGTTTCGCATCTGGAGTTTCCTCTCTCACAAAGTCGACCACTTAGTTTCGTCGAACACATACGGTTTCGAGTGACATTGCCACAGATTTCAGAGAACAGGCGCTACTCCTGGCACAGTCTCGAACACTTAGTTACAGATAGAACACTTAGTTTAAAATGGAACTGTGTTTCGTATTTGGAGTTTCCTCTCACACAAGGTGGACCACTCAGTTTCGTCAAACACATACGGTTTCGAGTGGCATCGCCACAGATTTCGGAGAACAGGCGCTTCTCCTAGCACAGTATCGAACACTTAGTATCAGATAGAACAATTACTTTAAAATGGAACTAAGCTTCGCATCTCGAGATTCCTCTCTCACAAGGTGGACCACTTAGTTTCATCGAACATATACGGTTTCGAGTAGCATCGCCACTGATTTCAGACATCAGGCGCTTCTCCTGGCACAGTATCGAACACTTAGTTTCAGATAGAACAATTTGTTTAAAATGGACCTAAGTTTCGCATCTGGAGTTTCCTCTCTCACAAGGTCGACCATTTAGATTCGTCGAACACATACGGTTTCGAGTGGCGTCGCCACATATTTCAGAGAACAGGCGCTTCTCCTGGCACAGTATCGAACCCTTAGTTTCACATGGAACATTTGGTTTAAAATGGAACTAAGTTTCGCATCTGAAGTTTCCTCTCGCACAAGGTCGGCCACTTAGTTTCGTCGAACACACACGGTTTCGAGTGGCATCGCCACAGATTTCAGAGAACAGGCGCTTCTCCTGGCACAGTATCGAAAACTTAGTTTCGGGTAGAGCAATAAGATTAAAATGGAACTATGTTTCGCATTTGGAGTTTCCCCTCTCACAAGGTCGACCACTTAATTTCGCCGAACACATACGGTTACGAGCGGCATTGCCACACAGTTCAGAGAACAGGCGCTTCTCCTGGTACAGTATCGAACACTTATTTCAGACAGAACAATTAGATTAAAATGGAACCATGTTTCGCATCTGGAGTATCCTCCCTCACAAGCAGGACCACTTAGTTTCGTCGAACACATACGGTTTCGACTGGCATCGCCACAGATTTCAGAGAACAGGCGCTTCTCCTGGCACAGTATCGAAAACTTAGTTTCAGATAGAACAATTAATTTAAAATGGAACTAAGTTTCGCATCTGGAGTTTCCTCTCTCACAGGGTCGACCACTTAGTTTCATCGAACACATACGGTTTCGAGTAGCATCGCCACAGATT
Source organism: Nysson spinosus (assembly GCA_910591585.2). Lineage (NCBI taxonomy): Eukaryota > Metazoa > Arthropoda > Insecta > Hymenoptera > Crabronidae > Nysson > Nysson spinosus. The sequence goes on along the minus strand of CAJUYC020000091.1, from coordinate 1,520,174 downwards.
TCAGAGAACAGGCGCTTCTCCTGGCACAGTATCGAACACTTAGTTTCAGATAGAACAATTAATTTAAAATGGAACTATGATTCGCATCTGGAGTATCCTCTCTCACAAGGTCAACCACTTTGTTTCGTCAAACACATACGGTTTCGAGCGGCATCGCCACACATTTCAGAGAACAGGCTCTTCTCCAGGCACAGTATCGATCACTCAGTATCAGATAGAACAATTAGATTAAAATGGATCTATGTTTCGCATCTGGAGTGTCCTCTCTCACGAGGTCGACCACTTAGTTTCGTCGAACATACACGGTTTCGAGTAGTATCGCCACAGATTTCGCAGAACGGTAGTTTCTCCTGGCACAGTATCGAACACTTAGTTTCAGATGGAACAATTAGTTTAAAATCCAACTAAGCTTCGCATCTGGAGTTTCCTCTCCCACAAGGTCGACCACCTAGTTTCGTCGAACACATACGGTTTCGAGTAGCATCGCGACAGATTTCAGAGAACAGGCGCTTCTCCTGGCACAGTATCGAACACTAAATTTCAGATGGACCAATTAGTTTCAAATGGAACTAAGTTTCGCATCTGGAGTTTCCTCTCACACAAGGTGGACCGCTTAGTTTCGACGAACACATACGGTTTCGAGTAGCATCGCCACAGATTTCAGAGAACAGGCGCTTCTCCTGGCACAGTAACGAACACTTTGTTTCAGATAGAACAATTAGTTTAAAATGGTACTAAATATCGCATCAGGAGTTTCCTCCCTCACAAGGCGGCCACTTAGTTTCGTGGAAAACATTCGGTTTCGAGTAGCATCGCCACAGATTTCAGAGAACAGGCGCTTCTCCTGGCACAGTATCGAACACATATTTTCAGATAGAACAATTAGTTTAAAATGGAACTAATTTTCGTATCTGGAGCTTCCTCTCTCAGAAGGTCGACCACTTAGTTTCGTCGAGCACACACGGTTTCGAGTGGCATCGCCACAGATTTCAGAGAACAGGCGCTTCTCCTGGCACAGTCTCGAACACTTAGTTTCAGATGGAACATTTAGTTTAGAATTGAACTATGTTTCGCATTTGGAGTTTCCTCTCTCACAAGGTCGGCCACTTAGTTTCGTCGAGCACATACGGTTTCGAGTATCATCGCCACAGATTTCAGAGTACAGGCGCTTTTCCTGGCACAGTATCGAGCACTTAGTTTCAGATAGAACAATTCGTTTAAAATGGAAATACGTTTCGCATCTGGAGTTTCTTCTCTCACAAGGCGACCACTTAGTTTCGTCGAACACACACGGTTTCGAGTGGCATCGCCACAGATTTCAGAGAACAGGCGCTTCTCCTGGCACAGTCTCGAACACTTAGTTACAGATAGAACACTTAGTTTAAAATGGAACTGTGTTTCGTATTTGGAGTTTCCTCTCTCACAAGATGGACCACTCAGTTTCGTCAAACACATACGGTTTCGAGTGGCATCGCCACAGATTTCGGAGAACAGGCGCTTCTCCTAGCACAGTATCGAACACTTAGTATCAGATAGAACAATTACTTTAAAATGGAACTAAGCTTCGTATCTCGAGATTCCTCTCTCACAAGGTGGACCACTTAGTTTCATCGAACATATACGGTTTCGAGTAGCATCGCCACTGATTTCAGGGATCAGGAGCCTCTCCTGGCACAGTATCGAACACTTAGTTTCAGATAGAACAATTTCTTTAAAATGGAGCTATGTTTTGCATCTGGAGTTTCATCTCTCACAAGGTCGACCATTTAGATTCGTCGAACACATACGGTTTCGAGTGGCATCGCCACAGATTTCAGAGAACAGGCGCTTTTCCTGGCACAGTATCGAGCACTTAGTTTCAGATAGAACAATTCGTTTAAAATGGAAATACGTTTCGCATCTGGAGTTTCTTCTCTCACAAGGCGACCACTTAGTTTCGTCGGACACATACGGTTTCGAGTGGCATCGCCACAGATTTCAGAGAACAGGCGCATCTCCTGGCACAGTATCGAACACTTAGTTTCAGATAGAACAATTAGTTTAAAATGGAAATAAGTTTCACACCTGGAGCTTGCTCTCTCACAAGGTCGACCATTTAGATTCGTCGAGCACATACGGTTTCGAGTATCATCGCCACAGATTTCAGAGTACAGGCGCTTTTCCTGGCACAGTATCGAGCACTTAGTTTCAGATAGAACAATTCGTTTAAAATGGAAATACGTTTCGCATCTGGAGTTTCTTCTCTCACAAGGCGACCACTTAGTTTCGTCGAACACACACGGTTTCGAGTGGCATCGCCACAGATTTCAGAGAACAGGCGCTTCTCCTGGCACAGTCTCGAACACTTAGTTTCAGATGGAACATTTAGTTTAGAATTGAACTATGTTTCGCATTTGGAGTTTCCTCTCTCACAAGGTCGGCCACTTAGTTTCGTCGAGCAAATACGGTTTCGAGTATCATCGCCACAGATTTCAGAGTACAGGCGCTTTTCCTGGCACAGTATCGAGCACTTAGTTTCAGATAGAACAATTCGTTTAAAATGGAAATACGTTTCGCATCTGGAGTTTCTTCTCTCACAAGGCGACCACTTAGTTTCGTCGAACACACACGGTTTCGAGTGGCATCGCCACAGATTTCAGAGAACAGGCGCTTCTCCTGGCACAGTCTCGAACACTTAGTTACAGATAGAACACTTAGTTTAAAATGGAACTGTGTTTCGTATTTGGAGTTTCCTCTCACACAAGGTGGACCACTCAGTTTCGTCAAACACCTACGGTTTCGAGTGGCATCGCCACAGATTTCGGTGAACAGGCGCTTCTCCTAGCACAGTATCGAACACTTAGTATCAGATAGAACAATTACTTTAAAATGGAACTAAGCTTCGCATCTCGAGATTCCTCTCTCACAAGGTGGACCACTTAGTTTCATCGAACATATACGGTTTCGAGTATCATCGCCACAGATTTCAGAGTACAGGCGCTTTTCCTGGCACAGTATCGAACACTTAGTTTCAGATAGAACAATTTCTTTAAAATGGAGCTATGTTTTGCATCTGGAGTTTCATCTCTCACAAGGTCGACCATTTAGATTCGTCGAACACATACGGTTTCGAGTGGCATCGCCACAGATTTCAGAGAACAGGCGCTTTTCCTGGCACAGTCTCGAACACTTAGTTACAGATAGAACACTTAGTTTAAAATGGAACTAAGCTTCGTATCTCGAGATTCCTCTCTCACAAGGTGGACCACTTAGTTTCATCGAACATATACGGTTTCGAGTAGCATCGCCACTGATTTCAGGGATCAGGCGCCTCTCCTGGCACAGTATCGAACACTTAGTTTCAGATAGAACAATTTCTTTAAAATGGAGCTATGTTTTGCATCTGGAGTTTCATCTCTCACAAGGTCGACCATTTAGATTCGTCGAACACATACGGTTTCGAGTGGCATCGCCACAGATTTCAGAGAACAGGCGCTTTTCCTGGCACAGTATCGAGCACTTAGTTTCAGATAGAACAATTCGTTTAAAATGGAAATAAGTTTCACACCTGGAGCTTGCTCTCTCACAAGGTCGACCATTTAGATTCGTCGAGCACATACGGTTTCGAGTATCATCGCCACAGATTTCAGAGTACAGGCGCTTTTCCTGGCACAGTATCGAGCACTTAGTTTCAGATAGAACAATTCGTTTAAAATGGAAATACGTTTCGCATCTGGAGTTTCTTCTCTCACAAGGCGACCATTTAGTTTCGTCGAACACATACGGTTTTGAGGGGCATCGCCACACAGTTCAGAGAACAGGCGCTTCTCCTGGCACAGTATCGAACACTTAGTTTCAGATAGAACAAATAGTTTAAAATGGAACTATGTTTCGCATCTGGAGTTTCCTCTCTCACAAAGTCGACCACTTAGTTTCGTCGAACACATACGGTTTCGAGTGACATTGCCACAGATTTCAGAGAACAGGCGCTACTCCTGGCACAATATCGAACACTTAGTATCAGATAGAACAATTAGTTTAAAATGGAACTATGTTTCGCATCTGGAGTATCCTCTCTTACAAGGTCAACCACTTAGTTTCGTCGAACACATACGGTTTCGAGTGGCATCGCCACAGATTTCAGAGAACAGGCGCTTCTCCTGGCACAGTATCGAACACTTAGTTTCAGATGGAACATTTGGTTTAAAATGGAACATAGTTTCGCATCTGAAGTTTCCTCTCGCACAAGGTCGGCCACTTAGTTTCGTCGAACAGATACGGTTTCGTGTAGCATCGCCACAGATTTCAGAGAGCAGGCGCTTCTCCTGGCACAGTATCGAACACTTATGTCAGACAGAACAATTAGTTTAAAATGGAACTAAGTTTCGCATCTGGAGTTTCCTCTCTCACAAGGTGGATCACTTAGTTTCGTCGACCACATACGGTTTCGAGTAGCATCGCCAAAGATTTCAGAGAACAGGCGCTTCTCCTGGCACATTATCGAACACTTAGTTTCAGCTAGAACAATTTGTTTAAAATGGACCTAAGTTTCACACCTGGAGCTTGCTCTCTCACAAGGTCGACCATTTAGATTCGTCGAGCACATACGGTTTCGAGTATCATCGCCACAGATTTCAGAGTACAGGCGCTTTTCCTGGCACAGTATCGAGCACTTAGTTTCAGATAGAACAATTCGTTTAAAATGGAAATACGTTTCGCATCTGGAGTTTCTTCTCTCACAAGGCGACCACTTAGTTTCATCGAACACACACGGTTTCGAGTGGCATCGCCACTGATTTCAGAGAACAGGCGCTTCTCCTGGCACAGTCTCGAACACTTAGTTACAGATAGAACACTTAGTTTAAAATGGAACTGTGTTTCGTATTTGGAGTTTCCTCTCTCACAAGATGGACCACTCAGTTTCGTCAAACACATACGGTTTCGAGTGGCATCGCCACAGATTTCGGAGAACAGGCGCTTCTCTTAGCACAGTATCGAACACTTAGTATCAGATAGAACAATTACTTTAAAATGGAACTAAGCTTCGTATCTCGAGATTCCTCCCTCACAAGGTGGACCACTTAGTTTCATCGAACATATACGGTTTCGAGTAGCATCGCCACTGATTTCAGGGATCAGGCGCCTCTCCTGGCACAGTATCGAACACTTAGTTTCAGATAGAACAATTTCTTTAAAATGGAGCTATGTTTTGCATCTGGAGTTTCATCTCTCACAAGGTCGACCATTTAGATTCGTCGAACACATACGGTTTCGAGTGGCATCGCCACAGATTTCAGAGAACAGGCGCTTTTCCTGGCACAGTCTCGAACACTTAGTTACAGATAGAACACTTAGTTTAAAATGGAACTGTGTTTCGTATTTGGAGTTTCCTCTCTCACAAGATGGACCACTCAGTTTCGTCAAACACATACGGTTTTGAGGGGCATCGCCACACAGTTCAGAGAACAGGCGCTTCTCCTGGCACAGTATCGAACACTTAGTTTCAGATAGAACAATTAGTTTAAAATGGAACTATGTTTCGCATCTGGAGTTTCCTCTCTCACAAAGTCGACCACTTAGTTTCGTCGAACACATACGGTTTCGAGTGACATTGCCACAGATTTCAGAGAACAGGCGCTACTCCTGGCACAATATCGAACACTTAGTATCAGATAGAACAATTAGTTTAAAATGGAACTATGTTTCGCATCTGGAGTATCCTCTCTTACAAGGTCAACCACTTAGTTTCGTCGAACACATACGGTTTCGAGTGGCATCGCCACAGATTTCGGAGAACAGGCGCTTCTCCTAGCACAGTATCGAACACTTAGTATCAGATAGAACAATTACTTTAAAATGGAACTAAGCTTCGTATCTCGAGATTCCTCTCTCACAAGGTGGACCACTTAGTTTCATCGAACATATACGGTTTCGAGTAGCATCGCCACTGATTTCAGGGATCAGGCGCCTCTCCTGGCACAGTATCGAACACTTAGTTTCAGATAGAACAATTTCTTTAAAATGGAGCTATGTTTTGCATCTGGAGTTTCATCTCTCACAAGGTCGACCATTTAGATTCGTCGAACACATACGGTTTCGAGTGGCATCGCCACAGATTTCAGAGAACAGGCGCTTTTCCTGGCACAGTATCGAGCACTTAGTTTCAGATAGAACAATTCGTTTAAAATGGAAATAAGTTTCACACCTGGAGCTTGCTCTCTCACAAGGTCGACCATTTAGATTCGTCGAGCACATACGGTTTCGAGTATCATCGCCACAGATTTCAGAGTACAGGCGCTTTTCCTGGCACAGTATCGAGCACTTAGTTTCAGATAGAACAATTCGTTTAAAATGGAAATACGTTTCGCATCTGGAGTTTCTTCTCTCACAAGGCGACCACTTAGTTTCGTCGAACACATACGGTTTTGAGGGGCATCGCCACACAGTTCAGAGAACAGGCGCTTCTCCTGGCACAGTATCGAACACTTAGTTTCAGATAGAACAAATAGTTTAAAATGGAACTAAGTTTCGCATCTGGAGTTTCCTCTCTCACAAAGTCGACCACTTAGTTTCGTCGAACACATACGGTTTCGAGTGACATCGCCACAGATTTCAGAGAACAGGCGCTACTCCTGGCACAATATCGAACACTTAGTATCAGATAGAACAATTAGTTTAAAATGGAACTATGTTTCGCATCTGGAGTATCCTCTCTTACAAGGTCAACCACTTAGTTTCGTCGAACACATACGGTTTCGAGTGGCATCGCCACAGATTTCAGAGAACAGGCGCTTCTCCTGGCACAGTATCGAACACTTAGTTTCAGATGGAACATTTGGTTTAAAATGGAACATAGTTTCGCATCTGAAGTTTCCTCTCGCACAAGGTCGGCCACTTAGTTTCGTCGAACAGATACGGTTTCGTGTAGCATCGCCACAGATTTCAGAGAGCAGGCGCTTCTCCTGGCACAGTATCGAACACTTATGTCAGACAGAACAATTAGTTTAAAATGGAACTAAGTTTCGCATCTGGAGTTTCCTCTCTCACAAGGTGGATCACTTAGTTTCGTCGACCACATACGGTTTCGAGTAGCATCGCCACAGATTTCAGAGAACAGGCGCTTCTCCTGGCACATTATCGAACACTTAGTTTCAGCTAGAACAATTTGTTTAAAATGGACCTAAGTTTCACACCTGGAGCTTGCTCTCTCACAAGGTCGACCATTTAGATTCGTCGAGCACATACGGTTTCGAGTATCATCGCCACAGATTTCAGAGTACAGGCGCTTTTCCTGGCACAGTATCGAGCACTTAGTTTCAGATAGAACAATTCGTTTAAAATGGAAATACGTTTCGCATCTGGAGTTTCTTCTCTCACAAGGCGACCACTTAGTTTCATCGAACACACACGGTTTCGAGTGGCATCGCCACTGATTTCAGAGAACAGGCGCTTCTCCTGGCACAGTCTCGAACACTTAGTTACAGATAGAACACTTAGTTTAAAATGGAACTGTGTTTCGTATTTGGAGTTTCCTCTCTCACAAGATGGACCACTCAGTTTCGTCAAACACATACGGTTTCGAGTGGCATCGCCACAGATTTCGGAGAACAGGCGCTTCTCCTAGCACAGTATCGAACACTTAGTATCAGATAGAACAATTACTTTAAAATGGAACTAAGCTTCGTATCTCGAGATTCCTCTCTCACAAGGTGGACCACTTAGTTTCATCGAACATATACGGTTTCGAGTAGCATCGCCACTGATTTCAGGGATCAGGCGCCTCTCCTGGCACAGTATCGAACACTTAGTTTCAGATAGAACAATTTCTTTAAAATGGAGCTATGTTTTGCATCTGGAGTTTCATCTCTCACAAGGTCGACCATTTAGATTCGTCGAACACATACGGTTTCGAGTGGCATCGCCACAGATTTCAGAGAACAGGCGCTTTTCCTGGCACAGTATCGAGCACTTAGTTTCAGATAGAACAATTCGTTTAAAATGGAAATAAGTTTCACACCTGGAGCTTGCTCTCTCACAAGGTCGACCATTTAGATTCGTCGAACACATACGGTTTCGAGTGGCGTCGCCACATATTTCAGAGAACAGGCGCTTCTCCTGGCACAGTATCGAACACTTAGTATCAGATAGAACAATTACTTTAAAATGGAACCAAGCTTCGCATCTCGAGATTCCTCTCTCACAAGGTGGACCACTTAGTTTCATCGAACATATACGGTTTCGAGTAGCATCGCCACTGATTTCAGGGATCAGGCGCCTCTCCTGGCACAGTATCGAACACTTATGTCAGACAGAACAATTAGTTTAAAATGGAACTAAGTTTCGCATCTGGAGTTTCCTCTCTCACAAGGTGGATCACTTAGTTTCGTCGACCACATACGGTTTCGAGTAGCATCGCCACAGATTTCAGAGAACAGGCGCTTCTCCTGGCACATTATCGAACACTTAGTTTCAGCTAGAACAATTTGTTTAAAATGGACCTAAGTTTCACACCTGGAGCTTGCTCTCTCACAAGGTCGACCATTTAGATTCGTCGAGCACATACGGTTTCGAGTATCATCGCCACAGATTTCAGAGTACAGGCGCTTTTCCTGGCACAGTATCGAGCACTTAGTTTCAGATAGAACAATTCGTTTAAAATGGAAATACGTTTCGCATCTGGAGTTTCTTCTCTCACAAGGCGACCACTTAGTTTCATCGAACACACACGGTTTCGAGTGGCATCGCCACAGATTTCAGAGAACAGGCGCTTCTCCTGGCACAGTCTCGAACACTTAGTTACAGATAGAACACTTAGTTTAAAATGGAACTGTGTTTCGTATCTGGAGTTTCTTCTCTCACAAGGTGGACCACTCAGTTTCGTCAAACACATACGGTTTCGAGTGGCATCGCCACAGATTTCGGAGAACAGGCGCTTCTCCTAGCACAGTATCGAACACTTAGTATCAGATAGAACAACTACTTTAAAATGGAACTAAGCTTCGCATCTCGAGATTCCTCTCTCACAAGGTGGACCACTTAGTTTCATCGAACATATACGGTTTCGAGTAGCATCGCCACTGATTTCAGAGATCAGGCGCTTCTCCTGGCACAGTATCGAACACTTAGTTTCAGATAGAACAATTTGTTTAAAATGGACCTAAGTTTCGCATCTGGAGTTTCCTCTCTCACAAGGTCGACCATTTAGATTCGTCGAACACATACGGTTTCGAGTGGCGTCGCCACATGTTTCAGAGAACAGGCGCTTCTCCTGGCACAGTATCGAACACTTAGTATCAGATAGAACAATTACTTTAAAATGGAACCAAGCTTCGCATCTCGAGATTCCTCTCTCACAAGGTGGACCACTTAGTTTCATCGAACATATACGGTTTCGAGTAGCATCGCCACTGATTTCAGGGATCAGGCGCCTCTCCTGGCACAGTATCGAACACTTATGTCAGACAGAACAATTAGTTTAAAATGGAACTAAGTTTCGCATCTGGAGTTTCCTCTCTCACAAGGTGGATCACTTAGTTTCGTCGACCACATACGGTTTCGAGTAGCATCGCCACAGATTTCAGAGAACAGGCGCTTCTCCTGGCACATTATCGAACACTTAGTTTCAGCTAGAACAATTTGTTTAAAATGGACCTAAGTTTCACACCTGGAGCTTGCTCTCGCACAAGGTCGACCACTTAGATTCGTCGAGCACATACGGTTTCGAGTATCATCGCCACAGATTTCAGAGTACAGGCGCTTTTCCTGGCACAGTATCGAGCACTTAGTTTCAGATAGAACAATTCGTTTAAAATGGAAATACGTTTCGCATCTGGAGTTTCTTCTCTCACAAGGCGACCACTTAGTTTCATCGAACACACACGGTTTCGAGTGGCATCGCCACAGATTTCAGAGAACAGGCGCTTCTCCTGGCACAGTCTCGAACACTTAGTTACAGATAGAACACTTAGTTTAAAATGGAACTGTGTTTCGTATTTGGAGTTTCCTCTCTCACAAGATGGACCACTCAGTTTCGTCAAACACATACGGTTTCGAGTGGCATCGCCACAGATTTCGGAGAACAGGCGCTTCTCCTAGCACAGTATCGAACACTTAGTATCAGATAGACCAATTACTTTAAAATGGAACTAAGCTTCGTATCTCGAGATTCCTCTCTCACAATGTGGACCACTTAGTTTCGTCGAACATATACGGTTTCGAGTAGCATCGCCACTGATTTCAGGGATCAGGCGCCTCTCCTGGCACAGTATCGAACACTTAGTTTCAGATAGAACAATTTCTTTAAAATGGAGCTATGTTTTGCATCTGGAGTTTCATCTCTCACAAGGTCGACCATTTAGATTCGTCGAACACATACGGTTTCGAGTGGCATCGCCACAGATTTCAGAGAACAGGCGCTTTTCCTGGCACAGTATCGAGCACTTAGTTTCAGATAGAACAATTCGTTTAAACTGGAAATACGTTTCGCATCTGGAGTTTCTTCTCTCACAAGGCGACCACTTAGTTTCGTCGGACACATACGGTTTCGAGTGGCATCGCCACATATTTCAGAGAACAGGCGCATCTCCTGGCACAGTATCGAACACTTAGTTTCAGATAGAACAATTAGTTTAAAATGGAAATAAGTTTCACACCTGGAGCTTGCTCTCTCACAAGGTCGACCATTTAGATTCGTCGAGCACATACGGTTTCGAGTATCATCGCCACAGATTTCAGAGTACAGGCGCTTTTCCTGGCACAGTATCGAGCACTTAGTTTCAGATAGAACAATTCGTTTAAAATGGAAATACGTTTCGCATCTGGAGTTTCTTCTCTCACAAGGCGACCACTTAGTTTCGTCGAACACATACGGTTTTGAGGGGCATCGCCACACAGTTCAGAGAACAGGCGCTTCTCCTGGCACAGTATCGGACACTTAGTTTCAGATAGAACAATTTGTTTAAAATGGACCTAAGTTTCGCATCTGGAGTTTCCTCTCTCACAAGGTCGACCATTTAGATTCGTCGAACACATACGGTTTCGAGTGGCGTCGCCACATATTTCAGAGAACAGGCGCTTCTCCTGGCACAGTATCGAACACTTAGTATCAGATAGAACAATTACTTTAAAATGGAACCAAGCTTCGCATCTCGAGATTCCTCTCTCACAAGGTGGACCACTTAGTTTCATCGAACATATACGGTTTCGAGTAGCATCGCCACTGATTTCAGGGATCAGGCGCCTCTCCTGGCACAGTATCGAACACTTATGTCAGACAGAACAATTAGTTTAAAATGGAACTAAGTTTCGCATCTGGAGTTTCCTCTCTCACAAGGTGGATCACTTAGTTTCGTCGACCACATACGGTTTCGAGTAGCATCGCCACAGATTTCAGAGAACAGGCGCTTCTCCTGGCACATTATCGAACACTTAGTTTCAGCTAGAACAATTTGTTTAAAATGGACCTAAGTTTCACACCTGGAGCTTGCTCTCGCACAAGGTCGACCATTTAGATTCGTCGAGCACATACGGTTTCGAGTATCATCGCCACAGATTTCAGAGTACAGGCGCTTTTCCTGGCACAGTATCGAGCACTTAGTTTCAGATAGAACAATTCGTTTAAAATGGAAATACGTTTCGCATCTGGAGTTTCTTCTCTCACAAGGCGACCACTTAGTTTCATCGAACACACACGGTTTCGAGTGGCATCGCCACAGATTTCAGAGAACAGGCGCTTCTCCTGGCACAGTCTCGAACACTTAGTTACAGATAGAACACTTAGTTTAAAATGGAACTGTGTTTCGTATTTGGAGTTTCCTCTCTCACAAGATGGACCACTCAGTTTCGTCAAACACATACGGTTTCGAGTGGCATCGCCACAGATTTCGGAGAACAGGCGCTTCTCCTAGCACAGTATCGAACACTTAGTATCAGATAGAACAATTACTTTAAAATGGAACTAAGCTTCGTATCTCGAGATTCCTCTCTCACAAGGTGGACCACTTAGTTTCATCGAACATATACGGTTTCGAGTAGCATCGCCACTGATTTCAGGGATCAGGCGCCTCTGCTGGCACAGTATCGAACACTTAGTTTCAGATAGAACAATTTCTTTAAAATGGAGCTATGTTTTGCATCTGGAGTTTCATCTCTCACAAGGTCGACCATTTAGATTCGTCGAACACATACGGTTTCGAGTGGCATCGCCACAGATTTCAGAGAACAGGCGCTTTTCCTGGCACAGTATCGAGCACTTAGTTTCAGATAGAACAATTCGTTTAAAATGGAAATACGTTTCGCATCTGGAGTTTCTTCTCTCACAAGGCGACCACTTAGTTTCGTCGGACACATACGGTTTCGAGTGGCATCGCCACATATTTCAGAGAACAGGCGCATCTCCTGGCACAGTATCGAACACTTAGTTTCAGATAGAACAATTAGTTTAAAATGGAAATAAGTTTCACACCTGGAGCTTGCTCTCTCACAAGGTCGACCATTTAGATTCGTCGAGCACATACGGTTTCGAGTATCATCGCCACAGATTTCAGAGTACAGGCGCTTTTCCTGGCACAGTATCGAGCACTTAGTTTCAGATAGAACAATTCGTTTAAAATGGAAATATGTTTCGCATCTGGAGTTTCTTCTCTCACAAGGCGACCACTTAGTTTCGTCGAACACATACGGTTTCGAGTGACATCGCCACAGATTTCAGAGAACAGGCGCTACTCCTGGCACAATATCGAACACTTAGTATCAGATAGAACAATTAGTTTAAAATGGAACTATGTTTCGCATCTGGAGTATCCTCTCTTACAAGGTCAACCACTTAGTTTCGTCGAACACATACGGTTTCGAGTGGCATCGCCACAGATTTCAGAGAACAGGCGCTTCTCCTGGCACAGTATCGAACACTTAGTTTCAGATAGAACATTTAGTTTAAAATGGAACTAAGTTTCGCATCTGGAGTTTCCTCTCTCACAAGGTCGACCACTTAGTTTCGTCGAACACATACGGTATCGAGTAGCATCGCCACAGATTTCAGAGAACAGGCGCTTCTCCTGGCACAGTATCGAACACTTAGTATCAGATAGAACTATTAGTTTAAAATGTAACTAAGCTTCGCATCTGGAGTTTCCTCTCTCACAAGGCGACTACATAATTTCGTGGAACACATACGGTATCGAGTAGCATCGCCACAGATTTCAGAGAACAGGCGCTACTCCTGGCACAGTATCTAACACTTAGTTTCAGATAGAACAATTATTTTAAAATGGTACTAAGTTTCGCATCTGGAGTTTCCTCTCTCACAAGGCGACTACTTAATTTCGTGGAACACATACGGTTTCGAGTGGCATCGCCACAGATTTCAGAGAACAGGCGCTTCTCCTGGCACAGTATCGAACACTTAGTTTCAGATAGAACTATTAGTTTAAAATGGAACTAAGTTTCGCATCTGGAGTTTCCTCTCTCACAAGGTCGACCATTTAGATTCGTCGAGCACATACGGTTTCGAGTATCATCGCCACAGATTTCAGAGTACAGGCGCTTTTCCTGGCACAGTATCGAGCACTTAGTTTCAGATAGAACAATTCGTTTAAAATGGAAATACGTTTCGCATCTGGAGTTTCTTCTCTCACAAGGCGACCACTTAGTTTCGTCGAACACATACGGTTTTGAGGGGCATCGCCACACAGTTCAGAGAACAGGCGCTTCTCCTGGCACAGTATCGAAGAGTTAGTTTCAGATAGAACAAATAGTTTAAAATGGAACTAAGTTTCGCATCTGGAGTTTCCTCTCTCACAAAGTCGACCACTTAGTTTCGTCGAACACATACGGTTTCGAGTGACATCGCCACAGATTTCAGGGAACAGGCGCTACTCCTGGCACAATATCGAACACTTAGTATCAGATAGAACAATTAGTTTAAAATGGAACTATTTTTCGCATCTGGAGTATCCTCTCTTACAAGGTCAACCACTTAGTTTCGTCGAACACATACGGTTTCGAGTGGCATCGCCACAGATTTCAGAGAACTGGCGCTTCTCCTGGCACAGTATCGAACACTTAGTTTCAGATAGAACATTTAGTTAAAATGGAACTAAGTTTCGCATCTGGAGTTTCCTCTCTCACAAGGTCGACCACTTAGTTTCGTCGAACACATACGGTATCGAGTAGCATCGCCACAGATTTCAGAGAACAGGCGCTTCTCCTGGCACAGTATCGAACACTTAGTATCAGATAGAACTATTAGTTTAAAATGGAACTAAGCTTCGCATCTGGAGTTTCCTCTCTCACAAGGCGACTACATAATTTCGTGGAACACATACGGTATCGAGTAGCATCGCCACAGATTTCAGAGAACAGGCGCTACTCCTGGCACAGTATCTAACACTTAGTTTCAGATAGAACAATTATTTTAAAATGGTACTAAGTTTCGCATCTGGAGTTTCCTCTCTCACAAGGCGACTACTTAATTTCGTGGAACACATACGGTTTCGAGTGGCATCGCCGCAGATTTCAGAGAACAGGCGCTTCTCCTGGCACAGTATCGAACACTTAGTTTCAGATAGAACATTTAGTTTAAAATGGAACTAAGTTTCGCATCTGGAGTTTCCTCTCTCACAAGGTCGACCACTTAGTTTCGTCGAACACATACGGTATCGAGTAGCATCGCCACAGATTTCAGAGAACAGGCGCTTCTCCTGGCACAGTATCGAACACTTAGTATCAGATAGAACTATTAGTTTAAAATGGAACTAAGTTTCGCATCTGGAGTTTCCTCTCTCACAAGGTCGACTACTTAGTTTCGTCGAACACATACGGTTTCGAGTGGCATCGCCACAGATTTCAGAGAACAGGCGCTTCTCCTGGCACAGTATCGAACACTTAGTTTCAGATAGAACTATTAGTTTAAAATGGAACTAAGTTTCGCATCTGGAGTTTCCTCACTCACAAGGTCGACCATTTAGATTCGTCGAGCACATACGGTTTCGAGTATCATCGCCACAGATTTCAGAGTACAGGCGCTTTTCCTGGCACAGTATCGAGCACTTAGTTTCAGATAGAACAATTCGTTTAAAATGGAAATACGTTTGGCATCTGGAGTTTCTTCTCTCACAAGGCGACCACTTAGTTTCGTCGAACACATACGGTTTTGAGGGGCATCGCCACACAGTTCAGAGAACAGGCGCTTCTCCTGGCACAGTATCGAAGAGTTAGTTTCAGATAGAACAAATAGTTTAAAATGGAACTAAGTTTCGCATCTGGAGTTTCCTCTCTCACAAAGTCGACCACTTAGTTTCGTCGAACACATACGGTTTCGAGTGACATCGCCACAGATTTCAGGGAACAGGCGCTACTCCTGGCACAATATCGAACACTTAGTATCAGATAGAACAATTAGTTTAAAATGGAACTATTTTTCGCATCTGGAGTATCCTCTCTTACAAGGTCAACCACTTAGTTTCGTCGAACACATACGGTTTCGAGTGGCATCGCCACAGATTTCAGAGAACAGGCGCTTCTCCTGGCACAGTATCGAACACTTAGTTTCAGATAGAACATTTAGTTTAAAATGGAACTAAGTTTCGCATCTGGAGTTTCCTCTCTCACAAGGTCGACCACTTAGTTTCGTCGAACACATACGGTATCGAGTAGCATCGCCACAGATTTCAGAGAACAGGCGCTTCTCCTGGCACAGTATCGAACACTTAGTATCAGATAGAACTATTAGTTTAAAATGGAACTAAGCTTCGCATCTGGAGTTTCCTCTCTCACAAGGCGACTACATAATTTCGTGGAACACATACGGTATCGAGTAGCATCGCCACAGATTTCAGAGAACAGGCGCTACTCCTGGCACAGTATCTAACACTTAGTTTCAGATAGAACAATTATTTTAAAATGGTACTAAGTTTCGCATCTGGAGTTTCCTCTCTCACAAGGCGACTACTTAATTTCGTGGAACACATACGGTTTCGAGTGGCATCGCCGCAGATTTCAGAGAACAGGCGCTTCTCCTGGCACAGTATCGAACACTTAGTTTCAGATAGAACATTTAGTTTAAAATGGAACTAAGTTTCGCATCTGGAGTTTCCTCTCTCACAAGGTCGACCACTTAGTTTCGTCGAACACATACGGTATCGAGTAGCATCGCCACAGATTTCAGAGAACAGGCGCTTCTCCTGGCACAGTATCGAACACTTAGTATCAGATAGAAATATTAGTTTAAAATGGAACTAAGTTTCACATCTGGAGTTTCCTCTCTCACAAGGTCGACTACTTAGTTTCGTCGAACACATACGGTTTCGAGTGGCATCGCCACAGATTTCAGAGAACAGGCGCTTCTCCTGGCACAGTATCGAACACTTAGTTTCAGACGGAACATTTAGTTTAAAGTGGAACTAAGTTTCGCAAGTGGAGATTCCTCTTTCACAAGGCGACCACTTAGTTTCGTCGAACACACACGGTTTCGAGTGGCATCGCCACAGATTTCAGAAAACAGGAGCTTCTCCTGGCACATTGTCGGACACTTAGTTTCAGATAGAACAATTAGTTTAAAATGGAAGTAAGTTTCGCATCTGCAGTTTCCTCTCTCACAAGGTCGACTACTTAGTTTCGTCGAACACATACGGTTCCGAGTAGCATCGCCACAGATTTCAGAGAACAGGCGCTTCTCCTGCCACAGTATCGAACACTTTCAGATAGAACAACTAGTTTAAAATGGAACTAAGTTTCGCATCTGGAGTTTCCTCTCTCACAAGGTCGGCCACTTAGTTTCGTCGAACACATACGGTTTCGAGATGCATCGCCACAGATTTCAGAGAACGGGCGCTTCTTCTAGCACAGTATCGAACACATAGTTTCAGATAGAAAAATTAATTTAAAATGGAACTAAGTTTCGCATCTGGAGTTTCCTCTATCACAAGGCGACCTCTTAGTTTCGTCGAACACATACGGTTTCGAGTCGCATCGCCACAGATTTCAGAGAACAGGCGCTTCTCCTGGCACAGTAAGGAACACATAGTTTCAGATAGAATAATTAGTTTAAAATGGAACTAAGTTTCGCATCTGGAGTTTCCTCTTTCACAAGGTCGACCACTTAGTTTCGTCGAACACATACGGTTTCGAGTGACATCGCCACCGATTTCATAGAACAGGCGCTTCGCCTGGCACAGTATCGAACACTTAGTTACAGATAGAACAATTAGTTTAAAATGGAACTATGTTTCGCATCTGGATTTTCCTCTCTCACAAGGTCGACCACTTAGTTTCGTCGAACACATACGGTTTCGAGTAGCATCGCCACAGATTTCAGAGAACAGGCGCTTCTCCTGGCCCAGTATCGAACACTTAGTTTCAGATAGAACAATTAGTTTAAAATGGAACTAAGTTTCGCATCTGCAGTTTCCTCGCTCACAAGGTCGACCAGTTAGTTTCGTCGAACACATACCCTCTCGAGTAGCATCGCGACAGATTTCCGAGAACAGGCGCTTCTCCTGCCACAGTATCGAACACTTAGTTTCAGATAGAACAATTAGTTTAAAATGGCACTAAGTTTCGCGTCTGGAGTTTCTTCTCTCACACGGTCTACCACTTACTTTCGTCGAACACATTCGGCTTCGAGTAGCAACGCCACAGCTTTCAGAGAACAGGCGCTTCTCCTTGCACAGTATCGAACACTTAGTTTCAGATAGAACAATTAGTTTAAAATGGAAGTAAGTTTCGCATCTGCAGTTTCCTCTCTCACAAGGTCGACCACTTAGTTTCGTCGAACACATACGGTTCCGAGTAGCATCGCCACAGATTTCAGAGAACAGGCGCTTCTCCTGCCACAGTATCGAACACTTTCAGATAGAACAACTAGTTTAAAATGGAACTAAGTTTCGCATCTGGAGTTTCCTCTCTCACAAGGTCGGCCACTTAGTTTCGTCGAACACATACGGTTTCGAGATGCATCGCCACAGATTTCAGAGAACGGGCGCTTCTTCTAGCACAGTATCGAACACATAGTTTCAGATAGAAAAATTAATTTAAAATGGAACTAAGTTTCGCATTGGAGTTTCCTCTCTCACAAGGCGACCTCTTAGTTTCGTCGAACACATACGGTTTCGAGTCGCATCGCCACAGATTTCAGAGAACAGGCGCTTCTCCTGGCACAGTAAGGAACACATAGTTTCAGATAGAATAATTAGTTTAAAATGGAACTAAGTTTCGCATATGGAGGTTCCTCGCTCACAAGGTCGACCACTTAGTTTCGTCGAACACATACGGTTTCGACTAGCATCGCCACAGATTTCAGACAACAGGCGCTTCTCCTGGCACAGCATCGAACACTTAGTTTAAGAGAGAACAATTAGTTTAAAATGGAACTATGTTTCGCATATGGAGTTTCCTCTCTCACAAGGTCGACCACTTAGTTTCGTCGACCACATACGGTTTCGAGTAGCATCGCCACAGATTTCAGAGAACAGGCGCTTCTCCTGGCACAGTATCGAGCCCTTAGTTTCAGATAGAACAATTTGTTTAAAATGCGACTCTGTTTCGCCTCTGGAGTTTCCTCTCCCACAATGTCGACCACTTAGTTTCCTCGAACACATACGGTTTCGAGTAGCATCGCCACAGATTTCAGAGAACAGGCGTTTCTCCTGGCACATTATCGAACACAGAGTTTCAGATAGGACAATTAGTTTAAAATGGAAGTAAGTTTCGCATCTGGAGTTTCCTCTCTCACAAGGTCCACCACTTAGTTTCGTCGTAGACATACGGTTTCGAGTAGCATCGCCACAGATATCAGAGAACAGGCGCTTCTCCTGGCACACTGTCGAATACTCAGTATCAGATAGAACAATTAGTTTTAAATGGAACTAAGTTTCGCATCCGGAGTTTCCTCTCTCCCAAGGTCAACCACTTAGTTTCGTCGAACACATACGGTTTCGAGTAGCATCGTCACAGATTTCAGAGAACAGGCGCCTCTCCTGGCACAGTATCGAACACATAGTTTCAGATAGAACAATTAGTTTAAAATGGTACTGAGTTTAGCATCTGGAGTTTCCTCTTTCACAAGGCGACCACTTAGTTTCGTCGAACACATACGGTTTCGAGTGGCATCGCCACACATTTCAGAGGACAGGCGCTTCTGCTGGCACAGTATCGAACACATAGTTTCAGATAGAACAATTAGTTTAAAATGGAACTAAGTTTCGCTTCTGGTGTTTCCTCTCTCACAAGGTCGACCACCTAGTTTCGTCGAACACATACGGTTTCGTGTGGCATCGCCACAGGTTTCAGAGAACAGGCGCTTCTCCTGGCACAGTATTGAACACATAGTTTCAGATAGAACAATTAGTTTAAAATAGAACTAAGTTTCGCTTCTGGTGTTTCCTCTCTCACAACGTCGACCACCTAGTTTCGTCGAACACATACGGTTTCGAGTGGCATCGCCACAGGTTTCAGAGAACAGGCGCTTCTCCTGGCACAGTATCGAACACATAGTGTCAGATAGAACAATTAGTTTAAAATGGAACTAAGTTTCGCATCTGGATATTCCTCTCTCACAAGATCGACCACTTAGTTTCGTCGAACAGATACGGTTTCGAGTGGCATCGCCACAGGTTTCAGAGAACAGGCGTTTCTCCCGGTACACTATCGAACACTCAGTTTCAGATAGAACAATTAGTTTTAAATGGTACTAAGTTTCCCATCTGGAGTTTCCTCTCCCTCAAGGTGGACCACGATCACATACGTTTTAGAGTAGCATCGCCACAGATTTCAGAGAACAGGCGCTTCTCCTGGCACAGTATCGAGCCCTTAGTTTCAGATAGAACAATTTGTTTAAAATGCGACTCTGTTTCGCCTCTGGAGTTTCCTCTCCCACAAAGTCGACCACTTAGTTTCCTCGAACACATACGGTTTCGAGTAGCATCGCCACAGATTTCAGAGAACAGGCGTTTCTCCTGGCACATTATCGAACACAGAGTTTCAGATAGGACAATTAGTTTAAAATGTAACTATGTGTCGCATCTGGAGTTTCCTCTCCCGCAAGGTCTCACGACTTAGTTTCGTTGAACACATTCGGTTTCGAGTGTCATGGCCACAGATTTCGGAGACGGGCGCTTCTACAGGCAAAGTATCGAAAACTTAGTTTCAGATAGAGCAATTAGTTTAAAATATAACTATGTGTCGCATCTGGAGTTTCCTCTCTCACAAGATCGACGACTTAGTTTCGTAGAACACATTCTCTTCCGAGTAGCATCGCCACAGATTTCAGAGAACAGGCGCTTCTCCTGGCACAGTATCGAACACTTAGTTTCAGATAGAACATTTAGTTTAAAATGGAACTATGTTCCGCATCTGGTGAATCCTCTCTCACAAGGTCGACCACTTAGTTTCGTCGAACACATACGGTTTCGAGTGGCATCGCTACACATTTCAGAGAACAGGCGCTTCTCCTGGCACAGCATCGAACACTTAGTTCAGATAGAACAATTAATTTGAAATGGAACTAAGTTTCGCATCTGAAGTTTCCTCTCTCACAAGGTCGGCCACTTATTTTCGTCGAACACATACGGTTTCGAGTAGCATCGCCACAGATTTCAGAGATCAGGCGCTTCTCCTGGCACAGTATCGAACACTCAGTTTCAGATAGAACGATTAGTTTAAAATGGAACAAAGTTTCGAATCTGGAGTCTCCTCTCTCACAAGGTCGACGACTTAGTTTCGTTGAACACATTCGGTTTCGAGTGTTATCGCCACAGGTTTCACAGAACGGGCGCTTCTCCTGGCACAGTATCGAACACTTTGTTTCAGATAGAACAATTAGTTTAAAATGGAACTAAGTTTCGCATCTGGAGTTTCCTCTCCCACAAGGTCGACCACTCAGTTTCGACGAACACATACGGTTTCCAGCGGCATCGCCACAGATTTCAGAGAACAGGCGCTTCTCCTAGCTCAGTATCGAACACTCAGTAGCAGATAGAACAATTAGTTTAAAATGGAACAAAGCTTCGCATTTGGAGTTTCCTCTCTCACAAGCTCGACCACTTAGTTTCGTCGAACGCATACGGTTTCGAGCGGCATCGCTACAGATTTCAGAGAACGGGCGCTTCTCCTGGCACAATATCGAACACTTAGTTTCAGATAGAACAATTAGTTTAAAATGGAACTATGTTTCGCATCTGGAGTTTCCTCTCCCACAAGGTTGACCACTCAGTTTCGACGAACACATACGGTTTCCAGCGGCATCGCCACAGATTTCAGAGAACAGGCGCTTCTCCTAGCTCAGTATCGAACACTCAGTAGCAGATAGAACAATTAGTTTAAAATGGAACAAAGCTTCGCATTTGGAGTTTCCTCTCTCACAAGCTCGACCACTTAGTTTCGTCGAACGCATACGGTTTCGAGTGGCATCGCCACAGATTTCAGAGGACAGGCGCTTCTCCTGGCACAGTATCGTACACTTAGTTTCAGATAGGATTATTAGTTTAAAATGGAAATAAATTTTTAAATTTAGAGTATCCTCTCTCACAAGGTCGACCACTTAGTTTCGCCGAACTCATACGGTTTCGAGCGGCATCGCTACAGATTTCAGAGAACGGGCGCTTCTCCTGGCACAATATCGAACACTTAGTTTCAGATAGAATAATTAGTTTAAAATGGTACTAAGTTTCGCATCTGGAGTTTCCTCTCCCACAAGGTCGGCCACTTTGTTTCGTCGAACACATACGGTTTCGAGGGGCATCGCCACAGGTTTCACAGAACAGGCGCTTCTCCTGGCACAGTATCGAACACTTAGTTCAGATAGAACAATTAATTTGAAATGGAACTATGTTTCGCATCTGAAGTTTCCTCTCTCACAATGTCGGCCACTTAGTTTCGTCGAACACATACGGTTTCGAGTGGCATCGCCACAGATTTCAGAGAACAGGCGCTTCTCCTGGCACAGTATCGAACACTTAGTTTCAGGTAGAACAATTAGTTTAAAATGGAACTAGGTTTCGCATCTGGAGTTTCCTCTCTCACTAGGTGGACCACTTAGTGTCTTCGAACACATACGGTTTCTAGTAGCATCGCCACAGATTTCAGAGAACAGGCGCTTCTCCTGGCACAGCATCGAACACTTAGTTCAGATATAACAATTAATTTGAAATGGAACTAAGTTTCGCATCTGAAGTTTCCTCTCTCACAAGGTCGGCCACTTAGTTTCGTCGAACACATACGGTTTCGAGTAGCATCGCCACAGATTTCAGAGAATAGGCGCTTCTCCTGGCACACTGTCGAACACTCAGTATCAGATAGAACAATTAGTTTTAAATGGAACTAAGTTTCGCATCCGGAGTTTCCTCTCTCACAAGGTCAACCACTTAGTTTCGTCGAACACATACGGTTTCGAGTAGCATCGTCACAGATTTCAGAGAACAGGCGCCTCTCCTGGCACAGTATCGAACACTTAGTTTCAGATAGAATAATTAGTTTAAAATGGAAGTACGTTTCGCATCTGGAGTTTCCTCTCTCACAAGGTTGACCACTTAGTTTCGTCGAACACAAACGGTTTCGATTGGCATCACCACACGTTTCAGAGAACCGGCGCTTCTCCTGGCACAGTATCGAACACAGAGTTTCAGATAGAACAATTAGTTTAAAATGGAACTAAATTTCGCATCTGGAGTTTCCTCTCTCACAAGGTCGACCACTCAGTTTCGACGAACCTATACGGTTTCGAGCGGCATCGCTACAGATTTCAGAGAACGGGCGCTTCTCCTGGCACAGTATCGAACACTTAGTTTCCGATAGAACAATTAGTTTAAAATGGTACTAAGTTTCGCATCTGGAGTTTCCTCTCTCACAAGGTCGGCCACTTAGTTTCCTCGAACACATACGGTTTCGAGTAGCATCGCCACAGATTTCAGAGAACAGGCGCTTCTCCTGGCTCATTATCGAACACTTAGTTTCAGATAGAACAATTAGTTTAAAATGGAACTAAGTTTCGCATCTGGAGTTTCCTCTCTCACAAGGTCGACCACTCAGTTTCGACGAACACAGACGGTTTCGAGTGGCATCGCCACAGATTTCAGAGAACAGGCGCTTCTCCTGGCACAGTATCGAACACTTAGTTCCAGATAGAGCAATTAGTTTAAAATGGAACTAAGTTTCGCATCTGGAGTTTCCTCTCTCACAAGGTCGACCACTCAGTTTCGACGAACACATACGGTTTCGAGTAGCATCGCCACAGATTTCAGAGAACAGGCGCTTCTCCTGGCACAGCATCGAACACTTAGTTCAGATATAACAATTAATTTGAAATGGAACTAAGTTTCGCATCTGAAGTTTCCTCTCTCACAAGGTCGGCCACTTAGTTTCGTCGACCACATACGGTTTCGAGGAGCATCGCGACTGATTTCAGAGAACACGCGCTTCTCCTGGCGCAGTATCGAACACTGAGTTTCACATAGAACAATTAGTTTAAAATGGAACTAAGATTCGCAACTGGAGTTTCCTCTCTCGCAAGCTCGACCACTTAGTTTCGTCGAACACATACGGTTTCGTGTAGCATCGGCACAGATTTCAGAGAGCAGGCGCTTCTCCTGGCACAGTATGGACCACTTAGTTTCAGATAGAACAATAGTTTAAAATAGAACAATGTTTCGCGTCTGGAGTTTCCTTTCTCACAAGGTCGACGATTTAATTTCGTCGAACACATACGGTTTCGAGTGGCATCCCCACAGATATCAGAGAACAAGCGCTTCTCCTGGCACATTATCGAACACTTAGTTTCAGATAGAACAATTAGTTTAAACTGGAACTATGTTTCGCATTTGGAGTTTCCTCTCTCACAAGGTCGGCCACTTAGTTGCGTCGAACACATACGGTTTCGAGTGGCATCGGCACAGATTTCAGAGAACAGGCGCTTCTCCTGGCACAGTATCGAACACTTAGTTTCAGATGGAACATTTAGTTTAAAATTGAACTAAGTTTCGCATCTGGAGTTTCCTCTCTCCCAAGGTCGGCCACTTAGTTTCGTCGAACACATACGGTTTCAAGTGGCATCGCCACAGATTTCAGAGAACAGCCGCTTCTCCTGGCACAGTATCGAACACTTAATTTCAGATGGAACAATTAGTTAAAATGGAACTAAGCTTCGCATCTGAAGTTTCCTCTCTCACAAGGTCGGCCACTTAGTTTCGTCGACCACATACGGTTTCGAGGAGCATCGCGACTGATTTCAGAGAACACGCGCTTCTCCTGGCGCAGTATCGAACACTGAGTTTCACATAGAACAATTAGTTTAAAATGGAACTAAGATTCGCAACTGGAGTTTCCTCTCTCGCAAGCTCGACCACTTAGTTTCGTCGAACACATACGGTTTCGAGTAGCATCGGCACAGATTTCAGAGAGCAGGCGCTTCTCCTGGCACAGTATGGAACACTTAGTTTCAGATAGAACAATAGTTTAAAATAGAACAATGTTTCGCATCTGGAGTTTCCTTTCTCACAAGGTCGACGATTTAATTTCGTCGAACACATACGGTTTCGAGTGGCATCCCCACAGATATCAGAGAACAGGCGCTTCTCCTGGCACAGTGTCGAACACGTATTTTCCGATAGAACAATTAGTTTAAAATTGTACTAAGTTTCGCATCTGGAGTTTCCTCTTTCATAAAGTCGACCACTTACTTTCGTCGAACACATATGGTTTCGAGTGGTATCGCCACAGATTTCGCCGAACGGGAGTTCCTCCTGGCACATTATCGACAAATTAGTTTCAGATAGAACAATTAGTTTAAAATGGAACTAAGTTTCGCAACTGGAGATTCCTCTCTCACAAGGTCGACCACTTTGTTTTGTCAAACACATACAGTTTCGAGTAGCATCGCCACAGATTTCAGAGAACAGGCGCTTCTCCTGGCACAGTATCGAACACTTAGTTTCAGACAGAACAATCAGTTTAAAATGGAACTAAGTTTCTCATCTGGAGTTTCCTCTCTCACAAGGTCGACCACTTAGTTTTGTCGAACACATACGGTTTCGAGTAGCATCGCCACAGATTTCAGAGAACAGGCGATTCTCCTGGTACAGTGTCAAACACTTAGATTCAGATAGAACAATTAGTTTCAAATGTAAATATGTGTCGCATCTGGAGTTTCTGCTCTCACAAGGTCGACGACTTAGTTTCGTTGAACACATTCGGTTTCGAGTGGCATCGCCACAGGTTTCAGGGACAGGCGCTTCTACTGGCACAGTATCGAAAACTTAGTTTCAGATAGAACAATTAGTTTAAAATGGAACTATGTTTCGCATCTGGAGTTCCCTCTTTCACAAGGTCGACCACTTAGTTTCGCCGAACACATACGGTTTCGAGTGGCATCGCCACAGATTTCAGAGAACAGGCGCTTCTCCTGGCACATTATCGAACACTTAGTTACAGATAGTACAATTAGTTTAAAATGCAACTATGTTTCGCATCTGGAGTTTCCTCTCTCACAAGGTCGGCCACTTAGTTTCGTCGAACACATACGGTTTCGAGTGGCATCGCTACACATTTCACAGAACAGGCGGTTCTCCTGGCACAGTGTCGAAGACATAGTTTCAGATAGAACAATTAGTTTAAAATGGAACTAAGTTTCGCATCTGGAGTTTCCTCTCTCACAAGGTCGACCACTTAGTTTCGTCGAACACATACGGTATCGAGTGGCATCGCCACACATTTCAGAGAACAGGCGCTTCTCCTGGCACAGTATCGAACACTTAGCTTCAGATACAAAAATTAGTTTAAAATGGTCCTATGTTCCGCATTTGGAGTTTCCTCTCTCACAATTTCGACCACTTAGTTTCGTCGAACACATACTGTTTAGAGTAGCATCGCCACAGATTTCAGAGAACAGGCGCTTCTCCTGGCACAGTATCGAACACTTAGCTTCAGATAGAAAAATTAGTTTAAAATGGACCTATGTTTCGCATTTGGAGTTTCCTCTCTCACAAGTTCGACCACTTAGTTTCGTCGAACACATTCGGTTTCGAGTGGCATCGCCACAGATATCAGAGAACAGGCGCTTCTCCTGGCACAGTATGGAACACTTAGTTTCAGATAGAACAATTTGTTTAAAATGGAACTAAGTTTCGCATCTGGAGTTTCCTCTCTCACAAGGTCGACCACTCAGTTTCGTCGAACACATGCGGTTTCGAGTGGTATCGCCACAGATTTCAGATAACAGGCGCTTCTCCTAGCACAATATCGAAAACTTGGTCTCAGATAGAACAATTAGTTTAAAATGGACCAAAGCTTCGCATCTGGAGTTTCCTCTCCCACAAGGTGGACCACTTAGTTTCGTCGAACACATACGGTTTCGAGTAGCATCGCCACAGATTTCAGTGAACTGGCGTTTCTCCGGGCACACAATCGAACACTTAGTTTCAGGTAGAACCATTAGTTTAAAATGGAACTATGTTTCGCATCTGGAGATTCCTCTCTCACTAGGTCGACGACTTAGTTTCGTCGAACACATACGGTTTCGAGTGGCATCGCCACAGATTTCAGAGAACAGCCGCTTCTCCTGGCACAGTATCGAACACTTAATTTCAGATGGAACAATTAGTTAAAATGGAACTAAGCTTCGCATCTGAAGTTTCCTCTCTCACAAGGTCGGCCACTTAGTTTCGTCGACCACATACGGTTTCGAGGAGCATCGCGACTGATTTCAGAGAACACGCGCTTCTCCTGGCGCAGTATCGAACACTGAGTTTCACATAGAACAATTAGTTTAAAATGGAACTAAGATTCGCAACTGGAGTTTCCTCTCTCGCAAGCTCGACCACTTAGTTTCGTCGAACACATACGGTTTCGAGTAGCATCGGCACAGATTTCAGAGAGCAGGCGCTTCTCCTGGCACAGTATGGAACACTTAGTTTCAGATAGAACAATAGTTTAAAATAGAACAATGTTTCGCATCTGGAGTTTCCTTTCTCACAAGGTCAACGATTTAATTTCGTCGAACACATACGGTTTCGAGTGGCATCCCCACAGATATCAGAGAACAGGCGCTTCTCCTGGCACAGTGTCGAACACGTATTTTCCGATAGAACAATTAGTTTAAAATTGTACTAAGTTTCGCATCTGGAGTTTCCTCTTTCATAAAGTCGACCACTTACTTTCGTCGAACACATATGGTTTCGAGTGGTATCGCCACAGATTTCGCCGAACGGGAGTTCCTCCTGGCACATTATCGACAAATTAGTTTCAGATAGAACAATTAGTTTAAAATGGAACTAAGTTTCGCAACTGGAGATTCCTCTCTCACAAGGTCGACCACTTAGTTTCGTCGAACTAATACGGTTTCGAGTAGCATCGCCACAGATTTCAGAGAACAGGCGCTTCTCCTGGCACAGTATCGAAAACTTAGTTTCAGATAGAACAATCAGTTTAAAATGGAACTAAGTTTCGCATCCGGAATTTCCTCTCCCACAAGGTCGACCACTTAGTTTTGTCGAACACATACGGTTTCGAGTAGCATCGCCACAGATTTCAGAGAACAGGCGATTCTCCTGGTACAGTGTCAAACACTTAGATTCAGATAGAACAATTAGTTTCAAATGTAAATATGTGTCGCATCTGGAGTTTCTGCTCTCACAAGGTCGACGACTTAGTTTCGTTGAACACATTCGGTTTCGAGTGGCATCGCCACAGGTTTCAGGGACAGGCGCTTCTACTGGCACAGTATCGAAAACTTAGTTTCAGATAGAACAATTAGTTTAAAATGGAACTATGTTTCGCATCTGGAGTTCCCTCTTTCACAAGGTCGACCACTTAGTTTCGCCGAACACATACGGTTTCGAGTGGCATCGCCACAGATTTCAGAAAACAGGCGCTTCTCCTGGCACAGTATCAAACACTTAGTATCGGATAGAACAATTATTTTAAAATGGAACTAAGTTTCGCATCTGGAGTTTCCTCTCTCACTAGGTCGACCACTTAGATTCGTCGCCACATACGGTTTCGACTGGTATCGCCACACATTTCAGAGAAGAGGCGTTTCTCCTGGCACAGTGTCGAACACTTAGTTTCAGATAGAACAATTAGTTTAAAATGGAACTAAGCTTCGCATCTGGAGTTTCCTCTCACACAAGGTCGACCACTTAGTTTCGTCGAACACATACGGTTTCGAGTAGTATCGCCACAGATTTCAGAGAACAGGCGCTTCTCCTGGCACAGTATCGAACACTTAGTTTCAGATGGAACAATTAGTTTAAATTGGTACTAATTTTCGCATCTGGAGTTTCCTCTCTCACAAGGTCGGCCACTTAGTTTCGTCGAACACATACGGTTTCGAGTGGCATCGCCACAGATTTCACAGAACAGCCGCTTCTCCGGGCACATTATCGAATACTTAGTTACAGATAGAACAATTAGTTTAAAATGCAACTATGTTTCGCATCTGGAGTTTCCTCTCTTATAAGGTCGGCCACTTAGTTTCGTCGAACACATACGGTTTCGAGTGGCATCGCCACAGATTTCAGAGAACAGGCGCTTCTCCGGGCACATTATCGAACACTTAGTTACAGATAGAACAATTAGTTTAAAATGCAACTATGTCTCGCATCAGGAGTTTCCTCTCTCACAAGGTCGGAGACTTAGTTTCGTCGAACACATACGGTTTCGAGTGGCATCGCCACAGATTTCAGAGAACAGGCGCTTCTCCTGGCACATTATCGAACACTTAGTTACAGATAGTACAATTAGTTTAAAATGCAACTATGTTTCGCATCTGGAGTTTCCTCTCTCACAAGGTCGGCCACTTAGTTTCGTCGAACACATACGGTTTCGAGTGGCATCGCTACACATTTCACAGAACAGGCGGTTCTCCTGGCACAGTGTCGAAGACATAGTTTCAGATAGAACAATTAGTTGAAAATGGAACTAAGTTTCGCATCTGGAGTTTCCTGTCCCACAAGGTCGACCACTAAGTTTCCTCGAACACATACGGTTTCGAGTAGCATCGTCACAGATTTCAGAGAACAGGCGCTACTCCTGGCATAGTATCGAACACTTAGTTTCCGATAGAACAATTAGTTTAAAATGGAACTAAGTTTCGCATCTGGAGTTTCCTCTCTCACAAGGTCGACCACTTAGTTTCGTCGAACACATACGGTATCGAGTGGCATCGCCACACATTTCAGAGAACAGGCGCTTCTCCTGGCACAGTATCGAACACTTAGCTTCAGATACAAAAATTAGTTTAAAATGGTCCTATGTTCCGCATTTGGAGTTTCCTCTCTCACAATTTCGACCACTTAGTTTCGTCGAACACATACGGTTTAGAGTAGCATCGCCACAGATTTCAGAGAACAGGCGCTTCTCCTGGCACAGTATCGAACACTTAGCTTCAGATAGAAAAATTAGTTTAAAATGGACCTATGTTTCGCATTTGGAGTTTCCTCTCTCACAAGTTCGACCACTTAGTTTCGTCGAACACATTCGGTTTCGAGTGGCATCGCCACAGATATCAGAGAACAGGCGCTTCTCCTGGCACAGTATGGAACATTTAGTTTCAGATAGAACAATTTGTTTAAAATGGAACTAAGTTTCGCATCTGGAGTTTCCTCTCTCACAAGGTCGACCACTCAGTTTCGTCGAACACATGCGGTTTCGAGTGGTATCACCACAGATTTCAGATAACAGGCGCTTCTCCTAGCACAATATCGAAAACTTGGTCTCAGATAGAACAATTAGTTTAAAATGGACCAAAGCTTCGCATCTGGAGTTTCCTCTCCCACAAGGTGGACCACTTAGTTTCGTCGAACACATACGGTTTCGAGTAGCATCGCCACAGATTTCAGTGAACTGGCGTTTCTCCGGGCACACAATCGAACACTTAGTTTCAGGTAGAACCATTAGTTTAAAATGGAACTATGTTTCGCATCTGGAGATTCCTCTCTCACTACGTCGACGACTTAGTTTCGTCGAACACATACGGTTTCGAGTGGCATCGCCACAGATTTCAGAGAACAGCCGCTTCTCCTGGCACAGTATCGAACACTTAATTTCAGATGGAACAATTAGTTAAAATGGAACTAAGCTTCGCATCTGAAGTTTCCTCTCTCGCAAGGTCGGCCACTTAGTTTCGTCGACCACATACGGTTTCGAGGAGCATCGCGACTGATTTCAGAGAACACGCGCTTCTCCTGGCGCAGTATCGAACACTGAGTTTCACATAGAACAATTAGTTTAAAATGGAACTAAGATTCGCAACTGGAGTTTCCTCTCTCGCAAGCTCGACCACTTAGTTTCGTCGAACACATACGGTTTCGAGTAGCATCGGCACAGATTTCAGAGAGCAGGCGCTTCTCCTGGCACAGTATGGAACACTTAGTTTCAGATAGAACAATAGTTTAAAATAGAACAATGTTTCGCATCTGGAGTTTCCTTTCTCACAAGGTCAACGATTTAATTTCGTCGAACACATACGGTTTCGAGTGGCATCCCCACAGATATCAGAGAACAGGCGCTTCTCCTGGCACAGTGTCGAACACGTATTTTCCGATAGAACAATTAGTTTAAAATTGTACTAAGTTTCGCATCTGGAGTTTCCTCTTTCATAAAGTCGACCACTTACTTTCGTCGAACACATATGGTTTCGAGTGGTATCGCCACAGATTTCGCCGAACGGGAGTTCCTCCTGGCACATTATCGACAAATTAGTTTCAGATAGAACAATTAGTTTAAAATGGAACTAAGTTTCGCAACTGGAGATTCCTCTCTCACAAGGTCGACCACTTTGTTTTGTCAAACACATACAGTTTCGAGTAGCATCGCCACAGATTTCAGAGAACAGGCGCTTCTCCTGGCACAGTATCGAACACTTAGTTTCAGACAGAACGATTAGTTTAAAATGGAACTAAGTTTCTCATCTGGAGTTTCCTCTCTCACAAGGTCGACCACTTAGTTTCGTCGAACACATACGGTTTCGAGTAGCATCGCCACAGATTTCAGAGAACAGGCGCTTCTCCTGGCACAGTATCGAAAACTTAGTTTCAGATAGAACAATCAGTTTAAAATGGAACTAAGTTTCGCATCCGGAATTTCCTCTCCCACAAGGTCGACCACTTAGTTTTGTCGAACACATACGGTTTCGAGTAGCATCGCCACAGATTTCAGAGAACAGGCGATTCTCCTGGTACAGTGTCAAACACTTAGATTCAGATAGAACAATTAGTTTCAAATGTAAATATGTGTCGCATCTGGAGTTTCTGCTCTCACAAGGTCGACGACTTAGTTTCGTTGAACACATTCGGTTTCGAGTGGCATCGCCACAGGTTTCAGGGACAGGCGCTTCTACTGGCACAGTATCGAAAACTTAGTTTCAGATAGAACAATTAGTTTAAAATGGAACTATGTTTCGCATCTGGAGTTCCCTCTTTCACAAGGTCGACCACTTAGTTTCGCCGAACACATACGGTTTCGAGTGGCATCGCCACAGATTTCAGAAAACAGGCGCTTCTCCTGGCACAGTATCAAACACTTAGTATCGGATAGAACAATTATTTTAAAATGGAACTAAGTTTCGCATCTGGAGTTTCCTCTCTCACTAGGTCGACCACTTAGATTCGTCGCCACATACGGTTTCGACTGGTATCGCCACACATTTCAGAGAAGAGGCGTTTCTCCTGGCACAGTGTCGAACACTTAGTTTCAGATAGAACAATTAGTTTAAAATGGAACTAAGCCTCGCATCTGGAGTTTCCTCTCACACAAGGTCGACCACTTAGTTTCGTCGAACACATACGGTTTCGAGTAGTATCGCCACAGATTTCAGAGAACAGGCGCTTCTCCTGGCACAGTATCGAACACTTAGTTTCAGATGGAACAATTAGTTTAAATTGGTACTAAGTTTCGCATCTGGAGTTTCCTCTCTCACAAGGTCGGCCACTTAGTTTCGTCGAACACATACGGTTTCGAGTGGCATCGCCACAGATTTCACAGAACAGCCGCTTCTCCGGGCACATTATCGAATACTTAGTTACAGATAGAACAATTAGTTTAAAATGCAACTATGTTTCGCATCTGGAGTTTCCTCTCTTATAAGGTCGGCCACTTAGTTTCGTCGAACACATACGGTTTCGAGTGGCATCGCCACAGATTTCAGAGAACAGGCGCTTCTCCGGGCACATTATCGAACACTTAGTTACAGATAGAACAATTAGTTTAAAATGCAACTATGTCTCGCATCAGGAGTTTCCTCTCTCACAAGGTCGGAGACTTAGTTTCGTCGAACACATACGGTTTCGAGTGGCATCGCCACAGATTTCAGAGAACAGGCGCTTCTCCTGGCACATTATCGAACACTTAGTTACAGATAGTACAATTAGTTTAAAATGCAACTATGTTTCGCATCTGGAGTTTCCTCTCTCACAAGGTCGGCCACTTAGTTTCGTCGAACACATACGGTTTCGAGTGGCATCGCTACACATTTCACAGAACAGGCGGTTCTCCTGGCACAGTGTCGAAGACATAGTTTCAGATAGAACAATTAGTTTAAAATGGAACTAAGTTTCGCATCTGGAGTTTCCTGTCCCACAAGGTCGACCACTAAGTTTCCTCGAACACATACGGTTTCGAGTAGCATCGCCACAGATTTCAGAGAACAGGCGCTACTCCTGGCATAGTATCGAACACTTAGTTTCCGATAGAACAATTAGTTTAAAATGGAACTAAGTTTCGCATCTGGAGTTTCCTCTCTCACAAGGTCGACCACTTAGTTTCGTCGAACACATACGGTATCGAGTGGCATCGCCACACATTTCAGAGAACAGGCGCTTCTCCTGGCACAGTATCGAACACTTAGCTTCAGATACAAAAATTAGTTTAAAATGGTCCTATGTTCCGCATTTGGAGTTTCCTCTCTCACA
This sequence comes from Nysson spinosus, assembly GCA_910591585.2. Lineage (NCBI taxonomy): Eukaryota > Metazoa > Arthropoda > Insecta > Hymenoptera > Crabronidae > Nysson > Nysson spinosus. The sequence goes on along the minus strand of CAJUYC020000091.1, from coordinate 1,487,301 downwards.
ATTTCGACCACTTAGTTTCGTCGAACACATACGGTTTCGAGTAGCATCGCCACAGATTTCAGAGAACAGGCGCTTCTCCTGGCACAGTATCGAACACTTAGCTTCAGATAGAAAAATTAGTTTAAAATGGACCTATGTTTCGCATTTGGAGTTTCCTCTCTCACAAGTTCGACCACTTAGTTTCGTCGAACACATTCGGTTTCGAGTGGCATCGCCACAGATATCAGAGAACAGGCGCTTCTCCTGGCACAGTATGGAACACTTAGTTTCAGATAGAACAATTTGTTTAAAATGGAACTAAGTTTCGCATCTGGAGTTTCCTCTCTCACAAGGTCGACCACTCAGTTTCGTCGAACACATGCGGTTTCGAGTGGTATCGCCACAGATTTCAGATAACAGGCGCTTCTCCTAGCACAATATCGAAAACTTGGTCTCAGATAGAACAATTAGTTTAAAATGGACCAAAGCTTCGCATCTGGAGTTTCCTCTCCCACAAGGTGGACCACTTAGTTTCGTCGAACACATACGGTTTCGAGTAGCATCGCCACAGATTTCAGTGAACTGGCGTTTCTCCGGGCACACTATCGAACACTTAGTTTCAGGTAGAACCATTAGTTTAAAATGGAACTATGTTTCGCATCTGGAGATTCCTCTCTCACTAGGTCGACGACTTAGTTTCGTCGAACACATACGGTTTCGAGTGGCATCGCCACAGATTTCAGAGAACAGGCGCTTCTCCTGGCACATTATCGAACACTTAGTTACAGATAGAACAATTAGTTTAAAATGCAACTATGTTTCGCATCTGGAGTTTCCTCTCTCACAAGGTCGGCCACTTAGTTTCGTCGAACACATACGGTTTCGAGTGGCATCGCCACAGATTTCAGAGAACAGGCGCTTCTCCTGGCACATTATCGAACACTTAGTTACAGATAGAACAATTAGTTTAAAATGCAACTCTGTTTCGCATCTGGAGTTTCCTCTCTCACAAGTTCGAACACTTAGTTTCGTCGAACACATACGGTTTCGAGTATCATCGCCAATGATCACAGAGAACAGGCGCTTCTCCTGGCACAGTATCGAAAACTTATTTTCAGATAGAACAATTAGTTTTAAATGGAACTAAGTTTTGCTTCTGGAGTTTCCTCTCTCACAAGGTCGACCACTCAGTTTCGTCGAACACATGCGGTTTCGAGTGGTATCGCCACAGATTTCAGATAACAGGCGCTTCTCCTGGCACAATATCGAAAACTTGGTCTCAGATAGAACAATTAGTTTAAAATGGACCAAAGCTTCGCATCTGGAGTTTCCTCTCCCACAAGGTGAACCACTTAGTTTCGTCGAACACGTACGGTTTCGAGTAGCATCGCCACAGATTTCAGTGAACAGGCGTTTCTCCGGGCACACTATCGAACACTTAGTTTCAGGTAGAACCATTAGTTTAAAATGGAACTATGTTTCGCATCTGCAGTTTCCTCTCTCACAAGGTCGGTCACTTAGTTTCGTCGAACACATACGGTTTCGAGTGGCATCGCCACACATTCCAGAGAACAGGCGCTTCTCCTGGCACAGTATCGAACACTTAGTTTCAGATAGAAAAATTAGTTTAAAATGGAACTAAGTTCGCATTCGGAGTTTCCTCTCTCACAAGTTCGACCACTTAGTTTCGTCGAAGACATACGGTTTCGAGTAGCATCGCCACCGATTTCAGAGAACAGACGCTTCTCCTGGCACAGTATCGAACACTTAGTATGAGATAGAACAATTAGTTTAAAATGGAACTATGTTTCGCATCTGGAGAATCCTCTCTCAGAAGGTCAACAACCTAGGTTCGTCGAACACATACGGTTTCGAGTAGCATCGCCACAGATTTCAGAGAACAGGCGCTTCTCCTGGCACATTATCGAACACTTAGTTACAGATAGAACAATTAGTTTAAAATGCAACTATGTTTCGCATCTGGAGTTTCCTCTCTCACAAGGTCGGCCACTTAGTTTCGTCGAACACATACGGTTTCGAGTGGCATCGCCACAGATTTCAGAGAACAGGCGCTTCTCCTGGCACATTATCGAATACTTAGTTACAGATAGAACAATTAGTTTAAAATGCAACTATGTTTCGCTATCTGAAACTAATTGTTCGATACTGTGCCAGGAGAAGCGCCTGTTCTCTGAAATCTGTGGCGATGCTACTCGAAACCGTATGTGTTCGACGAAACTAAGTGGTCGACCTTGTGAGAGAGGACACTCCCGATGCGAAACATAGTTCCATTTTAAACTAAGTGTTTTATCTGTAACTAAGTGTTCGATACTGTGCCAGGAGAGGCGCCTGTTCTCTGAAAACTGTGGCGATGCTACTCGAATCCGTATGTGTTCGACGAAACTAAGTGGTCGCCTTGTGAAAGAGGAAACTCCAGATGCGAAACATAGTACCATTTTAAACTAATTGTTCTATCTGAAACAATGTGTTCGACACTGTGCCAGGAGAAGCGCCTGTTCTCCGAAACCTGTGGCGATGCCACTCGAAGCCGTATGTGTTCGACGGAACTAAGTGGTCGAACTTGTGAGAGAGGAAACTCCAAATGCGAAATTTAGTTCCATTTTAAACTAATTTTTCTATCTGGAACTAAGTGTTCGATACTGTGCCAGCAGAAGCGCCTGTTCTCTGAAATCTGTGGCGATGCCACTCGAAAACGTATGCTTTCGGCGAAACTAAGTGGTCGACCTTGTGAGAGAGGAAACTCCAAATGCGAAACATAGTTCAATATTAAACTAAATGTTCCATCTGAAACTAAGTGTTCGATACTGTGCCAGGAGAAGCGCCTGTTCTCTGAAATCTGTGGCGATGCCACTCGAAACCGTATGTGTTCGACGAAACTAAGTGGCCGACCTTGTGAGAGAGGAAACTTCAGATGCGAAACTTAGTTCCATTTTAAACTAATTGCTCTATCTGAAACTAAGTGTTCGATACTGTGCCAGGAGGAGCGCCTGTTCTCTGAAATCTGTGGCGATGCCACTCGAAACCGTATTTGTTCGACGAAACTAAGGGGTTGACCATGTGAGAGAGGAAACTCCAGATGCGAAGCTTTGTTCCATTTTAAACTAATTGTTCTATCTGAACCTAAGTGTTCGATACCATGCCAGGAGAAGCGCCTGTTTTCTGAAATCTGTGGCGATGCCACTCGAAACCGTATGTGTTCGACGAAACTAAGTGGCCGACCTTGTGAGAGAGGAAACTTCAGATGCGAAACTTAGTTCCATTTTAAACTAATTGTTCTATGTGATACTAAGTGTTCGATACTGTGCCAGGAGAAGCGCCTGCTCTCTGAAATCTGTGGCGATGCTACTCGAAACCGTATGTGTTCGACGAAACTCAGTGGTCGACCTTGTGGGAGAGGAAACTCCAGATGCGAAACTTAGTTCCATTTTAAACTAATTGTTCTATCTGAAACTAAGTGTTCGATAATGTCCCAGGAGAGACTCCGGTTCTGCGAAATCTGTGGCGATACCACACGAAACCGTTTGTGTTCGACGAAACAAAGTGGTTGACCTTGTGAGAGAGGAAACTCCAGAAGCGAAACATAGTTCCATTTAAAACTAACTGTTCTATCTGAAACTAAGTGTTCGATACTGTGCCAGGAGAAGCGCCTGTTCTCTGAAATCTGTGGCGATGCTACTCGAAACCGTATGTGTTCGACGAAACTAAGTGGTCGACCTTGTGAGAGAGGAAACTCCAAATGCGAAAGTTGTTCCATTTTAAACTAATTTTTCTATCTGAAATTAATTGTTCGATACTGTGCCAGGAGAAGCGCCTGTTCTCTGAAATCTGTGGCGATGCTACTCGAAACCGTATGTGTTCGACGAAACTAACTTGTCGCCTTGTGAAAGAGGAAACTCCAGATGCGAAGCTTAGTACCATTTTAAACTAAATGTTCTATCTGAAACAATGTGTTCGACACTGTGCCAGGAGAAGCGCCTGTTCTCTGAAATCTGTGGCGATGCCACTCGAAACCGTATGTGTTCGACGAAACTCAGTGGTCGAACTTGTGAGAGAGGAAACTCCAAATGCGAAATTTAGTTCCACTTTAAACAAATGTTTCTATCTGAAACTAATTGTTCGATACTGTGCCAGGAGAAGCGCCTGTTCTCTGAAATCTGTGGCGATGCTACTCGAAACCGTATGTGTTCGACGAAACTAAGTGGTCGACCTTGTGAGAGAGGAAACTCCAAATGCGAAAGTTGTTCCATTTTAAACTAATTTTTCTATCTGAAATTAATTGTTCGATACTGTGCCAGGAGAAGCGCCTGTTCTCTGAAATCTGTGGCGATGCTACTCGAAACCGTATGTGTTCGACGAAACTAACTGGTCGCCTTGTGAAAGAGGAAACTCCAGATGCGAAGCTTAGTACCATTTTAAACTAAATGTTCTATCTGAAACAATGTGTTCGACACTGTGCCAGGAGAAGCGCCTGTTCTCTGAAATCTGTGGCGATGCCACTCGATACCGTATGTGTTCGACGAAACTAAGTGGTCGACCTTGTGAGAGAGGAAACTCCAGATGCGAAACTTAGTTCCATTTTAAACTAATTGTTCTATCGGAAACTAAGTGTTCGATACTATGCCAGGAGTAGCGCCTGTTCTCTGAAATCTGTGGCGATGCTACTCGAAACCGTATGTGTTCGACGAAACTCAGTGGTCGACCTTGTGGGAGAGGAAACTCCAGATGCGAAACTTAGTTCCATTTTAAACTAATTGTTCTATCTGAAACTAAGTGTTCGATAATATCCCAGGAGAGACTCCGGTTCTGCGAAATCTGTGGCGATACCACACGAAACCGTTTGTGTTCGACGAAACAAAGTGGTTGACCTTGTGAGAGAGGGAACTCCAGAAGCGAAACATAGTTCCATTTAAAACTAACTGTTCTATCTGAAACTAAGTGTTCGATACTGTGCCAGGAGAAGCGCCTGTTCTCTGAAATCTGTGGCGATGCTACTCGAAACCGTATGTGTTCGACGAAACTAAGTGGTCGACCTTGTGAGAGAGGAAACTCCAAATGCGAAAGTTAGTTCCATTTTAAACTAATTTTTCTATCTGAAATTAATTGTTCGATACTGTGCCAGGAGAAGCGCCTGTTCTCTGAAATCTGTGGCGATGCTACTCGAAACCGTATGTGTTCGACGAAACTAACTGGTCGCCTTGTGAAAGAGGAAACTCCAGATGCGAAGCTTAGTACCATTTTAAACTAAATGTTCTATCTGAAACAATGTGTTCGACACTGTGCCAGGAGAAGCGCCTGTTCTCCGAAACCTGTGGCGATGCCACTCGAAACCGTATGTGTTCGACGAAACTCAGTGGTCGAACTTGTGAGAGAGGAAACTCCAAATGCGAAATTTAGTTCCATTTTAAACTAATGTTTCTATCTGAAACTAATTGTTCGATACTGTGCCAGGAGAAGCGCCTGTTCTCTGAAATCTGTGGCGATGCTACTCGAAACCGTATGTGTTCGACGAAACTAAGTGGTCGACCTTGTGAGAGAGGACACTCCCGATGCGAAACATAGTTCCATTTTAAACTAAGTGTTTTATCTGTAACTAAGTGTTCGATACTGTGCCAGGAGAGGCGCCTGTTCTCTGAAATCTGTGGCGATGCTACTGGAATCCGTATGTGTTCGACGAAACTAAGTGGTCGCCTTGTGAAAGAGGAAACTCCAGATGCGAAACATAGTACCTTTTTAAACTAACTGTTCTATCTGAAACAATGTGTTCGACACTGTGCCAGGAGAAGCGCCTGTTCTCCGAAACCTGTCGCGATGCCACTCGAAACCGTATGTGTTCGACGAAACTAAGTGGTCGAACTTGTGAGAGAGGAAACTCCAAATGCGAAATTTAGTTCCATTTTAAACTAATTTTTCTATCTGGAACTAAGTGTTCGATACTGTGCCAGCAGAAGCGCCTGTTCTCTGAAATCTGTGGCGATGCCACTCGAAAACGTATGCGTTCGGCGAAACTAAGTGGTCGACCTTGTGAGAGAAGAAACTCCAAATGCGAAACATAGTTCAATTTTAAACTAAATGTTCCATCTGAAACTAAGTGTTCGATACTGTGCCAGGAGAAGCGCCTGTTCTCTGAAATCTGTGGCGATGCCACTCGAAACCGTATGTGTTCGACGAAACTAAGTGGCCGACCTTGTGAGAGAGGAAACTTCAGATGCGAAACTTAGTTCCATTTTAAACTAATTGCTCTATCTGAAACTAAGTGTTCGATACTGTGCCAGGAGGAGCGCCTGTTCTCTGAAATCTGTGGCGATGCCACTCGAAACCGTATGTGTTCGACGAAACTAAGGGGTTGACCATGTGAGAGAGGAAACTCCAGATGCGAAACTTAGTACCATTTTAAACTAATTGTTCTATCTGAAACTAAGTGTTCGATACCATGCCAGGAGAAGCGCCTGTTCTCTGAAATCTGTGGCGATGCCACTCGAAACCGTATGTGTTCGACGAAACTAAGTGGCCGACCTTGTGAGAGAGGAAACTTCAGATGCGAAACTAAGTTCCATTTTAAACTAATTGTTCTATGTGATACTAAGTGTTCGATACTGTGCCAGGAGAAGCGCCTGCTCTCTGAAATCTGTGGCGATGCTACTCGAAACCGTATGTGTTCGACGAAACTCAGTGGTCGACCTTGTGGGAGAGGAAACTCCAGATGCGAAACTTAGTTCCATTTTAAACTAATTGTTCTATCTGAAACTAAGTGTTCGATAATGTCCCAGGAGAGACTCCGGTTCTGCGAAATCTGTGGCGATACCACACGAAACCGTTTGTGTTCGACGAAACAAAGTGGTTGACCTTGTGAGAGAGGAAACTCCAGAAGCGAAACATAGTTCCATTTAAAACTAACTGTTCTATCTGAAACTAAGTGTTCGATACTGTGCCAGGAGAAGCGCCTGTTCTCTGAAATCTGTGGCGATGCTACTCGAAACCGTATGTGTTCGACGAAACTAAGTGGTCGACCTTGTGAGAGAGGAAACTCCAAATGCGAAAGTTAGTTCCATTTTAAACTAATTTTTCTATCTGAAATTAATTGTTCGATACTGTGCCAGGAGAAGCGCCTGTTCTCTGAAATCTGTGGCGATGCTACTCGAAACCGTATGTGTTCGACGAAACTAACTGGTCGCCTTGTGAAAGAGGAAACTCCAGATGCGAAGCTTAGTACCATTTTAAACTAAATGTTCTATCTGAAACATTGTGTTCGACACTGTGCCAGGAGAAGCGCCTGTTCTCCGAAACCTGTGGCGATGCCACTCGAAACCGTATGTGTTCGACGAAACTCAGTGGTCGAACTTGTGAGAGAGGAAACTCCAAATGCGAAATTTAGTTCCATTTTAAACTAATATTTCTATCTGAAACTAATTGTTCGATACTGTGCCAGGAGAAGCGCCTGTTCTCTGAAATCTGTGGCGATGCTACTCGAAACCGTATGTGTTCGACGAAACTAAGTGGTCGACCTTGTGAGAGAGGACACTCCCGATGCGAAAATTAGTTCCTTTTTAAATTAATTGTTCTTTCTGAAACTAAGTGTTCGATACTGTGCCAGCAGAAGCGCCTGTTCTCTGAAATCTGTGGCGATGCCACTCGAAAACGTATGCGTTCGGCGAAACTAAGTGGTCGCCTTGTGAAAGAGGAAACTCCAGATGCGAAACATAGTACCTTTTTAAACTAATTGTTTTATCTGAAACTAATTGTTCGATACTGTGCCAGGAGAAGCGCCTGTTCTCTGAAATCTGTGGCGACGCCACTCGAAACCGTATGAGTTCGACGAAACTAAGTGGTCGACCTTGTGAGGGAGGAAACTCCAAATTGCGAAACTTAGTTCATTTTAAACTAATAATCCTATCTGACACTAAGTGTTCGATACTGTGCCAGGAGAAGCGCCTCTTCTCTGAAACCTGTGGCGATGCTACTCGAAAACGTATGTGTTCGACGAAAATACGTGGTCGACCTCGTGAGAGAGGAATATCCAGATGCGAAACTTAGTTCCATTTTAAACTAATTGTTCTATCTGAAACTATGTGTTCGATAATGTGCCAGGAGAAGCGCCTGTTCTCTGAAATGTGTGACGACGCCACTCGAAACCGTATGTGTTCGACGAATCTAAATGGTCGACCTTGTGAGAGAGGAAACTCCAGATGCGAAAGTTAGTTCCATTTTAAACTAATTGTCCTATCTGAGAGTGTTCGATAATGAGCCTGGAGAAACGCCTGTTCTCTGAATTCTGTGGCGATGCGCTCTCGAAACCGTATGTGTTCGGCGAAACTAAGTGGTCGACCTTGTGAGAGAGGATTCACCAGATGCGAAACTTAGTTCAATTTTAAACTAATTGTTCTATCCGAAACTAAGTGTTCGATACTGTGCCAGGAGAAGCGTCTGTCCTCTGAAATCGGTGGCGATGCTACTCGAAACCGTATGTGTTCGACGAAACTAAGTGGTCGAACTTGTGAGAGAGGAAACTCCAACAGCGAAACTTAGTTCCATTTTAAACTAATTGTTCTATCTGAAACTAAGTTTTCGATACTGTGCCAGTAGAAGCGCCTGTCTCCGAAATCTGTGGCGATGCCACTCGAAACCGAATGTCTTCAACGAAACTAAGTCGTCGACCTTGTGAGAAAGGAAACTCAAGATGCGACACATAGTTACATTTTAAACTAATTGTTCTGTCTGACATAAGTGTTCGATACTGTGCCAGGAGACGCGTCTGTTCTCTGAATTCTGTGGCGATGCGCTCTCGAAACCGTATGTGTTCGGCGAAACTAAGTGGTCGACCTTGTGAGAGAGGATTCACCAGATGCGAAACTTAGTTCAATTTTAAACTAATTGTTCTATCCGAAACTAAGTGTTCGATACTGTGCCAGGAGAAGCGTCTGTTCTCTGAAATCGGTGGCGATGCTACTCGAAACCGTATGTGTTCGACGAAACTAAGTGGCCGACCTTGTAAGAGAGGAAACTCCAGATTCGAAATTTAGTTCCATTTTAAACTAATTGTTCTATCTGAAACTAAGTTTTCGATACTGTGCCAGGAGAAGCGCCTGTTCTCTGAAATCTGTGGCGATGCCACTCGAAACCGTATGTGTTCGACGAAACTAAGTGGTCGACCTTGTGAGAGAGGAAACTCCAGGTGCGAAACTTAGTTCCATTTTAAACTAATTGTTGTATCTGAAACTATGTGTTCGATAATGTGCCAGGAGGAACGCCGTTCTGCGAAATCTGTGGCGATACCACCCGAAACTGTATGTGTTCCACGAAACTAAGTGGTCGACCTTGTGAGGGAGGAAACTCCAGCAGCGAAACTTAGTTCCTTTTTAAACTAATTGTTCTATCTGAAACTATGTGTTCGATAATGTGCCAGTAGAAACGCCGTTCTGCGAAATCTGTGGCGATACCACTCGAAACTGTATGTGTTCGACGAAACTAAGTGGTCGACATTCTGACAGTGGAAACTCCAGCAGCGAAACTTAGTTCCTTTTTAAACTAATTGTTCGATACTCTGCCAGGAGAAGCGCCTGTTCTCTGAAATCTGTGGCGATGCCACTCGAAACCGTATGTGTCCGACGAAACTATGTTGTCGACCTTGTGAGAGAGGAAACTTCAGATGCGAAACATAGTTCCATTTTAAACTAATTGTTCTATCTCATACTAAGTGTTCGATACTGTGCCAGGAGACGCGTCTCTTCTCTGAAATCGGTGGCGATGCTACTCGAAACCATATGTGTTCGACGAGACTAAGTGGTCGACCTTGTGAGAGAGGATTCTCCAGATGCGAAACTTAGTTCCATTTTAAACTAATTGTTCTATCTGAAACTAAGTGTTCGATAGTGTGCCAGGAGAAGCGCCTGTTCTCTGAAATCTGTGGCGATGCCACTCGAAACCGTATGTGTTCGACGAAACTAAGTGGTCCACCTTGTGAGGGAGGATACTCCAGATGCGAAACTTAGTTCCATTTTAAACTAATTGTTCTATCTGAAACTTTGTGTTCGATAATGTGCCAGGAGAAACGCCGTTCTGCGAAATCTGTGGCGATACCACTCGAAACTGTATGTGTTCCACGAAACTAAGTGGTCGACCTTGTGAGAGAGGAAACTCCAGCAGCGAAACATAGTTCCTTTTTAAAGTAATTGTTCTATCTGGAACTATGTGTTCGATACTGTGCCAGTAGAAGCGTCTGTTTTCTGAAATCTGTGGCGATGCCACTCGAAACCGTATTTGTCCGACGAAACTATGTTGTCGACCTTGTGAGAGAGGAAACTTCAGATGCGAAACATAGTTCCATTTTAAACTAATTGTTCTATCTCATACTAAGTGTTCGATACTGTGCCAGGAGACGCGTCTGTTCTCTGAAATCGGTGGCGATGCTACTCGAAACCGTATGTGTTCGACGAGACTAAGTGGTCGACCTTGTGAGAGAGGAAACTCCAGATGCGAAACTTAGTTTCATTTTAAACTAATTGTTCTATCTGAAACTAAGTGTTCGATAATGTGCCAGGAGAAGCGCCTGTTCTCTGAAATCTGTGGCGATGCCACTCGAAACCGTATGTGTTCGACGAAACTAAGTGGTCCACCTTGTGAGGGAGGATACTCCAGATGCGAAACTTAGTTCCATTTTAAACTAATTGTCCTATCTGAGAGTGTTCGATAATGAGCCTGGAGAATCGCCTGTTCTCTGAAATCTGTGGCGACGCCACTCGAAACCGTATGAGTTCGACGAAACTAAGTGGTCGACCTTGTGAGGGAGGAAACTCCAAATTGCGAAACTTAGTTCATTTTAAACTAATAATCCTATCTGACACTAAGTGTTCGATACTGTGCCAGGAGAAGCGCCTCTTCTCTGAAACCTGTGGCGATGCTACTCGAAAACGTATGTGTTCGACGAAAATACGTGGTCGACCTCGTGAGAGAGGAATATCCAGATGCGAAACTTAGTTCCATTTTAAACTAATTGTTCTATCTGAAACTATGTGTTCGATAATGTGCCAGGAGAAGCGCCTGTTCTCTGAAATGTGTGACGACGCCACTCGAAACCGTATGTGTTCGACGAATCTAAATGGTCGACCTTGTGAGAGAGGAAACTCCAGATGCGAAAGTTAGTTCCATTTTAAACTAATTGTCCTATCTGAGAGTGTTCGATAATGAGCCTGGAGAAACGCCTGTTCTCTGAATTCTGTGGCGATGCGCTCTCGAAACCGTATGTGTTCGGCGAAACTAAGTGGTCGACCTTGTGAGAGAGGATTCACCAGATGCGAAACTTAGTTCAATTTTAAACTAATTGTTCTATCCGAAACTAAGTGTTCGATACTGTGCCAGGAGAAGCGTCTGTCCTCTGAAATCGGTGGCGATGCTACTCGAAACCGTATGTGTTCGACGAAACTAAGTGGTCGAACTTGTGAGAGAGGAAACTCCAACAGCGAAACTTAGTTCCATTTTAAACTAATTGTTCTATCTGAAACTAAGTTTTCGATACTGTGCCAGTAGAAGCGCCTGTCTCCGAAATCTGTGGCGATGCCACTCGAAACCGAATGTCTTCAACGAAACTAAGTCGTCGACCTTGTGAGAAAGGAAACTCAAGATGCGACACATAGTTACATTTTAAACTAATTGTTCTGTCTGACATAAGTGTTCGATACTGTGCCAGGAGACGCGTCTGTTCTCTGAATTCTGTGGCGATGCGCTCTCGAAACCGTATGTGTTCGGCGAAACTAAGTGGTCGACCTTGTGAGAGAGGATTCACCAGATGCGAAACTTAGTTCAATTTTAAACTAATTGTTCTATCTGAAACTAAGTGTTCGATACTGTGCCAGGAGAAGCGTCTGTTCTCTGAAATCGGTGGCGATGCTACTCGAAACCGTATGTGTTCGACGAAACTAAGTGGCCGACCTTGTAAGAGAGGAAACTCCAGATTCGAAATTTAGTTCCATTTTAAACTAATTGTTCTATCTGAAACTAAGTTTTCGATACTGTGCCAGGAGAAGCGCCTGTTCTCTGAAATCTGTGGCGATGCCACTCGAAACCGTATGTGTTCGACGAAACTAAGTGGTCGACCTTGTGAGAGAGGAAACTCCAGGTGCGAAACTTAGTTCCATTTTAAACTAATTGTTGTATCTGAAACTATGTGTTCGATAATGTGCCAGGAGGAACGCCGTTCTGCGAAATCTGTGGCGATACCACCCGAAACTGTATGTGTTCCACGAAACTAAGTGGTCGACCTTGTGAGGGAGGAAACTCCAGCAGCGAAACTTAGTTCCTTTTTAAACTAATTGTTCTATCTGAAACTATGTGTTCGATAATGTGCCAGTAGAAACGCCGTTCTGCGAAATCTGTGGCGATACCACTCGAAACTGTATGTGTTCGACGAAACTAAGTGGTCGACATTCTGACAGTGGAAACTCCAGCAGCGAAACTTAGTTCCTTTTTAAACTAATTGTTCGATACTCTGCCAGGAGAAGCGCCTGTTCTCTGAAATCTGTGGCGATGCCACTCGAAACCGTATGTGTCCGACGAAACTATGTTGTCGACCTTGTGAGAGAGGAAACTTCAGATGCGAAACATAGTTCCATTTTAAACTAATTGTTCTATCTCATACTAAGTGTTCGATACTGTGCCAGGAGACGCGTCTCTTCTCTGAAATCGGTGGCGATGCTACTCGAAACCATATGTGTTCGACGAGACTAAGTGGTCGACCTTGTGAGAGAGGAATCTCCAGATGCGAAACTTAGTTCCATTTTAAACTAATTGTTCTATCTGAAACTAAGTGTTCGATAGTGTGCCAGGAGAAGCGCCTGTTCTCTGAAATCTGTGGCGATGCCACTCGAAACCGTATGTGTTCGACGAAACTAAGTGGTCCACCTTGTGAGGGAGGATACTCCAGATGCGAAACTTAGTTCCATTTTAAACTAATTGTTCTATCTGAAACTTTGTGTTCGATAATGTGCCAGGAGAAACGCCGTTCTGCGAAATCTGTGGCGATACCACTCGAAACTGTATGTGTTCCACGAAACTAAGTGGTCGACCTTGTGAGAGAGGAAACTCCAGCAGCGAAACATAGTTCCTTTTTAAAGTAATTGTTCTATCTGGAACTATGTGTTCGATACTGTGCCAGTAGAAGCGTCTGTTTTCTGAAATCTGTGGCGATGCCACTCGAAACCGTATTTGTCCGACGAAACTATGTTGTCGACCTTGTGAGAGAGGAAACTTCAGATGCGAAACATAGTTCCATTTTAAACTAATTGTTCTATCTCATACTAAGTGTTCGATACTGTGCCAGGAGACGCGTCTGTTCTCTGAAATCGGTGGCGATGCTACTCGAAACCGTATGTGTTCGACGAGACTAAGTGGTCGACCTTGTGAGAGAGGAAACTCCAGATGCGAAACTTAGTTTCATTTTAAACTAATTGTTCTATCTGAAACTAAGTGTTCGATAATGTGCCAGGAGAAGCGCCTGTTCTCTGAAATCTGTGGCGATGCCACTCGAAACCGTATGTGTTCGACGAAACTAAGTGGTCCACCTTGTGAGGGAGGATACTCCAGATGCGAAACTTAGTTCCATTTTAAACTAATTGTCCTATCTGAGAGTGTTCGATAATGAGCCTGGAGAATCGCCTGTTCTCTGAATTCTGTGGCGATGCGCTCTCGAAACCGTATGTGTTCGGCGAAACTAAGTGGTCGACCTTGTGACAGAGGATTCACCAGATGCGAAACTTAGTTCAATTTTAAACTAATTGTTCTATCCGAAACTAAGTGTTCGATACTGTGCCAGGAGAAGCGTCTGTTCTCTGAAATCGGTGGCGATGCTACTCGAAACTGTATGTGTTCGACGAAACTAAGTGGTCGAACTTGTGAGAGAGGAAACTCCAACAGCGAAACTTAGTTCCATTTTAAACTAATTGTTCTATCTGAAACTATGTGTTCGATAATGTGCCAGTAGAAACGCCGTTCTGCGAAATCTGTGGCGATACCACTCGAAACCGTATTTGTCCGACGAAACTATGTTGTCGACCTTGTGAGAGAGGAAACTTCAGATGCGAAACATAGTTCCATTTTAAACTAATTGTTCTATTTCATACTAAGTTTTCGATACTGTGCCAGGAGACGCGTCTGTTCTCTGAAATCGGTGGCGATGCTACTCGAAACCGTATGTGTTCGACGAGACTAAGTGGTCGACCTTGTGAGAGAGGAAACTCCAGATGCGAAACTTAGTTCCATTTTAAACTAATTGTTCTATCTGAAACTAAGTGTTCGATAATGTGCCAGGAGAAGCGCCTGTTCTCTGAAATCTGTGGCGATGCCACTCGAAACCGTATGTGTTCGACGAAACTAAGTGGTCCACCTTGTGAGGGAGGATACTCCAGATGCGAAACTTAGTTCCATTTTAAACTAATTGTTCTATCTGAAACTATGTGTTCGATAATGTGCCAGGAGAAACGCCGTTCTGCGAAATCTGTGGCGATACCACTCGAAACTGTATGTGTTCCACGAAACTAAGTGGTCGACCTTGTGAGAGAGGAAACTCCAGCAGCGAAACTTAGTTCCTTTTTAAAGTAATTGTTCTATCTGGAACTATGTGTTCGATACTGTGCCAGTAGAAGCGTCTGTTCTCTGAAATCTGTGGCGATGCCACTCGAAACCGTATTTGTCCGACGAAACTAAGTTGTCGACCTTGTGAGAGAGGAAACTTCAGATGCGAAACATAGTTCCATTTTAAACTAATTGTTCTATCTCATACTAAGTGTTCGATACTGTGCCAGGAGACGCGTCTGTTCTCTGAAATCGGTGGCGATGCTACTCGAAACCGTATGTGTTCGACGAGACTAAGTGGTCGACCTTGTGACAGAGGAAACTCCAGATGCGAAACTTAGTTCCATTTTAAACTAATTGTTCTATCTGAAACTAAGTGTTCGATAATGTGCCAGGAGAAACGCCGTTCTGCGAAATCTGTGGCGATACCACTCGAAACCGTATGTGTTCGACGAAACTAAGTGGTCGAACTTGTGAGAGAGGAAACTCCAGCAGCGAAACTTAGTTCCATTTTAAACTAATCGTTCTATCTGAAACTAAGTGATCGATACTGTGCCAGCGGAAGCGCCTGTTCTGTGAAATCTGTGGCGATGCTACTCGATACCGTATGTGTTCGACGAAACCAAGTGGTCGACATTGTGAGAGAGGAAACTCCAGCAGCGAAACTTAGTTCCTTTTTAAACTAATTGTTCGATACTGTGCCAGGAGAAGCGCCTGTTCTCTGAAATCTGTGGCGATGCCACTCGAAAGCGTATGTGTTCGACGAAACTAAGTGGCCGACCTTGTAAGAGAGGAAACTCCAGATGCGAAATTTAGTTCCATTTTAAACTAATTGTTCTATCTGAAACTAAGTGTTCGATAATGTGCCAGGAGAAACGCCGTTCTGCGAAATCTGTGGCGATACCACTCGAAACCGTATGTGTTCGACGAAACTAAGTGGTCGAACTTGTGAGAGAGGAAACTCCAGCAGCGAAACTTAGTTCCATTTTAAACTAATCGTTCTATCTGAAACTAAGTGATCGATACTGTGCCAGGGGAAGCGCCTGTTCTGTGAAATCTGTGGCGATGCTACTCGAAACCGTATGTGTTCGACGAAACCAAGTGGTCGACATTGTGAGAGAGGAAACTCCAGCAGCGAAACTTAGTTCCTTTTTAAACTAATTGTTCGATACTGTGCCAGGAGAAGCGCCTGTTCTCTGAAATCTGTGGCGATGCCACTCGAAACCGTATGTGTTCGACGAAACTAAGTGGCCGACCTTGTAAGAGAGGAAACTCCAGATGCGAAATTTAGTTCCATTTTAAACCAATTGTTCTATCCGAAACTAAGTTTTCGATACTGTGCCAGGAGAAGCGCCTGTTCTCTGAAATCTGTGGCGATGCCACTCGCAACCGTATGTGTTCGACGAAACTAAGTGATCGACCTTGTGAGAGAGGAAACTCCAGATGCGAAACTTAGTTCCATTTTAAACTAATTGTTCTATCTGAAACTATGTGTTCGATAATGTGCCAGGAGGAACGCCGTTCTGCGAAATCTGTGGCGATACCACTCGAAACCGTATGTGTTCGACGAAACCAAGTGGTCGACATTGTGAGAGAGGAAACTCCAGCAGCGAAACTTAGTTCCTTTTTAAACTAATTGTTCGATACTGTGCCAGGAGAAGCGCCTGTTCTCTGAAATCTGTGGCGATGCCACTCGCAACAGTATGTGTTCGACGAAACTAAGTGGTCCACCTTGTGAGGGAGGATACTCCAGATGCGAAACTTAGTTCCATTTTAAACTAATTGTCCTATCTGAGAGTGTTCGATAATGAGCCTGGAGAATCGCCTGTTCTCTGAATTCTGTGGCGATGCGCTCTCGAAACCGTATGTGTTCGGCGAAACTAAGTGGTCGACCTTGTGACAGAGGATTCACCAGATGCGAAACTTAGTTCAATTTTAAACTAATTGTTCTATCCGAAACTAAGTGTTCGATACTGTGCCAGGAGAAGCGTCTGTTCTCTGAAATCGGTGGCGATGCTACTCGAAACTGTATGTGTTCGACGAGACTAAGTGGTCGACCTTGTGAGAGAGGAAACTCCAGATGCGAAACTTAGTTCCATTTTAAACTAATTGTTCTATCTGAAACTAAGTGTTCGATAATGTGCCAGGAGAAGCGCCTGTTCTCTGAAATCTGTGGCGATGCCACTCGAAACCGTATGTGTTCGACGAAACTAAGTGGTCCACCTTGTGAGGGAGGATACTCCAGATGCGAAACTTAGTTCCATTTTAAACTAATTGTTCTATCTGAAACTATGTGTTCGATAATGTGCCAGGAGAAACGCCGTTCTGCGAAATCTGTGGCGATACCACTCGAAACTGTATGTGTTCCACGAAACTAAGTGGTCGACCTTGTGAGAGAGGAAACTCCAGCAGCGAAACTTAGTTCCTTTTTAAAGTAATTGTTCTATCTGGAACTATGTGTTCGATACTGTGCCAGTAGAAGCGTCTGTTCTCTGAAATCTGTGGCGATGCCACTCGAAACCGTATTTGTCCGACGAAACTAAGTTGTCGACCTTGTGAGAGAGGAAACTTCAGATGCGAAACATAGTTCCATTTTAAACTAATTGTTCTATCTCATACTAAGTGTTCGATACTGTGCCAGGAGACGCGTCTGTTCTCTGAAATCGGTGGCGATGCTACTCGAAACCGTATGTGTTCGACGAGACTAAGTGGTCGACCTTGTGACAGAGGAAACTCCAGATGCGAAACTTAGTTCCATTTTAAACTAATTGTTCTATCTGAAACTAAGTGTTCGATAATGTGCCAGGAGAAACGCCGTTCTGCGAAATCTGTGGCGATACCACTCGAAACCGTATGTGTTCGACGAAACTAAGTGGTCGAACTTGTGAGAGAGGAAACTCCAGCAGCGAAACTTAGTTCCATTTTAAACTAATCGTTCTATCTGAAACTAAGTGATCGATACTGTGCCAGCGGAAGCGCCTGTTCTGTGAAATCTGTGGCGATGCTACTCGATACCGTATGTGTTCGACGAAACCAAGTGGTCGACATTGTGAGAGAGGAAACTCCAGCAGCGAAACTTAGTTCCTTTTTAAACTAATTGTTCGATACTGTGCCAGGAGAAGCGCCTGTTCTCTGAAATCTGTGGCGATGCCACTCGAAAGCGTATGTGTTCGACGAAACTAAGTGGCCGACCTTGTAAGAGAGGAAACTCCAGATGCGAAATTTAGTTCCATTTTAAACTAATTGTTCTATCTGAAACTAAGTGTTTGATAATGTGCCAGGAGAAACGCCGTTCTGCGAAATCTGTGGCGATACCACTCGAAACCGTATGTGTTCGACGAAACTAAGTGGTCGAACTTGTGAGAGAGGAAACTCCAGCAGCGAAACTTAGTTCCATTTTAAACTAATCGTTCTATCTGAAACTAAGTGATCGATACTGTGCCAGGGGAAGCGCCTGTTCTGTGAAATCTGTGGCGATGCTACTCGAAACCGTATGTGTTCGACGAAACCAAGTGGTCGACATTGTGAGAGAGGAAACTCCAGCAGCGAAACTTAGTTCCTTTTTAAACTAATTGTTCGATACTGTGCCAGGAGAAGCGCCTGTTCTCTGAAATCTGTGGCGATGCCACTCGAAACCGTATGTGTTCGACGAAACTAAGTGGCCGACCTTGTAAGAGAGGAAACTCCAGATGCGAAATTTAGTTCCATTTTAAACCAATTGTTCTATCCGAAACTAAGTTTTCGATACTGTGCCAGGAGAAGCGCCTGTTCTCTGAAATCTGTGGCGATGCCACTCGCAACCGTATGTGTTCGACGAAACTAAGTGATCGACCTTGTGAGAGAGGAAACTCCAGATGCGAAACTTAGTTCCATTTTAAACTAATTGTTCTATCTGAAACTATGTGTTCGATAATGTGCCAGGAGGAACGCCGTTCTGCGAAATCTGTGGCGATACCACTCGAAACCGTATGTGTTCGACGAAACCAAGTGGTCGACATTGTGAGAGAGGAAACTCCAGCAGCGAAACTTAGTTCCTTTTTAAACTAATTGTTCGATACTGTGCCAGGAGAAGCGCCTGTTCTCTGAAATCTGTGGCGATGCCACTCGCAACAGTATGTGTTCGACGAAACTAAGTGATCGACCTTGTGAGAGAGGAAACTCCAGATGCGAAACTTAGTTCCATTTTAAACTAATTGTTCTATCTGAAACTATGTGTTCGATAATCTGCCAGGAGGAACGCCGTTCTGCGAAATCTGTGGCGATACCACTCGAAACTGTATGTGTTCCACGAAACTAAGTGGTCGACCTTGTGAGAGAGGAAACTCCAGCAGCGAAACTTAGTTCCTTTTTAAAGTAATTGTTCTATCTGGAACTATGTGTTCGATACTGTGCCAGTAGAAGCGTCTGTTCTCTGAAATCTGTGGCGATGCCACTCGAAACCGTATTTGTCCGACGAAACTAAGTTGTCGACCTTGTGAGAGAGGAAACTTCAGATGCGAAACATAGTTCCATTTTAAACTAATTGTTCTATCTCATACTAAGTGTTCGATACTGTGCCAGGAGACGCGTCTGTTCTCTGAAATCGGTGGCGATGCTACTCGAAACCGTATGTGTTCGACGAGACTAAGTGGTCGACCTTGTGAGAGAGGAAACTCCAGATGCGAAACTTAGTTCCATTTTAAACTAATTGTTCTATCTGAAACTAAGTGTTCGATAATGTGCCAGGAGAAGCGCCTGTTCTCTGAAATCTGTGGCGATGCCACTCGAAACCGTATGTGTTCGACGAAACTAAGTGGTCCACCTTGTGAGGGAGGATACTCCAGATGCGAAACTTAGTTTCATTTTAAACTAATTGTTCTATCTGAAACTATGTGTTCGATAATGTGCCAGGAGAAACGCCGTTCTGCGAAATCTGTGGCGATACCACTCGAAACCGTATTTGTCCGACGAAACTAAGTTGTCGACCTTGTGAGAGAGGAAACGTCAGATGCGAAACATAGTTCCATTTTAAACTAATTGTTCTATCTCATACTAAGTGTTCGATACTGTGCCAGGAGACGCGTCTGTTCTCTGAAATCGGTGGCGATGCTACTCGAAACCGTATGTGTTCGACGAGACTAAGTGGTCGACCTTGTGAGAGAGGAAACTCCAGATGCGAAACTTAGTTCCATTTTAAACTAATTGTTCTATCTGAAACTAAGTGTTCGATAATGTGCCAGGAGAAGCGCCTGTTCTCTGAAATCTGTGGCGATGCCACTCGAAAGCGTATGTGTTCGACGAAACTAAGTGGTCGACCTTGTGAGAGAGGAAACTCCAGATGCGAAACTTAGTTCCATTTTAAACTAATTGTTCTATCTGAAACTATGTGTTCGATAATGTGCCAGGAGAAACGACGTTCTGCGAAATCTGTGGCGATACCACTCGAAACTGTATGTGTTCCACGAAACTAAGTGGTCGACCTTGTGAGAGAGGAAACTCCAGCAGCGAAACTTTGTTCCTTTTTAAACTAATCGTTCTATCTGAAACTAAGTGATCGATAATGAGCCAGGAGAAGCGCCTGTTCTCTGAAATCTGTGGCGATGCTACTCCAAACCGTATATGTTCGACGAAACTAAGTGGTCGACCTTGTGAGAGAGGAAACTCCAGATGCAAAACTTTGTTCTTTTTTAAACTAATCGTTCTATCTGAAACTAAGTGTTCGATACTGTGCCAGGGGAAGCGCCTGTTCTCTGAAATCTGTGGCGATGCCACTCGAAACCGAATGCGTTCAAAGAAACTAAGTTGTCGACCTTGTGAGAGAGGAAACGTCAGATGCGAAACATAGTTCCATTTTAAACTAATTGTTCTATCTCATACTAAGTGTTCGATACTGTGCCAGGAGACGCGTCTGTTCTCTGAAATCGGTGGCGATGCTACTCGAAACCGTATGTGTTCGACGAGACTAAGTGGTCGACCTTGTGAGAGAGGAAACTCCAGATGCGAAACTTAGTTCCATTTTAAACTAATTGTTCTATCTGAAACTAAGTGTTCGATAATGTGCCAGGAGAAGCGCCTGTTCTCTGAAATCTGTGGCGATGCCACTCGAAAGCGTATGTGTTCGACGAAACTAAGTGGTCGACCTTGTGATAGAGGAAACTCCAGATGCGAAACTTAGTTCCATTTTAAACTAATTGTTCTATCTGAAACTATGTGTTCGATAATGTGCCAGGAGAAACGACGTTCTGCGAAATCTGTGGCGATACCACTCGAAACTGTATGTGTTCCACGAAACTAAGTGGTCGACCTTGTGAGAGAGGAAACTCCAGCAGCGAAACTTTGTTCCTTTTTAAACTAATCGTTCTATCTGAAACTAAGTGATCGATAATGAGCCAGGAGAAGTGCCTGTTCTCTGAAATCTGTGGCGATGCTACTCGAAACCGTATATGTTCGACGAAACTAAGTGGTCGACCTTGTGAGAGAGGAAACTCCAGATGCAAAACTTTGTTCTTTTTTAAACTAATCGTTCTATCTGAAACTAAGTGTTCGATACTGTGCCAGGGGAAGCGCCTGTTCTCTGAAATCTGTGGCGATGCCACTCGAAACCGAATGCGTTCAAAGAAACTAAGTCGTCGACCTTGTGAGAGAGGATTCTCCAGATGCGGAACACAGTTCCATTTTAAACTAATTGTTCTATCTGAAACTAAGTGTTCGATACTGTGCCAGGAGTAGCGCCTGTTCTCTGTGATCAGTGGCGATGCAACTCCAAACCGTATGTGTTCGACGAATCTAAATGGTCGACCTTGTGAGAGAGGATACTCCCGATGCGAAACATAGATCCATTTTAAACTAATTGTTCTATCTGTAACTAAGTGTTCGATACTGCGCCAGGAGAAGCGCCTGTTCTCTGAAATCTGTGGCGATACCACTCGAAACCGTATTTGTTCGAGGAAACTAAGTTGTCGACCTTGTGAGAGAGGAAACCCCAAATGCGAATCTTAATTCCATTTTAAAATAATTGTTCTATCTGAAACTAAGTGTTCGATAGTGTGCCAGGAAAACGCCGGTTCTCTGAAATCTGTTGCGATGCCACTCGAAACCGTATGTGTTCGATGAAACTAAGCGGCTGACCTTGTGAGAGATGATACTCCAGATGGGAAACATAGTTCCATTTTAAACTAATTGTTCGGTCTGAAATAAGTGGTCGATACTGTGCCAGGGGAAGCGCCTGCTTTCTGAAATCTGTGGCGATGCTACTCGAAACCGTATGTGTTCGACGAAACTAAGTAGTCGACCTTGTGAGAGAGGAATCTCCAGATGCGAAACTTAGTTCCATTTTAAATTAATTGTTCTATCTGAAACTATGTGTTCGATACCCTGCCAGTAGAAGCGCCTGTTCTCTGACACCTGTGGCATTGCTACTCGAAACCGTATGTGTTCGACGAAACTAAGTGGTCGACCTTGTGGGAGAGGAAACTCCAGATGCGAAAATTAGTTCCATTTTAAACTAATTGTTCGATACTGTGCCAGGAGAAGCGCCTGTTCTCTGAAATCTGTGGCGATGCCCCTCGAAACCGTATGTGTTCGACGAGACTAAGTGGTCGACCTTGTGAGAGAGGAAACTCCAGATGCGAAACTTAGTTCCATTTTAAACTAATTGTTCTATCTGAAACTATGTGTTCGATAATGTGCCAGGAGAAACGACGTTCTGCGAAATCTGTGGCGATACCACTCGAAACTGTATGTGTTCCACGAAACTAAGTGGTCGACCTTGTGAGAGAGGAAACTCCAGCAGCGAAACTTTGTTCCTTTTTAAACTAATCGTTCTATCTGAAACTAAGTGATCGATAATGAGCCAGGAGAAGCGCCTGTTCTCTGAAATCTGTGGCGATGCTACTCGAAACCGTATATGTTCGACGAAACTAAGTGGTCGACCTTGTGAGAGAGGAAACTCCAGATGCAAAACTTTGTTCTTTTTTAAACTAATCGTTCTATCTGAAACTAAGTGTTCGATACTGTGCCAGGGGAAGCGCCTGTTCTCTGAAATCTGTGGCGATGCCACTCGAAACCGAATGCGTTCAAAGAAACTAAGTCGTCGACCTTGTGAGAGAGGATTCTCCAGATGCGGAACACAGTTCCATTTTAAACTAATTGTTCTATCTGAAACTAAGTGTTCGATACTGTGCCAGGAGTAGCGCCTGTTCTCTGTGATCAGTGGCGATGTTACTCCAAACCGTATGTGTTCGACGAATCTAAATGGTCGACCTTGTGAGAGAGGATACTCCCGATGCGAAACATAGATCCATTTTAAACTAATTGTTCTATCTGTAACTAAGTGTTCGATACTGCGCCAGGAGAAGCGCCTGTTCTCTGAAATCTGTGGCGATACCACTCGAAACCGTATTTGTTCGAGGAAACTAAGTTGTCGACCTTGTGAGAGAGGAAACCCCAAATGCGAAACTTAATTCCATTTTAAAATAATTGTTCTATCTGAAACTAAGTGTTCGATAGTGTTCCAGGAAAACGCCGGTTCTCTGAAATCTGTTGCGATGCCACTCGAAACCGTATGTGTTCGATGAAACTAAGCGGCTGACCTTTTGAGAGATGATACTCCAGATGGGAAACATAGTTCCATTTTAAACTAATTGTTCGGTCTGAAATAAGTGGTCGATACTGTGCCAGGGGAAGCGCCTGCTTTCTGAAATCTGTGGCGATGCTACTCGAAACCGTATGTGTTCGACGAAACTAAGTGGTCGACCTTGTGAGGGAGGAATCTCCAGATGCGAAACTTAGTTCCATTTTAAACTAATTGTTCTATCTGAAACTATGTGTTCGACACTGTGCTAGGAGAAGCGCCTGTTCTCTGAAATGTGTAGCGATGCCACTCGAAACCGTATGTGTTCGATGAAACTAAGTGGTCCACCTTGTGAGAGAGGAAACTCCAAATGCGAAATATAGTTCCATTTTAAACTAATTGTTCTCTCTGAAAGTAAGTGTTCGATACTGTGCCAGGAGAAGCGCCTGTTCTCTGAAATCTGTGGCGATGCTACTCGAAACCAAATGTGCTCCACGAAACTAAGTGGCCGCCTTGTGAGAGAGGAAACTCCAGATGCGGAATTTAGTACCATTTTAAACTAATTGTTCTAACTGAAACTATGTGTCCGATAATGTGCCAGGAGAAGCGCCTGTTCTCTGAAATCTGTGCCGATGCTACTCGAAACCGTATGTGTTCGACGAAACAAAGTGGCCGAACTTATGAGAGAGGAAACTCCAAATGCGAAGCTTTGTTCCATTCTAAACTAATTTTTCTATCTGAAACTATGTGTTCGACACTGTGCTAGGAGAAGTGCCTGTTCTCTGAAATGTGTAGCGATGCCACTCGAAACCGTATGTGTTCGATGAAACTAAGTGGTCGACCTTGTGAGAGAGGAAAGTCCAGATGCGAAGCTTAGTTCCATTTTAAACTAATAGTTCTCTCTGATACTAAGTGTTCGATACTGTGCCAGGAGAAGCGCCTGTTCTCTGAAATCTGTGGCGATGCCACTCGAAGCCGTATGTGTTCAGCGAAATTAAGTGGTCGACCTTGTGAGAGAGGAAAGTCCAGATGCGAAGCTTAGTTCCATTTTAAACTAATAGTTCTCTCTGATACTAAGTGTTCGATACTGTGCCAGGAGAAGCGCCTGTTCTCTGAAATGTGTAGCGATGCCACTCGAAACCGTATGTGTTCGATGAAACTAAGTGGTCCACCTTGTGAGAGAGGAAACTCCAAATGCGAAATATAGTTCCATTTTAAACTAATTGTTCTCTCTGAAAGTAAGTGTTCGATACTGTGCCAGGAGGAGCGCCTGTTCTCTGAAATCTGTGCCGATGCTACTCGAAACCAAATGTGCTCCACGAAACTAAGTGGCCGCCTTGTGAGAGAGGAAACCCCAGATGCGAAATTTAGTACCATTTTAAATTAATTGTTCTAACTGAAACTATGTGTCCGGTAATGTGCCAGGAGAAGCGCCTGTTCTCTGATACTTGTGGCGATGCCACTCGAAACCGTATGTGTTCGACGAAACTAAGTGGTCGACCTTGTGAGAGAGGAAACTCCAGATGCGAAGCTTAGTTCCATTTTAAACTAATAGTTCTCTCTGATACTAAGTGTTCGATACTGTGCCAGGAGAAGCGCCTGTTCTCTGAAATCTGTGGCGATGCCACTCGAAGCCGTATGTGTTCAACGAAATTAAGTGGTCGACCTTGTGAGAGAGGAAACTCCAGGTGCGAAACGTATTTCCATTTTAAACTAATTGATCTATCTGAAACTAAGTGTTCGATACTGTGCCAGGAGAAGCGCCTGTTGTCTGTAATCTGTGGCGATGCCACTCGAAACCGTATGTGTTCGAGGAAACTAAGTGGTCGACCTTGTGGGACAGGAAACTCCAGATGCGAAACTTAGTTCCATTTTAAACTAATTGTTCTATCTGAAACTATGTGTTCGACACTGTGCTAGGAGAAGCGCCTGTTCTCTGAAATGTGTAGCGATGCCACTCGAAACCGTATGTGTTCGATGAAACTAAGTGGTCCACCTTGTGAGAGAGGAAACTCCAAATGCGAAATATAGTTCCATTTTAAACTAATTGTTCTCTCTGAAAGTAAGTTTTCGATACTGTGCCAGGAGAAGCGCCTCTTCTCTGAAATCTGTGGCGATGCAACTCGAAACCGTATGTGTTCGACGAAACTAAGTGGTGGACCTTCTGAGAGAGGAAACTCCAGATGCGAAACTTAGTTCCATTTTAAACTAATTGTTCTATCTGAAACTAAGTTTTCGATACTGTGCCAGGAGAAGCGCCTCTTCTCTGAAATCTGTGGCGATGCAACTCGAAACCGTATGTGTTCGACGAAACTAAGTGGTCGACCTTGTGAGAGAGGAAACTCCAGATGCGAAACTTAGTTCCATTTTAAACTAATTGTTCTATCTGAAACTAAGTGTTCGATACTGTGCCAGGAGAAGCGCCTGTTCTCTGAAATCTGTGGCGATGCCACTCGAAATCGTATGTGTTCGAGGAAACTAAGTGGTCGACCTTGTGGGACAGGAAACTCCAGACGCGAAACTTAGTTCCATTTTAAACTAATTGTTCTATCTGAAACTATGTGTTCGACACTGTGCTAGGAGAAGCGCCTGTTCTCTGAAATGTGTAGCGATGCCACTCGAAACCGTATGTGTTCGATGAAACTAAGTGGTCCACCTTGTGAGAGAGGAAACTCCAAATGCGAAATATAGTTCCATTTTAAACTAATTGTTCTCTCTGAAAGTAAGTGTTCGATACTGTACCAGGAGAAGCGCCTGTTCTCTGAAATCTGTGCCGATGCTACTCGAAACCAAATGTGCTCCACGAAACTAAGTGGCCGCCTTGTGAGAGAGGAAACTCCAGATGCGAAATTTAGTACCATTTTAAATTAATTGTTCTAACTGAAACTATGTGTCCGATAATGTGCCAGGAGAAGCGCCTGTTCTCTGATACTTGTGGCGATGCCACTCGAAACCGTATGTGTTCGACGAAACTAAGTGGTCGACCTTGTGAGAGAGGAAACTCCAGATGCGAAGCTTAGTTCCATTTTAAACTAATAGTTCTCTCTGATACTAAGTGTTCGATACTGTGCCAGGAGAAGCGCCTGTTCTCTGAAATCTGTGGCGATGCCACTCGAAGCCGTATGTGTTCAACGAAATTAAGTGGTCGACCTTGTGAGAGAGGAAACTCCAGGTGCGAAACGTATTTCCATTTTAAACTAATTGATCTATCTGAAACTAAGTGTTCGATACTGTGCCAGGAGAAGCGCCTGTTGTCTGAAATCTGTGGCGATGCCACTCGAAACCGTATGTGTTCGACGAATCTAAATCGTCGACCTTGTGATAGAGGAAACTCCAGATTCGAAACTTAGTTCCGTTTTAAACTAATTGTTCTATCTGAAACTAAGTGTTCGATACTGTGCCAGGAGAAGCGCCTGTTCTCTGAAATCTGTCGCGATGCTACTCGAAACCGTATGTGTTCGACGAAACTAAGTGGTGGACCTTCTGAGAGAGGAAACTCCAGATGCGAAACTTAGTTCCATTTTAAACTAATTGTTCTATCTGAAACTAAGTTTTCGATACTGTGCCAGGAGAAGCGCCTCTTCTCTGAAATCTGTGGCGATGCAACTCGAAACCGTATGTGTTCGACGAAACTAAGTGGTGGACCTTCTGAGAGAGGAAACTCCAGATGCGAAACTTAGTTCCATTTTAAACTAATTGTTCTATCTGAAACTAAGTTTTCGATACTGTGCCAGGAGAAGCGCCTCTTCTCTGAAATCTGTGGCGATGCAACTCGAAACCGTATGTGTTCGACGAAACTAAGTGGTCGACCTTGTGAGAGAGGAAACTCCAGATGCGAAACTTAGTTCCATTTTAAACTAATTGTTCTATCTGAAACTAAGTGTTCGATACTGTGCCAGGAGAAGCGCCTGTTCTCTGAAATCTGTGGCGATGCCACTCGAAATCGTATGTGTTCGAGGAAACTAAGTGGTCGACCTTGTGGGACAGGAAACTCCAGACGCGAAACTTAGTTCCATTTTAAACTAATTGTTCTATCTGAAACTATGTGTTCGACACTGTGCTAGGAGAAGCGCCTGTTCTCTGAAATGTGTAGCGATGCCACTCGAAACCGTATGTGTTCGATGAAACTAAGTGGTCCACCTTGTGAGAGAGGAAACTCCAAATGCGAAATATAGTTCCATTTTAAACTAATTGTTCTCTCTGAAAGTAAGTGTTCGATACTGTGCCAGGAGAAGCGCCTGTTCTCTGAAATCTGTGCCGATGCTACTCGAAACCAAATGTGCTCCACGAAACTAAGTGGCCGCCTTGTGAGAGAGGAAACTCCAGATGCGAAATTTAGTACCATTTTAAATTAATTGTTCTAACTGAAACTATGTGTCCGATAATGTGCCAGGAGAAGCGCCTGTTCTCTGATACTTGTGGCGATGCCACTCGAAACCGTATGTGTTCGACGAAACTAAGTGGTCGACCTTGTGAGAGAGGAAACTCCAGATGCGAAGCTTAGTTCCATTTTAAACTAATAGTTCTCTCTGATACTAAGTGTTCGATACTGTGCCAGGAGAAGCGCCTGTTCTCTGAAATCTGTGGCGATGCCACTCGAAGCCGTATGTGTTCAACGAAATTAAGTGGTCGACCTTGTGAGAGAGGAAACTCCAGGTGCGAAACGTATTTCCATTTTAAACTAATTGATCTATCTGAAACTAAGTGTTCGATACTGTGCCAGGAGAAGCGCCTGTTGTCTGAAATCTGTGGCGATGCCACTCGAAACCGTATGTGTTCGAGGAAACTAAGTGGTCGACCTTGTGAGAGAGGAAACTCCAGATGCGAAACATAGTTCCATTTTAAACTAATTGTTCTATGTGAAACTAAGTGTTCGATAATGTGCCAGGAGATGCGCCTGTTCTGCGAAATCTGTGGCGATACCACTCGAAACCGTATGTGTTCGACGAAACTAAGTGGTCGACCTTGTGAGAGAGCAAACTCCAGATGCGAAACATAGTTCCATTTTAAACTAATTGTTCTATCTGAAACTAAGTGTTCGATACTGTGCCAGGAGAAGCGCCTGTTCTCTGAAATCTGTGGCGATACCACTCGAAACCGTATGTGCTTGACGAAACTGAGTGGCCGACCTTGTGAGAGAGGAAACTCCAGACGCGAAACTTAGTTCCATTTTAAAATAATTGTTCTATCTGAAAGTGTTCGATACTCTGCCAGGCGAGGCGCCTGTTTTCTGAAATCTGTGGCGATGCCACTCGAAACCGTATGTGTGCGACGAAACTAAGTGGTCCACCTTGTGAGGGAGGATACTCCAGATGCGAAACATAGTTACACTTTAAAGAAATTGTTCTGTCTTTAATAAGTGTTCGATACTGTGCCAGGAGAAGCACCTGTTCTCTGAAATCTGTGGCGATGCCACTCGAAACGGTATGTGTTCGACGAAACTAAATAGCCGACCTTGTGAGAGAGGAAACTCCAGATGGGGAACTTAGTTCCATTTTAAACTAATTGTTCTATCTGAAAATAAGTGTTCGATACTGTGCCAGGAGAAGCGCCTGTTCTCTGAAATCTGTGGCGATACCACTCGAAACCGTATGTGTTCGACGAAACTAAGTGGCCGACCTTGTGAGAGAGGAAACTCCAGATGCGAAACATAGTTCCATTTTAAACTAATTGTTCTATCTGAAACTAAGTGTTCGATAATGTGCCAGGAGAAGCGCCTGTTCTGCGAAATCTGTGGCGATACCACTCGAAACCGTATGTGTTCGACGAAACTAAGTGGTCGACCTTGTGAGAGAGCAAACTCCAGATGCGAAACTCAGTTCCATTTTAAACTAATTCTTCTATCTGAAAATAAGTGTTCGATACTGTGCCAGGAGAAGCGCCTGTTCTCTGAAATCTGTGGCGATGCCACTCGAAACCGTATGTGCTTGACGAAACTAAGTGGCCGACCTTGTGAGAGAGGAAACTCCAGACGCGAAACTTAGTTCCATTTTAAAATAATTGTTCTATCTGAAAGTGTTCGATAATGTGCCAGCAGAAGCGCCTGTTCTCGGAAATCAGTGGCGATGCCACTCGAAACCGTATGTGTTCGACGAATCTAATTGGTCGACCTTGTGAGAGAGGAAACTCCAGATGCGAAACTTAGTTCCATTTTAAACTAATTGTTCCATCTGAAACTAAGTGTTCGATACTCTGCCAGGAGAAGCGCCTGTTCTCTGAAATCTGTGGCGATGCCACTCGAAACCGTATGTGTTCGACGAAACTAAGTGGCCGACCTTGTGAGAGAGGAAACTCCAGATGCGAAACATAGTTCCATTTTAAACTAATTGTTCTATCTGAAAGTGTTCGATACTCTGCCAGGCGAGGCGCCTGTTTTCTGAAATCTGTGGCGATGCCACTCGAAACCGTATGTGTGCGACGAAACTAAGTGGTCCACCTTGTGAGGGAGGATACTCCAGATGCGAAACATAGTTACACTTTAAAGAAATTGTTCTGTCTTTAATAAGTGTTCGATACTGTGCCAGGAGAAGCACCTGTTCTCTGAAATCTGTGGCGATGCCACTCGAAACCGTATGTGTTCGACGAAACTAAATAGCCGACCTTGTGAGAGAGGAAACTCCAGATGGGGAACTTAGTTCCATTTTAAACTAATTGTTCTATCTGAAAATAAGTGTTCGATACTGTGCCAGGAGAAGCGCCTGTTCTCTGAAATCTGTGGCGATACCACTCGAAACCGTATGTGTTCGACGAAACTAAGTGGCCGACCTTGTGAGAGAGGAAACTCCAGATGCGAAACATAGTTCCATTTTAAACTAATTGTTCTATCTGAAACTAAGTGTTCGATAATGTGCCAGGAGAAGCGCCTGTTCTGCGAAATCTGTGGCGATACCACTCGAAACCGTATGTGTTCGACGAAACTAAGTGGTCGACTTTGTGAGAGAGGAAACTCCAGAAGCGAAATTTAGTTCCACTTTAAACTAATTGTTCTATCCGAAACTAAGTGTTCGATACTGTACCAGGAGAAGCGCCTGTTCTCTGAAATCAGTGGCGATGCTACTCGAAACCGTATGTGTTCGACGAATCTAAATGGTCGACCTTGTGAGAGAGGAAACTCCAGATGCGGAACTTAGTTCCACTTTAAACTAATTGTTCTATCTGAAAATGTTCGATACTGTGCCAGGCGAAGCGCCTGTTCTCTGAAATCAGTGGCGATGCTACTCGAAACCGTATGTGTTCGACGAATCTAAATTGTCGACCTTGTGAGAGAGCAAACTCCAGATGCGAAACTCAGTTCCATTTTAAACTAATTGTTCTATCTGAAAATAAGTGTTCGATACTGTGCCAGGAGAAGCGCCTGTTCTCTGAAATCTGTGGCGATGCCACTCGAAACCGTATGTGCTTGACGAAACTAAGTGGCCGACCTTGTGAGAGAGGAAACTCCAGACGCGAAACTTAGTTCCATTTTAAAATAATTGTTCTATCTGAAAGTGTTCGATAATGTGCCAGGAGAAGCGCCTGTTCTGCGAAATCTGTGGCGATACCACTCCAAACCGTAGGTGTACGACGAAACTAAGTGGTCGACCTTGTGAGGGAGGATACACCAGATGCGAAACATAGTTTCATTTAAAACTAATTGTTCTATCTGGAACTAAGTGTTCGATAATGTGCCAGGAGAAGGGCCTGTTCTCTGAAATCTGTGGCGATGCTACTCGAAACCGTATGTGTTCGAGGAAACTAAGTGGTCGACCTTGTGGGAGAGGAAACTCCAGATGCGAAACTTAGTTCCATTTTAAGCAAATTGTTCTATCTGAAACTAAGTGTTCGATACTGTGCCAGGAGAAGCGCTTGTTCTCTGAAATCTGTGGCGATGCTACTCGAAACCGTATCTGTTCGACGAAACTAAGTGGTCGTACTTGTGAGAGAGGAAACTCCAAATGCGAAAAATAGGTCCATTGTAAACTAATTGTTCTATCTGAAACTAAGTGTTCGATAATGTGCCAGGAGGTTCGCCTGTTCTCTGAAATCTGTGGCGATGCTACTCGAAACCGTATGTGTTCGAGGAAACTAAGTGGTCGACCTTCTGAGAGAGGAAACTCCGGATGCGAAACATAGTTCCATTTTAAACTAATTGTTCTATCTGAAACTAAGTGTTCGATACTGTGCCAGGAGAAGCGCATGTTCTCTGAAATCTGTGGCGATGCCACTCGAAACCTTATGTCTTCGACGATACTAAGTGGCCGACCTTGTGAGAGAGGAACCTCCAGATGCGAAGCCTAGTTCCATTTTAAAGTAATTGTTCTATCTGATACTAAGGGTTCGATACTGTGACAGGAGAAGCGCCAGTTCTCTGAAACCTGTGGCGATGCCACTCGAAACCGTATGTGTTTAACAAAACTAAGTGGTCGACCTTGTGAGGGAGGAAACTCCAAAAGCGAAACATAGTTCCATTTTAAACTAAGTGTTCTATCTGTAACTAAGTGTTCGATACTGTGCCAGGAGAAGCGCCTGTTCTCTGAAATCTGTGGCGATGCTACTCGAAACCGTATGTGTTCGACGAAACTAAGTGGTCGACCTTGTGAGGGAGGAAACTCCAAATGCGAAACATATTTCCATTTTAAACCAAATGTTCCATCTGAAACTAAGTGTTCGATAATCTGCCAGTAGAAGCCCCTGTTCTCTCAAACCTGTGGCGTTGCTACTTTAACCATATGTGGTCGACGAAACTAAGTGGTCGACCTTGTGAGAGAGTAAACTCCAGATGCGAAACTTAGTTCCATTTTAAACCAAATGTTCTATCTGTAACTAAGTGTTCGATACTGTGCCAGGAGAAGCGCCTGTTCTTTGAAATCTGTGGCGATGCTACTCGAAACCGTATGTGTTCGAAGAAACTAAGTGGTCGACCTTGTGGGAGAGGAAACTCCAGATGCGAAAAATAGGTTCATTTTAAACTAATTGTTCTATCTGAAACTAAGTGTTCGATAATGTGCCAGGAGGTTCGCCTGTTCTCTGAAATCTGTGGCGATGCTACTCGAAACCGTATGTGTTCGAGGAAACTAAGTGGTCGACCTTCTGAGAGAGGAAACTCCAGATGCGAAACTTAGTTCCATTTTAAGCAAATTGTTCTATCTGAAACTAAGTGTTCGATACTGTGCCAGGAGAAGCGCTTGTTCGCTGAAATCTGTGGCGATGCCACTCGAAACCTTATGTCTTCGACGATACTAAGTGGCCGACCTTGTGAGAGAATAACCTCCAGATGCGAAGCCTAGTTCCATTTTAAAGTAATTGTTCTATCTGAAACTATGTGTTTGATACTGTGCCAGGAGAAGCGCCTGTTCTCTGAAATCTGTGGCGATGCCACTCGAAACCTTATGTCTTCGACGATACTAAGTGACCGACCTTGTGAGAGAGGAACCTCCAGATGCGAAACATAGTTCCATTTTAAACTAATTGTTCTATCTGAAACTAAGTGTTCGATACTGTGCCAGGAGAAGCGCATGTTCTCTGAAATCTGTGGCGATGCCACTCGAAACCTTATGTCTTCGACGATACTAAGTGGCCGACCTTGTGAGAGAGGAACCTCCAGATGCGAAGCCTAGTTCCATTTTAAAGTAATTGTTCTATCTGATACTAAGGGTTCGATACTGTGACAGGAGAAGCGCCAGTTCTCTGAAACCTGTGGCGATGCCACTCGAAACCGTATGTGTTTAACAAAACTAAGTGGTCGACCTTGTGAGGGAGGAAACTCCAAAAGCGAAACATATTTCCATTTTAAACCAAATGTTCCATCTGAAACTAAGTGTTCGATAATCTGCCAGTAGAAGCCCCTGTTCTCTCAAACCTGTGGCGTTGCTACTTTAACCATATGTGGTCGACGAAACTAAGTGGTCGACCTTGTGAGAGAGTAAACTCCAGATGCGAAACTTAGTTCCATTTTAAACCAAATGTTCTATCTGTAACTAAGTGTTCGATACTGTGCCAGGAGAAGCGCCTGTTCTTTGAAATCTGTGGCGATGCTACTCGAAACCGTATGTGTTCGAGGAAACTAAGTGGTCGACCTTGTGGGAGAGGAAACTCCAGATGCGAAAAATAGGTTCATTTTAAACTAATTGTTCTATCTGAAACTAAGTGTTCGATAATGTGCCAGGAGGTTCGCCTGTTCTCTGAAATCTGTGGCGATGCTACTCGAAACCGTATGTGTTCGAGGAAACTAAGTGGTCGACCTTCTGAGAGAGGAAACTCCAGATGCGAAACTTAGTTCCATTTTAAGCAAATTGTTCTATCTGAAACTAAGTGTTCGATACTGTGCCAGGAGAAGCGCTTGTTCGCTGAAATCTGTGGCGATGCCACTCGAAACCTTATGTCTTCGACGATACTAAGCGGTCGACCTTGTGAGAGAGGAAACTCCAGATGCGAAACTTAGTTCCATTTTTAATTAATTGTTCTATCTGAAACTAAGTGTTCGATACTGTGCCAGGAGAAGCGCCTGTTCTGTGAAACCTGTGGCGATAACACTCGAAACGGTATGTGTTCGACGAAACTGAGTGGTCGACCTTGTGAGAGAGGACACTCCAGATGCGAAACATAGATCCATTTTAAACTAATTGTTCTATCTGAAACTAAGTGTTCGATACTGTGCCAGGAGAAACTCCCGTTCTGCGAAATCTGTGGCGATACTAATCGAAACCGTATGTGTTCGACGAATCTAAGTGGTCGACCTTGTGAGAGAGGATACTCCAGATGCGAAACTTAGTTCCATTTTAAACTAATTGTTCTATCTGAAACGAAGTGTTCGATACTGTGCCAGGAGAAGCGCCTGTTCTGTGAAACCTGTGGCGATAACACTCGAAACGGTATGTGTTCGACGAAACTGAGTGGTCGACCTTGTGAGAGAGGAAACTCCAGATGCGAAACTTAGTACCATTTTAAACTAATTGTTCTATCTGAAACTGAGTGTTCGATACCGTGCCAGGAGAAGCGCCTGTTCTCTGAAATCTGTGGCGATGCCACTCGAAACCGTATGTGCTCAACGAAATTAAGTGGTCGACTTTTGAGAGAGCAAACTCCAGATGCGAAACTTAGTTCCATTTTAAACTAATTGTTCTATCTGAAACTAAGTGTTCGATAACGTGCCAGGCGAAGCGCCTGTTCTCTGAAATCTGTGACGATGCAACTCGAAACCGTATGTGTTTGACGAAACTAAGTGGTCCACATTGTGAGAGAGGATACTACAGATGCGAAACATAGTTCCATTTTAAACTAATTGTTCTATCTGAAACTATGTGTTCGATAATGTGCCAGGAGAAGCGCCTGTTCTCTGAAATCTGTGGCGATGCCACTCGAAACCGTATGTGTTTGACGAAACTAAGTGGTCCACATTGTGAGAGAGGAAACTCCAAATGCGAAACATAGTTCCATTTTAAACTAATTGTTCTCTTTGAAACTAAGTGTTCGATACTGTGCCAGGAGAAGCGCCTGTTCTCTGAAATCTGTGGCGATACTACTCTAAACCGTATGTGTTCGACGAAACTAAGTGGTCGACCTTCTGAGAGAAGAAACACCAGATGCGAAACATAGGTCCATTTTAAACTAATTTTTCTATCTGAAGCTAAGTGTTCGATACTGTGCCAGGATTAGCGCCTGTTCTCTGAAATCTGTGGCGATGCTACTCGAAACCGTATGTGTTCGTCGAAACTAAGTGGTCGACCTTCTGAGAGAGGAAACTAAAGATGCGAAACTTAGTTCCATTTTAAACTAATTGTTCTATCTGAAACTAAGTGTTCGATACTGTACCAGGAGAAGCGCCTGTTCTCTGAAATGTGTGGCGATGCCACTCGAAACCGTAATTGTTCGACGAAACTAAGTGGTTGATCTTCTGAGAGAGGAAACTCCAGATGCGAAGCTTAGTTCCATTTTAAACTAATTGTTCTATCTGAAACTAAGTGTTCGATAACGTGCCAGGCGAAGCGCCTGTTCTCTGAAATCTGTGACGATGCAACTCGAAACCGTATGTGTTTGACGAAACTATGTGGTCCACATTGTGAGAGAGGATACTCCAGATGCGAAACATAGTTCCATTTTAAACTAATTGTTCTATCCGAAACTATGTGTTCGATAATGTGCCAGGAGAAGTGCCTGTTCTCTGAAATCTGTGGCGATGCTACTCGAAACCGTACGTGTTCGACGAAACTAAGTGGTCGCCCTTGTGAGAGAGGAATCTCCAGATGCGAAATTTAGTACAATTTTAAACTAATTGTTCTATCTGTAACTAAGTGTTCGATACTGCGCCAGGAGAAGCGCCTGTTCTCTGAAATCTGTGGCGATGCCACTCGAAACCGTACGTGTTCGACGAAACTAAGTGGTTGAACTTGTGAGGGAGGATACTCCAGATGCGAAACACATTTACATTTTCAGCTAATTGTTCTATCTGAAACCAAGTGCTCGATACTGTGCCAGGAGAAGCGTCTGTTCTCTGAAATCGGTGGCGATGCTACTCGAAACCGTATGTGTTCGAGAAAACTAAGTGGTCGACCTTCTGAGAGAGGAAACTCCAGATGCGAAACTTAGTTCCATTTTAAGCAAATTGTTCTATCTGAAGCTAAGTGTTCGATACTGTGCCAGGAGAAGTGCCTGTTCTCTGAAATGTGTGGCGATGCCACTCGAAACCGTATGTGTTCAACGAAATTAAGTGGTCGACCTTGTGAGAGACGAAACTCCAGATGCGGAACTTAGTTCCATTTTAGAGTAATTGTACTATTTGAAAGTGTTCGATACTGTGCCAGGAGAAGCGCCTGTTCTCTGAAATCAGTGGCGATGCTACTCGAACCCGTATGTGTTCGACGATACTAAGTGGCCGACCTTGTGAAAGAGGAAACTCCAGATGCGAAACTTATTTCCATTTTAAACTAATTGTTCTATCTGAAAGTGTTCGATACTGTGCCAGGAGAAGCGCCTGTTCACTGAAATCTGTGGCGATGCTACTCGAAACCGTATGTGTTCGACGAAACTAAGTGGTCCACCTTGTGAGAGAGGAAACACCAGGTGCGAAGCTTTGCTCCATTTTAAACTAATTGTTCTATCTGATACTAAGTGTTCGATACTGTGCCAGGAGAAACGCCTGTTCTCTGAAATCTGTGGCGATGCCACTCGAAACCGTGTGTGTTCGACGAAACTAAGTGGCCGACCTTGTGGGGGAGGAAACTTCAGATGCGAAACTTAGTTCCATTTTAAACCAAATGTTCCATCTGAAACTAAGTGTTCGATACTGTGCCTGGAGAAGCGCCTGTTCTCTGAAATATGTCGCGATGCCACTCGAAACCGTATGTGTTCGATGAATCTAAATGGTCGACCTTGTGAGAGAGGAAACTCCAGATGCGAAACTTAGTTCCATTTTAAACTAATTGTTCCAACTGAAACTAAGTGTTCGATAATGTGCCAGGAGAAAGGCGCCTGTTCTCTGAAATCTGTGGCGATGCCACTCGAAACCGTATGTGTTCAACGATATTAAGTGGTCGACCTTTTGAGAGAGCAAACTCCAGATGCGAAACTTAGTTCCATTTTAAACTAATAGTTCTATCTGATACTAAGTGTTCGATACTGTGCCAGGAGAAGCGCCTGTTCTCTGAAATCTGTGGCGATGCCACTCGGAACCGTATGTGTTCGACGAAATTAAGTGGTCGACCTTGTGAGAGAGGAAACTCCAGATGCGAAGCTTAGTTCCATTTTAAACTAATAGTTCTATCTGAAACTAAGTGTTCGATATTGTGCCAGGAGAAGCGCCTGTTCTCTGAAATCTGTGGCGATGCTACTCGAAACCGAATGTTTTCCACGAAAGTAAGTGGCCGACCTTGTGAGAGAGGAAACTCCAGATGCGAAACTTAGTTCCATTTTAAACTAATTGTTCTATCTGCAAGTATGTGTTCGATACTGTGCCAGGAGAAGCGCCTGTTCTCTGAAATGTGTGGTGATGCCACTCGAAACCGTATGTGTTCAACGAAATTAAGAGGTCGACCTTTTGAGAGAGCAAACTCCAGATGCGAAACTTAGTTCCATTTTAAACTAATTTTTCTATCTGAAAATAAGTGTTCGATACTGTGCCAGGAGAAGCGCCTGTTCTCTGAGACCTGTGGCGTTGCTACTCGAAGCCGAATGTGTTCGACGAAAGTAAGTGGCCGACCTTGTGAGAGAGGAAACTCCAGATGCGAAACTTAGTTCCATTTTAAACAAATTGTTCTGTCTGAAAGTGTTCGATACTGTGCCAGGAGAATTGCCTGTTCTCTGAAATCTGTGGCGATGCCACTCGAAACCGTATGTGTTCGACGAATCTAAATGGTCACCTTGTGAGAGAGGAATCTCCAGATGCGAATCTTAGTTCCATTTTAAACTAATTGTTCTATCTGAAACTAAGTGTTCGATACTGTGCCAGATGAAGCGCCTGTTCTCTGAAATCAGTGGCGATGCCACTCGAAACCGTATGCGTTCGGCGAAACTAAGTGGTCGACCTTGTGAGAGAAGAAACTCCAGATGCGAATTTAAGTTCCATTTTAAACTAATTGTTCCATCTGAAATTAAGTGTTCGATACTGTGCCAGGAGAAGCGGCTGTTCTCTGAAATCTGTGGCGATGCAACTCGAAACCGAATGTGTTCCACGAAACTAAGTGGCCGCCTTGTGAGAGAGGAAACTCCAGATGCGAAACTTAGTACCATTTTAAACTAATTGTTCTATCTGAAACTAAGTGTTCGGTACTGTGCCAGGAGAAGCGCCTGTTCTCTGAAATCTGTGGCGATGCCACTCGAAACCGTATGTGTCGACGAAACTAAGTGGTCGACCTTGTGAGACAGGAAACTCAAGATGCGAAGCTTAGTTCCATTTTAACCTAATTGTTCTATCTGAAACTAAGTGTTCGATAGTGTACAAGGAGAAACGCCTGTTCTCTGAAATGTGTGGCGATACCACTCGAAACCGTATGTGTTCGAAGAAACTGAGTGGTCGACCTTGTGAGAGAGGAAACTCTAGAGGCGAAACTTAGTTCCATTTTAAACTAATTGTTCTATCTGAAACTAAGTGTTCGGTACTGTGCCAGGAGAAGCGCCTGTTCCCTGAACTGTGTGGCGCTGCCGCTCGAAACCGTATGTGTTCGACGAAACTAAGTGGCTGAACTTGTGAGAGAGGATACTCCAGATGCGAAACTTAGTTCCATTTTAACCTAATTGTTCTATCTCAGACTAAGTGTTCGATAGTGTACCAGGAGAAACGCCTGTTCTCTGAAATGTGTGGCGATACCACTCGAAACCGTATGTGTTCGAAGAAAGTAAGTGGTCGACTTTGCGAGAGAGGAAACTCTAGATGCGAAACTTAGTTCCATTTTAAACTAATTGTTCTATCTGAAACTCAGAGTTCGGTACTGTGCCAGGAGAAGCGAATGTTCTCTGAAATCTGTGGCGATGCCACTCGAAACCGTATGTGTCGACGAAACTAAGTGGTCGACCTTGTGAGAGAGGAAACTCCAGATGCGAAGCTTAGTTCCATTTTAACCTAATTGTTCTTTCTGAAACTAAGTGTTCGATAGTGTACCAGGAGAAACGCCTGTTCTCTGAAATGTGTGGCGATACCACTCGAAACCGTATGTGTTCGAAGAAACTGAGTGGTCGACCTTGTGAGAGAGGAAACTCTAGATGCGAAACTTAGTTCCATTTTAAACTAATTGTTCTCTCTGAAACTAAGTGTTCGATACTGTGCCAGGAGAAGCGCCTGTTCCCTGAACTGTGTGGCGATGCCGCTCGAAACCGTATGTGTTCGACAAAAATAAGTGGTCGACCTTGTGGAAGACGAAACTCCAGATCCGAAACATAGTTCCAGTTTAAACAAATTGTTCTATCTGAAACTAAGTGTTCGATGCTGTGCCAGGAGAAGCGCATGTACTCTGAAATCTGTGGCGATGCTACTCGAAACCGTATGTGTTCGACGAATCTAAATGGTCGACCTTGTGAGAGAGGAAACTCCAGATGCGAATCTTAGTTCCATTTTTAACTAATTGTTCTATCTGAAACTAAGTGTTCGATACTGTGCCAGGAGCAGCGTCTGTTCTTGTGAAATCTGTGGCGATGCTACTCGAAACCGTATGTGTGCCACGAAACTAAGTGGCCGACCTTGTGAGAGAGGAAGCTTCAGATGCGAAACTTAGTTCCATTCTAAACTAATTGTTCCATCTGAAATTAAGTGTTCGATACTGTGCCAGGAGAAGCGCCTGTTCTCTGAAATCTGTCGCGCTGCTACTCGAAACCGTATGTGTTCCACGAAACTAAGAGGCCGACCTTGTGAGAGAGGAAACTTCAGATGCGAAACTTAGTTCCATTTTAAACTAATTGTTCCATCTGAAATTAAGTGTTCGATACTCTGCCAGGAGAAGCGCCTGCTCTCTGAAATCTGTGGCGATGCCACTCGAAACCGTATGTGTTCGACGAATCTAAATGGTCACCTTGTGAGAGAGGAATCTCCAGATGCGAATCTTAGTTCCATTTTAAACTAATTGCTCTATCTGAAACTAAGTGTTCGATACTGTGCCAGATGAAGCGCCTGTTCTCTGAAATCTGTGGCGATGCCACTCGAAACCGTATGCGTTCGGCGAAACTAAGTGGTCGACCTTGTGAGAGAAGAAACTCCAGATGCGAATCTTAGTTCCATTTTAAACTAATTGTTCCATCTGCAACTATGTGTTCGATACTGTGCCAGGAGAAGCGCCTGTTCTCTGAAATCTGTGGCGATGCTACTCGAAACCGAATGTTTTCCACGAAAGTAAGTGGCCGACCTTGTGAGAGAGGAAACTCCAGATGCGAAACTTAGTTCCATTTTAAACTAATTGTTCTATCTGCAAGTATGTGTTCGATACTGTGCCAGGAGAAGCGCCTGTTCTCTGAAATGTGTGGTGATGCCACACGAAACCGTATGTGTTCAACGAAATTAAGAGGTCGACCTTTTGAGAGAGCAAACTCCAGATGCGAAACTTAGTTCCATTTTAAACTAATTTTTCTATCTGAAAATAAGTGTTCGATACTGTGCCAGGAGAAGCGCCTGTTCTCTGAAATCTGTGGCGATGCCACTCGAAACCGTATGTGGTCGACGAAACTAAGTCGTCGACCTAGTGAGAGAGGAATCTCCAGATGCGAAACATAGTTCCATTTTAAACTAATGGTGCTACCTGAAACTAAGTGTTCGATAGTGTGCCCGGAGAAACGCCTGTTCACTGAAATCTGTGGCGATGCTACTCGAAACCGTATGTGTTCGACGAAACTAAGTGGTCCACCTTGTGGGAGAGGAAACTCCAGATGCGAAGCTTTGGTCCATTTTAAACTAATTGTTCTATCTGAGACCAAGTTTTCGATATTGTGCCAGGAGAAGCGCCTGTTATCTGAAATCTGTGGCGATACCACTCGAAACCGCATGTGTTCGACGAAACTGAGTGGTCGACCTTGTGAGAGAGGAAACTCCAGTAGCAAAACTTAGTTCCATTTAAAACTAATTGTTCTATCTGAAAATAAGTTTTCGCTACTGTGCCAGGAGAAGCGCCTCTTCTCTGAGATCATTGGCGATGATACTCGAAACCGTATGTGTTCGACGAAACTAAGTGTTCGAACTTGTGAGAGAGGAAACTCCAGATGCGAAACTTAGTTCCATTTTAAACTAATTGTTCTATCTGAAACTAAGTGTTCGATACTGTGCCAGGAGAAACGCCTGTTCTCTGAAATCTGTGGCGATGCCGCTCGAAACCGTATGTGTTCGACGAAGCTAAGTTGTTGACCTTGTGAGAGAGGATACTCCAGATGCGAAACATAGTTCCATTTTAAACTAATTGTTCTATCTGCTACTAAGTATTCGATACTGTGCCAGGAGTAGCGCCTGTTCTCTGAGATCATTGGCGATGCTACTCGAAACCGTATGTGTTCGACGAAACTAAGTGGTCGACCTTGTGAGAGAGGAAACTCCAGATGCGAAACTTAGTTCCATTTTAAACTAATTGTTCTATCTGAAACTAAGTGTTCGATACTGTGCCAGGAGAAACGCCTGTTCTCTGAAATCTGTGGCGATGCCGCTCGAAACCGTATGTGTTCGACGAAGCTAATCGGTTGACCTTGTGAGAGAGGATACTCCAGATGCGAAACATAGTTCCATTTTAAACTAATTGTTCTATCTGATACTAAGTATTCGATACTGTGCCAGGAGAAGCGCCTGTTCTCTGATATCTGTGGCGATGCCACTCGAAACCGTATGTGTTCCACGAAACAAAGTGGCCGCCTTGAGAGAGAGGAAAATCCAGATGCGAAACATAGTTCCGTTTTAAACTAATTGTTCTATCTGCAACTAAGCGTTCGATACTGTGTCAGGAGAAGCGCCTGTTCTCTGAAATCTGTGGCGATGCTACTCTAAACCGTATGTGCTCGACGAAACTAAGTGGTCCACCATGAGGGAGAGGAAACTCCAGATGCGAAACTTAGTTCCATTTTAAACTAAGTGTTCTATCTGAAACTAAGTGTTTGATAATGTCCCAGGAGAAGCGCCTGTTCTCTGAAACCGGTGGCGATGCCACTCGAAACCGTATGTGTTCGACGAAACTAAGTCGTCGACCTAGTGAGAGAGGAATCTCCAGATGCGAAACATAGTTCCATTTTAAACTAATGGTTCTACCTGAAACTAAGTGTTCGATAGTGTGCCCGGAGAAACGCCTGTTCACTGAAATCTGTGGCGATGCTACTCGAAACCGTATGTGTTCGACGAAACTAAGTGGTCCACCTTGTGGGAGAGGAAACTCCAGATGCGAAGCTTTGGTCCATTTTAAACTAATTGTTCTATCTGAGACCAAGTTTTCGATATTGTGCCAGGAGAAGCGCCTGTTATCTCAAATCTGTGGCGATACCACTCGAAACCGCATGTGTTCGACGAAACTGAGTGGTCGACCTTGTGAGAGAGGAAACTCCAGATGCGAAACTTAGTTCCATTTAAAACTAATTGTTCTGTCTGAAATAAGTGTTCGATACTGTGCCAGGAGAAGCGCCTGTTCTCTGAAATCTGTGGCGATGCTACTCTAAACCGTATGTGCTCGACGAAACTAAGTGGTCCACCATGAGGGAGAGGAAACTCCAGATGCGAAACTTAGTTCCATTTTAAACTAAGTGTTCTATCTGAAACTAAGTGTTTGATAATGTCCCAGGAGAAGCGCCTGTTCTCTGAAATCTGTGGCGATGCTACTCGAAACCGTATGTGTTCGACGAAACTAAGTGGTCCACCTTGTGAGAGAGGAAACTCCAGATGCGAAATATAGTTCCATTTTAAACTAATTGTTCTGTCTGAAATAAGTGTTCGATACTGTGCCAGGAGAAGCGCCTGTTCTCTGAAATCCCTGGCGATGATACTCCAAACCGTATGTGTTCGACGAATCTAAATGGTCGACCTTGTGAGAGAGGAAACTCCAGATGCGAAACTTAGTTCCATTTTAAACTAATTGTTCTAACCGAAACTCTGTGTCCGATACTGTGCCAGGAGAAGCGCCTGTTCTCTTAAATCTGTGGCGATGCAAATCGAAAGCGTATGTGTTCGACGAAACTAAGTGGTTGACCTTGTGAGAGAGGATACTCCAGATGCGAAACATAGTTCCATTTTAAACTAATTGTTCTGTCTGAAACTAAGTGTTCGATAAAGTGCCAGGAGAAGCGCCTGTTCTCTGAACTGTGTGGCGATGACGCTCGAAACCGTATGTGTTCGACGAAACTAAGTGGTCGACCTTCTGAGAGAGGAAACTCCAGATGCGAAACATATTTCTATTTTAAACTAATTGTTCTATCTGAAACTAAGTGTTCGAAACTGTGCCAGGAGAAGCGCCAGTTCTCTGAAATATGTGGCGATGCCACTCGAAACCGTATGTGTTCGACGAATCTAAGTGGTCGACCTTGTGAGAGAGGAAACTCCAGATGCGAAACTTAGTTCCATTTTAAACTAATTGTTCTATCTGAAACTAAGTGTTCGATACTGTGCCAGGAGAAAAGCCTGTTCTCTGAAATCTGTGGCGATGCCGCTCGAAACCGTATGTGTTCGACGAAGCTAAGTGTTTGACCTTGTGAGAGAGGATACTCCAGATGCGAAACGTAGTTCCATTTTAAACTAATTGTTCTATCTGATACTAAGTATTCGATACTGTGCCAGGAGAAGCGCCTGTTCTCTGATATCTGTGGCGATGCCACTCGAAACCGTATGTGTTCGACGAAACTAAGTGGTCGACCTTGTGAGACAGGATACTCCAGATGCGAAACATAGTTCCATTTTAAACTAATTGTTCTGTCTGAAATAAGTGTTCGATACTGTGCCAGGCGAAGCGCCTGTTCTCTGAAATCTGTGGCGATGCCCCTCGAAACCGTATGTGTTCGACGAAATTAAGTGGTCGTCTTGTGAGGGAAGAAACTCCAGATGCGAAATTTAGTACAATTTTAAACTAATTTTTCTATCTGAAACTATGTGTCTGATAGTCTGCCAGGAGAAGCGCCTGTTCTCTGAAATCGGTGGCGATGCCACTCGAAACCGAATGTGTTCGACGAAACTAAGTGGTCGACCGTGTGAGAGAGGAAATTCCAGATGCGAAACTTAGTTCCATTTTAAACTAATTGTTCTATCTGATAGTAAGTGTTCGATACTGTGCCAGGAGAAGCGCCTGTTCTCTTAAATCTGTGGCGATGCAAATCGAAAGCGTATGTGTTCGACGAAACTAAGTCGTCGACGTCGTGAGAGAGGAATCTCCAGATGCGAAACATAGTTCCATTTTAAACTAATTGTTCTATCTGAAACTAGGTGTTCGATAATGTGCCAGTAGAAGCGTCTGTTCTCTGAAATCTGTGGCGATGCCACTCGAAACCGTATGTGTTCGACGAAACTAAGTCGTCGACGTCGTGAGAGAGGAATCTCCAGATGCGAAACATAGTTCCATTTTAAACTAATGGTTCTACCTGAAACTAAGTGTTCGATACTGTGCCAGGAGAAGCGCCTGTTCTCTGAAATCTGTGGCGATGATACTCTAAACCGTATGCGTTGGACGAAACTAAGTGGCCGACCTTGTGGGAGAGGAAACTCCAGATGCGAACCTTAGTTCCATTTTAAACTAATTTTTCTAACCGAAACTCTGTGTTCGATACTGTGCCAGGAGAAGCGCCTGTT
Organism: Nysson spinosus; assembly: GCA_910591585.2. Taxonomy (NCBI): domain Eukaryota; kingdom Metazoa; phylum Arthropoda; class Insecta; order Hymenoptera; family Crabronidae; genus Nysson; species Nysson spinosus. Next base: position 1,442,998 of record CAJUYC020000091.1, on the reverse strand, counting down.
CTCTGAAATCTGTGGCGATGCTACTCGAAACCGTATGTGTTCGACGAAACAAAGTGGTCCACCTTGTGAGAGAGGAAACTCCAGATGCAAAATATAGTTCCATTTTAAACTAATTGTTCTGTCTGAAATAAGTGTTCGATACTGTGCCAGGAGAAGCGCCTGTTCTCTGAAATCCCTGGCGATGATACTCCAAACCGTATGTGTTCGACGAATCTAAATGGTCGACCTTGTGAGAGAGGAAACTCCAGATGGGAAACTTAGTTCCATTTTAAACTAATTGTTCTAACCGAAACTCTGTGTCCGATACTGTGCCAGGAGAAGCGCCTGTTCTCTTAAATCTGTGGCGATGCAAATCGAAAGCGTATGTGTACGACGAAACTAAGTGGTTGACCTTGTGAGAGAGGATACTCCAGATGCGAAACATAGTTCCATTTTAAACTAATTGTTCTATCTGAAACTAGGTGTTCGATACTGTGCCAGTAGAAGCGTCTGTTCTCTGAAATCTGTGGCGATGCCACTCGAAACCGTATGTGTTCGACGAATCTAAGTCGTCGACGTCGTGAGAGAGGAATCTCCAGATGCGAAACATAGTTCCATTTTAAACTAATGGTTCTACCTGAAACTAAGTGTTCGATACTGTGCCAGGAGAAGCGCCTGTTCTCTGAAAGCAGTGGCGATGCTACTCGAAACCGTATGTGTTCGACGAAACTAAGTGGTCCACCTTGTGAGAGAGGAAACTCCAGATGCGAAACATAGTTTGATTTTAAACTAATTGTTCTGTCTGAAATCAGTTTTCGATAATGTGCCAGGAGAAGCGCCTGTTCTCTGAAATCCCTGGCGATGATACTCCAAACCGTATGTGTTCGACGAAACTAAGTGGTCCACCTTGTGGGAGAGGAAATTCCAGATGCGAAGCTTTGGTCCATTTTAAACTAATTGTTCTATCTGAGACTAAGTTTTCGATATTGTGCAAGGAGAAGCGCCTGTTATCTGAAATCTGTGGCGATGCCACTCGAAACCGAATGTGTTCGACGAAACTAAGTGGTCGACCGTGTGAGAGAGGAAATTCCAGATGCGAAACTTAGTTCCATTTTAAACTAATTGTTCTATCTGATAGTAAGTGTTCGATACTGTGCCAGGAGAAGCGCCTGTTCTCTTAAATCTGTGGCGATGCAAATCGAAAGCGTATGTGTTCGACGAAACTAAGTCGTCGACGTCGTGAGAGAGGAATCTCCAGATGCGAAACATAGTTCCATTTTAAACTAATTGTTCTATCTGAAACTAGGTGTTCGATACTGTGCCAGTAGAAGCGTCTGTTCTCTGAAATCTGTGGCGATGCCACTCGAAACCGTATGTGTTCGACGAATCTAAGTCGTCGACGTCGTGAGAGAGGAATCTCCAGATGCGAAACATAGTTCCATTTTAAACTAATGGTTCTACCTGAAACTAAGTGTTCGATACTGTGCCAGGAGAAGCGCCTGTTCTCTGAAATCAGTGGCGATGCTACTCGAAACCGTATGTGTTCGACGAAACTAAGTGGTCCACCTTGTGAGAGAGGAAACTCCAGATGCGAAACATAGTTTGATTTTAAACTAATTGTTCTGTCTGAAATCAGTTTTCGATAATGTGCCAGGAGAAGCGCCTGTTCTCTGAAATCCCTGGCGATGATACTCCAAACCGTATGTGTTCGACGAAACTAAGTGGTCCACCTTGTGGGAGAGGAAACTCCAGATGCGAACTTTAGTTCCATTTTAAACTAATTGTTCTATCTGATACTAAGTGTTCGATACTGTGCCAGGAGAAGCGCCTGTTCTCTGAAATCTCTGGCGATGCTACTCGAAACCGTATGTGTTCGACGAAACTAAGTGGTCCACCTTGTGAGAGAGGAATCTCCAGATGCGAAACATAGTTCCATTTTAAACTAATGGTTCTACCTGAAACTAAGTGTTCGATACTGTGCCAGGAGAAGCGCCTGTTCTCTGAAATCTGTGGCGATGCTACTCTAAACCGTATGTGTTCGACGAAACTAAGTGGCCGACCTTGTGGGAGAGGAAACTCCAGATGCGAACTTTAGTTCCATTTTAAACTAATTGTTCTATCTGATACTAAGTGTTCGATACTGTGCCAGGAGAAGCGCCTGTTCTCTGAAATCTCTGGCGATGCTACTCGAAACCGTATGTGTTCGACGAAACTAAGTGGTCCACCTTGTGAGAGAGGAAACTCCAGATGCGAAACTTAGTTCCATTTTAAACTAATTGTTCTAACCGAAACTCTGTGTCCGATACTGTGCCAGGAGAAGCGCCTGTTCTCTGAGATCATTGGCGATGCTACTCGAAACCGTATGTGTTCGACGAATCTAAGTGGTCGACATTGTGAGAGAGGAAACTCCAGATGCGAAACTTAGTTCCATTTGAAACTAATTGTTCTATCTGAAACTAAGTGTTCGATACTGTGCCAGGAGAAACGCCTGTTCTCTGAAATCTGTGGCGATGCCGCTCGAAACCGTATGTGTTCGACGAAGTTAAGTGGTTGACCTTGTGAGAGAGGATACTCCAGATGCGAAACATAGTTCCATTTTAAACTAATTGTTCTATCTGATACTAAGTATTCGATACTGTGCCAGGAGAAGCGCCTGTTCTCTGATATCTGTTGCGATGCCACTCGAAACCGTATGTGTTCGACGAAACTAAGTGGTCGTCCTTGTGAGAGAGGATACTCCAGATGCGAAACATAGTTCCATTTTAAACTAATTGTTCTGTCTGAAATAAGTGTTCGATACTGTGCCAGGCGAAGCGCCTGTTCTCTGAAATCTGTGGCGATGCCCCTCGAAACCGTATGTGTTCGACGAAATTAAGTGGTCGTCTTGTGAGGGAAGAAACTCCAGATGCGAAATTTAGTACAATTTTAAATTAATTGTTCTATCTGAAACTAAGTGTTAGATACTGTGCCAGGAGAAGCGCCCGTTCTCTGGAATCTGTGGCGATGCTACTCGAAACCGTATGTGTTCGACGAAACAAAGTGGTCGAACTTGTGAGAGGGGAAACTCCAAATTGCGAAATTTAGTTCCATTTTAAACTAATAATCCTATCTGAAACTAAGTGTTCGATACTGTGCCAGGAGAAGCGCATGTTCTCTGAAATCGGTGGCGATGCCACTCGAAACCGAATGTGTTCGACGAAACTAAGTGGTCGACCGTGTGAGAGAGGAAATTCCAGATGCGAAACTTAGTTCCATTTTAAACTAATTGTTCTATCTGATAGTAAGTGTTCGATACTGTGCCAGGAGAAGCGCCTGTACTCTGAAATCTGTGGCGATGCTACTCGAAACCGTATGTTTTCGACGAAACTAAGTGGTCGACATTGTGAGATAGGAAACTCCTGACGCGAAAATTTGTGCCATTTTAAACTAATTGTTCTATCTGAAACTAAGTGTTCGATACAGTGCCAGCAGAAGCGCCTGTTCTCTGAAATCTGTGGCGATGCCAATCGAAACCGTATGTTTCGACGAAACTAAGTGGTCGACCTTCTGACAGAGGAAACTCCGGATGCGAAACTTAGTTCCATTTTAAATTAATTGTTCTATCTGAAACTAAGTGTTCGATACTGTGCCAGGAGAAGCCCCCGTTCTGTGAAACCTGTGGCGATACCACTCGAAACGGTATGAGTTCGACGAAACTGAGTGGTCGACATTGTGAGATAGGAAACTCCAGACGCGAAAATTAGTGCCATTTTAAACTAATTGTTCTATCTGAAACTAAGTGTTCGATACAGTGCCAGCAGAAGCGCCTGTTCTCTGAAATCTGTGGCGATGCCACTCGAAACCGTATGTGTTCGACGAAACTAAGTGGCCGACCTTGTGTGAGAGGGAACGTCAGATGCGAAACTTAGTTCCATTTTAAATTAATTGTTCTATCTGAAACTAAGTGTTAGATACTGTGCCAGGAGAAGCGCCCGTTCTCTGGAATCTGTGGCGATGCTACTCGAAACCGTATGTGTTCGACGAAACAAAGTGGTCGAACTTGTGAGAGGGGAAACTCCAAATTGCGAAATTTAGTTCCATTTTAAACTAATAATCCTATCTGAAACTAAGTGTTCGATACTGTGCCAGGAGAAGCGCATGTCCTCTGAAATCTGTCGCGATGCTACTCGAAACCGTATGTGTTCGACGAAACTAAGTGGCCGACCTTGTGAGAGAGGAAACTTCAGATGCGAAACTCAGTTCCATTTTAAATTAATTGTTCTATCTGAAACTAAGTGTTCGATACTGCGCCAGGAGATGCGCCTGTTCCCTGAAATCAGTCGCGATGCTACTCCAAACCGTATGTCTTCGACGAAACTGAGTGGTCGACCTTGTGAGAAGGAAACTCCAGACGCGAAACTTAGTGCCATTTTAAACTAATTGTTCTCTCTGAAACTAAGTGTTCGATACTGTGCCAGCAGAAGCGCCTGTTCTCTGAAATCTGTGGCGATGCCACTCGAAACCGTATACGTTCGGCGAAACAAAGTGGTCGACCTTGTGAGACAGGAAACTCCAGATGCGAAACATAGTTCAATTTTAAACTAATTGTTCTATCTGAAACTAAGTGTTCGATACTGTGCCAGGAGAAGCGCCTGTTCTCTGAAATCTGTGGCTATGCTACTCGAAACCGAATGTTTTCCACGAAACTAAGTGGCCGCCTTGTGAGGGAGGAAACTCCAGATGCGAAATTTAGTACCATATTAAAATTAGTCCGATACTGTGCCAGGAGAAACTCCCGTTCCGTTTCTCACTACATCAAATTCTATAAGACTTGATTCGCCTTTTGGTGTCCTCGCGCTGATGTCCATGATAACGACTGTGCCGTGTCGATTCTATATCCATTAGGCGATATGCGTCAATACTGGTCGGAGGCGCAGATCTTTGAATATTTCTAACACGTGAATTCCATCTGAACCCATGACGTCTGACTACATCCGTTGTGGGCCTCCCAATGTAGTCCGACCGAATCCGCTCCGCCTTGTAACTGAGGGATCTCCTTACCCTTTGCCTGAGTTTCACATCGACCCGCAAAACAGATAGCCACTTTCGGGAAACAAGCGCTGCGCTCAGTAAAGATGCAGAATCCAATTGCCGCAGAATCAACTGCGATATTTCCAGAGGTAACTCATGGACGAAGTCCACATTTGCCGAGTGTGGCGTCCCGATTGCATGTAGCAAGAAACTGAAGGACTCCATGCTAACACGACTGATGCACGTGTGCATTTGATCCCCGTGTGCGTATCTGCACGTATTATATGGGTGGCAAATACCTTGCGGTCCATGTTCCGGATGATTAGGTTCACCAATGAGCGACAACTCTCTGACTACTTTTTAAGAAATCAGCCCCAAAATCTGAATTCCATGAATCAGAAGGGTTTGCTTCAATTTTGCATACACCGGATCATGATGCACGGTGCGGAATGTGACGATTCCACCACCCACTGTTTGAAAACAGTCACATGCCTTCTACGGGTCCACTGGGGCTCAACTAGGTTCTCCTACATTGGTGTTTTTATGCATTTCGTTGGAACGTAAATTATGAAGTTTCACACCGCCCACGACCGAAATATTGTTTTAGGCATCAGGGCGTAGAATACTTTTTTGGACAGCCGATAGTGCTACTTAACGGGTCTTTGACTCAGTCATTCTTATACTATATGTTCACCCTACATTCTCTACGCTTCTCCTGGCACAGTATCGAACCCTTGGTTTCAGATAGAACGATTATTTTTAAATGGAACTAAGTTTCGCTTCTGGAGTTTCCTCTCTCACAAGGTCGACCACTTAGTTTCGACGAACACATACCGTTTCGAGTAGCAGCGCCACAGATTTCAGAGAACAGGCGCTCCTCCTGGCACAGTATCGAACACTTAGTTTCAGATAGAACAATTAGTTTAAAATCGAACTATGTTTCGCATCTGGAGTTTCCTCTGTTACCATGTCGACCACTTAGTCTCGTCAAACACATACGGTTTCGAGTGGCATCAATACAGATTTCAAAGAACAAGCGCTTCTCGTGGCACAGTATCGAACCCTCAGTTTCAGATAGAAAAATAAGTATAAAATGGAACTAAATTTCGCATCTGGAGTTTCCTCTCTCACAAGGTTGACCACTTAGCTTCGCCGAACACATACGGTTTCGAGTAGCATCGCGACAGATTTCCGAGAACAGGCTCGTCTCCTGGCACAGTATCGAACACTTAGTTTCAGACAGAACTATTAGTTTAAAATGGAACAAAATTTCGCATCTGGAGTTTGCTCTCTCACAAAGTCGGCCACTTAGTATCGTCAAACACATAGGGTTTCTAGTGGCATCGCCACAGGTTTCAGATAACTGGCGCTTCTCCTGGCACAGTATCGAACACTTAATTTCAGATAGAACAATTATTTTAATATGGAATTAAGTTTCGCATTTGGAGTTTCCTCTCTCACATGGTCGACCACTTAGTTTCGGCGAACACATACGGTTTCGAGTGGCACCGCCACACATTTCAGAGAAAAGGCGCTTCTCCTGGCACAGTATCGAACACTTAGTTGCAGATAGAACAATTAATTTGAAATGGAACTAAGTTTCGCATCTGAAGTTTCCTCTCTCACAAGGTCGGCCACTTATTTGCGTCGAACTCATACGGTTTCGAGTGGCAACGCCACAGATTTCAGAGAACAGGCGCTTCTCCTGGCACAGTATCAGACACATAGTTTCAGATAGAACAATTAGTCTAAAATTGTACTAAATTTCGCATCTGGAGTTTCCTCTCTTACAAGGTCGACCACTTAGTTTCGTGGAACACATACGGTTTCGAGTGGCATCGCCACAGATTTCAGAGAACAGGCGCTTCTCCTGGCACAGTATCGAATACTTAGTTTCAGATAGAACATTTAGTTTAAAATGGAAATATGTTTCACATCTGGAGTCTCCTCTCTCACAAGGTCGGCCACTTTGTTTCTTCGAACACATACGGTTTCGAGTAGCATCGCCACAGATTTCAGAGAACAGGCGCTTCTCCTGGCACAGTATCGAACACTAAGTTTCAGATGGAACACTTAGTTTTAAATGGAACTAAGTTTCGCTTCTCGAGTTTCCTCTCTCACAAGGTCGACCATTTAGATTCGTCGAACACATACGGTTTCGAGTAGCATCGCCACAGATTTCAGAGAACAGGCGCTTCTCCTGGCACAGTATCGAACACTTTCAGATAGAACAATTAGTTTAAAATGAAACTAAGTTTCGCAACTGGGGTCTCCTCTCTCACAAGGTCGGCCACTTTGTTTCTTCGAACACATACGGTTTCGAGTAGCATCGCCACAGATTTCAGAGAACAGGTGCTTCTTCTGGCATAGTATCGAACACTTAGTTTCAGATAGAACAATTAGATTAAAATGGAACTAAGTTTCGCATCTGGAGTCTCCTCTCTCACAAGGTCAACCACTTAGTTTCGTCGAACACATATGGTTTCGCGTGGCATCGCCACAGATTTCAGAGAACAGGCGCTTCTCCTGGCACAGTATCGAACACGTAGTTTCAGATAGAACAATTAGTTTAAAATGGAACTATGTTTCGCATCTGGAGTTTCCTCTCTCACAACGTCGACCATTTAGATTCGTCGAACACATACGGTTTCGAGTAGCATTGCCACAGATTTCAGAGAACAGTCGCTTCTCCTGGCACAGTATCGTACACTTAGTTTCAGATAGAATAATTAGTATAAAATGGAACTATGTTTCGCATTTGGAGTTTCCTCTCTCACACGGTCTACCCCTTACTTTCGTCGAACACATTTGGCTTCGAGTAGCAAAGCCACAGGTTTCAGAGAACAGGCGCTTCTACTGGCAGAGTATCGAATACTTAGTTTCAGATAGAACATTTAGTTTAAAATGGAAATATGTTTCGCATCTGGAGTTTCCTCTCTCACAAGGTCGGCCACTTTGTTTCTTCGAACACATATGGTTTCGCGTGGCATCGCCACAGATTTCAGAGAACAGGCGCTTCTCCTGGCACAGTATCGAACACGTAGTTTCAGATAGAACAATTAGTTTAAAATGGAACTAAGTTTCGCATCTGGAGTCTCCTCTCTCACAAGGTCAACCACTTAGTTTCGTCGAACACATATGGTTTCGCGTGGCATCGCCACAGATTTCAGAGAACAGGCGCTTCTCCTGGCACAGTATCGAACACGTAGTTTCAGATAGAACAATTAGTTTAAAATGGAACTATGTTTCGCATCTGGAGTTTCCTCTCTCACAACGTCGACCATTTAGATTCGTCGAACACATACGGTTTCGAGTAGCATTGCCACAGGTTTCAGAGAACAGTCGCTTCTCCTGGCACAGTATCGTACACTTAGTTTCAGATAGAATAATTAGTATAAAATGGAACTATGTTTCGCATTTGGAGTTTCCTCTCTCACACGGTCTACCCCTTACTTTCGTCGAACACATTCGGCTTCGAGTAGCAAAGCCACAGGTTTCAGAGAACAGGCGCTTCTACTGGCAGAGTATCGAATACTTAGTTTCAGATAGAACATTTAGTTTAAAATGGAAATATGTTTCGCATCTGGAGTTTCCTCTCTCACAAGGTCGGCCACTTTGTTTCTTCGAACACATACGGTTTCGAGTAGCATCGCCACAGATTTCAGAGAACAGGCGCTTCTCCTGGCACAGTATCGAACACTAAGTTTCAGATGGAACACTTAGTTTTAAATGGAACTAAGTTTCGCTTCTGGAGTTTCCTCTCTCACAAGGTCGACCATTTAGATTCGTCGAACACATACGGTTTCGAGTAGCATCGCCACAGATTTCAGAGAACAGGCACTTCTCCTGGCACAGTATCGAACATTTCGCAGCTGGAGTTTCCTCTCTCAGAAGGTCGACCACTTAGTTACGTCGAACACATACGGTTTCGAGTGGCATCGCCACAGATTTCAGAGAACAGGCGCTTCTCCTGGCACAGTATCGAACACTTAGTATCAGATAGAACAATTAGTTTAAAATGGAACTATGTTTCGCATCTGGAGTATCCACTCCCACAAGGTGGACCACTTAGTTTCGTCGAACACATACGGTTTCGAGTGGCATCGCCACAGATATCAGAGAACAGGCGCTTCTCCCGGTACAGTATCGAACACTTAGTTTCAGATAGAACAATTAGTTTAAAATGGAACTATGTTTCGCATCTGGAGTTTCCTCTCTCACAAGGCCGGCCACTTAGTTTCGTCGAACACATACAGTTTCGAGTGGCACCGCCACAGATTTCAGAGAAAAGGCGCTTCTCCTGGCACAGTGTCGAACACTTAGTTTCAGATAGAATAATTAGTTTAAAATGGAACTAAGTTTCGCATCTGGAGTTTCCTCTCTCACAAGGTCGACCACTTAGTTTCCTCGAACACATACGGTTTCGAGTGGCATCGCCACAGATTTCAGAGAACAGGCGCTTCTCCTGGCACAGTATCGAACACTCAGGTTCAGATAGAACAATTAGTTTAAAATGGAACTATGTTTCGCATCTGGAGTTTCCTTTCGCACAAGGTCGACCACTTAGTTTCCTCGAACACATACGGTTTCGAGTGGCATCGCCACAGATTTCAGAGAACAGGCGCTTCTCCTGGCACAGTATCGAACACTCAGGTTCAGATAGAACAATTAGTTTAAAATGGAACTATGTTTCGCATCTGGAGTTTCCTTTCGCACAAGGTCGACGACTTAATTTCGTCGAACACATACGGTTTCGAGTGGCATCGCCAGAGATTTCAGAGAACAGGCGCTTCTCCTGGAACAGTATCGAACACTTTCAGATAGAACAATTAGTTTAAAATGGAACTAAGTTTCGCATCTGGAGTTTCCTCTCTCACAAGGTCGACCACTTAGTTTCCTCGAACACATACGGTTTCGAGTGGCATCGCCACAGATTTCAGAGAAGAGGCGCTTCTCCTGGCACAGTATCGAACACTCAGGTTCAGATAGAACAATTAGTTTAAAATGGAACTATGTTTCGCATCTGGAGTTTCCTCTCTCACATGGTCGACCACTTAGATTCGTCGAACACATACGGTTTCGAGTGGCATAGCCACAGATTTCAGAAAACAGCCGCTTCTCCTGGCACAGTATCGAACACTTAGTTTCAGAGAGAACAATTAGTTTAAAATGGAACTATGTTTCGCATCTGGAGTTTCCTCTCTCACAAGGTCGGCCACTTTGTTTCTTCGAACACATACGGTTTCGAGTAGCATCGCCACAGATTTCAGAGAACAGGCGCTTCTCCTGGCACAGTATCGAACACTAAGTTTCAGATGGAACACTTAGTTTTAAATGGAACTAAGTTTCGCTTCTGGAGTTTCCTCTCTCACAAGGTCGACCATTTAGATTCGTCGAACACATACGGTTTCGAGTAGCATCGCCACAGATTTCAGAGAACAGGCACTTCTCCTGGCACAGTATCGAACATTTTCAGATAGAACAATTAGTTTAAAATGAAACTAAGTTTCGCAACTGGAGTCTCCTCTCTCACAAGGTCGGCCACTTTGTTTCTTCGAACACATACGGTTTCGAGTAGCATAGCCACAGATTTCAGAGAACAGGCGCTTCTCCTGGCACAGTATCGAACACTTTCAGATAGAACAATTAGTTTAAAATGAAACTAAGTTTCGCATCTGGAATTTCCTCTCTCACAAAGTCGACCACTTAGTTTGGTCGAACACATACGGTTTCGAGTAGCATCGCCACAGTTCTCAGAGAGCAGGCGCTTCTCCTGGCACAGTATCGTAAACTTAGTTTCAGCTAGAACAATAAGAATAAAATGGAACTAAGTTTCGCATCAGGAGTTTCCTCTCTCACAAGGTCGACCATTTAGATTCGTCGAACACATACGGTTTCGAGTAGCATCGCCACAGATTTCAGAGAACAGGCGCTTCTCCTGGCACAGTATCGAACACTAAGTTTCAGATGGAACACTTAGTTTTAAATGGAACTAAGTTTCGCTTCTGGAGTTTCCTCTCTCAGAAGGTCGACCACTTAGTTTCGTCGAACACATACGGTTTCGAGTAGCATCGCCAAAGATTTCAGATAACAGACGCTTCTACAGGCACAGTATCGAACACTTAGTATCAGATAGAACAATTACTTAAAAATGGAACTAAGCTTCGCTGCTGCAGTTTCCTCTCTCACAAGGTCGACCACTTAGTTTCGTCGAACACATACAGTTTCGAGTGGTATCGCCACAGATTTCGCAGAACAGCGTTTCGCCTGGCACATTATCGAACACATAGTTTCAGATAGAACAATTAGTTTAAAATGGAACTAAGTTTCGCATCTGGAGGTTCCTCTCTGTAAAAGTCGACCACTTAGTTTCGTCGAACACATACCGTTTCGAGTGCGCATCGCGACAGATTTCAGAGAACAGGCGCTTCTCCTGGCACAGCATCGAACACATAGTTTCAGATAGAACAGTTAGTTTAAAATGGTACTATGTTTCGCATCTGGAGTTTCCTCTTTCACAAGGTCGACCACTTAGTTTCCTCGAACACATACGGTTTCGAGTGGCATCGCCACAGATTTCAGAGAAGAGGCGCTTCTCCTGGCACAGTATCGAACACTCAGGTTCAGATAGAACAATTAGTTTAAAATGGAACTATGTTTCGCATCTGGAGTTTCCTCTCTCACATGGTCGACCACTTAGTTTCGTCGAACACATACGGTTTCGAGTGGCTTCGCCACAGATTTCAGAAAACAGCCGCTTCTCCTGGCACAGTATCGAACACTTAGTTTCAGAGAGAACAATTAGTTTAAAATGGAACTATGTTTCGCATTTGGAGTTTCTTCTCTCCCAAGGTGGACCACTTACTTTCGTCAATCACTTACGGTTTCCAGTGGCATCGCCACAGATTTCAAAGAACAGGCGCTTCTCCTGGCACAGTATCGAACATTTAGTTTCAGATAGAACAATTAGCTTAAAATGGAACTAAGTTTCGCATCTGGAGTTTCCTCTCTCACAAGCTCGACCACTTAATTTCGTCGAACACATACTGTTTCGAGTGGCATCGCCACAGATTTCAGAGAACAGGCGCTTCTCCTGGCACAGCATCGAACACATAGTTGCAGATAGAACAATTAGATTAAAATGGAACTAAGTTTCGCATCTGGAGTTTCCTCTCTCACAAGGTCGACCACTTAGTTTCGATGAACACATACGGTTTCGAGCGGCATCGCCACAGATTTCAGAGAACAGGCGCTTCTCCTGGCACAGTATCGAACACTTAGTTTCAGATAGAACCATTAGTTTAAATTGGAACTAACTTTCGCATCTGGAGTTTGTTCTCTCACAAGGTTGACCACTTAATTTCGTTGAACACATACGGTTTCGAGTGGCATCGCCACATATTTCAGAGAACAGGCGCTTCTCCTGGCACAGTATCGAACACTTAGTTTCAGATAGAACAATTAGTTTAAAATGGAACTAAGTTTCGCAGCTGGAGTTTCCTCTCTCAGAAGGTCGACCACTTAGTTACGTCGAACACATACGGTTTCGAGTGGCATCGCCACAGATTTCAGAGAACAGGCGCTTCTCCTGGCACAGTATCGAACACTTAGTATCAGATAGAACAATTAGTTTAAAATGGAACTATGTTTCGCATCTGGAGTATCCACTCCCACAAGGTGGACCACTTAGTTTCGTCGAACACATACGGTTTCGAGTGGCATCGCCACAGATATCAGAGAACAGGCGCTTCTCCCGGTACAGTATCGAACACTTAGTTTCAGATAGAACAATTAGTTTAAAATGGAACTATGTTTCGCATCTGGAGTTTCCTCTCTCACAAGGCCGGCCACTTAGTTTCGTCGAACACATACAGTTTCGAGTGGCACCGCCACAGATTTCAGAGAAAAGGCGCTTCTCCTGGCACAGTGTCGAACACTTAGTTTCAGATAGAATAATTAGTTTAAAATGGAACTAAGTTTCGCATCTGGAGTTTCCTCTCTCACAAGGTCGACCACTTAGTTTCCTCGAACACATACGGTTTCGAGTGGCATCGCCACAGATTTCAGAGAACAGGCGCTTCTCCTGGCACAGTATCGAACACTCAGGTTCAGATAGAACAATTAGTTTAAAATGGAACTATGTTTCGCATCTGGAGTTTCCTTTCGCACAAGGTCGACCACTTAGTTTCCTCGAACACATACGGTTTCGAGTGGCATCGCCACAGATTTCAGAGAACAGGCGCTTCTCCTGGCACAGTATCGAACACTCAGGTTCAGATAGAACAATTAGTTTAAAATGGAACTATGTTTCGCATCTGGAGTTTCCTTTCGCACAAGGTCGACGACTTAATTTCGTCGAACACATACGGTTTCGAGTGGCATCGCCAGAGATTTCAGAGAACAGGCGCTTCTCCTGGAACAGTATCGAACACTTTCAGATAGAACAATTAGTTTAAAATGGAACTAAGTTTCGCATCTGGAGTTTCCTCTCTCACAAGGTCGACCACTTAGTTTCCTCGAACACATACGGTTTCGAGTGGCATCGCCACAGATTTCAGAGAAGAGGCGCTTCTCCTGGCACAGTATCGAACACTCAGGTTCAGATAGAACAATTAGTTTAAAATGGAACTATGTTTCGCATCTGGAGTTTCCTCTCTCACATGGTCGACCACTTAGATTCGTCGAACACATACGGTTTCGAGTGGCATAGCCACAGATTTCAGAAAACAGCCGCTTCTCCTGGCACAGTATCGAACACTTAGTTTCAGAGAGAACAATTAGTTTAAAATGGAACTATGTTTCGCATTTGGAGTTTCTTCTCTCCCAAGGTGGACCACTTACTTTCGTCAATCACATACGGTTTCCAGTGGCATCGCCACAGATTTCAAAGAACAGGCGCTTCTCCTGGCACAGTATCGAACATTTAGTTTCAGATAGAACAATTAGCTTAAAATGGAACTAAGTTTCGCATCTGGAGTTTCCTCTCTCACAAGCTCGACCACTTAATTTCGTCGAACACATACGGTTTCGAGTGGCATCGCCACAGATTTCAGAGAACAGGCGCTTCTCCTGGCACAGCATCGAACACATAGTTGCAGATAGAACAATTAGCTTAAAATGGAACTAAGTTTCGCATCTGGAGTTTCCTCTCTCACAAGGTCGACCACTTAGTTTCGATGAACACATACGGTTTCGAGCGGCATCGCCACAGATTTCAGAGAACAGGCGCTTCTCCTGGCACAGTATCGAACACTTAGTTTCAGATAGAACCATTAGTTTAAATTGGAACTAACTTTCGCATCTGGAGTTTGTTCTCTCACAAGGTTGACCACTTAATTTCGTTGAACACATACGGTTTCGAGTGGCATCGCCACATATTTCAGAGAACAGGCGCTTCTCCTGGCACAGTATCGGACACTTAGTTTCAGATAGAACAATTAGTTTAAAATGGAACTAAGTTTCGCAGCTGGAGTTTCCTCTCTCAGAAGGTCGACCACTTAGTTACGTCGAACACATACGGTTTCGAGTGGCATCGCCACAGATTTCAGAGAACAGGCGCTTCTCCTGGCACAGTATCGAACACTTAGTTTCAGGTAGAACAATTAGTCTAAAATGGAACTAAGTTTCGCATCTGGAGTTTCCTCTCTCACAAGGTCGACCACTTAGTTTCGTCGAACACATAGGGTTTCGAGTAGCATCGCCACAGATTTCAGAGAACAGGCGTTTCTCCTGGCACAATATCGAACACTTAGTATCAGATAGAACAATTAGTTTAAAATGGAACTATGTTTCGCATCTGGAGTATCCACTCCCACAAGGTGGACCACTTAGTTTCGTCGAACACATACGGTTTCGAGTGGCATCGCCACAGATATCAGAGAACAGGAACTTCTCCCGGCACAGTATCGAACACTTAGTTTCAGACAGAACAATTAGTTTAAAATGGAACTATGTTTCGCACTTGGAGTTTCCTCTCTCACAAGTTCGACAACTTAGTTTCGTCAAACACATACAGTTTCGAGTGGTACCGCCACAGATTTCAGAGAAAAGGCGCTTCTCCTGGCACAGTATCGAACACTTAGTATCAGATAGAACAATTACTTAAAAATGGAACTAAGCTTCGCATCTGGAGCTTCCTCTCTCACAAGGTGGACCACTTAGTTTCGTCGAACACATACGGTTTCGAGTAGCATCGCCACTGATTTCAGAGAACAGGCGCTTCTCCTGGCACAGTATCGAACACTTAGTTCCAGATAGAATAATTAGTTTAAAATGGAACTAATTTTCGCATCTGGAGATTCCTCTCTCACAAGGTCGGCCACTTTGTTTCGTCGAACACATACCGTTTCGAGTGGTATCGCCACAGGTTTCACAAAACGGGCGCTTCTCCTGGCACAGTATCGAACACTTAGTTTCAGATAGAACAATTAGTTTAAAATGGAAATAATTTTGCATCTGGAGTTTCCTCTCTCACAAGGTCGACCACCTAGTTTCGTCGAACATATACGGTTTCGAGTAGCATCGCCACAGATTTCAGAGAACAGGCGCTTCTCCTGGCACAGTAATGAATACTTAGTTTCAGATAGTACAATTAGTGTAAAATGGAACTAAGTTTTGCATCTGGAGCTTCCTCTCCCACAAGTTCGACCACTTAGTTTCGTCGAACACATACGGTTTCGAGTAGCGTCGCCACAGATTTCAGAGAACAGGCGCTTCTCCTGGCACAGTATCGAACACTTAGTTTCAGAGAGGACAATTAGTTTAAAATGGAAATATGTTTCGCATTTGGAGTTTCCTCTCTCACAAGGTCGACGACTTAATTTCGTCGAACACATACGGTTTCGAGTGGCATCGCCAGAGATTTCAGAGAACAGGCGCTTCTCCTGGAACAGTATCGAACACTTTCAGATAGAACAATTAGTTTAAAATGGAACTAAGTTTCGCATCTGGAGTTTCCTCTCTCACAAGGTCGACCACTTAGTTTCCTCGAACACATACGGTTTCGAGTGGCATCGCCACAGATTTCAGAGAAGAGGCGCTTCTCCTGGCACAGTATCGAACACTCAGGTTCAGATAGAACAATTAGTTTAAAATGGAACTATGTTTCGCATCTGGAGTTTCCTCTCTCACATGGTCGACCATTTAGTTTCGTCGAACACATACGGTTTCGAGTGGCATCGCCACAGATTTCAGAAAACAGCCGCTTCTCCTGCAACAGTATCGAACACTTAGTTTCAGAGAGAACAATTAGTTTAAAATGGAACTATGTTTCGCATTTGGAGTTTCTTCTCTCCCAAGGTGGACCACTTACTTTCGTCAATCACATACGGTTTCCAGTGGCATCGCCACAGATTTCAAAGAACAGGCGCTTCTCCTGGCACAGTATCGAACATTTAGTTTCAGATAGAACAATTAGCTTAAAATGGAACTAAGTTTCGCATCTGGAGTTTCCTCTCTCACAAGCTCGACCACTTAATTTCGTCGAACACATACGGTTTCGAGTGGCATCGCCACAGATTTCAGAGAACAGGCGCTTCTCCTGGCACAGCATCGAACACATAGTTGCAGATAGAACAATTAGCTTAAAATGGAACTAAGTTTCGCATCTGGAGTTTCCTCTCTCACAAGGTCGACCACTTAGTTTCGATGAACACATACGGTTTCGAGCGGCATCGCCACAGATTTCAGAGAACAGGCGCTTCTCCTGGCACAGTATCGAACACTTAGTTTCAGATAGAACCATTAGTTTAAATTGGAACTAACTTTCGCATCTGGAGTTTGTTCTCTCACAAGGTTGACCACTTAGTTTCGTCGAACACATACGGTTTCGAGTGGCATCGCCACAGATTTCAGAGAAGAGGCGCTTCTCCTGGCACAGTATCGAACACTCAGGTTCAGATAGAACAATTAGTTTAAAATGGAACTATGTTTCGCATCTGGAGTTTCCTCTCTCACATGGTCGACCATTTAGTTTCGTCGAACACATACGGTTTCGAGTGGCATCGCCACAGATTTCAGAAAACAGCCGCTTCTCCTGGCACAGTATCGAACACTTAGTTTCAGAGAGAACAATTAGTTTAAAATGGAACTATGTTTCGCATTTGGAGTTTCTTCTCTCCCAAGGTGGACCACTTACTTTCGTCAATCACATACGGTTTCCAGTGGCATCGCCACAGATTTCAAAGAACAGGCGCTTCTCCTGGCACAGTATCGAACATTTAG
Source organism: Nysson spinosus (assembly GCA_910591585.2). Classification (NCBI taxonomy): domain Eukaryota; kingdom Metazoa; phylum Arthropoda; class Insecta; order Hymenoptera; family Crabronidae; genus Nysson; species Nysson spinosus. Next base: position 1,425,787 of record CAJUYC020000091.1, on the reverse strand, counting down.
TTTCAGATAGAACAATTAGCTTAAAATGGAACTAAGTTTCGCATCTGTAGTTTCCTCTCTCACAAGCTCGACCACTTAATTTCGTCGAACACATACGGTTTCGAGTGGCATCGCCACAGATTTCAGAGAACAGGCGCTTCTCCTGGCACAGCATCGAACACATAGTTGCAGATAGAACAATTAGCTTAAAATGGAACTAAGTTTCGCATCTGGAGTTTCCTCTCTCACAAGGTCGACCACTTAGTTTCCTCGAACACATACGGTTTCGAGTGGCATCGCCACAGATTTCAGAGAAGAGGCGCTTCTCCTGGCACAGTATCGAACACTCAGGTTCAGATAGAACAATTAGTTTAAAATGGAACTATGTTTCGCATCTGGAGTTTCCTCTCTCACATGGTCGACCATTTAGTTTCGTCGAACACATACGGTTTCGAGTGGCATCGCCACAGATTTCAGAAAACAGCCGCTTCTCCTGGCACAGTATCGAACACTTAGTATCAGATAGAACAATTAGTTTAAAATGGAACTAAGTTTCGCATCTGGAGTTTCCTCTCTCACAAGGTCGACCACTTAGTTTCCTCGAACACATACGGTTTCGAGTGGCATCGCCACAGATTTCAGAGAAGAGGCGCTTCTCCTGGCACAGTATCGAACACTCAGGTTCAGATAGAACAATTAGTTTAAAATGGAACTATGTTTCGCATCTGGAGTTTCCTCTCTCACATGGTCGACCATTTAGTTTCGTCGAACACATACGGTTTCGAGTGGCATCGCCACAGATTTCAGAAAACAGCCGCTTCTCCTGGCACAGTATCGAACACTTAGTTTCAGAGAGAACAATTAGTTTAAAATGGAACTATGTTTCGCATTTGGAGTTTCTTCTCTCCCAAGGTGGACCACTTACTTTCGTCAATCACATACGGTTTCCAGTGGCATCGCCACAGATTTCAAAGAACAGGCGCTTCTCCTGGCACAGTATCGAACATTTAGTTTCAGATAGAACAATTAGCTTAAAATGGAACTAAGTTTCGCATCTGGAGTTTCCTCTCTCACAAGCTCGACCACTTAATTTCGTCGAACACATACGGTTTCGAGTGGCATCGCCACAGATTTCAGAGAACAGGCGCTTCTCCTGGCACAGCATCGAACACATAGTTGCAGATAGAACAATTAGCTTAAAATGGAACTAAGTTTCGCATCTGGAGTTTCCTCTCTCACAAGGTCGACCACTTAGTTTCGATGAACACATACGGTTTCGAGCGGCATCGCCACAGATTTCAGAGAACAGGCGCTTCTCCTGGCACAGTATCGAACACTTAGTTTCAGATAGAACCATTAGTTTAAATTGGAACTAACTTTCGCATCTGGAGTTTGTTCTCTCACAAGGTCGACCACTTAGTTTCGTCGAACACATACGGTTTCGAGTGGCATCGCCACAGATTTCAGAGAAGAGGCGCTTCTCCTGGCACAGTATCGAACACTCAGGTTCAGATAGAACAATTAGTTTAAAATGGAACTATGTTTCGCATCTGGAGTTTCCTCTCTCACATGGTCGACCATTTAGTTTCGTCGAACACATACGGTTTCGAGTGGCATCGCCACAGATTTCAGAAAACAGCCGCTTCTCCTGGCACAGTATCGAACACTTAGTTTCAGAGAGAACAATTAGTTTAAAATGGAACTATGTTTCGCATTTGGAGTTTCTTCTCTCCCAAGGTGGACCACTTACTTTCGTCAATCACATACGGTTTCCAGTGGCATCGCCACAGATTTCAAAGAACAGGCGCTTCTCCTGGCACAGTATCGAACATTTAGTTTCAGATAGAACAATTAGCTTAAAATGGAACTAAGTTTCGCATCTGTAGTTTCCTCTCTCACAAGCTCGACCACTTAATTTCGTCGAACACATACGGTTTCGAGTGGCATCGCCACAGATTTCAGAGAACAGGCGCTTCTCCTGGCACAGCATCGAACACATAGTTGCAGATAGAACAATTAGCTTAAAATGGAACTAAGTTTCGCATCTGGAGTTTCCTCTATCACAAGGTCGACCACTTAGTTTCGATGAACACATACGGTTTCGAGCGGCATCGCCACAGATTTCAGAGAACAGGCGCTTCTCCTGGCACAGTATCGAACACTTAGTTTCAGATAGAACCATTAGTTTAAATTGGAACTAACTTTCGCATCTGGAGTTTGTTCTCTCACAAGGTTGACCACTTAATTTCGTTGGACACATACGGTTTCGAGTGGCATCGCCACATATTTCAGAGAACAGGCGCTTCTCCTGGCACAGTATCGAACACTTAGTATCAGATAGAACAATTAGTTTAAAATGGAACTATGTTTCGCATCTGGAGTATCCACTCCCACAAGGTGGACCACTTAGTTTCGTCGAACACATACGGTTTCGAGTGGCATCGCCACAGATTTCAGAGAAGAGGCGCTTCTCCTGGCACAGTATCGAACACTCAGGTTCAGATAGAACAATTAGTTTAAAATGGAACTATGTTTCGCATCTGGAGTTTCCTCTCTCACATGGTCGACCATTTAGTTTCGTCGAACACATACGGTTTCGAGTGGCATCGCCACAGATTTCAGAAAACAGGCGCTTCTCCTGGCACATTATCGAACACTTAGTTTCAGAGAGAACAATTAGTTTAAAATGGAACTATGTTTCGCATTTGGAGTTTCTTCTCTCCCAAGGTGGACCACTTACTTTCGTCAATCACATACGGTTTCCAGGGGCATCGCCACAGATTTCAAAGAACAGGCGCTTCTCCTGGCACAGTATCGAACATTTAGTTTCAGATAGAACAATTAGCTTAAAATGGAACTAAGTTTCGCATCTGGAGTTTCCTCTCTCACAAGCTCGACAACTTAATTTCGTCGAACACATACGGTTTCGAGTGGCATCGCCACAGATTTCAGAGAACAGGCGCTTCTCCTGGCACAGCATCGAACACATAGTTGCAGATAGAACAATTAGCTTAAAATGGAACTAAGTTTCGCATCTGGAGTTTCCTCTCTCACAAGGTCGACCACTTAGTTTCGATGAACACATACGGTTTCGAGCGGCATCGCCACAGATTTCAGAGAACAGGCGCTTCTCCTGGCACAGTATCGAACACTTAGTTTCAGATAGAACCATTAGTTTAAATTGGAACTAACTTTCGCATCTGGAGTTTGTTCTCTCACAAGGTTGACCACTTAATTTCGTTGGACACATACGGTTTCGAGTGGCATCGCCACATATTTCAGAGAACAGGCGCTTCTCCTGGCACAGTATCAAACACTTAGTTTCAGATAGAACAATTAGTTTAAAATGGAACTAAGTTTCGCAGCTGGAGTTTCCTCTCTCAGAAGGTCGACCACTTAGTTACGTCGAACACATACGGTTTCGAGTGGCATCGCCACAGATTTCAGAGAACAGGCGCTTCTCCTGGCACAGTATCGAACACTTAGTTTCAGGTAGAACAATTAGTCTAAAATGGAACTAAGTTTCGCATCTGGAGTTTCCTCTCTCACAAGGTCGACCACTTAGTTTCGTCGAACACATAGGGTTTCGAGAAGCATCGCCACAGATTTCAGAGAACAGGCGTTTCTCCTGGCACAGTATCGAACACTTAGTATCAGATAGAACAATTAGTTTAAAATGGAACTATGTTTCGCATCTGGAGTATCCACTCCCACAAGGTGGACCACTTAGTTTCGTCGAACACATACGGTTTCGAGTGGCATCGCCACAGATATCAGAGAACAGGCGCTTCTCCCGGCACAGTATCGAACACTTAGTTTCAGACAGAACAATTTGTTTAAAATGGAACTATGTTTCGCATCTGGAGTTTCCTCTCTTACAAGGCCGACCACTTAGTTTCGTGAAACACATACGGTTTCGAGTGGCACCGCCACAGATTTCAGAGAAAAGGCGCTTCTCCTGGCACAGTGTCGAACACTTAGTTTCAGATAGATTAATTAGTTTAAAATGGAACTAAGTTTCGCATCTGGAGTTTCCTCTCTCACAAGGTCAATCACTTAGTTTCGTCGAACACATACGGTTTCGAGTGGAGTCGCCACAGATTTCAGAGAACAGGCGCTTCTCCTGGCACAGTATCGAACACTTAGTTTCAGATGGAAAAATTAGTTTAAAATGGACCTATGTTTCGCACTTGCAGTTTCCTCTCTCACAAGTTCGACAACTTATTTTCGTCAAACACATACAGTTTCGAGTGGCACCGCCACAGATTTCAGAGAAAAGGCGCTTCTCCTGGCACAGTATCGAACACTTAGTTTCAGATAGAATAATTAGTTTAAAATGGAACTAAGTTTCGCATCCGGAGTTTCCTCTCTCACCATGTCGACCACTTAGTTTCGTCGAACACATACAGTTTCGAGTAGCATCGCCACAGATTTCAAAGAACAGGCGCTTCTCCTGGCACAGTATCGAACACTTAGATTCACATAGAACAATTAGTTTAAAATGGAACTAAGTTTCGCAACTGGCGTTTCCTCTATCACAAGGTCGACCACTTAATTTCGTCGAACACATACGGTCTCGAGGGGCATCGCCACAGATTTCAGAGAACAGGCGCTTCTGCTGGCACAGTATCGAAAACTTAGTTTCAGATAGAACAATTACTTTAAAATGGAACTAAGTTTCGCATTTGGAGTTTCCACTCTCACAAGTTCGACCACTTAGTTGCGTCTAACACATACGGTTTAGAGTGACATCGCCACAGATTTCAGAGGACAGGCGCTTCTCCTGGCACAGTATCGAACACTTAGTATCAGATAGAACAATTAGTTTAAAATGGAACTATACCTCGCATCTTGTGTTTCCTCTCTCACAAAGTGGACCAATTAGTTTCGTTGACCACATACGGTTTCGAATAGCATCGCCACAGATTTCAGAGGACAGGCGCTTCTCCTGGCACAGTATCGAACACTTAGTATCAGATAGAACTATTAGTTTAAAATGGAACTAAGTTTCGCATCTGGGGTTTCCTCTCCCACAAGGTCGACCACTTAGTTTCGTCGAACACATACGGTTTCGAGGGGCATCGCCACAGATTTCAGAGAACAGGCGCTTCTGCTGGCACAGTATGGAAAACTTAGTTTCAGATAGAACAATTAGTTTAAATGGAACTAAGTTTCACATCTGGAGTTTACTCTCTCACAAGGTCGACCACTTAGTTTCGACGAAACACATACGGTTTCGAGTGGCATCGCCACAGATTTCAGAGAACAGCCGCTTCTCCTGGCACAGTATCGAACACTTAGTATCAGATAGAACAATTAGTTTAAAATGGTACTATCACTTTCGCATCTGGAGTTTCCTATCTCACAAGGTCGGCCACTTAGTTTCGTCGAACACATACGGTTTCGATTGGCATCGCCACAGATTTAAGAGAACAGCCGCTTCTCCTGGCACAGTATCGAACGCTTAGTTTAAGATAGAACAATTAGTTTAAAATGGTACTAACTTTCGCATCTGGAGTTTCCTATCTCACAAGGTCGGCCACTTAGTTTCGTCGAACACATACGGTTTCGAGTGGCATCGCCACACATTTCAGAGAGCTGGCGCTTCTCCTGGCACAGTATCGAACACTTAGCTTCAGATAGAACAATTAGTTTAAAATGGTACTAACTTTCGCATCTGGAGTTTCCTCCCTCACAAGGTCGACCACGTAGTATCGTCGAACACATACGGTTTCGAGTGGCATCGCCCGAGATTTCAGAGAACAGGCGCTACTCCTGGCACAGTATCGAACGCTTAGTTTAAGATAGAACAATTAGTTTAAAATGGTACTAACTTTCGCATCTGGAGTTTCCTATCTCACAAGGTCGGCCACTTAGTTTCGTCGAACACATACGGTTTCGAGTGGCATCGCCACACATTTCAGAGAGCTGGCGCTTCTCCTGGCACAGTATCGAACACTTAGCTTCAGATAGAACAATTAGTTTAAAATGGTACTAACTTTCGCATCTGGAGTTTCCTCCCTCACAAGGTCGACCACGTAGTATCGTCGAACACATACGGTTTCGAGTGGCATCGCCCGAGATTTCAGAGAACAGGCGCTACTCCTGGCACAGTATCGAATACTTAGTTTCAGTTAGAACAATTAATTTAAAATGGTACTAACTTTCGCATCTGGAGTTTCCTATCTCACAAGGTCGGCCACTTAGTTTCGTCGAACACATACGGTTTCGAGTGGCATCGCCACAGATTTCAAAGAACAGGCGCTTCTCCTGGCACAGTATCGAACACTTAGTTTCAGATAGAACAATTAGTTTAAAATGGAACTAAGTTTCGCATCTGGAGTTTCCTCTCTCACAAGGCGGCCACATAGTTTCGTGGAACACATTCGGTTTCGAGTAGCATCGCCACAGATTTCAGAGAACAGGCGCTTCTCCTGGCACAGTATCAAACACTTAGTTTCGGAGAGAACAATTAGTTCAAAATGGAAATATATTTCGCATTTGGAGTTTCCTCTCTCACAAGTTCGACCACTTAGTTTCGTCGAACTCATACTGTTTCGAGTGGCATCGCCACACATTTCAGAGGACAGGCGCTTCTCCTGGCACAGTATCGAACACTTAGTTTCAGATAGAACAATTAGTTTAAAATGGAACTATATTTCGCATTTGGAGTTTCCTCTGTCGCAAGGTGGACCACTTAGTTTCGTCAAACACATACGGTTTCGAGTGGCATCGCCACAGATTTCAGAGAACAGGCGCTTCTCCTGGCACAGTATCGAACACTTAGTTTCAGAGAGCAATTAGTTTAAAATGGAATTAATTTTCGCATCTGGAGTATCCTCTCTCACAAGATCAACCACTTAGTTTCGTCGAACACATACGGTTTCGAGTGGCATCGCCCGAGATTTCAGAGAACAGGCGCTACTCCTGGCACAATATCGAATACTTAGTTTCAGATAGAACAATTAGTTTAAAATGGTACTAACTTTCGCATCTGGAGTTTCCTATCTCACAAGGTCGGCCACTTAGTTTCGTCGAACACATACGGTTTCGAGTGGCATCGCCACAGATTTCAAAGAACAGGCGCTTCTCCTGGCACAGTATCGAACACTTAGTTTCAGATAGAACAATTAGTTTAAAATGGAACTAAGTTTCGCAACTGGCGTTTCCTCTATCACAAGGTCGACCACTTAATTTCGTCGAACACATACGGTCTCGAGGGGCATCGCCACAGATTTCAGAGAACAGGCGCTTCTGCTGGCACAGTATCGAAAACTTAGTTTCAGATAGAACAATTACTTTAAAATGGAACTAAGTTTCGCATTTGGAGTTTCCACTCTCACAAGTTCGACCACTTAGTTGCGTCTAACACATACGGTTTAGAGTGACATCGCCACAGATTTCAGAGGACAGGCGCTTCTCCTGGCACAGTATCGAACACTTAGTATCAGATAGAACAATTAGTTTAAAATGGAACTATACCTCGCATCTTGTGTTTCCTCTCTCACAAAGTGGACCAATTAGTTTCGTTGACCACATACGGTTTCGAATAGCATCGCCACAGATTTCAGAGGACAGGCGCTTCTCCTGGCACAGTATCGAACACTTAGTATCAGATAGAACTATTAGTTTAAAATGGAACTAAGTTTCGCATCTGGGGTTTCCTCTCCCACAAGGTCGACCACTTAGTTTCGTCGAACACATACGGTTTCGAGGGGCATCGCCACAGATTTCAGAGAACAGGCGCTTCTGCTGGCACAGTATGGAAAACTTAGTTTCAGATAGAACAATTAGTTTAAATGGAACTAAGTTTCACATCTGGAGTTTCCTCTCTCACAAGGTCGACCACTTAGTTTCGACGAAACACATACGGTTTCGAGTGGCATCGCCACAGATTTCAGAGAACAGCCGCTTCTCCTGGCACAGTATCGAACACTTAGTTTCAGATAGAACAATTAGTTTAAAATGGTACTATCACTTTCGCATCTGGAGTTTCCTATCTCACAAGGTCGGCCACTTAGTTTCGTCGAACACATACGGTTTCGATTGGCATCGCCACAGATTTAAGAGAACAGCCGCTTCTCCTGGCACAGTATCGAACGCTTAGTTTCAGATAGAACAATTAGTTTAAAATGGTACTAACTTTCGCATCTGGAGTTTCCTATCTCACAAGGTCGGCCACTTAGTTTCGTCGAACACATACGGTTTCGAGTGGCATCGCCACACATTTCAGAGAGCTGGCGCTTCTCCTGGCACAGTATCGAACACTTAGTTTCAGATAGAACAATTAGTTTAAAATGGTACTAACTTTCGCATCTGGAGTTTCCTCCCTCACAAGGTCGACCACGTAGTATCGTCGAACACATACGGTTTCGAGTGGCATCGCCCGAGATTTCAGAGAACAGGCGCTACTCCTGGCACAGTATCGAATACTTAGTTTCAGATAGAACAATTAGTTTAAAATGGTACTAACTTTCGCATCTGGAGTTTCCTATCTCACAAGGTCGGCCACTTAGTTTCGTCGAACACATACGGTTTCGAGTGGCATCGCCACAGATTTCAAAGAACAGGCGCTTCTCCTGGCACAGTATCGAACACTTAGTTTCAGATAGAACAATTAGTTTAAAATGGAACTAAGTTTCGCAACTGGAGTTTCCTCTCTCACAAGGCGGCCACATAGTTTCGTGGAACACATTCGGTTTCGAGTAGCATCGCCACAGATTTCAGAGAACAGGCGCTTCTCCTGGCACAGTATCAAACACTTAGTTTCGGAGAGAACAATTAGTTTAAAATGGAAATATATTTCGCATTTGGAGTTTCCTCTCTCACAAGTTCGACCACTTAGTTTCGTCGAACTCATACTGTTTCGAGTGGCATCGCCACACATTTCAGAGGACAGGCGCTTCTCCTGGCACAGTATCGAACACTTAGTTTCAGATAGAACAATTAGTTTAAAATGGAACTATATTTCGCATTTGGAGTTTCCTCTGTCGCAAGGTGGACCACTTAGTTTCGTCAAACACATACGGTTTCGAGTGGCATCGCCACAGATTTCAGAGAACAGGCGCTTCTCCTGGCACAGTATCGAACACTTAGTTTCAGAGAGCAATTAGTTTAAAATGGAATTAATTTTCGCATCTGGAGTATCCTCTCTCACAAGATCAACCACTTAGTTTCGTCGAACACATACGGTTTCGAGTGGCATCGCCACACATTTCAGAGAGCTGGCGCTTCTCCTGGCACAGTATCGAACACTTAGTTTCAGATAGAACAATTAGTTTAAAATGGTACTAACTTTCGCATCTGGAGTTTCCTCCCTCACAAGGTCGACCACGTAGTATCGTCGAACACATACGGTTTCGAGTGGCATCGCCCGAGATTTCAGAGAACAGGCGCTACTCCTGGCACAGTATCGAACACTTAGTTTCAGATAGAACAATCAGTTTAAAATGGAACTGAGTTTCGCATCTGGAGTTTCCTCTCTCACAAGGTCGACCACTTAGTTTCGTCGAACACATACGTTTTCGAGTAGCATCGCGACAGATTTCCGAGAACAGGCGCTTCTCCTTGCACAGTATCGAAAACTTAGTTTCAGATAGAACAATTAGTTTAAATGGAACTAAGTTTCACATCTGGAGTTTACTCTCTCACAAGGTCGACCACTTAGTTTCGACGAAACACATACGGTTTCGAGTAGCATCGCCACAGATTTCAGAGAACAGGCGCTTCTCCTGGCACAGTATCGAACAGTTAGTATCAGATAGAACAATTACTTTAAAATGGAACTAAGTTTCGCATTTGGAGTTTCCTCTCTCACAAGTTCGACCACTTAGTTGCGTCTAACACATACGGTTTAGAGTGACATCGCCACAGATTTCAGAGGACAGGCGCTTCTCCTGGCACAGTATCGAACACTTAGTATCAGATAGAACAATTAGTTTAAAATGGAACTATACCTCGCATCTTGTGTTTCCTCTCTCACAAGGTGGACCAATTAGTTTCGTCGACCACATACGGTTTCGAGTAGCATCGCCACAGATTTCAGAGGACAGGCGCTTCTCCTGGCACAGTATCGAACACTTAGTATCAGATAGAACTATTAGTTTAAAATGGAACTAAGTTTCGCATCTGGGGTTTCCTCTCTCACAACGTCGACCACCTAGTTTCGTCGAACACATACGGTTTCGAGTGGCATCGCCACAGGTTTCAGAGAACAGGCGCTTCTCCTGGCACAGTATCGAACACATAGTGTCAGATAGAACAATTAGTTCAAAATGGAACTAAGTTTCGCATCTGGATATTCCTCTCTCACAAGATCGACCACTTAGTTTCGTCGAACAGATACGGTTTCGAGTGGCATCGCCACAGGTTTCAGAGAACAGGCGTTTCTCCCGGTACACTATCGAACACTCAGTTCCAGATAGAACAGTTAGTTTTAAATGGTACTAAGTTTCCCATCTGGAGTTTCCTCTCCCTCAAGGTGGACCACGATCACATACGGTTTAGAGTAGCATCGCCACAGATTTCAGAGAACAGGCGCTTCTCCTGGCACAGTATCGAGCCCTTAGTTTCAGATAGAACAATTTGTTTAAAATGCGACTCTGTTTCGCCTCTGGAGTTTCCTCTCCCACAAAGTCGACCACTTAGTTTCCTCGAACACATACGGTTTCGAGTAGCATCGCCACAGATATCAGAGAACAGGCGCTTCTCCTGGCACAGTATCGAACACTTAGTGTCAGATAGGATTATTAGTTGAAAATGGACTAATTTTCGCAATTTGGAGTTTCCTCTCTCACAAGGTCGACAACTTAGTTTCGCCGAACGCATACGGTTTCGAGTGGCATCGCCACGGATTTCAGAGAACAGGCGTTTCTCCTGGCACAGTATGGAACACATAGTTTCAGATAGAACAATTAGTTTAAAATGGAACTATGTTTCGCATCTGGAGTATCCTCCCTCACAACGTCGACCACTTAGTTTCGTCGAACACATACGGTTTCGAGTAGCATCGCCACAGATTTCAGAGAGCAGGCGCTTCTCCTGGCACACTATCGAACACTTATTTCAGACAGAACAATTAATTTAAAATGGAACTAAGTTTCGCATCTGGAGTTTCTCTCTCCCAAGGTCGACCACTTAGTTGCGTCGAACACATACGGGATCGAGTGGCATCGCCACAGATTTCAGAGAACAGGGGTTTCTCCTGGTACACTATCGAACACTTAGATTCAGATTGAACAATTAGTTTAAAATGTAACTATGTGTCGCATCTGGAGTTTTGCTCTCTCACAAGGTCTCACGACTTAGTTTCGTTGAACACATTCGGTTTCGAGTGTCATCGCCACAGATTTCGGAGACGGGCGCTTCTACAGGCAAAGTATCGAAAACTTAGTTTCAGATAGAGCAATTAGTTTAAAATATAACTATGTGTCGCATCTGGAGTTTCCTCTCTCACCAGATCGACGACTTAGTTTCGTAGAACACATTCTGTTCCGAGTAGCATCGCCACAGATTTCAGAGAACAGGCGCTTCTCCTGGCACAGTATCGAACACTTAGTTTCAGATAGAACATTTAGTTTAAAATGGAAATATGTTTCGCATTTGAGGTTTCCTCTCTCACAAGTTCGACCACTTAGTTTCCTCAAACACATACAGTTTCGAGTGGCACCGCCACAGATTTCAGAGAAAAGGCGCTTCTCCTGGCACAGTATCGAACACTTAGTATCAGATAGAACAATTAGTTTTAAATGGAACTAAACTTCGCATCTGGAGTTTCCTCTCTCACAAACACGACCACTTAGTTTCGTCGAACACATACGGTTTCGAGTGGCATCGCCACACATTTCAGAGAACAGGCCCTACTCCTGGCACAGTATCGAACACTTAGTATCAGATAGAATAATTAGTTTTAAATGGAACTAATTTTCGCATCTGGAGTTTCCTCTCTCACAAGGTCGACCACTTAGTTTCGTCGAACACATACGGTTCCGATTAGCATCGCCACAGATTTCAGAGAACAGGCGTTTCTCCTGGCACAGTATCGAACACTTAGTTGCCGATAGAACAATTTGCTTAAAATGGAACTAAGTTTCGCATCTGGAGTTTCCCCTCCCACAAGGTCGACCACTTAGTTTCCTCAAACACATACGGTTTCGAGTAGCATTGCCACAGATTTCAGAGAACAGGCGCTTCTCCTGGCACATTATCGAACTCTTAGTTTCAGATAGAACAATTAGTTTAAAATGTAACTAATTTTCGCATCTGGAGTGTCCTCTCCCACAAGGTCGACCACTTAGTTTCGTCGAACACATACGGTTTCGAGTAGCATCGCCACAGATTTCAGAGAACAGGCGCTTCTCCTGGCACAGTATCGAGCACGTATTTTCAGATAGAACAAATTGTTTAAAATGGAACTACGTTTCACATCTGGAGATTCCTCTCCCACAAGGTCGACCAATTAGATTCGTCGAACACATATGGTTTTGAGTAGCATCGCCACAGATTTCGGAGGACAGGCGTTTCTCCTGGCACAGTACGAACACTTAGTCTCAGATAGAACAATTAATTTAAAATGGACCTATGTTTCGCATTTGGAGTTTCCTCTCTCACAAGTTTCCATTTTAAACTAATTGTTCTATCTGAAACTAAGTGTTCGATACTGTGCCAGTAAAAGCGCCTGTTCTCTGAAATATGTGGCGATGCTACTCGAAACCGTATGTGTTCGACGAAACTAAGAGGTCGACCTTGTGAGAGAGGAAACTCCAGATGCGAAACTTACTTCCATTTTAAACTAATTGTTCTATCTGAAACTAAGTGTTCGATACTGTGCCAGGAGAAGCGCTTGTTCTCTGAAATATGTGGCGATGCTACTCGAAACCGTATCTGTTCGACGAAACTAATTGGTCGACCTTGTGGGAGAGGAATCTCCAGATGCGAAACTTAGTTCCATTTTAAACATATTGTTCTATCTGGAACTAAGTGTTCGATACTGTGCCAGCAGAAGCGCCTGTTCTCTGAAATCTGTGGCGATGCCACTCGAAACCGTATGTGTTCGACGAAACTGAGTTGTCGATACTGTGTCAGGAGTAGCGCCTGTTCTCTGAAATCTGTGGCGATGCCACTCGAAACCGTATGTGTTCGACGAAACTAAGTGGCCGACCTTGTGAGAGAGGAAACTTCGGATGCGAGACTCAATTCCATTTCAAATTAGTTATTCTATCTGAAACTAAGTGTTCGATACTGTGCCAATAGAAGCGCCTGTTCTCTGAAATCTGTGGCGATGCCACTCGAAACCGTATGTGTTCGACGAAACTAAGTGGTCGACTATGTGAGAGAGGAATCTCCAGATGCGAAACTTAGTTCCATTTTGAACAAATTGTTTTATCTGAAACTAAGTATTCGATACTGTGCCAGGAGAAGCGCCTGTTCTCTGCAATCTGTGGCGATGCTACTCGAAACCGTATGTGTTCGACGAAACTAAGAGGTCGACCTTGTGAGAGAGGAAACTCCAGATGCGGAGCTTAGTTCCATTTTAAACTAATTGTTCTATCTGAGACTAAGTGTTCGATACTGTGCCAGGAGAAGCGCTTGTTCTCTGAAATATGTGGCGATGCTACTCGAAACCGTATCTGTTCGACGAAACTAATTGGTCGACCTTGTGGGAGAGGAATCTCCAGATGCGAAACTTAGTTCCATTTTAAACATATTGTTCTATCTGGAACTAAGTGTTCGATACTGTGCCAGCAGAAGCGCCTGTTCTCTGAAATCTGTGGCGATGCCACTCGAAACCGTATGTGTTCGACGAAACTGAGTTGTCGACCTTGTGACAGAGGAAACTCCAGATGCGAAACTTACTCCCATTTTAAACGAATTATTCTATCTGAAACTAAGTGTTCGATACTGTGCTAGGAGAAGCGCCTGTTCTCTGAAATGTGTGGCGATGCTACTCGAAACCGTATGTGTTCGACGAATCTAAGTGGTCCACCTTTTGAGAGAGGAAACTCCAGATGCGAAACTTAATACCATTTTAACTAATTGTTCTATCTGAAACTATGTGTTCCACACGGTGCCAGGAGAAGCGCCTGTTCTCTGAAATGTGTGGCAATGCCACTCGAAACCGTATGTGTTCGACGAAACTAAGTGGTCGATCTTGTGAGAGAGGAAACTGCAGATACGAAACTTACTCCCATTTTAAACGAATTATTCTATCTGAAACTAAGTGTTCGATACTGTGCTAGGAGAAGCGCCTGTTCTCTGAAATCTGTGGCCATGCTACTCGAAACCGTATGTGTTCGACGAAACTAAGTGGTCAACCTTGTGCGAGAGGAAACACCTGATGCGAAACTTAATACCATTTTAAACTGATTGTTCAATCTGAAACTATGTGTTCGATACTGTGCCAGTAGAAGCGCCTGTTCTCTGAAATATGTGGCGATGCTACTCGAAACCGTATTTGTTCTACGAAACTAAGTGGTCGACCTTGTGAGAGAGGAACCTCCAACTGCGAAACATAGTTCCAATTTAAACTAATTGTTCTACCTGAAACGAAGTGTTCAATACTGTGCCAGGAGAAGTGCCCGTTCTCTGAAATCTGTGGCGATGCCACTCGAAACCGTATGTGTTCGACGAAAGTAAGTCGTTGACCTTGTGAGAGAGGATACTCCAGATGCGAAACATAGTTCCATTTTAAACTAATTGTTTTGTCTGAAATAAGTGTTCGATACTGTGCCCGGAGAAGCGCCTGTTCTCTGAAATCTGTGGCGATGATACTCGAAACCGTATGTGTTCGACGAAACTAAGTGGTCGACCTTGTGAGAGAGGAATCTCCAGATGCGAAACATAGTTCAATTTTAAACTAAATGTTCTATCTGAAACTAAGTGTTCGATACTGTGCCAGGAGAAGCGCCTGTTCTCTGAAATCTGTGGCGATGCCACTCGAAACCGTATGTGTTCGACGAAACTAAGTGGCCGACCTTGTGAGAGAGGAAACTTCAGATGCGAAACTTAGTTACATTTTAAACTAATTGTTCTATCTGAAACTAAGTGTTCGATACTGTGGCAGGAGAAGCGCCTGTTCACTGAAATCTGTCCCGATGGTACTCGAAGCCGTATGTGTTCGACGAAACTAAGTGGTCGACCTTCTGAGAGAGGAAACTCCAGATGCGAAATTTAGTTCCATTTTAAATTAATTGTTCTATCTGAAACTAAGTGTTCGATACTGTGCCAGGAGAAGCGCCTGTTCTCTGAAATCTGTGGCGATGATACTCGAAACCGTATGTGATCGACGAATCTAAATGGTCGACCTTGTGAGAGAAGAAACTCCAGATGCGAAACTTAGTTCCATTTTAAGCTGATTGTTCTATCTGATACTAAGTGTTCGATACTGTGCCAGGAGAAGCGCCTGTTCTCTGAAATCTGTGGCGATGTCACTCGAAACCGTATGTGTTCGACGAAACTAAGTGGTCGACCTTGTGACAGAGGAAACTCCAGATGCGAAACTTAGTTCCATTTTAAACTAATTATCCTATCTAAAACTATGTGTTCGATACTGCGCCAGGAGAAGCGCCTGTTCTCTGAAATCTGTGGCGATGCCACTCGAAACCGTATGTGTTCGACGAAACTAAGTGGTCGACCTTGTGACAGAGGAAACTCCAGATGCGAAACTTAGTTCCATTTTAAACTAATTATTCTATCTAAAACTATGTGTTCGATACTGCGCCAGGAGAAGCGCCTGTTCACTGAAATCTGTCCCGATGGTACTCGAAACCGTATGTGTTCGACGAAACTAAGTGGTCGACCTTCTGAGAGAGGAAACTCCAGATGCGAAATTTAGTTCCATTTTAAACTAATTGTTCTATCTGAAACTAAGTGTTCGATACCATGCCAGGAGAAGCGCCTGTTCTCTGAAATCTGTGGCGATGCCACTCGAAACCGTATGTGTTCGACGGTAACTAAGTGGTCGACCTTGTGGGAGAGGAAACTCCAGATGCGAAACTTAGTTCCGTTTTAAACTAATTGTTCTATCTGACACTCAGTGTTCGATACTGTGCCAGGAGAAGCGCCTGTTCTCTGAAATCTGTGGCGATGCCACTCGAAACCGTATGTGTTCGACGAAACTAAGTGGCCGACCTTGTGAGAGAGGAAACTTTAGATGCGAAACTTAGTTCCATTTTAAACTAATTGTTCTATCTGAAACTAAGTGTTCGATACTGTGCCAGGAGAAGCGCCTGTTCTCTGAAATCTGTGGCGATACCACTCGAAACGGTATGTGTTCGACGAAACTAAGTGGTCGACCTTGTGAGAGAGGAATCTCCAGATGCGAAACATAGTTCAATTTTAAACTAAATGTTCTATCTGAAACTAAGGGTTCGATACTGTGCCAGGAGAAGCGCCTGTTCTCTGAAATCTGTGGCGATGCCACTCGAAACCGTATGTGTTCGACGAAACTAAGTGGCCGACCTTGTGAGAGAGGAAACTTCAGATGCGAAACTTAGTTACATTTTAAACTAATTGTTCTATCTGAAACTAAGTGTTCGATACTGTGGCAGGAGAAGCGCCTGTTCACTGAAATTTGTCCCGATGGTACTCGAAGCCGTATGTGTTCGACGAAACTAAGTGGTCGACCTTCTGAGAGAGGAAACTCCAGATGCGAAATTTAGTTCCATTTTAAACTAATTGTTCTATCTGAAACTAAGTGTTCGATACTGTGCCAGGAGAAGCGCCTGTTCTCTGAAATCTGTGGCGATGATACTCGAAACCGTATGTGATCGACGAATCTAAATGGTCGACCTTGTGAGAGAAAAAACTCCAGATGCGAAACTTAGTTCCATTTTAAGCTGATTGTTCTATCTGATACTAAGTGTTCGATACTGTGCCAGGAGAAGCGCCTGTTCTCTGAAATCTGTGGCGATGTCACTCGAAACCGTATGTGTTCGACGAAACTAAGTGGTCGACCTTGTGACAGAGGAAACTCCAGATGCGAAACTTAGTTCCATTTTAAACTAATTATCCTATCTAAAACTATGTGTTCGATACTGCGCCAGGAGAAGCGCCTGTTCTCTGAAATCTGTGGCGATGCTACTCGAAACCGTATGTGTTCGACGAAACTAAGTGGCCGACCTTGTGAGAGAGGAAACTTCAGATGCGAAACTTAGTTCCATTTTAAACTAATTGTTCTATCTGAAACTAAGTGTTCGCTACTGTGGCAGGAGAAGCGCCTGTTCACTGAAATCTGTCCCGATGGTACTCGAAACCGTATGTGTTCGACGAAACTAAGTGGTCGACCTTCTGAGAGAGGAAACTCCAGATGCGAAATTTAGTTCCATTTTAAACTAATTGTTCTATCTGAAACTAAGTGTTCGATACCATGCCAGGAGAAGCGCCTGTTCTCTGAATTCTGTGGCGATGCCACTCGAAACCGTATGTGTTCGACGGTAACTAAGTGGTCGACCTTGTGGGAGAGGAAACTCCAGATGCGAAACTTAGTTCCGTTTTAAACTAATTGTTCTATCTGACACTCAGTGTTCGATACTGTGCCAGGAGAAGCGCCTGTTCTCTGAAATCTGTGGCGATGCCACTCGAAACCGTATGTGTTCGACGAAACTAAGTGGCCGACCTTGTGAGAGAGGAAACTTTAGATGCGAAACTTAGTTCCATTTTAAACTAATTGTTCTATCTGAAACTAAGTGTTCGATACCATGCCAGGAGAAGCGCCTGTTCTCTGAAATCTGTGGCGATACCACTCGAAACGTTATGTGTTCGACGAAACTAAGTGGTCGACCTTGTGAGAGAGGAATCTCCAGATGCGAAACATAGTTCAATTTTAAACTAAATGTTCTATCTGAAACTAAGTGTTCGATACTGTGCCAGGAGAAGCGCCTGTTCTCTGAAATCTGTGGCGATGCCACTCGAAACCGTATGTGTTCGACGAAACTAAGTGGCCGACCTTGTGAGAGAGGAAACTTCAGATGCGAAACTTAGTTACATTTTAAACTAATTGTTCTATCTGAAACTAAGTGTTCGATACTGTCGCAGGAGAAGCGCCTGTTCACTGAAATCTGTCCCGATGGTACTCGAAGCCGTATGTGTTCGACGAAACTAAGTGGTCGACCTTCTGAGAGAGGAAACTCCAGATGCGAAATTTAGTTCCATTTTAAACTAATTGTTCTATCTGAAACTAAGTGTTCGATACTGTGCCAGGAGAAGCGCCTGTTCTCTGAAATCTGTGGCGATGATACTCGAAACCGTATGTGATCGACGAATCTAAATGGTCGACCTTGTGAGAGAGGAAACTCCAGATGCGAAACTTAGTTCCATTTTAAGCTGATTGTTCTATCTGATACTAAGTGTTCGATACTGTGCCAGGAGAAGCGCCTGTTCTCTGAAATCTGTGGCGATGTCACTCGAAACCGTATGTGTTCGACGAATCTAAGTGGTCGACCTTGTGAGAGAGGAAACTCCAGATGCGAAACTTAGTTCCATTTTAAACTAATTATCCTATCTAAAACTATGTGTTCGATACTGCGCCAGGAGAAGCGCCTGTTCTCTGAAATCTGTGGCGATGCTACTCGAAACCGTATGTGTTCGACGAAACTAAGTGGTCGACTTTGTGACAGAGGAAACTCCAAATGCGAAACGTAGTTCCATATAAATCTAATTGTTGTATCTGAAACTAAGTTTTCGATATTGTGCCAGGAGAAGCGCCTGTTCTCTGAAATCTGTGGCCATGCTACTCGAAACCGTATGTGTTCGACGAATCTAAGTGGTCCACCTTGTGAGAGAGGAAACTCCAGATGCGAAACTTAATACCATTTTAACTAATTGTTCTATCTGAAACTATGTGTTCCACACGGTGCCAGGAGAAGCGCCTGTTCTCTGAAATGTGTGGCGATGCCACTCGAAACCGTATGTGTTCGACGAAACTAAGTGGTCGCCCTTGTGAGAGAGGTAACTGCAGATACGAAACTTACTTCCATTTTAAACGAATTATTCTATCTGAAACTAAGTGTTCGATACTGTGCCAGGAGAAGCGCCTGTTCTCTGAAATCTGTGGCGATGCCACTCGAAACCGTATGTGTTCGACGAAACTAAGTGGCCGACCTTGTGAGAGAGGAAACTTCAGATGCGAAACTTAGTTCCATTTTAAACTAATTGTTCTATCTGAAACTAAGTGTTCGATACTGTGGCAGGAGAAGCGCCTGTTCACTGAAATCTGTCCCGATGGTACTCGAAACCGTATGTGTTCGACGAAACTAAGTGGTCGACCTTCTGAGAGAGGAAACTCCAGATGCGAAATTTAGTTCCATTTTAAACTAATTGTTCTATCTGAAACTAAGTGTTCGATACCATGCCAGGAGAAGCGCCTGTTCTCTGAAATCTGTGGCGATGCCACTCGAAACCGTATGTGTTCGACGGTAACTAAGTGGTCGACCTTGTGGGAAAGGAAACTCCAGATGCGAAACTTAGTTCCATTTTAAACTAATTGTTCTATCTGAAACTACGTGTTCGATACTGTGCCAGGAGAAGCGCCTGTTCTCTGAAATCTGTGGCGATGCCACGCGAAACCATATGTGTTCGAAGAAACAAAGTGGCCGACCTTGTGAGAGAGGAAACTCCAGATGCGAAACATATTTCCATTTTAAACTAAATGTTCTATCTGAAACTAAGTATTCGATACTCTGCCAGTAGAAGCGCCTGTTCTCTGAAACCTGTGGCTTTGCCACTCGAAGCCAAATGTGTTCGACGAAAGTAAGGGGTAGACCGTGTGATGGAGGAAACTCCAAATGCGAAACATAGTTCCATTTTATACTAATTATTCTATCTGAAACTAAGTGTACGATACTGTGCCAGGAGAAGCGACTGTTCTCTGAAATCTGTGGCAATGCTACTCGAAACCGTATGTGTTCGACGAATCTAAATGGTCGACGTTGTGAGAGAGGAAACTCCAAATGCGAAACATAGTTCCATTTTATACTAATTATTCTATCTGAAACTAAGTGTTCGATACTGTGCCAGGAGAAGCGCCTGTTCTCTGAAATCTGTGGCGATGCCACGCGAAACCATATGTGTTCGACGAAACTAAGTGGTTGACCTTGTGAGAGAGGAGACTCCAGATGCGAAACATATTTCCATTTTAAACTAATTGTTCTATCTGAAACTAAGTGTTCGATACTATGCCAGAAGAAGCACCTGTTCTGTGAAATCTGTGGCGATGCTACTCGAAACCGTATGTGTTCGAAGAAACAAAGTGGCCGACCTTGTGAGAGAGGAGACCCCAGTTGCGAAACTTAGTTTCATTTTAAACTAATTGTTCTATCTGAAAGTGTTCGATACTGTGCCAGGAGAAGCGCCTGTTCTCTGAAATCTGTGGCGATGCTACTCGAAACCGTATGTGTTCGACGAATCTAAATGGTCGACCTTGTGAGAGAGGAAACTCCAGAAGCGAAACTTAGTTCCATTTAAAACTGTGTTCCATCTGAAACTTAGTGTTCGATACTGTGCCAGGAGAAGTGCCTGTTCTCTGAAATCTGTGGCGATGCTACTCGAAACCGTATGTGTTCGAAGAAACAAAGTGGCCGACCTTGTGAGAGAGGAGACTCCAGATGCGAAACATATTTCCATTTTAAACTAAATGTTCTATCTGAAACTAAGTATTCGATACTCTGCCAGTAGAAGCGCCTGTTCTCTGAAACCTGTGGCTTTGCTACTCGAAGCCGAATGTGTTCGACGAATCTAAATGGTCGACCTTGTGAGAGAGGAAACTCCAGAAGCGAAACTTAGTTCCATTTAAAACTAAGTGTTCCATCTGAAACTTAGTGTTCGATACTGTGCCAGGAGAAGCGCCTGTTCTCTGAAATCTGTGGCGATGCTACTCGAAACCGTATGTGTTCGAAGAAACAAAGTGGCCGACCTTGTGAGAGAGGAGACTCCAGATGCGAAACTTAGTTTCATTTTAAACTAATTGTTCTATCTGAAAGTGTTCGATACTGTGCCAGGAGAAGCGCCTGTTCTCTGAAATCTGTGGCGATGCTACTCGAAACCGTATGTGTTCGACGAATCTAAATGGTCGACCTTGTGAGAGAGGAAACTCCTGATGCGAAACTTAGTTCCATTTTATTCTTATTGTTCTAGCTGAAACTAAGTTTACGATACTGTGCCAGGAGAAGCGCCTGCTCTCTGAGAACTGTGGCGATGCTACTCGAAACCGTATGTGTTCGACCAAACTAAGTGGTCGACTTTGTGAGAGAGGAAATTCCAGATGCGAAACTTAGTTTCATTTTAAACTAATTGTTCTATCTGAAAATGTTCGATACTGTGCCAGGAGAAGCGCCTGTTCTCTGAAATCTGTGGCGATGCTACTCGAAACCGTATGTGTTCGACGAATCTAAATGGTCGACCTTGTGAGAGAGGAAACTCCAGAAGCGAAACTTAGTTCCATTTAAAACTAATTGTTCTATCTGAAACTACGTGTTCGATACTGTGCCAGGAGAAGCGCCTGTTCTCTGAAATCTGTGGCGATGCCACGCGAAACCATATGTGTTCGAAGAAACAAAGTGGCCGACCTTGTGAGAGAGGAAACTCCAGATGCGAAACATATTTCCATTTTAAACTAAATGTTCTATCTGAAACTAAGTATTCGATAGTGTGACAGGAGAAAGGCCTGTTCTCTGAAATCTGTGGCGATGCGACTCGAAACCGTATGTGTTCGACGAAACTAAGTGGCCGCCTTGTGAGACGGGAATCTCCAGATGCGAAACTTAGTTCCATTTTAAACTAATTGTTCTATCTGTAACTAAGTGTTCGATACTGTGCCAGGAGAAGCGCCTGTTCTCTGAAATCTGTGGCGTACCTACTCGAAACCGAATGTGTTCGACGAAACTAAGTAGTCGACCTGGTGAGAGAGGAAACTCGAAATGCGAAACATTGTTCCATTTTATACTAAATGTTCTATCTGAAACTAAGTATTCGATACTCTGCCAGTAGAAGCGCCTGTTCTCTGAAATCTGTGGCGATGCTACTCGAAACCGAATGTGTTCGACGAAACTAAGTAGTCGACCTGGTGAGAGAG
This sequence comes from Nysson spinosus, assembly GCA_910591585.2. NCBI lineage: Eukaryota > Metazoa > Arthropoda > Insecta > Hymenoptera > Crabronidae > Nysson > Nysson spinosus. Next base: position 1,403,742 of record CAJUYC020000091.1, on the reverse strand, counting down.
GAAACTCCAAATGCGAAACATTGTTCCATTTTATACTAAGTGTTCTATCTCTAACTAAGTGTTCGATACTGTGCCAGGAGAAGCGCCTGTTCTCTGAAATCTGTGGCGATGCAACTCGAAACCGTATGTGTTCGACGAAACTAAGTGGTCGACCTTGTGAGAGAAGAATATCCAGATGCGAAACTTGTTCCATTTTATACTAATTGTTCTATCTGAAACTATGTTTTCGATACTGTGCCAGGAGACGCGCCTGTTCTCTGAAATGTGTGGCGATGCTATTCGAAACCGTATGCGTTCGACGAAACTAAGTAGTCCACCTTGTGAGAGAGGAAACTCCAAATGCGAAACATAGTCCATTTTAAACTAATTGTTCTGTCTGAAATAAGTGTTCGATACTGTGCCAGGAGAAGCGCCTGTTCTCTGAAATCTTTGGCGATGCTACTCGAAACCGTATGTGTTCCACGAAACTAAGTGGTCGACCTTGTGAGAGAGGAAACTCCAAATGCGAAACATAGTTCCATTTTAAACTAATTGTTCTACCTGAAACTATGTGTTCGATACTGTGCCAGGAGAAGCGCCTGTTCTCTGAAATGTGTGGCGATGCCACTCGAAACCGTATGTGTTCGACGAAACTAAGTGGTCGACCTTGTGAGAGAGGAAACTGCAGATGGGAAACTTACTTCCATTTTAAACTAATCGTTCTATCTGATACTAAGTGTTCGATACTGTGCCAGCAGAAGCGCCTGTTCTCTGAAATGTGGGGCGATGCCACTCGAAACCGTATGTGTTCGAGGAAACTAAGTGGTTGATCTTGTGAGAGAGGATACTCCAGATGCGAAACATAGTTCCATTTTAAACTAATTGTTCTGACTGAAATAAGTGTTCGATACTGTGCCAGGCGAAGCGCCTGTTCTCTGAAATCTGTGGCGATGCCACTCGAAACCGTATGTGTTCGTCGAAACTAAGTGGTCGACCTTGTGAGAGAGGAAATTCCAGATGCTAAACTTAGTTCCATTTTAAACTAATTGTTCTATCTGAAACTATGTGTCTGATACTGTGCCAGGAGAAGCGCCTGTTCTCTTAAATCTGTGGCGATGCTACTCGAAACCGTATGTGTTCTACGAAACTAAGTGGTCGACATTGTGAGAGAGGAAACTCCAGATGCGAAACTTAGTACCATTTGAAACCAAATGTTCTATCTGAAACTAAGTATTCGATAGTCTGACAGGAGAAAGGCCTGTTCTCTGGAATCTATGGCGATGCGACTCGAAACCGTATGTGTTCGACGAAACTAAGTAGTCGACCTTGTGAGAGAGGAAACTCCAAATGCGAAACATTGTTCCATTTTATACTAAGTGTTCTATCTCTAACTAAGTGTTCGATACTGTGCCAGGAGAAGCGCCTGTTCTCTGAAATCTGTGGCGATGCAACTCGAAACCGTATGTGTTCGACGAAACTAAGTGGTCGACATTGTGAGAGAAGAATATCCAGATGCGAAACTTGTTCCATTTTATACTAATTGTTCTATCTGAAACTATGTTTTCGATACTGTGCCAGGAGAAGCGCCTGTTCTCTGAAATGTGTGGCGATGCTACTCGAAACCGTATGCGTTCGACGAAACTAAGTAGTCCACCTTGTGAGAGAGGAAACTCCAAATGCGAAACATTGTTCCATTTTATACTAAGTGTTCTATCTCTAACTAAGTGTTCGATACTGTGCCAGGAGAAGCGCCTGTTCTCTGAAATCTGTGGCGATGCTACTCTAAACCGTATGTGTTCCACGAAACTAAGTTGTCAACCTTGTAAGAGAGGAAACTCCAGATGCGAAATTTAGTACAATTTTAGACTAATTGTTCTATCTGAAACTATGTGTCTGATACTGTGCCAGGAGAAGCGCCTGTTCTCTGAAATCTGTGGCGTTGCCACTCGAAACCGTATGTGTTCGACGAAACTATGTGATTGACCTTGTGAGGGAGGATTCACCAGATGCGGAACATAGTTCCATTTTAAACTAATTGTTCTATCTGAAACTAAGTTTTCGATACTGTGCCAGGAGAAGCGCCTGTTCTCTGAAATCTGTGGCGATGCCACTCGAAACCGTATGTGTTCCACGAAACTAAGTGGTCAACCTTGTAAGAGAGGAAACTCCAGATGCGAAATTTAGTACAATTTTAGACTAATTGTTCTATCTGAAACTATGTGTCTGATACTGTGCCAGGAGAAGCGCCTGTTCTCTGAAATCTGTGGCGTTGCCACTCGAAACCGTATGAGTTCGACGAAAATAAGTGGCCGACCTTGTGAGAGAGGAAACTTCAGATGCGAAACTTAGTTCCATTTCAAATTAATTGTTCTATCTGCAACTAAGTGTTCGATACTGTGCCAGGAGAAGCGGCTGTTTTCTGAAATCTGTGGCGATGCCACTCGAAACCGTATGTGTTCGCCGAAACTAAGTGGTCGACCATGTGAGAGAGGAAACTCCAGATGCGAAACATAGTTCCATTTTAAACTAATTGTTCTATCTGAACCTGAGTGTTCGATACTGCGCCAGGAGAAGCGGCTGTTTTCTGAAATCTGTGGCGATGCCACTCGAAACCGTATGTGTTCCACGAAACTAAGTGATTGACCTTGTGAGGGAGGATTCACCAGATGCGGAACATAGTTCCATTCTAAACTAATTGTTCTATCTGAAACTAAGTGTTCGATACTGTGCCAGGAGAATCGCCTGTTCTCTGAAATCTGTGGCGATGCCACTCGAAACCGTATGTGTTCCACGAAACTAAGTGGTCGACCTTGTAAGAGAGGAAACTCCAGATGCGAAACTTAGTTCCAGTTTAACCTAATTGTTCTATCTGAAACTATGTGTTCGACACTGTGCCAGGAGAAGCGCCTGTTCTCTGAAATCTGTGGCCATGCCACTCGAAACCGTATGTGTTCGTTGAAACTAAGTGGTCGACCTTGTGGGAGAGGAAACTCCTGATGCGAAACATGGTTCCATTTTAAACTAATTGTTCTATCTGAACCTGAGTGTTCGATACTGTTCCAGGAGAAGCGCCTGTTCTCTGAAATCTGTGGCGATGCCACTCGAAACCGTATGTGTTCGACGAAACTAAGTGATCGACCTTGTGAGGGAGGATTCACCATATGCGGAACATAGTTCCATTCTAAACTAATTGTTCTATCTGAAACTAAGTGTTCGATTCTGTGCCAGGAGAATCGCCTGTTCTCTGAAATCTGTGGCGATGCCACTCGAAACCGTATGTGTTCCACGAAACTAAGTGGTCGACCTTGTAAGAGAGGAAACTCCAGATGCGAAACTTAGTTCCATTTTAACCTAATTGTTCTATCTGAAACTATGTGTTCGATACTGTGCCAGGAGAGGCGCCTGTTCTCTGAAATCTGTGGCGATGCTACTCGAAACCGTACGTGTTCGACGAAACTAAGTGGTCGCCTTGTGAAAGAGGAAACTCCAGATGCGAAACTTAGTACCATTTTAAACTAATTGTTCTACCTGAAACTAAGTGTTCGATACTGTGCCAGGAGAAGCGCCTGTTCTCTGAAACGTGTGGCGATGCCACCCGAAACCGTATGTGTTCGACGAAACTAAGTGGTCAACCTTGTGAGAGAGGAAACTCCAGATGCGAAACTTACTTCCATTTTAAACTAATTATTCTATCTGAAAATAGGTGTTCGATACTGTGCCAGGAGAGGCGCCTGTTCTCTGAAATCTGTGACGATGCTACTCGAAACCATATGTGTTCGACGAAACTAAGTGGTTGACCTTGTGAGAGAGGAAACTCCGGAAGCGAAACTTAGTTCCATTTTAAACTAATTGTTCTATCTGAAACTAAGTGTTCGATAATGAGCCAGGAGAAGCGCCTGTTCTCTGAAATCTGTGGCGATGCTACTCGAAACCGTATGTGTTCGAGGAAACTAAGTGGCCGACCTTGTGAGAGAGGAAACTCCAGATGCGAAACTTAGTACCATTTTAAACTAATTGTTCTATCTGAAACTAAGTGTTCGAAACTGTGCCAGGAGAAGCGCCCGTTCTCTGAAATCTGTAGCGATGCCGCTCGAAACCGTATAGGTTCGTCGAAACTGCGTGGTCGACCTTGTGAGAGAGGAAACTCCAGATGCGAAACTTACTTCCATTTTAAACTAATTATTCTATCTGAAAATAGGTGTTGGATACTGTGCCAGGAGAGGCGCCTGTTCTCTGAAATCTGTGACGATGCTACTCGAAACCATATGTGTTCGACGAAACTAAGTGGTTGACCTTGTGAGAGAGGAAACTCCGGAAGCGAAACTTAGTTCCATTTTAAACTAATTGTTCTATCTGAAACTAAGTGTTCGATAATGAGCCAGGAGAAGCGCCTGTTCTCTGAAATCTGTGGCGATGCTACTCGAAACCGTATGTGTTCGAGGAAACTATGTGGCCGCCTTGTGAGAGAGGAAACTCCAGATGCGAAACTTAGTACCATTTTAAACTAATTGTTCTATCTGAAACTAAGTGTTCGAAACTGTGCCAGGAGAAGCGCCCGTTCTCTGAAATCTGTAGCGATGCCGCTCGAAACCGTATAGGTTCGTCGAAACTGCGTGGTCGACCTTGTGAGAGAGGAAACTCCAGATGCGAAACTTAGTTCCATTTTAAACTAATTGTTCTATCTGAAACTATGTGTTCGATACTGTGCCAGGAGAAGCACCTGTTCTCTGAAACGTGTGGCGATGCCAATCGAAACGGTATGTGTTCGACGAAACTAAGTGGTCAACCTTGTGAGAGAGGAAACTCCAGATGCGAAACTTACTTCCATTTTAAACTAATTATTCTATCTGAAACTAAGTCTTCGATACTGTGCCAGGAGAGGCGCCTGTTCTCTGAAATCTGTGACGATGCTACTCGAAACCGTATGTGTTCGACGAAACTAAGTGGTTGAACTTGTGAGAGAGGAACCTCCGGATGCGAAACTTAGTTCCATTTAAAACTAATTGTTCTATCTGATACTGAGTGTTCGAAAGTGTGACAGGAGAAGCGCCTATTCTCTGAAATCTGTGGCGATGCCACTCGAAACCGTATGTGTTCGACTAAACAAAGTGGCCGACATTGTGAGAGAGGAAACTTCAGATGCGAAACTTAGTTCCATTTCAAATTAATTGTTCTGTCTGAAATAAGTGTTCGATAGTGTGCCAGGAGAAGCGCCTGTTCTCTGAAATCTGTGGCGATGCTACTAGAAACCGTATGTGTTCGACGAAACTAAGTGGCCGACCTTGTGAGAGAGGAAACTCCAGATGCGAAACTTAGTACCATTTTAAACTAATTGTTCTATCTGAAACTAAGTGTTCGATACTGTGCCAGGAGAAGCGCCCGTTCTCTGAAATCTGTAGCGATGCCGCTCGAAACCGTATAGGTTCGTCGAAACTGAGTGGTCGACCTTGTGAAAGAGGAAACTCCAGATGCGAAACTTAGTTCCATTTTAAACTAATTGTACTATCTGAAACTATGTGTTCGATACTGTGCCAGGAGAAACGCCTGTTCTCTGAAACGTGTGGCGATGCCACTCGAAACCGTATGTGTTCGACGAAACTAAGTGGTCAACCTTGTGAGAGAGGAAACTCCAGATGCGAAACTTACTTCCATTTTAAACTAATTATTCTATCTGAAACTAGGTGTTCGATACTGTGCCAGGAGAGGCGCCTGTTCTCTGAAATCTGTGACGATGCTACTCGAAACCGTATGTGTTCGACGAAACTAAGTGGTTAACCTTGTGAGAGAGGAACCTCCGGATGCGAAACTTAGTTCCATTTAAAACTAATTGTTCTATCTGATACTGAGTGTTCGACAGTGTGCCAGGAGAAGCGCCTATTCTCTGAAATCTGTGGCGATGCCACTCGAAACCGTATGTGTTCGACGAAACTAAGTGGTCAACCTTGTGAGAGAGGAAACTCCAGATGCGAAACTTACTTCCATTTTAAACTAATTATTCTATCTGAAACTAGGTGTTCGATACTGTGCCAGGAGAGGCGCCTGTTCTCTGAAATCTGTGACGATGCTACTCGAAACCGTATGTGTTCGACGAAACTAAGTGGTTAACCTTGTGAGAGAGGAACCTCCGGATGCGAAACTTAGTTCCATTTAAAACTAATTGTTCTATCTGATACTGAGTGTTCGACAGTGTGCCAGGAGAAGCGCCTATTCTCTGAAATCTGTGGCGATGCCACTCGAAACCGTATGTGTTCGACTAAACAAAGTGGTCGACCTTGTGGGGGAGGATACTCCAGATGCGAAACATAGTTACATTTTAAACTAATTGTTCTGTCTGAAATAAGTGTTCGATAGTGTGCCAGGAGAAGCGCCTGTTCTCTGAAATCTGTGGCGATGCTACTAGAAACCGTATGTGTTCGAAGACACTAAGTGGTCCACCTAGTGAGAGAGGAATCTCCAGATGCGAAACTTAGTTCCATTTTAAACTAATTGTTCTATCTGATACTAAGTGTTCGATACTGGGCCAGGAGAAGCGCCCGTTCTCTGAAATCTGTGGCGATGCCACTCGAAACCGTATGTGTTCGTCGAAACTGAGTGGTCGACCTTGTGAAAGAGGAAACTCCAGATGCGAAACTTAGTTCCATTTTAAACTAATTGTACTATCTGAAACTATTTGTTCGATACTGTGCCAGGAGAAGCGCCTGTTCTCTGAAACGTGTAGCGATGCCACTCGAAACCGTATGTGTTCGACGAAACTAAGTGGTCAACCTTGTGAGAGAGGAACCTCCAGATGCGAAACTTACTTCCATTTTAAACTAATTATTCTATCTGAAACTAGGTGTTCGATACTGTGCCAGGAGAGGCGCCTGTTCTCTGAAATCTGTGACGATGCTACTCGAAACCGTATGTGTTCGACGAAACTAAGTGGTTGACCTTGTGAGAGAGGAAACTCCGGATGCGAAACTTAGTTCCATTTTAAACTTATTGTTCTATCTGAAACTAAGTGATCGATAATGAGCCAGGAGAAACGCCTGTTCTCTGAAATCTGGGGCGATGCCGCTCGAAACCGTATGTGTTCGACGAAACTAAGTGGTCGACCTTGTGCGAGAGGAAACTCCAGATGAGAAACTTATTTCCATTTTAAACTCATTGTTCTATCGGATACTAAGTGTTCGATACTGTGCGTGGAGAAGCGCCTGTTCTCTGAAATCTGTGGCGATGCCACTCGAAACCGTATGTGTTCGACGAAACTAAGTGGTCGACCTTCTGAGAGAGGAAACTCCGGATGCGAAACTTAGTTCCATTTTAAACTAATTGTTCTATCTGAAACTAAGTGTTCGATACTGAGCGAGGAGAAGCGCCTGTTCTCTGAAATCTGTGGCGATGCCACTCGAAACCGTATGTGTTCGACGATACTAAGTGGCCGACCTCGTGAGAGAGGAAACTCCAGATGCGAAACTTAGTTCCATTTTAAACTAATTGTTCTATCTGAAACTAAGTGTTCGATACTGTGCCAGGAGAAGCGCCTGTTCTCTGAAATCTGTCGCGATGCTACTCGAAACCGTATGTGTTCGACGAAACTAAGTTGTCGACCTTCTGAGAGAGAAAACTCCAGACGCGAAACTTAGTTCCATTTTAAACTAATTGTTCTATCTGAAACTAAGTGTTCGATACTGTGCCAGGAGAAGCGCCTGTTCTCTGAACTGTGTGGCGATGCCGCTCGAAACCGTATGTGTTCGACGAAACTAAGTGGTTGACCTTGTGAGAGAAGAAACTCCAAAAGCGAAACTTAGTTCCATTTTAAACTAATTGTTCTGTCTGAAATAAGTGTTCGATACTGTGCCAGGAGAAGCGCGTGCTCTCTGAAATCTGTGGCGATGCCACTCGAAACCGTATGTGTTCGACGAAACTAAGTGGCCGACCTTGTGCGAGGGGAAACTTCAGATGCGAAACTTAGTTCAGTTTTAAACCAAATGTTCCATCTGAAACTAAGTGTTCGATACTGTGCCAGGAGAAGCGCCTGTTCCCCGAAATATGTGGCGATGCCACTCGAAACCGTATGTGTTCGACGAATCTAAATGGTCGACCTTGTGAGAGAGGAAACTCCAGATGCGAAACTTAGTTCCATTTTAAAATAATTGTTCGATCTGAAACTAAGTGTTCGATACTGTGCCAGGAGAAGCGCGTGTTCTCTGAAATAAGTCGCGATGCTCCTCGAAACGGTATGTGTTCGACGAAACTAAATGTCCGACCTTGTGAGAGAGGAAACTCCAGATGCGAAACTTAGTTCCATTTTAAACTAATTGTTCTATCTGAAACTAAGTGTTCGATACTGTGCGAGGAGAAGCGCCTGTTCTCTGAAATCTGTGGCGATGCCACTCGAAACCGTATGTGTTCGACGATACTAAGTGGCCGACCTCGTGAGAGAGGGAACTCCAGATGCGAAACTTAGTTCCATTTTAAATTAATTGTTCTATCTGAAACTAAGTGTTCGATACGGTGCCAGGAGAAGCGCCTGTTCTCTGAAATCTTTGGCGATGCCACTCGAAACAGTATGAGTTCGACGAAACTAAGTAGTCGATACTGTGCCAGGAGAAGCGCCTGTTCCCTGAAATCTGTGGCGATACCACCCGAAGCCGTATGTGTTCGACGAAACTAAGTGGTCGACCTTGTGAGAGAGGAAACTCCAGATGCGAAGTTTAGTTCCATTTTAAACTAACTTTTTTATCTGAAACTAAGTGTCCGACATTGTGCCAGGAGAAGCGCCTGTTCTCTGAAACCTGTGGCGATGCTACTCGAAACCGTATGTGTTCGACGAAACTAAGTGGTCGACCTTGTGAGAGAGGAAACTCCAGATGCGAAGTTTAGTTCCATTTTAAACTAACTTTTTTATCTGAAACTAAGTGTCCGACACTGTGCCAGGAGAAGCGCCTGTTCTCTGAAACCTGTGGCGATGCCTCTCGAAACCGTATGTGTTCGACGAAACTAAGTGGCCGACCTTGTGAGAGAGGAAACTCCAAAAGTGAAATTTAGTTTCATTTAAAACTAACTGTTCTATCTGAAACTGAGTGTTCGATAATGTGCCAGGAGAAGCGCCAGTTCTCTGAAATCTGTGGCAATACCACTCGAAACCGTATGTGTTTGACGAAACTAAGTGGTCCACCTTGTGAGAGAGGAAACTCCAGAACGGAAACATATTTCCATTTTAAACTAATTTTTTTATCTGAAACTAAGTGTCCGACACTGTGCCAGGAGAAGCGCCTGTTCTCTGAAACCTGTGGCGATGCTACTCGAAACCGTATGTGTTCGACGAAACTAAGTGGTCGACCTTGTGAGAGAGGAAACTCCAGATGCGAAACTTAGTTCCATTCTAAACTAATTGTTCTATCTGAAAGTGTTCGATACTGTGCCAGGAGAAGCGCCTGTTCTCTGAAATTTGTGGCGATGCCCCTCGAAACCGTATGTTTTCGACGAATCTAAATGGTCGACCTTATGAGAGAGGAAACTCCAGATGCGAAACTTAGTTCCATTTTAAATTAATTGTTCTATCTGAAACTAAGTGTTCGATACTGTGCCAGGAGAAGTGCCTGTTCTCTGAAATCTGTGGCGATGCTACTCGAAACCGTATGTGTTCGACGAATCTAAATGGTCGACCTTGTGAGAGAGGAAACTCCAGATGCGAAACTTAGTTCCATTTTAAACTAATTGTTCTATCTGAAACTAAGTGTTCGATACTGTGCCAGGGGAACCGCCTGCTCTCTGAAACCTGAGGCGATGCTACTCGAAACCGTATGTGTTCGACGAAACTAAGTTGTCGACCTTGTGAGAGAGGATACTCCAGATGCGAAACTTAGTTCCATTCTAAACTAATTGTTCTATCTGAAAGTGTTCGATACTGTGCCAGGAGAAGCGCCTCTTCTATGAAATCTGTGGTGATGCTACTCGAAACCGTATGTGTTCGACGAAACTAAGTGGTCGACCTTGTGAGAGAGGAAACTCCAGATGCGAAACTTAGTACCAATTTAAACTAATTGTTCCATCTGAAACTAAGTGTTCGATAGTGTGCCAGGAGAAGCGCCTGTTCTCTGAAATCTGTGGCGATGCCACTCGAAACCGTATGTGTTTGACGAAACTAAGTTGTCGACCTTGTGAGAGAGGAACTCCAGATGCGAAACTTAGTTCCATTTTAAACTAATTGTTCTATCTGAAATTAAGTGTTCGTTACTGTGCCAGGAGAAACGCCTGTTCTCTGAAATCTGTGGCGATGCCACTCGAAACCGTATGTGTTTGACGAAACTAAGTTGTCGACCTTGTGAGAGAGGAACTTCAGATGCGAAACTTAGTTCCATTTTAAACTAATTGTTCTATCTGAAACTTAGTGTTCGATACTGTGCCAGGAGAAGCGCCTGTTCTCTGAAATCTCTGGCGATGCCACTCGAAACCGTATGTGTTCGACGAAACTAAGTGGCCGACCTTGTGAGAGAGGAAACTCGGGATGCGAAACTTAGTTCCATTCTAAACCAAATGTTCCATTTGAAACTAAGTGTTCGATAATCTGCCAGTAGAAGCGCCTGTTCTCTGAAATCTGTGGCATTGCCACTCGTTACCGAATGTGTTCAACAAAACTAAGTGGTCGAACTTGTGAGAGAGGAAACTCCAGTTGCGAAACTTAGTTCCATTTTAAACTAATTGTTCTATCTGAAACTAAGTGTTCGATAATGTGCCAGGAGAAGCGCCTGTTCTCTGAAATCTGTGGCGATGCCACCCGAAACCGTATGTGTTTGACGAAACTAAGTTGTCGACCTTGTGAGAGAGGAAACTCCAAATGCGAAACATAGTTCCATTTTAAACTAAATGTTCCATCTGAAACTAAGTGTTCGATACTGTGCCTGGAGAAGCGCCTGTTCTCTGAAATCTGTGGGGATGCTACTCGAAACCGTATGTGTTCGACGAAACTAAGTGGTCCACCTTGTGAGAGAGGAAGCTCCAGATGCGAAGCTTAGTTCCATTTTAACCTAATTGTTCTATCTGAAACTAAGTGTTCGGTACTGTGCCAGGAGAAGCGCCTGTTCTCTGAAACCTGTGGCGTTGCTACTCGAAGCCGAATGGGTTCGACGAAAGTAAGTGGTAGACCGTGTGAGTGAGGAAACTCCAAATGCGAAACAAAGTTCCATTTTATACAAAGTGTTCTATCTGAAACTAAGTGTTCGATACTGTGCCAGGAGAAGCGCCTGTTTTCGGAAATCTGTCGCGAAGCTACTCGAAACCGTATGTGTTCGACGAAACTAAGTGGCCGACCTTGTGAGAGAGGAGACTTCAGATGCGAAACATATTTCCATTTTAAGCTAATTGTTCTATCTGAAACTAAGTGTTCGGTACTGTGCCAGGAGAAGCGCCTGTTCTCTGAAACCTGTGGCGTTGCTACTCGAAGCCGAATGTGTTCGACGAAAGTAAGTGGCAGACCGTGTGAGAGAGGAAACTCCAGATGCGAAACTTAGATCCATTTTAAATTAATTGTTCTATCTGAAAGAGTTCGATACTGTGCGAGGAGAAGCGCCTGTTCTCTGAAATCTGTGGCGATACCACTCGAAACCGTATGTGTTTGACGATACTAAGTGGTCCACCTTGTGAGAGAGGAAACTCCAAATGCGAAACATAGTTCCATTTTAAATTAAATGTTCCATCTGAAACTAAGTGTTCGATACTGTGCCAGGAGAAGCGCCTGTTCTCTGAAATCTGTGGCGATACCACTCGAAACCGTATGAGTTCCACGAAACTAAGAGGTCGCCTTGTGAGAGAGGAAACTCCAGATGCGAAACTTAGTACCATATTAAAGTAATTGTTCTATCTGAAACTAAGTGTTCGATACTGTGCCAGGAGATGCGCCGGTTCTCTGAAACCTGAGGCGATGCTACTCGAAACCGTATGTGTTCGAAGAAACTAAGTTGTCGACCTTGTGAGAGAGGAAACCCCAGATGCGAAACATAGTTCCATTTTAAACTAATTGTTCTATCTGTAACTAAGTGTTCGATACTGTGCCAGGAGAAGCGCCTGTTCTCTGAAATCTGTGGCGATGCTACTCGAAACCGTATCTGTTCGACGAAACTAAGTTGTCGACCTTGTGAGAGAGGAAACTTCAGATGCGAAACTCAGTTCCATTTCAAATTAATTGTTCTATCTCAAACTAAGTGTTCGATACTGTGCCAGGAGAAGCTCCTGTTCTCTGAAATCTGTGGCGATACTACTCGAAACCGCATGTGTTCGACGAAACTAAGTGGTCGACCTTGTGAGAGAGGAAACTGCAGATGCGAAACTTACTTCCATTTTAAACTAATTGTTCTATCTGAAACTAAGTGTCCGATACTGTGCCAGGAGAAGCTCCTGTTCTCTGAAATCTGTGGCGATACTACTCGAAACCGTATGTGTTCGACGAATCTAAGTGGTCGACCTTGTGAGAGAGGACACTCCAGATGCGAAACGTAGATCCATTTTAAACTAATTGTTCTATCTGATACTAAGTGTTCGATACTGTGCCAGGAGAAGCGCCTGTTCTCTGAAATGTGTGGCGATGCCGATCGAAACCGTATGTGTTCGAAGAAACTAAGTGGTCGACCTTGTGAGAGAGGAAACTGCAGATGCGAAACTTACTTCCATTTTAAACTAATTGTTCTATCTGTAACTAAGTGTTCGATACTGTGCCAGGAGAAGCGCCGTTCTGCGAAATCTGTGGCGATGCTACTCGGAACCGTATGTGTTCGACGAAACTAAGTGGCCGACCTTGTGAGAGAGGAAACTCCAGATGCGAAACATAGTTCCATTTTAAACTAATTGTTCTATCTGTAACTAAGTGTTCGATACTGTGCCAGGAGAAGCGCCTGTTCTCTGAAATCTGTGGCGATGCTACTCGAAACCGTATCTGTTCGACGAAACTAAGTTGTCGACCTTGTGAGAGAGGAAACTTCAGATGCGAAACTCAGTTCCATTTCAAATTAATTGTTCTATCTCAAACTAAGTGTTCGATACTGTGCCAGGAGAAGCTCCTGTTCTCTGAAATCTGTGGCGATACTACTCGAAACCGCATGTGTTCGACGAAACTAAGTGGTCGACCTTGTGAGAGAGGAAACTGCAGATGCGAAACTTACTTCCATTTTAAACTAATTGTTCTATCTGAAACTAAGTGTCCGATACTGTGCCAGGAGAAGCTCCTGTTCTCTGAAATCTGTGGCGATACTACTCGAAACCGTATGTGTTCGACGAATCTAAGTGGTCGACCTTGTGAGAGAGGACACTCCAGATGCGAAACGTAGATCCATTTTAAACTAATTGTTCTATCTGATACTAAGTGTTCGATACTGTGCCAGGAGAAGCGCCTGTTCTCTGAAATGTGTGGCGATGCCGATCGAAACCGTATGTGTTCGAAGAAACTAAGTTGTCGACCTTGTGAGAGAGGAAACTCCAGATGCGAAACATAGTTCCTTTTTAAACTAATTGTTCTATCTGTAACTAAGTGTTCGATACTGTGCCAGGAGAAGCGCCGTTCTGCGAAATCTGTGGCGATGCTACTCGGAACCGTATGTGTTCGACGAAACTAAGTGGCCGACCTTGTGAGAGAGGAAACTCCAGATGCGAAACATAGTTCCATTTTAAACAAATTGCTCTATCTGAAACTATGTGTCCGATACTGTGCTAGAAGAAGCGCCTGTTCTCTGAAATCTCTGGCGATGCTACTCCAAACCGTATGTGTTCGACGAAACTAAGTGGTCGACCTTGTGAGAGAGGAAACTCCAGAGGCGAAACTTTGTTCCATTTTAAACTAATTGTTCTATCTGAAACTAAGTGTTCGATACTGGGCCAGGAGAAGCGCCTGTTCTCTGAAATCTGTAACGATGCTACTCGAAACCATACGTGTTCGACGAAACTAAGTGGTCGACCTTGTGAGAAAGGAAACTCCAGATGCGAAACTTAGTTCCATTTCAAAGTAATTGTTCTATCTGAAACTAACTGTTCGATACTGTGCCAGGAGAAGCGCCGTTCTGCGAAATCTGTGGCGATGCTACTCGGAACCGTATGTGTCGACGAAACTAAGTGGCCGACCTTGTGAGAGAGGAAACTGCTGATGCGAAACTTAGTTCCATTTTAAATTAATTTTTCTATATGAAACTATGTGTTCGAAACTGTGCTAGAAGAAGCGCCTGTTCTCTGAAATCTGTGGCGATGCCACTCGAAACCGTATGAGTTCCACGAAACTAAGAGGTCGCCTTGTGAGAGAGGAAACTCCAGATGCGAAACTTAGTACCATATTAAAGTAATTGTTCTATCTGAAACTAAGTGTTCGATACTGTGCCAGGAGAAGCGCCTGTTCTCTGAAACCTGAGGCGATACTACTCGAAACCGCATGTGTTCGACGAAACTAAGTGGTCGACCTTGTGAGAGAGGAAACTGCAGATGCGAAACTTACTTCCATTTTAAACTAATTGTTCTATCTGAAACTAAGTGTCCGATACTGTGCCAGGAGAAGCTCCTGTTCTCTGAAATCTGTGGCGATACTACTCGAAACCGTATGTGGTCGACGAATCTAAGTGGTCGACCTTGTGAGAGAGGACACTCCAGATGCGAAACGTAGATCCATTTTAAACTAATTGTTCTATATGATACTAAGTGTTCGATACTGTGCCAGGAGAAGCGCCTGTTCTCTGAAATGTGTGGCGATGCCGATCGAAACCGTATCTGTTCGACGAAACTAAGTGGTTGACCTTGTTAGAGAGGATACTCCAGATGCGAAACTTAGTACCATATTAAACTAATTCTTCTATCTGAAACTAAGTGTTCGATACTGTGCCAGGAGAAGCGCCTGTTCTCTGAAACCTGAGGCGATGCTACTCGAAACCGTATCTGTTCGACGAAACTAAGTTGTCGACCTTGTGAGAGAGGAAACTTCAGATGCGAAACTCAGTTCCATTTCAAATTAATTGTTCTATCTCAAACTAAGTGTTCGATACTGTGCCAGGAGAAGCTCCTGTTCTCTGAAATCTGTGGCGATACTACTCGAAACCGCATGTGTTCGACGAAACTAAGTGGTCGACCTTGTGAGAGAGGAAACTGCAGATGCGAAACTTACTTCCATTTTAAACTAATTGTTCTATCTGAAACTAAGTGTCCGATACTGTGCCAGGAGAAGCTCCTGTTCTCTGAAATCTGTGGCGATACTACTCGAAACCGTATGTGTTCGACGAATCTAAGTGGTCGACCTTGTGAGAGAGGACACTCCAGATGCGAAACGTAGATCCATTTTAAACTAATTGTTCTATATGATACTAAGTGTTCGATACTGTGCCAGGAGAAGCGCCTGTTCTCTGAAATGTGTGGCGATGCCGATCGAAACCGTATGTGTTCGACGAAACTAAGTGGTTGACCTTGTTAGAGAGGATACTCCAGATGCGAAATATATTTCTATTCTAAACTAATTGTTCTATCTGAAACGAAGTGTGCGATACTGTGCCAGGAGAAGCGCCAGTTCTCTGAAATGTGTGGCGATGCCACTCGAAACCGTATGTGTTCGACGAAACTAAGTGGTCGACCTTGTGAGAGAGGAAACTCCAGATGCGAAACTTAGTACCATTTTAAACTAATTGTTCTATCTGAAACTAAGTGTTCGATACTGTGCCAGGAGAAGCGCCAGTTCTCCGAATTATGTGGCGATGCCACTCGAAACCGTATGTGTTCGACGGAACTAAGTGGTCCACCTTGCGAGAGAGGAAACTCCAAATGCGAAATATAGTTCCATTTTAAACTAATTGTTCTCTCTGAAACTAAGTGTTCGATACCGTGCCAGGATAAGCGCCTGTTCTCTGAAATCTGTGGCGATGCTACTCGAAACCGTATCTGTTCGACGAAACTAAGTTGTCGACCTTGTGAGAGAGGAAACTTCAGATGCGAAACTCAGTTCCATTTCAAATTAATTGTTCTATCTGAAACTAAGTGTTCGATACTGTGCCAGGAAAAGCGCCTGTTCTCTGAAATCTGTGGCGATGCCACTCGAAACCGTATGTGTTCGACGAAACTAAGTGGTCGAACTTGTGAGAGAGGATACTCCAGATGCGAAGTTTAGTTCCATTTTAAAC
The DNA here is from genome assembly GCA_910591585.2 of Nysson spinosus. NCBI lineage: Eukaryota > Metazoa > Arthropoda > Insecta > Hymenoptera > Crabronidae > Nysson > Nysson spinosus. Next base: position 1,387,645 of record CAJUYC020000091.1, on the reverse strand, counting down.
TAATTGTTCTATGTGCAACTATGTGTTCGATACTGTGCCAGGAGAAGCGCCTGTTCTCTGAAATCTGTGGCGATGCCACTCGAAACCGTATGTGTTCGACGAAACTAAGTCGTCGATCTTGTGAGAGAGGAAACTCCAGATGCGAAGCTTAGTACCATTTTAAACTAATTGTTTTATCTGAAACTATGTGTCCGATACTGTGCCAGGAGAATCTCCTGTTCTCTGAAATGTGTGGCGATGCCAATCGAAACCGTATGTGTTCGACGGAACTATGTGGTCGACCTTGTGAGAGAGGATACTCCAGATGCGAAATATATTTCTATTCTAAACTAATTGTTCTATCTGAAACGAAGTGTTCGATACTGTGCCAGGAGAAGCGCCAGTTCTCTGAAATGTGTGGCGATGCCACTCGAAACCGTATGTGTTCGACGAAACTAAGTGGTCGACCTTGTGAGAGAGGAAACTCCAGATGCGAAACTTAGTACCATTTTAAACTAATTGTTCTATCTGAAACTAAGTGTTCGATACTGTGCCAGGAGAAGCGCCAGTTCTCTGAAATATGTGGCGATGCCACTCGAAACCGTATGTGTTCGACGAAACTAAGTGGTCGAACTTGTGAGAGAGGATACTCCAGATGCGAAGTTTAGTTCCATTTTAAACTAATTGTTCTATGTGCAACTATGTGTTCGATACTGTGCCAGGAGAAGCGCCTGTTCTCTGAAATCTGTGGCGATGCCACTCGAAACCGTATGTGTTCGACGAAACTAAGTCGTCGATCTTGTGAGAGAGGAAACTCCAGATGCGAAGCTTAGTACCATTTTAAACTAATTGTTTTATCTGAAACTATGTGTCCGATACTGTGCCAGGAGAATCTCCTGTTCTCTGAAATGTGTGGCGATGCCAATCGAAACCGTATGTGTTCGACGGAACTATGTGGTCGACCTTGTGAGAGAGGATACTCCAGATGCGAAATATATTTCTATTCTAAACTAATTGTTCTATCTGAAACGAAGTGTTCGATACTGTGCCAGGAGAAGCGCCAGTTCTCTGAAATGTGTGGCGATGCCACTCGAAACCGTATGTGTTCGACGAAACTAAGTGGTCGACCTTGTGAGAGAGGAAACTCCAGATGCGAAACTTAGTACCATTTTAAACTAATTGTTCTATCTGAAACTAAGTGTTCGATACTGTGCCAGGAGAAGCGCCAGTTCTCTGAAATATGTGGCGATGCCACTCGAAACCGTATGTGTTCGACGAAACTAAGTGGTCGACCTTGTGAGAGACGATACTGCAGATGCGAAACTTAGTTCCATTTTAAACTAATTGTTCTATGTGCAACTATGTGTTCGATACTGTGACAGGAGAAGCGCCTGTTCTCTGAAATCTGTGGCGATGCCACTCGAAACCGTATGTATTCGACGAAACTAAGTCGTCGATCTTGTGAGAGAAGAAACTCCAGATGCGAAGCTTAGTTCCATTTTAAACTAATTGTTCTATCTGAAACTAAGTGTTCGATACTGTGCCAGGAGAAGTGCCTGTTGTCTGAAATCTGTGGCGATGCCACTCTAAACCGTATGTGTTCGACGAAACTAAGTGGCCGACCTTGTGAGAGAGGAAACTCCAGATGCGAAACTTAGTTCCATTTTAAAGTAATTGTTCTATCTGATACTAAGTGTTCGATACTGTGCCAGGAGAAGCGCCTGTTCTCTGAAATCTGTCGCGATGCTACTCGAAACCGTATGTGTTCGACGAAACTAAGTGGTCGACCTTGTGAGAGAGGAAACTCCAGACGCGAAACTTAGTTCCATTTTAAACTAATTGTTCTATCTGAAACTAAGTGTTCGATACTGCGCCAGGAGAAGCGCCTGTTCTCTGAAATCTGTGGCGATGCTACTCGAAACCGTATGTGTTCGACGAATCTAAATGGTCGACCTTGTGAGAGAGGAAACTCCAGATGCGAAACTTAGTTCCATTTGAGACTAATTGTTCTATCTGAAACTAAGTGTTCGGTACTGTGCCAGGAGAAGCGCCGGTTCTCTGAAATCTGTAGCGATGCTACTCGCAACCGTATGTGTTCGACGAAACTAAGTCGTCGACCTTGTGAGAGAGGAAACTCCAGATGCGAAACATAGATCAATTTTAAACTAAATGTTCCATCTGAAACTAAGTGTTCGATACTGTGCCAGGAGACGCGCCTGTCCTCTGAAATCTGTGGCGATGCCACTCGAAAACGTATGTGTTCGACGAAACTAAGTGGCCGACCTTGTGAGAGAGGAAACTTCAGATGCGAAACTTATTTCGATTTTAAACTAATTGTTCTCTCTGAAACTAAGTGTTCGATACTGTGCCAGGGGAAGCGCCTGTTCTCTGAAATCTGTGGCGATGCTACTCGAAACCGAATGTGTTCCACGAAACAAAGTGGCCGACCTTGTGAGAGAGGAAACCCCAGATGCGAAATATAGTTCCATTCTAAACTAATTGTTCTATCTGAAACTAAGTGTTCGATACTGCGCCAGGAGAAGCGCCTTTTCTCTGAAATCTGTCGCGATGCTACTCGAAACAGTATGTGTTCGACGAAACTAAGTGGTCGACCTTGTGAGAGAGGAAACTCCAAATGCGAAACTTAGTTCCATTTTAAACTAATTGTTCTATCTGAAAGTAAGTATTCGATAATGTGCCAGGAGAAGCTCCTGTTCTCTGAAATCTGTGGCGATGCCACTCTAAACCGTATGTGTTCGACGAAACTAAGTGGCCGACCTTGTGAGAGAGGAAACTCCAGATGCGAAACTTAGTTCCATTTTAAAGTAATTGTTCTATCTGATACTAAGTGTTCGATACTGTGCCAGGAGAAGCGCCTGTTCTCTGAAATCTGTCGCGATGCTACTCGAAACCGTATGTGTTCGACGAAACTAAGTGGTCGACCTTCTGAGAGAGGAAACTCCAGACGCGAAACTTAGTTCCATTTTAAACTAATTGTTCTATCTGAAACTAAGTGTTCGGTACTGTGCCAGGAGAAGCGCCTTTTCTCTGAAATCTGTCGCGATGCTACTCGAAACAGTATGTGTTCGACGAAACTAAGTCGTCGACCTTCTGAGAGAGGAAACTCCAGATGCGAAACTTAGTTCAATTTTAAACTAATTGTTCTCTCTGAAAATATGTGTTCGATAATGTGCCAGGAGAAACGCCGTTCTGCGAAATCTGTGGCGATACCACTCGAAACTGTATGGGTTCGACGAAACTAAGTGGACGACCTGGTGAGAGAAGAAACTCCAGATGCGAAAATTAGTTCCATTTTAAACTAATTGTTCTACATGATATTAAGTGTTCGATACTGTGCCAGGAGAAGCGCCTGTTCTCTGAAATCTGTGGCGATGCCACTCGAAACCGTATGTGTTCGACGAATCTAAGTTGCCGACCTTGTGCGGGAAGAAACTCCAAATGCGAAACTTCGTACCATTTTATACTAATTGTTCTATGTGAAACTAATTGTTCGATACTGTGCCAGGAGAGGCGCCTGTTCTCTGAAATCTGTGGCGATGCTACTCGAAACCGTATGTGTTCGAAGAAACTAAGTGGTCGACCTTGTGAGAGAGGACACTCCCGATGCGAAACATAGTTCCATTTTAAACTAAATATTCTAACTGAAACTAAGTGTTCAATACTGTGCCAGGAGAATCGCCTGTTCTCTGAAATCTGTGGCGATGCTACTCGAAACCGTTTGTGTTCGACGAAACTAAGTGGTCCACCTTGTGAGAGAGGAAACTCCAGATGCGAAGTTTAGTTCCATTTAAAACTAATTGTTCTATCTGATACTAAGTGTTCGATACTGTGCCAGGAGAAGCGCCTGTTCTCTGAAATCTGTGGCGATGCCACTCGAACCCGTATGTGTCCGACGAAACTAAGTGATTGACCTTGTGAGGGAGGATTCACCAGATGCGGAACATAGTTCCATTTTAAACTAATTGTTCTATCTGAAACTAAGTGTTCAATACTGTGCCAGGAGAATCGCCTGTTCTCTGAAATCTGTGGCGATGCTACTCGAAACCGTTTGTGTTCGACGAAACTAAGTGGTCCACCTTGTGAGAGAGGAAACTCCAGATGCGAAGTTTAGTTCCATTTAAAACTAATTGTTCTATCTGATACTAAGTGTTCGATACTGTGCCAGGAGAAGCGCCTGTTCTCTGAAATCTGTGGCGATGCCACTCGAACCCGTATGTGTCCGACGAAACTAAGTGATTGACCTTGTGAGGGAGGATTCACCAGATGCGGAACATAGTTCCATTTTAAACTAATTGTTCTATCTGAAACTAAGTGTTCAATACTGTGCCAGGAGAATCGCCTGTTCTCTGAAATCTGTGGCGATGCCACTCGAAATCGTATGTGTTCCACGAAACTAAGTGGTCGACCTTGTAAGAGAGGAAACTCCAGATGCGAAACTTAGTTCCATTTTAACCTAATTGTTCTATCTGAAACAATGTGTTCGACACTGTGCCAGGAGAAGCGCCTGTTCTCTGAAATCTGTGGCCATGCCACTCGAAACCGTATGTGTTCGACGAAACTAAGTGGTCGACCTTGTGGGAGAGGAAACTCCACATGCGAAACTTACTTCCATTTTAAACTAATTATTCTATCTGAAACTAACTGTTCGATACTGTGCCAGGAGAGGCGCCTGTTCTCTGAAATCTGTCGCGATGCTACTCGAAACCGTATGTGTTCGACGAAACTAAGTGGCCGACCTTGTGAGAGAGGAAACTCCAGATGCGAAACTTAGTTCAATTTTAAACTAATTGTTCTCTCTGAAAATATGTGTTCGATAATGTGCCAGGAGAAACGCCGTTCTGCGAAATCTGTGGCGATACCACTCGAAACTGTATGGGTTCGACGAAACTAAGTGGACGACCTTGTGAGAGAAGAAACTCCAGATGCGAAAATTAGTTCCATTTTAAACTAATTGTTCTACATGATATTAAGTGTTCGATACTGTGCCAGGAGAAGCGCCTGTTCTCTGAAATCTGTGGCGATGCCACTCGAAACCGTATGTGTTCGACGAATCTAAGTTGCCGACCTTGTGCGGGAAGAAACTCCAAATGCGAAACTTCGTACCATTTTATACTAATTGTTCTATGTCAAACTAATTGTTCGATACTGTGCCAGGAGAGGCGCCTGTTCTCTGAAATCTGTGGCGATGCTACTCGAAACCGTATGTGTTCGAAGAAACTAAGTGGTCGACCTTGTGAGAGAGGACACTCCAGATGCGAAACATAGTTCCATTTTAAACTAAATATTCTAACTGAAACAAAGTGTTCGATACTGTGCCAGGAGAAGCGCCTGTTCTCCGAAACCTGTGGCGATGCTACTCGAATCCGTATGTGTTCGACGAAACTAAGTGGTCGCCTTGTGAGAGTGGAAACTCCAGATGCGAGACTTAGTTCCATTTTAAACTAATTTTTCCATCTGAAATTAAGGGTTCGATACTGTGCCAGGAGAAGCGCCTGTCCTCTCAACTGTGTGGCGATGCCGCTCGAAACGGTATGTGTTCGACGAAACTGAGTGGTCGACCTTGTGAGAGAGGAAACTCCAAATTGCGAAACTTAGTTCATTTTAAACTAATAATCCTATCTGACACTAAGTGTTCGATACTGTGCCAGGAGAAACGCCTGTTCTCTGAAATGTGTGGCGATGCCACTCGAAACCGTATGTGTTCGACGAAACTAAGTGGCCGACCTTGTGAGAGTGGAAACTCCAGTTGCGAAACTTAGTTCCATTTTAAACTAATTTTTCCATCTGAAATTAAGTGTTCGATACTGTGCCAGCAGAAGCGCCGGTCCTCTCAACTGTGTGGCGATGCCGCTCGAAACGGTATGTGTTCGACGAAACTGAGTGGTCGACCTTGTGAGAGAGGAAACTCCAGATGCGAAACTTAGTTCATTTTAAACAAATAATCCTATCTGAAACTAAGTGTTCGATGCTGTGTCAGGAGAAGCGCCTGTTCTCTGTAATCTGTGGCGATGCTACTCGAAACCGTATGTGGTCGAGGAAACTAAGTCGTCGACTTGTGGGACAGGAAACTCCAGATGCGAAACTTAGTTCCATTTTAAACTAATTGTTCCATCTGAAATTAAGTGTTCGATACTGTGCCAGGAGAAGCGCCTGTCCTCTCAACTGTGTGGCGATGCCGCTCGAAACGGTATGTGTTCGACGAAACTGAGTGGTCGACCTTGTGAGAGAGGAAACTCCAGATGCGAAACTTACTTCCATTTTAAACTAAATATTCTAACTGAAACTAAGTGTTCAATACTGTGCCAGGAGAATCGCCTGTTCTCTGAAATCTGTGGCGATGCTACTCGAAACCGTTTGTGTTCGACGAAACTAAGTGGTCCACCTTGTGAGAGAGGAAACTCCAGATGCGAAGTTTAGTTCCATTTAAAACTAATTGTTCTATCTGATACTAAGTGTTCGATACTGTGCCAGGAGAAGCGCCTGTTCTCTGAAATCTGTGGCGATGCCACTCGAACCCGTATGTGTCCGACGAAACTAAGTGATTGACCTTGTGAGGGAGGATTCACCAGATGCGGAACATAGTTCCATTTTAAACTAATTGTTCTATCTGAAACTAAGTGTTCAATACTGTGCCAGGAGAATCGCCTGTTCTCTGAAATCTGTGGCGATGCTACTCGAAACCGTTTGTGTTCGACGAAACTAAGTGGTCCACCTTGTGAGAGAGGAAACTCCAGATGCGAAGTTTAGTTCCATTTAAAACTAATTGTTCTATCTGATACTAAGTGTTCGATACTGTGCCAGGAGAAGCGCCTGTTCTCTGAAATCTGTGGCGATGCCACTCGAACCCGTATGTGTCCGACGAAACTAAGTGATTGACCTTGTGAGGGAGGATTCACCAGATGCGGAACATAGTTCCATTTTAAACTAATTGTTCTATCTGAAACTAAGTGTTCAATACTGTGCCAGGAGAATCGCCTGTTCTCTGAAATCTGTGGCGATGCCACTCGAAATCGTATGTGTTCCACGAAACTAAGTGGTCGACCTTGTAAGAGAGGAAACTCCAGATGCGAAACTTAGTTCCATTTTAACCTAATTGTTCTATCTGAAACAATGTGTTCGACACTGTGCCAGGAGAAGCGCCTGTTCTCTGAAATCTGTGGCCATGCCACTCGAAACCGTATGTGTTCGACGAAACTAAGTGGTCGACCTTGTGGGAGAGGAAACTCCACATGCGAAACTTACTTCCATTTTAAACTAATTATTCTATCTGAAACTAACTGTTCGATACTGTGCCAGGAGAGGCGCCTGTTCTCTGAAATCTGTCGCGATGCTACTCGAAACCGTATGTGTTCGACGAAACTAAGTGGCCGACCTTGTGAGAGAGGAAACTCCAGATGCGAAACTTAGTTCAATTTTAAACTAATTGTTCTCTCTGAAAATATGTGTTCGATAATGTGCCAGGAGAAACGCCGTTCTGCGAAATCTGTGGCGATACCACTCGAAACTGTATGTGTTCGACGAAACTAAGTGGACGACCTTGTGAGAGAAGAAACTCCAGATGCGAAAATTAGTTCCATTTTAAACTAATTGTTCTACATGATATTAAGTGTTCGATACTGTGCCAGGAGAAGCGCCTGTTCTCTGAAATCTGTGGCGATGCCACTCGAAACCGTATGTGTTCGACGAATCTAAGTTGCCGACCTTGTGCGGGAAGAAACTCCAAATGCGAAACTTCGTACCATTTTATACTAATTGTTCTATGTGAAACTAATTGTTCGATACTGTGCCAGGAGAGGCGCCTGTTCTCTGAAATCTGTGGCGATGCTACTCGAAACCGTATGTGTTCGAAGAAACTAAGTGGTCGACCTTGTGAGAGAGGACACTCCCGATGCGAAACATAGTTCCATTTTAAACTAAATATTCTAACTGAAACAAAGTGTTCGATACTGTGCCAGGAGAAGCGCCTGTTCTCCGAAACCTGTGGCGATGCTACTCGAATCCGTATGTGTTCGACGAAACTAAGTGGTCGCCTTGTGAGAGTGGAAACTCCAGATGCGAGACTTAGTTCCATTTTAAACTAATTTTTCCATCTGAAATTAAGGGTTCGATACTGTGCCAGGAGAAGCGCCTGTCCTCTCAACTGTGTGGCGATGCCGCTCGAAACGGTATGTGTTCGACGAAACTGAGTGGTCGACCTTGTGAGAGAGGAAACTCCAAATTGCGAAACTTAGTTCATTTTAAACTAATAATCCTATCTGACACTAAGTGTTCGATACTGTGCCAGGAGAAACGCCTGTTCTCTGAAATGTGTGGCGATGCCACTCGAAACCGTATGTGTTCGACGAAACTAAGTGGCCGACCTTGTGAGAGTGGAAACTCCAGATGCGAAACTTAGTTCCATTTTAAACTAATTTTTCCATCTGAAATTAAGTGTTCGATACTGTGCCAGCAGAAGCGCCGGTCCTCTCAACTGTGTGGCGATGCCGCTCGAAACGGTATGTGTTCGACGAAACTGAGTGGTCGACCTTGTGAGAGAGGAAACTCCAGATGCGAAACTTAGTTCATTTTAAACAAATAATCCTATCTGAAACTAAGTGTTCGATGCTGTGTCAGGAGAAGCGCCTGTTCTCTGTAATCTGTGGCGATGCTACTCGAAACCGTATGTGGTCGAGGAAACTAAGTCGTCGACTTGTGGGACAGGAAACTCCAGATGCGAAACTTAGTTCCATTTTAAACTAATTGTTCCATCTGAAATTAAGTGTTCGATACTGTGCCAGGAGAAGCGCCTGTCCTCTCAACTGTGTGGCGATGCCGCTCGAAACGGTATGTGTTCGACGAAACTGAGTGGTCGACCTTGTGAGAGAGGAAACTCCAGATGCGAAACTTACTTCCATTTTAAACTAATTGTTCTATCTGAAACTAAGTGTTCGATGCTGTGTCAGGAGAAGCGCCTGTTCTCTGAAATCTGTGGCGATGCTACTCGAAACCGTATGAGTTCGACGAAACCAAGTGGTCGACCTTGTGAGAGAGGAAACTCCAAATTGCGAAACTTAGTTCATTTTAAACTAATAATCCTATCTGACACTAAGTGTTCGGCACTGTGCCAGGAGAAACGCCTGTTCTCTGAAATGTGTGGCGATGCCACTCGAAACCGTATGTGTTCGACGAAACTAAGTGGCCGACCTTGTGAGAGAGAAAACTTCAGATGCGAAATTTAGTTCCATTTTAAACTAATTCTTCCATCTGAAATTAAGTGTTCGATACAGTGCCAGGAGAAGCGCCTCTTCTCTGAAATCTGTGGCGATGCCACGCGAAACCATATGTGTTCGACGAAACTAAGTGGTAGACAGTGTGAGAGAGGAAACTCCAAATGCGAAACATAGTTCCATTTTATACTAATTATTCTATCTGAAACTAAGTGTACGATACTGTGCCAGGAGAAGCGACTGTTCTCTGAAATCTGTGGCGATGCTACTCGAAACCGTATGTGTTCGACGAATCTAAATGGTCGACGTTGTGAGAGAGGAAAATCCAGATGCGAAACTTAGTTCCATTTTAAACTAATTGTTCTATCTGAAACTACGTGTTCGATACTGTGCCAGGAGAAGCGCCTGTTCTCTGAAATCTGTGGCGATGCCACGCGAAACCATATGTGTTCGACGAAACTAAGTGGTTGACCTTGTGAGAGAGGAGACTCCAGATGCGAAACTTAGTTCCATTTTAAACTAATTGTTCTATCTGAAACTAAGTGTTCGATACTATGCCAGAAGAAGCGCCTGTTCTCTGAAATCTGTGGCGATGCTACTCGAAATCGTATGTGTTCGACGAATCTAAATGGTCGACCTTGTGAGAGAGGAAACTCCAGAAGCGAAACTTAGTTCCATTTAAAACTAAGTGTTCCATCTGAAACTTAGTGTTCGATACTGTGCCAGGAGAAGCGCCTGTTCTCTGAAATCTGTGGCGATGCTACTCGAAACCGTATGTGTTCGAAGAAACAAAGTGGCCGACCTTGTGAGAGAGGAGACTCCAGATACGAGACTTAGTTTCATTTTAAACTAATTGTTCTATCTGAAAGTGTTCGATACTGTGCCAGGAGAAGCGCCTGTTCTCTGAAATCTGTGGCGATGCTACTCGAAACCGTATGTGTTCGACGAATCTAAATGGTCGACCTTGTGAGAGAGGAAACTCCAAATGCAAAACATAGTTCCATTTTAAACTAATTGTTCTATCTGAAACTACGTGTTCGATACTGTGCCAGGAGAAGCGCCTGTTCTCTGAAATCTGTGGCGATGCCACGCGAAACCATATGTGTTCGACGAAACTAAGTGGTTGACCTTGTGAGAGAGGAGACTCCAGATGCGAAACTTAGTTCCATTTTAAACTAATTGTTCTATCTGAAACTAAGTGTTCGATACTATGCCAGAAGAAGCGCCTGTTCTCTGAAATCTGTGGCGATGCTACTCGAAATCGTATGTGTTCGACGAATCTAAATGGTCGACCTTGTGAGAGAGGAAACTCCAGAAGCGAAACTTAGTTCCATTTAAAACTAAGTGTTCCATCTGAAACTTAGTGTTCGATACTGTGCCAGGAGAAGCGCCTGTTCTCTGAAATCTGTGGCGATGCTACTCGAAACCGTATGTGGTCGACGAAACTAAGTGGTTCACCTTGTGGGAGAGGAAACCCCAGATGCGATGCATAGTTCCATATTAAACTAATGGTTTTATCTGTAACTAACTGTTCGATACTGTGCCAGGAGAAGCGCCTGTTCTCTGAAATCGGTGGCGATGGTACTCGAAACCGTATGACGTCGACGAAAGTAAGTGGTCCACCTTGTGAGAGAGGCAACTCCTGATACGAAGCTTAGTTCCATTTTAAAGTAATTGCTTTATCTGAAACTAAGTGTTCGATACTGTGCCAGGAGGAGCGCCGGTTCTCTGAAATCTGTGGCGATGCTACTTGAAACCGTATGTGGTCGACGAAACTAAGTGGCCCACCTTGGGAGAGAGGAAACTTCAGATGAGAAACATAGTTCCATTTTAAATTAATTATTCTATCTGAAACTAAGTGTTCGATAATGTGCCAGGAGAAACTCCCGTTCGACGAAATCTATGGCGATACCACTCGAAATCGCATGTTTTCGACGAAACTAAGTGGTCGACCTTCTGAGAGAGGAAAATCCAGAAGCGAAACATAGTTCCATTTAATATTAATTGTTCTGTCTGAAACTAAGTGTTCGATACTGTGCCAGGAGAAGCGCCTCTTCTCTGAAATCTGTAGCGATCTTGCTCGAAGCCGTATGTGTTCGAAGAAACTAAGTGTTCCACCTTGTGAGAGAGGAAACTGCAGATGCGAAGCTTTGTTCCATTTTAAACTAATTGTTCTACCTGAAACTAAGTGTTCGGTACTGTGCCGGGAGAAGCTCCCGTTCGGCGAAATTTGTGGCGATACCACTCGAAACCGTATGTGTTCGGCAAAGCTAAGTGGTAAACCTTGTGGGAGAGGAAGCTCCAGATGCGAAGCTTAGTTCCATTTTAAAATAATTGTTCTATCTGATACTAAGTGTTCCATACTGTGCCAGGAGAAGCGCGGGTTCTCTGAAACCTGTGGCGATGCCACTCGAAACCGTATGTGTTTGACGAAACTAATTGGTCGACCTTGTGAGAGAGGAAACTCCAAATGCGAAACTTAATTCCATATTAAAATAATTGTTCTATCTGAAATTAAGTGTTCGATACTGTGCCAGGAGAAGCGCCAGTTATCTGAAACCTGTGGCGATGCCACTAGAAACCCTATGTGTTTGACGATACTAAGTGGCCGACCTTGTGAGAGAACAAACTCCAGATGCGAAATTTTGTTCCATTTTAAACTAATAGTTCTGTCTGAAACTAAGTGTTCGATACTGTGCCAGGAGACGAGCCTGTTCTCGGAAATCTGTCGCGATGCTACTCGAAACCGTATGTGTTCGACGAATCTAATTGGTCGACCTTGTGGGAGAGGAGTCTCCAGATGCGAGACTTAGTTCCATTTAAAACAAATTGTTCTATCTGGAACTAAGTGTTCGATACTGTTCCAGGAGAAGCGTCTGTTCTCTGAAATCTGTGGCGAAGCTACCCCAAACCGTATGTGTTCGACGAAACTAAGTGGTCGACCTTGTGAGAGAGGAAACTCCAGAAGCGAAACTTAGTTCCATTTAAAAATAATCGTTCTATCTGAAACTAAGTGTTCGATACTGTGCCAGGAGAAGCGACTGTTCTCTGAAATCTGTGGCGATGCCACTCGAAACCGTATGTGTTCGACGAAACTAAGTGGTCGACCTTTTGAGAGAGGAAATTCCAAATGCGAAAATTAATTCCATTTTAAACTAATTGTTCTATCTGAAACCAAGGGTTCGATACTGTGCCAGGAGAAGCGTAGAGAATGTAGGGTGAACATATAGTATAAGAATGACTGAGTCAAAGACCCGTTAAGTAGCACTATCGGCTGTCCAAAAAAGTATTCTACGCCCTGATGCCTAAAACAATATTTCGGTCGTGGGCGGTGTGAAACTTCATAATTTACGTTCCAACGAAATGCATAAAAACACCAATGTAGGAGAACCTAGTTGAGCCCCAGTGGACCCGTAGAAGGCATGTGACTGTTTTCCAACAGTGGGTGGTGGAATCGTCACATTCCGCACCGTGCATCATGATCCGGTGTATGCAAAATTGAAGCAAACCCTTCTGATTCATGGAATTCAGATTTTCGGGCTGATTTCTTAAAAAGTAGTCAGAGAGTTGTCGCTCATTGGTGAACCTAATCATCCGGAACATGGACCGCAAGATATTTGCCACCCATATAATACGTGCAGATACGCACACGGGGATCAAATGCACACGTGCATCAGTCGTGTTAGCATGGAGTCCTTCAGTTTCTTGCTACATGCAATCGGGACGCCACACTCGGCAAATGTGGACTTCGTCCATGAGTTACCTCTGGAAATATCGCAGTTGATTCTGCGGCAATTGGATTCTGCATCTTTACTGAGCGCAGCGCTTGTTTCCCGAAAGTGGCTATCTGTTTTGCGGGTCGATGTGAAACTCAGGCAAAGGGTAAGGAGATCCCTCAGTTACAAGGCGGAGCGGATTCGGTCGGACTACATTGGGAGGCCCACAACGGATGTAGTCAGACGTCATGGGTTCAGATGGAATTCACGTGTTAGAAATATTCAAAGATCTGCGCCTCCGACCAGTATTGACGCATATCGCCTAATGGATATAGAATCGACACGGCACAGTCGTTATCATGGACATCAGCGCGAGGACACCAAAAGGCGAATCAAGTCTTATAGAATTTGATGTAGTGAGAAACGGAACGGGAGTTTCTCCTGGCACAGTATCGGACTAATTTTAATATGGTACTAAATTTCGCATCTGGAGTTTGCTCCCTCACAAGGCGGCCACTTAGTTTCGTGGAAAACATTCGGTTTCGAGTAGCATAGCCACAGATTTCAGAGAACAGGCGCTTCTCCTGGCACAGTATCGAACACTTAGTTTCAGATAGAACAATTAGTTTAAAATTGAACTATGTTTCGCATCTGGAGTTTCCTGTCTCACAAGGTCGACCACTTTGTTTCGCCGAACGCATACGGTTTCGAGTGGCATCGCCACAGATTTCAGAGAACAGGCGCTTCTGCTGGCACAGTATCGGACACAGAGTTTCGGTTAGAACAATTAGTTTAAAATGGAACTAAGTTTCGCATCTGGAGTTTCCTCTCTCACAAGGTCGACCATTTAGATTCGTCGAACACATACGGTTTCGAGTGGCATCGCCACAGATTTCAGAGAACAGACGCTTCTACTGGCACAGTATCGAACACATAGTTTCAGATAGAACCATTAGTTTAAAATGGAACTAAGTTTCGCTTCTGGAGTTTCCTCTCTCAGAAGGTCGACCACTCACTTTCGTCGAACACATGCGTTGTCGAGTGGTATCGCAACAGATTTCAGATAACAGGCGCTTCACCTGGCACAATATCGAAAACTTAGTCTCAGATAGAACAATTAGTTTAAAATGGACCAAAGCTTCGCATCTGGAATTTCCTCTCCCACAAGGTGGACCACTTAGTTTCGTCGAACACATACGGTTTCGAGCGGCATCGCCACAGATTTCAGAGAACAGGCGCTTCTCCTGGCACAGTATCGAACACTTAGTTTCAGGTAGAACCATTAGTTTAAAATGGAACTATGTTTCGCATCTGGAGATTCCTCTCTCACGACGTCGACGACTTAGTTTCGTCGAACACATACGCTTTCGATTTGCATCGCCACAGATTTAAGAGAACAGGCGCTTCTCCTGGCACAGTATCGAACACTTACTATCAGATAGAACAATTAGTTTAAAATGGAACTAAGTTTCGCATCTGGAATTTCCTCTCTCACACGGTCGACCACTTAGTTTCGTCGAACACATTCGGTTTCGAGTGGCATCGCCACCGATTTCAGAGAACAGGCGCTTCTCCTGGCAGACTATCAGACACATAGTTTCAGATAGAAAAATTAGTTTAAAATTGTACTAAATTTCGCATCTGGAGTTTCTTCCCTCACAAGACGACCACTTAATTTCGTCGAACACATACGGTTTCGAGGGGCATCGCCACAGATTTCAGAGAACAGGGGCTTCGCCTGGCACAGTATCGAACACTTATTTCAGACAGAACAATTAGTTTAAAATGGAACTATGTTTCGCATCTGGAGTATCCTCTCTCACAAGGTCGACAACTTAGTTTCGTCGAACACATACGGTTTCGAGTGGCATCGCCACAGATATCAGAGAACAGGCGCTTCTCCTCGCACAGTATCGAATACTTAGTATCAGATAGAACAATTAGTTTAAAATGGAACTATGTTTCGCATCTGGAGTATCCTCTCTCACAAGGTCAACCACTTAGCTTCGTCGAACACATACGGTTTCGAGCGGCATCGCCACAGATTTCAGAGAACAGGCTTTTCTCCTGGCACAGTATCGAACACTTAGTTTCAGATAGAACAATTAGTTTAAAATGGAACTAAGTTTCGCATCTGGAGTTTCCTCTCTCACAAGGTCGACCACTTAGATTCGTCGAACACATACGGTTTCGAGTGGCATCGCCACATATTTCAGAGAACTGGCGCTTCTCCTGGCACAGTTTCGAACACTTAGTTTCAGATAGAACAATTAGTTTAAAATAGAAATATGTTTCGCATCTGGAGTTTCCTCTCTCAGAAGGTCGACCACTTAGTTTCGTCGAACACATACGGTTTCGAGCGTCATCGCCACACAGTTCAGAGAACAGGCGCTTCTCCTGGCACTTTATCGAACACTTAGTTTCAGACAGAACAATTAGTTTAAAATGGAACTATGTTTCGCATCTGGAGTATCCTCTCTCACAAGGTCAACCACTTAGTTTCGTCGAACACATACGCTTTCGATTTGCATCGCCACAGATTTAAGAGAACAGGCGCTCCTCCTGGCACAGTATCGGACACAGAGTTTCGGTTAGAACAATTAGTTTAAAATGGAACTAAGTTTCGCATCTGGAGTTTCCTCTCTCACAAGGTCGACCATTTAGAATCGTCGAACACATACGGTTTGGAGTATCATCGCCAGGGATTTCAGAGAACAGGCGCTTCTCCTGGCACAGTATCGAACACTTATTTCAGACAGAACAATTAGTTTAAAATGGAACTATATTTCGCATCTGGAGTTTCCTCTCTCACAAGGTGGACCACTTAGTTTCGTCGAACACATACGGTTTCGAGTAGCATCGCCACAGATTTCAGAGAACAGGCGCTTCTCCTGGCACACTATCGAACACTTAGTATCAGATAGAACAATTAGTTTAAAACGGAACTAAGGTTCGCATCTGGAGTTTCCTCTCCCACAAGGTCGGCCACTTAGTTTCGTCGAACACATACGGTTTAGAGTAGCATCGCCACAGATTTCAGAGAACAGGCGCTTCTCCTGGCACAGTATCGAACACTTAGTTTCAGGTAGAACCATTAGTTTAAAATGGAACTATGTTTCGCATCTGGAGATTCCTCTCTCACTAGGTCGACGACTTAGTTTCGTCGAACACATACGGTTTCGAGTGGCATCGCCACAGATTTCAGAGAACAGGCGCTTCTCCTGGGACATTATCAAACACTTAGTTTCAGATAGAACACTTAGTTTAAAATGGAACTAAGTTTCGCATCTGGAGTTTCCTCTCCCTCATGGTGGACCACTTAGTTTCGTCGAACACATACGGTTTCGAGTAGCATCGCCACAGATTTCAGTGAACAGGCGTTTCTCCGGGCACACTATCGAACACTTAGTTTCAGGTAGAACCATTAGTTTAAAATGGAACTATGTTTCGCATCTGGATTTTCCTCTCTCACAAGGCGGCCACTTTGTTTCGTGGAACACATACGGTTTCGAGTGGCATCGCCACAGATATCAGAGAACAGGCGCTTCTCCTGGCACAGTATCGAATACTTAGTATCAGATAGAACAATTAGTTTAAAATGGAACTATGTTTCGCATCTGGAGTATCCTCTCTCACAAGGTCAACCGATTAGCTTCGTCGAACACATACGGTTTCGAGCGGCATCGCCACAGATTTCAGAGAACAGGCGTTTCTCCTGGCACAGTATCGAACACTTAGTTTCAGATAGAACAATTAGTTTAAAATGGAACTAAGTTTCGCATCTGGAGTTTCCTCTCTCACAAGGTCGACCACTTAGTTTCGTCGAACACATACGTTTTCGAGTAGCATCGCCAATGATCTCAGAGAACAGGCGCTACTCCTGGCACAGTATCGAATACTTAGTAGCAGATAGAACAATTAGTTTAAAATGGAACTATGTTTCGCATCTGGAGTATCCTCTCTCACAAGGTCAACCACTTAGCTTCGTCGAACACATACGGTTTCGAGCGGCATCGCCACAGATTTCAGAGAACAGGCGTTTCTCCTGGCACAGTATCGAACACTTAGTTTCAGATAGAACAATTAGTTTAAAATGGACCAATGCTTCGCATCTGGAGTTTCCTCTCCCACAAGGTGGACCACTTAGTTTCGTCGAACACATACGGTTTCGAGTAGCATCGCCACAGATTTCAGTGAACAGGCGTTTCTCCGGGCACACTATCGAACACTTAGTTTCAGGTAGAACCATTAGTTTAAAATGGAACTATGTTTCGCATCTGGAGATTCCTCTCTCACAAGGTCGGCCACTTAGTTTCGTCCAACACATACGGTTTAGAGTAGCATCGCCACAGATTTCAGAGAACAGGCGCTTCTCCTGGCACAGTTTCGAACACTTAGTTTCAGATAGAACAATTAGTTTAAAATGGAACTAAGGTTCGCATCTGGAGTTTCCTCTCCCACAAGGTCGGCCACTTAGTTTCGTCGAACACATACGGTTTAGAGTAGCATCGCCACAGATTTCAGAGAACAGGCGCTTCTCCTGGCACAGTATCGAACACTTAGTTTCAGGTAGAACCATTAGTTTAAAATGGAACTATGTTTCGCATCTGGAGATTCCTCTCTCACGACGTCGACGACTTAGTTTCGTCGAACATATACGGTTTCGAGTGGCATCGCCACAGATTTCAGAGAACAGACGCTTCGACTGGCACAGTATCGAACACCTAGTTTCAGATAGAACAATTAGGTTAAAATGGAACTATGTTTCGCATCTGGAGTATCCTCTCTCACAAGGTCAACCACTTAGTTTCGTCGAACACATACGCTTTCGATTTGCATCGCCACAGATTTAAGAGAACAGGCGCTTCTCCTGGCACAGTATCGGACACAGAGTTTCGGTTAGAACAATTAGTTTAAAATGGAACTAAGTTTCGCATCTGGAGTTTCCTCTCTCACAAGGTCGACCATTTAGAATCGTCGAACACATACGGTTTGGAGTATCATCGCCAGGGATTTCAGAGAACAGGCGCTTCTCCTGGCACAGTATCGAACACTTATTTCAGACAGAACAATTAGTTTAAAATGGAACTATATTTCGCATCTGGAGTTTCCTCTCTCACAAGGTGGACCACTTAGTTTCGTCGAACACATACGGTTTCGAGTAGCATCGCCACAGATTTCAGAGAACAGGCGCTTCTCCTGGCACAGTATCGAACACTTAGTATCAGATAGAACAATTAGTTTAAAACGGAACTAAGGTTCGCATCTGGAGTTTCCTCTCCCACAAGGTCGGCCACTTAGTTTCTTCGAACACATACGGTTTAGAGTAGCATCGCCACAGATTTCAGAGAACAGGCGCTTCTCCTGGCACAGTATCGAACACTTAGTTTCAGGTAGAACCATTAGTTTAAAATGGAACTATGTTTCGCATCTGGAGATTCCTCTCTCACTAGGTCGACGACTTAGTTTCGTCGAACACATACGGTTTCGAGTGGCATCGCCACAGATTTCAGAGAACAGGCGCTTCTCCTGGGACATTATCAAACACTTAGTTTCAGATAGAACACTTAGTTTAAAATGGAACTAAGTTTCGCATCTGGAGTTTCCTCTCCCTCATGGTGGACCACTTAGTTTCGTCGAGCACATACGGTTTAGAGTAGCATCGCCACAGATTTCAGAGAACAGGCGCTTCTCCTGGCACAGTATCGAACACTTATTTCAGACAGAACAATTAGTTTTAAATGGAACTAAGTTTCGCATCTGGAGTTTCCTCTCTCACAAGGTCGACCACTCAGTTTCGTCGAACATATGCGGTTTCGAGTGGTATCGCCACAGATTTGAGATAACAGGCGCTTCTCCTGGCACAATATCGAAAACTTGGTCTCAGATAGAACAATTAGTTTAAAATGGACCAAAGCTTCGCATCTGGAGTTTCCTCTCCCACAAGGTGGACCACTTAGTTTCGTCGAACACATACGGTTTCGAGTAGCATCGCCACAGATTTCAGTGAACAGGCGTTTCTCCGGGCACACTATCGAACACTTAGTTTCAGGTAGAACCATTAGTTTAAAATGGAACTATGTTTCGCATCTGGATTTTCCTCTCTCACAAGGCGGCCACTTTGTTTCGTGGAACACATACGGTTTCGAGTGGCATCGCCACAGATATCAGAGAACAGGCGCTTCTCCTGGCACAGTATCGAATACTTAGTATCAGATAGAACAATTAGTTTAAAATGGAACCATGTTTCGCATCTGGAGTATCCTCTCTCACAAGGTCAACCGATTAGCTTAGTCGAACACATACGGTTTCGAGCGGCATCGCCACAGATTTCAGAGAACAGGCGTTTCTCCTGGCACAGTATCGAACACTTAGTTTCAGATAGAACAATTAGTTTAAAATGGAACTAAGTTTCGCATCTGGAGTTTCCTCTCTCACAAGGTCGACCACTTAGTTTCGTCGAACACATACGTTTTCGAGTAGCATCGCCAATGATCTCAGAGAAGAGGCGCTACTCCTGGCACAGTATCGAATACTTAGTAGCAGATAGAACAATTAGTTTAAAATGGAACTATGTTTCGCATCTGGAGTATCCTCTCTCACAAGGTCAACCACTTAGCTTCGTCGAACACATACGGTTTCGAGCGGCATCGCCACAGATTTCAGAGAACAGGCGTTTCTCCTTGCACAGTATCGAACACTTAGTTTCAGATAGAACAATTAGTTTAAAATGGACCAAAGCTTCGCATCTGGAGTTTCCTCTCCCACAAGGTGGACCACTTAGTTTCGTCGAACACATACGGTTTCGAGTAGCATCGCCACAGATTTCAGAGAACAGGCGCTTCTCCTGGCCCAGTATCGAACACTTAGTTTCAGATAGAACAATTAGTTTAAAATGTAACTAAGTTTCGCATCTGCAGTTTCCTCGCTCACAAGGTCGACCACTTAGTTTCGTCGAACACATACCCTCTCGAGTAGCATCGCGACAGATTTCCGAGAACAGGCGCTTCTCCTGCCACAGTATCGAACACTTAGTTTCAGATAGAACAATTAGTTTAAAATGGCACTAAGTTTCGCGTCTGGAGTTTCCTCTCTCACACGGTCTACCACTTACTTTCGTCGAACACATTCGGCTTCGAGTAGCAACGCCACAGATTTCAGAGAACAGGCACTTCTCCTGGCACAGTATCGAACACTTTCAGATAAAACAATTATTTTAAAATGGAACTATGTTTCGCATCTGGAGTTTCCTCTCTCACAAAGTCGGCCACTTAGTTTCGTCGATCACATACGGTTTCGAGTGTCATCGCCACAGATTTCAGAGAACAGGCGCTTCTCCTGGCACAGTATGGAACACTTAGTCTCAGATGGAACATTTAGTTTAAAATTGAACTATATTTCGCATCTGGAGTTTCCTCTCTCACACGGTCTACCACTTACTTTCGTCGAACACATTCGGCTTCGAGTAGCAACGCCACAGTTCTCAGAGAACAGGCGCTTCTTCTGGCACAGTATCGAACACTTAGTTTCAGATAGAACAATCAGTTTAAAATGGAACTAAGTTCCGCATCTGGAGTTTCCTCTCTCACCATGTCGACAACTTAGTTTCGTCGAACACATACGGTTTCGAGTAGCATCGCCACAGATTTCAGAGAACAGGCGATTCTCCTGGCACAGTATCGAACACTTAGTTTCAGATAGAACAATTAGTTTTAAATGGAAATAAGTTTCGCATCTGGAGTTTCCCCTTTCACAAGGTCAACCACTTAGTTTCGTCGAACGAGTATGGTTTCGAGTAGCATCGTCACAGGTTTCAGAGAACAGGCGCTTCTCCTGGTCCAGTACCGAACACTTAGTTTCAGATAGAACAATTAGTTTAAAATGGAACAAAGTTTCGCCTCTGGAGTTTCCTCTCTCACAAGGTCGGCCACTTAGTTTCGTCGAACACATACGGTTTTGGAGTAGCATCGCCAGAGATTTCAGAGAACAGGCGCTTCTCCTGGCACAGTATCGAACACTTAGTTTCAGATAGAACAATTAGTTTAAAATGGAACTAAGTTTCGCCTCTGGAGTTTCCTCTCTCACAAGGTCGACCACTTAGTTTCGTCGAACACATACGGTTTGGAGTAGCATCGCCAGAGATTTCAGAGAACAGGCGCTTCTCCTGGCCCCGTATCGAACACTTAGTTTCAGATAGAACAATTAGTTTAAAATGGAACTAAGTTTCGCATCTGCAGTTTCCTCGCTCACAAGGTCGACCACTTAGTTTCGTCGAACACATACCCTCTCGAGTAGCATCGCGAATGATTTCCGAGAACAGGCGCTACTCCTGCCACAGTATCGAACACTTAGTTTCAGATAGAACAATTAGTTTAAAATGGCACTAAGTTTCGCGTCTGGAGTTTCCTCTCTCACACGGCCTACCACTTACTTTCGTCGAACACATTCGGCTTCGAGTAGCAACGCCACAGGTTTCAGGGAACAGGCGCTTCTCCTGGCACAGTATCGAACACTTAGTTTCAGATGGAACAATCAGTTTAAAATGGAACTAAGTTCCGCATCTGGAGTTTCCTCTCTCACCATGTCGACCTCTTAGTTTCGTCGAACACATACGGTTTCGAGTAGCATCGCCACAGATTTCGGAGAACAGGCGCTTCTCCTGGCACAGTATCGAACACTTAGTTTCAGATAGAACAATTTGTTTAAAATGGAACTATGTTTCGGATTTGGAGTTTCGTCTACCACAAGGTCGACCACTTATTTTCGTCGAACACATACGGTTTCGAGTAGCATCGCCACAGATTTCAGAGAAGAGGCGCTTCTCCTGGCACAGTATGGAACACTTAGTTTCAGATGGAACATTTAGTTTCAAATTGAACTATATTTCGCATCTGGAGTTTCCTCTCTCGCACGGTCTACCACTTACTTTCGTCGAACACATTCGGCTTCGAGTAGCAACGCCACAGATTTCAGAGAACAGGCACTTCTCCTGGCACAGTATCGAACACTTAGTTTCAGAGAGAACAATTAGTTTAAATTGGAACTATGTTTCGCATCTGGAGTTTCTTCTCTCAGAAGGTCGACCACTTAGTTTCGTCGAACACATACAGTTTAGAGTAGCATCGCCACAGATTTCAGAGAACAGGCGCTTCTCCTGGCACAGTATCGAACACTTAGTATCAGATAGAACTATTAGTTTAAAATGGAACTAAGCTTCGCATCTGGAGTTTCCTCTCTCACAAGGTCGACCACTTAATTTCGATGAACACATACGGTTTCGAGTAGCATCGCCACCGATTTCAGAGAACAGGCGCTTGTCCTGTTGCAGTATCGAACACTCAGTTACAGATAGAACAATTAGTTTAAAATGGAACTAAGTTTCGCATCTGGAGTTTCCTCTCTCACAAGGTCGACCACTTAATTTCGTCGAACACATACGGTTTCGAGTAGCATCGCAACAGATTACAGAGAACAGGCGCTTCTCCTGGCACAGTATCGAACACTTAGTTTCAGAGAGAACAATTAGTTTAAATTGGAACTATGTTTCGCATCTGGAGTTTCTTCTCTCAGAAGGTCGACCACTTAGTTTCGTCGAACACATACAGTTTAGAGTAGCATCGCCACAGATTTCAGAGAACAGGCGCTTCTCCTGGCACAGTATCGAACACTTAGTATCAGATAGAACTATTAGTTTAAAATGGAACTAAGCTTCGCATCTGGAGTTTCCTCTCTCACAAGGTCGACCACTTAATTTCGATGAACACATACGGTTTCGAGTAGCATCGCCACCGATTTCAGAGAACAGGCGCTTGTCCTGTTGCAGTATCGAACACTCAGTTACAGATAGAACAATTAGTTTAAAATGGAACTAAGTTTCGCATCTGGAGTTTCTTCTCTCAGAAGGTCGACCACTTAGTTTCGTCGAACACATACGGTTTAGAGTAGCATCGCCACAGATTTCAGAGAACAGGCGCTTCTCCTGGCACAGTACCGGAAACTTAGTTTCAGGTAGAACAATTAGTTTAAAATGGAACTATGTTTCGCAACTGGAGATTCCTCTCTCACAAGATCGACGACTTAGTTTCGTGGAACACATACGGTTTCGAGTAGCATCGCCACAGATTTCAGATATCAGGCGGTACTCCTGGCACAGTATCGAACACTTAGTTTTAGATAGAACAATTAGTTTAATATGGAACTAAGTTTCGCATCTGGAGTTTCCTGTCTCACAAGGTCGGGCACTTAGTTTCGTCGAACACATACGGTTTCGAGTAGCATCGCCACAGATTTCAGAGAACAGGCGCTTCTCCTGGCACAGTATCGAGCACATAGTTGCAGATAGAACAATTAGTTTAAAATGGAACTAAGTTTCGCATCTGGAGTTTCCTCTCTCACAAGGTCGACCACTTAATTTCGTCGAACACATACGGTTTCGAGTAGCATCGCAACAGATTTCAGAGAACAGGCACTTCTCCTGGCACAGTATCGAACACTTTCAGATAGTACAATTATTTTAAAATGGAACTAAGTTTCGCATCTGGAGTTTCCTCTCTCACAAGGTCGGCCACTTAGTTTCGTCGAACACATACGGTTTCGAGTGGCATCGCCACAGATTTCAGAGAACAGCCGCTTCTCCTGGCACAGTATCGAACACTTAATTTCAGATGGAACAATTAGTTTAAATTGGAACTATGTCTCGCATCTGGAGTTTCCTCTCTCACAAGGTCGACCATTTAATTTCGTTGAACACATACGGTTTCGAGTGGCATCGCCACAGATTTCAGAGAACAGGCGCTTCTCCTGGCACAGTATCGAGCACATAGTTGCAGATAGAACAATTAGTTTAAAATGGAACTAAGTTTCGCATCTGGAGTTTCCTCTCTCACAAGGTCGACCACTTAATTTCGTCGAACACATACGGTTTAGAGTAGCATCGCCACAGATTTCAGAGAACAGGCGCTTCTCCTGGCACAGTACCGGAAACTTAGTTTCAGGTAGAACAATTAGTTTAAAATGGAACTATGTTTCGCAACTGGAGATTCCTCTCTCACAAGATCGACGACTTAGTTTCGTGGAACACATACGGTTTCGAGTAGCATCGCCACAGATTTCAGATATCAGGCGGTACTCCTGGCACAGTATCGAACACTTAGTTTTAGATAGAACAATTAGTTTAATATGGAACTAAGTTTCGCATCTGGAGTTTCCTGTCTCACAAGGACGACCACTTACTTTCGCCGAACACATTCGGTTACGAGTAGCAACGCCACAGGTTTCAGAGAACAGGCACTTCTCCTGGCACAGTATCGAACACTTTCAGACAGAACAATTTGTTTAAAATGGAACTAAGTTTCGCATCTGGAGTTTCCTCTCTCACAAGGTCGGCCACTTAGTTTCGTCGAACACATACGGTTTCGAGTGGCATCGCCACAGATTTCAGAGAACAGCCGCTTCTCCTGGCACAGTATCGAACACTTAATTTCAGATGGAACAATTAGTTTAAAATGGAACTAAGATTCGCATCTGGAGTTTCTTATCTCACAAGGTCGACCACTTAGTTTCGCCGAACGCATACGGTTTCGAGTAGCATCGCCACAGATTTCAGAGAACAGGCGCCTCTCCTGGCACATTATCGAACACTTAGTTTCAGATAGAACAATTAGTTTAAAATGGAACAAAGTTTCGCATCTGGAGTTTCCTCTCTCACAAGGTCGACGACTTAGTTTCGTTGAACACATTCGGTTTCGAGTGGCATCGCCACAGATTTCAGGGAACAGGCGTTTCTCCTGGCACTGTATCGAACACTTAGTTTCAGATTGAACAATTAGTTTAAAATGGAACTATGTTTCGCATCTGGAGTTTCCTCTCTCACAAGGTCGAACACTTAGTTTCGTCGAACACATACGGTTTCGTGTAGCATCGCCACAGATTTCAGAGAACAGGCGCTTCTCCTGGCACATTATCGAACACTTAGTTTCAGATAGAACAATTAGTTTAAAAGGGAACTAAGTTTCGCATCTGGAGTTTTCCTCTCCCACAAGGTCGACCACTTAGTTTCCTCGAACACATACGGTTTGGAGTAGCATCATCACAGATTTCAGAGAACAGGCACTTCTCCTGGCACAGTATCGAACACTTAGTTTCAGATAGAACGATTAGTTTAAAATGGAACTAAGTTTTGCATCCGGAGTTTCCTCTCTCACAAGGTCGACCACTTAGTTTCGTCGAACACATACGGTTTCGAGTAGCATCGCCACAGATTTCAGAGAACAGGCGCTTCCCCTGGCACAGTATCGATCACTTATTTTCAGATAGAACGATTAGTTTAAAATGGAACAAAGTTTCGCATCTGGAGTTTCCTCTCTCACAAGGTCGACGACTTAGTTTCGTTGAACACATTAGGTTTCGAGTGGCATCGCCACAGATTTAAGAGAACAGGCGTTTCTCCTGGCACTGTATCGAACACTTAGTTTCAGATAGAACAATTAGTTTAAAATGGAACTATGTTTCGCATCTGGAGTTTCCTCTCTCACAAGGTGGACCACTTAGTTTCGTTGAACACATACGGTTTCGAGTGGTATCGCCACAGATTTCGCCGAACGGGAGTTTCTCCTGGCACAGTATCGAACACTTAGTTTCAGATAGAACAATTAATTTAAAATGGAACTATGTTTCGCATCTGGAGTTTCCTCTCCCGCTAGGTCGACCACTTAGTTTTGTCGAACACATACGGTTTCGAGTGGCATCGCCACAGATTACGCCGAACGGGAGTTTCACCTGTCACAGTATCGAACACTTAGTATCAGATAGAACAATTAGTTTAAAATGGAACTATTTTTCGCATCTGGAGTTTCCTCTCTCACAATGTCGACCACTTAGTTTCGTGGAACACATACGGTTTCGAGTGGCATCGCCACAGATTTCGCCGAACGGGAGTTTCCCCTGGCACAGTATCGACCGCTTGGAATCACATAGAACAATTAGTTTAAAATGGAACTAAGTTTCGGATTTGGAGTTTCCTCTCGCACAAGGTCGACCACTTAGTTTTGTCGAACACATACGGTTTCGAGTGGTATCGCCACAGATTTCGCCGAAAGGGAGTTTCAGAGAACTCTTACCACTTAGTACCAGATAGAACAATTAGTTTAAAATGGGACTAAGCTTCGCATTTGGAGTTTCCTCTCTCACAAGGTCGACCACTTAGTTTTGTCGAACACATACGGTTTCGAGTGGTATCGCCACAGATTTCAGAGAACATGCGCTTCTCCTGGCACAGTGTCGAACACTTAGTTTCAGATAGAACAATTAGTTTAAAATTGAACTAAGATTCGCAACTGGAGTTTCCTCTCTCACAAGGTCGACCATTTAGATTCGTCGAACACATACGGTTTCGAGTGGCATCGCCACAGATTTCAGAGAACAGCCCTTCTCTTGGCACAGTATCGAACACTTAGTTCAGATAGAACAATTAGTTTAAAATGGAACTAATTTTCGCATTTGGAGTTTCCTCTCTCACAAGGTCGACCACTTAGTTTCGTCGAACACATACGGTTTCGAGTGGCATCGCCACACATTTCAGAGAACAGGCGCTTCTCCTGGCACAGTGTCGAACACTTAGTTTCAGATAGAACAATTAGTTTAAAATTGAACTATCTTTCGCATCTGGAGTTTCCTCACTCACAAGGTTGACCACTTAGTTTCGTCGGACACATATATGGTTTCGAGTAGCATCGCGACAGATTTCAGAGAACAGGCGCCTCTTCTGGCACAGTGTCGAACACCTAGTTTCAGATAGAACAATTAATTTAAAATTGAACTAAGATTCGCATCTGAAGTTTCCTCTCTCACAATGTCGGCCACTTAGTTTCGTCGAACACATACGGTTTCGAGGAGCATCGCCACAGATTTCAGAGAACAGGCGCTTCTCCTAGCACAGTATCGAACACTTAGTTTCAGGTAGAACAATTAGTTTAAAATGGAAATATGTTCCACTTCCGGAGTTTCCTCTCTCACCATGTCGACCACTTAGTTTCGTCGAACACATACAGTTTCGAGTAGCATCGCCACAGATTTAAGAGAACAGTCGCTTCTCCTGGCACAGTATCGAACACTTATTTTCAGATAGAACAATTAGTTTAAAATGGAACTATGTTTCGCATCCGGAGTTTCCTCTCTCACCATGTCGACCACTTAGTTTCGTCGAACACATACGGTTTCGAGTGGCATCGCGACAGATTTCAGAGAACATGCGCTTCTCCTGGCACAGTGTCGAACACTTAGTTTCAGATAGAACAATTAGTTTAAAATTGAACTAAGATTCGCAACTGAAGTTTCCTCTCTCACAAGGTCGACCACTTAGTTTCGTCGGACACATATATGGTTTCGAGTAGCATCGCGACAGATTTCAGAGAACAGGCGCTTCTTCTGGCACAGTGTCGAACACCTAGTTTCAGATAGAACAATTAATTTAAAATTGAACTAAGATTCGCATCCGCAGTTTCCTCTCTCACCATGTCGACCACTTAGTTTCGTCGAACACATATATGGTTTCGAGTAGCATCGCGACAGATTTCAGAGAACATGCGCTTCTCCTGGCACAGTATCGAATACTTAGTTTCAGATAGAACAAATAGTTTAAAATTGAACTATCTTTCGCATCTGGAGATTCCTCACTCACAAGGTCGACCACTTAGTTTCGTCGGACACATATATGGTTTCGAGTAGCATCGCGACAGATTTCAGAGAACAGGCGCTTCTTCTGGCACAGTGTCGAACACCTAGTTTCAGATAGAACAATTAATTTAAAATTGAACTAAGATTCGCATCTGAAGTTTCCTCTCTCACAATGTCGGCCACTTAGTTTCGTCGAACACATACGGTTTCGAGGAGCATCGCCACAGATTTCAGAGAACAGGCGCTTCTCCTAGCACAGTATCGAACACTTAGTTTCAGGTAGAACAATTAGTTTAAAATGGAAATATGTTCCACTTCCGGAGTTTCCTCTCTCACCATGTCGACCACTTAGTTTCGTCGAACACATACAGTTTCGAGTAGCATCGCCACAGATTTAAGAGAACAGTCGCTTCTCCTGGCACAGTATCGAACACTTAGTTTCAGATAGAACAATTAGTTTAAAATGGAACTATGTTTCGCATCCGGAGTTTCCTCTCTCACCATGTCGACCACTTAGTTTCGTCGAACACATACAGTTTCGAGTAGCATCGCCACAGATTTCAAAGAACAGGCGCTTCTCCTGGCACAGTATCGAACACTTAGATTCACATAGAACAATTAGTTTAAAATGGAACTAAGTTTCGCAACTGGCGTTTCCTCTATCACAAGGTCGACCACTTAATTTCGTCGAACACATACGGTCTCGAGGGGCATCGCCGCAGATTTCAGAGAACAGGCGCTTCTGCTGGCACAGTATCGAAAACTTAGTTTCAGATAGAACAATTACTTTAAAATGGAACTAAGTTTCGCATTTGGAGTTTCCACTCTCACAAGTTCGACCACTTAGTTGCGTCTAACACATACGGTTTAGAGTGACATCGCCACAGATTTCAGAGGACAGGCGCTTCTCCTGGCACAGTATCGAACACTTAGTATCAGATAGAACAATTAGTTTAAAATGGAACTATACCTCGCATCTAGTGTTTCCTCTCTCACAAGGTGGACCAATTAGTTTCGTTTACCACATACGGTTTCGAATAGCATCGCCACAGATTTCAGAGGACAGGCGCTTCTCCTGGCACAGTATCGAACACTTAGTATCAGATAGAACAATTAGTTTAAATGGAACTAAGTTTCACATCTGGAGTTTACTCTCTCACAAGGTCGACCACTTAGTTTCGACGAAACACATACGGTTTCGAGTAGCATCGCCACAGATTTCAGAGAACAGGCGCTTCTCCTGGCACAGTATCGAACACTTAGTTTCAGATAGAACAATTAGTTTAAAATGGAACTATGTTTCGCATCCGGAGTTTCCTCTCTCACCATGTCGACCACTTAGTTTCGTCGAACACATACAGTTTCGAGTACCATCGCCACGGATTTCAAAGAACAGGCGCTTCTCCTGGCACAGTATCGAACACTTAGATTCACATAGAACAATTAGTTTAAAATGGAACTAGGTTTCGCAACTGGAGTTTCCTCTCTCACAAGGCGGCCACATAGTTTCGTGGAACACATTCGGTTTCGAGTAGCATCGCCACAGATTTCAGAGAACAGGCGCTTCTCCTGGCACAGTATCAAACACTTAATTTCGGAGAGAACAATTAGTTTAAAATGGAAATATATTTCGCATTTGGAGTTTCCTCTCTCACAAGTTCGACCACTTAGTTTCGTCGAACTCATACTGTTTCGAGTGGCATCGCCACACATTTCAGAGGACAGGCGCTTCTCCTGGCACAGTATCGAACACTTAGTTTCAGATAGAACAATTAGTTTAAAATGGAACTACGGTTCGCATCTGGAGTATCCTCTCTCACAAGGTCGACCACTTAGTTTCGTCGAACACATACGGTTTCGAGTAGCATCGCCACAGATTTCAGAGAACAGGCGCTTCCCCTGGCACAGTATCGATCACTTATTTTCAGATAGAACGATTAGTTTAAAATGGAACAAAGTTTCGCATCTGGAGTTTCCTCTCTCACAAGGTCGACGACTTAGTTTCGTTGAACACATTAGGTTTCGAGTGGCATCGCCACAGATTTAAGAGAACAGGCGTTTCTCCTGGCACTGTATCGAACACTTAGTTTCAGATAGAACAATTAGTTTAAAATGGAACTATGTTTCGCATCTGGAGTTTCCTCTCTCACAAGGTCGACCACTTAGTTTCGTGGAACACATACGGTTTCGAGTGGCATCGCCACAGATTTCGCCGAACGGGAGTTTCCCCTGGCACAGTATCGACCGCTTGGAATCACATAGAACAATTAGTTTAAAATGGAACTAAGTTTCGGATTTGGAGTTTCCTCTCGCACAAGGTCGACCACTTAGTTTTGTCGAACACATACGGTTTCGAGTGGTATCGCCACAGATTTCGCCGAAAGGGAGTTTCAGAGAACTCTTACCACTTAGTACCAGATAGAACAATTAGTTTAAAATGGGACTAAGCTTCGCATTTGGAGTTTCCTCTCTCACAAGGTCGACCACTTAGTTTTGTCGAACACATACGGTTTCGAGTGGTATCGCCACAGATTTCAGAGAACATGCGCTTCTCCTGGCACAGTGTCGAACACTTAGTTTCAGATAGAACAATTAGTTTAAAATTGAACTAAGATTCGCAACTGGAGTTTCCTCTCTCACAAGGTCGACCATTTAGATTCGTCGAACACATACGGTTTCGAGTGGCATCGCCACAGATTTCAGAGAACAGCCCTTCTCTTGGCACAGTATCGAACACTTAGTTTCAGATAGAACAATTAGTTTAAAATGGAACTAATTTTCGCATTTGGAGTTTCCTCTCTCACAAGGTCGACCACTTAGTTTCGTCGAACACATACGGTTTCGAGTGGCATCGCCACACATTTCAGAGAACAGGCGCTTCTCCTGGCACAGTGTCGAACACTTAGTTTCAGATAGAACAATTAGTTTAAAATTGAACTATCTTTCGCATCTGGAGTTTCCTCACTCACAAGGTTGACCACTTAGTTTCGTCGGACACATATATGGTTTCGAGTAGCATCGCGACAGATTTCAGAGAACAGGCGCTTCTTCTGGCACAGTGTCGAACACCTAGTTTCAGATAGAACAATTAATTTAAAATTGAACTAAGATTCGCATCTGAAGTTTCCTCTCTCACAATGTCGGCCAGTTAGTTTCGTCGAACACATACGGTTTCGAGGAGCATCGCCACAGATTTCAGAGAACAGGCGCTTCTCCTAGCACAGTATCGAACACTTAGTTTCAGGTAGAACAATTAGTTTAAAATGGAAATATGTTCCACTTCCGGAGTTTCCTCTCTCACCATGTCGACCACTTAGTTTCGTCGAACACATACAGTTTCGAGTAGCATCGCCACAGATTTAAGAGAACAGTCGCTTCTCCTGGCACAGTATCGAACACTTATTTTCAGATAGAACAATTAGTTTAAAATGGAACTATGTTTCGCATCCGGAGTTTCCTCTCTCACCATGTCGACCACTTAGTTTCGTCGAACACATATATGGTTTCGAGTAGCATCGCGACAGATTTCAGAGAACATGCGCTTCTCCTGGCACAGTGTCGAACACTTAGTTTCAGATAGAACAATTAGTTTAAAATTGAACTAAGATTCGCAACTGAAGTTTCCTCTATCACAAGGTCGACCACTTAGTTTCGTCGGACACATATATGGTTTCGAGTAGCATCGCGACAGATTTCAGAGAACAGGCGCTTCTTCTGGCACAGTGTCGAACACCTAGTTTCAGATAGAACAATTAATTTAAAATTGAACTAAGATTCGCATCCGCAGTTTCCTCTCTCACCATGTCGACCACTTAGTTTCGTCGAACACATATATGGTTTCGAGTAGCATCGCGACAGATTTCAGAGAACATGCGCTTCTCCTGGCACAGTATCGAATACTTAGTTTCAGATAGAACAAATAGTTTAAAATTGAACTATCTTTCGCATCTGGAGATTCCTCACTCACAAGGTCGACCACTTAGTTTCGTCGGACACATATATGGTTTCGAGTAGCATCGCGACAGATTTCAGAGAACAGGCGCTTCTTCTGGCACAGTGTCGAACACCTAGTTTCAGATAGAACAATTAATTTAAAATTGAACTAAGATTCGCATCTGAAGTTTCCTCTCTCACAATGTCGGCCACTTAGTTTCGTCGAACACATACGGTTTCGAGGAGCATCGCCACAGATTTCAGAGAACAGGCGCTTCTCCTAGCACAGTATCGAACACTTAGTTTCAGGTAGAACAATTAGTTTAAAATGGAAATATGTTCCACTTCCGGAGTTTCCTCTCTCACCATGTCGACCACTTAGTTTCGTCGAACACATACAGTTTCGAGTAGCATCGCCACAGATTTAAGAGAACAGTCGCTTCTCCTGGCACAGTATCGAACACTTAGTTTCAGATAGAACAATTAGTTTAAAATGGAACTATGTTTCGCATCCGGAGTTTCCTCTCTCACCATGTCGACCACTTAGTTTCGTCGAACACATACAGTTTCGAGTAGCATCGCCACAGATTTCAAAGAACAGGCGCTTCTCCTGGCACAGTATCGAACACTTAGATTCACATAGAACAATTAGTTTAAAATGGAACTAAGTTTCGCAACTGGCGTTTCCTCTATCACAAGGTCGACCACTTAATTTCGTCGAACACATACGGTCTCGAGGGGCATCGCCGCAGATTTCAGAGAACAGGCGCTTCTGCTGGCACAGTATCGAAAACTTAGTTTCAGATAGAACAATTACTTTAAAATGGAACTAAGTTTCGCATTTGGAGTTTCCACTCTCACAAGTTCGACCACTTAGTTGCGTCTAACACATACGGTTTAGAGTGACATCGCCACAGATTTCAGAGGACAGGCGCTTATCCTGGCACAGTATCGAACACTTAGTATCAGATAGAACAATTAGTTTAAAATGGAACTATACCTCGCATCTTGTGTTTCCTCTCTCACAAGGTGGACCAATTAGTTTCGTTTACCACATACGGTTTCGAATAGCATCGCCACAGATTTCAGAGGACAGGCGCTTCTCCTGGCACAGTATCGAACACTTAGTATCAGATAGAACTATTAGTTTAAAATGGAACTAAGTTTCGCATCTGGGGTTTCCTCTCCCACAAGGTCGACCACTTAGTTTCGTCGAACACATACGGTTTCGAGGGGCATCGCCACAGATTTCAGAGAACAGGCGCTTCTGCTGGCACAGTATGGAAAACTTAGTTTCAGATAGAACAATTAGTTTAAATGGAACTAAGTTTCACATCTGGAGTTTACTCTCTCACAAGGTCGACCACTTAGTTTCGACGAAACACATACGGTTTCGAGTAGCATCGCCACAGATTTCAGAGAACAGGCGCTTCTCCTGGCACAGTATCGAACACTTAGTTTCAGATAGAACAATTAGTTTAAAATGGAACTATGTTTCGCATCCGGAGTTTCCTCTCTCACCATGTCGACCACTTAGTTTCGTCGAACACATACAGTTTCGAGTACCATCGCCACAGATTTCAAAGAACAGGCGCTTCTCCTGGCACAGTATCGAACACTTAGATTCACATAGAACAATTAGTTTAAAATGGAACTAGGTTTCGCAACTGGAGTTTCCTCTCTCACAAGGCGGCCACATAGTTTCGTGGAACACATTCGGTTTCGAGTAGCATCGCCACAGATTTCAGAGAAAAGGCGCTTCTCCTTTCGCCACAGATTGCGTCTAACACATACGGTTTAGAGTGACATCGCCACAGATTTCAGAGGACAGGCGCTTCTCCTGGCACAGTATCGAACACTTAGTATCAGATAGAACAATTAGTTTAAAATGGAACTATACCTCGCATCTTGTGTTTCCTCTCTCACAAGGTGGACCAATTAGTTTCGTTTACCACATACGGTTTCGAATAGCATCGCCACAGATTTCAGAGGACAGGCGCTTCTCCTGGCACAGTATCGAACACTTAGTATCAGATAGAACTATTAGTTTAAAATGGAACTAAGTTTCGCATCTGGGGTTTCCTCTCCCACAAGGTCGACCACTTAGTTTCGTCGAACACATACGGTTTCGAGTAGCATCGCCACAGATTTCAGAGAACAGGCGCTTCTCCTGGCACAGTATCAAACACTTAATTTCGGAGAGAACAATTAGTTTAAAATGGAAATATATTTCGCATTTGGAGTTTCCTCTCTCACAAGTTCGACCACTTAGTTTCGTCGAACTCATACTGTTTCGAGTGGCATCGCCACACATTTCAGAGGACAGGCGCTTCTCCTGGCACAGTATCGAACACTTAGTTTCAGATAGAACAATTAGTTTAAAATGGAACTACGGTTCGCATCTGGAGTATCCTCTCTCACAAGGTCGACCACTTAGTTTCGTCGAACACATACGGTTTCGAGTAGCATCGCCACAGATTTCAGAGAACAGGCGCTTCCCCTGGCACAGTATCGATCACTTATTTTCAGATAGAACGATTAGTTTAAAATGGAACAAAGTTTCGCATCTGGAGTTTCCTCTCTCACAAGGTCGACGACTTAGTTTCGTTGAACACATTAGGTTTCGAGTGGCATCGCCACAGATTTAAGAGAACAGGCGTTTCTCCTGGCACTGTATCGAACACTTAGTTTCAGATAGAACAATTAGTTTAAAATGGAACTATGTTTCGCATCTGGAGTTTCCTCTCTCACAAGGTGGACCACTTAGTTTCGTTGAACACATACGGTTTCGAGTGGTATCGCCACAGATTTCGCCGAACGGGAGTTTCTCCTGGCACAGTATCGAACACTTAGTTTCAGATAGAACAATTAGTTTAAAATGGAAATATATTTCGCATTTGGAGTTTCCTCTCTCACAAGTTCGACCACTTAGTTTCGTCGAACTCATACTGTTTCGAGTGGCATCGCCACACATTTCAGAGGACAGGCGCTTCTCCTGGCACAGTATCGAACACTTAGTTTCAGATAGAACAATTAGTTTAAAATGGAACTACGGTTCGCATCTGGAGTATCCTCTCTCACAAGGTCGACCACTTAGTTTCGTCGAACACATACGGTTTCGAGTAGCATCGCCACAGATTTCAGAGAACAGGCGCTTCCCCTGGCACAGTATCGATCACTTATTTTCAGATAGAACGATTAGTTTAAAATGGAACAAAGTTTCGCATCTGGAGTTTCCTCTCTCACAAGGTCGACGACTTAGTTTCGTTGAACACATTAGGTTTCGAGTGGCATCGCCACAGATTTAAGAGAACAGGCGTTTCTCCTGGCACTGTATCGAACACTTAGTTTCAGATAGAACAATTAGTTTAAAATGGAACTATGTTTCGCATCTGGAGTTTCCTCTCTCACAAGGTGGAACACTTAGTTTCGTTGAACACATACGGTTTCGAGTGGTATCGCCACAGATTTCGCCGAACGGGAGTTTCTCCTGGCACAGTATCGAACACTTAGTTTCAGATAGAACAATTAATTTAAAATGGAACTATGTTTCGCATCTGGAGTTTCCTCTCCCGCTAGGTCGACCACTTAGTTTTGTCGAACACATACGGTTTCGAGTGGCATCGCCACAGATTACGCCGAACGGGAGTTTCACCTGTCACAGTATCGAAAACTTAGTATCAGATAGAACAATTAGTTTAAAATGGAACTATTTTTCGCATCTGGAGTTTCCTCTCTCACAAGGTCGACCACTTAGTTTCGTGGAACACATACGGTTTCGAGTGGCATCGCCACAGATTTCGCCGAACGGGAGTTTCCCCTGGCACAGTATCGACCGCTTGGAATCACATAGAACAATTAGTTTAAAATGGAACTAAGTTTCGGATTTGGAGTTTCCTCTCGCACAAGGTCGACCACTTAGTTTTGTCGAACACATACGGTTTCGAGTGGTATCGCCACAGATTTCGCCGAAAGGGAGTTTCAGAGAACTCTTACCACTTAGTACCAGATAGAACAATTAGTTTAAAATGGGACTAAGCTTCGCATTTGGAGTTTCCTCTCTCACAAGGTCGACCACTTAGTTTTGTCGAACACATACGGTTTCGAGTGGTATCGCCACAGATTTCAGAGAACATGCGCTTCTCCTGGCACAGTGTCGAACACTTAGTTTCAGATAGAACAATTAGTTTAAAATTGAACTAAGATTCGCAACTGGAGTTTCCTCTCTCACAAGGTCGACCATTTAGATTCGTCGAACACATACGGTTTCGAGTGGCATCGCCACAGATTTCAGAGAACAGCCCTTCTCTTGGCACAGTATCGAACGCTTAGTTTCAGATAGAACAATTAGTTTAAAATGGAACTAATTTTCGCATTTGGAGTTTCCTCTCTCACAAGGTCGACCACTTAGTTTCGTCGAACACATACGGTTTCGAGTGGCATCGCCACACATTTCAGAGAACAGGCGCTTCTCCTGGCACAGTGTCGAACACTTAGTTTCAGATAGAACAATTAGTTTAAAATGGAACTATGTTTCGCATCTGGAGATTCCTCTCTCACGACGTCGACGACTTAGTTTGGTCGAACACATACGGTTTCGAGTGGCATCGCCACAGATTTCAGAGAACAGGCACTTCTCCTGGCAGAGTATCGAATACTTAGTTTCAGATAGAAAATTGTAGGCTGGAAAGCGCATACAAGCGCCTCATGACCGCGTCAGGCCTAAGGGTGCGTGGCGCCTAAAAACTCTCTCTCCCCCCCTCACTGTGTGTGTGTGTGTGCGTGTGCGTGTGTGTGCGTGCGTGTGTGTACGTGCGTGCCTGCCCGCCTAAGGGTATAAAGGCACGCATTAGATACGGAGGACACAGAGTGTCTTCCCAGAGTCAGTGAACGAGATTTGAGTGAGAATTGAGAGTCGAGAGATCAGCGTTATTTCTAAGAGTTAAGAGTTTTAAGAATTAAGATTTTTAAGCATTTAATGAAATAGACTTAAGTATATTATATTCCGTTCCAAATATATCTTTTAAATCTTCACCTTAAAACCAATTAATAAATCAAACTGTTACCCCACATACAACAATATCCTACAAAATTGGGGGCTCGTCCAGCCAGGGTACATTGATATTTAATTGAAAAAACAGTGTGAAGAACAAAGAGTTCAGTGTGTATCCTAAGTGTTAATAAAATAAAAGTGCAATGGCTACAGTGCAGTTCAGTGCAAATGACATCACCGTGCTGGAGATGAAAGAAAAACTAAAGGAGTGGGGACGCATCACAACTGGAAACAAATCCGAGTTAATTCAACGCCTGAACGAAATTGATCCGGCAGGTACGTGGATCCAGGATATTGTGAAGGCGCGTCAAACTCCACTTATGAACAAGGAAGCGGGTAACACAGGTACCAGCAATACAGGGGCTGCAGAGGAAAGCACAAATGTGAGTGAGCGAGAGGAATGTCTGTACCGTCGCGAAGCCGCCATGTACAAGAAAGAAAAAGAACTAGTAGAAAAGGAAATGGAAATCCTCCGCAGAGAAGTAGAGATGTTGAGGAATTTTCAACAATTGAGCGTATCCGGAGAATTATCGAGCCAGCGAAAGGCAACAAATATCAAAATCGTTGCCGATTATTTAAGCTGTTTCACGGGAGAAGTGGGCGCTCTAGAAGGTTGGGAGAAGCAAGTGAGATTGCTGAAATCGGCATATCATTTAGGAGAAGATGAAACAAAATTATTAATTATCATGAGACTAAAGGGGAAAGCCATTGAATGGTTGCAGTCCAAAGGAGAGCATATCGAAATGTCCTCGGAAGATCTATTGGCAAAGCTCAAAAGTATGTTCCATCATCCTCAGAATAAGCGCACACTGCGAAGAGAATTCGAAACAAGATTATGGAGGAAAGATGAAACCTTTCATCAATACGTTCACACAAAAATAATAATGGGCAATAAAATTTTAATCGATGAGGACGAAATGGTAGATTGCATCATTGATGGCATTCCGGATGCGAGTTTAAAGAATCAGGCCAGACTACAAAGCTTCCCCTCAACAGACGCACTTTTGAAAGCCTTTCAAAAGATAACATTGCCAGAAGAAAGACAGATCCACACCGCAAGATATACCAGGCAAGAAAACGAGGGGCCCAGCAGGACAAGGATGGAATGGACCGGAAGAATGGAGCAGGAACCTCGCGGCGTGAGACGTTTTTGTTATAATTGCGGATCCCCGAACCATATGAGTAGCCACTGTCCAACAAGAAGTGAGGGAGCAAGATGCTTTAATTGCAACGAGCGGGGTCATATTGCGGTCATATGCCCCGACAAGCGTGCGCCACCAAAGGAAAACTGCGTTGTATCACAGGTAACAAAAAACAAATGCGTAAAGGATGTACAAATCAATTGTCATACCGCTAGGGCACTAATCGATACGGGAAGCGATTTAAGTTTAATGAGCGCGGATCAATATTTTGAAATAGGTTCTCCCCAGTTAAAAGCCAGAAGAATAAAATTCAGCGGAGTAGGTGCAGAAAATACCACATTAGGTG
Organism: Nysson spinosus; assembly: GCA_910591585.2. NCBI lineage: Eukaryota > Metazoa > Arthropoda > Insecta > Hymenoptera > Crabronidae > Nysson > Nysson spinosus. The sequence goes on along the minus strand of CAJUYC020000091.1, from coordinate 1,349,576 downwards.
AATTTCATGCAGGATTGAAAATAGACAACAATGAATTCGTAATTTTGATACGCGTCGTTCCGACCGCGCTTACTAGCCAAAAGTTAATATTAGGAAATGACTTTCTCGAACACGTCGAGCTGAACATTAAGAATGGAGAAATTACTATTAAAGCTAACGAAAAATCCAGCACTATTAATGAGTTGCCAGAAATATTTCAAATAGATATAATTGATGAAACCGAGAAAATAGAGATAACCCATATATCAAATCCCGAGCATAAAAAAATAATACAAAACCTGGTAGACAACTACAAGCCTAATAAAACAAAAGAAGTAGATATAAAAATGTCAATCGTGCTCAAAGACGATATACCCGTTTACCAAAGAGCAAGGCGACTGCCACCTTTAGAAAAAGAAGCCGTAAATAATCAAATACAGGCATGGCTGAATGAAGGTATATTTCGACCGTCACTATCGGATTACGCGAGCCCCGTTGTAATGGTAAAAAAGAAAAACGGATCTCCGAGGTTGTGTGTAGACTATAGACAACTAAATACGAAAATCATCAGAGATCGATATCCGCTTCCATTAATAGAAGATCAATTGGATTTACTACAAAATGCAAAACTTTTTAGCACCCTTGATTTAAAAAACGGATTTTTCCATGTTCAAGTAGAGGAACCGAGTCGTAAATATACAGCATTCATAGTCCCCGATGGACATTACGAATTTCTTAAAGTACCTTTTGGTCTTTGTAATTCTCCTGCAATATTTCAAAGATTCATTAATGCCACCTTTAAAGATTTGATCCGAGAGAAAATAGTTTTAACATATATGGATGATTTGATAATTCCTTCCATTGAACACGACGACGGTTTAAAAAACCTTCAAATTGTATTAAAAACTGGTAGTGAAGCTGGCTTACAGTTTAACTGGAAAAAGTGCAAAGTGCTGCAGAAGAAAGTAGAATTTTTAGGATATACAATAGAAGATGGACATGTACGCCCATCTGAGCATAAATCAGAGGCCGTGATCAAATTTCCCGAACCGACCAATACGCGGCAGATACAGAGTTTCCTCGGGTTAAGTGGCTATTTTAGAAAATTTATTCCGCGTTATTCGATCATAGCACGACCCTTATCCAACTTGCTGAAAGCAAACGTAGAATTTATTTTTGGTGAGGAACAGAGAAATGCCTTCATTCATCTAAAAGAAAGCCTGATCACTAAACCGGTTTTGAGATTGTATCGTGTAGGAATCGAAACGCAATTACATACAGACGCATGTATGTATGGCTATGGCGCAGTTCTTCTGCAAAAGAGTTGTGATACCGATGCACTGCACCCTGTTTATTACGCGAGCGGTAAAACTACCCCAGCGGAGCAAAACTACACGAGCTATGAGCTTGAAGTGCTTGCAATAATTAAATCCCTGAAGAAATTCAGAGTATATTTGTTAGGTATACCATTCAAAATTGTGACAGATTGCCGCGCGTTTACATTAACAATGCGAAAAAGGGACCTTTGTGTGCGAGTGGCAAGATGGGCCCTACTATTAGAAGAGTTTAATTATAGCATTGAGCATAGACCGGGAAAAAGCATGATGCATGTAGATGCTCTAAGCCGTCACCCTTTGCCTGCGTGTTTTTCCATGGAGGAATGTAACGACAGTCTAACCATGCGTTTAAAACGAGCTCAGCGAGAAGATAGGGACGTACTGAAAATTGTAAATCTTGTAGAACAAAACAAGATCGTAGGATACGAAATCCGTGGAGGTTTGCTCTTCAAAGAGGTCGATAACGATTTTAAATTAGTAGTTCCGAAGTCCATGACAGCACAAATTATCCGCCAAGTGCATGAAAAGGGACACTTTTCTGTGGGAAAAACCGAAGCTTTACTTCGAAAAGATTACTACATACCAAATCTAAAAGCGAGAACAGAAAAAACTATTCACAACTGCGTTCCTTGTATTCTTGCAGATAGGAAAAGTGGAAAGCAGGAAGGATATTTGAACCCAATAGACAAGGGCGATGTGCCACTTGACACGCTGCACGTGGACCACCTAGGGCCGCTGCATGCCACTAAAAAAAATTATAAGCATATCCTTGTAGTTGTTGATGCGTTTTCCAAATTTGTCTGGTTATACGCGACAAAAAGCACATGTACAACCGAGGTAATAAATAGACTTAGAAAGCGAGCCGTAATTTTTGGAAATCCGAGGCGTATTATATCTGACCGAGGGACAGCCTTCACATCGGGCGAATTCGTAGACTATTGCGCGGAAGAGAACATACAACAAACGCTTATCACAACCGGAATCCCGAGAGCTAATGGCCAAGTAGAACGCATAAACCGTACACTTATACCAGTTTTAACAAAATTGTCCAATCCCAAAAAAGAAGAGTGGTACCGTCATTTAGATAAAGTTCAGCAATTTTTAAATATTAGTATACATCGGAGCATTGGAGCATCACCATTCGAGGTGTTATTTGGAACGCGCGCACGTCTTAAAGACGATTTAGAGATAAGAGAGCGACTAGAAAGAGAATGGGTAGAGATTTTTGAAAACGATCGCGACGATTTGAGGCATCAAGCGAGGGAAAATATTGCCAAAATTCAAAGGGAAAACCAGAAGACATATAACAAGCGGAGAAAGGAGGCTAGAATCTATTGCGAGGGTGAATTAGTAGCTATTAAGCGAGTACAGCAGGGACCAGGGTTTAAATTAGGTAACAAATTTCTCGGTCCATACAAAATTATGAAAGTAATGCGCAATAACCGATACTTAGTTCAAAGAGTAGGCGAACACGAAGGACCACGGCAAACATCTACTGCGGCCGATTATATGAAACCATGGATAGATGAAGGTAGTGACGTATCCGACGGCGAAAATAGCGAATTTTAGGACATTCGGTGACGAATGTCAACGCAGGGGGGCCGGGTGTAGGCTGGAAAGCGCATACAAGCGCCTCATGACCGCGTCAGGCCTAAGGGTGCGTGGCGCCTAAAAACTCTCTCTCCCTCCCTCACTGTGTGTGTGTGTGTGCGTGCGTGCCTGCCCGCCTAAGGGTATAAAGGCACGCATTAGATACGGAGGACACAGAGTGTCTTCCCAGAGTCAGTGAACGAGATTTGAGTGAGAATTGAGAGTCGAGAGATCAGCGTTAGTTCTAAGAGTTAAGATTTTTAAGAATTAAGAGTTTTAAGCATTTAATGAAATAGACTTAAGTATATTATATTCCGTTCCAAATATATCTTTTAAATCTTCACCTTAAAACCAATTAATAAATCAAACTGTTACCCCACATACAACAATATCCTACAATATTTAGTTTAAAATGGAAATATGTTTCGCATTTGGAGTTTCCTCCCTCGCAAGGTCGACCACTTAGTTTAGTCGAACACATACGGTTTCGAGCAGCATCGCCACAGATTTCAGAGAACAGGCACTTTTCCTGGCACAGTATCGAACACTTTCAGACAGAAAAATTAGTTTAAAATGGAACTAAGTTTCGCATCTGGAGTTTCCTCTCTCACAAGGTCGGCCACTCAGTTTCGTCGAACACATACGTTTGCGAGTGGTATCACCACAGGTTTCACAAAACGGGCGCTTCTCCTGGCAGAGTATCGAACACTTAGTTTCAGATAGAACAATTCATTTAAATAGGAACTAAGTTTCGCATCTGAAGTTTCCTCTCTCACAAGGTCGACCACTCAGTTTCGTCGAACACATACCGTTTCGAGTGATATTGCCACAGATTTCAGAGAACAGGCGCTTCTCCTGGCACATTATCGAACACTTAGTTACAGTTAGAATAATTAGTTTAAAATGGAAATATGTTTCGCATTTGGAGTTTCCTCTCTCACAAGGCCGACCACTTAGTTTCGTCGAACACATACGGTTTCGAGTAGTATCGCCACAGATTTCGCAGAACGGGAGTTTCTCCTGGCACAGTATCGAACACTTAGTTTCAGCTAGAACAATTAGTTTAAAATGCAACTATGTATCGCATCTGGAGTTTCCTCTCTCACAAGGTCGGCCACTTAGTTTCGTCGAACACATACGGTTTCGAGTGGTATCGCCACAGATTTCAGAGAACAGGCGCTTCTCCTGGCACATTATCGAACACTTAGTTTTAGTTAGAATAATTAGTTTAAAATGGAAATATGTTTCGCATTTGGAGCTTCCTCTCTCACAAGGTCGACCACTTAGTTTCGTCGAACACATACGGTTTCGAGTAGTATTGCCACAGTTTTCGCAGAACGGGACTTTCTCCTGGCACATTATCGAACACTTAGTTACAGATAGAACAATTAGTTTAAAATGCCACTATGTTTCGCATTTGGAGTTTCCTCTCTCACAACGTCGGCCACTTAGTTTCGTCGAACACATACGGTTTCGAGTGGTATCGCCACAGATTTCAGAGAACAGGCGCTTCTCCTGGCACATTATCGCACACTTAGTTCAGATAGAACAATTAGTTTAAAATGCAACTATGTTTCGCATCTGGAGTTTCCTCTCTCACAAGGTCGGCCACTTAGTTTCGTCGAACACATACGGTTTCGAGTGGTATCGCCACATATGTCAGAGAACAGGCGTTTCTCCTGGCACAGTATCAAACACTTTGTTTCAGATAGAACAATTAGTTTAAAATGGAACTAAGTTTCGCATCTGGAGTTTCCTCTCCCACAAGGTCGACGACTTAATTTCGTCGAACACATACGGTTTCGAGTGGCATCGCCAGAGATTTCAGAGAACGGGCGCTTCTCCTGGAACAGTATCGAACACTTTCAGAGAGAACAATTAGTTTAAAATGGTACTAAGTTTCGCATCTGGAGTTTCCTCACTCACAAGGTCGGCCACTTAGTTTCGTTGAACACATACGGTTTCGAGTTGCAACGCCACAGATTTCCGAGAACAGGCGCTTCTGCTGGCACAGTATCGAACACTTAGTTTCAGGTAGAACAATTAGTTTAAAATGGTAATAAGTTTCGCATCTGGAGTTTCCTCTTTCTCAAGGCGACCACTTAGTTTCGTGGAACACATACGGTTTCGAGTAGTATCGCCACAGATTTCGCAGAACGGTAGTTTCTCCTGGCACAGTATCGAACACTTAGTTTCAGATGGAACAATTAGTTTAAAATCCAACTATATTTCGCATCTGGAGTTTCCTCTCTCACAAGGTCGGCCACTTAGTTTCGTCGAACACATACGTTTTCGAGGGGCATCGCCACAGATTTCTTAGAACAGGCGCTTCTCCCGCCACAGTATCGAACATTTAGTTTCAGATAGAACAATTAGTTTAAAATGGAACTAAGTTTCGCATCTGGAGTTTCCTCTCTCACAAGGTCGACCAATTAGATTCGTCGAACACATACGGTTTCGAGTAGCATCGCCACAGATTTCAGAGAACAGGCGCTTCTCCTGGCACAGTATCGAACACTTAGTTTCAGATAGAACAATTAGTTTAAAATGGTACTAAGTTTCGCATCTGGAGTTTCCTCTCTCACAAGGCGACTACTTAATTTCGTGGAACACATACGGTATCGAGTAGCATCGCCACACATTTCAGAGAACAGGCGCTTCTCCCGGCACAGTATCGGACACATAGTTTCAGATAGAACAATTAGTTTAGAATGGTACTAAGCTTCGCATCTGGAGTTTCCTCTCTCACAAGCCGGCCACTCAGTTTCGTCGAACATACGGTTTCGAGTGGCATCGCCACAGATTTCAGAGAACAGGCGCCTCTCCGGGCACAGTATCGACCACTTAGTTTCAGATAGAACAAATAGTTTAAAATGGAACTAAGTTTCGCATCTGGAGTTTCCTCTCTCACAGGGTCGACTACTTAGTTTCGTCGAACACATACGGTTTCGAGTGGCATCGCCACAGATTTCAGAGAACAGGCGCTTCTCCTGGCACAGTATCGAACACCTAGTTTCAGACGGAACATTTAGTTTAAAATGGAACTAAATTTCGCAAGTGGAGATTCCTCTTTCACAAGTCGACCACTTAGTTTCGTCGAACACACACGGTTTCGAGTGGCATCGCCACAGATTTCAGAAAACAGGAGCTTCTCCTGGCACAGTATCGGACACTTAGTTTCAGATAGAACAATTAGTTTAAAATGGAAGTAAGTTTCGCATCTGCAGTTTCCTCTCTCACAAGGTCGACCACTTAGTTTCGTCGAACACATACGGTTCCGAGTAGCATCGCCACAGATTTCAGAGAACAGGCGCTTCTCCTGCCACAGTATCGAACACTTTCAGATAGAACAACTAGTTTAAAATGGAACTAAGTTTCGCATCTGCAGTTTCCTCGCTCACAAGGTCGACCACTTAGTTTCGTCGAACACATAACCTCTCGAGTAGCATCGCGACAGATTTCCGAGAACAGGCGCTTCTCCTGCCACAGTATCGAACACTTAGTTTCAGATAGAACAATTAGTTTAAAATGGCACTAAGTTTCGCGTCTGGAGTTTCCTCTCTCACACGGTCTACCACTTACTTTCGTCGAACACATTCGGCTTCGAGTAGCAACGCCACAGGTTTCAGAGAACAGGCGCTTCTCCTGGCACAGTATCGAAAACTTAGTTTCAGATAGAACAATTAGTTTAAAATGGAACTAAGTTTCGCATCTGGAGTTTCCTCTCTCACAAGGTCGACCAATTAGATTCGTCGAACACATACGGTTTCGAGTAGCATCGCCACAGATTTCAGAGAACAGGGACTTCTCCTGGCACAGTATCGAACACTTTCAGATAAAACAATTATTTTAAAATGGAACTATGTTTCGCATCTGGAGTTTCCTCTCTCACAAAGTCGGCCACTTAGTTTCGTCGATCACATACGGTTTCGCGTGGCATCGCCACAGATTTCAGAGAACAGGCGCTTCTCCTGGCACAGTATGGAACACTTAGTCTCAGATGGAACATTTAGTTTAAAATTGAACTATATTTCGCATCTGGAGTTTCCTCTCTCACACGGTCTACCACTTACTTTCGTCGAACACATTCGGCTTCGAGTAGCAACGCCACAGTTCTCAGAGAACAGGCGCTTCTTCTGGCACAGTATCGAACACTTAGTTTCAGATAGAACAATCAGTTTAAAATGGAACTAAGTTCCGCATCTGGAGTTTCCTCTCTCACCATGTCGACAACTTAGTTTCGTCGAACACATACGGTTTCGAGTAGCATCGCCACAGATTTCAGAGAACAGGCGATTCTCCTGGCACAGTATCGAACACTTAGTTTCAGATAGAACAATTAGTTTTAAATGGAAATAAGTTTCGCATCTGGAGTTTCCCCTTTCACAAGGTCAATCACTTAGTTTCGTCGAACACGTATGGTTTCGAGTAGCATCGTCACAGGTTTCAGAGAACAGGCGCTTCTCCTGGTCCAGTACCGAACACTTAGTTTCGGATAGAACAATTAGTTTAAAATGGAACAAAGTTTCGCCTCTGGAGTTTCCTCTCTCACAAGGTCGGCCACTTAGTTTCGTCGAACACATACGGTTCGGAGTAGCATCGCCAGAGATTTCAGAGAACAGGCGCTTCTCCTGGGACAGTATCGAACACTTAGTTTCAGATAGAACAATTAGTTTAAAATGGAACTAAGTTTCGCCTCTGGAGTTTCCTCTCTCACAAGGTCGACCACTTAGTTTCGTCGAACACATACGGTTTGGAGTAGCATCGCCAGAGATTTCAGAGAACAGGCGCTTCTCCTGGCCCCGTATCGAACACTTAGTTTCAGATAGAACAATTAGTTTAAAATGGAACTAAGTTTCGCATCTGCAGTTTCCTCGCTCACAAGGTCGACCACTTAGTTTCGTCGAACACATACCCTCTCGAGTAGCATCGCGACTGATTTCCGAGAACAGGCGCTACTCCTGCCACAGTATCGAACACTTAGTTTCAGATAGAACAATTAGTTTAAAATGGCACTAAGTTTCGCGTCTGGAGTTTCCTCTCTCACACGGCCTACCACTTACTTTCGTCGAACACATTCGGCTTCGAGTAGCAACGCCAAAGGTTTCAGGGAACAGGCGCTTCTCCTGGCACAGTATCGAACACTTAGTTTCAGATGGAACAATCAGTTTAAAATGGAACTAAGTTCCGCATCTGGAGTTTCCTCTCTCACCATGTCGACAACTTAGTTTCGTCGAACACATACGGTTTCGAGTAGCATCGCCACAGATTTCAGAGAACAGGCGATTCTCCTGGCACAGTATCGAACACTTAGTTTCAGATAGAACAATTAGTTTTAAATGGAAATAAGTTTCGCATCTGGAGTTTCCCCTTTCACAAGGTCAACCACTTAGTTTCGTCGAACACGTATTGTTTCGAGTAGCATCGTCACAGGTTTCAGAGAACAGGCGCTTCTCCTGGTCCAGTACCGAACACTTAGTTTCGGATAGAACAATTAGTTTAAAATGGAACAAAGTTTCGCCTCTGGAGTTTCCTCTCTCACAAGGTCGGCCACTTAGTTTCGTCGAACACATACGGTTCGGAGTAGCATCGCCAGAGATTTCAGAGAACAGGCGCTTCTCCTGGGACAGTATCGAACACTTAGATTCAGATAGAACAATTAGTTTAAAATGGAACTAAGTTTCGCCTCTGGAGTTTCCTCTCTCACAAGGTCGACCACTTAGTTTCGTCGAACACATACGGTTTGGAGTAGCATCGCCAGAGATTTCAGAGAACAGGCGCTTCTCCTGGCCCCGTATCGAACACTTAGTTTCAGATAGAACAATTAGTTTAAAATGGAACTAAGTTTCGCATCTGCAGTTTCCTCGCTCACAAGGTCGACCACTTAGTTTCGTCGAACACATACCCTCTCGAGTAGCATCGCGACTGATTTCCGAGAACAGGCGCTACTCCTGCCACAGTATCGAACACTTAGTTTCAGATAGAACAATTAGTTTAAAATGGCACTAAGTTTCGCGTCTGGAGTTTCCTCTCTCACACGGCCTACCACTTACTTTCGTCGAACACATTCGGCTTCGAGTAGCAACGCCACAGGTTTCAGGGAACAGGCGCTTCTCCTGGCACAGTATCGAACACTTAGTTTCAGATGGAACAATCAGTTTAAAATGGAACTAAGTTCCGCATCTGGAGTTTCCTCTCTCACCATGTCGACCACTTAGTTTCGTCGAACACATACGGTTTCGAGTAGCATCGCCACAGATTTCAGAGAACAGGCGCTTCTCCTGGCACAGTATCAAACACTTAGTTTCAGATAGAACAATTTGTTTAAAATGGAACTATGTTTCGGATTTGGAGTTTCGTCTACAACAAGGTCGACCACTTATTTTCGTCGAACACATACGGTTTCGAGTAGCATCGCCACAGATTTCAGAGAACAGGCGCTTCTCCTGGCACAGTATGGAACACTTAGTTTCAGATGGAACATTTAGTTTCAAATTGAACTATATTTCGCATCTGGAGTTTCCTCTCTCGCACGGTCTACCACTTACTTTCGTCGAACACATTCGGCTTCGAGTAGCAACGCCACAGATTTCAGAAAACAGGCACTTCTCCTGGCACAGTATCGAACACTTTCAGATAGTACAATTATTTTAAAATGGAACTAAGTTTCGCATCTGGAGTTTCCTCTCTCACAAGGTCGGCCACTTAGTTTCGTCGATCACATACGGTTTCAAGTGGCATCGCCACAGATTTCAGAGAACAGGCGCTTCTCCTGGCACAGTATCGAACACTTTCAGACAGAACAATTTGTTTAAAATGGAACTAAGTTTCGCATCTGGAGTTTCCTCTCTCACAAGGTCGGCCACTTAGTTTCGTCGAACACATACGGTTTCGAGTAGCATCGCCACAGATTTCAGACAACAGGCGCTTCTCCTGGCACAGTATCGAACACTTAGTGTAAGAGAGAACAATTAGTTTAAAATGGAACTATGTTTCGCACATGGAGTTTTCTCTCTCACAAGGTCGACCACTTAGTTTCGTCGACCACATACGGTTTCAAGTAGCATCGCCACAGATTTCAGAGAACTGGCGCTTTTCCTGGCACAGTATCGAACACTTAGTTTCAGAGAGCAATTAGTTTAAATTGGAACTATGTTTCGCATCTGGAGTTTCCTCTCTCACAAGGTCGACCACTTAATTTCGTTGAACACATACGGTTTCGAGTGGCATCGCCACAGATTTCAGAGAACAGGCGCTTCTCCTGGCACAGTATCGAGCACATAGTTGCAGATAGAACAATTAGTTTAAAATGGAACTAAGTTTCGCATCTGGAGTTTCCTCTCTCACAAGGTCGACCACTTAATTTCGTCGAACACATACGGTTTCGAGTAGCATCGCAACAGATTACAGAGAACAGGCGCTTCTCCTGGCACAGTATCGAGCACATAGTTGCAGATAGAACAATTAGTTTAAAATGGAACTAAGTTTCGCATCTGGAGTTTCCTCTCTCACAAGGTCGACCACTTAATTTCGTCGAACACATACGGTTTCGAGTAGCATCGTAACAGATTTCAGAGAACAGGCGCTTCTCCTGGCACAGTATCGAAAACTTAGTTTCAGAGAGAACAATTAGTTTAAATTGGAACTATATTTCGCATCTGGAGTTTCTTCTCTCAGAAGGTCGACCACTTAGTTTCGTCGAACACATACGCTTTAGAGTAGCATCGCCACAGATTTCAGAGAACAGGCGCTTCTCCTGGGACAGTATCGAACACTTAGTTTAAAATGGAACTATGTTTCGCATATGGAGTTTCCTCGCTCACAAGGTCGACCACTTAGTTTCGTCGAACACATACGGTTTCGAGTAGCATCGCCACAGATTTCAGACAACAGGCGCTTCTCCTGGCACAGTATCGAACACTTAGTTTAAGAGAGAACAATTAGTTTAAAATGGAACTATGTTTCGCATATGGAGTTTCCTCTCTCACAAGGTCGACCACTTAGTTTCGTCGACCACATACGGTTTCAAGTAGCATCGCCACAGATTTCAGAGAACTGGCGCTTTTCCTGGCACAGTATCGAACACTTAGTTTCAGAGAGCAATTAGTTTAAATTGGAACTATGTTTCGCATCTGGAGTTTCCTCTCTCACAAGGTCGACCACTTAATTTCGTTGAACACATACGGTTTCGAGTGGCATCGCCACAGATTTCAGAGAACAGGCGCTTCTCCTGGCACAGTATCGAGCACATAGTTGCAGATAGAACAATTAGTTTAAAATGGAACTAAGTTTCGCATCTGGAGTTTCCTCTCTCACAAGGTCGACCACTTAATTTCGTCGAACACATACGGTTTCGAGTAGCATCGCAACAGATTACAGAGAACAGGCGCTTCTCCTGGCACAGTATCGAGCACATAGTTGCAGATAGAACAATTAGTTTAAAATGGAACTAAGTTTCGCATCTGGAGTTTCCTCTCTCACAAGGTCGACCACTTAATTTCGTCGAACACATACGGTTTCGAGTAGCATCGTAACAGATTTCAGAGAACAGGCGCTTCTCCTGGCACAGTATCGAAAACTTAGTTTCAGAGAGAACAATTAGTTTAAATTGGAACTATATTTCGCATCTGGAGTTTCTTCTCTCAGAAGGTCGACCACTTAGTTTCGTCGAACACATACGCTTTAGAGTAGCATCGCCACAGATTTCAGAGAACAGGCGCTTCTCCTGGGACAGTATCGAACACTTAGTTTAAAATGGAACTATGTTTCGCATATGGAGTTTCCTCGCTCACAAGGTCGACCACTTAGTTTCGTCGAACACATACGGTTTCGAGTAGCATCGCCACAGATTTCAGACAACAGGCGCTTCTCCTGGCACAGTATCGAACACTTAGTTTAAGAGAGAACAATTAGTTTAAAATGGAACTATGTTTCGCATATGGAGTTTCCTCTCTCACAAGGTCGACCACTTAGTTTCGTCGACCACATACGGTTTCGAGTAGCATCGCCACAGATTTCAGAGAACTGGCGCTTCTCCTGGCACAGTATCGAACACTTAGTTTCAGAGAGCAATTAGTTTAAATTGGAACTATGTTTCGCATCTGGAGTTTCCTCTCTCACAAGGTCGACCACTTAATTTCGTTGAACACATACGGTTTCGAGTGGCATCGCCACAGATTTCAGAGAACAGGCGCTTCTCCTGGCACAGTATCGAGCACATAGTTGCAGATAGAACAATTAGTTTAAAATGGAACTAAGTTTCGCATCTGGAGTTTCCTCTCTCACAAGGTCGACCACTTAATTTCGTCGAACACATACGGTTTCGAGTAGCATCGCAACAGATTACAGAGAACAGGTGCTTCTCCTGGCACAGTATCGAACACTTAGTTTCAGAGAGAACAATTAGTTTAAATTGGAACTATGTTTCGCATCTGGAGTTTCTTCTCTCAGAAGGTCGACCACTTAGTTTCGTCGAACACATACGGTTTAGAGTAGCATCGCCACAGATTTCAGAGAACAGGCGCTTCTCCTGGCACAGTATCGAGCACATAGTTGCAGATAGAACAATTAGTTTAAAATGGAACTAAGTTTCGCATCTGGAGTTTCCTCTCTCACAAGGTCGACCACTTAATTTCGTCGAACACATACGGTTTCGAGTAGCATCGCAACAGATTACAGAGAACAGGCGCTTCTCCTGGCACAGTATCGAACACTTAGTTTCAGAGAGAACAATTAGTTTAAATTGGAACTATGTTTCGCATCTGGAGTTTCTTCTCTCAGAAGGTCGACCACTTAGTTTCGTCGAACACATACGGTTTAGAGTTGCATCGCCACAGATTTCAGAGAACAGGCGCTTCTCCTGGCACAGTATCGAACACTTAGTATCAGATAGAACTATTAGTTTAAAATGGAACTAAGCTTCGCATCTGGAGTTTCCTCTCTCACAAGTTCGACCATTTAATTTCGATGAACACATACGGTTTCGAGTGGCATCGCCACAGATTTCAGAGAACAGGCACTTCTCCTGGCACAGTATCGAGCACATAGTTGCGGATAGAACAATTAGTTTAAAATGGAACTAAGTTTCGCATCTGGAGTTTCCTCTCTCACAAGGTCGACCACTTAATTTCGTCGAACACATACGGTTTCGAGTAGCATCGCCACAGATTTCAGAGAACAGGCGCTTATCCTGGCACAGTATCGAACACTTAGTTTCAGAGAGAACAATTAGTTTAAAATGGAACTATGTTTCGCATATGGAGTTTCCTCTCTCACAAGCTCGACCACTTAGTTTCGTCGACCACATACGGTTTCGAGTAGCATCGCCACAGATTTCAGAGAACAGGCGCTTCTCCTGGCACAGTATCGAACACTTAGTTTCAGATAGAACAATTAGTTTAAAATGGAAGTAAGTTTCGCATCTGCAGTTTCCTCTCTCACAAGTTCGACCACTTAATTTCGTCGAACTCATACGGTTTCGAGTGGCATCGCCACAGATTTCAGAGAACAGGCGCTTCTTCTAGCACATTATCGAACACATAGTTTCAGATAGAAAAATTAATTTAAAATGGAACTAAGTTTCGCATCAGCAGTTTCCTCTCCCACAAGGTCGGCCACTTAGTTTCGTCGATCACATACGGTTTCGAGTGGCATCGCCACAGATTTCAGAGAACAGGCGCTTCTCCTGGCACAGTATGGAACACTTAGTCTCAGATGGAACATTTAGTTTAAAATTGAACTATATTTCGCATCTGGAGTTTCCTCTCTCACACGGTCTACCACTTACTTTCGTCGAACACATTCGGCTTCGAGTAGCAACGCCACAGTTCTCAGAGAACAGGCGCTTCTTCTGGCACAGTATCGAACACTTAGTTTCAGATAGAACAATCAGTTTAAAATGGAACTAAGTTCCGCATCTGGAGTTTCCTCTCTCACCATGTCGACAACTTAGTTTCGTCGAACACATACGGTTTCGAGTAGCATCGCCACAGATTTCAGAGAACAGGCGATTCTCCTGGCACAGTATCGAACACTTAGTTTCAGATAGAACAATTAGTTTTAAATGGAAATAAGTTTCGCATCTGGAGTTTCCCCTTTCACAAGGTCGGCCACTTAGTTTCGTCGAACACATACGGTTCGGAGTAGCATCGCCAGAGATTTCAGAGAACAGGCGCTTCTCCTGGCACAGTATCGAACACTTAGTTTCAGATAGAACAATTAGTTTAAAATGGAACTAAGTTTCGCCTCTGGAGTTTCCTCTCTCACAAGGTCGACCACTTAGTTTCGTCGAACACATACGGTTTGGAGTAGCATCGCCAGAGATTTCAGAGAACAGGCGATTCTCCTGGCCCCGTATCGAGCACTTAGTTTCAGATAGAACAATTAGTTTAAAATGGAACTAAGTTTCGCATCTGCAGTTTCCTCGCTCACAAGGTCGACCACTTAGTTTCGTCGAACACATACCCTCTCGAGTAGCATCGCGACTGATTTCCGAGAACAGGCGCTACTCCTGCCACAGTATCGAACACTTAGTTTCAGATAGAACAATTAGTTTAAAATGGAACTAAGTTTCGCATCTGGAGTTTCCTCTCTCACAAGGTCGACCACTTAATTTCGTTGAACACATACGGTTTCGAGTGGCATCGCCACAGATTTCAGAGAACAGGCGCTTCTCCTGGCACAGTATCGAGCACATAGTTGCAGATAGAACAATTAGTTTAAAATGGAACTAAGTTTCGCATCTGGAGTTTCCTCTCTCACAAGGTCGACCACTTAATTTCGTCGAACACATACGGTTTCGAGTAGCATCGCAACAGATTACAGAGAACAGGCGCTTCTCCTGGCACAGTATCGAGCACATAGTTGCAGATAGAACAATTAGTTTAAAATGGAACTAAGTTTCGCATCTGGAGTTTCCTCTCTCACAAGGTCGACCACTTAATTTCGTCGAACACATACGGTTTCGAGTAGCATCGCAACAGATTTCAGAGAACAGGCGCTTCTCCTGGCACAGTATCGAAAACTTAGTTTCAGAGAGAACAATTAGTTTAAATTGGAACTATATTTCGCATCTGGAGTTTCTTCTCTCAGAAGGTCGACCACTTAGTTTCGTCGAACACATACGCTTTAGAGTAGCATCGCCACAGATTTCACAGAACAGGCGCTTCTCCTGGGACAGTATCGAACACTTAGTTTAAAATGGAACTATGTTTCGCATATGGAGTTTCCTCGCTCACAAGGTCGACCACTTAGTTTCGTGGAACACATGCGGTTTCGAGTAGCATCGCCACAGATTTCAGACAACAGGCGCTTCTCCTGGCACAGTATCGAACACTTAGTTTAAGAGAGAACAATTAGTTTAAAATGGAACTATGTTTCGCATATGGAGTTTCCTCTCTCACAAGGTCGACCACTTAGTTTCGTCGACCACATACGGTTTCGAGTAGCATCGCCACAGATTTCAGAGAACTGGCGCTTCTCCTGGCACAGTATCGAACACTTAGTTTCAGAGAGCAATTAGTTTAAATTGGAACTATGTTTCGCATCTGGAGTTTCCTCTCTCACAAGGTCGACCACTTAATTTCGTTGAACACATACGGTTTCGAGTGGCATCGCCACAGATTTCAGAGAACAGGCGCTTCTCCTGGCACAGTATCGAGCACATAGTTGCAGATAGAACAATTAGTTTAAAATGGAACTAAGTTTCGCATCTGGAGTTTCCTCTCTCACAAGGTCGACCACTTAATTTCGTCGAACACATACGGTTTCGAGTAGCATCGCAACAGATTACAGAGAACAGGCGTTTCCCCTGGCACAGTATCGAGCACTTAGTATCAGATAGAACCATTAGTTTAAAATGGAACTAAGCTTCGCATCTGGAGTTTCCTCTCTCACAAGGTCGACCACTTAGTTTCGTCGAACACATACGGTCTCGAGTAGCATCGCCACAGATTTCAGAGAACAGGCGCTTCTCCTGGCACAGTATCGAACATTTAGTTTCAGATAGAACAATTAGTTTTAAATGGAACCAAGTTTCGCTTCTGGAGTTTCCTCTCTCACAAGGTCGACCACTTAGTTTCGTCGAACACATACGGTCTCGAGTAGCATCGCCACAGATTTCAGAGAACAGGCGCTTCTCCTGGCACAGTATCGAACATTTAGTTTCAGATAGAACAATTAGTTTTAAATGGAACCAAGTTTCGCTTCTGGAGTTTCCTCTCTCACAAGGTCGACCACTTAGTTTCGTCGAACACATACGGTTTCGAGTGGCATCGCCACAGATTTCAGAGAAGAGGCGCTTCTCCTGGCACAGTATCGAGCACTTAGTATCAGATAGAACCATTAGTTTAAAATGGAACTAAGCTTCGCATCTGGAGATTCCTCTCTCACAAGGTCGACCACTTAGTTTCGTCGAGCACATACGGTTTCGAGTATCATCGCCACAGATTTCAGAGTACAGGCGCTTCTCCTGGCACAGTATCGAACCCTTATTTCAGACAGAACAATTAGTTTAAAATGGAACTATGTTTCGCATCTGGAGTATCCTCTCTCACAAGGTCAACCACTTAGTTTCGTCGAACACACACGGTTTCGAGTGGCATCGCCACAGATTTCAGAGAACAGGCGCTTCTCCTGGCACAGTCTCGAACACTTAGTTACAGATAGAACACTTAGTTTAAAATGGAACTGTGTTTGGTATTTGGAGTTTCCTCTCTCACAAGATGGACCACTCAATTTCATCGAACATATACGGTTTCGAGTAGCATCGCCACTGATTTCAGAGAACAGGCGCTTCTCCTGGCACAGTATCGAACACTTTAGTTTCAGATGGAACATTTGGTTTAAAATGGAACTAAGTTTCGCATCTGAAGTTTCCTCTCTCACAAGGTCGGCCACTTAGTATCGTCGAACACATACGGTTTCGAGTAGCATCGCCACCGATTTCAGAGAACAGGCGCTTCTCCTGGCACAGTACCGAAAACTTAGTTTCAGATAGAACAATTAGTTTAAAATGGAACTATGTTTCGCATCTGGAGTTTCCTCTACCACAAGGTCGACCACTTATTTTAGTCGAACATATACGGTTTCGATGTAGTACCGCCACAGATTTCGCAGAACGGGAGTTTCTCCTGGCACAGTATCGAACACTTAGTTACAGATAGAACAATTAGTTTAAAATGGAACTAAATTTCGCATCTGAAGTTTCCTCTCTCACAAGGCGACAACTTAGTTTCGTCGAACACATACGGTTTCGAGTAGCATCGCCACAGATTTCAGAGAACAGGCGCTTCTCCTGGCACAGTATCGAACACTTAGTTTCAGATAGAACAATTTGTTTAAAATGGAACTATGTTTCGGATTTGGAGTTTCGTCTACCACAAGGTCGACCACTTATTTTCGTCGAACACATACGGTTTCGAGTAGCATCGCCACAGATTTCAGAGAACAGGCGCTTCTCCTGGCACAGTATGGAACACTTAGTTTCAGATGGAACATTTAGTTTCAAATTGAACTATATTTCGCATTTGGAGTTTCCTCTCTCACAAGGTCGGCCACTTAGTTTCGTCGATCACATACGGTTTCAAGTGGCATCGCCACAGATTTCAGAGAACAGGCGCTTCTCCTGGCACAGTATCGAACACTTTCAGACAGAACAATTTGTTTAAAATGGAACTAAGTTTCGCATCTGGAGTTTCCTCTCTCACAAGGTCGGCCACTTAGTTTCGTCGAACACATACGGTTTCGAGTAGCATCGCCACAAATTTCAGACAACAGGCGCTTCTCCTGGCACAGTATCGAACACTTAGTGTAAGAGAGAACAATTAGTTTAAAATGGAACTATGTTTCGCATATGGAGTTTCCTCTCTCACAAGGTCGACCACTTAGTTTCGTCGACCACATACGGTTTCGAGTAGCATCGCCACAGATTTCAGAGAACTGGCGCTTCTCCTGGCACAGTATCGAACACTTAGTTTCAGAGAGCAATTAGTTTAAATTGGAACTATGTTTCGCATCTGGAGTTTCCTCTCTCACAAGGTCGACCACTTAATTTCGTTGAACACATACGGTTTCGAGTGGCATCGCCACAGATTTCAGAGAACAGGCGCTTCTCCTGGCACAGTATCGAGCACATAGTTGCAGATAGAACAATTAGTTTAAAATGGAACTAAGTTTCGCATCTGGAGTTTCCTCTCTCACAAGGTCGACCACTTAATTTCGTCGAACACATACGGTTTCGAGTAGCATCGCAACAGATTACAGAGAACAGGCGCTTCTCCTGGCACAGTATCGAGCACATAGTTGCAGATAGAACAATTAGTTTAAAATGGAACTAAGTTTCGCATCTGGAGTTTCCTCTCTCACAAGGTCGACCACTTAATTTCGTCGAACACATACGGTTTCGAGTAGCATCGCAACAGATTTCAGAGAACAGGCGCTTCTCCTGGCACAGTATCGAAAACTTAGTTTCAGAGAGAACAATTAGTTTAAATTGGAACTATATTTCGCATCTGGAGTTTCTTCTCTCAGAAGGTCGACCACTTAGTTTCGTCGAACACATACGCTTTAGAGTAGCATCGCCACAGATTTCAGAGAACAGGCGCTTCTCCTGGGACAGTATCGAACACTTAGTTTAAAATGGAACTATGTTTCGCATATGGAGTTTCCTCGCTCACAAGGTCGACCACTTAGTTTCGTCGAACACATACGGTTTCGAGTAGCATCGCCACAGATTTCAGACAACAGGCGCTTCTCCTGGCACAGTATCGAACACTTAGTTTAAGAGAGAACAATTAGTTTAAAATGGAACTATGTTTCGCATATGGAGTTTCCTCTCTCACAAGGTCGACCACTTAGTTTCGTCGACCACATACGGTTTCGAGTAGCATCGCCACAGATTTCAGAGAACTGGCGCTTCTCCTGGCACAGTATCGAACACTTAGTTTCAGAGAGCAATTAGTTTAAATTGGAACTATGTTTCGCATCTGGAGTTTCCTCTATCACAAGGTTGACCACTTAATTTCGTTGAACACATACGGTTTCGAGTGGCATCGCCACAGATTTCAGAGAACAGGCGCTTCTCCTGGCACAGTATCGAGCACATAGTTGCAGATAGAACAATTAGTTTAAAATGGAACTAAGTTTCGCATCTGGAGTTTCCTCTCTCACAAGGTCGACCACTTAATTTCGTCGAACACATACGGTTTCGAGTAGCATCGCAACAGATTACAGAGAACAGGCGTTTCCCCTGGCACAGTATCGAGCACTTAGTATCAGATAGAACCATTAGTTTAAAATGGAACTAAGCTTCGCATCTGGAGTTTCCTCTCTCACAAGGTCGACCACTTAGTTTCGTCGAACACATACGGTCTCGAGTAGCATCGCCACAGATTTCAGAGAACAGGCGCTTCTCCTGGCACAGTATCGAACATTTAGTTTCAGATAGAACAATTAGTTTTAAATGGAACCAAGTTTCGCTTCTGGAGTTTCCTCTCTCACAAGGTCGACCACTTAGTTTCGTCGAACACATACGGTTTCGAGTGGCATCGCCACAGATTTCAGAGAAGAGGCGCTTCTCCTGGCACAGTATCGAGCACTTAGTATCAGATAGAACCATTAGTTTAAAATGGAACTAAGCTTCGCATCTGGAGATTCCTCTCTCACAAGGTCGACCACTTAGTTTCGTCGAGCACATACGGTTTCGAGTATCATCGCCACAGATTTCAGAGTACAGGCGCTTCTCCTGGCACAGTATCGAACCCTTATTTCAGACAGAACAATTAGTTTAAAATGGAACTATGTTTCGCATCTGGAGTATCCTCTCTCACAAGGTCAACCACTTAGTTTCGTCGAACACACACGGTTTCGAGTGGCATCGCCACAGATTTCAGAGAACAGGCGCTTCTCCTGGCACAGTCTCGAACACTTAGTTACAGATAGAACACTTAGTTTAAAATGGAACTGTGTTTGGTATTTGGAGTTTCCTCTCTCACAAGATGGACCACTCAATTTCATCGAACATATACGGTTTCGAGTAGCATCGCCACTGATTTCAGAGAACAGGCGCTTCTCCTGGCACAGTATCGAACACTTTAGTTTCAGATGGAACATTTGGTTTAAAATGGAACTAAGTTTCGCATCTGAAGTTTCCTCTCGCACAAGGTCGGCCACTTAGTTTCGTCGAACACACACGGTTTCGAGTGGCATCGCCACCGATTTCAGAGAACAGGCGCTTCTCCTGGGACAGTATCGAACACTTAGTTTCAGATAGAACAATTATTTTAATATGGAATTAAGTTTCGCATTTGGAGTTTCCTCTCTCACAAGGTCGACCACTTAGTTTCGTCAAACACATACGGCTTCGAGTGGCTTCGCCAAAGATTTCAGAGAACAGGCGCTTCTCCTGGCACAGTATCGAACATTTTCAGATAGAACAATTAGTTTAAAATGGAACTAAGTTTCGCATCTGGAGTTTCCTCTCTCACAAGGTCGGCCACTTAGTATCGTCGAACATATACGGTTTCGAGTAGCATCGCCACAGATTTCAGAGAACAGGCGCTTCTCCTGGCACAGTACCGAAAACTTAGTTTCAGATAGAACAATTAGTTTAAAATGGAACTATGTTTCGCATCTGGAGTTTCCTCTACCACAAGGTCGACCACTTATTTTAGTCGAACATATACGGTTTCGATGTAGTACCGCCACAGATTTCGCAGAACGGGAGTTTCTCCTGGCACAGTATCGAACACTTAGTTTCAGATGGAACAATTAGTTTAAAATGCAACTATATTTCAAATCTGGAGTTTCCTCTCTCACAAGGTCGGCCACTTAGTTTCGTCGAACACATACGGTTTCGAGTGGTATCGCCACAGATTTCAGAGAACAGGCGCTTCTCCTGGCACAGTATCGAACACTTAGTTTCAGATGGAACACTTAGTTTTAAATGGAACTAAGTTTTGCATCTGGAGTTTCCTCTTTCACAAGGCGACAACTTAGTTTCGTCGAACACAGACGGTTTCGATTGGCATCGCCACAGATTTCAGAGAACAGGCGCTTCTCCTGGCACAGAATCGAACACTTAGTTTCAGTTAGAATAATTAGTTTAAAATGGAAATATGTTTCGCATTTGGAGTTTCCTCTCTCACAAGGTCGACCACTTAGTTTCGTCGAACACATACGGTTTCGAGCGGCATCGCCACACATTTCAGAGAACAGGCTCTTCTCCTGGCACAGTATCGAACACTCAGTATCAGATAAGACAATTAGTTTAAAATGGAACTATGTTTCGCATCTGGAGTATCCTCTCTCACAAGGTCAACCACTTAGTTTCGTCGAACACATACGGTTTCGAGTAGCATCGCCACAGATTTCAGAGAACAGGCGCTTCTCCTGGCACATTATCGAACACTTAGTTACAGATAGAACAATTAGTTTAAAATGCAACTATGTGTCGCATCTGGAGTTTCCTCTACCACAAGGTCGACCACTTATTTTAGTCGAACACATACAATTTCGAGTGGCATCGCCACAGGTTTCAGATAACTGGCGCTTCTCCTGGCACAGTATCGAGTACTTAGTATCAGATAGAACCATTAGTTTAAAATGGAACTAAGCTTCGCATCTGGAGTTTCCTCTCTCACAAGGTCGACCACTTAGTTTCGTCGAACACATACGGTCTCGAGTAGCATCGCCACAGATTTCAGAGAACAGGCGCTTCTCCTGGCACAGTATCGAACATTTAGTTTCAGATAGAACAATTAGTTTTAAATGGAACCAAGTTTCGCTTCTGGAGTTTCCTCTCTCACAAGGTCGACCACTTAGTTTCGTCGAACACATACGGTCTCGAGTAGCATCGCCACAGATTTCAGAGAACAGGCGCTTCTCCTGGCACAGTATCGAACATTTAGTTTCAGATAGAACAATTAGTTTTAAATGGAACCAAGTTTCGCTTCTGGAGTTTCCTCTCTCACAAGGTCGACCACTTAGTTTCGTCGAACACATACGGTTTCGAGTGGCATCGCCACAGATTTCAGAGAAGAGGCGCTTCTCCTGGCACAGTATCGAGCACTTAGTATCAGATAGAACCATTAGTTTAAAATGGAACTAAGCTTCGCATCTGGAGATTCCTCTCTCACAAGGTCGACCACTTAGTTTCGTCGAGCACATACGGTTTCGAGTATCATCGCCACAGATTTCAGAGTGCAGGCGCTTCTCCTGGCACAGTATCGAACCCTTATTTCAGACAGAACAATTAGTTTAAAATGGAACTATGTTTCGCATCTGGAGTATCCTCTCTCACAAGGTCAACCACTTAGTTTCGTCGAACACACACGGTTTCGAGTGGCATCGCCACAGATTTCAGAGAACAGGCGCTTCTCCTGGCACAGTCTCGAACACTTAGTTACAGATAGAACACTTAGTTTAAAATGGAACTGTGTTTGGTATTTGGAGTTTCCTCTCTCACAAGATGGACCACTCAGTTTCATCGAACATATACGGTTTCGAGTAGCATCGCCACTGATTTCAGAGAACAGGCGCTTCTCCTGGCACAGTATCGAACACTTTAGTTTCAGATGGAACATTTGGTTTAAAATGGAACTAAGTTTCGCATCTGAAGTTTCCTCTCGCACAAGGTCGGCCACTTAGTTTCGTCGAACACACACGGTTTCGAGTGGCATCGCCACAGATTTCAGAGAACAGGCGCTTCTCCTGGGACAGTATCGAACACTTAGTTTAAGATAGAAGAACTAGTTTAAAATGCAACTAAGTTTCGCATCTGGAGTTTCCTCTCTCACAAGGTCGACCACTTAGTTTCGTCGAACACATACGGTTCCGATTCGCATCGCCACAGATTTCAGAGAACAGGCGCTTCTCCTGGCACAGTATCGAAAACTTAGTTTCAGATAGAACAATTAGTTTAAGATGGAACTAAGTTTCGCATCTGGAGTTTCCTCTCTCACAAGGTCGGCCACTTAGTTTCGTCGAACACATACGGTTTCGAGTGGCATCGACACAGGTTTCAAAGAACAGGCGCTTCTCCTGGCACAGTATCGAACACTTAGTATCAGATAAAACAATTACTTTAAAATGGAACAAAGCTTCGCATCTGGAGTTTCTTCTCTCACAAGGTCGGCCACTTAGTTTCGTCGAACACTTAGTTTCAGATAGAACAATTAGTTTAAAATGGAACTAAGTTTCGCATCTGGAGTTTCCTCTCTCACAAGGTCGGCCATTTAGATTCGTCAAACACATACGGTTTCGAGTAGCATCGCCACAGATTTTAGAGAGCAGGCGCTTCTCCTGGCACAGTATCGAACACTTAGTTTCAGATAGAGCAATTAGTTTAAATGGAACTAAGTTTCGCATCTGGAGATTCCTCTCTCACAAAATCGACCACTTAGTTTCGTCGAACACATACGGTTTCGAGTAGCATCGCCACAGATTTCAGAGAACAGCCGCTTCTCCCGGCACAGTATCGAACACTAAGTATCGGATAGAACAATTACTTTAAAATGGAACTAAGCTTCGCATCTGGAGTTTCCTGTCTCACAAGGTGAACCACTTAGTTTCGTCGAACACATACGGTTTCGAGTAGCATCGCCACTGATCTCAGAGAACCGGCGCTACTCCTGGCACAGTTTCGCACACTTAGTTTCAGATAGAACGATTAGTTTAAAATGGAACTAAGTTTCGCATCTGGAGATTCCTCTCTCACATGGTCGACCACTTAGTTTCGTCGAACACATACGGTTTCATGTGGCATCGCCACAGATTTCAGAGAAGAGGCGCTTCTCCTGGCACAGTATCGTACACTTAGTTTCAGATAGAACGATTAGTTTAAAATGGAACTAAATTTCGCATCTGGAGATTCCTCTCTCACATGGTCGACCACTTAGTTTCGTCGATCACATACGGTTTCATGTGGCATCGGCACAGATTTCAGAGAACAGACGCCTCTCCTGGCACAGTATCGAACACTTAGTTTCAGAGAGAACAATTAGTTTAAAATGGAAGTAAGTTTCGCATCTGCAGTTTCCTCTCTCACAAGGTCGACCACTTAGTTTCGTCGAACACATACGGTTTCGAGTAGCATCGCGACAGTTTTCAGAGAACAGGCACTTCTCCTGGCGCAGTATCGAATACTTAGTTTAAGATAGAACAATTAGTTTAAGATGGAACTAAGTTTCGCATCTGGAGTTTCCTCTCTCACAAGGTCGGCCACTTAGTTTCGTCGAACACATACGGTTTCGAGTGGCATCGACACAGGTTTCAAAGAACAGGTGCTTCTCCTGGCACAGTATCGAACACTTAGTATCAGATAAAACAATTACTTTAAAATGGAACAAAGCTTCGCATCTGGAGTTTCTTCTCTCACAAGGTCGGCCACTAAGTTTCGTCGAACACTTAGTTTCAGATAGAACAATTAGTTTAAAATGGAACTAAGTTTAGCATCTGGAGTTTCCTCTCTCACAAGGTCGGCCACTTAGTTTCGCCGATCACATACGGTTTCGAGTGGCATCGCCACAGATTTCAGAGAACAGGCGCTTCTCCTGGCACAGTATCGAACACTTAGTTTCAGAGAGAACAATTAGTTTAAAATGGAATAATGTTTCGCATCTGGAGTATCCTCTCTCACAAGGTCAACCACTTAGTTTCGTCGAACACATACGGTTTCGAGTGGCATCGCCACAGATTTCTGAGAAAAGGCGTTTCTCCTGGCACAGTATCGAACACTTAGTTTCAGATAGAACAATTAGTTTAAAATGGAACTAAGTTTCGCATCTGGAATTTCCTCTCTCACACGGTCGACCATTTAGTTTCGTCGAACACATACGGTTTCGAGTGGCATCGCCACAGATTTCAGAGAACAGGCGCTTCTCCTGGCAGACTATCAGACACATAGTTTCAGATAGAACAATTAGTTTAAAATTGTACTAAATTTCGCATCTGGAGTTTCTTCCCTCACAAGGCGACCACTTAATTTCGTCGAACACATACGGTTTCGAGGGGCATCGCCACAGATTTCAGAGAACAGGCGCGTCGCCTGGCACAGTATCGAACACTTATTTCAGACAGAACAATTAGTTTAAAATGGAACTATGTTTCGCATCTGGAGTATCCTCTCTCACAAGGTCGACCACTTAGTTTCGTCGAACATATACGGTTTCGAGTGGCATCGCCACAGATATCAGAGAACAAGCGCTTCTCCTGGCACAGTATCGAACACTTAGTATCAGATAGAACAATTAGTTTTAAATGGAACTATGTTTCGCATCTGGAGTATCCTCTCTCACAAGGTCAACCACTTAGTTTCGTCGAACACATACGGTTTCGAGTGGCATCGCCACAGATATCAGAGAACAGGCGCTTCTCCTGGCACAGTATCGAATACTTAGTATCAGATAGAACAATTAGTTTAAAATGGAATTATGTTTCACATCTGGAGTATCCTCTCTCACAAGGTCAACCACTTAGCTTCGTCGAACACATACGGTTTCGAGCGGCATCGCCACAGATTTCAGAGAACAGGCGTTTCTCCTGCCACAGTATCGAACACTTAGTTTCAGATAGAACAATTAGTTTAAAATGGAACTAAGTTTCGCATCTGGAGTTTCCTCTCTCACAAGTTCGACCAGTTAGTTACGTCGAACACATACGGTTTCGAGTAGCATCGCCAATGATCTCAGAGAACAGGCGCTACTCCTGGCACAGTATCGAATACTTAGTAGCAGATAGAACAATTAGTTTAAAATGGAACTATGTTTCGCATTTGGAGTATCCTCTCTCACATGTTCAACCACTTAGTTTCGTCGAACACATACGGTTTCGAGTGGCATCGCCACAGATTTCAGAGAACAGGCGTTTCTCCGGGCACAGTATCGAACAGTTAGTTTCAGATAGAACAATTAGTTTAAAATGGAACTAAGTTTCGCATCTGGAGTTTCCTCTCTCACAAGGTCGACCACTTAGTTTCGTCGAACACATAGGGTTGCGAGTAGCATCGCCTCTGATTTCAGAGAACAGGCGCTTCCCCTGGCACAGTATCGAACACTTAGTTTCAGATAGAACAATTAGTTTAAAATGGAACTAAGTTTAGCATCTGGAGTTTCCTCTCTCACCATGTCGACCACTTAGTTTCGTCGAAAACATACGGTTTCGAGTAGCAAACCAACAGATTTCAGAGAATAGGCGCTTCTCCTGGCACAGTATCGAACACTTAGTTTCAGAGAGAACAATTAGTTTAAAATGGAATAATGTTTCGCATCTGGAGTATCCTCTCTCACAAGATCAACCACTTAGTTTCGTCGAACACATACGGTTTCGAGTGGCATCGCCACAGATATCAGAGAACAGGCGCTTCTCCTGGCACAGTATCGAATACTTAGTATCAGATAGAACAATTAGTTTAAAATTGAATTATGTTTCACATCTGGAGTATCCTCTCTCACAAGGTCAACCACTTAGCTTCGGCGAACACATACGGTTTCGAGCGGCATCGCCACAGATTTCAGAGAACAGGCGTTTCTCCTGGCACAGTATCGAGCACTTAGTTTCAGATAGAACAATTAGTTTAAAATGGAACTAAGTTTCGCATCTGGAGTTTCCTCTCTCACAAGGTCGACCACTTAGTTTCGTCGAACACATATGGTTTCGAGTAGCATCGCCAATGATCTCAGAGAACAGGC
Organism: Nysson spinosus; assembly: GCA_910591585.2. Classification (NCBI taxonomy): domain Eukaryota; kingdom Metazoa; phylum Arthropoda; class Insecta; order Hymenoptera; family Crabronidae; genus Nysson; species Nysson spinosus. The sequence continues at coordinate 1,322,986 of CAJUYC020000091.1, read as the reverse complement.
GCTACTCCTGGCACAGTATCGAATACTTAGTAGCAGATAGAACAATTAGTTTAAAATGGAACTATGTTTCGCATCTGGAGTATCCTCTCTCACAAGGTCAACCACTTAGTTTCGTCGAACACATACGGTTTCGAGTGGCATCGCCACAGATTTCAGAGAACAGGCGTTTCGCCTGGCACAGTATCGAACAGTTAGTTTCAGATAGAACAATTAGTTTAAAATGGAACTAAGTTTCGCATCTAGAATTTCCTCTCTCACAAGGTCGACCACTTAGTTTCGTCGAACACATAGGGTTGCGAGTAGCATCGCCACTGATTTCAGAGAACAGGCGCTTCCCCTGGCACAGTATCGAACACTTAGTTTCAGATAGAACAATTAGTTTAAAATGGAACTAAGTTTAGCATCTGGAGTTTCCTCTCTCACCATGTCGACCACTTAGTTTCGTCGAACACATACGGTTTCGAGTGGCATCGCCACACATATCAGAGAACAGGCGCTTCTCCTGGCACAGTATCGAATACTTAGTATCAGATAGAACAATTAGTTTAAAATGGAATTATGTTTCACATCTGGAGTATCCTCTCTCACAAGGTCAACCACTTAGCTTCGTCGAACACATACGGTTTCGAGCGGCATCGCCACAGATTTCAGAGAACAGGCGTTTCTCCTGGCACAGTATCGAACACTTAGTTTCAGATAGAACAATTAGTTTAAAATGGAACTAAGTTTCGCATCTGGAGTTTCCTCTCTCACAAGGTCGACCACTTAGTTTCGTCGAACACATACGGTTTCAAGTAGCATCGCCAATGATCTCAGAGAACAGGCGCTACTCCTGGCACAGTATCGAATACTTAGTAGCAGAAAGAACAATTAGTTTAAAATGGAACTATGTTTCGCATCTGGAGTATCCTCTCTCACAAGGTCGACCACTTAGTTTCGTCGAACACAGACGGTTTCGAGTGGCATCGCCACAGATATCAGAGAACAGGCGCTTCTCCTGGCACAGTATCGAATACTTAGTATCAGATAGAACAATTAGTTTAAAATGGAACTATGTTCGCATCTGGAGTATCCTCTCTCACAAGGTCGACCACTTAGTTTCGTCGAACACATACGGTTTCGAGTAGCATCGCCAATGATCTCAGAGAACAGGCGCTACTCCTGGCACAGTATCGAATACTTAGTAGCAGATAGAACAATTAGTTTAAAATGGAACTATGTTTCGCATCTGGAGTATCCTCTCTCACAAGGTCGACCACTTAGTTTCGTCGAACACAGACGGTTTCGAGTGGCATCGCCACAGATATCAGAGAACAGGCGCTTCTCCTGGCACAGTATCGAATACTTAGTATCAGATAGAACAATTAGTTTAAAATGGAACTATGTTCGCATCTGGAGTATCCTCTCTCACAAGGTCAACCACTTAGCTTCGTCGAACACATACGGTTTCGAGCGGCATCGCCACAGATTTCAGAGAACAGGCGTTTCTCCTGGCACAGTATAGAACACTTAGTTTCAGATAGAACAATTAGTTTAAAATGGAACTAAGTTCCGCATCTGGAGTTTCCTCTCTCACAAGGTCGACCACTTAGATTCGTCGAACACATACGGTTTCGAGTAGCATCGCCAATGATCTCAGAGAACAGGCGCTTCTCCTGGCACAGTATCGGACACAGAGTTTCGGTTAGAACAATTAGTTTAAAATGGAACTAGGTTTCGCATCTGGAGTTTCCTCTCTCACAAGGTCGACCATTTAGATTCGTCGAATACATACGGTTTGGAGTATCATCGCCAGGGATTTCAGAGAACAGGCGCTTTTCCTGGCACAGTATCGAACACTTATTTCAGACAGAACAATTAGTTTAAAATGGAACTATGTTTCGCATCTGGAGTTTCCTCTCTCACAAGGTGGACCACTTAGTTTCGTCGAACACATACGGTTTCGAGTAGCATCGCCACAGATTTCAGAGAACAGGCGCTTCTCCTGGCACAGTATCGAACACTTAGTATCAGATAGAACAATTAGTTTAAAATGGAACTAAGGTTCGCATCTGGAGTTTCCTCTCCCACAAGGTCGGCCACTTAGTTTCGTCGAACACATACGGTTTAGAGTAGCATCGCCACAGATTTCAGAGAACAGGCGCTTCTCCTGGCACAGTATCGAACACTTAGTTTCAGGTAGAACCATTAGTTTAAAATGGAACTATGTTTCGCATCTGGAGATTCCTCTCTCACGAGGTCGACGACTTAGCTTCGTCGAACACATACGGTTTCGAGCGGCATCGCCACAGATTTCAGAGAACAGGCGTTTCTCCTGCCACAGTATCGAACACTTAGTTTCAGATAGAACAATTAGTTTAAAATGGAACTAAGTTTCGCATCTGGAGTTTCCTCTCTCACAAGTTCGACCAGTTAGTTACGTCGAACACATACGGTTTCGAGTAGCATCGCCAATGATCTCAGAGAACAGGCGCTACTCCTGGCACAGTATCGAATACTTAGTAGCAGATAGAACAATTAGTTTAAAATGGAACTATGTTTCGCATTTGGAGTATCCTCTCTCACATGTTCAACCACTTAGTTTCGTCGAACACATACGGTTTCGAGTGGCATCGCCACAGATTTCAGAGAACAGGCGTTTCTCCGGGCACAGTATCGAACAGTTAGTTTCAGATAGAACAATTAGTTTAAAATGGAACTAAGTTTCGCATCTGGAGTTTCCTCTCTCACAAGGTCGACCACTTAGTTTCGTCGAACACATAGGGTTGCGAGTAGCATCGCCTCTGATTTCAGAGAACAGGCGCTTCCCCTGGCACAGTATCGAACACTTAGTTTCAGATAGAACAATTAGTTTAAAATGGAACTAAGTTTAGCATCTGGAGTTTCCTCTCTCACCATGTCGACCACTTAGTTTCGTCGAAAACATACGGTTTCGAGTAGCAAACCAACAGATTTCAGAGAATAGGCGCTTCTCCTGGCACAGTATCGAACACTTAGTTTCAGAGAGAACAATTAGTTTAAAATGGAATAATGTTTCGCATCTGGAGTATCCTCTCTCACAAGATCAACCACTTAGTTTCGTCGAACACATACGGTTTCGAGTGGCATCGCCACAGATATCAGAGAACAGGCGCTTCTCCTGGCACAGTATCGAATACTTAGTATCAGATAGAACAATTAGTTTAAAATTGAATTATGTTTCACATCTGGAGTATCCTCTCTCACAAGGTCAACCACTTAGCTTCGGCGAACACATACGGTTTCGAGCGGCATCGCCACAGATTTCAGAGAACAGGCGTTTCTCCTGCCACAGTATCGAGCACTTAGTTTCAGATAGAACAATTAGTTTAAAATGGAACTAAGTTTCGCATCTGGAGTTTCCTCTCTCACAAGGTCGACCACTTAGTTTCGTCGAACACATATGGTTTCGAGTAGCATCGCCAATGATCTCAGAGAACAGGCGCTACTCCTGGCACAGTATCGAATACTTAGTAGCAGATAGAACAATTAGTTTAAAATGGAACTATGTTTCGCATCTGGAGTATCCTCTCTCACAAGGTCAACCACTTAGTTTCGTCGAACACATACGGTTTCGAGTGGCATCGCCACAGATTTCAGAGAACAGGCGTTTCTCCTGGCACAGTATCGAACAGTTAGTTTCAGATAGAACAATTAGTTTAAAATGGAACTAAGTTTCGCATCTAGAATTTCCTCTCTCACAAGGTCGACCACTTAGTTTCGTCGAACACATAGGGTTGCGAGTAGCATCGCCACTGATTTCAGAGAACAGGCGCTTCCCCTGGCACAGTATCGAACACTTAGTTTCAGATAGAACAATTAGTTTAAAATGGAACTAAGTTTAGCATCTGGAGTTTCCTCTCTCACCATGTCGACCACTTAGTTTCGTCGAACACATACGGTTTCGAGTGGCATCGCCACAGATATCAGAGAACAGGCGCTTCTCCTGGCACAGTATCGAATACTTAGTATCAGATAGAACAATTAGTTTAAAATGGAATTATGTTTCACATCTGGAGTATCCTCTCTCACAAGGTCAACCACTTAGCTTCGTCGAACACATACGGTTTCGAGCGGCATCGCCACAGATTTCAGAGAACAGGCGTTTCTCCTGGCACAGTATCGAACACTTAGTTTCAGATAGAACAATTAGTTTAAAATGGAACTAAGTTTCGCATCTGGAGTTTCCTCTCTCACAAGGTCGACCACTTAGTTTCGTCGAACACATACGGTTTCGAGTAGCATCGCCAATGATCTCAGAGAACAGGCGCTACTCCTGGCACAGTATCGAATACTTAGTAGCAGAAAGAACAATTAGTTTAAAATGGAACTATGTTTCGCATCTGGAGTATCCTCTCTCACAAGGTCGACCACTTAGTTTCGTCGAACACAGACGGTTTCGAGTGGCATCGCCACAGATATCAGAGAACAGGCGCTTCTCCTGGCACAGTATCGAATACTTAGTATCAGATAGAACAATTAGTTTAAAATGGAACTATGTTCGCATCTGGAGTATCCTCTCTCACAAGGTCGACCACTTAGTTTCGTCGAACACATACGGTTTCGAGTAGCATCGCCAATGATCTCAGAGAACAGGCGCTACTCCTGGCACAGTATCGAATACTTAGTAGCAGATAGAACAATTAGTTTAAAATGGAACTATGTTTCGCATCTGGAGTATCCTCTCTCACAAGGTCGACCACTTAGTTTCGTCGAACACAGACGGTTTCGAGTGGCATCGCCACAGATATCAGAGAACAGGCGCTTCTCCTGGCACAGTATCGAATACTTAGTATCAGATAGAACAATTAGTTTAAAATGGAACTATGTTCGCATCTGGAGTATCCTCTCTCACAAGGTCAACCACTTAGCTTCGTCGAACACATACGGTTTCGAGCGGCATCGCCACAGATTTCAGAGAACAGGCGTTTCTCCTGGCACAGTATAGAACACTTAGTTTCAGATAGAACAATTAGTTTAAAATGGAACTAAGTTCCGCATCTGGAGTTTCCTCTCTCACAAGGTCGACCACTTAGATTCGTCGAACACATACGGTTTCGAGTAGCATCGCCAATGATCTCAGAGAACAGGCGCTTCTCCTGGCACAGTATTGGACACAGAGTTTCGGTTAGAACAATTAGTTTAAAATGGAACTAGGTTTCGCATCTGGAGTTTCCTCTCTCACAAGGTCGACCATTTAGATTCGTCGAATACATACGGTTTGGAGTATCATCGCCAGGGATTTCAGAGAACAGGCGCTTTTCCTGGCACAGTATCGAACACTTATTTCAGACAGAACAATTAGTTTAAAATGGAACTATGTTTCGCATCTGGAGTTTCCTCTCTCACAAGGTGGACCACTTAGTTTCGTCGAACACATACGGTTTCGAGTAGCATCGCCACAGATTTCAGAGAACAGGCGCTTCTCCTGGCACAGTATCGAACACTTAGTATCAGATAGAACAATTAGTTTAAAATGGAACTAAGGTTCGCATCTGGAGTTTCCTCTCCCACAAGGTCGGCCACTTAGTTTCGTCGAACACATACGGTTTAGAGTAGCATCGCCACAGATTTCAGAGAACAGGCGCTTCTCCTGGCACAGTATCGAACACTTAGTTTCAGGTAGAACCATTAGTTTAAAATGGAACTATGTTTCGCATCTGGAGATTCCTCTCTCACGAGGTCGACGACTTAGTTGCGTCGAACACATACGGTTTCGAGTGGCATCGCCACAGATTTCAGAGAACAGACGCTTCTACTGGCACAGTATCGAACACATATTTTCAGATAGAACCATTAGTTTAAAATGGAACTAAGTCTCGCATCTGGAGTTTCCTCTTCCACAAGGTCGACCACTTATTTTCGTCGAACACATACGGTTTGGAGTAGCATCGTCACAGTTTGCAGAGAACAGGCGCTTCTCCTGGCACAGTATCGAACACTTAGTTTCAGGTAGAACCATTAGTTTAAAATGGAACTATGTTTCGCATCTGGAGATTCCTCTCTCACAAGTTCGACAACTTAGTTTCGTCGAACACATACGGTTTGGAGTATCATCGCCAGGGATTTCAGAGAACAGGCGCTTCTCCTGGCACAGTATCGAAAACTGATTTCAGATAGAACAATTAGTTTAAAATAGAACTATGTTTCGCATCTGGAGTATCCTCTCTCACAAGGTCGACCACTTAGTTTCGTCGAACACATACGGTTTCGAGTGGCATCGCCACACATTTCAGAGAACAGGAGCTTCTCCTGGCACAGTATCGGACACATAGTTTCAGATAAAACAATTAGTTTAAAATGGTTCTAAATTTCGCATCTGGAGTATCCTCTCTCACATGGTCGACCACTTAGTTTCGTCGAACACATACGGTTTCGAGTGGCATCGCCACATATTTCAGAGAACTGGCGCTTCTCCTGGCACAGTTTCGAACACTTAGTTTCAGATAGAACAATTAGTTTAAAATAGAAATATGTTTCGCATCTGGAGTTTCCTCTCTCAGAAGGTCGACCACTTAGTTTCGTCGAATACATACGGTTTCGAGCGTCATCGCCACACAGTTCAGAGAACAGGCGCTTCTCCTGGCACCTTATCGAACACTTAGTTTCAGACAGAACAATTAGTTTAAAATGGAACTATGTTTCGCATCTGGAGATTCCTCTCTCACGACGTCGACGACTTGGTTTCGTCGAACACATACGCTTTCGATTTGCATCGCCACAGATTTAAGAGAACAGGCGCTTCTCCTGGCACAGTATCGGACACAGAGTTTCGGTTAGAACAATTAGTTTAAAATGGAACTAAGTTTCGCATCTGGAGTTTCCTCTCTCACAAGGTCGGCCACTTAGTTTCGTCGAACACATACGGTTTCGAGGGGCATCGCCACAGATTTCAGAGAACAGGCGCTTCGCCTGGCACAGTATCGAACACTTATTTCAGACAGAACAATTAGTTTAAAATGGAACTATGTTTCGCATCTGGAGTATCCTCCCTCACAAGGTCGACCACTTAGTTTCGTCGAACACATACGGTTTCGAGTGGGATCGCCACAGATTTCAGAGAACAGTCGCTTCTCCTGGCACATTATCGAACACTTAGTTTCAGATAGAACAATTAGTTTAAAATAGAAATATGTTTCGCATCTGGAGTTTCCTCTCTCAGAAGGTCGACCACTTAGTTTCGTCGAATACATCCGGTTTCGAGCGTCATCGCCACACAGTTCAGAGAACAGGCGCTTCTCCTGGCACCTTATCGAACACTTAGTTTCATACAGAACAATTAGTTTAAAATGGAACTATGTTTCGCATCTGGAGTATCCTCTCTCACAAGGTCAACCACTTGGTTTCGTCGAACACATACGGTTTCGAGTGGCATCGCCACAGATTTCAGAGAACAGACGCTTCTACTGGCACAGTATCGAACACCTAGTTTCAGATAGAACAATTAGTTTAAAATGGAACTATGTTTCGCATCTGGAGATTCCTCTCTCACGACGTCGACGACTTGGTTTCGTCGAACACATACGCTTTCGATTTGCATCGCCACAGATTTAAGAGAACAGGCGCTTCTCCTGGCACAGTATCGGACACAGAGTTTCGGTTAGAACAATTAGTTTAAAATGGAACTAAGTTTCGCATCTGGAGTTTCTTCTCTCACAAGGTCGGCCACTTAGTTTCGTCGAACACATACGGTTTCGAGGGGCATCGCCACAGATTTCAGAGAACAGGCGCTTCGCCTGGCACAGTATCGAACACTTATTTCAGACAGAACAATTAGTTTAAAATGGAACTATGTTTCGCATCTGGAGTATCCTCCCTCACAAGGTCGACCACTTAGTTTCGTCGAACACATACGGTTTCGAGTGGGATCGCCACAGATTTCAGAGAACAGTCGCTTCTCCTGGCACATTATCGAACACTTAGTTTCAGATAGAACAATTAGTCTAATATGGACCTATGTTTCGCATTTGGCGTTTCCTCTCTCACAAGGTCAACTACTTAGTTTCGTCGAACACATACGGTTTCGAGTGGCATCGCCACAGATATCAGAGAACAGTCGCTTCTCCTGGCACAGTATCGAACACTTAGTTTCAGATAGAACAATTAGTTTAAAATGGAACTTAGCTCCGCATCTGGTGTTTCCTCTCTCACCATGTCGACCACTTAGTTTCGTCGAAAACATACGGTTTCGAGTAGCATCGCCACCAATTTCAGAGAACAGGCGCTTCTCCTGGCAGACTATCAGACACATAGTTTCAGATAGAAAAATTAGTATAAAATTGTACTAAATTTCGCATCTGGAGTTTCTTCCCTCAAAAGACGACCACTTAATTTCGTCGAACACATACGGTTTCGAGGGGCATCGCCACAGATTTCAGAGAATAGGCGCTTCGCCTGGCACAGTATCGAACACTTATTTCAGACAGAACAATTAGTTTAAAATGGAACTATGTTTCGCATCTGGAGTATCCTCTCTCACAAGGTCGACCACTTAGTTTCGTCGAACACATACGGTTTCGAGTGGCATCGCCACAGATATCAGAGAACAGGCGCTTCTCCTGGCACAGTATCGAATACTTAGTATCAGATAGAACAACTAGTTTAAAATGGAACTATGTTTCGCATCTGGAGTATCCTCTCTCACAAGGTCAACCACTTAGCTTCGTCGAACACATACGGTTTCGAGCGGAATCGCCACAGATTTCAGAGAACAGGCGTTTCTCCTGGCACAGTATCGAACACTTAGTTTCAGATAGAACAATTAGTTTAAAATGGAACTAAGTTTCGCATCTGGAGTTTCCTCTCTCACAAGGTCGACCACTTAGATTCGTCGGACACATACGGTTTCGAGTAGCATCGCCAATGATCTCAGAGAACAGGCGCTTCTCCTGGCACAGTATCGGACACAGAGTTTCGGTTAGAACAATTAGTTTAAAATGGAACTAAGTTTCGAATCTGGAGTTTCCTCTCTCACAAGGTCGACCATTTAGATTCGTCGAACACATACGGTTTGGAGTATCATCGCCAGGGATTTCAGAGAACAGGCGCTTCTCCTGGCACAGTATCGAACACTTATTTCAGACAGAACAATTAGTTTAAAATGGAACTATGTTTCCCATCTGGAGTTTCCTCTCTCACAAGGTGGACCATTTAGTTTCGTCGAACACATACGGTTTCGAGTAGCATCGCCACAGATTTCAGAGAACAGGCGCTTCTCCTGGCACAGTATCGAACACTTAGTATCAGATAGAACAATTAGTTTAAAATGGAACTAAGGTTCGCATCTGGAGTTTCCTCTCCCACAAGGTCGGCCACTTAGTTTCGTCGAACACATACGGTTTAGAGTAGCATCGCCACAGATTTCAGAGAACAGGCGCTTCTCCTGGCACAGTATCGAACACTTATTTCAGACAGAACAATTAGTTTAAAATGGAACTATGTTTCGCATCTGGAGTATCCTCCCTCACAAGGTCGACCACTTAGTTTCGTCGAACACATACGGTTTCGAGTGGGATCGCCACAGATTTCAGAGAACAGTCGCTTCTCCTGGCACAGTATCGAACACTTAGTTTCAGATAGAACAATTAGTTTAAAATGGAACTTAGCTCCGCATCTGGTGTTTCCTCTCTCACCATGTCGACCACTTAGTTTCGTCGAAAACATACGGTTTCGAGTAGCATCGCCACCAATTTCAGAGAACAGGCGCTTCTCCTGGCAGACTATCAGACACATAGTTTCAGATAGAAAAATTAGTTTAAAATTGTACTAAATTTCGCATCTGGAGTTTCTTCCTTCACAAGACGACCACTTAATTTCGTCGAACACATACGGTTTCGAGGGGCATCGCCACAGATTTCAGAGAACAGGCGTTTCGCCTGGCACAGTATCGAACACTTATTTCAGACAGAACAATTAGTTTAAAATGGAACTATGTTTCGCATCTGGAGTATCCTCTCTCACAAGGTCGACCACTTAGTTTCGTCGAACACATACGGTTTCGAGCGGAATCGCCACAGATTTCAGAGAACAGGCGTTTCTCCTGGCACAGTATCGAACACTTAGTTTCAGATAGAACAATTAGTTTAAAATGGAACTAAGTTTCGCATCTGGAGTATCCTCTCTCACAAGGTCAACCACTTAGTTTCGTCGAACACATACGCTTTCGAATTGCATCGCCACAGATTTAAGAGAACAGGCGCTTCTCCTGGCACAGTATCGGACACAGAGTTTCGGTTAGAACAATTAGTTTAAAATGGAACTAAGTTTCGCATCTGGAGTTTCCTCTCTCACAAGGTCGGCCACTTAGTTTCGTCGAACACATACGGTTTCGAGTAGCATCGCCAATGATCTCAGAGAACAGGCGCTTCTACTGGCACAGTATCGAACACTTATTTCAGACAGAACAATTAGTTTAAAATGGAACTATGTTTCGCATCTGGAGTTTCCTCTCTCACAAGGTGGACCACTTAGTTTCGTCGAACACATACGGTTTAGAGTAGCATCGCCACAGATTTCAGAGAACAGGCGCTTCTCCTGGCACAGTATCGAACACTTAGTTTCAGGTAGAACCATTAGTTTAAAATGGAACTATGTTTCGCATCTGGAGATTCCTCTCTCACGAGGTCGACGACTTAGTTTCGTCGAACACATACGGTTTCGAGTGGCATCGCCACAGATTTCAGAGAACAGACGCTTCTACTGGCACAGTATCGAACACATAGTTTCAGATAGAACCATTAGTTTAAAATGGTACTAAGTTTCGCTTCTGGAGTTTCCTCTCTCAGAAGGTCGACCACTTAGTTTCGTCGAACACATACGGTTTCGAGTGGCATAGCCACATATTTCAGAGAACTGGCGCTTCTCCTGGCACAGTTTCGAACACTTAGTTTCAGATAGAACAATTAGTTTAAAATAGAAATATGTTTCGCATCTGGAGTTTCCTCTCTCAGAAGGTCGACCACTTAGTTTCGTCGAATACATACGGTTTCGAGCGTCATCGCCACACAGTTCAGAGAACAGGCGCTTCTCCTGGCACCTTATCGAACACTTAGTTTCAGACAGAACAATTAGTTTAAAATGGAACTATGTTTCGCATCTGGAGTATCCTCTCTCACAAGGTCAACCACTTAGTTTCGTCGAACACATACGCTTTCGATTTGCATCGCCACAGATTTAAGAGAACAGGCGCTTCTCCTGGCACAGTATCGGACACAGAGTTTCGGTTAGAACAATTAGTTTAAAATGGAACTAAGTTTCCCATCTGGAGTTTCCTCTCTCACAAGGTCGACCATTTAGATTCGTCGAACACATACGGTTTGGAGTATCATCGCCAGGGATTTCAGAGAACAGGCGCTCCTCCTGGCAGAGTATCGAACACTTATTTCAGACAGAACAATTAGTTTAAAATGGAACTATATTTCGCATTTGGAGTTTCCTCTCTCACAAGGTGGACCACTTAGTTTCGTCGAACACATACGGTTTCGAGTAGCATCGCCACAGATTTCAGAGAACAGGCGCTTCTCCTGGCACAGTATCGAACACTTAGTATCAGATAGAACAATTAGTTTAAAATGGAACTAAGGTTCGCATCTGGAGTTTCCTCTCCCACAAGGTCGGCCACTTAGTTTCGTCGAACACATACGGTTTAGAGTAGCATCGCCACAGATTTCAGAGAACAGGCGCTTCTCCTGGCACAGTATCGAACACTTAGTTTCAGGTAGAACAATTAGTTTAAAATGGAACTAAGGTTCGCATCTGGAGTTTCCTCTCCCACAAGGTCGGCCACTTAGTTTCGTCCAACACATACGGTTTAGAGTAGCATCGCCACAGATTTCAGAGAACACGCGCTTCTCCTGGCACAGTATCGAACACTTAGTTTCAGGTAGAACCATTAGTTTAAAATGGAACTATGTTTCGTATCTGGAGATTCCTCTCTCACGACGTCGACGACTTAGTTTCGTCGAACACATACGGTTTCGAGTGGCATCGCCACAGATTTCAGAGAACAGACGCTTCTACTGGCACATTATCGAACACCTAGTTTCAGATAGAACAATTAGTTAAAAATGGAACTATGTTTCGCATCTGGAGATTCCTCTCTCACGACGTCGACGACTTAGTTTCGTCGAACACATACGCTTTCGATTTGCATCGCCACAGATTTAAGAGAACAGGCGCTTCTCCTGGCACAGTATCGAACACTTACTATCAGATAGAACAATTAGTTTAAAATGGAACTAAGTTTCGCATCTGGAATTTCCTCTCTCCCACGGTCGACCACTTAGTTTCGTCGAACACATTCGGTTTCGAGTGGCATCGCCACCGATTTCAGAGAACAGGCGCTTCTCCTGGCAGACTATCAGACACATAGTTTCAGATAGAAAAATTAGTTTAAAATTGTACTAAATTTCGCATCTGGAGTTTCTTCCCTCACAAGACGACCACTTAATTTCGTCGAACACATACGGTTTCGAGGGGCATCGCCACAGATTTCAGAGAACAGGCGCTTCGCCTGGCACAGTATCGAATACTTATTTCAGACAGAACAATTAGTTTAAAATGGAACTATGTTTCGCATCTGGAGTATCCTCTCTCACAAGGTCGACCACTTAGTTTCGTCGAACACATACGGTTTCGAGTGGCATCGCCACATATATCAGAGAACAGGCGCTTCTCCTGGCACAGTAACGAATACTTAGTATCAGATAGAACAATTAGTTTAAAATGGAACTATGTTTCGCATCTGCAGTATCCTCTCTCACAAGGTCAACCACTTAGCTTCGTCGAACACATACGGTTTCGAGCGGCATCGCCACAGATTTCAGAGAACAGGCTTTTCTCCTGGCACAGTATCGAACACTTAGTTTCAGATAGAACAATTAGTTTAAAATGGAACTAAGTTTCGCATCTGGAGTTTCCTCTCTCACAAGGTCGACCACTTAGATTCGTCGAACACATACGGTTTCGAGTGGCATCGCCACATATTTCAGAGAACTGGCGCTTCTCCTGGCACAGTTTTGAACACTTAGTTTCAGATAGAACAATTAGTTTAAAATGGAACTAAGGTTCGCATCTGGAGTTTCCTCTCCCACAAGGTCGGCCACTTAGTTTCGTCGAACACATACGGTTTAGAGTAGCATCGCCACAGATGTCAGAGAACAGGCGCTTCTCCTGGCACAGTATCGAACACTTAGTTTCAGGTAGAACCATTAGTTTAAAATGGAACTATGTTTCGCATCTGGAGATTCCTCTCTCACGACGTCGACGACTTAGTTTCGTCGAACACATACGGTTTCGAGTGGCATCGCCACAGATTTCAGAGAACAGCCGCTTCGACTGGCACAGTATCGAACACCTAGTTTCAGATAGAACAATTAGTTTAAAATGGAACTATGTTTCGCATCTGGAGAATCCTCTCTCACAAGGTCAACCACTTAGTTTCGTCGAACACATACGCTTTCGATTTGCATCGCCACAGATTTAAGAGAACAGGCGCTTCTCCTGGCACAGTATCGGACACAGAGTTTCGGTTAGAACAATTAGTTTAAAATGGAACTAAGTTTCCCATCTGGAGTTTCCTCTCTCACAAGGTCGACCATTTAGATTCGTCGAACACATACGGTTTGGAGTATCATCGCCAGGGATTTCAGAGAACAGGCGCTTCTCCTGGCACAGTATCGAACACTTATTTCAGACAGAACAATTAGTTTAAAATGGAACTATATTTCGCATCTGGAGTTTCCTCTCTCACAAGGTGGACCACTTAGTTTCGTCGAACACATACGGTTTCGAGTAGCATCGCCACAGATTTCAGAGAACAGGCGCTTCTCCTGGCACAGTATCGAACACTTAGTATCAGATAGAACAATTAGTTTAAAATGGAACTAAGGTTCGCATCTGGAGTTTCCTCTCCCACAAGGTCGGCCACTTAGTTTCGTCCAACACATACGGTTTAGAGTATCATCGCCACAGATTTCAGAGAACAGGCGCTTCTCCTGGCACAGTATCGAACACTTAGTTTCAGGTAGAACCATTAGTTTAAAATGGAACTATGTTTCGTATCTGGAGATTCCTCTCTCACGACGTCGACGACTTAGTTTCGTCGAACACATACGGTTTCGAGTGGCATCGCCACAGATTTCAGAGAACAGACGCTTCTACTGGCACATTATCGAACACCTAGTTTCAGATAGAACAATTAGTTTAAAATGGAACTATGTTTCGCATCTGGAGATTCCTCTCTCACGACGTCGACGACTTAGTTTCGTCGAACACATACGCTTTCGATTTGCATCGCCACAGATTTAAGAGAACAGGCGCTTCTCCTGGCACAGTATCGAACACTTACTATCAGATAGAACAATTAGTTTAAAATGGAACTAAGTTTCGCATCTGGAATTTCCTCTCTCACACGGTCGACCACTTAGTTTCGTCGAACACATTCGGTTTCGAGTGGCATCGCCACCGATTTCAGAGAACAGGCGCTTCTCCTGGCAGACTATCAGACACATAGTTTCAGATAGAAAAATTAGTTTAAAATTGTACTAACTTTCGCAACTGGAGTTTCTTCCCTCACAAGACGACCACTTAATTTCGTCGAACACATACGGTTTCGAGGGGCATCGCCACAGATTTCAGAGAACAGGCGCTTCGCCTGGCACAGTATCGAACACTTATTTCAGACAGAACAATTAGTTTAAAATGGAACTATGTTTCGCATCTGGAGTATCCTCTCTCACAAGGTCGACCACTTAGTTTCGTCGAACACATACGGTTTCGAGTGGCATCGCCACAGATATCAGAGAACAGGTGCTTCTCCTGGCACAGTATCGAATACTTAGTATCAGATAGAACAATTAGTTTAAAATGGAACTATGTTTCGCATCTGGAGTATCCTCTCTCACAAGGTCAACCACTTAGCTTCGTCGAACACATACGGTTTCGAGCGGTATCGCCACAGATTTCAGCGAACAGGCTTTTCTCCTGGCACAGTATCGAACACTTAGTTTCAGATAGAACAATTAGTTTAAAATGGAACTAAGTTTCGCATCTGGAGTTTCCTCTCTCACAAGGTCGACCACTTAGATTCGTCGAACACATACGGTTTCGAGTGGCATCGCCACATATTTCAGAGAACTGGCGCTTCTCCTGGCACAGTATCGAATACTTAGTATCAGATAGAACAATTAGTTTAAAATGGAACTATGTTTCGCATCTGGAGTATCCTCTCTCACAAGGTCAACCACTTAGCTTCGTCGTACACATACGGTTTCGAGCGGCATCGCCACAGATTTCAGAGAACAGGCTTTTCTCCTGGCACAGTATCGAACACTTAGTTTCAGATAGAACAATTAGTTTAAAATGGAACTAAGTTTCGCATCTGGAATTTCCTCTCTCACACGGTCGACCACTTAGTTTCGTCGAACACATTCGGTTTCGAGTGGCATCGCCACCGATTTCAGAGAACAGGCGCTTCTCCTGGCAGACTATCAGACACATAGTTTCAGATAGAAAAATTAGTTTAAAATTGTACTAACTTTCGCAACTGGAGTTTCTTCCCTCACAAGACGACCACTTAATTTCGTCGAACACATACGGTTTCGAGGGGCATCGCCACAGATTTCAGAGAACAGGCGCTTCGCCTGGCACAGTATCGAACACTTATTTCAGACAGAACAATTAGTTTAAAATGGAACTATGTTTCGCATCTGGAGTATCCTCTCTCACAAGGTCGACCACTTAGTTTCGTCGAACACATACGGTTTCGAGTGGCATCGCCACAGATATCAGAGAACAGGTGCTTCTCCTGGCACAGTATCGAATACTTAGTATCAGATAGAACAATTAGTTTAAAATGGAACTATGTTTCGCATCTGGAGTATCCTCTCTCACAAGGTCAACCACTTAGCTTCGTCGAACACATACGGTTTCGAGCGGTATCGCCACAGATTTCAGCGAACAGGCTTTTCTCCTGGCACAGTATCGAACACTTAGTTTCAGATAGAACAATTAGTTTAAAATGGAACTAAGTTTCGCATCTGGAGTTTCCTCTCTCACAAGGTCGACCACTTAGATTCGTCGAACACATACGGTTTCGAGTGGCATCGCCACATATTTCAGAGAACTGGCGCTTCTCCTGGCACAGTATCGAATACTTAGTATCAGATAGAACAATTAGTTTAAAATGGAACTATGTTTCGCATCTGGAGTATCCTCTCTCACAAGGTCAACCACTTAGCTTCGTCGTACACATACGGTTTCGAGCGGCATCGCCACAGATTTCAGAGAACAGGCTTTTCTCCTGGCACAGTATCGAACACTTAGTTTCAGATAGAACAATTAGTTTAAAATGGAACTAAGTTTCGCATCTGGAGTTTCCTCTCTCACAAGGTCGACCACTTAGATTCGTCGAACACATACGGTTTCGAGTGGCATCGCCACATATTTCAGAGAACTGGCGCTTCTCCTGGCACAGTTTCGAACACTTAGTTTCAGATAGAACAATTAGTTTAAAATGGAACTAAGGTTCGCATCTGGAGTTTCCTCTCCCACAAGGTCGGCCACTTAGTTTCGTCGAACACATACGGTTTAGAGTAGCATCCCCACAGATTTCAGAGAACAGGCGCTTCTCCTGGCACAGTATCGAACACTTAGTTTCAGGTAGAACCATTAGTTTAAAATGGAACTATGTTTCGCATCTGGAGATTCCTCTCTCACGACGTCGACGACTTAGTTTCGTCGAACACATACGGTTTCGAGTGGCATCGCCACAGATTTCAGAGAACAGCCGCTTCGACTGGCACAGTATCGAACACTTAGTTTCAGATAGAACAATTAGTTTAAAATGGAACTATGTTTCGCATCTGGAGTATCCTCTCTCACAAGGTCAACCACTTAGTTTCGTCGAACACATACGCTTTCGATTTGCATCGCCACAGATTTAAGAGAACAGGCGCTTCTCCTGGCACAGTATCGGACACAGAGTTTCGGTTAGAACAATTAGTTTAAAATGGAACTAAGTTTCCCATCTGGAGTTTCCTCTTTCACAAGGTCGACCATTTAGATTCGTCGAACACATACGGTTTGGAGTATCATCGCCAGGGATTTCAGAGAACAGGCGCTTCTCCTGGCACAGTATCGAACACTTATTTCAGGCAGAACAATTAGTTTAAAATGGAACTATATTTCGCATCTGGAGTTTCCTCTCTCACAAGGTGGACCACTTAGTTTCGTCGAACACATACGGTTTCGAGTAGCATCGCCACAGATTTCAGAGAACAGGCGCTTCTCCTGGCACAGTATCGAACACTTAGTATCAGATAGAACAATTAGTTTAAAATGGATCTAAGGTTCGCATCTGGAGTTTCCTCTCCCACAAGGTCGGCCACTTAGTTTCGTCCAACACATACGGTTTAGAGTAGCATCGCCACAGATTTCAGAGAACAGGCGCTTCTCCTGGCACAGTATCGAACACTTAGTTTCAGGTAGAACCATTAGTTTAAAATGGAACTATGTTTCGTATCTGGAGATTCCTCTCTCACGACGTCGACGACTTAGTTTCGTCGAACACATACGGTTTCGATTTGCATCGCCACAGATTTAAGAGAACAGGCGCTTCTCCTGGCACAGTATCGAACACTTACTATCAGATAGAACAATTAGTTTAAAATGGAACTAAGTTTCGCATCTGGAATTTCCTCTCTCACACGGTCGACCACTTAGTTTCGTCGAACACATTCGGTTTCGAGTGGCATCGCCACCGATTTCAGAGAACAGGCGCTTCTCCTGGCAGACTATCAGACACATAGTTTCAGATAGAAAAATTAGTTTAAAATTGTACTAACTTTCGCAACTGGAGTTTCTTCCCTCACAAGACGACCACTTAATTTCGTCGAACACATACGGTTTCGAGGGGCATCGCCACAGATTTCAGAGAACAGGCGCTTCGCCTGGCACAGTATCGAACACTTAGTATCAGATAGAACAATTAGTTTAAAATGGAACTATGTTTCGCATCTGGAGTATCCTCTCTCACAAGGTCAACCACTTAGCTTCGTCGAACACATACGGTTTCGAGCGGTATCGCCACAGATTTCAGAGAACAGGCTTTTCTCCTGGCACAGTATCGAACACTTAGTTTCAGATAGAACAATTAGTTTAAAATGGAACTAAGTTTCGCATCTGGAGTTTCCTCTCTCACAAGGTCGACCACTTAGATTCGTCGAACACATACGGTTTCGAGTGGCATCGCCACATATTTCAGAGAACTGGCGCTTCTCCTGGCACAGTATCGAATACTTAGTATCAGATAGAACAATTAGTTTAAAATGGAACTATGTTTCGCATCTGGAGTATCCTCTCTCACAAGGTCAACCACTTAGCTTCGTCGAACACATACGGTTTCGAGCGGCATCGCCACAGATTTCAGAGAACAGGCTTTTCTCCTGGCACAGTATCGAACACTTAGTTTCAGATAGAACAATTACAGTCGGGGTCACAATTGAGTGGACACCCGCCTATCATATGTGAAAACGTCGCATTTCAGTGATTTTTTCTAATTAATTTCTTATTTTTTTACATTTTATCGTAGGTTATGTATTTGTGAATAGATTGTGCAAGCAATTTTATAGAATAATGTGCTTTATTTTAAGTTAGATTAATTACAATGTAAGTACTGACAAAATCGGGTGGACAAAATTGAGTGGACAGTGTATTCCGGATGAGATAAAAATGTTACAGATGTTACAACGTTTCAAATTTCTATAAATTTTTAAAGACTATTTCAGATTCTAGTCAGTATTAACGTTTTCGTCACACTGGCTTCATCGTTTTTCGCAAATTTTTCGTTTAATGTGGATAGTCCGTCGCGAAACAAGTCAAATCCAGGTACAAAGGAAAATCCTTTATTTTTACTAAACAAAAGCACCTGAGGGACTAGGCAGTCAACTGATCGCATCTGGCGACCAGATATCGGCACCGAGCGGGTTGATACCTGTGTCGCCAGACACCCTAATTTTCAAGGCACCTGAGCGACTCCTTCGCGCGGTACATCGGACCACTCCCCTTGGAAAAACCAATACATAGCCAATAAAATGCAAACAACAGCGGCACCAGCTATAGTATTTTGTATAAAATAGACAACACAACAAAAATACTTCAAATTCGCAACGGAGCACATAATTTGCATAGTCGGCTACCGCTACGGAAACCATTCATAAGGGATTCGAATAAACGGAAGGGCTTAAGTTTCTGCAAAAAGTACATTAATAAACCCATTTCGTTTTGGAAAAAGTTGTGTGGAGTGATGAAAGTAAATTTGAATTGTTTGGAAAGAAAAAGAGGCAAAAAATCTGGAGAAAATCAAATGAAGCACTCGGGCAAAACTTCATTTCCAATGCCATGAAACACGGTGGAGGTGCCATTATGGTGTGGGGGTGTGTATCTTGGTCCGGAATTGGAAATTTGGTGTTACTCGACAGAATTACTAATGCTGCCCGATATGTCGACGTAATAAACGAAAATTTTGAAAAATCGGTGAAGAAAATGGATATTGCCCATGATTTTATCTTCCAACAGGACAACGCACCGATACACAAGGCAAACAAAACTATGGAGTTTTTCAAAGATTCGCAGATAAAGTTTTTGGATTGACCACCACAAAGTCCGGACTTGAATCCTATTGAAAACTTGTGGGCCTTACTCGAAAACGAGGTGCCAATTACAAGCAGGATTAATAAAACATGCTTATTCGATGGTTTGCAACAATCGTGGCAGAGTATAACAAAATTCAAGATTGAACACTTAATCGAAAGCATTCCTAGGCGGTTACAAGTGGTCATTAAGGCTAAAGGAGGGAATACAAAATATTAAAACTGTATAAATAGCCTGAAATATGAAATAAATAAAAGTGTCCACTCAATTTTGTCCACCCGATTTTGTCAGTACTTACATTGTAATTAATCTTACTTAAAATAACGCACATTATTCTATAAAATTGCTTACAAAATCTATTCACAAATACATAACCTACGATAAAATGGGAAAAAATAAGAAATTAATTAGAAAAAATCACTGAAATGCGACGTTTTCACATATGATAGGCGGGTGTCCACTCAATTGTGACCCCGACTGTAGTTTAAAATGGAACTAAGTTTCGCATCTGGAGTTTCCTCTCTCACAAGGTCGACCACTTAGATTCGTCGAACACATACGGTTTCGAGTGGCATCGCCACATATTTCAGAGAACTGGCGCTTCTCCTGGCACAGTTTCGAACACTTAGTTTCAGATAGAACAATTAGTTTAAAATGTAACTAAGGTTCGCATCTGGAGTTTCCTCTCCCACAAGGTCGGCCACTTAGTTTCGTCGAACACATACGGTTTAGAGTAGCATCCCCACAGATTTCAGAGAACAGGCGCTTCTCCTGGCACAGTATCGAACACTTAGTTTCAGGTAGAACCATTAGTTTAAAATGGAACTATGTTTCGCATCTGGAGATTCCTCTCTCACGACGTCGACGACTTAGTTTCGTCGAACACATACGGTTTCGAGTGGCATCGCCACAGATTTCAGAGAACAGCCGCTTCGACTGGCACAGTATCGAACACCTAGTTTCAGATAGAACAATTAGTTTAAAATGGAACTATGTTTCGCATCTGGAGTATCCTCTCTCACAAGGTCAACCACTTAGTTTCGTCGAACACATACGCTTTCGATTTGCATCGCCACAGATTTAAGAGAACAGGCGCTTCTCCTGGCACAGTATCGGACACAGAGTTTCGGTTAGAACAATTAGTTTAAAATGGAACTAAGTTTCCCATCTGGAGTTTCCTCTCTCACAAGGTCGACCATTTAGATTCGTCGAACACATACGGTTTGGAGTATCATCGCCAGGGATTTCAGAGAACAGGCGCTTCTCCTGGCACAGTATCGAACACTTATTTCAGGCAGAACAATTAGTTTAAAATGGAACTATATTTCGCATCTGGAGTTTCCTCTCTCACAAGGTGGACCACTTAGTTTCGTCGAACACATACGGTTTCGAGTAGCATCGCCACAGATTTCAGAGAACAGGCGCTTCTCCTGGCACAGTATCGAACACTTAGTATCAGATAGAACAATTAGTTTAAAATGGATCTAAGGTTCGCATCTGGAGTTTCCTCTCCCACAAGGTCGGCCAGTTAGTTTCGTCCAACACATACGGTTTAGAGTAGCATCGCCACCGATTTCAGAGAACAGGCGCTTCTCCTGGCAGACTATCAGACACATAGTTTCAGATAGAAAAATTAGTTTAAAATTGTACTAAATTTCGCAACTGGAGTTTCTTCCCTCACAAGACGACCACTTAATTTCGTCGAACACATACGGTTTCGAGGGGCATCGCCACAGATTTCAGAGAACAGGCGCTTCTCCTGGCACAGTATCGAACACTTAGTTTCAGGTAGAACCATTAGTTTAAAATGGAACTATGTTTCGTATCTGGAGATTCCTCTCTCACGACGTCGACGACTTAGTTTCGTCGAACACATACGGTTTCGAGTGGCATCGCCACAGATTTCAGAGAACAGACGCTTCTACTGGCACATTATCGAACACCTAGTTTCAGATAGAACAATTAGTTTAAAATGGAACTATGTTTCGCATCTGGAGATTCCTTTCTCACGACGTCGACGACTTAGTTTCGTCGAACACATACGCTTTCGATTTGCATCGCCACAGATTTAAGAGAACAGGCGCTTCTCCTGGCACAGTATCGAACACTTACTATCAGATAGAACAATTA
This sequence comes from Nysson spinosus, assembly GCA_910591585.2. Taxonomy (NCBI): domain Eukaryota; kingdom Metazoa; phylum Arthropoda; class Insecta; order Hymenoptera; family Crabronidae; genus Nysson; species Nysson spinosus. Next base: position 1,301,188 of record CAJUYC020000091.1, on the reverse strand, counting down.
GTTTAAAATGGAACTAAGTTTCGCATCTGGAATTTCCTCTCTCACACGGTCGACCACTTAGTTTCGTCGAACACATTCGGTTTCGAGTGGCATCGCCACCGATTTCAGAGAACAGGCGCTTCTCCTGGCAGACTATCAGACACATAGTTTCAGATAGAAAAATTAGTTTAAAATTGTACTAAATTTCGCAACTGGAGTTTCTTCCCTCACAAGACGACCACTTAATTTCGTCGAACACATACGGTTTCGAGGGGCATCGCCACAGATTTCAGAGAACAGGCGCTTCGCCTGGCACAGTATCGAACACTTATTTCAGACAGAACAATTAGTTTAAAATGGAACTATGTTTCGCATCTGGAGTATCCTCTCTCACAAGGTCGACCACTTAGTTTCGTCGAACACATACGGTTTCGAGTGGCATCGCCACAGATATCAGAGAACAGGCGCTTCTCCTGGCACAGTATCGAATACTTAGTATCAGATAGAACAATTAGTTTAAAATGGAACTATGTTTCGCATCTGGAGTATCCTCTCTCACAAGGTCAACCACTTAGCTTCGTCGAACACATACGGTTTCGAGCGGCATCGCCACAGATTTCAGAGAACAGGCTTTTCTCCTGGCACAGTATCGAACACTTAGTTTCAGATAGAACAATTAGTTTAAAATGGAACTAAATTTCGCATCTGGAGTTTCCTCTCTCACAAGGTGGACCACTTAGTTTCGTCGAACACATACGGTTTCGAGTGGCATCGCCACATATTTCAGAGAACAGGCGCTTCTCCTGGCTCATTATCGAACACTTAGTTTCAGATAGAACAATTAGTTTAAAATGGAACTATGTTTCGCATCTGGAGTATCCTCTCTCACAAGGCCGACCACTTAGTTTCGTCGACCACATACAGTTTCGAATAGCATAGCCACCGATTTCAGAGAACAGACGCTTGTCCTGGCACAGTATCGAACACTTAGTATCAGATAGAACAATTACTTTAAAATGGCACTAAGCTTCGCATCTGGAGTTTCCTTTCTCACAAGGTCGACCACTTAGTTTCGTCGAACACATGCGGTATCGAGTAGCATCGCCACAGATTTCAGAGAACAGGCGCTTCTCCTGGCACATTAGCGAACACTTAGTCTCAGATAGAAGAGTTAGTTTAAAATTTAACTATGTTTCGCATCTGGAGTTTCCTCTCCCACAAGGTCGACCACTTAGTTTCGTCGAACACATACGGTATCGAGTAGCATCGCCACAGATTTCAGAGAACAGGCGCATCTCCTGGCACAGTATCGAACACGTAGTTTCAGATAGAACAATTAGTTTTAAATGAAACTATGTCTCGCATCTGGAGTTTCCTCTCTCACAAGGTGGACCACTTAGTTTCGTCGAACACATACCGTTTCGAGTGGCATCGCCACAGATTTCAGAGAACAGGCGCATCTCCTCGCACAGTATCGAACACTTAGTCTCAGATAGAACAATTAGTTTTAAATGGAACTATGTTTCGCATCTGGAGTATCCTCTCTCACAAGGCCGACCACTTAGTTTCGTCGACCACATACAGTTTCGAATAGCATAGCCACCGATTTCAGAGAACAGACGCTTGTCCTGGCACAGTATCGAACACTTAGTATCAGATAGAACAATTACTTTAAAATGGCACTAAGCTTCGCATCTGGAGTTTCCTTTCTCACAAGGTCGACCACTTAGTTTCGTCGAACACATACGGTTTCGAGTGGCATCCCCACAGATTTCAGAGAACAGGCGCATCTCCTGACACAGTATCGAACACTTAGTTTCAGATGGAACAATTAGTTTTAAATGAAACTAAGTCTCGCATCTGGAGTTTCCTTTCTCACAAGGTCGACCACTTAGTTTCGTCGAACACATACGGTTTCGAGTGGCATCCCCACAGATTTCAGAGAACAGGCGCATCTCCTGGCACAGTATCGAACACTTAGTTTCAGATACAACAATTAGTTTTAAATGGAATTATGTTTCGCATCTGGAGTATCCTCTCTCACAAGGCCGACCACTTAGTTTCGTCGACCACATACAGTTTCGAATAGCATAGCCATCGATTTCAGAGAACAGACGCTTGTCCTGGCACAGTATCGAACACTTAGTATCAGATAGAACAATTACTTTAAAATGGCACTAAGCTTCGCATCTGGAGTTTCCTTTCTCACAAGGTCGACCACTTAGTTTCGTCGAACACATACGGTTTCGAGTGGCATCCCCACAGATTTCAGAGAACAGGCGCATCTCCTGGCACAGTATCGAACACTTAGTTTCAGATAGAACAATTAGTTTTAAATGAAACTAAGTCTCGCATCTGGAGTTTCCTCTCTCACAAGGTGGACCACTTAGTTTCGTCGACCACATACAGTTTCGAATAGCATAGCCACAGATTTCAGAGAACAGACGCTTGTCCTGGCACCGTATCGAACACTTAGTATCAGATAGAACAATTACTTTAAAATGGAACTAAGCTTCGCATCTGGAGTTTCCTCTCTCACAAGGTCGACCACTTAGTTTCGTCGAACACATACGGTATCGAGTAGCATCGCCACATATTTCAGAGAACAGGCGCTTCTCCTGGCTCATTATCGAACACTTAGTTTCAGATAGAACAATTAGTTTAAAATGGAACTATGTTTCGCATCTGGAGTATCCTCTCTCACAAGGCCGACCACTTAGTTTCGTCGACCACATACAGTTTCGAATAGCATAGCCACCGATTTCAGAGAACAGACGCTTGTCCTGGCACAGTATCGAACACTTAGTATCAGATAGAACAATTACTTTAAAATGGCACTAAGCTTCGCATCTGGAGTTTCCTTTCTCACAAGGTCGACCACTTAGTTTCGTCGAACACATACGGTATCGAGTAGCATCGCCACAGATTTCAGAGAACAGGCGCTTCTCCTGGCACAGTATCGAACACTTAGTTTCAGATAGAACAATTTGTTTAAAATGGAACTAGGTTTCGCATCTGGAGTTTCCTCTCGCACAAGGTCGACCACTTAGTTTCCTCGAACACATACGGTTTCGAGTGGCATCGCCACACGTTTCAGAGAACAGGCGCTTCTCCTGGCACAGTATCGAACACATAGTTTCAGATAGAACAATTAGTTTAAAATGGAACTAAGTTTCGCATCTGGAGTTTCCTCTCTCACATGGTCGACCACTCAGTTTCGACGAACCTATACGGTTTCGAGCGGCATCGCTACAGATTTCAGAGAACGGGCGCTTCTCCTGGCACAGTATCGAACACTTAGTTTCAGATAGAACAATTAGTTTAAAATGGTACTAAGTTTCGCATCTGGAGTTTCCTCTCTCACAAGGTCGGCCACTTAGTTTCGTCGAACACATACGGTTTCGAGGGGCATCGCCACAGGGTTCACAGAACAGGCGCTTCTCCTGGCACAGTATCGAACACTTACTTCAGATAGAACAATTAATTTGAAATGGAACTAAGTTTCGCATCTGAAGTTTCCTCTCCCACAAGGTCGGCCACTTAGTTTCGTCGAACACATACGGTTTCGAGTGGCATCGCCACAGATTTCAGAGAACAGGCGCTTCTCCTGGCACAGTATCGAACACATAGTTTCAGAGAGAACAATTAGTTTAAAATGGAACTAAGTTTCGCATCTGGATATTCGTCTCTCAAAAGGTCGACCACTTTGTTTCGTCGAACACATACGGTTTCGAGTAGCATCGCCACAGATTTCAGAGAGCAGGCCTTTCTCCTGGCACAGTATCGAACACTTATTTCAGACAGAACAATTAGTTTAAAATGGAACTATGTTTCGCATCTGGAGTATCCTGTCTCAAAAGGTCAACCACTTAGTTTCGTCGAAGACATACGGTTTCGAGTAGCATCGTCACAGATTTCAGAGAACAGGCGCCTCTCCTGGCACAGTATCGAACACTTAGTTTCAGATAGAATAAATAGTTTTAAATGGAAGTAAATTTCGCATCTGGAGTTTCCTCTCTCACAAGGTTGACCACTTAGTTTCGTCGAACACATACGGTTTCGAGTAGCATCGCTACACATTTCAGAGAACAGGCGCTTCTCCTGGCACAGCATCGAACACTTAGTTCAGATAGAACAATTAGTTTTAAATGGAACTAAGTTTCGCATCCGGAGTTTCCTCTCTCACAAGGTCAACCACTTAGTTTCGTCGAACACATACGGTTTCGAGTAGCATCGTCACAGATTTCAGAGAACAGGCGCCTCTCCTGGCACAGTATCGAACACTTAGTTTCAGATAGAATAATTAGTTTAAAATGGAAGTAAGTTTCGCATCTGGAGTTTCCTCTCTCACAAGGTCGACCACTTAGTTTCGTCGAACACATACGGTTTCGAGCGGCATCGCTACAGATTTCAGAGAACGGGCGCTTCTCCTGGCACAGTATCGAACACTTAGTTTCAGATAGAACAATTAGTTTAAAATGGTACTAAGTTTCGCATCTGGAGTTTCCTCTCTCACAAGGTCGGCCACTTAGTTTCCTCGAACACATACGGTTTCGAGTAGCATCGCCACAGATTTCAGAGAACAGGCGCTTCTCCTGGCTCATTATCGAACACTTAGTTTCAGATAGAACAATTAGTTTAAAATGGAACTAAGTTTCGCATCCGGAGTTTCCTCTCTCACAAGGTCAACCACTTAGTTTCGTCGAACACATACGGTTTCGAGTAGCATCGTCACAGATTTCAGAGAACAGGCGCTTCTCCTGGCACAGTATCGAACACTCAGTTTCAGATAGAACGATTAGTTTAAAATGGAACAAAATTTCGAATCTGGAGTCTCCTCTCTCACAAGGTCGACGACTTAGTTTCGTGGAACACATTCGGTTTCGAGTAGCATCGCCACAGATTTCAGAGAACGGGCGCTTCTCCTGGCACAGTATCGAACACTTAGTTTCAGAGAGAACAATTAGTTTAAAATGGTACTAAGTTTCGCATCTGGAGTTTCCTCTCTCACAAGGTCGGCCACTTAGTTTCCTCGAACACATACGGTTTCGAGTAGCATCACCACAGATTTCAGAGAACAGGCGCTTCTCCTGGCTCATTATCGAACACTTAGTTTCAGATAGAACGATTAGTTTAAAATGGAACTAAGTTTCGCATCTGGAGTGTCCTCTCCCACAAGGTCGACCACTTAGTTTCCTCGAACACATACGGCTTGGAGTAGCATCGTCACAGATTTCAGAGAACAGGCGCTTCTCCTGGCTCATTATCGAACACTTAGTTTCAGATAGAACGATTAGTTTAAAATGGAACTAAGTTTCGCATCTGGAGTGTCCTCTCCCACAAGGTCGACCACTTAGTTTCCTCGAACACATACGGCTTGGAGTAGCATCGTCACAGATTTCAGAGAACAGGCGCTTCTCCTGGCACAGTATCGAACACTCAGTTTCAGATAGAACGATTAGTTTAAAATGGAACAAAATTTCGAATCTGGAGTCTCCTCTCTCACAAGGTCGACGACTTAGTTTCGTGGAACACATTCGGTTTCGAGTAGCATCGCCACAGATTTCAGAGAACAGGCGCTTCTCCTGGCACACTATCGAACACTTATTTCAGACAGAACAATTAGTTTAAAATGGAACTATGTTCCGCATCTGGTGAATCCTCTCTCACAAGGTCGACCACTTAGTTTCGTCGAACACATACGGTTTCGAGTGGCATCGCTACACATTTCAGAGAACAGGCGCTTCTCCTGGCACAGCATCGAACACTTAGTTCAGATAGAACAATTAGTTTTAAATGGAACTAAGTTTCGCATCCGGAGTTTCCTCTCTCACAAGGTCAACCACTTAGTTTCGTCGAACACATACGGTTTCGAGTAGCATCGCTACACATTTCAGAGAACAGGCGCTTCTCCTGGCACAGCATCGAACACTTAGTTCAGATAGAACAATTAGTTTTAAATGGAACTAAGTTTCGCATCCGGAGTTTCCTCTCTCACAAGGTCAACCACTTAGTTTCGTCGAACACATACGGTTTCGAGTAGCATCGTCACAGATTTCAGAGAACAGGCGCCTCTCCTGGCACAGTATCGAACACTTAGTTTCAGATAGAATAATTAGTTTAAAATGGAAGTAAGTTTCGCATCTGGAGTTTCCTCTCTCACAAGGTTGACCACTTAGTTTCGTCGAACACATACGGTTTCGAGCGGCATCGCTACAGATTTCAGAGAACGGGCGCTTCTCCTGGCACAGTATCGAACACTTAGTTTCAGATAGAACAATTAGTTTAAAATGGTACTAAGTTTCGCATCTGGAGTTTCCTCTCTCACAAGGTCGGCCACTTAGTTTCCTCGAACACATACGGTTTCGAGTAGCATCACCACAGATTTCAGAGAACAGGCGCTTCTCCTGGCTCATTATCGAACACTTAGTTTCAGATAGAACAATTAGTTTAAAATGGAACTAAGTTTCGCATCCGGAGTTTCCTCTCTCACAAGGTCAACCACTTAGTTTCGTCGAACACATACGGTTTCGAGTAGCATCGTCACAGATTTCAGAGAACAGGCGCTTCTCCTGGCACAGTATCGAACACTCAGTTTCAGATAGAACGATTAGTTTAAAATGGAACAAAATTTCGAATCTGGAGTCTCCTCTCTCACAAGGTCGACGACTTAGTTTCGTGGAACACATTCGGTTTCGAGTAGCATCGCCACAGATTTCAGAGAACAGGCGCTTCTCCTGGCACACTATCGAACACTTATTTCAGACAGAACAATTAGTTTAAAATGTAACTAAGTTTCGCATCCGGAGTTTCCTCTCTCACAAGGTCAACCACTTAGTTTCGTCGAACACATACGGTTTCGAGTAGCATCGCCACAGATTTCAGAGAACAGGCGCTTCTCCTGGCTCATTATCGAACACTTAGTTTCAGATAGAACGATTAGTTTAAAATGGAACTAAGTTTCGCATCTGGAGTGTCCTCTCCCACAAGGTCGACCACTTAGTTTCCTCGAACACATACGGCTTGGAGTAGCATCGTCACAGATTTCAGAGAACAGGCGCTTCTCCTGGCACAGTATCGAACACTTTGTTTCAGATAGAACAATTAGTTTAAAATGGAACTATGTTCCGCATCTGGTGAATCCTCTCTCACAAGGTCGACCACTTAGTTTCGTCGAACACATACGGTTTCGAGTGGCATCGCTACACATTTCAGAGAACAGGCGCTTCTCCTGGCACAGCATCGAACACTTAGTTCAGATAGAACAATTAGTTTTAAATGGAACTAAGTTTCGCATCCGGAGTTTCCTCTCTCACAAGGTCAACCACTTAGTTTCGTCGAACACATACGGTTTCGAGTAGCATCGTCACAGATTTCAGAGAACAGGCGCCTCTCCTGGCACAGTATCGAACACTTAGTTTCAGATAGAATAATTAGTTTAAAATGGAAGTAAGTTTCGCATCTGGAGTTTCCTCTCTCACAAGGTTGACCACTTAGTTTCGTCGAACACATACGGTTTCGAGCGGCATCGCTACAGATTTCAGAGAACAGGCGCTTCTCCTGGCACAGTATCGAACACTTAGTTTCAGATAGAACAATTAGTTTAAAATGGTACTAAGTTTCGCATCTGGAGTTTCCTCTCTCACAAGGTCGGCCACTTAGTTTCCTCGAACACATACGGTTTCGAGTAGCATCGCCACAGATTTCAGAGAACAGGCGCTTCTCCTGGCACAGTATCGAACACTCAGTTTCAGATAGAACGATTAGGTTAAAATGGAAGTAAGTTTCGCATCTGGAGTTTCCTCTCTCACAAGGTTGACCACTTAGTTTCGTCGAACACATACGGTTTCGAGTGGCATCGCCACACGTTTCAGAGAACAGGCGCTTCTCCTGGCACAGTATCGAACACATAGTTTCAGATAGAACAATTAGTTTAAAATGGAACTAAGTTTCGCATCTGGAGTTTCCTCTCTCACATGGTCGACCACTCAGTTTCGACGAACCTATACGGTTTCGAGCGGCATCGCTACAGATTTCAGAGAACGGGCGCTTCTCCTGGCACAGTATCGAACACTTAGTTTCAGATAGAACAATTAGTTTAAAATGGTACTAAGTTTCGCATCTGGAGTTTCCTCTCTCACAAGGTCGGCCACTTAGTTTCGTCGAACACATACGGTTTCGAGGGGCATCGCCACAGGGTTCACAGAACAGGCGCTTCTCCTGGCACAGTATCGAACACTTACTTCAGATAGAACAATTAATTTGAAATGGAACTAAGTTTCGCATCTGAAGTTTCCTCTCCCACAAGGTCGGCCACTTAGTTTCGTCGAACACATACGGTTTCGAGTGGCATCGCCACAGATTTCAGAGAACAGGCGCTTCTCCTGGCACAGTATCGAACACATAGTTTCAGAGAGAACAATTAGTTTAAAATGGAACTAAGTTTCGCATCTGGATATTCCTCTCTCAAAAGGTCGACCACTTTGTTTCGTCGAACACATACGGTTTCGAGTAGCATCGCCACAGATTTCAGAGAGCAGGCCTTTCTCCTGGCACAGTATCGAACACTTATTTCAGACAGAACAATTAGTTTAAAATGGAACTATGTTTCGCATCTGGAGTATCCTGTCTCAAAAGGTCAACCACTTAGTTTCGTCGAAGACATACGGTTTCGAGTAGCATCGTCACAGATTTCAGAGAACAGGCGCCTCTCCTGGCACAGTATCGAACACTTAGTTTCAGATAGAATAAATAGTTTTAAATGGAAGTAAATTTCGCATCTGGAGTTTCCTCTCTCACAAGGTTGACCACTTAGTTTCGTCGAACACATACGGTTTCGAGTAGCATCGCTACACATTTCAGAGAACAGGCGCTTCTCCTGGCACAGCATCGAACACTTAGTTCAGATAGAACGATTAGTTTAAAATGGAACAAAGTTTCGAATCTGGAGTCTCCTCTCTCACAAGGTCGACGACTTAGTTTCGTTGAACACATTCGGTTTCGAGTGTTATCGCCACAGGTTTCACAGAACGGGCGCTTCTCCTGGCACAGTATCGAACACTTTGTTTCAGATAGAACAATTAGTTTAAAATGGAACTATGTTCCGCATCTGGTGAATCCTCTCTCACAAGGTCGACCACTTAGTTTCGTCGAACACATACGGTTTCGAGTGGCATCGCTACACATTTCAGAGAACAGGCGCTTCTCCTGGCACAGCATCGAACACTTAGTTCAGATAGAACAATTAGTTTTAAATGGAACTAAGTTTCGCATCCGGAGTTTCCTCTCTCACAAGGTCAACCACTTAGTTTCGTCGAACACATACGGTTTCGAGTAGCATCGTCACAGATTTCAGAGAACAGGCGCCTCTCCTGGCACAGTATCGAACACTTAGTTTCAGATAGAATAATTAGTTTAAAATGGAAGTAAGTTTCGCATCTGGAGTTTCCTCTCTCACAAGGTCGACCACTTAGTTTCGTCGAACACATACGGTTTCGAGTGGCATCGCTACAGATTTCAGAGAACGGGCGCTTCTCCTGGCACAGTATCGAACACTTAGTTTCAGATAGAACAATTAGTTTAAAATGGTACTAAGTTTCGCATCTGGAGTTTCCTCTCTCACAAGGTCGGCCACTTAGTTTCCTCGAACACATACGGTTTCGAGTAGCATCGCCACAGATTTCAGAGAACAGGCGCTTCTCCTGGCTCATTATCGAACACTTAGTTTCAGATAGAACAATTAGTTTAAAATGGAACTAAGTTTCGCATCCGGAGTTTCCTCTCTCACAAGGTCAACCACTTAGTTTCGTCGAACACATACGGTTTCGAGTAGCATCGTCACAGATTTCAGAGAACAGGCGCTTCTCCTGGCACAGTATCGAACACTCAGTTTCAGATAGAACGATTAGTTTAAAATGGAACAAAATTTCGAATCTGGAGTCTCCTCTCTCACAAGGTCGACGACTTAGTTTCGTGGAACACATTCGGTTTCGAGTAGCATCGCCACAGATTTCAGAGAACAGGCGCTTCTCCTGGCACACTATCGAACACTTATTTCAGACAGAAAAATTAGTTTAAAATGTAACTAAGTTTCGCATCCGGAGTTTCCTCTCTCACAAGGTCAACCACTTAGTTTCGTCGAACACATACGGTTTCGAGTAGCATCGCCACAGATTTCAGAGAACAGGCGCTTCTCCTGGCTCATTATCGAACACTTAGTTTCAGATAGAACGATTAGTTTAAAATGGAACTAAGTTTCGCATCTGGAGTGTCCTCTCCCACAAGGTCGACCACTTAGTTTCCTCGAACACATACGGTTTCGAGTAGCATCGTCACAGATTTCAGAGAACAGGCGCTTCTCCTGGCACAGTATCGAACACTTTGTTTCAGATAGAACAATTAGTTTAAAATGGAACTATGTTCCGCATCTGGTGAATCCTCTCTCACAAGGTCGACCACTTAGTTTCGTCGAACACATACGGTTTCGAGTGGCATCGCTACACATTTCAGAGAACAGGCGCTTCTCCTGGCACAGCATCGAACACTTAGTTCAGATAGAACAATTAGTTTTAAATGGAACTAAGTTTCGCATCCGGAGTTTCCTCTCTCACAAGGTCAACCACTTAGTTTCGTCGAACACATACGGTTTCGAGTAGCATCGTCACAGATTTCAGAGAACAGGCGCCTCTCCTGGCACAGTATCGAACACTTAGTTTCAGATAGAATAATTAGTTTAAAATGGAAGTAAGTTTCGCATCTGGAGTTTCCTCTCTCACAAGGTTGACCACTTAGTTTCGTCGAACACATACGGTTTCGAGCGGCATCGCTACAGATTTCAGAGAACAGGCGCTTCTCCTGGCACAGTATCGAACACTTAGTTTCAGATAGAACAATTAGTTTAAAATGGTACTAAGTTTCGCATCTGGAGTTTCCTCTCTCACAAGGTCGGCCACTTAGTTTCCTCGAACACATACGGTTTCGAGTAGCATCGCCACAGATTTCAGAGAACAGGCGCTTCTCCTGGCTCATTATCAAACACTTAGTTTCAGATAGAACAATTAGTTTAAAATGGAACTAAGTTTCGCATCCGGAGTTTCCTCTCTCACAAGGTCAACCACTTAGTTTCGTCGAACACATACGGTTTCGAGTAGCATCGCTACAGATTTCAGAGAACAGGCGCTTCTCCTGGCACAGTATCGAACACTTAGTTTCAGATAGAACAATTAGTTTAAAATGGTACAAAGTTTCGCATCTGGAGTTTCCTCTCTCACAAGGTCGACCACTTAGTTTCCTCGAACACATACGGCTTGGAGTAGCATCGTCACAGATTTCAGAGAACAGGCACTTCTCCTGGCACATTATCGAACACTTAGTCTCAGATAGAAGAGTTAGTTTAAAATGGAACTATGTTTCGCATCTGGAGTATCCTCTCTCACAAGGTCGACGACTTAGTTTCGTTGAACACATACGGTTTCGAGTGGCATCGCCACATATTTCAGAGGACAGGCGCTTCTCCTGGCACAGTATCGAACACTCAGTTTCAGATAGAACGATTAGTATAAAATGGAACAAAGTTTCGAATCTGGAGTCTCCTCTCTCACAAGGTCGACGACTTAGTTTCGTTGAACACATTCGGTTTCGAGTGTTATCGCCACAGGTTTCACAGAACGGGCGCTTCTCCTGGCACAGTATCGAACACTTTGTTTCAGATAGAACAATTAGTTTAAAATGGAACTATGTTCCGCATCTGGTGAATCCTCTCTCACAAGGTCGACCACTTAGTTTCGTCGAACACATACGGTTTCGAGTCGCATGGCCAGAGATTTTAGAGAACAGGCGCTTCTCCTGGCACAGTATCGAACACTTAGTTTCAGATAGAACAATTAGTTTAAAATGGAACTGTGTTTCGCATCTGGAGTTTCCTCTACCACAAGGTCGGCCACTTAGTTTCGTCGAACACATTCGGTTTCGAGTAGCATCGCCACAGATTTCAGAGAACAGGCGCTTCTCCTGGCACAGTACCGAACACTTAGTTTCAGATAGAACAATTAGTTTAAAATGGAACTAAATTTCGCATCTGGAGTTTCCTCTCTCACAAGGCGGGCACTTAGTTTCGGAACACATACGGTTTCGATTAGCATCGCCACAGATTTCAGAGAACAGGCACTTCTCCTGGCACAGTATCGAACACTTAGTTTCAGATAGAACAATCAGTTTAAAATGGAACTAAGTTTCGCATCTGGAGTTTCCTCTCTCACAAGGCGGGCACTTAGTTTCGGAACACATACGGTTTCGAGTAGCAACGCCACAGATTTCAGAGAATAGCCGCTTCTCCTGGCAGATTATCGAATACTTAGTTTCAGATAGAATATTTAGTTTAAAATGGAAATATGTTTCGCATTTGGAGTTTCATCTCTCACAAGGTCGACCACTTAGTTTCGTCGAACACATACGGTTTCGAGTGGCATGGCCAGAGATTTCAGAGAACAGGCGCTTCTCCTGGCACAGTATCGAACACTTAGTTTCAGATAGAACAATCAGTTTAAAATGGAACTAAATTTCGCATACGGAGTTTCCTCTCTCACAAGGTCGACCACTTAGTTTCGTCGAACACATACGGTTTCGAGTGGCATGGCCAGAGATTTCAGAGAACAGGCGCTTCTCCTGGCACAGTATCGAACACTTAGTTTCAGATAGAACAATTAGTTTAAAATGGAACTAAGCTTCGCATCTGGAGTTTCCTCTCTCAGAAGGTGGACCACTTAGTTTCGTCGAACACATACGGTTTCGAGTGGCATGGCCAGAGATTTCAGAGAACAGGCGCTTCTCCTGGCACAGTATCGAACACTTAGTTTCAGATAGAACAATCAGTTTAAAATGGAACTAAGTTTCGCATACGGAGTTTCCTCTCCCACAAGGTCGACCACTTAGTTTCGACGAACACATACGGTTTCGAGTAGCATCGCCACAGATTTCAAAGAATATGCGCTTCTCCTGGTACAGTATCGAACACTTAGTTTCAGATAGAACAATTAGTTTAAAATGGAACTGTGTTTCGCATCTGGAGTTTCCTCTACCACAAGGTCGGCCACTTAGTTTCGTCGAACACATTCGGTTTCGAGTAGCATCGCCACAGATTTCAGAGAACAGGCGCTTCTCCTGGCACTGTATCGAACACTTAGTTTCGGATAGAACAATTAGTTTAAAATGGAACTAAGTTTCGCATACGGAGTTTCCTCTCCCACAAGGTCGACCACTTAGTTTCGACGAACACATACGGTTTCGAGTAGCATCGCCACAGATTTCAAAGAATATGCGCTTCTCCTGGCACAGTATCGAACACTTAGTTTCAGATAGAACAATTAGTTTAAAATGGAACTGTGTTTCGCATCTGGAGTTTCCTCTACCACAAGGTCGGCCACTTAGTTTCGTCGACACATACGGTTTCGAGTGGCATCGCCACAGATTTCAGAGAACAGGCGCTTCTCCTGGCACAGTACCGAACACTTAGTTTCAGATAGAACAATTAGTTTAAAATGGAACTAAGCTTCGCATCTGGAGTTTCCTCTCTCAGAAGGTGGACCACTTAGTTTCGTCGAACACATACGGTTTCGAGTGGCATGGCCAGAGATTTCAGAGAACAGGCGCTTCTCCTGGCACAGTATCGAACACTTAGTTTCAGATAGAACAATCAGTTTAAAATGGAACTAAGTTTCGCATACGGAGTTTCCTCTCCCACAAGGTCGACCACTTAGTTTCGACGAACACATACGGTTTCGAGTAGCATCGCCACAGATTTCAAAGAATATGCGCTTCTCCTGGTACAGTATCGAACACTTAGTTTCAGATAGAACAATTAGTTTAAAATGGAACTGTGTTTCGCATCTGGAGTTTCCTCTACCACAAGGTCGGCCACTTAGTTTCGTCGAACACATTCGGTTTCGAGTAGCATCGCCACAGATTTCAGAGAACAGGCGCTTCTCCTGGCACTGTATCGAACACTTAGTTTCGGATAGAACAATTAGTTTAAAATGGAACTAAGTTTCGCATACGGAGTTTCCTCTCCCACAAGGTCGACCACTTAGTTTCGACGAACACATACGGTTTCGAGTAGCATCGCCACAGATTTCAAAGAATATGCGCTTCTCCTGGCACAGTATCGAACACTTAGTTTCAGATAGAACAATTAGTTTAAAATGGAACTGTGTTTCGCATCTGGAGTTTCCTCTACCACAAGGTCGGCCACTTAGTTTCGTCGACACATACGGTTTCGAGTGGCATCGCCACAGATTTCAGAGAACAGGCGCTTCTCCTGGCACAGTACCGAACACTTAGTTTCAGATAGAACAATTAGTTTAAAATGGAACTAAGTTTCGCATCTGGAGTTTCCTCTCTCACAAGGCGGGCACTTAGTTTCGTCGAACACATACGGTTTCGATTAGCATCACGACAGATTTCAGAGAACAGGCGCTTCTCCTGGCACAGTACAGAACACTTAGTTTCAGATAGAACAATTAGTTTAAAATGGAACTATGTTTCGCATCTGGAGTTTCCTCTACCACAAGGTCGACCACTTATTTTCGTCGAACACATACGGTTTCGATTAGCGTCGCGACAGATTTCAGAGAACAGGCGCTTCTCCTGGCACAGTACCGAACACTTAGTTTCAGATAGAACAATTAGTTTAAAATGGAACTAAGCTTCGCATCTGGAGTTTCCTCTCTCAGAAGGTGGACCACTTAGTTTCGTCGAACACATACGGTTTCGAGTGGTATGGCCAGAGATTTCAGAGAACAGGCGCTTCTCCTGGCACAGTATCGAACACTTAGTTTCAGATAGAACAATTAGTTTAAAATGGAACTAAGTTTCGCATCTGGAGTTTCCTCTCTCAGAAGGTCGACCACTTAGTTTCGTCGAACACATACGGTTTCGAGTAGCATCGCGACAGATTTCAGAGAACAGGCGCTTCTCCTGGCACAGTATCGAACACTTAGTTTCAGATAGAACAATTAGTTTAAAATGGAACTAAGTTTCGCATCTGGAGTTTCCTCTCTCACAAGGCGGGCACTTAGTTTCGGAACACATACGGTTTCGATTAGCATCGCCACAGATTTCAGAGAACAGGCGCTTCTCCTGGCACAGTATCGAACACTTAGTTTCAGATAGAACAATCAGTTTAAAATGGAACTAAGTTTCGCATACGGAGTTTCCTCTCCCACAAGGTCGACCACTTAGTTTCGACGAACACATACGGTTTCGAGTAGCATCGCCACAGATTTCAAAGAATATGCGCTTCTCCTGGCACAGTATCGAACACTTAGTTTCAGATAGAACAATTAGTTTAAAATGGAACTGTGTTTCGCATCTGGAGTTTCCTCTACCACAAGGTCGGCCACTTAGTTTCGTCGAACACATTCGGTTTCGAGTAGCATCGCCACAGATTTCAGAGAACAGGCGCTTCTCCTGGCACTGTATCGAACACTTAGTTTCAGATAGAACAATTAGTTTAAAATGGAACTAAGTTTCGCATACGGAGTTTCCTCTCCCACAAGGTCGACCACTTAGTTTCGACGAACACATACGGTTTCGAGTAGCATCGCCACAGATTTCAAAGAATATGCGCTTCTCCTGGCACAGTATCGAACACTTAGTTTCAGATAGAACAATTAGTTTAAAATGGAACTGTGTTTCGCATCTGGAGTTTCCTCTACCACAAGGTCGGCCACTTAGTTCCGTCGACACATACGGTTTCGAGTGGCATCGCCACAGATTTCAGAGAACAGGCGCTTCTCCTGGCACAGTACCGAACACTTAGTTTCAGATAGAACAATTAGTTTAAAATGGAACTAAGTTTCGCATACGGAGTTTCCTCTCCCACAAGGTCGACCACTTAGTTTCGACGAACACATACGGTTTCGAGTAGCATCGCCACAGATTTCAAAGAATATGCGCTTCTCCTGGCACAGTATCGAACACTTAGTTTCAGATAGAACAATTAGTTTAAAATGGAACTGTGTTTCGCATCTGGAGTTTCCTCTACCACAAGGTCGGCCACTTAGTTTCGTCGACACATACGGTTTCGAGTGGCATCGCCACAGATTTCAGAGAACAGGCGCTTCTCCTGGCACTGTATCGAACACTTAGTTTCAGATAGAACAATTAGTTTAAAATGGAACTAAGTTTCGCATACGGAGTTTCCTCTCCCACAAGGTCGACCACTTAGTTTCGACGAACACATACGGTTTCGAGTAGCATCGCCACAGATTTCAAAGAATATGCGCTTCTCCTGGCACAGTATCGAACACTTAGTTTCAGATAGAACAATTAGTTTAAAATGGAACTGTGTTTCGCATCTGGAGTTTCCTCTACCACAAGGTCGGCCACTTAGTTTCGTCGACACATACGGTTTCGAGTGGCATCGCCACAGATTTCAGAGAACAGGCGCTTCTCCTGGCACAGTACCGAACACTTAGTTTCAGATAGAACAATTAGTTTAAAATGGAACTAAGTTTCGCATCTGGAGTTTCCTCTCTCACAAGGCGGGCACTTAGTTTCGTCGAACACATACGGTTTCGATTAGCATCACGACAGATTTCAGAGAACAGGCGCTTCTCCTGGCACAGTACAGAACACTTAGTTTCAGATAGAACAATTAGTTTAAAATGGAACTATGTTTCGCATCTGGAGTTTCCTCTACCACAAGGTCGACCACTTATTTTCGTCGAACACATACGGTTTCGATTAGCGTCGCGACAGATTTCAGAGAACACGCGCTTCTCCTGGCACAGTACCGAACACTTAGTTTCAGATAGAACAATTAGTTTAAAATGGAACTATGTTTCGCATCTGAAGTTTCCTCTACCACAAGGTCGACCACTTATTTTCGTCGAACACATACGGTTTCGATTAGCGTCGCGACAGATTTCAGAGAACAGGCGCTTCTCCTGGCACAGTACCGAACACTTAGTTTCAGATAGAACAATTAGTTTAAAATGGAACTATATTTCGCATCTGGAGTTTCCTCTACCACAAGGTCGACCACTTATTTTCGTCGAACACATACGGTTTCGAGTAGCATCGCCACAGATTTCAGAGAACAGGCGCTTCTCCTGGCACAGTATCGAACACTTAGTTTCAGATAGAACAATTAGTTTAAAATGGAACTAAGCTTCGCATCTGGAGTTTCCTCTCTCAGAAGGTGGACCACTTAGTTTCGTCGAACACATACGGTTTCGAGTGGTATGGCCAGAGATTTCAGAGAACAGGCGCTTCTCCTGGCACAGTATGGAACACTTAGTTTCAGATAGAACAATTAGTTTAAAATGGAACTAAGTTTCGAATCTGGAGTTTCCTCTCTCAGAAGGTCGACCACTTAGTTTCGTCGAACACATACGGTTTCGAGTAGCATCGCGACAGATTTCAGAGAACAGGCGCTTCTCCTGGCACAGTATCGAACACTTAGTTTCAGATAGAACAATTAGTTTAAAATGGAACTAAGTTTCGCATCTGGAGTTTCCTCTCTCACAAGGCGGGCACTTAGTTTCGGAACACATACGGTTTCGATTAGCATCGCCACAGATTTCAGAGAACAGGCGCTTCTCCTGGCACAGTATCGAACACTTAGTTTCAGATAGAACAATCAGTTTAAAATTGAACTAAGTTTCGCATCAGGAGTTTCCTCTCTCACCACGTCGACCACTTAGTTTCGTCGAACACATACGGTTTCGAGTAGCAACGCCACAGATTTCAGAGAATAGCCGCTTCTCCTGGCAGATTATCGAATACTTAGTTTCAGATAGAATATTTAGTTTAAAATGGAAATATGTTTCGCATTTGGAGTTTCATCTCTCACAAGGTCGACCACTTAGTTTCGTCGAACACATACGGTTTCGAGTGGCATGGCCAGAGATTTCAGAGAACAGGCGCTTCTCCTGGCACAGTATCGAACACTTAGTTTCAGATAGAACAATCAGTTTAAAATGGAACTAAGTTTCGCATACGGAGTTTCCTCTCCCACAAGGTCGACAACTTATTTTCGTCGAACACATACGGTTTCGATTAGCGTCGCGACAGATTTCAGAGAACAGGCGCTTCTCCTGGCACAGTACCGAACACTTAGTTTCAGATAGAACAATTAGTTTAAAATGGAACTATGTTTCGCATCTGGAGTTTCCTCTACCACAAGGTCGACCACTTATTTTCGTCGAACACATACGGTTTCGAGTAGCATCGCCACAGATTTCAGAGAACAGGCGCTTCTCCTGGCACAGTATCGAACACTTAGTTTCAGATAGAACAATTAGTTTAAAATGGAACTAAGTTTCGCATACGGAGTTTCCTCTCCCACAAGGTCGACCACTTAGTTTCGACGAACACATACGGTTTCGAGTAGCATCGCCACAGATTTCAAAGAATATGCGCTTCTCCTGGCACAGTATCGAACACTTAGTTTCAGATAGAACAATTAGTTTAAAATGGAACTGTGTTTCGCATCTGGAGTTTCCTCTACCACAAGGTCGGCCACTTAGTTTCGTCGACACATACGGTTCCGAGTGGCATCGCCACAGATTTCAGAGAACAGGCGCTTCTCCTGGCACAGTACCGAACACTTAGTTTCAGATAGAACAATTAGTTTAAAATGGAACTAAGTTTCGCATCTGGAGTTTCCTCTCTCACAAGGCGGGCACTTAGTTTCGTCGAACACATACGGTTTCGATTAGCATCACGACAGATTTCAGAGAACAGGCGCTTCTCCTGGCACAGTACAGAACACTTAGTTTCAGATAGAACAATTAGTTTAAAATGGAACTATGTTTCGCATCTGGAGTTTCCTCTACCACAAGGTCGACCACTTATTTTCGTCGAACACATACGGTTTCGATTAGCGTCGCGACAGATTTCAGAGAACAGGCGCTTCTCCTGGCACAGTACCGAACACTTAGTTTCAGATAGAACAATTAGTTTAAAATGGAACTATGTTTCGCATCTGGAGTTTCCTCTACCACAAGGTCGACCACTTATTTTCGTCGAACACATACGGTTTCGATTAGCGTCGCGACAGATTTCAGAGAACAGGCGCTTCTCCTGGCACAGTACCGAACACTTAGTTTCAGATAGAACAATTAGTTTAAAATGGAACTATGTTTCGCATCTGGAGTTTCCTCTACCACAAGGTCGACCACTTATTTTCGTCGAACACATACGGTTTCGAGTAGCATCGCCACAGATTTCAGAGAACAGGCGCTTCTCCTGGCACAGTATCGAACACTTAGTTTCAGATAGAACAATTAGTTTAAAATGGAACTAAGTTTCGCATCTTGAGTTTCCTCTCTCACAAGGCGGGCACTTAGTTTCGGAACACATACGGTTTCGATTAGCATCGCCACAGATTTCAGAGAACAGGCGCTTCTCCTGGCACAGTATCGAACACTTAGTTTCAGATAGAACAATCAGTTTAAAATTGAACTAAGTTTCGCATCAGGAGTTTCCTCTCTCACCACGTCGACCACTTAGTTTCGTCGAACACATACGGTTTCGAGTAGCAACGCCACAGATTTCAGAGAATAGCCGCTTCTCCTGGCAGATTATCGAATACTTAGTTTCAGATAGAATATTTAGTTTAAAATGGAAATATGTTTCGCATTTGGAGTTTCATCTCTCACAAGGTCGACCACTTAGTTTCGTCGAACACATACGGTTTCGAGTGGCATGGCCAGAGATTTCAGAGAACAGGCGCTTCTCCTGGCACATTATCGAACACTTAGTTTCAGATAGAACAATCAGTTTAAAATGGAACTAAGTTTCGCATACGGAGTTTCCTCTCTCACAAGGTCGACCACTTAGTTTCGTCGAACACATACGGTTTCGAGTGGCATGGCCAGAGATTTCAGAGAACAGGCGCTTCTCCTGGCACAGTATCGAACACTTAGTTTCAGATAGAACAATTAGTTTAAAATGGAACTAAGCTTCGCATCTGGAGTTTCCTCTCTCAGAAGGTGGACCACTTAGTTTCGTCGAACACATACGGTTTCGAGTGGTATGGCCAGAGATTTCAGAGAACAGGCGCTTCTCCTGGCACAGTATCGAACACTTAGTTTCAGATAGAACAATTATTTTAAAATGGAACTAAGTTTCGCATCTGGAGTTTCCTCTCTCAGAAGGTCGACCACTTAGTTTCGTCGAACACATACGGTTTCGAGTAGCATCGCGACAGATTTCAGAGAACAGGCGCTTCTCCTGGCACAGTATCGAACACTTAGTTTCAGATAGAACAATTAGTTTAAAATGGAACTAAGTTTCGCATCTGGAGTTTCCTCTCTCACAAGGCGGGCACTTAGTTTCGGAACACATACGGTTTCGATTAGCATCGCCACAGATTTCAGAGAACAGGCGCTTCTCCTGGCACAGTATCGAACACTTAGTTTCAGATAGAACAATCAGTTTAAAATTGAACTAAGTTTCGCATCAGGAGTTTCCTCTCTCACCACGTCGACCACTTAGTTTCGTCGAACACATACGGTTTCGAGTAGCAACGCCACAGATTTCAGAGAATAGCCGCTTCTCCTGGCAGATTATCGAATACTTAGTTTCAGATAGAATATTTAGTTTAAAATGGAAATATGTTTCGCATTTGGAGTTTCATCTCTCACAAGGTCGACCACTTAGTTTCGTCGAACACATACGGTTTCGAGTGGCATGGCCAGAGATTTCAGAGAAGAGGCGCTTCTCCTGGCACAGTATCGAACACTTAGTTTCAGATAGAACAATCAGTTTAAAATGGAACTAAGTTTCGCATACGGAGTTTCCTCTCCCACAAGGTCGACCACTTAGTTTCGACGAACACATACGGTTTCGAGTAGCATCGCCACAGATTTCAAAGAATATGCGCTTCTCCTGGCACAGTATCGAACACTTAGTTTCAGATAGAACAAATAGTTTAAAATGGTACTAACTTTCGCATCTGAAGTGTCCACTCTCACAGGTCGGGCACTTAGTTTCGTCGAACACATACGGTTTCGAGTGGCATCGCCACAGATTTCAGAGAACAGCAGCTTCTCCTGGCACAGTATCGAACACTTATTTTCAGATGGAACATTTAGTTTAAAATTGAACTATGTTTCGCATCTGGAGTTTGCGCTCTCACAAGGTCGACCACTTAGTTTCGCCGAACGCATACGGTTTCAAGTGGCATCGCCACAGATTTCAGAGAACAGGCGCTTCTGCTGGCACATTATCGAGAACTTAGTTTCAGATAGAACAATTAGTTTAAAATGGCACTAAGTTTCGCGTCTGGAGTTTCCTCTCTCACAAGGTCGACCGCTCAGTTTCGTCGAACACATACCGTTTCGAGTGGTATCGCCAGAGGTTTCACAGAACGAGCGCTTCTCCAGGCACAGTACCGAACACTTAGTTTCAGATAGAACAATTAGTATAAAATGGAACTATGTTTCGCATCTGGAGTTTCCTCTACCACAAGGTCGACCACTTATTTACCGTCGAACACATACGGATTCGAGTGGCATCGTCACACATTTCAGAGAACAGGCGCTTCTCCTGGCACAGTATCGGACACATAGTTTCAGATAGAACAATTAGTTTAAAATGGCACTAAGTTTCGCGTCTGGAGTTTCCTCTCTCACAAGGTCGACCGCTCAGTTTCGTCGAACACATACCGTTTCGAGTGGTATCGCCAGAGGTTTCACAGAACGAGCGCTTCTCCAGGCACAGTACCGAACACTTAGTTTCAGATAGAACAATTAGTATAAAATGGAACTAAGTTTCGCATCTGGAGTTTTCTCTACCACAAGGTCGACCACTTATTTTCGTCGAACACATACGGTTTCGAGTAGCATCGCCACACATTTCAGAGAACAGACGCTTCTCCTGGCACAGTATCGGACACATAGTTTCAGATAGAACAATTAGTTTAAAATGGTACTAAGTTTCGCATCTGGAGTTTCCTCTCTCACAAGGTCGGCCACTTAGTCTCGTCGAACACATACGGTTTCGAGTGGCATCGCCACAGATTTCAGAGAACAGCAGCTTCTCCTGGCAGAGTATCGAACACTTAGTTTCAGATGGAACATTTAGTTTAAAATTGAACTATGTTTCGCATCTGGAGTTTGCGCTCTCACAAGGTCGACCACTTAGTTTCGCCGAACGCATACGGTTTCAAGTGGCATCGCCACAGATTTCAGAGAACAGGCGCTTCTGCTGGCACATTATCGAGAACTTAGTTTCAGATAGAACAATTAGTTTAAAATGGCACTAAGTTTCGCGTCTGGAGTTTCCTCTCTCACAAGGTCGACCACTCAGTTTCGTCGAACACATACCGTTTCGAGTGGTATCGCCAGAGGTTTCACAGAACGGGCGCTTCTCCAGGCAAAGTACCGAACACTTAGTTTCAGATAGAACAATTAGTATAAAATGGAACTATGTTTCGCATCTGGAGTTTCCTCTACCACAAGGTCGACCACTTATTTACCGTCGAACACATACGGATTCGAGTGGCATCGTCACACATTTCAGAGAACAGGGGCTTCTCCTGGCACAGAATCGGACACATAGTTTCAGATAGAACAAATAGTTTAAAATGGTACTAACTTTCGCATCTGGAGTTTCCTCTCTCACAAGGTCGGCCACTTAGTTTCGTCGAACACATACGGTTTCGCGTGGCATCGCCACAGATTTCAGAGAACAGGCGCTTCTCCTGGCACATTATCGAACACTTCGTTTCAGATGGAACAATTAGTTTAAAATGGAACTATGTTTCGCATCTGGAGTTTCCTCTCTCACAAGGTCGACCACTTAGTTTCGATGAACACATACGGTTTCGAGTGGCATCGCCACACATTTCAGAGAACAGGCGTTTCTCCTGGTACACTATCGAACACTTAGTTTCAGATAGAACAATTAGGTTAAAATGGAACTAAGCTTCGCATCTGGAGTTTCCTCTCTCACAAGGTCGACCACTTAGTTTCGTCGACACATACGGTTTCGAGTGGCATCGCCACAGATTTCAGAGAACAGGCGCTTCTACTGGCACAGTATCGAACACTTACTTCAGACAGAACAATTAGTTTAAAATGGAACTCTGTTTCGCATCTGGAGTATCCTCTCTCACAAGGACAACCACTTAGTTTCGTCGATCACATACGGTTTCGAGTGGCATCGCCACACAGTTCTGGGAACAGGCGCTTCTCCTGGCACAGTATCGAACTCTTAGTTTCAGAGAGAACAATTAGTTTAAAATGGAACTAAGTTTCGCATCTGGAGTTTCCTCTCTCACAAGGTCGACCATTTAGTTTCGTGGAACGTATACGGTTTCGAGTGGCATCGCCACAGATTTCAGAGAACAGGCGCTTCTCCTGGCACATTATCGAACACTTAGTTTCAGATGGAACAATTAGTTTAAAATGGAACTATGTTTCGCATCTGGAGTTTCCTCTCTCACAAGGTCGACCACTTAGTTTCGATGAACACATACGGTTTCGAGTGGCATCGCCACAGATTTCAGAGAACAGGCGCTTCTCCTGGTACAGTATCGAACAGTTAGATTCAGATAGAACAATTAGTTTAAAATGGAACTAATTTTCGCATCAGGAGTTTCCTCTCTCATAAGGTCGACGACTTAGTTTCGTTGAACACATTCGGTTTCGAGTGGCATCAGCACACATTTCAGAGCACAGGCGCTTCTCCTGGCACAGTGTCGATCACATAGTTTCAGATAGAACAATTAGTTTAAAATGGTACTAAGTTTCGCATCTGGAGTTTCCTCTCTCACAAGGCGACCACTTAGTTTCGTGGAACACATACGGTTTCGAGTGGCATCGCCACAGATTACAGAGAACAGGCGCTTCTCCTGGCACAGTATCGAACACTTACTTCAGACAGAACAATTAGTTTAAAATGGAACTCTGTTTCGCATCTGGAGTATCCTCTCTCACAAGGTCAACCACTTAGTTTCGATGAACACATACGGTTTCGAGTGGCATCGCCACAGATTTCAGAGAACAGGCGCTTCTCCTGGCACAGTATCGAACACTTAGTTTCAGATGGAACATTTAGTTTAAAATTGAACTATGTTTCGCATCTGGAGTTTGCGCTCTCACAAGGTCGACCACTTAGTTTCGCCGAACGCATACGGTTTCAAGTGGCATCGCCACAGATTTCAGAGAACAGGCGCTTCTGCTGGCACATTATCGAGAACTTAGTTTCAGATAGAACAATTAGTTTAAAATGGCACTAAGTTTCGCGTCTGGAGTTTCCTCTCTCACAAGGTCGACCACTCAGTTTCGTCGAACACATACCGTTTCGAGTGGTATCGCCAGAGGTTTCACAGAACGGGCGCTTCTCCAGGCAAAGTACCGAACACTTAGTTTCAGATAGAACAATTAGTATAAAATGGAACTATGTTTCGCATCTGGAGTTTCCTCTACCACAAGGTCGACCACTTATTTACCGTCGAACACATACGGATTCGAGTGGCATCGTCACACATTTCAGAGAACAGGCGCTTCTCCTGGCACAGTATCGGACACATAGTTTCAGATAGAACAAATAGTTTAAAATGGTACTAACTTTCGCATCTGGAGTTTCCTCTCTCACAAGGTCGGCCACTTAGTTTCGTCGAACACATACGGTTTCGCGTGGCATCGCCACAGATTTCAGAGAACAGGCGCTTCTCCTGGCACATTATCGAACACTTCGTTTCAGATGGAACAATTAGTTTAAAATGGAACTATGTTTCGCATCTGGAGTTTCCTCTCTCACAAGGTCGACCACTTAGTTTCGATGAACACATACGGTTTCGAGTGGCATCGCCACACATTTCAGAGAACAGGCGTTTCTCCTGGTACACTATCGAACACTTAGTTTCAGATAGAACAATTAGGTTAAAATGGAACTAAGCTTCGCATCTGGAGTTTCCTCTCTCACAAGGTCGACCACTTAGTTTCGTCGACACATACGGTTTCGAGTGGCATCGCCACAGATTTCAGAGAACAGGCGCTTCTACTGGCACAGTATCGAACACTTACTTCAGACAGAACAATTAGTTTAAAATGGAACTCTGTTTCGCATCTGGAGTATCCTCTCTCACAAGGACAACCACTTAGTTTCGTCGATCACATACGGTTTCGAGTGGCATCGCCACACAGTTCTGGGAACAGGCGCTTCTCCTGGCACAGTATCGAACTCTTAGTTTCAGAGAGAACAATTAGTTTAAAATGGAACTAAGTTTCGCATCTGGAGTTTCCTCTCTCACAAGGTCGACCATTTAGTTTCGTGGAACGTATACGGTTTCGAGTGGCATCGCCACAGATTTCAGAGAACAGGCGCTTCTCCTGGCACATTATCGAACACTTAGTTTCAGATGGAACAATTAGTTTAAAATGGAACTATGTTTCGCATCTGGAGTTTCCTCTCTCACAAGGTCGACCACTTAGTTTCGATGAACAGATACGGTTTCGAGTGGCATCGCCACAGATTTCAGAGAACAGGCGCTTCTCCTGGTACAGTATCGAACACTTAGATTCAGATAGAACAATTAGTTTAAAATGGAACTAATTTTCGCATCAGGAGTTTCCTCTCTCATAAGGTCGACGACTTAGTTTCGTTGAACACATTCGGTTTCGAGTGGCATCAGCACACATTTCAGAGCACAGGCGCTTCTCCTGGCACAGTGTCGATCACATAGTTTCAGATAGAACAATTAGTTTAAAATGGTACTAAGTTTCGCATCTGGAGTTTCCTCTCTCACAAGGCGACCACTTAGTTTCGTGGAACACATACGGTTTCGAGTGGCATCGCCACAGATTACAGAGAACAGGCGCTTCTCCTGGCACAGTATCGAACACTTACTTCAGACAGAACAATTAGTTTAAAATGGAACTCTGTTTCGCATCTGGAGTATCCTCTCTCACAAGGTCAACCACTTAGTTTCGATGAACACATACGGTTTCGAGTGGCATCGCCACAGATTTCAGAGAACAGGCGCTTCTCCTGGTACAGTATCGAACACTTAGATTCAGATAGAACAATTAGTTTAAAATGGAACTAAGTTTCGCATCAGGAGTTTCCTCTCTCATAAGGTCGACGACTTAGTTTCGTTGAACACATTCGGTTTCGAGTGGCATCGCCACAGATTACAAAGAACAGGCGCTTCTCCTGGCACAGTATCGAACACTTACTTCAGACAGAACAATTAGTTTAAAATGGAACTCTGTTTCGCATCTGGAGAATCCTCTCTCACAAGGTCGACCACTCAGTTTCTTCGAACACATACGGTTTCGAGTGGCATCGCCACACATTTCAGAGAACAGGCGTTTCTCCTGGTACACTATCGAACACTCAGTTTCAGAAAGAACAATTAGGTTAAAATGGAACTAAGCTTCGCATCTGGAGTTTGCTCTCTCACACGGTCGACCACTTTGTTTCGTCGACACATACGGTTTCGAGTGGCATCGCCACAGATTTCAGAGAACAGGCGCTTCTCCTGGCACAGTACCGAACACTGAGTTTCAGATAGAACAATTAGTTTAAAATGGAACTAAGTTTCGCATCTAGAGTTTCCTCTCTCGCAAGGTCGACCACTTAGTTTCGATGAACACATACGGTTTCGGGTGGCATCGCCACACATTTCAGAGAACTGGCGCTTCTCCTGGTACACTATCGAACACTTAGTTTCAGATAGAACAATTAGGTTTAAATGGAACTAAGCTTCGCATCTGGGGTTTCCTCTCTCACAAGGTCGACCACTTAGTTTCGTCGACACATACGGTTTCGAGTGGCATCGCCACAGATTTCAGAGAACAGGCGCTTCTCCTGGCACAGTATCGAACACTTACTTCAGACAGAACAATTAGTTTAAAATGGAACTCTGTTTCGCATCTGGAGTATCCTCTCTCACAAGGACAATCACTTAGTTTCGTCGATCACATACGGTTTCGAGTGGCATCGCCACAGATTTCAGAGAACAGGCGCTTCAACTGGCACAGTATCGAACACTTAGTTTCAGATAGAACAATTAGTTTAAAATGGAACTAAGTTTCGCATCTGGAGTATCCTCTCTCACAAGTTCAGCCACTTAGTTTCGTCGAACACATACGGTTTCGAGCGGCATCGCCACACAGTTCAGGGAACAGGCGCTTCTCCTGGCACAGTATCGAACACTTAGTTTCAGAGAGAACAATTAGTTTAAAATGGAACTAAGTTTCGCATCTGGAGTTTCCTCTCTCACAAGGTCGACCATTTAGTTTCGTGGAACGTATACGGTTTCGAGTGGCATCGCCACAGATTTCAGAGAACAAGCGCTTCTCCTGGCACATTATCGAACACTTAGTTTCAGATGGAACAATTAGTTTAAAATGGAACTATGTTTCGCATCTGGAGTTTCCTCTCTCACAAGGTCGACCACTTAGTTTCGATGAACACATACGGTTTCGAGTGGCATCGCCACAGATTTCAGAGAACAGGCGCTTCTCCTGGTACAGTATCGAACACTTAGATTCAGATAGAACAATTAGTTTAAAATGGAACTAAGTTTCGCATCAGGAGTTTCCTCTCTCATAAGGTCGACGACTTAGTTTCGTTGAACACATTCGGTTTCGAGTGGCATCGCCACAGATTACAGAGAACAGGCGCTTCTCCTGGCACAGTATCGAACACTTAGTATCAGATAGAACTATTAGTTTAAAATGGAACTAAGCTTCGCATCTGGAGTTCCCTCTCTCACAAGGTCGACCACTTAGTTTCGATGAACACATACGGTTTCGAGTAGCATCGCCACCGATTTCAGAGAACAGGCGCTACTCCTGGCACAGTATCGAACACTTAGTTTCAGATAGAACAATTAGTTTAAAATGGAACTATGTTTCGCATCTGGAGTTTCCTCTCTCACAAGGTCGACCACTTAGTTTCGATGAACACATACGGTTTCGAGTGGCATCGCCACAGATTTCAGAGAACAGGCGCTTCTCCTGGTACAGTATCGAACACTTAGATTCAGATAGAACAATTAGTTTAAAATGGAACTAATTTTCGCATCAGGAGTTTCCTCTCTCATAAGGTCGACGACTTAGTTTCGTTGAACACATTCGGTTTCGAGTGGCATCAGCACACATTTCAGAGCACAGGCGCTTCTCCTGGCACAGTGTCGATCACATAGTTTCAGATAGAACAATTAGTTGAGAATGGTACTAAGTTTCGCATCTGGAGTTTCCTCTCTCACAAGGCGACCACTTAGTTTCGTGGAACACATACGGTTTCGAGTGGCATCGCCACAGATTTCAGAGAACAGGCGCTTCTCCTGGCACAGTATCGAACACTTACTTCAGACAGAACAATTAGTTTAAAATGGAACTCTGTTTCGCATCTGGAGTTTCCTCTCTCACAAGGTCGACCATTTAGTTTCGTGGAACGTATACGGTTTCGAGTGGCATCGCCACAGATTTCAGAGAACAGGCGTTACTCCTGGTACAGTATCGAACACTTAGTTTCAGATAGAACAATTAGTTTAAAATGGAACTATGTTTCGCATCTGGAGTTTCCTCTCTCACAAGGTCGACCACTTAGTTTCGATGAACACATACGGTTTCGAGTGGCATCGCCACAGATTTCAGAGAACAGGCGCTTCTCCTGGTACAGTATCGAACACTTAGATTCAGATAGAACAATTAGTTTAAAATGGAACTAATTTTCGCATCAAGAGTTTCCTCTCTCATAAGGTCGACGACTTAGTTTCGTTGAACACATTCGGTTTCGAGTGGCATCGCCACAGATTACAGAGAACAGGCGCTTCTCCTGGCACAGTATCGAACACTTACTTCAGACAGAACAATTAGTTTAAAATGGAACTCTGTTTCGCCTCTGGAGTTTCCTCTCTCACAAGGTCGACCATTTAGTTTCGTGGAACGTATACGGTTTCGAGTGGCATCGCCACAGATTTCAGAGAACAGGGGCTTCTCCTGTCACAGTACCGAACACTTAGTTTCAGATAGAACAATTAGTTTAAAATGGAACTATGTTTCGCTTCTGGAGTTTCCTCTCTCAGAAGGTCGACCACTTAGTTTCGTCGATCACATACGGTTTCGAGTGGCATCGCCACAGATTTCAGAGAACAGGCGCTTCACCTGGCACAGTATCGAACACTTAGTTTCAGATAGAACAATTAGTTTAAAATGGAACTAAGTTTCGCATCTGGAGTATCCTCTCTCACAAGTTCAGCCACTTAGTTTCGTCGAACACATACGGTTTCGAACGGCATCGCCACACAGTTCAGGGAACAGGCGCTTCTCCTGGCACAGTATCGAACACTTAGCTTCAGAGAGAACAATTAGTTTAAAATGGAACTAAGTTTCGCATCTGGAGTTTCCTCTCTCACAAGGTCGACCATTTAGTTTCGTGGAACGTATACGGTTTCGAGTGTCATCGCCACAGATTTCAGAGAACAGGCGCTTCTCCTGGCACAATATCGAACACTTAGTTTCAGATGGAACAATTAGTTTAAAATGGAACTAAGTTTCGCATCTGGAGTTTCCTCTCTCACAAGGTCGACCACTTAGTTTCGTCGACACATACGGTTTCGAGTGGCATCGCCACAGATTTTAGAGAACAGGCGCTTCTCCTGGCACAGTATCGAACACTTACTTCAGACAGAACAATTAGTTTAAAATGGAACTCTGTTTCGCATCTGGAGTATCCTCTCTCACAAGGACAACCACTTAGTTTCGTCGATCACATACGGTTTCGAGTGGCATCGCCACAGATTTCAGAGAACAGGCGCTTCACCTGGCACAGTATCGAACACTTAGTTTCAGATAGAACAATTAGTTTAAAATGGAACTAAGTTTCGCATCTGGAGTATCCTCTCTCACAAGTTCAGCCACTTAGTTTCGTCGAACACATACGGTTTCGAACGGCATCGCCACACAGTTCAGGGAACAGGCGCTTCTCCTGGCACAGTATCGAACACTTAGCTTCAGAGAGAACAATTAGTTTAAAATGGAACTAAGTTTCGCATCTGGAGTTTCCTCTCTCACAAGGTCGACCATTTAGTTTCGTGGAACGTATACGGTTTCGAGTGTCATCGCCACAGATTTCAGAGAACAGGCGCTTCTCCTGGCACAATATCGAACACTTAGTTTCAGATGGAACAATTAGTTTAAAATGGAACTATGTTTCGCATCTGGAGTTTCCTCTCTCACAAGGTCGACCACTTAGTTTCGATGAGCACATACGGTTTCGAGTTGCATCGCCACAGATTTCAGAGAACAGGCGCTTCTCCTGGTACACTATCGAACACTTACTTCAGACAGAACAATTAGTTTAAAATGGAACTAAGTTTCGCATCTAGAGTTTCCTCTCTCGCAAGGTCGACCACTTAGTTTCTTCGAACACATACGGTTTCGAGTGGTATCGCCACACATTTCAGAGAACAGGCGTTTCTCCTGGTACACTATCGAACACTTAGTTTCAGATAGAACAATTAGTTTAAAATGGAACTAAGTTTCGCATCTGGAGTATCCTCTCTCACAAGTTCAGCCACTTAGTTTCGTCGAACACATACGTTTTCGAGCGGCATCGCCACACAGTTCAGGGAACAGGCGCTTCTCCTGGCACAGTATCGAACACTTAGTTTCAGAGAGAACAATTAGTTTAAAATGGAACTAAGTTTCGCATCTGGAGTTTCCTCTCTCACAAGGTCGACCATTTAGTTTCGTGGAACGTATACGGTTTCGAGTGGCATCGCCACAGATTTCAGAGAACAAGCGCTTCTCCTGGCACATTATCGAACACTTAGTTTCAGATGGAACAATTAGTTTAAAATGGAACTATGTTTCGCATCTGGAGTTTCCTTTCTCACAAGGTCGACCACTTAGTTTCGATGAACACATACGGTTTCGAGTGGCATCGCCACAGATTTCAGAGAACAGGCGCTTCTCCTGGTACAGTATCGAACACTTAGATTCAGATAGAACAATTAGTTTAAAATGGAACTAAGTTTCGCATCAGGAGTTTCCTCTCTCATAAGGTCGACGACTTAGTTTCGTTGAACACATACGGTTTCGAGTGGCACCGCCACAGATTTCAGAGAACAGGCGCTTCTCCTAGCACAGTATCGAACACTTAGTATCAGATAGAACAATTAGTTTAAAATGGAACTAAGTTTCGCATCTGGAGTATCCTCTCTCACAAGGTCGACCACTTAGTTTCGTCGAACACATACGGTTTCGAGTAGTATCGCCACAGATTTCGCAGAACGGGAGTTTCTCCTGGCACAGTATCGAACACTTAGTTTCAGATAGAACAATTAGTTTAAAATGGATCTATGTTTCGCATCTGGAGTGTCCTCTCTCACAAGGTCGGCCACTTAGTTTCGTCGAACACATACGGTTTCGATTGGTATCGTCACAGATTTCACAGAACAGGCGCTTCTCCTTGCACAGTATCGAACAGTTAGTTTCAGATAGAACAATTAATTTAAAATGGAACTAAGTTTCGCATCTGGAGTTTCCTCTCTCACAAGGTCGACCGCTTAGTTTCGTCGAACACATACGGTTTCGAGTAGTATCGCCACAGATTTCGCAGAACGGGAGTTTCTCCTGGCACAGTATCGAACACTTAGTTTCAGATAGAACAATTAGTTTAAAATGGATCTATGTTTCGCATCTGGAGTGTCCTCTCTCACAAGGTCGGCCACTTAGTTTCGTCGAACACATACGGTTTCGATTGGTATCGTCACAGATTTCACAGAACAGGCGCTTCTCCTTGCACAGTATCCAACAGTTAGTTTCAGATAGAACAATTAATTTAAAATGGAACTAAGTTTCGCATCTGGAGTTTCCTCTCTCACAAGGTCGACCGCTTAGTTTCGACGAACACATACGGTTTCGAGCGGCATCGCCACAGATTTCAGAGAACGGGCGCTTCTCCTGGCACAGTATCGAACACTTAATATCATATAGAACAATTATTTTAAAATGGAATTAAGTTTCGCATTTGGAGTTTCCTCTCTCACAAGGTCGACAACTTAGTTTCGTCGAACAAATACGGTTTCGAGTGGCATCACCACAGATTTCAGGGAACAGGCGCTTCTCCTGGCACAGTATCGAACACTTAGTATCAGATACAACAATTAGTTTAAAATGGAACTAAGTTTCGCATCTGGAGTGTCATCTCTCACAAGGTCGGCCACTTAGTTTCGTCGAACACATACGGTTTCGATTGGTATCGTCACAGATTTCACAGAACAGGCGCTTCTCCTTGCACAGTATCCAACAGTTAGTTTCAGATAGAACAATTAATTTAAAATGGAACTAAGTTTCGCATCTGGAGTTTCCTCTCTCACAAGGTCGACCGCTTAGTTTCGTCGAACACATACGGTTTCGAGTGGCATCGCCACAGATTTAAGAGAACAGGTGCTTCTCCTGGCACAGTATCGAACACTTAGTTTCAGATAGAACTATTAGTTTAAAATGGAACTATGTTTCGCATCTGGAGTTTCCTCTCTCACATGGTCGACCACTGAGTTTCGTCGAACACATACGGTTTCGCGTGGCATCGCCACAGATTTCACATAACGGCGCTTCTCCTGGCACTGTATGGAACACTTAGTTTCAGATAGAACAATTAGTTTAAAATGGAACTAAGTTTCGCATCTGGAGTTTCCTCCCTCACAAGGTCGACAACTTAATTTCGTCGAACACATACGGTTTCGAGTGGCATCGCCACAGATATCAGAGAACAGGCGCTTCTCCTGGCACAGTATCGAACACTTAGTTTCAGATAGAACAATTAGTTTAAAATGGAACTAAGTTTCGCATCTGGAGTTTCCTCCCTCACAAGGTCGACCATTTATATTCGTCGAACAAATACGGTTTCGAGTGGCATCGCCACAGATTTCAGGGAACAGGCGCTTCTCCTGGCACACTATCGAACACTTAGTTTCAGATGAAACATTTAGTGCAAAATGGAACTAAGTTTCGCATCTGGAATTTCCTCTCTCACAAGGTCGGCCACTTAGTTTCGTCGAACACATACGGTTTCGAGTGGTATCGCCACAGATTTCAGAGAACAGGCGCTTCTCCTGGCACAGTATCGAACACTTAGTTTCAGATAGAACAATGAGATTTAAATGGAACTAAGTTTCGCATCTGGAGTTTCCCCTTTCACAATGCGACCATTCAGTTTCGTCGAACACAAACGGTTTCGAGTGGCACCGCCACAGATTTCAGAGAACAGGCGCTTCTCCTAGCACAGTATCGAACACTTAGTATCAGATAGAACAATTAGTTTAAAAGGGAACTAAATTTCGCATCTGGAGTATCCTCTCTCACAAGGTCGACCACTTAGTTTCGTCGAACACATACGGTTTCGAGTAGTATCGCCGCAGATTTCGCAGAACGGGAGTTTCTCCTGGCACAGTATCGAACACTTAGTTTCAGATAGAACAATTAGTTTAAAATGGATCTATGTTTCGCATCTGGAGTGTCCTCTCTCACAAGGTCGGCCACTTAGTTTCGTCGAACACATACGGTTTCGAGTAGCATCGCCACTGATTTCAGAGAACAGGCGCTTCTCCTGGCACAGTATCGAACACTTAGTTTCAGATTGAACAATTAGTTTAAAATGGAAGTAAGTTTCGCATCCGGAGTTTCCTCTTCCACAAGGTCGACAACTTATTTTCGTCGAACACATACGGTTTGGAGTAGCATCGTCACAGTTTTCAGGGAACAGGCACTTCTCCTGGCACAGTATCGAAAACATAGTTGCAGATAGAACAATTATTTTAAAATGGAACTAAGTTTCGCATCTGGAGTTTCCTCTCTCACAAGGTCGACCACTTAATTTCGTCGAACACATACGGTTTCGAGTGGCATCGCCACAGATTTCAGAGAACAGGCGCTTCTCCTGGCACAGTATCGAACACATAGTTGCAGATAGAAGAATTAGTTTAAATTGGAACTAAGTTTCGCATCTGGAGATTCCTCTCTCACAAGGTCGGCCACTTACTTTCGTGGAACACATTCGGTTTCGAGTAGAATCGGCACAGATTTCAGAGAACAGGCGCTTCTCCTGGCACAGTATCGAACACTTAGTTTCAGAGAGAACAATTAGTTTAAAATGGAACTAAGTTTCGCATCCGGAGTTTCCTCTTCCACAAGGTCGACAACTTATTTTCGTCGAACACATACGGTTTGGAGTAGCATCGTCACAGTTTTCAGGGAACAGGCACTTCTCCTGGCACAGTATCGAAAACATAGTTGCAGATAGAACAATTATTTTAAAATGGAACTAAGTTTCGCATCTGGAGTTTCCTCTCTCACAAGGTCGACCACTTAATTTCGTCGAACACATACGGTTTCGAGTGGCATCGCCACAGATTTCAGAGAACAGGCGCTTCTCCTGGCACAGTATCGAACACATAGTTGCAGATAGAAGAATTAGTTTAAATTGGAACTAAGTTTCGCATCTGGAGATTCCTCTCTCACAAGGTCGGCCACTTACTTTCGTGGAACACATTCGGTTTCGAGTAGAATCGGCACAGATTTCAGAGAACAGGCGCTTCTCCTGGCACAGTATCGAACACTTAGTTTCAGAGAGAACAATTAGTTTAAAATGGAAATATGTTTCGCATTTGAAGTTTCCTCTCTCACAAGTTCGACCACTTAGTTTCGTCGAACACATACGGTGTCGAGTGGCATCGCCACAGATTTCAGAGAACAGGCGCTTCTCCTGGCACAGTATCGAACACATAGTTGCAGATAGAACAATTAGTTTAAAATGGAACTAAGTTTCGCATCTGGAGTGTCCTCTCTCAAAAGATCAACCACTTAGTTTCATCGAACACATACGGTTTCGAGTAGCATCCCTACAGATTTCAGAGAACAGGCGCTTCTCCTGGCACAGTATCGAACACTTAGTTTCAGATTGAACAATTAGTTTAAAATGGTACTAAGTTTCGCATCTGGAGTTTCCTCTCTCACAAGGTCGACCACTTAGTTTCGTCGAACACATACGGTTTCGAGTGGCATCGCCACACATTTCAGATAACTGGCGCTTCTCCTGGCACAGTATCGAACACTTCGTTTCAGATAGAACAATTAGTTTAAAATGGAAATATGTTTCGCATTTGGAGTTTCCTCTCTCACAATTTCGACCACTTAGTTTCGTCGAACACATACGGTGTCGAGTGGCATCGCCACAGATTTCAGAGAACAGGCGCTTCTCCTGGCACAGTATCGAACACTTTGTTTCAGATTGAACAATTAGTTTAAAATGGTACTAAGTTTCGCATCTGGAGTTTCCTCTCTCACAAGGTCGACCACTTAGTTTCGTCGAACACATACGGTTTCGAGTGGCATCGCCACACATTTCAGAGAACTGGCGCTTCTCCTGGCAGAGTATCGAACACTTCGTTTCAGATAGAACAATTAGTTTAAAATGGTACTAAATTTCGCATTTGGAGTTTCCTCTCTCGCAAGGTGGACCACTTAGTTTCGTCGAACACATACGGTTTCGAGTGGCATCGCCACACATTTCATAGAACAGGAGCTTCTCCTGGCACAGTGTCGAGCACTTAGTTTCAGATAGAACAATTAGTTTAATATGGTACTAAGTTTCGCATCTGGAGTTTCCTCTCTCACAAGATCAACCACTTAGTTTCATCGAACACATACGGTTTCGAGTAGCATCCCTACAGATTTCAGAGAACAGGCGCTTCTCCTGGCACAGTATCGAACACTTAGTTTCAGATTGAACAATTAGTTTAAAATGGTACTAAGTTTCGCATCTGGAGTTTCCTCTCTCACAAGGTCGACCACTTAGTTTCGTCGAACACATACGGTTTCGAGTGGCATCGCCACACATTTCAGATAACTGGCGCTTCTCCTGGCACAGTATCGAACACTTCGTTTCAGATAGAACAATTAGTTTAAAATGGAAATATGTTTCGCATTTGGAGTTTCCTCTCTCACAATTTCGACCACTTAGTTTCGTCGAACACATACGGTGTCGAGTGGCATCGCCACAGATTTCAGAGAACAGGCGCTTCTCCTGGCACAGTATCGAACACTTAGTTTCAGATTGAACAATTAGTTTAAAATGGTACTAAGTTTCGCATCTGGAGTTTCCTCTCTCACAAGGTCGACCACTTAGTTTCGTCGAACACATACGGTTTCGAGTGGCATCGCCACACATTTCAGAGAACTGGCGCTTCTCCTGGCAGAGTATCGAACACTTCGTTTCAGATAGAACAATTAGTTTAAAATGGTACTAAATTTCGCATTTGGAGTTTCCTCTCTCGCAAGGTGGACCACTTAGTTTCGTCGAACACATACGGTTTCGAGTGGCATCGCCACACATTTCATAGAACAGGAGCTTCTCCTGGCACAGTGTCGAGCACTTAGTTTCAGATAGAACAATTAGTTTAATATGGTACTAAGTTTCGCATCTGGAGTTTCCTCTCGCACAAGGTCGACAACTTAGTTTCGTCGAACACATACGGTTTCGAATAGCATCGCCACAGATTTCAGAGAACAGGCGCTTCTCCTGGCACAGTATCGAACACTTAGTTTCAGAGAGAACAATTAGTTTAATTTGGAACTATGTTTCGCATCTGGAGGTTCCTCTCTCACAAGGTCGACCACTTAGTTACGTCGAACACATACGGTTTCGAGTGGCATCGCCACACATTTCAGAGAACTGGCGCTTCTCCTGGCACAGTATCGAACACTTCGTTTCAGATAGAACAATTAGTTTAATATGGTACTATGTTTCGCATCTGGAGTTTCCTCTCGCACAAGGTCGACAACTTAGTTTCGCCGAACACATACGGTTTCGAATAGCATCGCCACTGATTTCAGAGAACAGGCGCTTCTGCTGGCACAGTATCGAACACTTAGTTTCAGATAGAACAATTAGTTTAAAATGGAACTAAGTTTCGCATCCGGAGTTTCCTCTTCCACAAGGTCGACCACTTATTTTCGTCGAACACATACGGCTTGGAGTAGCATCGTCACAGTTTTCAGAGAACAGGCACTTCTCCTGGCACAGTATCGAACACATAGTTTCAGATAAAACAATTAGTTTAGAATGGTACTAAATTTCGCATCTGGAGTTTCCTCTCTCACATGGCGGCCACTTACTTTCGTGGAAAACATTCGGTTTCGAGTAGCATCGCCACAGATTTCAGAGAACAGGCGCTTCTCCTGGCACAGTATCGAACACTTCGTTTCAGATAGAACAATTAGTTTAAAATGGTACTAAGTTTCGCATCTGGAGTTTCCTCTCTCACAAGGTCGACCACTTAGTTTCGTCGAACACATACGGTTTCGAGTGGCATCGCCACACATTTCAGATAACTGGCGCTTCTCCTGGCACAGTATCGAACACTTCGTTTCAGATAGAACAATTAGTTTAAAATGGAAATATGTTTCGCATTTGGAGTTTCCTCTCTCACAATTTCGACCACTTAGTTTCGTCGAACACATACGGTGTCGAGTGGCATCGCCACAGATTTCAGAGAACAGGCGCTTCTCCTGGCACAGTATCGAACACTTAGTTTCAGATTGAACAATTAGTTTAAAATGGTACTAAGTTTCGCATCTGGAGTTTCCTCTCTCACAAGGTCGACCACTTAGTTTCGTCGAACACATACGGTTTCGAGTGGCATCGCCACAGATTTCAGAGAACAGGCGCTTCTCCTGGCACAGTATCGAACACTTTCAGATAGAACAATTAGTTTAAAAGGGAACCAAGTTTCGCATCTGGTGTTTCCTCTCTCGCAAGGTCGGCCACTTAGTATCGTCGAACACATACGGTTTCGAGTGGCATCACCGCAGATTTCAGAGAACAGGCGCTTCTCCTGGCACAGTATCGAACACTTAGTTTCAGATGGAACATTTAGTGCAAAATGGAACTATGTTTCGCATCTGGAGTTTCATCTCTCACAAGGTCGACCACTTAGTTTCGCCGAACGCATACGGTTTCGAGTGGCATCGCCACAGATTTCAGAGAGCAGGCGCTACTCCTGGCAAAGTAACGAACACTTTCAGATAGAACAATGAGTTTAAAATGGAACTAAGTTTCGCATCTGGAGTTTCCTCTCTCTAAAGGTCGACCACTTAGTTTCGTCGAACACCTACGGTTTCGGGTGGTATCGCCACAGATTTCAGAGAACAGGCGTTTATCCTGGCGCACTATCGAACACTTAGTTCCAGATAGAACAATTAGTTTGAAATGGAACTAAGTTTCGCATCTGGAGTTTCCTCTCTCACAAAGTCGACGACTTAGTTTCGTTCAACACATTCGGTTTCGAGTAGTATCGCCACAGATTTCGCAGAACGGGAGTTTCTCCTGGCACAGTATCGAACACTTAGTTTCAGATAGAACAATTAGTTTAAAATGGAACTAAGTTTCGCATCTGGAGTTTCCTCTCTCACAAGGTCGGCCACTTAGTTTCGTCGAACACATACGGTTTCGAGTGGTATCGCCACAGATTTCAGAGAACAGGCGCTTCTCCTGGCACAGTATTGTACACTTAGTTTCAGATAGAACAATGAGATTTAAATGGAACTAAGTTTCGCATCTGGAGTTTCCCCTTTCACAATGCGACCATTCAGTTTCGTCGAACACATACGGTTTCGAGTGGCACCGCCACAGATTTCAGAGAACAGGCGCTTCTCCTAGCACAGTATCGAACACTTAGTATCAGATAGAACAATTAGTTTAAAATGGAACTAAGTTTCGCATCTGGAGTATCCTCTCTCACAAGGTCGACAACTTAGTTTCGTCGAACAAATACGGTTTCGAGTGGCATCGCCACAGATTTCAGGGAACAGGCGCTTCTCCTGGTACAGTATCGAACACATAGTTGCACATAGAACAATTAGTTTAAAATGGAACTAATTTTCGCATCTGGAGTATCCTCCCTCACAAGGTCGACCACTTAGTTTCGTCGAACACATACGATTTCGAGTGGCATCGCCACAGATTTCAGAGAACAGGCGCTTCTCCTGGCACAGTATCGAACACTTAGTTTCAGATGGAACAACTAGTTTAAAACGGAACTAAGTTTCGCATCCGGAGTTTCCTCTCTCAGAAGGTCGAGCACTTAGTTTCGTCGAACACATACGGTTTCGAGTGGCATCGCCACAGATTTCAGAGAACAGGCGCTTCTCCTGGCACAGTATCGAACACTTTCAGATAGAACAATTAGTTTAAAAGGGAACCAAGTTTCGCATCTGGTGTTTCCTCTCTCGCAAGGTCGGCCACTTAGTATCGTCGAACACATACGGTTTCGAGTGGCATCACCGCAGATTTCAGAGAACAGGCGCTTCTCCTGGCACAGTATCGAACACTTAGTTTCAGATGGAACATTTAGTGCAAAATGGAACTATGTTTCGCATCTGGAGTTTCATCTCTCACAAGGTCGACCACTTAGTTTCGCCGAACGCATACGGTTTCGAGTGGCATC
Source organism: Nysson spinosus (assembly GCA_910591585.2). NCBI lineage: Eukaryota > Metazoa > Arthropoda > Insecta > Hymenoptera > Crabronidae > Nysson > Nysson spinosus. Next base: position 1,261,734 of record CAJUYC020000091.1, on the reverse strand, counting down.
GCCACAGATTTCAGAGAGCAGGCGCTACTCCTGGCAAAGTAACGAACACTTTCAGATAGAACAATGAGTTTAAAATGGAACTAAGTTTCGCATCTGGAGTTACCTCTCTCTAAAGGTCGACCACTTAGTTTCGTCGAACACCTACGGTTTCGGGTGGTATCGCCACAGATTTCAGAGAACAGGCGTTTATCCTGGCGCACTATCTAACACTTAGTTCCAGATAGAACAATTAGTTTGAAATGGAACTAAGTTTCGCATCTGGAGTTTCCTCTCTCACAAGGTCGACGACTTAGTTTCGTTCAACACATTCGGTTTCGAGTAGTATCGCCACAGATTTCGCAGAACGGGAGTTTCTCCTGGCACAGTATCGAACACTTAGTTTCAGATAGAACAATTAGTTTAAAATGGAACTAAGTTTCGCATCTGGAGTTTCCTCTCTCACAAGGTCGGCCACTTAGTTTCGTCGAACACATACGGTTTCGAGTGGTATCGCCACAGATTTCAGAGAACAGGCGCTTCTCCTGGCACAGTATCGAACACTTAGTTTCAGATAGAACAATGAGATTTAAATGGAACTAAGTTTCGCATCTGGAGTTTCCCCTTTCACAATGCGACCATTCAGTTTCGTCGAACACATACGGTTTCGAGTGGCACCGCCACAGATTTCAGAGAACAGGCGCTTCTCCTAGCACAGTATCGAACACTTAGTTTCAGATAGAACAATTAGTTTAAACTGGAACTAAGTTTCGCATCTGGAGTATCCTCTCTCACAAGGTCGACCACTTAGTTTCGTCGAACACATACGGTTTCGAGTAGTATCGCCACAGATTTCGCAGAACGGGAGTTTCTCCTGGCACAGTATCGAACACTTAGTATCAGATACAACAATTAGTTTAAAATGGAACTATGTTTCGCATCTGGAGTGTCCTCTCTCACAAGGTCGGCCACTTAGTTTCGTCGAACACATACGGTTTCGATTGGTATCGCCACAGATTTCACAGAACAGGCGCTTCTCCTTGCACAGTATCGAACAGTTAGTTTCAGATAGAACAATTAATTTAAAATGGAACTAAGTTTCGCATCTGGAGTTTCCTCTCTCACAAGGTCGACCGCTTAGTTTCGACGAACACATACGGTTTCGAGCGGCATCGCCACAGATTTCAGAGAACGGGCGCTTCTCCTGGCACAGTATCGAACACTTAATATCATATAGAACAATTATTTTAAAATGGAATTAAGTTTCGCATTTGGAGTTTCCTCTCTCACAAGGTCGACAACTTAGTTTCGTCGAACAAATACGGTTTCGAGTGGCATCGCCACAGATTTCAGGGAACAGGCGCTTCTCCTGGCACAGTATCGAACACTTAGTATCAGATACAACAATTAGTTTAAAATGGAACTATGTTTCGCATCTGGAGATTCCTCTCTCACTAGGTCGACAACTTAGTTTCGTCGAACACATACGGTTTCGAGTGGCATCGCCACAGATTTAAGAGAACAGGTGCTTCTCCTGGCACAGTATCGAACACTTAGTTTCAGATAGAACTATTAGTTTAAAATGGAACTATGTTTCGCATCTGGAGTTTGCTCTCTAAAAAGGTCGACCACTTAATTTCGTTGAACACATACGGTTTCGAGTGGCATCGCCACAGATTTCAGAGAACAGGCGCTTCTCCTGGCACAGTATCGAACACTTAGTTTCAGATAGAACAATTAATTTAAAATGGAACTAAGTTTCGCATCCGGAGTTTCCTCTTCCACAAGGTCGACCACTTATTTTCGTCGAACACATACGGTTTGGAGTAGCATCGTCACAGTTTTCAGAGAACAGGCACTTCTCCTGGCACAGTATCGAACACATAGTTGCACATAGAACAATTAGTTTAAAATGGAACTAAGTTTCGCATCTGGAGTTTCCTCTCTCACAATGTCGACCACTTAATTTCGTCGAACACATACGGTTTCGAGTGGCATCGCCACAGATTTCAGAGAACAGGCGCTTCTCCTGGCACAGTATCGAACACATAGTTGCAGATAGAACAATTAGTTTAAAATGGAACTAAGTTTCGCATCTGGAGTTTCCTCTCTCACAAGGTCGGCCACTTACTTTCGTGGAACACATTCGGTTTCGAGTAGCATCGCCACAGATTTCAGAGAACAGGCGCTTCTCCTGGCACAGTATCGAACACTTAGTTTCAGAGAGAACAATTAGTTTAAAATGGAAATATGTTTCGCATTTGGAGTTTCCTCTCTCACAAGTTCGACCACTTAGTTTCGTCGAACACATACGGTGTCGAGTGGCATCGCCACAGATTTCAGAGAACAGGCGCTTCTCCTGGCACAGTATCGAACACATAGTTGCAGATAGAACAATTAGTTTAAAATGGAACTAAGTTTCGCATCTGGAGTGTCCTCTCTCACAAGATCAACCACTTAGTTTCATCGAACACGTACGGTTTCGAGTAGCATCCCCACAGATTTCAGAGAACAGGCGCTTCTCCTGGCACAGTATCGAACACTTAGTTTCAGAGAGAACAATTAATTTAAAATGGAACTATGTTTCGCATTTGGAGTTTCCTCTCTCGCAAGGTGGACCACTTAGTTTCGTCGAACACATACGGTTTCGAGTGGCATCGCCACACATTTCAGAGAACTGGCGCTTCTCCTGGGACAGTATCGAACACTTAGTTTCAGATAGAACAATTAGTTTAAAATGGAACTAAGTTTCGCATCTGGAGTTTCCTCTCTCACAATGTCGACCACTTACTTTCGTGGAACACATTCGGTTTCGAGTAGCATCGCCACAGATTTCAGAGAACAGGCGCTTCTCCTGGCACAGTATCGAACACTTAGTTTCAGAGAGAACAATTAGTTTAAAATGGAAATATGTTTCGCATTTGGAGTTTCCTCTCTCACAAGTTCGACCACTTAGTTTCGTCGAACACATACGGTGTCGAGTGGCATCGCCACAGATTTCAGAGAACAGGCGCTTCTCCTGGCACAGTATCGAACACATAGTTGCAGATAGAACAATTAGTTTAAAATGGAACTATGTTTCGCATCTGGAGTGTCCTCTCTCACAAGATCAACCACTTAGTTTCATCGAACACATACGGTTTCGAGTAGCATCGCCACACATTTCAGAGAACTGGCGCTTCTCCTGGGACAGTATCGAACACTTAGTTTCAGATAGAACAATTAGTTTAAAATGGTACTAAGTTTCGCATCTGGAGTTTCCTCTCTCACAAGGTCGACAACTTAGTTTCGTCGAACACATACGGTTTCGAGTAGTATCGCCACTGATTTCAGAGAACAGGCGCTTCTCCTGGCACAGTATCGAACACTTAGTTTGAGATAGAACAATTAGTTTAAAATGGAACTAAGTTTCGCATCCGGAGTTTCCTCTTCCACAAGGTCGACCACTTATTTTCGTCGAACACATACGGTTTGGAGTAGCATCGTCACAGTTTTCAGAGAACAGGCACTTCTCCTGGCACAGTATCTAAAACATAGTTGCACATAGAACAATTAGTTTAAAATGGAACTAAGTTTCGCATCTGGAGTTTCCTCTCTCACAAGGTCCACCACTTAATTTCGTCGAACACATACGGTTTCGAGTGGCATCGCCACAGATTTCAGAGAACAGGCGCTTCATCTGGCACAGCATCGGACACTTATGTCAGACAGAACAATCAGTTTAAAATGGAACTATGTTTCGCATCTGGAGTATCCTCTCTCACAAGTTCAGCCACTTAGTTTCGTCGAACACATACGGTTTCGAGCGGCATCGCCACACAGTTCAGGGAACAGGCGCTTCTCCTGGCACAGTATCGAACACTTAGTTTCAGAGAGAACAATTAGTTTAAAATGAAACTAAGTTTCGCATCTAGAGTTTCCTCTCTCACAAGGTCGACCACTCAGTTTCTTCGAACACATACGGTTTCGAGTGGTATCGCCACACATTTCAGAGAACAGGCGTTTCTCCTGGTACACTATCGAACACTTAGTTTCAGAGAGAACAATTAGTTTAAAATGAAACTAAGTTTCGCATCTAGAGTTCCCTCTCTCACAAGGTCGACCACCCAGTTTCTTCGAACACATACGGTTTCGAGTGGTATCGCCACACATTTCAGAGAACAGGCGTTTCTCCTGGTACACTATCGAACACTTAGTTTCAGAAAGAACAATTAGGTTAAAATGGAACTAAGCTTCGCATCTGGAATTTCCTCTCTCACAAGGTCGACCACTTAGTTTCGATGAACACATACGGTTTGGAGTAGCATCGCCACCGCTTTCAGAGAACAGGCGCTACTCCTGGCACAGTATCGAACACTTAGTTTCAGATAGAACGATTAGTTTAAAATGGAACTAAGTTTCGCATCTGGAGTTTGCTCTCTAAAAAGGTCGACCACTTAATTTCGTTGAACACATACGGTTTCGAGTGGCATCGCCACAGATTTCAGAGAACAGGCGCTTCTCCTGGCACAGTATCGAACACATAGTTGCAGATAGAACAATTAGTTTAAAATGGAACTAAGTTTCGCATCTGGAGTTTCCTCTCTCACAAGGTCGGCCACTTACTTTCGTGGAACACATTCGGTTTCGAGTAGCATCGCCACAGATTTCAGAGAACAGGCGCTTCTCCTGGCACAGTATCGAACACTTAGTTTCAGAGAGAACAATTAGTTTAAAATGGAAATATGTTTCGCATTTGGAGTTTCCTCTCTCACAAGTTCGACCACTTAGTTTCGTCGAACACATACGGTGTCGAGTGGCATCGCCACAGATTTCAGAGAACAGGCGCTTCTCGTGGCACAGTATCGAACACATAGTTGCAGATAGAACAATTAGTTTAAAATGGAACTAAGTTTCGCATCTGGAGTGTCCTCTCTCACAAGATCAACCACTTAGTTTCATCGAACACGTACGGTTTCGAGTAGCATCCCCACAGATTTCAGAGAACAGGCGCTTCTCCTGGCACAGTATCGAACACTTAGTTTCAGATAGAACAATTAGTTTAAAATGGAACTAAGATTCGCATCTGGAGATTCCTCTCTCACAAGGTGACCATTTAGATTCGCCGAACGCATACGGTTTCGAGTGGCATCGCCACAGATTTCAGAGAACAGGCGCTTCATCTGGCACAGTATCGAACACTTAGTTTCAGATAGAACAATTAGTTTAAAATGGAACTAAGATTCGCATCTGGAGATTCCTCTCTCACAAGGTGACCATTTAGATTCGTCGAACACATACGGTTTCGAGTGGCATCGCCACAGATTTCAGAGAGCAGGCGCTTCTCCTGGCAGAGTATCGAACACTTAATTTCAGATGGAACAATTAGTTTAAAATGGAACTAAGTTTCGCATCTGGAGTTTCCTCTCTCACAAGGTCGACGATTTAGATTCGTCGAACACATACGGTTTCGAGTAGCATCGCCACACATTTCAGAGAACAGGCACTTCTCCTGGCACAGTATCGAACACTTAGTTTCAGATAGAACAATTAGTTAAAAATGGAATTAAGATTCGCATCTGGAGTTTCCTCTCTCACAAGGTCGACCATTTAGATTCGTCGAACACCTACGGTTTCGAGTAGCATCGCCACAGATTTCAGAGAACAGGCAATTCTCCTGGCACAGTATCGAACACATTCAGACAGAACAATTTGTTTAAAATGGAACTAAGTTTCGCATCTGGAGTTTCCTCTCTCACAAGGTCGGCCACTCAGTTTCGTCGAACACATAAGGTTTCGAGTGGCATCGCCACACAGTTCAGAGAACAGGCGCTTCTCCTGGCACAGTATCGAAGACTTAGTTTCAGATAGAACAATTAGTTAAAAATGGAACTAAGATTCGCATCTGGAGTTTCCTCTCTCACAAGGTCGACCATTTAGATTCGTCGAACACATATGGTTTCGAGTACCATCGCCACAGATTTCAGAGAACATGCGCTTCTCCTGGCACAGTATCGAACACTTAGTTTCAGATAGAACAATTTGTTTAAAATGGAACTATGTTTCGGATCTGGAGTTTCGTCTACCACAAGGTCGACCACTTATTTTCGTCGAACACATACGGTTTCGAGTGGCATCACCACAGATTTCAGAAAGCAGGCGCTTCTCCTGGCACAGCATCGGACACTTATGTCAGACAGAACAATCAGTTTAAAATGGAACTATGTTTCGCATCTGGAGTATCCTCTCTCACAAGTTCAGCCACTTAGTTTCGTCGAACACATACGGTTTCGAGCGGCATCGCCACACAGTTCAGGGAACAGGCGCTTCTCCTGGCACAGTATCGAACACTTAGTTTCAGAGAGAACAATTAGTTTAAAATGAAACTAAGTTTCGCATCTAGAGTTTCCTCTCTCACAAGGTCGACCACTCAGTTTCTTCGAACACATACGGTTTCGAGTGGTATCGCCACACATTTCAGAGAACAGGCGTTTCTCCTGGTACACTATCGAACACTTAGTTTCAGAAAGAACAATTAGGTTAAAATGGAACTAAGCTTCGCATCTGGAGTTTCCTCTCTCACAAGGTCGACCACTTAGTTTCGTGGAACACATTCGGTTTCGAGTTGCATCGCCACAGATTTCAGAGAACAGCCGCTTCTCCTGGCACAGTATCAAACACTTAATATCAGATGGAAAAATTAGTTTAAAATGGAACTAAGATTCGCATTTGGAGTTTCTTCTCTCACAAGGTCGACCACTTAGTTTCGCCGAACGCATACGGTTTCGAGTGGCATCGCCACAGATTTCAGCGAACGGACGCTTCTCCTGGCACAGTATCTAACACTTAGTTTCAGATAGAACAATTAGTTTAAAATGGTACTAAGTTTCGCATCTGGAGTTTCCTCTCTCACAAGGCGACTACTTAATTTCGTGGAACACATACGGTACCGAGTAGCATCGCCACAGATTTCAGAGAATAGGCGCTACTCCTGGCACAGTATCGAACACTTAGTATCAGATAGAACAATTAGTTTAAAATGGAACTATGTTTCGCATCTGGAGTATCCTCACTCACAAGGTCAACCACTTAGTTTCGTCGAACACATACGGTTTCGATTGGCATCGCCACAGATTTCAGAGAACAGGCGCTTCTCCTGGCACAGTATCGAAAACATAGTTTCAGAGAGAACAATTAGTTTAAAATGGAACTAAGTTTCGCATCTGGAGTTTCCTCTCTCACAAGGTCGACCACTTAGTTTCACAGACCTTTAGATTCGTCGAACACATACGGTTTCGAGTAGCATCGCCACAGATTTCAGAGAACAGGCAATTCTCCTGGCACAGTATCGAACACTTTCAGACAGAACAATTTGTTTAAAATGGAACTAAGATTCGCATCTGGAGTTTCCTCTCTCACAAGGTCGGCCACTTAGTTTCGTCGAACACATACGGTTTCGAGTGGCATCGCCACAGATTTCAGAGAACAGCCGCTTCTCCTGGCACAGTATCGAACACTTAATTTCAGATGGAACAATTAGTTTAAAATGGAACTAAGATTCGCATCTGGAGTTTCTTCTCTCACAAGGTCGACCACTTAGTTTCGCCGAACGCATACGGTTTCGAGTGGCATCGCCACAGATTTCAGAGAACAGGCGCTTTATCTGGCACAGTATCGAACACTTAGTTTCAGATAGAGCAATTAGTTTAAAATGGAACTAAGATTCGCATCTGGAGATTCCTCTCTCACAAGGTGACCATTTAGATTCGTCGAACACATACGGTTTCGAGTAGCATCGCCACAGATTTCAGAGAACATGCGCTTCTCCTGGCACAGTATCGAACACTTAGTTTCAGATAGAACAATTTGTTTAAAATGGAACTATGTTTCGGATCTGGAGTTTCGTCTACCACAAGGTCGACCACTTATTTTCGTCGAACACATACGGTTTCGAGTGGCATCGCCACAGATTTCAGAAAGCAGGCGCTTCTCCTGGCACAGCATCGGACACTTATGTCAGACAGAACAATCAGTTTAAAATGGAACTATGTTTCGCATCTGGAGTATCCTCTCTCACAAGTTCAGCCACTTAGTTTCGTCGAACACATACGGTTTCGAGCGGCATCACCACACAGTTCAGGGAACAGGCGCTTCTCCTGGCACAGTATCGAACACTTAGTTTCAGAGAGAACAATTAGTTTAAAATGGAACTAAGTTTCGCATCTAGAGTTTCCTCTCTCACAAGGTCGACCACTCAGTTTCTTCGAACACATACGGTTTCGAGTGGTATCGCCACACATTTCAGAGAACAGGCGTTTCTCCTGGTACACTATCGAACACTTAGTTTCAGAAAGAACAATTAGGTTAAAATGGAACTAAGCTTCGCATCTGGAGTTTCCTCTCTCACAAGGTCGACCACTTAGTTTCGTCGACACATACGGTTTGGAGTGGCATCGCCACAGATTTCAGAGAACATTCGCTTCTCCTGGCACAGTACCGAACACTGAGTTTCAGATAGAACAATTAGTTTAAAATGGAACTAAGTTTCGCATCTAGAGTTTCCTCTCTCGCAAGGTCGACCACTTACTTTCTTCGAACACATACGGTTTCGAGTGGTATCGCCACACATTTCAGAGAACAGGCGTTTCTCCTGGTACACTATCGAACACTTAGTCTCAGATAGAACAACTAGGTTAAAATAGAACTAAGTTTCGCATCTGGAGTATCCTCTCTCACAAGTTCAGCCACTTAGTTTCGTCGAACACATACGGTTTCGAGCGGCAGCGCCACACAGTTCAGGGAACAGGCGCTTCTCCTGGCACAGTACCGAACACTTAGTTTCAGATAGAACAATTAGTTTAAAATGGAACTAAGTTTCGCCTCTAGAGTTTCCTCTCTCACAAGGTCGACCACTCAGTTTCTTCGAACACATACGGTTTCGAGTGGTATCGCCACACATTTCAGAGAACAGGCGTTTCTCCTGGTACACTATCGAACACTTAGTTTCAGATAGAACAATTAGGTTAAAATGGAACTAAGCTTCGCATCTTGAGTTTCCTCTCTCACAAGGTCGACCACTTAGTTTCGTCGACACATACGGTTTCGAGTGGCATCGCCACAGATTTCAGAGAACAGGCGCTTCTCCTGGCACAGTACCGAACACTTAGTTTCAGATAGAACAATTAGTTTAAAATGGTACTAAGTTTCGCATCTGGAGTTTCCTCTCTCACAAGGCGGCCACTTAGTTTCGTGGAACACATTCGGTTTCGAGTTGCATCGCCACAGATTTCAGAGAACAGCCGCTTCTCCTGGCACAGTATCGAACACTTAATTTCAGATGGAACAATTAGTTTAAAATGGAACTAAGATTCGCATCTGGAGTTTCTTCTCTCACAAGGTCGACCACTTAGTTTCGCCGAACGCATACGGTTTCGAGTGGCATCGCCACAGATTTCAGAGAACAGGCGCTTTATCTGGCACAGTATCGAACACTTAGTTTCAGATAGAGCAATTAGTTTAAAATGGAACTAAGATTCGCATCTGGAGATTCCTCTCTCACAAGGTGACCATTTAGATTCGTCGAACACATACGGTTTCGAGTAGCATCGCCACAGATTTCAGAGAACATGCGCTTCTCCTGGCACAGTATCGAACACTTAGTTTCAGATAGAACAATTTGTTTAAAATGGAACTATGTTTCGGATCTGGAGTTTCGTCTACCACAAGGTCGACCACTTATTTTCGTCGAACACATACGGTTTCGAGTGGCATCGCCACAGATTTCAGAAAGCAGGCGCTTCTCCTGGCACAGCATCGGACACTTATGTCAGACAGAACAATCAGTTTAAAATGGAACTATGTTTCGCATCTGGAGTATCCTCTCTCACAATTTCAGCCACTTAGTTTCGTCGAACACATACGGTTTCGAGCGGCATCGCCACACAGTTCAGGGAACAGGCGCTTCTCCTGGCACAGTATCGAACACTTAGTTTCAGAGAGAACAATTAGTTTAAAATGGAACTAAGTTTCGCATCTAGAGTTTCCTCTCTCACAAGGTCGACCACTCAGTTTCTTCGAACACATACGGTTTCGAGTGGTATCGCCACACATTTCAGAGAACAGGCGTTTCTCCTGGTACACTATCGAACACTTAGTTTCAGAAAGAACAATTAGGTTAAAATGGAACTAAGCTTCGCATCTGGAGTTTCCTCTCTCACAAGGTCGACCACTTAGTTTCGTCGACACATACGGTTTCGAGTGGCATCGCCACAGATTTCAGAGAACATTCGCTTCTCCTGGCACAGTACCGAACACTGAGTTTCAGATAGAACAATTAGTTTAAAATGGAACTAAGTTTCGCATCTAGAGTTTCCTCTCTCGCAAGGTCGACCACTTACTTTCTTCGAACACATACGGTTTCGAGTGGTATCGCCACACATTTCAGAGAACAGGCGTTTCTCCTGGTACACTATCGAACACTTAGTCTCAGATAGAACAATTAGGTTAAAATAGAACTAAGTTTCGCATCTGGAGTATCCTCTCTCACAAGTTCAGACACTTAGTTTCGTCGAACACATACGGTTTCGAGCGGCAGCGCCACACAGTTCAGGGAACAGGCGCTTCTCCTGGCACAGTACCGAACACTTAGTTTCAGATAGAACAATTAGTTTAAAATGGAACTAAGTTTCGCCTCTAGAGTTTCCTCTCTCACAAGGTCGACCACTCAGTTTCTTCGAACACATACGGTTTCGAGTGGTATCGCCACACATTTCAGAGAACAGGCGTTTCTCCTGGTACACTATCGGACACTTAGTTTCAGATAGAACAATTAGGTTAAAATGGAACTAAGCTTCGCATCTTGAGTTTCCTCTCTCACAAGGTCGACCACTTAGTTTCGTCGACACATACGGTTTCGAGTGGCATCGCCACAGATTTCAGAGAACAGGCGCTTCTCCTGGCACAGTACCGAACACTTAGTTTCAGATAGAACAATTAGTTTAAAATGGTACTAAGTTTCGCATCTGGAGTTTCCTCTCTCACAAGGCGGCCACTTAGTTTCGTGGAACACATTCGGTTTCGAGTTGCATCGCCACAGATTTCAGAGAACAGCCGCTTCTCCTGGCAAAGTATCGAACACTTAATTTCAGATGGAACAATTAGTTTAAAATGGAACTAAGATTCGCATCTGGAGTTTCTTCTCTCACAAGGTCGACCACTTAGTTTCGCCGAACGCATACGGTTTCGAGTGGCATCGCCACAGATTTCAGAGAACAGACGCTGCTCCTGGCACAGTATCGAACACTTAGTTTCAGATAGAACAATTAGTTAAAAATGGAACTAAGATTCGCATCTGGAGTTTCCTCTCTCACAAGGTCGACCACTCAGTTTCTTCGAACACATACGGTTTCGAGTGGTATCGCCACACATTTCAGAGAACAGGCGTTTCTCCTGGTACACTATCGAACACTTAGTTTCAGAAAGAACAATTAGTTAAAAATGGAACTAAGATTCGCATCTGGAGTTTCCTCTCTCACAAGGTCGACCATTTAGATTCGTCGAACATATACGGTTTTGAGTAGCATCGCCACAGATTTCAGAGAACAGGCAATTCTCCTGGCACAGTATCGAACACTTTCAGACAGAACAATTTGTTTAAAATGGAACTAAGTTTCGCATCTGGAGTTTCCTCTCTCACAAGGTCGGCCACTTAGTTTCGTCGAACACATACGGTTTCGAGTGGCATCGCCACAGATTTCAGAGAACAGGCGCTTCTCCTGGCACAGTATGGAACACTTAGTTTCAGATGGAACAGTTAGTTTAAAATTGAACTATATTTCGCATCTGGAGTTTCCTCTCTCACACGGTCTACCACTTACTTTCGTCGAACACATTCGGCTTCGAGTAGCAACGCCACAGGTCTCAGAGAACAGGCGCTTCTCCTGGCACAGTATCGAACACTTATTTTCAGATAGAACACTTAGTTTAAAATGGAACTGTGTTTCGTATTTGGAGTTTCCTCTCTCACAAGGTGGACCACTCAGTTTCGTCAAACACATACGGTTTCGAGTGGCATCGCCACGATTTCGGAGAACAGGCGCTTCTACTAGCACAGTATCGAACACTTAGTATCAGATAGAACAATTACTTTAAAATGCAACTAAGTTTCGCATCTGGAGTTTCCTCTCTCACAAGGTCGACCACTTAGTTTCGTCGAACACATACGTTTTCGATTCGCATCGCCACAGATTTCAGAGAACAGGCCCTACTCCTGGCACAGTATCGAACACTTGGTTTCAGATAGAACTATTAGTTTAAAATGGAATTTAGTTTCGCATCTGGAGATTCCTCTCTCACAAGGTCGACCACTTACTTTCGTCGAACACATTCGGTTTCGAGTAGCAACGCCACAGGTTTCAGAGAACAGGCGCTTCTACTGGCACAGTATCGAAAACTTAGTTTCAGATAGAACAATTAGTTTTAAATGGAACCAAGTTTCGCTTCTGGAGTTTCCTCTCTCACAAGGTCGACCACTTAGTTTCGTCGAACACATACGGTTTCGAGTGGCATCGCCACAGATTTCGGAGAACAGGCGCTTCTCCTAGCACAGTATCGAACACTTAGTATCAGATAGAACAATTACTTTAAAATGGAACTAAGCTTCGCATCTCGAGAATCCTCTCTCACAAGGTAGACCACTTAGTTTCATCGAACATATACGGTTTCGAGTAGCATCGCCACTGATTTCAGAGATCAGGCGCCTCTGCTGGCACAGTATCGAACACTTAGTTTCAGATAGAACAATTTGTTTAAAATGGACCTAAGTTTCGCATCTAGAGTTTCCTCTCTCACAAGGTCGACCATTTAGATTCGTCGAACACATACGGTTTCGAGTGGCATCGCCACAGATTTCAGAGAACAGGCGCTTCTCCTGGCACAGTATCGAACATTTAGTTTCAGATGGAACATTTGGTTTAAAATGGAACTAAGTTTCGCATCTGAAGTTTCCTCTCGCACAAGGTCGGCCACTTAGTTTCGTCGAACACACACGGTTTCGAGTGGCATCGCCACAGATTTCAGAGAACAGGCGCTTCTCCTGGGACAGTATCGAACACTTAGTTTAAGGTAGAAGAACTAGTTTAAAATGCAACTAAGTTTCGCATCTGGAGTTTCCTCTCTCACAAGGTCGACCACTTAGTTTCGTCGAACACATACGTTTTCGATTCGCATCGCCACAGATTTCAGAGAACAGGCGCTACTCCTGGCACAGTATCGAACACTTGGTTTCAGATAGAACTATTAGTTTAAAATGGAATTTAGTTTCGCATCTGGAGATTCCTCTCACAAGGTCGACCACTTACTTTCGTCGAACACATTCGGTTTCGAGTAGCAACGCCACAGGTTTCAGAGAACAGGCGCATCTCCTGGCACAGTATCGAACCCTTAGCTTCAGATAGAACAATTAGTTTAAAATGGAAATAAGTTTCACACCTGGAGCTTGCTCTCTCACAAGGTCGACCATTTAGATTCGTCGAGCACATACGGTTTCGAGTATCATCGCCACAGATTTCAGAGTACAGGCGCTTTTCCTGGCACAGTAGCGAGCACTTAGTTTCAGATAGAACAATTCGTTTAAAATGGAAATACGTTTCGCATCTGGAGTTTCTTCTCTCACAAGGCGACCACTTAGTTTCGTCGAACACACACGGTTTCGAGTGGCATCGCCACAGATTTCAGAGAACAGGCGCTTCTCCTGGCACAGTCTCGAACACTTAGTTACAGATAGAACACTTAGCTTCAGATAGAACCATTAGTTTAAAATGGAACTAAGTTTCGCATCCGGAGTTTCCTCTCTCAGAAGGTCGACCACTTAGTTTCGTCAAGCACATACGGTTTCGAGTAGCATCGCCACAGATTTCGGAGAACAGGCGCTTCTCCTGGCACAGTATCGAACACTTAGCTTCAGATAGAACAATTAGTTTAAAATGGAACTAAGTTTCGCATCCGGAGTTTCCTCTCTCAGAAGGTCGACCACTTAGTTTCGTCGAACACATACGGTTTCGAGTGGCATCGCCACAGATTTCAGTGAACAGGCGTTTCTCCTGGCACAGTATCGAACACATAGTTTCAGATAGAACAATTAGTTTAAAATGGAACTATGTTTCGCATCTGGTGTATCCTCCCTCACAAGGTCGACCACTTAGTTTCGTCGAACACATACGGTTTCGAGTGGCATCGCCACTGATTTCAGAGAACAGGCGCTTCTCCTGGCACACTATCGAACACTTAGTTTCAGATAGAACAATAAGATTAAAATGGAACGGAGTTTCGCATCTGGAGTTTCCTCTCTCAAAAGGTCGCCCACTTAGTTTCGTCGAACACATACGCTTTCGAGTAGCATCGCCACAGATTTCAGAGAACAGGCGCTTCTCCTGGCACAGTATCGAACACTTAGTTTCAGATAGAACAATTAGCTTAAAATGGAATTAAGTTTCGCATCTGGAGTTTCCTCTCCCACAAGGTGGACCACTTAGTTTCGTCGAACACATACGGTTTCGAGTAGCATCGCCACAGATTTCAGAGAGCAGGCGCTTCTCCTGGCACACTATCGAACACTTATTTCAGACAGAACAATTAATTTAAAATGGAACTAAGTTTCGCATCTGGAGTTTCCACTCTCACAAGGTCGACCACTTAGTTTCGTCGAACACATACGGCTTCGAGTAGCATCGCCACAGATTTCAGAGAGCAGGCGCTTCTCCTGGCACACTATCGAACACTTATTTCAGACAGAACAATTAATTTAAAATGGAATTAAGTTTCGCATCTGGAGTTTCCTCTCCCACAAGGTGGACCACTTAGTTTCGTCGAACACATACGGTTTCGAGTAGCATCGCCACAGATTTCAGAGAGCAGGCGCTTCTCCTGGCACAGTATCGAACACTTATTTCAGACAGAACAATTAATTTAAAATGGAACTAAGTTTCGCAAGTGGGGTTTCCTCTCTCACAAGGCGACCACGTAGTTTCGTCGAACACATGCGGTTACGAGTGGCATCGCCACAGATTTCAGAGAACAGACGCTACTCCTGGCACAGTAACGAACACTTGGTTCATATAGAACGATTAGTTTAAAATGGAACTATGGTTCGCATCTGGAGATTCCTCTCTCACAAGGTCGACCACTTAGTTTCGTCGAACACATACGGGTTCGAGTGGCATCGCCACAGATTTCAGAGAACAGGTGCTTCTCCTGGCACAGTATCGAACACTTATTTTCAGATAGAACAATTAGTTTAAAATGGAACTAAGTTTCGCCTCTGGAGTTTCCTCTCTCACAAGGTCGGCCACTTAGTTTCGTCAAGCACATACGGTTTTGTGTGGCATCGCCACTGATTTCAGAGATCAGGCGCCTCTGCTGGCACAGTATCGAACACTTAGTTTCAGATAGAACAATTTGTTTAAAATGGACCTAAGTTTCGCATCTAGAGTTTCCTCTCCCACAAGGTCGACCATTTAGATTCGTCGAACACATGCGGTTTCGAGTGGCATCGCCACAGATTTCAGAGAACAGGCGCTTCTCCTGGCACAGTATCGAACATTTAGTTTCAGATGGAACATTTGGTTTAAAATGGAACTAAGTTTCGCATCTGAAGTTTCCTCTCGCACAAGGTCGGCCACTTAGTTTCGTCGAACACACACGGTTTCGAGTGGCATCGCCACAGATTTCAGAGAACAGGCGCTTCTCCTGGGACAGTATCGAACACTTAGTTTAAGGTAGAAGAACTAGTTTAAAATGCAACTAAGTTTCGCATCTGGAGTTTCCTCTCTCACAAGGTCGACCACTTAGTTTCGTCGAACACATACGTTTTCGATTCGCATCGCCACAGATTTCAGAGAACAGGCGCTACTCCTGGCACAGTATCGAACACTTGGTTTCAGATAGAACTATTAGTTTAAAATGGAATTTAGTTTCGCATCTGGAGATTCCTCTCTCACAAGGTCGACCACTTACTTTCGTCGAACACATTCGGTTTCGAGTAGCAACGCCACAGGTTTCAGAGAACAGGCGCATCTCCTGGCACAGTATCGAACCCTTAGCTTCAGATAGAACAATTAGTTTAAAATGGAAATAAGTTTCACACCTGGAGCTTGCTCTCTCACAAGGTCGACCATTTAGATTCGTCGAGCACATACGGTTTCGAGTATCATCGCCACAGATTTCAGAGTACAGGCGCTTTTCCTGGCACAGTATCGAGCACTTAGTTTCAGATAGAACAATTCGTTTAAAATGGAAATACGTTTCGCATCTGGAGTTTCTTCTCTCACAAGGCGACCACTTAGTTTCGTCGAACATACACGGTTTCGAGTGGCATCGCCACAGATTTCAGAGAACAGGCGCTTCTCCTGGCACAGTCTCGAACACTTAGTTACAGATAGAACACTTAGTTTAAAATGGAACTGTGTTTCGTATTTGGAGTTTCCTCTCTCACAAGGTGGACCACTCAGTTTCGTCAAACACATACGGTTTCGAGTGGCATCGCCACAGATTTCGGAGAACAGGCGCTTCTCCTGGCACAGTATCGAACACTTAGCTTCAGATAGAACAATTAGTTTAAAATGGAACTAAGTTTCGCATCCGGAGTTTCCTCTCTCAGAAGGTCGACCACTTAGTTTCGTCAAGCACATACGGTTTCGAGTAGCATCGCCACAGATTTCGGAGAACAGGCGCTTCTCCTGGCACAGTATCGAACACTTAGCTTCAGATAGAACAATTAGTTTAAAATGGAACTATGTTTCGCATTTGGAGTTTCCTCTCTCACAAGGTCGACCACCTAGTTTCGTCGAATATATACGGTTTCGAGTAGCATCGCCACAGATTTCAGAGAACAGGTGCTTCTCCTGGCACAGTATCGAACACTTATTTTCAGATAGAACAATTAGTTTAAAATGGAACTAAGTTCCGCCTCTGGAGTTTCCTCTCTCACAAGGTCGGCCACTTAGTTTCGTCAAGCACATACGGTTTCGAGTGGCATCGCCACAGATTTCAGAGAACAGGCGCTTCTCCTGGCACAATATCGAACACTTAGTTTCAGATAGAACAATCAGTTTAAAATGGAACTAAGGTCCGCACCTGGAGTTTCCTCCCACACAAGGTCGACCATTTAGATTCGTCGAACACATACGGTTTCGAGTGGCATCGGCACTGATTTCAGAGAACAGGCGCTTCGCCTGGCACAGTATCGAACACTTTCAGATAGAACAATTAGTTTAAAATGGAACTAAGTTCCGCATCTGGAGTTTCCTCTCTCACAAGGTCGACCATTTAGATTCGTCGAACACATACGGTTTCGAGTAGCATCGCCACAGGTTTCACAGAACGGCCGCTTCTCCTGGCACATTATCGAACACTTAGTTTCAGATAGAACAATTAGTTTAAAATGGCCCTAAGTTTCGCGTCTGGAGTTTCCTCCCTCACAAGGTCGACCACTCAGTTTCGTCGAACACATACCGTTTCGAGTATCATCGCGACAGATTTCAGAGAACAGGTGCTTCTCCTGGCACAGTATCGAACACTTATTTTCAGATAGAACAATTAGTTTAAAATGGAACTGAGTTTCGCATCTGGAGTTTCCTCTCTCACAAGGTCGACCATTTAGATTCGTCGAACACATACGGTTTCGAGTAGCATCGCCACTGATTTCAGAGAACAGGCGCTTCGCCTGGCACAGTATCGACCACTTTCAGATAGAACAATTAGTTTAAAATGGAACTATGTTTCGCATCTGGAGTTTCCTCTCTCACAAGGTCGGCTACTTAGTTTCGTCGAACACATACGGTTTCGAGTGGCATCGGCACAGATTTCAGAGAACAGGCGCTTCTCCTGGCACAGTATCGAACACTTAGTTTCGGACGGAAAATTTGGTTTAAAGTGGAACTAAGTTTCGCATCTGGAGTTTCCTCTCTCACAAGGTCCACCATTTAGATTCGTCGAACACATTCGGTTTCGAGTGGCATCGCCACAGATTTCAGAGAACAGGCGCTTCTCCTGGCACATTATCGTACACTTAGTTTCAGATGGAATAATTAGTATAAAATGGAACTAAGTTCCGCATCTGGAGTTTCCTCTCTCACAAGGTCATCCACTTAGTTTCGTCGAACACATACGGGTTCGAGTAGCATCGCCACTGATTTCAGAGAACAGGCGCTTCTCCTGGCACAGTATCGAACACTTTCAGATAGAACAATTAGTTTAAAATGGAACTAAGTTCCGCATCTGGAGTTTCCTCTCTCACAAGGTCGGCCATTTAGTTCCGTCGAACACATACGGTTTCGAGTGGCATCGCCACAGATTTCAGAGAACAGGTGCTTCTTCTGGCACAGTATCGAACACTTATTTTCAGATAGAACAATTAGTTTAAAATCGAACTGAGTTTCGCATCTGGAGTTTCCTCTCTCACAAGGTCGACCATTTAGATTCGTCGAACACATACGGTTTCGAGTAGCATCGCCACTGATTTCAGAGAACAGGCGCTTCGCCTGGCACAGTATCGAACACTTTCAGATAGAACAATTAGTTTAAAATGGAACTAAGTTCCGCATCTGGAGTTTCCTCTCTCACAAGGTCGACCATTTAGATTCGTCGAACACATACGGGTTCGAGTAGCATCGCCACTGATTTCAGAGAACAGGCGCTTCTCCTGGCACAGTATCGAACACTTTCAGATAGAACAATTAGTTTAAAATGGAACTAAGTTTCGCATCTGGAGTTGACTCTCTCACAAGGTCGGCCACTTAGTATCGTCGAACACATACGGGTTCGAGTAGCATCGCCACTGATTTCAGAGAACAGGCGCTTCTCCTGGCACAGTATCGAACACTTTCAAATAGAACAATTAGTTTAAAATGGAACTAAGTTCCGCATCTGGAGTTTCCTCTCTCACAAGGTCGGCCACTTAGTTTGGTCGAACACATACAGTTTCGAGTAGCATCGCCACAGTTCTCAGAGAACAGGCGCTACTCCTGGCACAGTATCGAACACTTAGTTTCAGATAGGACAATTAGTTTAAAATGGAACTAAGTTTCGCATCCGGAGTTTCCTCTCTCAGAAGGTCGACCACTTAGTTTCGTCGAACACATACGGTTTCGAGTAGCATCGCCACAGATTTCAGAGAACGGGCACTTCCCCTGGCACAGTATCGAACACTTAGTATCAAATAGCACAATTAGTTTAAAATGGAAATAAGCTTCGCATCTGGAGTTTCCTCTCTCAGAAGGTCGACCACTTAGAGTCGTCGAACACATACGGTTTCGAGTAGCATCGCCACCGAATTCAGAGAACAGGCGCTTCTCCTGACGCAGTATCGAACACTCAGTTACAGATAGAACAATTAGTTTAAAATGGAACTAAGTTTCGCATCTGGAGTTTCTTCTCTCAGAAGGTCGACCACTTAGAGTCGTCGAACACATACGGTTTAGAGTAGCATCGCCACTGATTTCAGAGAACAGGCGCTTCTCCTGGCACAGTATCGAACACTTAGTTTCAGGTAGAACAATTAGTTTAAAATGGAAATAAGCTTCGCAACTGGAGTTTCCTCTCTCACAAGGTCGACCACTTAATTTCGTTGAACACATACGGTTTCGAGTGGCATCGCCACAGTTTTCAGAGAACAGGCGCTTCTCCTGGCACAGTATCGAACACTTAGTTTCAGGTAGATCAATTAGTTTAAAATGGAAATAAGCTTCGCATCTGGAGTTTCCTCTCTCACAAGGTCGACCGCTTAGTTTCGTCGAACACATACGGTTTCGAGTAGCATCGCCACAGATTTCAGAGAACAGGCGCTTCTCCTGGCACAGTATTGAACACTTAGTTTCAGATAGAACAATTAGTTTAAAATGGAACTAAGTTTCGCATCTGGAGTTTCCTCTCTCAGAAGGTCGACCACTTAGAGTCGTCGAACACATACGGTTTAGAGTAGCATCGCCACTGATTTCAGAGAACAGGCGCTTCTCCTGGCACAGTATCGAACACTTAGTTTCAGGTAGAACAATTAGTTTAAAATGGAAATAAGCTTCGCAACTGGAGTTTCCTCTCTCACAAGGTCGACCACGTTGTTTCGATGAACACATACGGTTTCGAGTAGCATCGCCACCGAATTCAGAGAACAGGCGCTTCTCCTGACGCAGTATCGAACACTCAGTTACAGATAGAACAATTAGTTTAAAATGGAACTAAGTTTCGCATCTGGAGTTTCTTCTCTCAGAAGGTCGACCACTTAGAGTCGTCGAACACATACGGTTTAGAGTAGCATCGCCACTGATTTCAGAGAACAGGCGCTTGTCCTGGCACAGTATCGAACACTTAGTTTCAGGTAGAACAATTAGTTTAAAATGGAAATAAGCTTCGCATCTGGAGTTTCCTCTCTCACAAGGTCGACCGCTTAGTTTCGTCGAACACATACGGTTTCAAGTAGCATCGCCACAGATTTCAGAGAACAGGCGCTTCTCCTGGCACAGTATTGAACACTTAGTTTCAGATAGAACAATTAGTTTAAAATGGAACTAAGTTTCGCATCTGGAGTTTCCTCTCTCACAAGGTCGACCACTTAATTTCGTTGAACACATACGGTTTCGAGTGGCATCGCCACAGTTTTCAGAGAACAGGCGCTTCTCCTGGCACAGTATCGAACACTTAGTATCAGATAGAACTATTAGTTTAAAATGGAACTAAGCTTCGCATCTGGAGTTTCCTCTCTCACAAGGTCGACCACTTAGTTTCGATGAACACATACGGTTTCGAGTAGCATCGCCACCGAATTCAGAGAACAGGCGCTTCTCCTGACGCAGTATCGAACACTCAGTTACAGCTAGAACAATTAGTTTAAAATGGAACTAAGTTTCGCATCTGGAGTTTCTTCTCTCAGAAGGTCGACCACTTAGAGTCGTCGAACACATACGGTTTAGAGTAGCATCGCCACTGATTTCAGAGAACAGGCGCTTCTCCTGGCACAGTATCGAACACTTAGTTTCAGGTAGAACAATTAGGTTAAAATGGAAATAAGCTTCGCAACTGGAGTTTCCTCTCTCACAAGGTCGACCACTTAATTTCGTTGAACACATACGGTTTCGAGTGGCATCGCCACAGTTTTCAGAGAACAGGCGCTTCTCCTGGCACAGTATCGAACACTTAGTATCACATAGAACTATTAGTTTAAAATGGAACTAATCTTCGCATCTGGAGTTTCCTCTCTCACAAGGTCGACCACTTAGTTTCGATGAACACATACGGTTTCGAGTAGCATCGCCACCGATTTCAGAGAACAGGCGCTTCTCCTGGCACAGTATCGAACACTGAGTTTCAGGTAGAACAATTAGT
Organism: Nysson spinosus; assembly: GCA_910591585.2. Taxonomy (NCBI): domain Eukaryota; kingdom Metazoa; phylum Arthropoda; class Insecta; order Hymenoptera; family Crabronidae; genus Nysson; species Nysson spinosus. The sequence goes on along the minus strand of CAJUYC020000091.1, from coordinate 1,240,407 downwards.
TTAAAATGGAACTACGTTTCGCAACTGGAGATTCCTCTCTCACAAGATCGACGACTTAGTTTCGTCGAACACATACGGTTTCGAGTGGCATCGCCACAGATTTCAGAGAACAGGCGCTACTCCTGGCACAGTATCGAACACTTAGTTTCAGATAGGACAATTAGTTTAAAATGGAACTAACTTTCGCATCCGGAGTTTCCTCTCTCAGAAGGTCGACCACTTAGTTTCGTCGAACACATACGGTTTCGAGTAGCATCGCCACAGATTTCAGAGAACAGGCGCTTCTCCCGGCACAGTATTGAACACTTAGTCTCAGATAGAACAATTAGTTTAAAATGGAACTAAGTTTCGCATCTGGAGTTTCCTCTCTCACAAGGTCGACCACTTAATTTCGTTGAACACATACGGTTTCGAGTGGCATCGCCACAGTTTTCAGAGAACAGGCGCTTCTCCTGGCACAGTATCGAACACTTAGTATCAGATAGCACTATTAGTTTAAAATGGAACTAAGCTTCGCATCTGGAGTTTCCTCTCTCACAAGGTCGACCACTTAGTTTCGATGAACACATACGGTTTCGAGTAGCATCGCCACCGAATTCAGAGAACAGGCGCTTCTCCTGACGCAGTATCGAACACTCAGTTACAGATAGAACAATTAGTTTAAAATGGAACTAAGTTTCGCATCTGGAGTTTCTTCTCTCACAAGGTCGAGCACTTAATTTCGTTGAACACATACGGTTTCGAGTGGCATCGCCACAGTTTTCAGAGAACAGGCGCTTCTCCTGGCACAGTATCGAACACTTAGTTTCAGGTAGATCAATTAGTTTAAAATGGAAATAAGCTTCGCATCTGGAGTTTCCTCTCTCACAAGGTCGACCGCTTAGTTTCGTCGAACACATACGGTTTCGAGTAGCATCGCCACAGATTTCAGAGAACAGGCGCTTCTCCTGGCACAGTATTGAACACTTAGTTTCAGATAGAACAATTAGTTTAAAATGGAACTAAGTTTCGCATCTGGAGTTTCCTCTCTCAGAAGGTCGACCACTTAGAGTCGTCGAACACATACGGTTTAGAGTAGCATCGCCACTGATTTCAGAGAACAGGCGCTTCTCCTGGCAGAGTATCGAACACTTAGTTTCAGGTAGAACAATTAGTTTAAAATGGAAATAAGCTTCGCAACTGGAGTTTCCTCTCTCACAAGGTCGACCACTTTGTTTCGATGAACACATACGGTTTCGAGTAGCATCGCCACCGAATTCAGAGAACAGGCGCTTCTCCTGACGCAGTATCGAACACTCAGTTACAGATAGAACAATTAGTTTAAAATGGAACTAAGTTTCGCATCTGGAGTTTCTTCTCTCAGAAGGTCGACCACTTAGAGTCGTCGAACACATACGGTTTAGAGTAGCATCGCCACTGATTTCAGAGAACAGGCGCTTGTCCTGGCACAGTATCGAACACTTAGTTTCAGGTAGAACAATTAGTTTAAAATGGAAATAAGCTTCGCATCTGGAGTTTCCTCTCTCACAAGGTCGACCGCTTAGTTTCGTCGAACACATACGGTTTCAAGTAGCATCGCCACAGATTTCAGAGAACAGGCGCTTCTCCTGGCACAGTATTGAACACTTAGTTTCAGATAGAACAATTAGTTTAAAATGGAACTAAGTTTCGCATCTGGAGTTTCCTCTCTCACAAGGTCGACCACTTAATTTCGTTGAACACATACGGTTTCGAGTGGCATCGCCACAGTTTTCAGAGAACAGGCGCTTCTCCTGGCACAGTATCGAACACTTAGTATCAGATAGAACTATTAGTTTAAAATGGAACTAAGCTTCGCATCTGGAGTTTCCTCTCTCACAAGTTCGACCACTTAGTTTCGATGAACACATACGGTTTCGAGTAGCATCGCCACCGAATTCAGAGAACAGGCGCTTCTCCTGACGCAGTATCGAACACTCAGTTACAGATAGAACAATTAGTTTAAAATGGAACTAAGTTTCGCATCTGGAGTTTCTTCTCTCAGAAGGTCGACCACTTAGAGTCGTCGAACACATACGGTTTAGAGTAGCATCGCCACTGATTTCAGAGAACAGGCGCTTCTCCTGGCACAGTATCGAACACTTAGTTTCAGGTAGAACAATTAGTTTAAAATGGAAATAAGCTTCGCAACTGGAGTTTCCTCTCTCACAAGGTCGACCACTTAATTTCGTTGAACACATACGGTTTCGAGTGGCATCGCCACAGTTTTCAGAGAACAGGCGCTTCTCCTGGCACAGTATCGAACACTTAGTATCACATAGAACTATTAGTTTAAAATGGAACTAATCTTCGCATCTGGAGTTTCCTCTCTCACAAGGTCGACCACTTAGTTTCGTCGAACACATACGGTTTCAAGTAGCATCGCCACAGATTTCAGAGAACAGGCGCTTCTCCTGGCACAGTATTGAACACTTAGTTTCAGATAGAACAATTAGTTTAAAATGGAACTAAGTTTCGCATCTGGAGTTTCCTCTCTCACAAGGTCGACCACTTAATTTCGTTGAACACATACGGTTTCGAGTGGCATCGCCACAGATTTCAGAGAACAGGCGCTACTCCTGGCACAGTACCGAACACTTAGTTTCAGATAGGACAATTAGTTTAAAATGGAACTAACTTTCGCATCCGGAGTTTCCTCTCTCAGAAGGTCGACCACTTAGTTTCGTCGAACACATACGGTTTCGAGTAGCATCGCCACAGATTTCAGAGAACAGGCGCTTCTCCCGGCACAGTATTGAACACTTAGTCTCAGATAGAACAATTAGTTTAAAATGGAACTAAGTTTCGCATCTGGAGTTTCCTCTCTCACAAGGTCGACCACTTAATTTCGTTGAACACATACGGTTTCGAGTGGCATCGCCACAGTTTTCAGAGAACAGGCGCTTCTCCTGGCACAGTATCGAACACTTAGTATCAGATAGCACTATTAGTTTAAAATGGAACTAAGCTTCGCATCTGGAGTTTCCTCTCTCACAAGGTCGACCACTTAGTTTCGATGAACACATGCGGTATCGAGTAGCATCGCCACCGAATTCAGAGAACAGGCGCTTCTCCTGACGCAGTATCTAACACTCAGTTACAGATAGAACAATTAGTTTAAAATGGAACTAAGTTTCGCATCTGGAGTTTCTTCTCTCAGAAGGTCGACCACTTAGTGTCGTCGAACACATACGGTTTAGAGTAGCATCGCCACTGATTTCAGAGAACAGGCGCTTCTCCTGGCACAGTATCGAACACTTAGTATCAGATAGAACTATTAGTTTAAAATGGAACTAAGCTTCGCATCTGGAGTTTCGTCTCTCACAAGGTCGACCACTTAGTTTCGATGAACACATACGGTTTCGAGTAGCATCGCCACCGATTTCAGAGAACAGGCGCTTCTCCTGACGCAGTATCGAACACTCAGTTACAGATAGAACAATTAGTTTAAAATGGAACTAAGTTTCGCATCTGGAGTTTCTTCTCTCAGAAGGTCGACCACTTAGAGTCGTCGAACACATACGGTTTAGAGTAGCATCGCCACTGATTTCAGAGAACAGGCGCTTCTCCTGGCACAGTATCGAACACTTAGTTTCAGGTAGAACAATTAGTTTAAAATGGAAATAAGCTTCGCATCTGGAGTTTCCTCTCTCACAAGGTCGACCGCTTAGTTTCGTCGAACACATACGGTTTCGAGTAGCATCGCCACAGATTTCAGGGAACAGGCGCTTCTCCTGGCACAGTATTGAACACTTAGTTTCAGATAGAACAATTAGTTTAAAATGGAACTAAGTTTCGCATCTGGAGTTTCCTCTCTCACAAGGTCGACCACTTAATTTCGTTGAACACATACGGTTTCGAGTGGCATCGCCACAGTTTTCAGAGAACAGGCGCTTCTCCTGGCACAGTGTCGAACACTTAGTATCAGATAGAACTATTAGTTTAAAATGGAACTAAGCTTCGCATCTGGAGTTTGCTCTCTCACAAGGTCGACCACTTAGTTTCGATGAACACATACGGTTTCGAGTAGCATCGCCACCGAATTCAGAGAGCAGGCGCTTCTCCTGACGCAGTATCGAACACTCAGTTACAGATAGAACAATTAGTTTAAAATGGAACTAAGTTTCGCATCTGGAGTTTCTTCTCTCAGAAGGTCGACCATCTAGAGTCGTCGAACACATACGGTTTAGAGTAGCATCGCCACTGATTTCAGAGAACAGGCGCTTCTCCTGGCACCGTATCGAAAACTTAGTTTCAGATAGAACAATTAGTTTAAAATGGAACTATGTTTCGCATCTGGAGTTTCCTCTACCACAAGGTCGACCACTTATTTTCGTCGAACACATCCGGTTTCGAGTGGCATCGCCACAGTTCTCAGAGAACAGGCGCTTCTCCTGGCACAGTATCGAACACTCAGTTACAGATAGAACAATTAGTTTAAAATGGAACTAAGTTTCGCATCTGGAGTTTCTTCTCTCAGAAGGTCGACCACTTAGAGTCGTCGAACACATACGGTTTAGAGTAGCATCGCCACTGATTTCAGAGAACAGGCGCTTCTCCTGGCACAGTATCGAACACTTAGTTTCAGGTAGAACAATTAGTTTAAAATGGAAATAAGCTTCGCAACTGGAGTTTCCTCTCTCACAAGGTCGACCACTTAATTTCGTTGAACACATACGGTTTCGAGTGGCATCGCCACAGTTTTCAGAGAACAGGCGCTTCTCCTGGCACAGTATCGAACACTTAGTATCACATAGAACTATTAGTTTAAAATGGAACTAATCTTCGCATCTGGAGTTTCCTCTCTCACAAGGTCGACCACTTAGTTTCGTCGAACACATACGGTTTCAAGTAGCATCGCCACAGATTTCAGAGAACAGGCGCTTCTCCTGGCACAGTATTGAACACTTAGTTTCAGATAGAACAATTAGTTTAAAATGGAACTAAGTTTCGCATCTGGAGTTTCCTCTCTCACAAGGTCGACCACTTAATTTCGTTGAACACATACGGTTTCGAGTGGCATCGCCACAGATTTCAGAGAACAGGCGCTACTCCTGGCACAGTACCGAACACTTAGTTTCAGATAGGACAATTAGTTTAAAATGGAACTAACTTTCGCATCCGGAGTTTCCTCTCTCAGAAGGTCGACCACTTAGTTTCGTCGAACACATACGGTTTCGAGTAGCATCGCCACAGATTTCAGAGAACAGGCGCTTCTCCCGGCACAGTATTGAACACTTAGTCTCAGATAGAACAATTAGTTTAAAATGGAACTAAGTTTCGCATCTGGAGTTTCCTCTCTCACAAGGTCGACCACTTAATTTCGTTGAACACATACGGTTTCGAGTGGCATCGCCACAGTTTTCAGAGAACAGGCGCTTCTCCTGGCACAGTATCGAACACTTAGTATCAGATAGCACTATTAGTTTAAAATGGAACTAAGCTTCGCATCTGGAGTTTCCTCTCTCACAAGGTCGACCACTTAGTTTCGATGAACACATACGGTTTCGAGTAGCATCGCCACCGAATTCAGAGAACAGGCGCTTCTCCTGACGCAGTATCGAACACTCAGTTACAGATAGAACAATTAGTTTAAAATGGAACTAAGTTTCGCATCTGGAGTTTCTTCTCTCAGAAGGTCGACCACTTAGTGTCGTCGAACACATACGGTTTAGAGTAGCATCGCCACTGATTTCAGAGAACAGGCGCTTCTCCTGGCACAGTATCGAACACTTAGTATCAGATAGAACTATTAGTTTAAAATGGAACTAAGCTTCGCATCTGGAGTTTCGTCTCTCACAAGGTCGACCACTTAGTTTCGATGAACACATACGGTTTCGAGTAGCATCGCCACCGATTTCAGAGAACAGGCGCTTCTCCTGACGCAGTATCGAACACTCAGTTACAGATAGAACAATTAGTTTAAAATGGAACTAAGTTTCGCATCTGGAGTTTCTTCTCTCAGAAGGTCGACCACTTAGAGTCGTCGAACACATACGGTTTAGAGTAGCATCGCCACTGATTTCAGAGAACAGGCGCTTCTCCTGGCACAGTATCGAACACTTAGTTTCAGGTAGAACAATTAGTTTAAAATGGAAATAAGCTTCGCATCTGGAGTTTCCTCTCTCACAAGGTCGACCGCTTAGTTTCGTCGAACACATACGGTTTCGAGTAGCATCGCCACAGATTTCAGAGAACAGGCGCTTCTCCTGGCACAGTATTGAACACTTAGTTTCAGATAGAACAATTAGTTTAAAATGGAACTAAGTTTCGCATCTGGAGTTTCCTCTCTCACAAGGTCGACCACTTAATTTCGTTGAACACATACGGTTTCGAGTGGCATCGCCACAGTTTTCAGAGAACAGGCGCTTCTCCTGGCACAGTATCGAACACTTAGTATCAGATAGAACTATTAGTTTAAAATGGAACTAAGCTTCGCATCTGGAGTTTCCTCTCTCACAAGGTCGACCACTTAGTTTCGATGAACACATACGGTTTCGAGTAGCATCGCCACCGAATTCAGAGAGCAGGCGCTTCTCCTGACGCAGTATCGAACACTCAGTTACAGATAGAACAATTAGTTTAAAATGGAACTAAGTTTCGCATCTGGAGTTTCTTCTCTCAGAAGGTCGACCACTTAGAGTCGTCGAACACATACGGTTTAGAGTAGCATCGCCACTGATTTCAGAGAACAGGCGCTTCTCCTGGCACCGTATCGAAAACTTAGTTTCAGATAGAACAATTAGTTTAAAATGGAACTATGTTTCGCATCTGGAGTTTCCTCTACCACAAGGTCGACCACTTATTTTCGTCGAACACATCCGGTTTCGAGTGGCATCGCCACAGTTCTCAGAGAACAGGCGCTTCTCCTGGCACAGTATCGAACACTTAGTTTCAGATAGAACAATTAGTTAAAATGGAACTAAGTTTCTCATCTGGAGTTTCCTCTTTCACAAGGCGAACACTTAGTTTTGTCGAACACATACGGTTTCGAGTAGCATCGCCACAGATTTCAGAGAACAGGCGTTTCTCCGGGCAGAGTATCGAACACTCAGTTTCATATTGAACAATTAGTTTAAAATGGAACAAAGGTTCGCATCTGGAGTTTCCTCTCTCACAAGGTCGGCCACTTAGTATCGTCGAACACATACGGTTTCGAGTAGCATCGCCACAGATTTCAGAGAACAGGCGCTTCTCCTGGCACAGTACCGAACACTTAGTTTCAGATAGAACAATTAGTTTAAAATGGAACTATGTTTCGCATCTGGAGTTTCCTCTACCACAAGGTCGACCACTTATTTTCGTCGAACACATACGGTTTCGAGTGGCATCGCCACAGGTTTCAGAGAACTGGCGTTTCTCCTGGCACAGTATCGAACACATAGTATCAGATAGAACGATTACTTTAAAATGGAAATAAGCTTCGCACCTGGAGTTTCCTCTCTCACAAGGTGGACCACTTAGTTTCCTCGAACACATACGGTTTCGTGTAGCTTCGTCACAGATTTCAGAGAACAGTCGCTTCTCCTGGCACAGTATCGAACACTTAGTTTCAGATAGAACAATTAGTTTAAAATGGAACTAAGTTTCGCATCTGGAGTTTCCTCTCTCACAATGTCGGCCACTTAGTTTCGTCGAACACATACAGTTTCGAGTGGCATCGCAACAAATTTCAGAGAACCGGCGTTTCTCCTGGCACAGTATCGAACACTTAGTTTCAGATAGAACGATTAGTTTAAAATGGAACTAAGTTTCGCATCTGGAGATTCTTCTCTCACATGGTCGAACACTTGGTTTCGTCGAACACACACGGTTTCGTCGAACACACACGGTTTCGAGTAGCATCGCCACAGATTTCAGAGAACACGCGCTTCTCCAGGCACAGTATCGAACACTTAGTTTCAAATAGAACAATTAGTTTAAAATGGAACTAAATTTCGCATCTGGAGTTTCCTCTCTCACAAGGTCGGCCACTTAGTTTTGTCGAACACATACGGTTTCGAGTAGCATCGCCACAGATTTCAGAGAACACGCGCTTCTCCTGGCACAGTATCGAGCATTTAGTTTCAGATAGAACAATTTGTTTAAAATGGATCTATGTTTCGCATCTGGAGTTTCCTCTCCCACAAGGTCGACCACTTAGTTTCCTCGAACACATACGGTTTCGAGTAGCATCACCACAGATTTCAGAGAACAGCCGCTTCCCCTGGCACAGTATCGAACACTTAAGTTCAGATAGAACAATTAGTTCAAAAAGGAACTATGTTTCGCATCTGGAGTTTCCTCTCTCACAAGGTCGACCACTTAGTTTCGACGAACACATACGGTTTCGAGTGGCATCGCCACAGATTTCAGAGAACAGGCGCTTCTCCTGGCACAGTATCGAACACTTAGTTTCAGATAGAACAATTAGTTAAAATGGAACTAAGTTTCTCATCTGGAGTTTCCTCTTTCACAAGGCGACCACTTAGTTTTGTCGAACACATACGGTTTCGAGTAGCATCGCCACAGATTTCAGAGAACAGGCGTTTCTCCGGGCAGAGTATCGAACACTCAGTTTCATATTGAACAATTAGTTTAAAATGGAACAAAGGTTCGCATCTGGAGTTTCCTCTCTCACAAGGTCGACCGCTTAGTTTCGTCGAACACATACGGTTTCGAGTAGCATCGCCACAGATTTCAGAGAACAGGCGCTTCTCCTGGCACAGTATTGAACACTTAGTTTCAGGTAGAACAATTAGTTTAAAATGGAACTAAGTTTCGCATCTGGAGTTTCCTCTCTCACAAGGTCGACCACTTAATTTCGTTGAACACATACGGTTTCGAGTGGCATCGCCACAGTTTTCAGAGAACAGGCGCTTCTCCTGGCACAGTATCGAACACTTAGTATCAGATAGAACTATTAGTTTAAAATGGAACTAAGCTTCGCATCTGGAGTTTCCTCTCTCACAAGGTCGACCACTTAGTTTCGATGAACACATACGGTTTCGAGTTATATCGCCACCGAATTCAGAGAACAGGCGCTTCTCCTGACGCAGTATCGAACACTCAGTTACAGATAGAACAATTAGTTTAAAATGGAACTAAGTTTCGCATCTGGAGTTTCTTCTCTCAGAAGGTCGACCACTTAGAGTCGTCGAACACATACGGTTTAGAGTAGCATCGCCACTGATTTCAGAGAACAGGCGCTTCTCCTGGCACCGTATCGAACACTTAGTTTCAGATAGAACAATTAGTTTAAAATGGAACTATGTTTCGCATCTGGAGTTTCCTCTACCACAAGGTCGACCACTTATTTTCGTCGAACACATCCGGTTTCGAGTGGCATCGCCACAGTTCTCAGAGAACAGGCGCTTCTCCTGGCACAGTATCGAACACTTAGTTTCAGATAGAACAATTAGTTAAAATGGAACTAAGTTTCTCATCTGGAGTTTCCTCTTTCACAAGGCGACCACTTAGTTTTGTCGAACACATACGGTTTCGAGTAGCATCGCCACAGATTTCAGAGAACAGGCGTTTCTCCGGGCAGAGTATCGAACACTCAGTTTCATATTGAACAATTAGTTTAAAATGGAACAAAGGTTCGCATCTGGAGTGTCCTCTCTCACAAGGTCGGCCACTTAGTATCGTCGAACACATACGGTTTCGAGTAGCATCGCCACAGATTTCAGAGAACAGGCGCTTCTCCTGGCACAGTACCGAACACTTAGTTTCAGATAGAACAATTAGTTTAAAATGGAACTATGTTTCGCATCTGGAGTTTCCTCTACCACAAGGTCGACCACTTATTTTCGTCGAACACATACGGTTTCGAGTGGCATCGCCACAGGTTTCAGAGAACTGGCGTTTCTCCTGGCACAGTATCGAACACATAGTATCAGATAGAACGATTACTTTAAAATGGAAATAAGCTACGCACCTGGAGTTTCCTCTCTCACAAGGTGGACCACTTAGTTTCCTCGAACACATACGGTTTCGTGTAGCTTCGTCACAGATTTCAGAGAACAGTCGCTTCTGCTGGCACAGTATCGAACACTTAGTTTCAGATAGAACAATTAGTTTAAAATGGAACTAAGTTTCGCATCTGGAGTTTCCTCTCTCACAATGTCGGCCACCTAGTTTCGTCGAACACATACAGTTTCGAGTGGCATCGCCACAAATTTCAGAGAACAGGCGCTTCTCCTGACGCAGTATCGAACACTCAGTTACAGATAGAACAATTAGTTTAAAATGGAACTAAGTTTCGCATCTGGAGTTTCTTCTCTCAGAAGGTCGACCACTTAGAGTCGTCGAACACATACGGTTTAGAGTAGCATCGCCACTGATTTCAGAGAACAGGCGCTTCTCCTGGCACCGTATCGAACACTTAGTTTCAGATAGAACAATTAGTTTAAAATGGAACTATGTTTCGCATCTGGAGTTTCCTCTACCACAAGGTCGACCACTTATTTTCGTCGAACACATCCGGTTTCGAGTGGCATCGCCACAGTTCTCAGAGAACAGGCGCTTCTCCTGGCACAGTATCGAACACTTAGTTTCAGATAGAACAATTAGTTAAAATGGAACTAAGTTTCTCATCTGGAGTTTCCTCTTTCACAAGGCGACCACTTAGTTTTGTCGAACACATACGGTTTCGAGTAGCATCGCCACAGATTTCAGAGAACAGGCGTTTCTCCGGGCAGAGTATCGAACACTCAGTTTCATATTGAACAATTAGTTTAAAATGGAACAAAGGTTCGCATCTGGAGTGTCCTCTCTCACAAGGTCGGCCACTTAGTATCGTCGAACACATACGGTTTCGAGTAGCATCGCCACAGATTTCAGAGAACAGGCGCTTCTCCTGGCACAGTACCGAACACTTAGTTTCAGATAGAACAATTAGTTTAAAATGGAACTATGTTTCGCATCTGGAGTTTCCTCTACCACAAGGTCGACCACTTATTTTCAACGAACACATACGGTTTCGAGTGGCATCGCCACAGGTTTCAGAGAACTGGCGTTTCTCCTGGCACAGTATCGAACACATAGTATCAGATAGAACGATTACTTTAAAATGGAAATAAGCTACGCACCTGGAGTTTCCTCTCTCACAAGGTGGACCACTTAGTTTCCTCGAACACATACGGTTTCGTGTAGCTTCGTCACAGATTTCAGAGAACAGTCGCTTCTCCTGGCACAGTATCGAACACTTAGTTTCAGATAGAACAATTAGTTTAAAATGGAACTAAGTTTCGCATCTGGAGTTTCCTCTCTCACAATGTCGGCCACCTAGTTTCGTCGAACACATACAGTTTCGAGTGGCATCGCCACAAATTTCAGAGAACCGGCGTTTCTCCTGGCACAGTATCGAACACTTAGTTTCAGATAGAACGATTAGTTTAAAATGGAACTAAGTTTCGCATCTGGAGATTCTTCTCTCACATGGTCGAACACTTGGTTGCGTCGAACACACACGGTTTCGTCGAACACACACGGTTTCGAGTAGCATCGCCACAGATTTCAGAGAACACGCGCTTCTCCAGGCACAGTATCGAACACTTAGTTTCAAATAGAACAATTAGTTTAAAATGGAACTAAATTTCGCATCTGGAGTTTCCTCTCTCACAAGGTCGGCCACTTAGTTTTGTCGAACACATACGGTTTCGAGTAGCATCGCCACAGATTTCAGAGAACACGCGCTTCTCCTGGCACAGTATCGAGCATTTAGTTTCAGATAGAACAATTTGTTTAAAATGGATCTATGTTTCGCATCTGGAGTTTCCTCTCCCACAAGGTCGACCACTTAGTTTCCTCGAACACATACGGTTTCGAGTAGCATCGCCACAGATTTCAGAGAACAGCCGCTTCCCCTGGCACAGTATCGAACACTTAAGTTCAGATAGAACAATTAGTTCAAAAAGGAACTATGTTTCGCATCTGGAGTTTCCTCTCTCACAAGGTGGACCACTTAGTTTCGTTGAACACATTCGGTTTCGAGTGGCATCGCCACAGATTACAGAGAACAGGCGCTTCTCCTGGCACAGTATCGAACACTTAGTATCAGATAGAACTATTAGTTTAAAATGGAACTAAGCTTCGCATCTGGAGTTCCCTCTCTCACAAGGTCGACCACTTAGTTTCGATGAACACATACGGTTTCGAGTAGCATCGCCACCGATTTCAGAGAACAGGCGCTACTCCTGGCACAGTATCGAACACTTAGTTTCAGATAGAGCAATTAGTTTAAAATGGAATTATGTTTCGCATCTGGAGTTTCCTCTCTCACAAGGTCGACAACTTAGTTTCGACGAACACATACGGTTTCGAGTGGCATCGCCACAGATTTCAGAGAACAGGCGCTTCTCCTGGCACAGTATCGAACACTTAGTTTCAGATAGAACAATTAGTTAAAATGGAACTATGTTTCGCATCTGGAGATTCTTCTCTCACAAGGTCGACCACTTAGTTTCGACGAACACATACGGTTTCGAGTGGCATCGCCACAGATTTCAGAGAACAGGCGTTTCTCCGGGCAGAGTATCGAACACTCAGTTTCATATTGAACAATTAGTTTAAAATGGAACAAAGGTTCGCATCTGGAGTTTCCTCTCTCACAAGGTCGGCCACTTAGTATCGTCGAACACATACGGTTTCGAGTAGCATCGCCACAGATTTCAGAGAACAAGCGCTTCTCCTGGCACAGTACCGAACACTTAGTTTCAGATAGAACAATTAGTTTAAAATGGAACTATGTTTCGCATCTGGAGTTTCCTCTACCACAAGGTCGACCACTTATTTTCGTCGAACACATACGGTTTCGAGTGGCATCGCCACAGGTTTCAGAGAACTGGCGTTTCTCCTGGCACAGTATCGAACACATAGTATCAGATAGAACGATTACTTTAAAATGGAAATAAGCTTCGCACGTGGAGTTTCCTCTCTCACAAGGTGGACCACTTAGTTTCCTCGAACACATACGGTTTCGTGTAGCTTCGTCACAGATTTCAGAGAACAGTCGCTTCTCCTGGCACAGTATCGAACACTTAGTTTCAGATAGAACAATTAGTTTAAAATGGAACTAAGTTTCGCATCTGGAGATTCTTCTCTCACATGGTCGAACACTTGGTTTCGTCGGACACACACGGTTTCGAGTAGCATCGCCACAGATTTCAGAGAACACGCGCTTCTCCAGGCACAGTATCGAACACTTAGTTTCAAATAGAACAATTAGTTTAAAATGGAACTAAATTTCGCATCTGGAGTTTCCTCTCTCACAAGGTCGGCCACTTAGTTTTGTCGAACACATACGGTTTCGAGTAGCATCGCCACAGATTTCAGAGAACACGCGCTTCTCCTGGCACAGTATCGAGCATTTAGTTTCAGATAGAACAATTTGTTTAAAATGGATCTATGTTTCGCATCTGGAGTTTCCTCTCCCACAAGGTCGACCACTTAGTTTCCTCGAACACATACGGTTTCGAGTAGCATCGCCACAGATTTCAGAGAACAGGCGCTTCTCCTGGCACAGTACCGAACACTTAGTTTCAGATAGAACAATTAGTTTAAAATGGAACTATGTTTCGCATCTGGAGTTTCCTCTACCACAAGGTCGACCACTTATTTTCGTCGAACACATACGGTTTCGAGTGGCATCGCCACAGGTTTCAGAGAACTGGCGTTTCTCCTGGCACAGTATCGAACACATAGTATCAGATAGAACGATTACTTTAAAATGGAAATAAGCTTCGCACCTGGAGTTTCCTCTCTCACAAGGTGGACCACTTAGTTTCCTCGAACACATACGGTTTCGTGTAGCTTCGTCACAGATTTCAGAGAACAGTCGCTTCTCCTGGCACAGTATCGAACACTTAGTTTCAGATAGAACAATTAGTTTAAAATGGAACTAAGTTTCGCATCTGGAGTTTCCTCTCTCACAATGTCGGCCACTTAGTTTCGTCGAACACATACAGTTTCGAGTGGCATCGCCACAAATTTCAGAGAACCGGCGTTTCTCCTGGCACAGTATCGAACTCTTAGTTTCAGATAGAACGATTAGTTTAAAATGGAACTAAGTTTCGCATCTGGAGATTCTTCTCTCACATGGTCGAACACTTGGTTTCGTCGAACACACACGGTTTCGAGTAGCATCGCCACAGATTTCAGAGAACACGCGCTTCTCCAGGCACAGTATCGAACACTTAGTTTCAAATAGAACAATTAGTTTAAAATGGAACTAAATTTCGCATCTGGAGTTTCCTCTCTCACAAGTTCGACCACTGAGTTTCGTCGAACACATACGGTTTCGAGTGGCATTGCCACAGGTTTCGGAGAACAGGCGCTTCTCCTGGCACAGTGACGAACACATTGTTTCAGATAGAACATTTAGTTTAAAATGGTACTAAGCTTCGCATCTGGAGTTTCCTCTTTCACAAGGCGACCAGTTAGTTTCGTCGAACACATACGGTTTCGAGTAGCATCGCCACAGATTTCAGAGAACAGGCGCTTCTCCTGGCACAGTATCGAACAATTAGTTTCAGATAGAAAAATTAGTTCCAAATGGAACTAAATTTCGCATTTGGAGTTTCCTCTCTCACAAGTTCGACCACTTAGTTTCGTCCAACACATACGATTTCGAGTGGCATCGCCACAGGTTTCGGAGAACAGGCGCTTCTCCTAGCACAGTGTCGAACACATTGTTTCAGATAGAACAATTAGTTTAAAATGGTACTAAGCTTCGCATCTGGAGTTTCCTCTTTCACAAGGAGACCACTTAGTTTCGTCGAACACATACGGTTTCGAGTAGCACGCCACAGGTTTCAGAGAACAGGCGCCTCTCCTGGCACAGTATCGAACACTTAGTTTCAGATAGAACAGTTAGTTTTAAATGGAACTATGTTTTGCTTCTGGAGTTTCCTCTCTCACAAGGTCAACCACTTTGTTTCGTCGAACACAAACGGTTTCGTGTGGTATCGCCACAGATTTCGCAGAACCGGAGTCTCTCCTAGGACATTATCGAACACTTAGTTTCAGATAGAACAATTAGTTTAAAATGGAACTAAGTTTCGCATCTGGAGTTTCCTCTCCCACAAGGTCGACCACTGAGTTTCGTCGAACACATACGGTTTCGAGTAGCATCGCCACAGATTTCAGAGAGCAGGCGCTTCTCCTGGCACAGTATCGAACACTTAGTATCACATAGAATAATTAGTTTAAAATGGAACTAAGTTTCGCATCTGAAGTTTCCTCTCTCACAAGGTCGGCCACTTAGTTTCGTCGAACACATACGGTTTCGAGTGGCATCGCCACAGATTTCAGAGAACAGGCGCTTCTCCTGGCATGGTATCGAACACTTAGTTTCAGATAGACCAATTAGTTTAAAATGGAACTAAGTTTCGCATCTGAAGTTTCCTCTCTCACAAGGTCGGCCACTTAGTTTCGTCGAACACATACGGTTTCGAGTGGCATCGCCACAGATTTCAGAGAACAGGCGCTCCTCCTGGCACAGTATCGAACACTTAGTTTCAGATGGAACATTTAGTTTAAAATTGAACTATGTTTCGCATTTGGAGTTTCCTCTCTCACAAGGTCGACCACTTAGTTTCGTCAAACACATACGGTTTCGAGTAGCATCGCCACAGATTTCAGAGAACAGGCGCTTCTCCTGGCACAGTATCGAACAATTAGTTTCAGATAGAAAAATTAGTTTAAAATGGAACTAAATTTCGCATTTGAAGTTTCCTCTCTCACAAGGTCGACCACTTAGTTTCGTCAAACACATACGGTTTCGAGTAGCATCGCCACAGATTTCAGAGAACAGGCGCCTCTGCTGGCACAGTATCGAACACTTAGTTTCAGTTAGAACAATTAGTTTAAAATTGAACTATGTTTCGCATTTGGAGTTTCCTCTCTCACAATGTCGGCCACTTAGTTTCGTCGAACACATACAGTTTCGAGTGGCATCGCCACAAATATCAGAGAACAGGCGCTTCTCCTGGCACAGTATCGAACACTTAGTTTCAGATAGAACAATTAGTTCAAAATGGAACTAAGTTTCGCATCTGGAGTTTCCTCCCTGACAAGGTCGACCATTTAGATTCGTCGAACACATACGGTTTCTAGGACCATCGCGACTGATTTCAGAGAACACGCGCTTCTCCTGGCACAGTATCGAACACTTAGTTTCAGATAGAACAATTAGTTTAAAATGGAACTAAGTTTCGCATCTGGAGTTTCCTCCCTCACAAGGTCGACCATTTAGATTCGTCGAACACATACGGTTTAGAGTGGCATCGCCACAGATTTCAGAGAACAGGCACTTCTCCTGGCACAGTATCGAACACTTAGTTTCAGATAGAACAATTAGTTTAAAATGGAACTAAGTTTCGCATCTGGAGTTTCCTCTCTCACAAGGTCGACGACTTAATTTCGTCGAACATATACGGTTTCGAATGGCATCGCCACAAATATCAGAGAACAGGCGCTTCTCCTGGCACAGTATCGAACACTTAGTTTCAGATAGAACAATTAGTTTAAAATGGAACTAAGTTTCGCATCTGGAGTTTCCTCTCTCACAAGGTCGGCCACTTAGTTTCGTCGAACACGTACGTGTTCGAGTAGCATCGCCACTGATTTCAGAGAACAGGCGCTTCTCCTGGCACAGTATCGAACACTTAGTTTCAGATAGAACAATTAGTTTAAAATGGAACTAAGTTTCGCATCTGGAGTTTCCTCCCTCACAAGGTCGACCATTTAGATTCGTCGAACACATACGGTTTAGAGTGGCATCGCCACAGATTTCAGAGAACAGGCACTTCTCCTGGCACAGTATCGAACACTTAGTTTCAGATAGAACAATTAGTTTAAAATGGAACTAAGTTTCGCATCTGGAGTTTCCTCTCTCACAAGGTCGACGACTTAATTTCGTCGAACACATACGGTTTCGAATGGCATCGCCACAGATTTCAGAGAACAGCCGCTTCTCCTGGCACAGTATCGAACACTTAGTTTCAGATAGAACGATTACTTTAAAATGGAAATAAGCTTCGCATCTGGAGTTTCCTCTCTCACAAGGTGGACCACTTAGTTTCCTCGAACACATACGGTTTCGTGTAGCTTCGTCACAGATTTCAGAGAACAGGCGCTTCTCCTGGCACAGTATCGAACACTTAGTTTCAGATAGAACAATTAGTTTAAAATGGAACTAAGTTTCGCATCTGGAGTTTCCTCTCTCACAATGTCGGCCACTTAGTTTCGTCGAACACATACAGTTTCGAGTGGCATCGCCAAAGATTTCCGAGAACCGGCGTTTCTCCTGGCACATTATCGAACACTTAGTTTCAGATAGAACGATTAGTTTAAAATGGAACTAAGTTTCGCATCTGGAGATTCTTCTCTCACATGGTCGAACACTTGGTTTCGTCGAACACACACGGTTTCGAGTAGCATCGCCACAGATTTCAGAGAACAGGCACTTCTCCTGGCACAGTATCGAACACTTAGTTTCAGATAGAACAATTAGTTTAAAATGGAACTAAGTTTCGCATCTGGAGTTTCCTCTCTCACAAGGTCGACGACTTAATTTCGTCGAACATATACGGTTTCGAATGGCATCGCCACAAATATCAGAGAACAGGCGCTTCTCCTGGCACAGTATCGAACACTTAGTTTCAGATAGAACAATTAGTTTAAAATGGAACTAAGTTTCGCATCTGGAGTTTCCTCTCTCACAAGGTCGGCCACTTAGTTTCGTCGAACACGTACGTGTTCGAGTAGCATCGCCACTGATTTCAGAGAACAGGCGCTTCTCCTGGCACAGTATCGAACACTTAGTTTCAGATAGAACAATTAGTTTAAAATGGAACTAAGTTTCGCATCTGGAGTTTCCTCCCTCACAAGGTCGACCATTTAGATTCGTCGAACACATACGGTTTAGAGTGGCATCGCCACAGATTTCAGAGAACAGGCACTTCTCCTGGCACAGTATCGAACACTTAGTTTCAGATAGAACAATTAGTTTAAAATGGAACTAAGTTTCGCATCTGGAGTTTCCTCTCTCACAAGGTCGACGACTTAATTTCGTCGAACACATACGGTTTCGAATGGCATCGCCACAGATTTCAGAGAACAGCCGCTTCTCCTGGCACAGTATCGAACACTTAGTTTCAGATAGAACGATTACTTTAAAATGGAAATAAGCTTCGCATCTGGAGTTTCCTCTCTCACAAGGTGGACCACTTAGTTTCCTCGAACACATACGGTTTCGTGTAGCTTCGTCACAGATTTCAGAGAACAGGCGCTTCTCCTGGCACAGTATCGAACACTTAGTTTCAGATAGAACAATTAGTTTAAAATGGAACTAAGTTTCGCATCTGGAGTTTCCTCTCTCACAATGTCGGCCACTTAGTTTCGTCGAACACATACAGTTTCGAGTGGCATCGCCAAAGATTTCAGAGAACCGGCGTTTCTCCTGGCACAGTATCGAACACTTAGTTTCAGATAGAACGATTAGTTTAAAATGGAACTAAGTTTCGCATCTGGAGATTCTTCTCTCACATGGTCGAACACTTGGTTTCGTCGAACACACACGGTTTCGAGTAGCATCGCCACAGATTTCAGAGAACACGCGCTTCTCCAGGCACAGTATCGAACACTTAGTTTCAAATAGAACAATTAGTTTAAAATGGAACTAAATTTCGCATCTGGAGTTTCCTCTCTCACAAGGTCGACGACTTAATTTCGTCGAACACATACGGTTTCGAATGGTATCGCCACAAATATCAGAGAACAGGCGCTTCTCCTGGCACAGTATCGAACACTTAGTTTCAGATAGAACAATTAGTTCAAAATGGAACTAAGTTTCGCATCTGGAGTTTCCTCCCTGACAAGGTCGACCATTTAGATTCGTCGAACACATACGGTTTCTAGGACAATCGCGACTGATTTCAGAGAACACGCGCTTCTCCTGGCACAGTATCGAACACTTAGTTTCAGATAGAACAATTAGTTTAAAATGGAACTAAGTTTCGCATCTGGAGTTTCCTCCCTCACAAGGTCGACCATTTAGATTCGTCGAACACATACGGTTTAGAGTGGCATCGCCACAGATTTCAGAGAACAGGCACTTCTCCTGGCACAGTATCGAACACTTAGTTTCAGATAGAACAATTAGTTTAAAATGGAACTAAGTTTCGCATCTGGAGTTTCCCCTCTCACAAGGTCGACGACTTAATTTCGTCGAACACATACGGTTTCGAATGGCATCGCCACAAATATCAGAGAACAGGCGCTTCTCCTGGCACAGTATCGAACACTTAGTTTCAGATAGAACAATTAGTTTAAAATGGAACTAAGTTTCGCATCTGGAGTTTCCTCTCTCACAAGGTCGGCCACTTAGTTTCGTCGAACACATACGTGTTCGAGTAGCATCGCCACTGATTTCAGAGAACAGGCGCTTCTCCTGGCACAGTATCGAACACTTTCAGATAGAACAATTAGTTTAAAA
Source organism: Nysson spinosus (assembly GCA_910591585.2). Lineage (NCBI taxonomy): Eukaryota > Metazoa > Arthropoda > Insecta > Hymenoptera > Crabronidae > Nysson > Nysson spinosus. Next base: position 1,220,909 of record CAJUYC020000091.1, on the reverse strand, counting down.
TGGAACTAAGTTCCGCATCTGGAGTTTCATCTCTCACAAGGTCGGCCATTCAGTTTCGTCGAACACATACAGTTTCGAGTGGCATCGCCAAAGATTTCAGAGAACCGGCGTTTCTCCTGGCACAGTATCGAACACTTAGTTTCAGATAGAACGATTAGTTTAAAATGGAACTAAGTTTCGCATCTGGAGATTCTTCTCTCACATGGTCGAACACTTGGTTTCGTCGAACACACACGGTTTCGAGTAGCATCGCCACAGATTTCAGAGAACAGGCACTTCTCCTGGCACAGTATCGAACACTTAGTTTCAGATAGAACAATTAGTTTAAAATGGAACTAAGTTTCGCATCTGGAGTTTCCTCTCTCACAAGGTCGACGACTTAATTTCGTCGAACATATACGGTTTCGAATGGCATCGCCACAAATATCAGAGAACAGGCGCTTCTCCTGGCACAGTATCGAACACTTAGTTTCAGATAGAACAATTAGTTCAAAATGGAACTAAGTTTCGCATCTGGAGTTTCCTCCCTGACAAGGTCGACCATTTAGATTCGTCGAACACATACGGTTTCTAGGACCATCGCGACTGATTTCAGAGAACACGCGCTTCTCCTGGCACAGTATCGAACACTTAGTTTCAGATAGAACAATTAGTTTAAAATGGAACTAAGTTTCGCATCTGGAGTTTCCTCCCTCACAAGGTCGACCATTTAGATTCGTCGAACACATACGGTTTAGAGTGGCATCGCCACAGATTTCAGAGAACAGGCACTTCTCCTGGCACAGTATCGAACACTTAGTTTCAGATAGAACAATTAGTTTAAAATGGAACTAAGTTTCGCATCTGGAGTTTCCCCTCTCACAAGGTCGACGACTTAATTTCGTCGAACACATACGGTTTCGAATGGCATCGCCACAAATATCAGAGAACAGGCGCTTCTCCTGGCACAGTATCGAACACTTAGTTTCAGATAGAACAATTAGTTCAAAATGGAACTAAGTTTCGCATCTGGAGTTTCCTCCCTGACAAGGTCGACCATTTAGATTCGTCGAACACATACGGTTTCTAGGACCATCGCGACTGATTTCAGAGAACACGCGCTTCTCCTGGCACAGTATCGAACACTTAGTTTCAGATAGAACAATTAGTTTAAAATGGAACTAAGTTTCGCATCTGGAGTTTCCTCCCTCACAAGGTCGACCATTTAGATTCGTCGAACACATACGGTTTAGAGTGGCATCGCCACAGATTTCAGAGAACAGGCACTTCTCCTGGCACAGTATCGAACACTTAGTTTCAGATAGAACAATTAGTTTAAAATGGAACTAAGTTTCGCATCTGGAGTTTCCCCTCTCACAAGGTCGACGACTTAATTTCGTCGAACACATACGGTTTCGAATGGCATCGCCACAAATATCAGAGAACAGGCGCTTCTCCTGGCACAGTATCGAACACTTAGTTTCAGATAGAACAATTAGTTTAAAATGGAACTAAGTTTCGCATCTGGAGTTTCCTCTCTCACAAGGTCGGCCACTTAGTTTCGTCGAACACATACGTGTTCGAGTAGCATCGCCACTGATTTCAGAGAACAGGCGCTTCTCCTGGCACAGTATCGAACACTTTCAGATAGAACAATTAGTTTAAAATGGAACTAAGTTCCGCATCTGGAGTTTCATCTCTCACAAGGTCGGCCATTCAGTTTCGTCGAACACATACAGTTTCGAGTGGCATCGCCAAAGGTTTCAGAGAACCGGCGTTTCTCCTGGCACAGTATCGAACACTTAGTTTCAGATAGAACGATTAGTTTAAAATGGAACTAAGTTTCGCATCTGGAGATTCTTCTCTCACATGGTCGAACACTTGGTTTCGTCGAACACACACGGTTTCGAGTAGCATCGCCACAGATTTCAGAGAACAGGCACTTCTCCTGGCACAGTATCGAACACTTAGTTTCAGATAGAACAATTAGTTTAAAATGGAACTAAGTTTCGCATCTGGAGTTTCCTCTCTCACAAGGTCGACGACTTAATTTCGTCGAACATATACGGTTTCGAATGGCATCGCCACAAAAATCAGAGAACAGGCGCTTCTCCTGGCACAGTATCGAACACTTAGTTTCAGATAGAACAATTAGTTCAAAATGGAACTAAGTTTCGCATCTGGAGTTTCCTCCCTGACAAGGTCGACCATTTAGATTCGTCGAACACATACGGTTTCTAGGACCATCGCGACTGATTTCAGAGAACACGCGCTTCTCCTGGCACAGTATCGAACACTTAGTTTCAGATAGAACAAATAGTTTAAAATGGAACTAAGTTTCGCATCTGGAGTTTCCTCCCTCACAAGGTCGACCATTTAGATTCGTCGAACACATACGGTTTAGAGTGGCATCGCCACAGATTTCAGAGAACAGGCACTTCTCCTGGCACAGTATCGAACACTTAGTTTCAGATAGAACAATTAGTTTAAAATGGAACTAAGTTTCGCATCTGGAGTTTCCCCTCTCACAAGGTCGACGACTTAATTTCGTCGAACACATACGGTTTCGAATGGCATCGCCACAAATATCAGAGAACAGGCGCTTCTCCTGGCACAGTATCGAACACTTAGTTTCAGATAGAACAATTAGTTTAAAATGGAACTAAGTTTCGCATCTGGAGTTTCCTCTCCCACAAGGTCGGCCACTTAGTTTCGTCGAACACATACGTGTTCGAGTAGCATCGCCACTGATTTCAGAGAACAGGCGCTTCTCCTGGCACAGTATCGAACACTTTCAGATAGAACAATTAGTTTAAAATGGAACTAAGTTTCGCATCTGGAGTTTCCTCTCTCACAATGTCGGCCACTTAGTTTCGTCGAACACATACAGTTTCGAGTGGCATCGCCAAAGATTTCAGAGAACCGGCGTTTCTCCTGGCACAGTATCGAACACTTTCAGATAGAACAATTAGTTTAAAATGGAACTAAGTTTCGCATCTGGAGTTTCCTCTCTCACAAGGTCGACGACTTAATTTCGTCGAACACATACGGTTTCGAGTGGCATCGCCACAGATTTCAGATAACAGGCGCTTCTCCTGGTACAGTATCGAACACTTAGTTTCAGATGGAACATTTAGTTTAAAATTGAACTATGTTTCGCATCTGGAGTTTCCTCTCTCACAAGGTCGACAACTTAGTTTCGTTGAACACGTACGGTTTCGAGTGGCATCGCCACAGATTTCAGAGAACAGGCGCTTCTCCTGGTACAGTATCGAACACTTAGTTTCAGATGGAACAATTCATTTAAAATGGAAATAAGTTTCGCACCTGGAGTTTCCTCTCCCACAAGGTCGACCACTAAGTTTCGTTGAACACGTACGGTTTCGAGTAGCATCGCCACAGATTTCAGTGAACAGGCGCTTCTCCTGGCACAGTATCGAACACTTATTTCAGACAGAACAATTAGTTTAAAATGTAACTATGTTTCGCATCTGGAGTATCCTCCCTCACAAGGTCGACGACTTAGTTTCGTTGAACACATTCGGTTTCAAGGGGAATCGCCACAAATTTCGGAGACAGGCGCTTCTACTGGCACACTATCGAACACTTAGGTTCAGATAGAAAAATCAGTTTAAATTGGCACTAAGTTTCGCGTCTGGAGTTTCCTCTCTCACAAGGTCGACCACTCAGTTTCGTCGAACCCATACGGTTTCGAGTGGCATCGCCACAGATTTCAGAGAACAGGCGCTTCTCCTGGCACAGTATCGAAAACTTCCTTTCAGATAAAACTATTAGTTTTAAATGGAACTAAGTTTCGCATCTGGAGTTTCCTCTCTCAAAAGGTCGACCATTTAGATTCGTCGAACACATACGGTTTCGAGTATCATCGCCACAGATTTCAGAGAACAGGCGCTTCTCCTGGCACATTATCGAACACATAGATACAGATAGAACAATTAGTTTTAAATGGAACTATTTTTCGCTTCTGGATTTTCATCTCTCACAAGGTCAACAAATTTGTTTCGTCGAACACATACGGTTTCGAGTGACTTCGCCACAGATTTCAGAGAACAGGCGCTTCTCCTGGCACAGTATCGATAACTTAGTTTCAGATAGAACAATTAGTTTTAAATGGAACTAAGTTTCGCTTCTGGAGTTTCCTCTCTCAGAAGGTCGACCACTTAGTTTCGTGGAACACATACGGTTTCGAGTGGCATCGCCACAGATTTCAGAGAACAGGCGCTTCTCCTGGCACAGTATCGAACACTTAGTTTCAGATAGTACAATAAGATTAAAATGGAACTAAGTTTCGCATCTGAAGTTTCCTCTCTCACAAGGTCAAAGATTTAGTTTCGTCAAACACATACGGTTTCGAGTGGCATCGCCACAGATTTCAGAGAACAGGCGCTTCTCCTGGCACAGTATCGAACACTTAGTTTCAGATAGTACAATAAGATTAAAATGGAACTAAGTTTCGCATCTGATGTTTCCTCTCTCACAAGGTCGACCACTTAGTTTCGTCGAACACATACGGTTTCGAGCGTCATCGCCACACAGTTCAGAGAACAGGCGCTTCTCCTGGCACAGTATCGAACACTTAGTTTCAGATCGAACAATTAGTTTAAAATGGAACTAAGTTTCGCATCTGGAGTTTCCTCTCTCACAAGGTCGGCCACTGAGTTTCGCCGAACACATAATGTTTCGAGTGGCACCGCCACAGATTTCAGAGAACAGGCGCTTCTCCTGGCACAGTATGGTACACTTAGTTTCAGATAGAACAATTAGTTTAAAATGGAACTATGTTTCGCATCTGGAGTATCCTCTCTCACAAGTTCAACCATTTAGTTTCGTCGAACACATACGGTTTTGGGCGGCATCGCCACACAGTTCAGAGAACAGGCGCTTCTCCTGGCACAGTATCGTAAACTTAGTTTCAGCTAGAACAATTAGTTTAAAATGGAACAATGTTTCGCATCTGGAGTTTCCTTTCCCACAAGGTCGACGACATAATTTCGTCGAACACATACGGTTTCGAGTGGCATCGCCACAGATATCAGAGAACAGGCGCTTCTCCTGGCACAGTATCGAACACTTTCAGATAGAACAATTAGTTTAAAATGGAACTAAGTTTCGCATCTGGAGTTTCCTCTCTCACAAGGTCGGCCACTTAGTATCGTCGAACACATACGGTTTCGAGTGGCATCGCCACAGATATCAGAGAACAGGCGCTTCTCCTGGCACAGTATGGAACACTTAGTTTCAGATAGAACAATTAGTTTAAAATGGAACTATGTTTCGCATATGGAGTTTCCTCTCTCACAAGGTCGACCACTTAGTTTCGTCCAACACATTCGGTTTAGAGTAGCAACGCCACAGGTTTCAGAGAACAGGCGCTTCTACTGGCAGATTATCGAACACTTAGTTACAGATAGAACACTTAGTATAAAATGGAACTATGTTTCGCATTTGGAGTTTCCTCTCTCACACGGTCTACCGCTTATATTCGTCGAGCACATTCGGCTTCGAGTAGCATCGCCACAGATTTCAGAGGACAGGCGCTTCTCCTGGGACAGTATCGGACACTTAGTTTCAGATAGAACAATTAGTTTAAAATGGAACTAAGTTTCGCATCTGGAGTTTCCTCTCTCACAAGGTCGACCAATTAGATTCGTCGAACACATACGGTTTCGAGTAGCATCGCCACAGATTTCAGAGAACAGGCACTTCTGCTGGCACAGTATCGAACACTTTCAGATAGAACAATTATTTTAAAATGGAACTAAGTTTCGCATCTGGAGTTTCGTCTACCACAAGGTCGACCACTTATTTTCGTCGAACACATACGGTTTCGAGTGCATCGCGACAGATTTCAGAGAATAGGCGCTTCTCTTGGCACAGTATGGAACACTTAGTTTCAGATGGAACATTTAGTTTAAAATTGAACTATATTTCGCATCTGGAGTTTCCTCTCTCACACGGTCTACCACTTACTTTCGCCGAACACATAATGTTTCGAGTGGCACCGCCACAGATTTCAGAGAACAAGCGCTTCTCCTGGCACAGTATCGTACACTTAGTTTCAGATAGAACAATTAGTTTAAAATGGAACTATGTTTCGCATCTGGAGTATCCTCTCTCACAAGTTCAACCATTTAGTTTCGTCGAACACATACGGTTTTGGGCGGCATCGCCACACAGTTCAGAGAACAGGCGCTTCTCCTGGCACAGTATCGTAAACTTAGTTTCAACTAGAACAATTAGTTTAAAATGGAACAATGTTTCGCATCTGGAGTTTCCTTTCCCACAAGGTCGACGACATAATTTCGTCGAACACATACGGTTTCGAGTGGCATCGCCACAGATATCAGAGAACAGGCGCTTCTCCTGGCACAGTATCGAACACTTTCAGATAGAACAATTAGTTTAAAATGGAACTAAGTTTCGCATCTGGAGTTTCCTCTCTCACAAGGTCGGCCACTTAGTATCGTCGAACACATACGGTTTCGAGTGGCATCGCCACAGATATCAGAGAACAGGCGCTTCTCCTGGCACAGTATGGAACACTTAGTTTCAGATAGAACAATTAGTTTAAAATGGAACTATGTTTCGCATCTGGAGTTTCCTCTCTCACAAGGTCTACCACTTATATTCGTCGAACACATTCGGCTTCGAGTAGCATCGCCACAGATTTCAGAGGACAGGCGCTTCTCCTGGGACAGTATCGGACACTTAGTTTCAGATAGAACAATTAGTTTAAAATGGAACTAAGTTTCGCATTTGGAGTTTCCTCTCTCACACGGTCTACCACTTATATTCGTCGAACACATTCGGCTTCGAGTAGCATCGCCACAGATTTCAGAGGACAGGCGCTTCTCCTGGGACAGTATCGGACACTTAGTTTCAGATAGAACAATTAGTTTAAAATGGAACTAAGTTTCGCATCTGGAGTTTCCTCTCTCACAAGGTCGACGACTTAATTTCGTCGAACATATACGGTTTCGAATGGCATCGCCACAAATATCAGAGAACAGGCGCTTCTCCTGGCACAGTATCGAACACTTAGTTTCAGATAGAACAATTAGTTTAAAATGGAACTAAGTTTCGCATCTGGAGTTTCCTCTCTCACAAGGTCGGCCACTTAGTTTCGTCGAACACGTACGTGTTCGAGTAGCATCGCCACTGATTTCAGAGAACAGGCGCTTCTCCTGGCACAGTATCGAACACTTAGTTTCAGATAGAACAATTAGTTTAAAATGGAACTAAGTTTCGCATCTGGAGTTTCCTCCCTCACAAGGTCGACCATTTAGATTCGTCGAACACATAATGTTTCGAGTGGCACCGCCACAGATTTCAGAGAACAGGCGCTTCTCCTGGCACAGTATCGTACACTTAGTTTCAGATAGAACAATTAGTTTAAAATGGAACTATGTTTCGCATCTGGAGTATCCTCTCTCACAAGTTCAACCATTTAGTTTCGTCGAACACATACGGTTTTGGGCGGCATCGCCACACAGTTCAGAGAACAGGCGCTTCTCCTGGCACAGTATCGTAAACTTAGTTTCAACTAGAACAATTAGTTTAAAATGGAACAATGTTTCGCATCTGGAGTTTCCTTTCCCACAAGGTCGACGACATAATTTCGTCGAACACATACGGTTTCGAGTGGCATCGCCACAGATATCAGAGAACAGGCGCTTCTCCTGGCACAGTATCGAACACTTTCAGATAGAACAATTAGTTTAAAATGGAACTAAGTTTCGCATCTGGAGTTTCCTCTCTCACAAGGTCGGCCACTTAGTATCGTCGAACACATACGGTTTCGAGTGGCATCGCCACAGATATCAGAGAACAGGCGCTTCTCCTGGCACAGTATGGAACACTTAGTTTCAGATAGACCAATTAGTTTAAAATGGAACTATCTTTCGCATCTGGAGTTTCCTCTCTCACAAGGTCTACCACTTATATTCGTCGAACACATTCGGCTTCGAGTAGCATCGCCACAGATTTCAGAGGACAGGCGCTTCTCCTGGGACAGTATCGGACACTTAGTTTCAGATAGAACAATTAGTTTAAAATGGAACTAAGTTTCGCATTTGGAGTTTCCTCTCTCACACGGTCTACCACTTATATTCGTCGAACACATTCGGCTTCGAGTAGCATCGCCACAGATTTCAGAGGACAGGCGCTTCTCCTGGGACAGTATCGGACACTTAGTTTCAGATAGAACAATTAGTTTAAAATGGAACTAAGTTTCGCATCTGGAGTTTCCTCTCTCACAAGGTCGACCAATTAGATTCGTCGAACACATACGGTTTCGATTAGCATCGCCACAGATTTCAGAGAACAGGCACTTCTGCTGGCACAGTATCGAACACTTTCAGATAGAACAATTATTTTAAAATGGAACTAAGTTTCGCATCTGGAGTTTCGTCTACCACAAGGTCGACCACTTATTTTCGTCGAACACATTCGGCTTCGAGTAGCAACGCCACAGGTTTCAGAGAACAGGCGCTTCTCCTGGCACAGTATCGAACACTTAGTTTCAGATGGAACAATCAGTTTAAAATGGAACTAATTTCCGCATCTGGAGTTTCCTCTCTCACCATGTCGACCACTTAGTTTCGTGGAACGCATACGGTTTCGAGTAGCATCACCACAGATTTCAGAGAACAGGCGCTTCTCCTGGCACAGTATCGAACACTTAGTTTCAGATAGAACAATCAGTTTAAAATGGAACTAAGTTCCGCATCTGGAGTTTCCTCTCTCACCATGTCGACAACTTAGTTTCGTCGAACACATACGGTTTCGAGTAGCATCGCCACAGATTTCAGAGAACAGGCGGTTCTCCTGGCACAGTATCGAACACTTAGTTTCAGATAGAACAATTAGTTTTAAATGGAAATAAGTTTCGCACCTGGAGTTTCCCCTTTCACAAGGTCAACCACTTAGTTTCGTCGAACACGTATGGTTTCGAGTAGCATCGTCACAGATTTCAGAGAACAGGCGCTTCTCCTGGCCCAGTATCGAACACTTAGTTTCAGATAGAACAATTAGTTTAAAATGGAATAAAGTTTCGCCTCTGGAGTTTCCTCTCTCACAATGTCGGCCACTTAGTTTCGTCGAACACATACGGTTTGGAGTAGCATCGCCAGAGATTTCAGAGAACAGGCGCTTCTCCTGGCACAGTATCGAACACTTAGTTCCAGATAGAACAATTAGTTTTAAATGGAACTATGTTTCGCATCCGGAGTTTCCTCCCTCACAAGGTCAACCACTTAGTTTCGTCGAACACATACGGTTTCGAGTGGCATCGCCACACATTTCAGAGGACAGGCGCTTCTTCTGGCACAGTATCGAACACATGGTTTCAGATAGAACAATTGGTTTAAAATGGGACTAAATTTCGCATCTGGAGTTTCTTCCCTCACAAGGCGACCACTTAGTTTCGTCGAACACATACGGTTTCGTCTGGCATCGCCACAGATTTCAAAGAACAGGCGTTTATCGTGGCACACTATCGAACACTTAGTTCCAGATAGAACAATTAGTTTTAAATGGAAGTATGTTTCGCATCTGGTGAATCCTCCCTCACAAGGTCAGGCACTTAGTTTCGTCGCACACATACGGTTTCGAGTGGCATCGCCACAAATTTCAGAGAACAGGCGCTTCTCCTGGCACAGTATCGAATACATAGTTTCAGATAGAAAAATTCATTTTAAATGGAACTAAGTGTCGCATCTGGAGTTTCATCTCTCACAAGGTCAACCACTTAGTTTCGTCGAACACATACGTTTTCGAGGGGCATCGCCACAAATTTCTTAGAACAGGCGCTTCTCCTGGCACAGTATCGAACACTTAGTTTCAGATAGAACAATTAGTTTAAAATGGTACTAAGTTTCGCATCTTGATATTCCTCTCTCACAAGGTCGACCACTTAGTTGCGTCGAACACATACGGTTTCAAGTGGCATCACCACAGATTTCAGAGAACAGGCGCTTCTCCTGGCACAGTATCGAAAACTTAGTTTCAGATAGAACAATTAGGTTTAAATGGAACTAAGTTGCGCTTCTGGTGTTTCCTCTCTCACAAGGTCGACCACTTAGTTTCGCCGAGCACATACGGTTTCGAGTGGTATCGCCACAGATTGCGCCGAACGGGAGTTACTCATGGCACAGTATCGACCACTTAGTTTCGTCGAACACATACGGTTTCGAGTAGCATCGCCACAGGTTTCACAGAACGGGCGCTTCTCCTGGCACATTATCGAACACTTAGTTTCAGATAGAACAATTAGTTTAAAATGGCACTAAGTTTCGCGTCTGGAGTTTCCTCCCTCACAAGGTCGACCACTCAGTTTCGTCGAACACATACCGTTTCGAGTAGCATCGCGACAGATTTCAGAGAACAGGTGCTTCTCCTGGCACAGTATCGAACACTTATTTTCAGATAGAGCAATTAGTTTAAAATGGAACTAAGTTTCGCGTCTGGAGTTTCCTCTCTCACAAGGTCGGCCACTTAGTTTCGTCAAGCACATACGGTTTTGAGTGGCATCGCCACAGATTTCAGAGAACAGGTGCTTCTCCTGGCACAGTATCGAACACTTAGTTTCAGATAGAACAATTAGTTTAAAATGGAACTAAGTTTGACATCTTGAGTTTCCTCCCTCACAAGGTCGGCCACTTAGTTACGTCGAACACATACGGGTTCGAGTAGCATCGCCACTGATTTCAGAGAACAGGCGCTTCTCTGGCACAGTATCGAACACTTTCAGATAGAACAATTATTTTAAAATGGAACTAAGTTCCGCATCTGGAGTTTCCTCTCCCACAAGGTCGTCCACTTAGTTTCGTCGAACACATACGGGTTTGAGTAGCATCGCCACTGATTTCAGAGAACAGGCGCTTCTCTGGCACAGTATCGAACACTTTCAGATAGAACAATTAGTTTAAAATGGAACTAAGTTCCGCATCTGGAGTTTCCTCTCTCACAAGGTCGTCCACTTAGTTTCGTCGAACACATACGGGTTCGAGTAGCATCGCCACTGATTTCAGAGAACAGGCGCTTCTGCTGGCACAGTATCGAACACTTTCAGATAGAACAATTATTTTAAAATGGAACTAAGTTCCGCATCTGGAGTTTCCTCTCTCACAAGGTCGTCCACTTAGTTTCGTCGAACACATACGGGTTCGAGTAGCATCGCCACTGATTTCAGAGAACAGGCGCTTCTCTGGCACAGTATCGAACACTTTCAGATAGAACAATTAGTTTAAAATGGAACTAAGTTCCGCATCTGGAGTTTCCTCTCTCACAAGATCGTCCACTTAGTTTCGTCGAACACATACGGGTTCGAGTAGCATCGCCACTGATTTCAGAGAACAGGCGCTTCTGCTGGCACAATATCGAACACTTTCAGATAGTACAATTAGTTTAAAATGGAACTAAGTTCCGCATCTGGAGTTTCCTCTCTCACAAGGTCGGCCATTTAGTTTCGTCGAACACATACGGTTTCGAGGGGCATCGCCACAGATTTCAGAGAACAGGCGCTTCTCCTGGCACTGTATCGGACACATAGTTTCAGATAGAACAATTAGTTTAAAATGATACTAAGTTTCGCATCTGGAGTTTCCTCTCTCCCAAGGCGACGACTCAGTTTCGTGGAACACATACGGTTTCCAGTGGCATCGCCACAGATTTCAGAGAACAGGCGCTTCTCCTGGCACAGTATCGAACACTTAGTTTCAGATAGAACAATTAGTTTAAAATGGAACTAAGTTTCGCATCTGGAGTTTCATCTCTCACAAGGTCAACCACTTAGTTTCGTCGAACCCATACGGTTTCGAGGGGCATCGCCACAGATTTCAGAGAACAGGCGCTTCTCCTGGCACTGTATCGAACACATAGTTTCAGATAGAAAAATTCATTTTAAATGGAACTAAGTGTCGCATCTGGAGTTTCATCTCTCACAAGGTCAACCACTTAGTTTCGTCGAACACATACGGTTTCGAGTGGCATCGCCACAGATTTCAGAGAACAGGCGTTTATCGTCGCACACTATCGAACACTTAGTTCCAGATAGAACAATTAGTTTTGAATGGAACTATGTTTCGCATCCGGAGTTTCCTCCCTCACAAGGTCAACCACTTAGTTTCGTCGAACACATACGGTTTCGAGTGGCATCGCCCCAGATTTCAGAGGTACTAGCGCTTCTCCTGGCACAGTATCGAACACTTTCAGATAGAACAATTAGTTTAAAATGGTACTAAGTTTCGCATCTGGATATTCCTCTCTCACAAGGTCGACCACTTAGTTGCGTCGAACACATACGGTTTCGAGTGGCATCACCACAGATTTCAGAGAACAGGCGCTTCTCCTGGCACAGTATCGAAAACTTAGTTTCAGATAGAACAATTAGGTTTAAATGGAACTAAGTTGCGCTTCTGGTGTTTCCTCTCTCAGAAGGTCAATTAGTTTCGTCGAACACATACGTTTTCGAGGGGCATCGCCACAGATTTCTTAGAACAGGCGCTTCTCCTGGCACAGTATCGAACACTTAGTTTCAGATAGAACAATTAGTTTAAAATGGTACTAAGTTTCGCATCTGGATATTCCTCTCTCACAAGGTCGACCACTTAGTTGCGTCGAACACATACGGTTTCGAGTAGCATCGCCACAGATTTCAGAGAACAGGCGCCTCTCCTGGCACAGAATCGAACACTTAGTTGCAGATAGAACAATTAGTTTAAAATGGAAGTAAGTTTCGCATCTAGAGTTTCCTCTCTCACAAGATCGACCACTTAGTTTCGCCGAGCACATACGGTTTCGAGTAGCATCGCCACAGGTTTCACAGAACGGGCGCTTCTCCTGCCACATTATCGAACACTTAGTTTCAGATAGAACAATTAGTTTAAAATGGAACTAAGTTTCTCGTCTGGAGTTTCCTCTCTCACAAGGTCGACCACTCAGTTTCGTCGAACACATACCGTTTCGAGTAGCATCGCGACAGATTTCAGAGAACAGGTGCTTCTCCTGGCACAGTATCGAACACTTATTTTCAGAAAGAACAATTAGTTTAAAATGGAAATAAGTTTCGCTTCTGGAGTTTCCTCTCTCACAAGGTCGGCCACTTAGTTTCGTCAAGCACATACGGTTTCGAGTGGCATCGCCACAGATTTCAGAGGACAGGCGCTTCTCCTGGCACAATATCGAACACTTAGTTTCAGATAGAACAATTAGTTTAAAATGGAACTAAGTTTGACATCTTGAGTTTCCTCCCTCACAAGGTCGGCCAATTAGTTACGTCGAACACATACGGGTTCGAGTAGCATCGCCACTGATTTCAGAGAACAGGCGCTTCTCTGGCACAGTATCGAACACTTTCAGATAGAACAATTATTTTAAAATGGAACTAAGTTCCGCATCTGGAGTTTCCTCTCTCACAAGGTCGTCCACTTAGTTTCGTCGAACACATACGGGTTCGAGTAGCATCGCCACTGATTTCAGAGAACAGGCGCTTCTCTGGCACAGTATCGAACACTTTCAGATAGAACAATTAGTTTAAAATGGAACTAAGTTCCGCATCTGGAGTTTCCTCTCTCACAAGGTCGTCCACTTAGTTTCGTCGAACACATACGTGTTCGAGTAGCATCGCCACTGATTTCAGAGAACAGGCGCTTCTGCTGGCACAGTATCGAACACTTTCAGATAGAACAATTATTTTAAAATGGAACTAAGTTCCGCATCTGGAGTTTCCTCTCTCACAAGGTCGTCCACTTAGTTTCGTCGAACACATACGGGTTCGAGTAGCATCGCCACTGATTTCAGAGAACAGGCGCTTCTCCTGGCACAGTATCGAACACTTAGTTTCAGATAGAACAATTTGTTTAAAATGGACCTAAGTTTCGCATCTGGAGTTTCCTCTCTCACAAGGTCGACCATTTAGATTCGTCGAACACATACGGTTTCGAGTGGCGTCGCCACATATTTCAGAGAACAGGCGCTTCTCCTGGCACAGTATCGAACACTTAGTTTCACATGGGACATTTGGTTTAAAATGGAACTAAGTTTCGCATCTGAAGTTTCCTCTCGCACAAGGTCGGCCACTTAGTTTCGTCGAACACACACGGTTTCGAGTGGCATCGCCACAGATTTCAGAGAACAGTCGTTTCTCCTGGCACAGTATCGAACACTTAGTTTCAGGTGGAACATTTAGTTTAAAATTGAACTATGTTTCGCATTTGGAGTTTCCTCTCTCACAAGGTCGGCCACTTAGTTTCGTCGAACACATACGGTTTCGAGTGGCATCGCCACAGATTTTAGCGAACAGGCGCATCTCCTGGCACATTATCGAAAACTTAGTTTCAGATAGAACAATTGGTTTAAAATGGAGCTATGTTTTGCATCTGGAGTTTCATCTCTCACAAGGTCGACGACTTAATTGCGACGAACACATACGGTTTCGAGTGGCATCGCCACAGATTTCAGAGAACAGGCGCTTTTCCGGGCACAGTGTCGAGCACTTAGTTTCAGATAGAACAATTCGTTTAAAATGGAACTATGTTTCGCATCTGGAGTATCCTCCCTCACAAGGTCGACCACTTAGTTTCGTCGAACAAATACGGTTTCGAGTGGCATCGCCACAGATTTCAGAGAACAGGTGCTTCTCCTGGCACAGAATCGAACACTTAGTTGCAGAGAGAACAATTAGTTTAAAATGGAAGTAAGTTTCGCATCTAGAGTTTCCTCTCTCACAAGATCGACCACTTAGTTTCGCCGAGCACATACGGTTTCGAGTAGCATCGCCACAGGTTTCACAGAACGGGCGCTTCTCCTGGCACATTATCGAACACTTAGTTTCAGATAGAACAATTAGTTTAAAATGGCACTAAGTTTCGCGTCTGGAGTTTCCTCCCTCACAAGGTCGACCACTCAGTTTCGTCGAACACATACCGTTTCGAGTAGCATCGCGACAGATTTCAGAGAACAGGTGCTTCTCCTGGCACAGTATCGAACACTTATTTTCAGAAAGAACAATTAGTTTAAAATGGAAATAAGTTTCGCTTCTGGAGTTTCCTCTCTCACAAGGTCGGCCACTTAGTTTCGTCAAGCACATACGGTTTCGAGTGGCATCGCCACAGATTTCAGAGAACAGGCGCTTCTCCTGGCACAATATCGAACACTTAGTTTCAGATAGAACAATTAGTTTAAAATGGAACTAAGTTTGACATCTTGAGTTTCCTCCCTCACAAGGTCGGCCAATTAGTTACGTCGAACACATACGGGTTCGAGTAGCATCGCCACTGATTTCAGAGAACAGGCGCTTCTCTGGCACAGTATCGAACACTTTCAGATAGAACAATTAGTTTAAAATGGAACTAAGTTCCGCATCTGGAGTTTCCTCTCTCACAAGGTCGTCCACTTAGTTTCGTCGAACACATACGGGTTCGAGTAGCATCGCCACTGATTTCAGAGAACAGGCGCTTCTCTGGCACAGTATCGAACACTTTCAGATAGAACAATTAGTTTAAAATGGAACTAAGTTCCGCATCTGGAGTTTCCTCTCTCACAAGGTCGTCCACTTAGTTTCGTCGAACACATACGTGTTCGAGTAGCATCGCCACTGATTTCAGAGAACAGGCGCATCTGCTGGCACAGTATCGAACACTTTCAGATAGAACAATTATTTTAAAATGGAACTAAGTTCCGCATCTGGAGTTTCCTCTCTCACAAGGTCGTCCACTTAGTTTCGTCGAACACATACGGGTTCGAGTAGCATCGCCACTGATTTCAGAGAACAGGCGCTTCTCCTGGCACAGTATCGAACACTCAGTATCAGAGAGAACTATTTGTTTAAAATGGACCTATGTTTCGCATCTGGAGTTTCCTCTCTCACAAGGTCGACCATTTAGATTCGTCGAACACATACGGTTTCGAGTGGCGTCGCCACATATTTCAGAGAACAGGCGCTTCTCCTGGCACAGTATCGAACACTTAGTTTCACATGGAACATTTGGTTTAAAATGGAACTAAGTTTCGCATCTGAATATTCCTCTCGCACAAGGTCGGCCACTTAGTTTCGTCGAACACACACGGTTTCGAGTGGCATCGCCACAGATTTCAGAGAACAGTCGTTTCTCCTGGCACAGTATCGAACACTTAGTTTCAGGTGGAACATTTAGTTTAAAATTGAACTATGTTTCGCATTTGGAGTTTCCTCTCTCACAAGGTCGGCCACTTAGTTTCGTCGAACACATATGGTTTCGAGTGGCATCGCCACAGATTTTAGCGAACAGGCGCATCTCCTGGCACATTATCGAAAACTTAGTTTCAGATAGAACAATTGGTTTAAAATGGAGCTATGTTTTGCATCTGGAGTTTCATCTCTCACAAGGTCGACGACTTAATTGCGACGAACACATACGGTTTCGAGTGGCATCGCCACAGATTTCAGAGAACAGGCGCTTTTCCGGGCACAGTGTCGAGCACTTAGTTTCAGATAGAACAATTCGTTTAAAATGGAACTATGTTTCGCATCTGGAGTATCCTCCCTCACAAGGTCGACCACTTAGTTTCGTCGAACAAATACGGTTTCGAGTGGCATCGCCACAGATTTCAGAGAACAGGTGCTTCTCCTGGCACAGTATCGAAAACTTAGTTTCGGGTAGAGCAATAAGATTAAAATGGAACTATGTTTCGCATTTGGAGTTTCCCCTCTCACAAGGTCGACCACTTAATTTCGTCGAACACATACGGTTACGAGCGGCATCGCCACACAGTTCAGAGAACAGGCGCTTCTCCTGGCACAGTATCGAACACTTATTTCAGACAGAACAATTAGATTAAAATGGAACCATGTTTCGCATCTGGAGTATCCTCCCTCACAAGGTCGACCACTTAGTTTCGTCGAACAAATACGGTTTCGAGTGGCATCGCCACAGATTTCAGATAGCAGGCGCTGCTCCTGGCACAGTATCGAACACGTATTTAATACAAAACAATTAGTTTAAAATGTAACTATGTTCCGCATCTGGAGTATCCTCCCTCACAAGGTCGACTACTTCGTTTCGTCGAGCACATACGGTTTCGAGTGGCATCGCCACAGATTTCAGAGAACAGGCGCTTCTCCTGGCACAGTATCGAAAACTTAGTTTCGGGTAGAGCAATAAGATTAAAATGGAACTATGTTTCGCATTTGGAGTTTCCCCTCTCACAAGGTCGACCACTTAATTTCGTCGAACACATACGGTTACGAGCGGCATCGCCACACAGTTAAGAGAACAGGCGCTTCTCCTGGCACAGTATCGAACACTTATTTCAGACAGAACAATTAGATTAAAATGGAACCATGTTTCGCATCTGGAGTATCCTCCCTCACAAGGAGGACCACTTAGTTTCGTCGAACACATACGGTTTCGACTGGCATCGCCACATATTTCAGAGAACAGGCGCTTCTCCTGGCACAGTATCGAAAACTTAGTTTCAGATAGAACAATTAATTTAAAATGGAACTAAGTTTCGCATCTGGAGTTTCCTCTCTCACAGGGTCGACCACTTAGTTTCGTCGAACACATACGGATTCGAGCGGTATCGCCACACATTTCAGAGAACGGGCGTTTTTCCTGGTACACTATCGAACACTTAGCTTCAGATAGAACAATTAGTTTTAAATGGAACTGTGTTTCGCTTCTGGAGTTGCCCCTCTCAGAAGGTCGACCACTTAGTTTCGTCGAACAGATACGGTTTCGTGTAGCATCGCCACAGATTTCAGAGAGCAGGCGCTTCTCCTGGCACAGTATCGAACACTTAGTTTCAGATAGAACAATTAGTTTTAAATGGAACTAAGTTTCGCATCTGGAGTTTCCTCTCTCACAGGGTCGACCACTTAGTTTCGTCGAACACATACGGATTCGAGCGGCATCGCCACACATTTCAGAGAACAGGCGTTTTTCCTGGTACACTATCGAACACTTAGCTTCAGATAGAACAATTAGTTTTAAATGGAACTGTGTTTCGCTTCTGGAGTTGCCCCTCTCAGAAGGTCGACCACTTAGTTTCGTCGAACAGATACGGTTTCGTGTAGCATCGCCACAGATTTCAGAGAGCAGGCGCTTCTCCTGGCACAGTATCGAGCACTTAGTTTCAGATAGAACAATTCGTTTAAAATGGAAATACGTTTCGCATCTGGAGTTTCTTCTCTCACAAGGCGACCACTTAGTTTCATCGAACACACACGGTTTCGAGTGGCATCGCCACAGATTTCAGTGAACAGGCGCTTCTCCTGGCACAGTCTCGAACACTTAGTTACAGATAGAACACTTAGTTTAAAATGGAACTGTGTTTCGTATTTGGAGTTTCCTCTCTCACAAGGTGGACCACTCAGTTTCGTCAAACACATACGGTTTCGAGTGGCATCGCCACAGATTTCGGAGAACAGGCGCTTCTCCTAGCACAGTATCGAACACTTAGTATCAGATAGAACAATTACTTTAAAATGGAACTAAGCTTCGCATCTCGAGATTCCTCACTCACAAGGTGGACCACTTAATTTCATCGAACATATACGGTTTCGAGTAGCATCGCCACTGATTTCAGAGATCAGGCGCTTCTCCTGGCACAGTATCGAACACTTAGTTTCAGATGGAACATTTGGTTTAAAATGGAACTAAGTTTCGCATCTGAAGTTTCCTCTCGCACAAGGTCGGCCACTTAGTTTCGTCGAACAGATACGGTTTCGTGTAGCATCGCCACAGATTTCAGAGAGCAGGCGCTTCTCCTGGCACAGTATCGAACACTTATGTCAGACAGAACAATTAGTTTAAAATGGAACTAAGTTTCGCATCTGGAGTTTCCTCTCTCACAAGGTGGATCACTTAGTTTCGTCGACCACATACGGTTTCGAGTAGCATCGCCACAGATTTCAGAGAACAGGCGCTTCTCCTGGCACATTATCGGACACTTAGTTTCAGCTAGAACAATTTGTTTAAAATGGATCTAAGTTTCACACCTGGAGCTTGCTCTCTCACAAGGTCGACCATTTAGATTCGTCGAGCAAATACGGTTTCGAGTATCATCGCCACAGATTTCAGAGTACAGGCGCTTTTCCTGGCACAGTATCGAGCACTTAGTTTCAGATAGAACAATTCGTTTAAAATGGAAATACGTTTCGCATCTGGAGTTTCTTCTCTCACAAGGCGACCACTTAGTTTCGTCGGACACATACGGTTTCGAGTGGCATCGCCACAGATTTCAGAGAACAGGCGCTTCTCCTGGCACAGTCTCGAACACTTAGTTACAGATAGAACACTTAGTTTAAAATGGAACTGTGTTTCGTATCTGGAGTTTCTTCTCTCACAAGGTCGACCACTCAGTTTCGTCAAACACATACGGTTTCGAGTGGCATCGCCACAGATTTCGGAGAACAGGCGCTTCTCCTAGCACAGTATCGAACACTTAGTATCAGATAGAACAATTACTTTAAAATGGAACTAAGCTTCGCATCTCGAGATTCCTCTCTCACAAGGTGGACCACTTAGTTTCATCGAACATATACGGTTTCGAGTAGCATCACCACTGATTTCAGAGAACAGGCGCTTCTCCTGGCACAGTATCGAACACTTAGTTTCAGATAGAACTATTAGTTTCAAATGGACCTAAGTTTCGCATCTGAAGTTTCCTCTCTCACAAGGTCGACCATTTAGATTCGTCGAACACATACGGTTTCGAGTGGCGTCGCCACATATTTCAGAGAACAGGCGCTTCTCCTGGCACAGTATCGAACACTTAGTATCAGATAGAACAATTCGTTTAAAATGGAAATACGTTTCGCATCTGGAGTTTCTTCTCTCACAAGGCGACCACTTAGTTTCGTCGAACACACACGGTTTCGAGTGGCATCGCCACAGATTTCAGAGAACAGGCGCATCTCCTGGCACAGTATCGAACACTTAGTTTCAGATAGAACAATTAGTTTAAAATGGAAATAAGTTTCACAACTGGAGCTTGCTCTCTCACAAGGTCGACCATTTAGATTCGTCGAGCACATACGGTTTCGAGTATCATCGCCACAGATTTCAGAGTACAGGCGCTTTTCCTGGCACAGTATCGAGCACTTAGTTTCAGATAGAACAATTCGTTTAAAATGGAAATACGTTTCGCATCTGGAGTTTCTTCTCTCACAAGGCGACCACTTAGTTTCGTCGAACACACACGGTTTCGAGTGGCATCGCCACAGATTTCAGAGAACGGGTGCTTCTCCTGGCACAGTCTCGAACACTTAGTTTCAGATGGAACATTTAGTTTAGAATTGAACTATGTTTCGCATTTGGAGTTTCCTCTCTCACAAGGTCGGCCACTTAGTTTCGTCGAGCACATACGGTTTCGAGTATCATCGCCACAGATTTCAGAGTACAGGCGCTTTTCCTGGCACAGTATCGAGCACTTAGTTTCAGATAGAACAATTACTTTAAAATGGAACTAAGCTTCGCATCTCGAGATTCCTCTCTCACAAGGTGGACCACTTAGTTTCATCGAACATATACGGTTTCGAGTAGCATCGCCACTGTTTTCAGACATCAGGAACACTTAGTTTCAGATAGAACAATTTGTTTAAAATGGACCTAAGTTTCGCATCTGGAGTTTCCTCTCTCACAAGGTCGACCATTTAGATTCGTCGAACACATACGGTTTCGAGTGGCGTCGCCACATATTTCAGAGAACAGGCGCTTCTCCTGGCACAGTATCGAACACTTAGTTTCACATGGAACATTTGGTTTAAAATGGAACTAAGTTTCGCATCTGAAGTTTCCTCTCGCACAAGGTCGGCCACTTAGTTTCGTCGAACACACACGGTTTCGAGTGGCATCGCCACAGATTTCAGAGAACAGGCGTTTCTCCTGGCACAGTATCGAACACTTAGTTTCAGGTGGAACATTTAGTTTAAAATTGAACTATGTTTCGCATTTGGAGTTTCCTCTCTCACAAGGTCGGCCACTTAGTTTCGTCGAACACATACGGTTTCGAGTGGCATCGCCACAGATTTTAGCGAACAGGCGCATCTCCTGGCACATTATCGAAAACTTAGTTTCAGATAGAACAATTGGTTTAAAATGGAGCTATGTTTTGCATCTGGAGTTTCATCTCTCACAAGGTCGACGACTTAATTGCGACGAACACATACGGTTTCGAGTGGCATCGCCACAGATTTCAGAGAACAGGCGCTTTTCCGGGCACAGTGTCGAGCACTTAGTTTCAGATAGAACAATTCGTTTAAAATGGAACTATGTTTCGCATCTGGAGTATCCTGCTTCACAAGGTCGACCACTTAGTTTCGTCGAACAAATACGGTTTCGAGTGGCATCGCCACAGATTTCAGAGAACAGGTGCTTCTCCTGGCACAGTATCGAAAACTTAGTTTCGGGTAGAGCAATAAGATTAAAATGGAACTATGTTTCGCATTTGGAGTTTCCCCTCTCACAAGGTCGACCACTTAATTTCGTCGAACACATACGGTTACGAGCGGCATCGCCACACAGTTCAGAGAACAGGCGCTTCTCCTGGCACAGTATCGAACACTTATTTCAGACAGAACAATTAGATTAAAATGGAACCATGTTTCGCATCTGGAGTATCCTCCCTCACAAGGTCGACCACTTAGTTTCGTCGAACAAATACGGTTTCGAGTGGCATCGCCACAGATTTCAGAGAGCAGGCGCTGCTCCTGGCACAGTATCGAACACGTATTTAATACAAAACAATTAGTTTAAAATGTAACTATGTTCCGCATCTGGAGTATCCTCCCTCACAAGGTCGACTACTTCGTTTCGTCGAGCACATACGGTTTCGAGTGGCATCGCCACAGATTTCAGAGAACAGGCGCTTCTCCTGGCACAGTATCGAAAACTTAGTTTCGGGTAGAGCAATAAGATTAAAATGGAACTATGTTTCGCATTTGGAGTTTCCCCTCTCACAAGGTCGACCACTTAATTTCGTCGAACACATACGGTTACGAGCGGCATCGCCACACAGTTCAGAGAACAGGCGCTTCTCCTGGCACAGTATCGAACACTTATTTCAGACAGAACAATTAGATTAAAATGGAACCATGTTTCGCATCTGGAGTATCCTCCCTCACAAGGAGGACCACTTAGTTTCGTCGAACACATACGGTTTCGACTGGCATCGCCACAGATTTCAGAGAACAGGCGCTTCTCCTGGCACAGTATCGAAAACTTAGTTTCAGATAGAACAATTAATTTAAAATGGAACTAAGTTTCGCATCTGGAGTTTCCTCTCTCACAGGGTCGACCACTTAGTTTCGTCGAACACATACGGATTCGAGCGGTATCGCCACACATTTCAGAGAACAGGCGTTTTTCCTGGTACACTATCGAACACTTAGCTTCAGATAGAACAATTAGTTTTAAATGGAACTGTGTTTCGCTTCTGGAGTTGCCCCTCTCAGAAGGTCGACCACTTAGTTTCGTCGAACAGATACGGTTTCGTGTAGCATCGCCACAGATTTCAGAGAACAGGCGCTTCTCCTGGCACAGTATCGAGCACTTAGTTTCAGATAGAACAATTCGTTTAAAATGGAAATACGTTTCGCATCTGGAGTTTCTTCTCTCACAAGGTGGACCACTTAGTTTCATCGAACACACACGGTTTCGAGTGGCATCGCCACAGATTTCAGAGAACAGGCGCTTCTCCTGGCACAGTCTCGAACACTTAGTTACAGATAGAACACTTAGTTTAAAATGGAACTGTGTTTCGTATTTGGAGTTTCCTCTCTCACAAGGTGGACCACTCAGTTTCGTCAAACACATACGGTTTCGAGTGGCATCGCCACAGATTTCGGAGAACAGGCGCTTCTCCTAGCACAGTATCGAACACTTAGTATCAGATAGAACAATTACTTTAAAATGGAACTAAGCTTCGCATCTCGAGATTCCTCACTCACAAGGTGGACCACTTAGTTTCATCGAACATATACGGTTTCGAGTAGCATCGCCACTGATTTCAGAGATCAGGCGCTTCTCCTGGCACAGTATCGAACACTTAGTTTCAGATAGAACAATTTGTTTAAAATGGACCTAAGTTTCGCATCTGGAGTTTCCTCTCTCACAAGGTCGACCATTTAGATTCGTCGAACACATACGGTTTCGAGTGGCGTCGCCACATATTTCAGAGAACAGGCGCTTCTCCTGGCACAGTATCGAACACTTAGTTTCAGATAGAACAATTAGTTTAAAATGGAACTAAGTTTCGCATCTGGAGTTTCTTCTCTCAGAAGGTCGACCACTTAGTTTCGTCGACCACATACGGTTTCGAGTAGCATCGCCACAGATTTCAGAGAACAGGCGCTTCTCCTGGCACAGTATCGAACACTTAGTTTCAGATAGAACAATTTGTTTAAAATGGACCTAAGTTTCACACCTGGAGCTTGCTCTCTCACAAGGTCGACCATTTAGATTCGTCGAGCACATACGGTTTCGAGTATCATCGCCACAGATTTCAGAGTACAGGCGCTTTTCCTGGCACAGTATCGAGCACTTAGTTTCAGTTAGAACAATTCGTTTAAAATGGAAATACGTTTCGCATCTGGAGTTTCTTCTCTCACAAGGCGACCACTTAGTTTCATCGGACACACACGGTTTCGAGTGGCATCGCCACAGATTTCAGAGAACAGGCGCTTCTCCTGGCACAGTCTCGAACACTTAGTTACAGATAGAACACTTAGTTTAAAATGGAACTGTGTTTCGTATCTGGAGTTTCTTCTCTCACAAGGTGGACCACTCAGTTTCGTCAAACACATACGGTTTCGAGTGGCATCGCCACAGATTTCGGAGAACAGGCGCTTCTCCTAGCACAGTATCGAACACTTAGTATCAGATAGAACAATTACTTTAAAATGGAACTAAGCTTCGCATCTCGAGATTCCTCTCTCACAAGGTGGACCACTTAGTTTCATCGAACATATACGGTTTCGAGTAGCATCGCCACTGATTTCAGAGAACAGGCGCTTCTCCTGGCACAGTATCGAACACTTAGTTTCAGATAGAACAATTCGTTTAAAATGGACCTAAGTTTCGCATCTGGAGTTTCCTCTCTCACAAGGTCGACCATTTAGATTCGTCGAACACATACGGTTTCGAGTGGCGTCGCCACATATTTCAGAGAACAGGCGCTTCTCCTGGCACAGTATCGAACACTTAGTATCAGATAGAACAATTCGTTTAAAATGGAAATACGTTTCGCATCTGGAGTTTCTTCTCTCACAAGGCGACCACTTAGTTTCATCGAACACACACGGTTTCGAGTGGCATCGCCACAGATTTCAGAGAACAGGCGCTTCTCCTGGCACAGTCTCGAACACTTAGTTACAGATAGAACACTTAGTTTAAAATGGAACTGTGTTTCGTATTTGGAGTTTCCTCTCTCACAAGGTGGACCACTCAGTTTCGTCAAACACATACGGTTTCGAGTGGCATCGCCACAGATTTCGGAGAACAGGCGCTTCTCCTAGCACAGTATCGAACACTTAGTATCAGATAGAACAATTACTTTAAAATGGAACTAAGCTTCGTATCTCGAGATTCCTCTCTCACAAGGTGGACCACTTAGTTTCATCGAACATATACGGTTTCGAGTAGCATCGCCACTGATTTCAGGGATCAGGCGCCTCTCCTGGCACAGTATCGAACACTTAGTTTCAGATAGAACAATTTCTTTAAAATGGAGCTATGTTTTGCATCTGGAGTTTCATCTCTCACAAGGTCGACCATTTAGATTCGTCGAACACATACGGTTTCGAGTGGCATCGCCACAGATTTCAGAGAACAGGCGCTTCTCCTGGCACAGTATCGAACACTTAGTTTCAGAGAGCAATTAGTTTAAAATGGAATTAAATTTCGCATCTGGAGTATCCTCTCTCACAAGATCAACCACTTAGTTTCGTCGAACACATACGGTTTCGAGTGGCATCGCCACACATTTCAGAGAGCTGGCGCTTCTCCTGGCACAGTATCGAACACTTAGTTTCAGATAGAACAATTAGTTTAAAATGGTACTAACTTTCGCATCTGGAGTTTCCTCCCTCACAAGGTCGACCACGTAGTATCGTCGAACACATACGGTTTCGAGTGGCATCGCCCGAGATTTCAGAGAACAGGCGCTACTCCTGGCACAGTATCGAATACTTAGTTTCAGTTAGAACAATTAATTTAAAATGGGACAAAGTTTCGCATCTTTGAGTTTCCTCTCTCAGAAGGTCGACAACTTAGTTTCGTCGAACACATACGGTTTCGAGTAGCATCGCGACAGATTTCAGAGAACAGCCGCTTCTCCTGGCACAGTATCGAACACTTAGTTTCAGATAGAACAATTAGTTTAAAATGGAACTAAGTTTCGCATCTGAAGTTTCCTATCTCACAAGGTCGGCCACTCAGTTTCGTCGAACACATACGGTTTCGAGTGGCATCGCCACAGATTTAAGAGAACAGTCGCTTCTCCTGGCACAGTATCGAACACTTAGTTTCAGATAGAACAATTAGTTTCAAATGGAACTATGTTTCGCATCCGGAGTTTCCTCTCTCACCGTGTCGACCACTTAGTATCGTCGAACACATACGGTTTCGAGTGGCATCGCCACAGACTTCAGACAACAGCCGCTTCTCCTGGCACAGTGTCGAACACTTAGTTTCAGATAGAACAATTAGTTTAAAATGGAACTAAGTTTCGCAACTGGAGTTTCCTCTCCCAAAAGGCCACCACTTAATTTCGTCGAACACATACGGTTTCGAGTGGCATCGCCACAGACTTCAGACAACAGCCGCTTCTCCTGGCACAGTGTCGAACACTTAGTTTCAGATAGAACAATTAATTTAAAATGGAACTAAATTTCGCATATGAAGGTTCCTCTCTCACAAGGTCGGCCACTTAGTATCGTCGAACACATACGGTTTCGAGTGGCATCGCCCGAGATTTCAGAGAACAGGCGCTACTCCTGGCACAGTATCGAATACTTAGTTTCAGTTAGAACAATTAATTTAAAATGGGACAAAGTTTCGCATCTTTGAGTTTCCTCTCTCAGAAGGTCGACAACTTAGTTTCGTCGAACACATACGGTTTCGAGTAGCATCGCGACAGATTTCAGAGAACAGCCGCTTCTCCTGGCACAGTATCGAACACTTAGTCTCAGATAAAACAATTAGTTTAAAATGGAACTAAGTTTCGCATCTGAAGTTTCCTATCTCACAAGGTCGGCCACTCAGTTTCGTCGAACACATACGGTTTCGAGTGGCATCGCCCGAGATTTCAGAGAACAGGCGCTACTCCTGGCACAGTATCGAATACTTAGTTTCAGATAGAACAATTAGTTTAAATGGAACTAAGTTTCACATCTGGAGTTTCCTCTCTCACAAGGTCGACCACTTAGTTTCGACGAAACACATACGGTTTCGAGTAGCATCGCCACAGATTTAAGAGAACAGTCGCTTCTCCTGGCACAGTATCGAACACTTAGTTTCAGATAGAACAATTAGTTTAAAATGGAACTAAGTTTCGCATCTGGAGTTTCCTCTCTCACAAGGTCGGCCACTCAGTTTCGTCGAACACATACGGTTTCGAGTGGCATCGCCACAGATTTAAGAGAACAGTCGCTTCTCCTGGCACAGTATCGAACACTTAGTTTCAGATAGAACAATTAGTTTCAAATGGAACTATGTTTCGCATCCGGAGTTTCCTCTCTCACCGTGTCGACCACTTAGTATCGTCGAACACATACGGTTTCGAGTGGCATCGCCACAGACTTCAGACAACAGCCGCTTCTCCTGGCACAGTGTCGAACACTTAGTTTCAGATAGAACAATTAGTTTAAAATGGAACTAAGTTTCGCAACTGGAGTTTCCTCTCCCAAAAGGCCACCACTTAATTTCGTCGAACACATACGGTTTCGAGTGGCATCGCCACAGACTTCAGACAACAGCCGCTTCTCCTGGCACAGTGTCGAACACTTAGTTTCAGATAGAACAATTAGTTTAAAATGGAACTAAGTTTCGCAACTGGAGTTTCCTCTCCCAAAAGGCCACCACTTAATTTCGTCGAACACATACGGTTTCGAGTGGCATCGCCACAGACTTCAGACAACAGCCGCTTCTCCTGGCACAGTGTCGAACACTTAGTTTCAGATAGAACAATTAATTTAAAATGGAACTAAATTTCGCATATGAAGGTTCCTCTCTCACAAGGTCGGCCACTTAGTTCCGTCGAACACATACGGTTTCTAGCGGCATCGCCACACATTTCAGAGAACAGGCGTTTCTCCTGGCAGAGTACCGAACACTTTCAGATAGAACAATTAGTTTAACATGGAATGAAGCTTCGCATCTGGAGTTTCCTCTCTCACAAGGTGGACCACTTAGTTTCGTCAAACACATACGGTTTCGAGTAGCATCGCCACTGATTCCAGTGAACAGACGCTTCTCCTGGCACAGTATCGAACACTTAGTTTCAGATAGAACAATTAGTTTAAAATGGAACTATGTTTCGCATCTGCAGTTTCCTCTACCACAAGGTCGACCATTTATTTTCGTCGAACACATACGGTTTCGAGTGGCATCGCCACAGGTTTCAGAGAACTGGCGCTTCTCCTGGCACAGTATCGAACACTTAGTCTCAGATAGAACAATTAGTTTAAAATGGACCTATGTTTCGCATTTGGAGTTTCCTCTCTCACAAGTTCGACCACTTAGTTTCGTCAAATACATACAGTTTCGAGTGGCACCGCCACAGAATTCAGAGAAAAGGCGCTTCTCCTGGTACAGTATCGAACACTTAGTTTCAGATAGAATAATTAGTTTAAAATGGACCTATGTTTCGCATTTGGAGTTATCTCTCTCACAAGTTCGACCACTTAGTTTCGTCGAACTCATACGGTTTCGAGTGGCATCGCCACAGATTTCAGAGAACAGGCGCTTCTCGTGACACAGTATCGAACACTTAGTTTCAGATAGTACAATTAGTTTAGAATGGAAGTAAGTTTCGCATCTGGAGTTTCCTCTCTCACAAGGTCGACCACTTAGTTTCGTCGAACACATACGGTTTCGAGTGGCATCGCCACACATTTCAGAGAACAGGCGCTTCTCCTGGCACAGTATCGAATATTTAGTGTCAGATAGGATTATTAGTTTAAATTGGACTAAGTTTCGCATTTGGAGTTTCCTCTCTCACAAGGTCGACCACTTAGTTTCGTCGAACAGATACGGTTTCGAATGGCATCGCCACCGATTTCAGAGAACAGTCGCTTCTCCTGGCACATTATCGAACACTTAGTTTCAGAGAGAACAATTAATTTAAAATGGAACAAAGCATCGCATCTGGAGTTTCCTCTCTCACAAGGTCCACCACATAGTTTCGTCGAACACATACGGTTTCGAGTGGTATCGCCACAGATTTCAGAGAACAGGCGCTTCTCCTGGCACATTATCGAACACTTAGTTTCATATATAACAATTAATTTAAAATGGAACTATGTTTCGAATTTGGAGTTTCCTCTGCCTCTAGGTCGACCACTTATTTTCGTCGAACACATACGGTTTCGAGTGGCATCGCCACAGATTTCGCGAACGGGAGTTTCACCTGGCACAGTATCGACCACTTAGTATCAGATAGAACAATTAGTTTAAAATGGAACTAAGCTTCGCATCTGGAGTTTCCTCTCTCACAAGGTCGACCACTTAGTTTTGTCGAACACATACGGTTTCGAGTGGCATCGCCACAGGTTTCAGAGAACAGGCGCTTCTCCTGGCACAGTATCGAACACTTAGTATCAGATAGAACAATTAGTTTAAAATGGAACAAAGCTTCGCATCTGGAGTTTCCTCTCTCACAAGGTCGACCACTTAGTTTCGTCGAACACATACGGTTTCGAGTGGTATCGCCACAGATTTCAGAGAACAGGCGCTTCTCCTGGCACATTATCGAACACTTAGTTTCATATATAACAATTAATTTAAAATGGAACTATGTTTCGAATTTGGAGTTTCCTCTCCAACTAGGTGGACCACTTATTTTCGTCGAACACATACGGTTTCGAGTGGCAACGCCACAGATTTCGCCGAACGGGAGTTTCACCTGGCACAGTATCGACCACTTAGTATCAGATAGAACAATTAGTTTAAAATGGAACTAAGCTTCGCATTTGGAGTTTCCTCTCTCACAAGGTCGACCACTTAGTTTTGTCGAACACATACGGTTTCGAGTGGCATCGCCACAGGTTTCAGAGAACAGGCGCTTCTCCTGGCACAGTATCGAACACTTAGTTTCATATATAACAATTAATTTAAAATGGAACAATGTTTCGCATCTGGAGTTTCCTTTCCCACAAGGTGGACCATTTAGATTCGTCGAACACATACGGTGTCGTGTATCATCGCCACAGATTTCAGAGAACTGACGCTTCTCCTGGCACAGTATCCAACACTTTCAGATAGAACAATTAGTTTTAAATGAAACTAAGTTTCGCATCTGGAGTTTCCTCTCTCACAAGGTCGACCATTTAGATTCGTCGAACACATACGGTTTCGAGTAGCATCGCCACAGATTTCAGTGAACAGGCGCTTCTCCTGGCACAGTATCGAACACTTATTTCAGACAGAACAATTAGTTTAAAATGTAACTACGTTTCGCATCTGGAGTATCCTCCCTCACAAGGTCGACGACTTAGTTTCGTTGAACACATTCGGTTTCGAGGGGAATCGCCACAAATTTCGGAGACAGGCGCTTCTACTGGCACAGTATCGAACACTTAGTTTCAGATAGAAAAATTAGTTTAAATTGGCACTAAGTTTCGCGTCTGGAGTATTTTCTCTCACAAGGTCGACCACTCAGTTTCGTCGAACACGTACGGTTTCGAGTGGCATCGCCACAGATTTCAGAGAACAGGCGCTTCTCCTGGCACAGTATCGAATACATAGTTTCAGATAGAACAATTAGTTTAAAATGGAACTAATTTTCGCATCTGAAGTTTCCTCTCTCACAAGGTCGACCACTTAGTTTCGCCGAACGCATACGGTTTCGAGTGGCATCGCCACGGGTTTCAGAGAATTGGCGATTCTCCTGGCACAGTATCGAACACTTAGTATCAGATAGAACAATTACTTTAAAATGGAAATAAGCTTCGCATCTGGAGTTTCCTCTCTCACAAGGTGGACCACTTAGTTTCGTCGAACACATACGGTTTCGAGTGGCATGGCCAGAGATTTCAGAAAACAGGCGCTTCTCCTGGCACAGTATCGAACACTTAGTATCAGATAGAACAATTACTTTAAAATGGAACTAAGCTTCGCATCTGGAGTTTCCTCTCTCACAAGGTGGACCACTTAGTTTCGTCGAACACATACTGTTTCGAGTAGCATCGCCACTGAATTCACAGAACAGGCGCTTCTCCTGGCACAGTGTCGACACGTAGTTTCAGATAGAACAATTAATTTAAAATGGAACTAAGTTTCGCATTTGGAGTTTCCCCTCTCACAAGGTCGACCACTTAATTTCGTCGAACACATACGGTTACGAGCGGCATCGCCACACAGTTCAGAGAACAGGCGCTTCTCCTGGCACAGTATCGAACACTTATTTCAGACAGAACAATTAGATTAAAATGGAACCATGTTTCGCATCTGGAGTATCCTCCCTCACAAGGTCGACCACTTAGTTTCGTCGAACAAATACGGTTTCGAGTGGCATCGCCACAGATTTCAGATAGCAGGCGCTGCTCCTGGCACAGTATCGAACACGTATTTAATACAAAACAATTAGTTTAAAATGTAACTATGTTCCGCATCTGGAGTATCCTCCCTCACAAGGTCGACTACTTCGTTTCGTCGAGCACATACGGTTTCGAGTGGCATCGCCACAGAT
The DNA here is from genome assembly GCA_910591585.2 of Nysson spinosus. Classification (NCBI taxonomy): domain Eukaryota; kingdom Metazoa; phylum Arthropoda; class Insecta; order Hymenoptera; family Crabronidae; genus Nysson; species Nysson spinosus. The sequence goes on along the minus strand of CAJUYC020000091.1, from coordinate 1,190,021 downwards.
TTCAGAGAACAGGCGCTTCTCCTGGCACAGTATCGAAAACTTAGTTTCGGGTAGAGCAATAAGATTAAAATGGAACTATGTTTCGCATTTGGAGTTTCCCCTCTCACAAGGTCGACCACTTAATTTCGTCGAACACATACGGTTACGAGCGGCATCGCCACACAGTTCAGAGAACAGGCGCTTCTCCTGGCACAGTATCGAACACTTATTTCAGACAGAACAATTAGATTAAAATGGAACCATGTTTCGCATCTGGAGTATCCTCCCTCACAAGGAGGACCACTTAGTTTCGTCGAACACATACGGTTTCGACTGGCATCGCCACAGATTTCAGAGAACAGGCGCTTCTCCTGGCACAGTATCGAAAACTTAGTTTCAGATAGAACAATTAATTTAAAATGGAACTAAGTTTCGCATCTGGAGTTTCCTCTCTCACAGGGTCGACCACTTAGTTTCGTCGAACACATACGGATTCGAGCGGTATCGCCACACATTTCAGAGAACAGGCGTTTTTCCTGGTACACTATCGAACACTTAGCTTCAGATAGAACAATTAGTTTTAAATGGAACTGTGTTTCGCTTCTGGAGTTGCCCCTCTCAGAAGGTCGACCACTTAGTTTCGTCGAACAGATACGGTTTCGTGTAGCATCGCCACAGATTTCAGAGAGCAGGCGCTTCTCCTGGCACAGTATCGAGCACTTAGTTTCAGATAGAACAATTCGTTTAAAATGGAAATACGTTTCGCATCTGGAGTTTCCTCTCTCACAAGGTGGACCACTTAGTTTCATCGAACACACACGGTTTCGAGTGGCATCGCCACAGATTTCAGAGAACAGGCGCTTCTCCTGGCACAGTCTCGAACACTTAGTTACAGATAGAACACTTAGTTTAAAATGGAACTGTGTTTCGTATTTGGAGTTTCCTCTCTCACAAGGTGGACCACTCAGTTTCGTCAAACACATACGGTTTCGAGTGGCATCGCCACAGATTTCGGAGAACAGGCGCTTCTCCTAGCACAGTATCGAACACTTAGTATCAGATAGAACAATTACTTTAAAATGGAACTAAGCTTCGCATCTCGAGATTCCTCACTCACAAGGTGGACCACTTAGTTTCATCGAACATATACGGTTTCGAGTAGCATCGCCACTGATTTCAGAGATCAGGCGCTTCTCCTGGCACAGTATCGAACACTTAGTTTCAGATAGAACAATTTGTTTAAAATGGACCTAAGTTTCGCATCTGGAGTTTCCTCTCTCACAAGGTCGACCATTTAGATTCGTCGAACACATACGGTTTCGAGTGGCGTCGCCACATATTTCAGAGAACAGGCGCTTCTCCTGGCACAGTATCGAACACTTAGTTTCAGATAGAACAATTAGTTTAAAATGGAACTAAGTTTCGCATCTGGAGTTTCTTCTCTCAGAAGGTCGACCACTTAGTTTCGTCGACCACATACGGTTTCGAGTAGCATCGCCACAGATTTCAGAGAACAGGCGCTTCTCCTGGCACAGTATCGAACACTTAGTTTCAGCTAGAACAATTTGTTTAAAATGGACCTAAGTTTCACACCTGGAGCTTGCTCTCTCACAAGGTCGACCATTTAGATTCGTCGAGCACATACGGTTTCGAGTATCATCGCCACAGATTTCAGAGTACAGGCGCTTTTCCTGGCACAGTATCGAGCACTTAGTTTCAGTTAGAACAATTCGTTTAAAATGGAAATACGTTTCGCATCTGGAGTTTCTTCTCTCACAAGGCGACCACTTAGTTTCGTCGGACACACACGGTTTCGAGTGGCATCGCCACAGATTTCAGAGAACAGGCGCTTCTCCTGGCACAGTCTCGAACACTTAGTTACAGATAGAACACTTAGTTTAAAATGGAACTGTGTTTCGTATCTGGAGTTTCTTCTCTCACAAGGTGGACCACTCAGTTTCGTCAAACACATACGGTTTCGAGTGGCATCGCCACAGATTTCGGAGAACAGGCGCTTCTCCTAGCACAGTATCGAACACTTAGTATCAGATAGAACAATTACTTTAAAATGGAACTAAGCTTCGCATCTCGAGATTCCTCTCTCACAAGGTGGACCACTTAGTTTCATCGAACATATACGGTTTCGAGTAGCATCGCCACTGATTTCAGAGATCAGGCGCTTCTCCTGGCACAGTATCGAACACTTAGTTTCAGATAGAACAATTTGTTTAAAATGGACCTAAGTTTCGCATCTGGAGTTTCCTCTCTCACAAGGTCGACCATTTAGATTCGTCGAACACATACGGTTTCGAGTGGCGTCGCCACATATTTCAGAGAACAGGCGCTTCTCCTGGCACAGTATCGAACACTTAGTATCAGATAGAACAATTCGTTTAAAATGGAAATACGTTTCGCATCTGGAGTTTCTTCTCTCACAAGGCGACCACTTAGTTTCATCGAACACACACGGTTTCGAGTGGCATCGCCACAGATTTCAGAGAACAGGCGCTTCTCCTGGCACAGTCTCGAACACTTAGTTACAGATAGAACACTTAGTTTAAAATGGAACTGTGTTTCGTATTTGGAGTTTCCTCTCTCACAAGGTGGACCACTCAGTTTCGTCAAACACATACGGTTTCGAGTGGCATCGCCACAGATTTCGGAGAACAGGCGCTTCTCCTAGCACAGTATCGAACACTTAGTATCAGATAGAACAATTACTTTAAAATGGAACTAAGCTTCGTATCTCGAGATTCCTCTCTCACAAGGTGGACCACTTAGTTTCATCGAACATATACGGTTTCGAGTAGCATCGCCACTGATTTCAGGGATCAGGCGCCTCTCCTGGCACAGTATCGAACACTTAGTTTCAGATAGAACAATTACTTTAAAATGGAGCTATGTTTTGCATCTGGAGTTTCATCTCTCACAAGGTCGACCATTTAGTTTCGTCGAACACATACCGTTTCGAGTAGCAGCGCCACAGATTTCAGAGAACAGGCGCTTCTCCTGGCACAGTATCGAACACTTAGTTTCAGAGAGCAATTAGTTTAAAATGGAATTAAATTTCGCATCTGGAGTATCCTCTCTCACAAGATCAACCACTTAGTTTCGTCGAACACATACGGTTTCGAGTGGCATCGCCACACATTTCAGAGAGCTGGCGCTTCTCCTGGCACAGTATCGAACACTTAGTTTCAGATAGAACAATTAGTTTAAAATGGTACTAACTTTCGCATCTGGAGTTTCCTCCCTCACAAGGTCGACCACGTAGTATCGTCGAACACATACGGTTTCGAGTGGCATCGCCCGAGATTTCAGAGAACAGGCGCTACTCCTGGCCCGTATCGAATACTTAGTTTCAGTTAGAACAATTAATTTAAAATGGGACAAAGTTTCGCATCTTTGAGTTTCCTCTCTCAGAAGGTCGACAACTTAGTTTCGTCGAACACATACGGTTTCCAGTAGCATCGCGACAGATTTCAGAGAACAGCCGCTTCTCCTGGCACAGTATCGAACACTTAGTTTCAGATAGAACAATTAGTTTAAAATGGAACTAAGTTTCGCATCTGAAGTTTCCTATCTCACAAGGTCGGCCACTCAGTTTCGTCGAACACATACGGTTTCGAGTAGCATCGCCACAGATTTAAGAGAACAGTCGCTTCTCCTGGCACAGTATCGAACACTTAGTTTCAGATAGAACAATTAGTTTCAAATGGAACTATGTTTCGCATCCGGAGTTTCCTCTCTCACCGTGTCGACCACTTAGTATCGTCGAACACATACGGTTTCGAGTGGCATCGCCACAGACTTCAGACAACAGCCGCTTCTCCTGGCACAGTGTCGAACACTTAGTTTCAGATAGAACAATTAGTTTAAAATGGAACTAAGTTTCGCAACTGGAGTTTCCTCTCCCAAAAGGCCACCACTTAATTTCGTCGAACACATACGGTTTCGAGTGGCATCGCCACAGACTTCAGACAACAGCCGCTTCTCCTGGCACAGTGTCGAACACTTAGTTTCAGATAGAACAATTAATTTAAAATGGAACTAAATTTCGCATATGAAGGTTCCTCTCTCACAAGGTCGGCCACTTAGTATCGTCGAACACATACGGTTTCGAGTGGCATCGCCCGAGATTTCAGAGAACAGGCGCTACTCCTGGCACAGTATCGAATACTTAGTTTCAGTTAGAACAATTAATTTAAAATGGGACAAAGTTTCGCATCTTTGAGTTTCCTCTCTCAGAAGGTCGACAACTTAGTTTCGTCGAACACATACGGTTTCGAGTAGCATCGCGACAGATTTCAGAGAACAGCCGCTTCTCCTGGCACAGTATCGAACACTTAGTCTCAGATAAAACAATTAGTTTAAAATGGAACTAAGTTTCGCATCTGAAGTTTCCTATCTCACAAGGTCGGCCACTCAGTTTCGTCGAACACATACGGTTTCGAGTGGCATCGCCCGAGATTTCAGAGAACAGGCGCTACTCCTGGCACAGTATCGAATACTTAGTTTCAGATAGAACAATTAGTTTAAATGGAACTAAGTTTCACATCTGGAGTTTCCTCTCTCACAAGGTCGACCACTTAGTTTCGACGAAACACATACGGTTTCGAGTAGCATCGCCACAGATTTAAGAGAACAGTCGCTTCTCCTGGCACAGTATCGAACACTTAGTTTCAGATAGAACAATTAGTTTAAAATGGAACTAAGTTTCGCATCTGAAGTTTCCTATCTCACAAGGTCGGCCACTCAGTTTCGTCGAACACATACGGTTTCGAGTGGCATCGCCACAGATTTAAGAGAACAGTCGCTTCTCCTGGCACAGTATCGAACACTTAGTTTCAGATAGAACAATTAGTTTCAAATGGAACTATGTTTCGCATCCGGAGTTTCCTCTCTCACCTTGTCGACCACTTAGTATCGTCGAACACATACGGTTTCGAGTGGCATCGCCACAGACTTCAGACAACAGCCGCTTCTCCTGGCACAGTGTCGAACACTTAGTTTCAGATAGAACAATTAGTTTAAAATGGAACTAAGTTTCGCAACTGGAGTTTCCTCTCCCAAAAGGCCACCACTTAATTTCGTCGAACACATACGGTTTCGAGTGGCATCGCCACAGACTTCAGACAACAGCCGCTTCTCCTGGCACAGTGTCGAACACTTAGTTTCAGATAGAACAATTAGTTTAAAATGGAACTAAGTTTCGCAACTGGAGTTTCCTCTCCCAAAAGGCCACCACTTAATTTCGTCGAACACATACGGTTTCGAGTGGCATCGCCACAGACTTCAGACAACAGCCGCTTCTCCTGGCACAGTGTCGAACACTTAGTTTCAGATAGAACAATTAATTTAAAATGGAACTAAATTTCGCATATGAAGGTTCCTCTCTCACAAGGTCGGCCACTTAGTTCCGTCGAACACATACGGTTTCTAGCGGCATCGCCACACATTTCAGAGAACAGGCGTTTCTCCTGGCAGAGTACCGAACACTTTCAGATAGAACAATTAGTTTAACATGGAATGAAGCTTCGCATCTGGAGTTTCCTCTCTCACAAGGTGGACCACTTAGTTTCGTCGAACACATACGGTTTCGAGTAGCATCGCCACTGATTCCAGTGAACAGACGCTTCTCCTGGCACAGTATCGAACACTTAGTTTCAGATAGAACAATTAGTTTAAAATGGAACTATGTTTCGCATCTGCAGTTTCCTCTACCACAAGGTCGACCATTTATTTTCGTCGAACACATACGGTTTCGAGTGGCATCGCCACAGGTTTCAGAGAACTGGCGCTTCTCCTGGCACAGTATCGAACACTTAGTCTCAGATAGAACAATTAGTTTAAAATGGACCTATGTTTCGCATTTGGAGTTTCCTCTCTCACAAGTTCGACCACTTAGTTTCGTCAAATACATACAGTTTCGAGTGGCACCGCCACAGAATTCAGAGAAAAGGCGCTTCTCCTGGTACAGTATCGAACACTTAGTTTCAGATAGAATAATTAGTTTAAAATGGACCTATGTTTCGCATTTGGAGTTATCTCTCTCACAAGTTCGACCACTTAGTTTCGTCGAACTCATACGGTTTCGAGTGGCATCGCCACAGATTTCAGAGAACAGGCGCTTCTCGTGACACAGTATCGAACACTTAGTTTCAGATAGTACAATTAGTTTAGAATGGAAGTAAGTTTCGCATCTGGAGTTTCCTCTCTCACAAGGTCGACCACTTAGTTTCGTCGAACACATACGGTTTCGAGTGGCATCGCCACACATTTCAGAGAACAGGCGCTTCTCCTGGCACAGTATCGAATATTTAGTGTCAGATAGGATTATTAGTTTAAATTGGACTAAGTTTCGCATTTGGAGTTTCCTCTCTCACAAGGTCGACCACTTAGTTTCGTCGAACAGATACGGTTTCGAATGGCATCGCCACCGATTTCAGAGAACAGTCGCTTCTCCTGGCACATTATCGAACACTTAGTTTCAGAGAGAACAATTAATTTAAAATGGAACAAAGCATCGCATCTGGAGTTTCCTCTCTCACAAGGTCCACCACATAGTTTCGTCGAACACATACGGTTTCGAGTGGTATCGCCACAGATTTCAGAGAACAGGCGCTTCTCCTGGCACATTATCGAACACTTAGTTTCATATATAACAATTAATTTAAAATGGAACTATGTTTCGAATTTGGAGTTTCCTCTGCCTCTAGGTCGACCACTTATTTTCGTCGAACACATACGGTTTCGAGTGGCATCGCCACAGATTTCGCGAACGGGAGTTTCACCTGGCACAGTATCGACCACTTAGTATCAGATAGAACAATTAGTTTAAAATGGAACTAAGCTTCGCATTTGGAGTTTCCTCTCTCACAAGGTCGACCACTTAGTTTTGTCGAACACATACGGTTTCGAGTGGCATCGCCACAGGTTTCAGAGAACAGGCGCTTCTCCTGGCACAGTATCGAACACTTAGTATCAGATAGAACAATTAGTTTAAAATGGAACAAAGCTTCGCATCTGGAGTTTCCTCTCTCACAAGGTCGACCACTTAGTTTCGTCGAACACATACGGTTTCGAGTGGTATCGCCACAGATTTCAGAGAACAGGCGCTTCTCCTGGCACATTATCGAACACTTAGTTTCATATATAACAATTAATTTAAAATGGAACTATGTTTCGAATTTGGAGTTTCCTCTCCAACTAGGTGGACCACTTATTTTCGTCGAACACATACGGTTTCGAGTGGCAACGCCACAGATTTCGCCGAACGGGAGTTTCACCTGGCACAGTATCGACCACTTAGTTTCAGATAGAACAATTAGTTTAAAATGGAACTAAGCTTCGCATTTGGAGTTTCCTCTCTCACATGGTCGACCACTTAGTTTTGTCGAACACATACGGTTTCGAGTGGCATCGCCACAGGTTTCAGAGAACAGGCGCTTCTCCTGGCACAGTATCGAACACTTAGTTTCATATATAACAATTAATTTAAAATGGAACAATGTTTCGCATCTGGAGTTTCCTTTCCCACAAGGTGGACCATTTAGATTCGTCGAACACATACGGTGTCGTGTATCATCGCCACAGATTTCAGAGAACTGACGCTTCTCCTGGCACAGTATCCAACACTTTCAGATAGAACAATTAGTTTTAAATGAAACTAAGTTTCGCATCTGGAGTTTCCTCTCTCACAAGGTCGACCATTTAGATTCGTCGAACACATACGGTTTCGAGTAGCATCGCCACAGATTTCAGAGAACAGGCGCTTCTCCTGGCACAGTATCGAACACTTATTTCAGACAGAACAATTAGTTTAAAATGTAACTACGTTTCGCATCTGGAGTATCCTCCCTCACAAGGTCGACGACTTAGTTTCGTTGAACACATTCGGTTTCGAGGGGAATCGCCACAAATTTCGGAGACAGGCGCTTCTACTGGCACAGTATCGAACACTTAGTTTCAGATAGAAAAATTAGTTTAAATTGGCACTAAGTTTCGCGTCTGGAGTATTTTCTCTCACAAGGTCGACCACTCAGTTTCGTCGAACACGTACGGTTTCGAGTGGCATCGCCACAGATTTCAGAGAACAGGCGCTTCTCCTGGCACAGTATCGAATACATAGTTTCAGATAGAACAATTAGTTTAAAATGGAACTAATTTTCGCATCTGAAGTTTCCTCTCTCACAAGGTCGACCACTTAGTTTCGCCGAACGCATACGGTTTCGAGTGGCATCGCCACGGGTTTCAGAGAATTGGCGATTCTCCTGGCACAGTATCGAACACTTAGTATCAGATAGAACAATTACTTTAAAATGGAAATAAGCTTCGCATCTGGAGTTTCCTCTCTCACAAGGTGGACCACTTAGTTTCGTCGAACACATACAGTTTCGAGTGGCATGGCCAGAGATTTCAGAAAACAGGCGCTTCTCCTGGCACAGTATCGAACACTTAGTATCAGATAGAACAATTACTTTAAAATGGAACTAAGCTTCGCATCTGGAGTTTCCTCTCTCACAAGGTGGACCACTTAGTTTCGTCGAACACATACTGTTTCGAGTAGCATCGCCACTGAATTCACAGAACAGGCGCTTCTCCTGGCACAGTGTCGACACGTAGTTTCAGATAGAACAATTAATTTAAAATGGAACTATGTTTCGCATCTGGAGTTTCCTCTCTCAAAAGGTCGGCCAATTAGTTTCGTTGAATACATACGGTTTCGAGTGGAATCGCCACAGATTTCAGGGAACAGGCGTTTCTCCTGGCACAGTATCGAACACTGTTTCAGATAGAGCAATTAGATTTAAATGGAACCAAGTTTGGCATCTGGAGTTTCCTCTCTCAGAAGGTCGACCACTTAGTTTCGCCGAACACATACGGTTTCGAGTGGCATCGCCACAGATTTCAGAGAACGGGCGCTTCTCCTTGCACGGTATCGATCACTTAATTTCAGATAGAACAATTAGTTTAAAATGGAACTAAGTTTCGCATCTGGAGTTTCCTCTCTCAGAAGGTCGACTACTTAGTTTCGTCGTACACATACGGTTTCGAGTGGCATCGCCACAGATTTCAGAGAACAGGCGCTTCTCCTGGTACCGTATCGAACACTTAGTTTCAGATGGAACATTTAGTTTAAAATTGAACTATGTTTCGCATCTGGAGTTTCCTCTCTCACAAGGTCGACCACTTAGTTTCGAGTGGCATCGCCACAGATTTCAGGGAACAGGCGCTTTTGCTGGCACAGTATCGAACACTTAGTTTCTGATAGAACAATTAGTTTAAAATGTAACTATGTTTCGCATCTGGAGTATCCTCCCTCACAAGGTCGACGACTTAGTTTCGTTGAACACATTCGGTTTCAAGGGGAATCGCCACAAATTTCGGAGACAGGCGCTTCTACTGGCACACTATCGAACACTTAGGTTCAGATAGAAAAATTAGTTTAAATTGTCACTAAGTTTCGCGTCTGGAGTTTCCTCTCTCACAAGGTCGACCACTCAGTTTCGTCGAACACATACGGTTTCGAGTGGCATCGCCACAGATTTCAGAGAACAGGCGCTTCTCCTGGCACAGTATCGAACTCCTAGTATCAGATAGAACAATTAGTTTAAAATGTAACTAAGTTTCGCATCTGAAGTTTCCTCTCTCACAAGGTCGACCACTTAGTTTCGCCGAACGCATACGGTTTCGAGTGGCATCGCCACAGATTTCAGGGAACAGGCGCTTTTGCTGGCACAGTATCGAACACTTAGTTTCTGACAGAACAATTAGTATAAAATGGCACTAAGTTACGCGTCTGGAGTTTCCTCTCTCACAAGGTCGACCACTCAGTTTCGTCGAACACATACGGTTTCGAGTGGCATCGCCACAGATTTCGGAGAACAGGCGCTTCTCCTGGCACAGTATCGAAAACTTCCTTTCAGATAAAACTATTAGTTTTAAATGGAACTAAGTTTCGCATCTGGAGTTTCTTCTCTCAAAAGGTCGACCATTTAGATTCGTCGAACACATACGGTTTCGAGTATCATCGCCACAGATTTCAGAGAACAGGCGCTTCTCCTGGCACATTATCGAACACATAGATACAGATAGAACAATTAGTTTTAAATGGAACTATTTTTCGCTTCTGGAGTTTCATCTCTCACAAGGTCAACAAATTTGTTTCGTCGAACACATACGGTTTCGAGTGACTTCGCCACAGATTTCAGAGAACAGGCGCTTCTCCTGGCACAGTATCGATAACTTAGTTTCAGATAGAACAATTAGTTTTAAATGGAACTAAGTTTCGCTTCTGGAGTTTCCTCTCTCAGAAGGTCGACCACTTAGTTTCGTGGAACACATACGGTTGCGAGTGGCATCGCCACAGATTTCAGAGAACAGGCGCTTCTCCTGGCACAGTATCGAACACTTAGTTTCAGGTAGAACAATTAGTTTAAAATGGAACTAAGTTTCGCATCTGGAGTTTCATCTCTCACAAGGTCAACCACTTAGTTTCGTCGAACCCATACGGTTTCGAGGGGCATCGCCACAGATTTCAGAGAACAGGCGCTTCTCCTGGCACTGTATCGAACACATAGTTTCAGATAGAAAAATTCATTTTAAATGGAACTAAGTGTCGCATCTGGAGTTTCATCTCTCACAAGGTCAACCACTTAGTTTCGTCGAACACATACGGTTTCGAGTGGCATCGCCACAGATTTCAGAGAACAGGCGTTTATCGTCGCACACTATCGAACACTTAGTTCCAGATAGAACAATTAGTTTTGAATGGAACTATGTTTCGCATCCGGAGTTTCCTCCCTCACAAGGTCAACCACTTAGTTTCGTCGAACACATACGGTTTCGAGTGGCATCGCCCCAGATTTCAGAGGTACTAGCGCTTCTCCTGGCACAGTATCGAACACTTTCAGATAGAACAATTAGTTTAAAATGGTACTAAGTTTCGCATCTGGATATTCCTCTCTCACAAGGTCGACCACTTAGTTGCGTCGAACACATACGGTTTCGAGTGGCATCACCACAGATTTCAGAGAACAGGCGCTTCTCCTGGCACAGTATCGAAAACTTAGTTTCAGATAGAACAATTAGGTTTAAATGGAACTAAGTTGCGCTTCTGGTGTTTCCTCTCTCAGAAGGTCAATTAGTTTCGTCGAACACATACGTTTTCGAGGGGCATCGCCACAGATTTCTTAGAACAGGCGCTTCTCCTGGCACAGTATCGAACACTTAGTTTCAGATAGAACAATTAGTTTAAAATGGTACTAAGTTTCGCATCTGGATATTCCTCTCTCACAAGGTCGACCACTTAGTTGCGTCGAACACATACGGTTTCGAGTAGCATCGCCACAGATTTCAGAGAACAGGCGCCTCTCCTGGCACAGAATCGAACACTTAGTTGCAGATAGAACAATTAGTTTAAAATGGAAGTAAGTTTCGCATCTAGAGTTTCCTCTCTCACAAGATCGACCACTTAGTTTCGCCGAGCACATACGGTTTCGAGTAGCATCGCCACAGGTTTCACAGAACGGGCGCTTCTCCTGCCACATTATCGAACACTTAGTTTCAGATAGAACAATTAGTTTAAAATGGCACTAAGTTTCGCGTCTGGAGTTTCCTCTCTCACAAGGTCGACCACTCAGTTTCGTCGAACACATACCGTTTCGAGTAGCATCGCGACAGATTTCAGAGAACAGGTGCTTCTCCTGGCACAGTATCGAACACTTATTTTCAGAAAGAACAATTAGTTTAAAATGGAAATAAGTTTCGCTTCTGGAGTTTCCTCTCTCACAAGGTCGGCCACTTAGTTTCGTCAAGCACATACGGTTTCGAGTGGCATCGCCACAGATTTCAGAGGACAGGCGCTTCTCCTGGCACAATATCGAACACTTAGTTTCAGATAGAACAATTAGTTTAAAATGGAACTAAGTTTGACATCTTGAGTTTCCTCCCTCACAAGGTCGGCCAATTAGTTACGTCGAACACATACGGGTTCGAGTAGCATCGCCACTGATTTCAGAGAACAGGCGCTTCTCTGGCACAGTATCGAACACTTTCAGATAGAACAATTATTTTAAAATGGAACTAAGTTCCGCATCTGGAGTTTCCTCTCTCACAAGGTCGTCCACTTAGTTTCGTCGAACACATACGGGTTCGAGTAGCATCGCCACTGATTTCAGAGAACAGGCGCTTCTCTGGCACAGTATCGAACACTTTCAGATAGAACAATTAGTTTAAAATGGAACTAAGTTCCGCATCTGGAGTTTCCTCTCTCACAAGGTCGTCCACTTAGTTTCGTCGAACACATACGTGTTCGAGTAGCATCGCCACTGATTTCAGAGAACAGGCGCTTCTGCTGGCACAGTATCGAACACTTTCAGATAGAACAATTATTTTAAAATGGAACTAAGTTCCGCATCTGGAGTTTCCTCTCTCACAAGGTCGTCCACTTAGTTTCGTCGAACACATACGGGTTCGAGTAGCATCGCCACTGATTTCAGAGAACAGGCGCTTCTCCTGGCACAGTATCGAACACTTAGTTTCAGATAGAACAATTTGTTTAAAATGGACCTAAGTTTCGCATCTGGAGTTTCCTCTCTCACAAGGTCGACCATTTAGATTCGTCGAACACATACGGTTTCGAGTGGCGTCGCCACATATTTCAGAGAACAGGCGCTTCTCCTGGCACAGTATCGAACACTTAGTTTCACATGGGACATTTGGTTTAAAATGGAACTAAGTTTCGCATCTGAAGTTTCCTCTCGCACAAGGTCGGCCACTTAGTTTCGTCGAACACACACGGTTTCGAGTGGCATCGCCACAGATTTCAGAGAACAGTCGTTTCTCCTGGCACAGTATCGAACACTTAGTTTCAGGTGGAACATTTAGTTTAAAATTGAACTATGTTTCGCATTTGGAGTTTCCTCTCTCACAAGGTCGGCCACTTAGTTTCGTCGAACACATACGGTTTCGAGTGGCATCGCCACAGATTTTAGCGAACAGGCGCATCTCCTGGCACATTATCGAAAACTTAGTTTCAGATAGAACAATTGGTTTAAAATGGAGCTATGTTTTGCATCTGGAGTTTCATCTCTCACAAGGTCGACGACTTAATTGCGACGAACACATACGGTTTCGAGTGGCATCGCCACAGATTTCAGAGAACAGGCGCTTTTCCGGGCACAGTGTCGAGCACTTAGTTTCAGATAGAACAATTCGTTTAAAATGGAACTATGTTTCGCATCTGGAGTATCCTCCCTCACAAGGTCGACCACTTAGTTTCGTCGAACAAATACGGTTTCGAGTGGCATCGCCACAGATTTCAGAGAACAGGTGCTTCTCCTGGCACAGAATCGAACACTTAGTTGCAGATAGAACAATTAGTTTAAAATGGAAGTAAGTTTCGCATCTAGAGTTTCCTCTCTCACAAGATCGACCACTTAGTTTCGCCGAGCACATACGGTTTCGAGTAGCATCGCCACAGGTTTCACAGAACGGGCGCTTCTCCTGGCACATTATCGAACACTTAGTTTCAGATAGAACAATTAGTTTAAAATGGCACTAAGTTTCGCGTCTGGAGTTTCCTCTCTCACAAGGTCGACCACTCAGTTTCGTCGAACACATACCGTTTCGAGTAGCATCGCGACAGATTTCAGAGAACAGGTGCTTCTCCTGGCACAGTATCGAACACTTATTTTCAGAAAGAACAATTAGTTTAAAATGGAAATAAGTTTCGCTTCTGGAGTTTCCTCTCTCACAAGGTCGGCCACTTAGTTTCGTCAAGCACATACGGTTTCGAGTGGCATCGCCACAGATTTCAGAGAACAGGCGCTTCTCCTGGCACAATATCGAACACTTAGTTTCAGATAGAACAATTAGTTTAAAATGGAACTAAGTTTGACATCTTGAGTTTCCTCCCTCACAAGGTCGGCCAATTAGTTACGTCGAACACATACGGGTTCGAGTAGCATCGCCACTGATTTCAGAGAACAGGCGCTTCTCTGGCACAGTATCGAACACTTTCAGATAGAACAATTATTTTAAAATGGAACTAAGTTCCGCATCTGGAGTTTCCTCTCTCACAAGGTCGTCCACTTAGTTTCGTCGAACACATACGGGTTCGAGTAGCATCGCCACTGATTTCAGAGAACAGGCGCTTCTCTGGCACAGTATCGAACACTTTCAGATAGAACAATTAGTTTAAAATGGAACTAAGTTCCGCATCTGGAGTTTCCTCTCTCACAAGGTCGTCCACTTAGTTTCGTCGAACACATACGTGTTCGAGTAGCATCGCCACTGATTTCAGAGAACAGGCGCATCTGCTGGCACAGTATCGAACACTTTCAGATAGAACAATTATTTTAAAATGGAACTAAGTTCCGCATCTGGAGTTTCCTCTCTCACAAGGTCGTCCACTTAGTTTCGTCGAACACATACGGGTTCGAGTAGCATCGCCACTGATTTCAGAGAACAGGCGCTTCTCCTGGCACAGTATCGAACACTTAGTTTCAGATAGAACAATTTGTTTAAAATGGACCTAAGTTTCGCATCTGGAGTTTCCTCTCTCACAAGGTCGACCATTTAGATTCGTCGAACACATACGGTTTCGAGTGGCGTCGCCACATATTTCAGAGAACAGGCGCTTCTCCTGGCACAGTATCGAACACTTAGTTTCACATGGAACATTTGGTTTAAAATGGAACTAAGTTTCGCATCTGAATATTCCTCTCGCACAAGGTCGGCCACTTAGTTTCGTCGAACACACACGGTTTCGAGTGGCATCGCCACAGATTTCAGAGAACAGTCGTTTCTCCTGGCACAGTATCGAACACTTAGTTTCAGGTGGAACATTTAGTTTAAAATTGAACTATGTTTCGCATTTGGAGTTTCCTCTCTCACAAGGTCGGCCACTTAGTTTCGTCGAACACATACGGTTTCGAGTGGCATCGCCACAGATTTTAGCGAACAGGCGCATCTCCTGGCACATTATCGAAAACTTAGTTTCAGATAGAACAATTGGTTTAAAATGGAGCTATGTTTTGCATCTGGAGTTTCATCTCTCACAAGGTCGACGACTTAATTGCGACGAACACATACGGTTTCGAGTGGCATCGCCACAGATTTCAGAGAACAGGCGCTTTTCCGGGCACAGTGTCGAGCACTTAGTTTCAGATAGAACAATTCGTTTAAAATGGAACTATGTTTCGCATCTGGAGTATCCTCCCTCACAAGGTCGACCACTTAGTTTCGTCGAACAAATACGGTTTCGAGTGGCATCGCCACAGATTTCAGAGAACAGGTGCTTCTCCTGGCACAGTATCGAAAACTTAGTTTCGGGTAGAGCAATAAGATTAAAATGGAACTATGTTTCGCATTTGGAGTTTCCCCTCTCACAAGGTCGACCACTTAATTTCGTCGAACACATACGGTTACGAGCGGCATCGCCACACAGTTCAGAGAACAGGCGCTTCTCCTGGCACAGTATCGAACACTTATTTCAGACAGAACAATTAGATTAAAATGGAACCATGTTTCGCATCTGGAGTATCCTCCCTCACAAGGTCGACCACTTAGTTTCGTCGAACAAATACGGTTTCGAGTGGCATCGCCACAGATTTCAGATAGCAGGCGCTGCTCCTGGCACAGTATCGAACACGTATTTAATACAAAACCATTAGTTTAAAATGTAACTATGTTCCGCATCTGGAGTATCCTCCCTCACAAGGTCGACTACTTCGTTTCGTCGAGCACATACGGTTTCGAGTGGCATCGCCACAGATTTCAGAGAACAGGCGCTTCTCCTGGCACAGTATCGAAAACTTAGTTTCGGGTAGAGCAATAAGATTAAAATGGAACTATGTTTCGCATTTGGAGTTTCCCCTCTCACAAGGTCGACCACTTAATTTCGTCGAACACATACGGTTACGAGCGGCATCGCCACACAGTTAAGAGAACAGGCGCTTCTCCTGGCACAGTATCGAACACTTATTTCAGACAGAACAATTAGATTAAAATGGAACCATGTTTCGCATCTGGAGTATCCTCCCTCACAAGGAGGACCACTTAGTTTCGTCGAACACATACGGTTTCGACTGGCATCGCCACATATTTCAGAGAACAGGCGCTTCTCCTGGCACAGTATCGAAAACTTAGTTTCAGATAGAACAATTAATTTAAAATGGAACTAAGTTTCGCATCTGGAGTTTCCTCTCTCACAGGGTCGACCACTTAGTTTCGTCGAACACATACGGATTCGAGCGGTATCGCCACACATTTCAGAGAACGGGCGTTTTTCCTGGTACACTATCGAACACTTAGCTTCAGATAGAACAATTAGTTTTAAATGGAACTGTGTTTCGCTTCTGGAGTTGCCCCTCTCAGAAGGTCGACCACTTAGTTTCGTCGAACAGATACGGTTTCGTGTAGCATCGCCACAGATTTCAGAGAGCAGGCGCTTCTCCTGGCACAGTATCGAAAACTTAGTTTCAGATAGAACAATTAATTTAAAATGGAACTAAGTTTCGCATCTGGAGTTTCCTCTCTCACAGGGTCGACCACTTAGTTTCGTCGAACACATACGGATTCGAGCGGTATCGCCACACATTTCAGAGAACAGGCGTTTTTCCTGGTACACTATCGAACACTTAGCTTCAGATAGAACAATTAGTTTTAAATGGAACTGTGTTTCGCTTCTGGAGTTGCCCCTCTCAGAAGGTCGACCACTTAGTTTCGTCGAACAGATACGGTTTCGTGTAGCATCGCCACAGATTTCAGAGAGCAGGCGCTTCTCCTGGCACAGTATCGAGCACTTAGTTTCAGATAGAACAATTCGTTTAAAATGGAAATACGTTTCGCATCTGGAGTTTCTTCTCTCACAAGGCGACCACTTAGTTTCATCGAACACACACGGTTTCGAGTGGCATCGCCACAGATTTCAGTGAACAGGCGCTTCTCCTGGCACAGTCTCGAACACTTAGTTACAGATAGAACACTTAGTTTAAAATGGAACTGTGTTTCGTATTTGGAGTTTCCTCTCTCACAAGGTGGACCACTCAGTTTCGTCAAACACATACGGTTTCGAGTGGCATCGCCACAGATTTCGGAGAACAGGCGCTTCTCCTAGCACAGTATCGAACACTTAGTATCAGATAGAACAATTACTTTAAAATGGAACTAAGCTTCGCATCTCGAGATTCCTCACTCACAAGGTGGACCACTTAGTTTCATCGAACATATACGGTTTCGAGTAGCATCGCCACTGATTTCAGAGATCAGGCGCTTCTCCTGGCACAGTATCGAACACTTAGTTTCAGATGGAACATTTGGTTTAAAATGGAACTAAGTTTCGCATCTGAAGTTTCCTCTCGCACAAGGTCGGCCACTTAGTTTCGTCGAACAGATACGGTTTCGTGTAGCATCGCCACAGATTTCAGAGAGCAGGCGCTTCTCCTGGCACAGTATCGAACACTTATGTCAGACAGAACAATTAGTTTAAAATGGAACTAAGTTTCGCATCTGGAGTTTCCTCTCTCACAAGGTGGATCACTTAGTTTCGTCGACCACATACGGTTTCGAGTAGCATCGCCACAGATTTCAGAGAACAGGCGCTTCTCCTGGCACATTATCGGACACTTAGTTTCAGCTAGAACAATTTGTTTAAAATGGATCTAAGTTTCACACCTGGAGCTTGCTCTCTCACAAGGTCGACCATTTAGATTCGTCGAGCAAATACGGTTTCGAGTATCATCGCCACAGATTTCAGAGTACAGGCGCTTTTCCTGGCACAGTATCGAGCACTTAGTTTCAGATAGAACAATTCGTTTAAAATGGAAATACGTTTCGCATCTGGAGTTTCTTCTCTCACAAGGCGACCACTTAGTTTCATCGGACACACACGGTTTCGAGTGGCATCGCCACAGATTTCAGAGAACAGGCGCTTCTCCTGGCACAGTCTCGAACACTTAGTTACAGATAGAACACTTAGTTTAAAATGGAACTGTGTTTCGTATCTGGAGTTTCTTCTCTCACAAGGTGGACCACTCAGTTTCGTCAAACACATACGGTTTCGAGTGGCATCGCCACAGATTTCGGAGAACAGGCGCTTCTCCTAGCACAGTATCGAACACTTAGTATCAGATAGAACAATTACTTTAAAATGGAACTAAGCTTCGCATCTCGAGATTCCTCTCTCACAAGGTGGACCACTTAGTTTCATCGAACATATACGGTTTCGAGTAGCATCACCACTGATTTCAGAGAACAGGCGCTTCTCCTGGCACAGTATCGAACACTTAGTTTCAGATAGAACAATTTGTTTAAAATGGACCTAAGTTTCGCATCTGGAGTTTCCTCTCTCACAAGGTCGACCATTTAGATTCGTCGAACACATACGGTTTCGAGTGGCGTCGCCACATATTTCAGAGAACAGGCGCTTCTCCTGGCACAGTATCGAACACTTAGTATCAGATAGAACAATTCGTTTAAAATGGAAATACGTTTCGCATCTGGAGTTTCTTCTCTCACAAGGCGACCACTTAGTTTCATCGAACACACACGGTTTCGAGTGGCATCGCCACAGATTTCAGAGAACAGGCGCATCTCCTGGCACAGTATCGAACACTTAGTTTCAGATAGAACAATTAGTTTAAAATGGAAATAAGTTTCACAACTGGAGCTTGCTCTCTCACAAGGTCGACCATTTAGATTCGTCGAGCACATACGGTTTCGAGTATCATCGCCACAGATTTCAGAGTACAGGCGCTTTTCCTGGCACAGTATCGAGCACTTAGTTTCAGATAGAACAATTCGTTTAAAATGGAAATACGTTTCGCATCTGGAGTTTCTTCTCTCACAAGGCGACCACTTAGTTTCGTCGAACACACACGGTTTCGAGTGGCATCGCCACAGATTTCAGAGAACAGGCGCTTCTCCTGGCACAGTCTCGAACACTTAGTTTCAGATGGAACATTTAGTTTAGAATTGAACTATGTTTCGCATTTGGAGTTTCCTCTCTCACAAGGTCGGCCACTTAGTTTCGTCGAGCACATACGGTTTCGAGTATCATCGCCACAGATTTCAGAGTACAGGCGCTTTTCCTGGCACAGTATCGAGCACTTAGTTTCAGATAGAACAATTACTTTAAAATGGAACTAAGCTTCGCATCTCGAGATTCCTCTCTCACAAGGTGGACCACTTAGTTTCATCGAACATATACGGTTTCGAGTAGCATCGCCACTGTTTTCAGACATCAGGAACACTTAGTTTCAGATAGAACAATTTGTTTAAAATGGACCTAAGTTTCGCATCTGGAGTTTCCTCTCTCACAAGGTCGACCATTTAGATTCGTCGAACACATACGGTTTCGAGTGGCGTCGCCACATATTTCAGAGAACAGGCGCTTCTCCTGGCACAGTATCGAACACTTAGTTTCACATGGAACATTTGGTTTAAAATGGAACTAAGTTGCGCATCTGAAGTTTCCTCTCGCACAAGGTCGGCCACTTAGTTTCGTCGAACACACACGGTTTCGAGTGGCATCGCCACAGATTTCAGAGAACAGGCGTTTCTCCTGGCACAGTATCGAACACTTAGTTTCAGGTGGAACATTTAGTTTAAAATTGAACTATGTTTCGCATTTGGAGTTTCCTCTCTCACAAGGTCGGCCACTTAGTTTCGTCGAACACATACGGTTTCGAGTGGCATCGCCACAGATTTTAGCGAACAGGCGCATCTCCTGGCACATTATCGAAAACTTAGTTTCAGATAGAACAATTGGTTTAAAATGGAGCTATGTTTTGCATCTGGAGTTTCATCTCTCACAAGGTCGACGACTTAATTGCGACGAACACATACGGTTTCGAGTGGCATCGCCACAGATTTCAGAGAACAGGCGCTTTTCCGGGCACAGTGTCGAGCACTTAGTTTCAGATAGAACAATTCGTTTAAAATGGAACTATGTTTCGCATCTGGAGTATCCTGCTTCACAAGGTCGACCACTTAGTTTCGTCGAACAAATACGGTTTCGAGTGGCATCGCCACAGATTTCAGAGAACAGGTGCTTCTCCTGGCACAGTATCGAAAACTTAGTTTCGGGTAGAGCAATAAGATTAAAATGGAACTATGTTTCGCATTTGGAGTTTCCCCTCTCACAAGGTCGACCACTTAATTTCGTCGAACACATACGGTTACGAGCGGCATCGCCACACAGTTCAGAGAACAGGCGCTTCTCCTGGCACAGTATCGAACACTTATTTCAGACAGAACAATTAGATTAAAATGGAACCATGTTTCGCATCTGGAGTATCCTCCCTCACAAGGTCGACCACTTAGTTTCGTCGAACAAATACGGTTTCGAGTGGCATCGCCACAGATTTCAGAGAGCAGGCGCTGCTCCTGGCACAGTATCGAACACGTATTTAATACAAAACAATTAGTTTAAAATGTAACTATGTTCCGCATCTGGAGTATCCTCCCTCACAAGGTCGACTACTTCGTTTCGTCGAGCACATACGGTTTCGAGTGGCATCGCCACAGATTTCAGAGAACAGGCGCTTCTCCTGGCACAGTATCGAAAACTTAGTTTCGGGTAGAGCAATAAGATTAAAATGGAACTATGTTTCGCATTTGGAGTTTCCCCTCTCACAAGGTCGACCACTTAATTTCGTCGAACACATACGGTTACGAGCGGCATCGCCACACAGTTCAGAGAACAGGCGCTTCTCCTGGCACAGTATCGAACACTTATTTCAGACAGAACAATTAGATTAAAATGGAACCATGTTTCGCATCTGGAGTATCCTCCCTCACAAGGAGGACCACTTAGTTTCGTCGAACACATACGGTTTCGACTGGCATCGCCACAGATTTCAGAGAACAGGCGCTTCTCCTGGCACAGTATCGAAAACTTAGTTTCAGATAGAACAATTAATTTAAAATGGAACTAAGTTTCGCATCTGGAGTTTCCTCTCTCACAGGGTCGACCACTTAGTTTCGTCGAACACATACGGATTCGAGCGGTATCGCCACACATTTCAGAGAACAGGCGTTTTTCCTGGTACACTATCGAACACTTAGCTTCAGATAGAACAATTAGTTTTAAATGGAACTGTGTTTCGCTTCTGGAGTTGCCCCTCTCAGAAGGTCGACCACTTAGTTTCGTCGAACAGATACGGTTTCGTGTAGCATCGCCACAGATTTCAGAGAGCAGGCGCTTCTCCTGGCACAGTATCGAACACTTAGTTTCAGATAGAACAATTCGTTTAAAATGGAAATACGTTTCGCATCTGGAGTTTCTTCTCTCACAAGGCGACCACTTAGTTTCATCGAACACACACGGTTTCGAGTGGCATCGCCACAGATTTCAGAGAACAGGCGCTTCTCCTGGCACAGTCTCGAACACTTAGTTACAGATAGAACACTTAGTTTAAAATGGAACTGTGTTTCGTATTTGGAGTTTCCTCTCTCACAAGGTGGACCACTCAGTTTCGTCAAACACATACGGTTTCGAGTGGCATCGCCACAGATTTCGGAGAACAGGCGCTTCTCCTAGCACAGTATCGAACACTTAGTATCAGATAGAACAATTACTTTAAAATGGAACTAAGCTTCGCATCTCGAGATTCCTCACTCACAAGGTGGACCACTTAGTTTCATCGAACATATACGGTTTCGAGTAGCATCGCCACTGATTTCAGAGATCAGGCGCTTCTCCTGGCACAGTATCGAACACTTAGTTTCAGATAGAACAATTTGTTTAAAATGGACCTAAGTTTCGCATCTGGAGTTTCCTCTCTCACAAGGTCGACCATTTAGATTCGTCGAACACATACGGTTTCGAGTGGCGTCGCCACATATTTCAGAGAACAGGCGCTTCTCCTGGCACAGTATCGAACACTTAGTTTCAGATAGAACAATTAGTTTAAAATGGAACTAAGTTTCGCATCTGGAGTTTCTTCTCTCAGAAGGTCGACCACTTAGTTTCGTCGACCACATACGGTTTCGAGTAGCATCGCCACAGATTTCAGAGAACAGGCGCTTCTCCTGGCACAGTATCGAACACTTAGTTTCAGATAGAACAATTTGTTTAAAATGGACCTAAGTTTCACACCTGGAGCTTGCTCTCTCACAAGGTCGACCATTTAGATTCGTCGAGCACATACGGTTTCGAGTATCATCGCCACAGATTTCAGAGTACAGGCGCTTTTCCTGGCACAGTATCGAGCACTTAGTTTCAGTTAGAACAATTCGTTTAAAATGGAAATACGTTTCGCATCTGGAGTTTCTTCTCTCACAAGGCGACCACTTAGTTTCATCGGACACACACGGTTTCGAGTGGCATCGCCACAGATTTCAGAGAACAGGCGCTTCTCCTGGCACAGTATCGAACACTTAGTTACAGATAGAACACTTAGTTTAAAATGGAACTGTGTTTCGTATCTGGAGTTTCTTCTCTCACAAGGTGGACCACTCAGTTTCGTCAAACACATACGGTTTCGAGTGGCATCGCCACAGATTTCGGAGAACAGGCGCTTCTCCTAGCACAGTATCGAACACTTAGTATCAGATAGAACAATTACTTTAAAATGGAACTAAGCTTCGCATCTCGAGATTCCTCTCTCACAAGGTGGACCACTTAGTTTCATCGAACATATACGGTTTCGAGTAGCATCGCCACTGATTTCAGAGAACAGGCGCTTCTCCTGGCACAGTATCGAACACTTAGTTTCAGATAGAACAATTTGTTTAAAATGGACCTAAGTTTCGCATCTGGAGTTTCCTCTCTCACAAGGTCGACCATTTAGATTCGTCGAACACATACGGTTTCGAGTGGCGTCGCCACATATTTCAGAGAACAGGCGCTTCTCCTGGCACAGTATCGAACACTTAGTATCAGATAGAACAATTCGTTTAAAATGGAAATACGTTTCGCATCTGGAGTTTCTTCTCTCACAAGGCGACCACTTAGTTTCATCGAACACACACGGTTTCGAGTGGCATCGCCACAGATTTCAGAGAACAGGCGCTTCTCCTGGCACAGTCTCGAACACTTAGTTACAGATAGAACACTTAGTTTAAAATGGAACTGTGTTTCGTATTTGGAGTTTCCTCTCTCACAAGGTGGACCACTCAGTTTCGTCAAACACATACGGTTTCGAGTGGCATCGCCACAGATTTCGGAGAACAGGCGCTTCTCCTAGCACAGTATCGAACACTTAGTATCAGATAGAACAATTACTTTAAAATGGAACTAAGCTTCGTATCTCGAGATTCCTCTCTCACAAGGTGGACCACTTAGTTTCATCGAACATATACGGTTTCGAGTAGCATCGCCACTGATTTCAGGGATCAGGCGCCTCTCCTGGCACAGTATCGAACACTTAGTTTCAGATAGAACAATTTCTTTAAAATGGAGCTATGTTTTGCATCTGGAGTTTCATCTCTCACAAGGTCGACCATTTAGATTCGTCGAACACATACGGTTTCGAGTGGCATCGCCACAGATTTCAGAGAACAGGCGCTTCTCCTGGCACAGTATCGAACACTTAGTTTCAGAGAGCAATTAGTTTAAAATGGAATTAAATTTCGCATCTGGAGTATCCTCTCTCACAAGATCAACCACTTAGTTTCGTCGAACACATACGGTTTCGAGTGGCATCGCCACACATTTCAGAGAGCTGGCGCTTCTCCTGGCACAGTATCGAACACTTAGTTTCAGATAGAACAATTAGTTTAAAATGGTACTAACTTTCGCATCTGGAGTTTCCTCCCTCACAAGGTCGACCACGTAGTATCGTCGAACACATACGGTTTCGAGTGGCATCGCCCGAGATTTCAGAGAACAGGCGCTACTCCTGGCACAGTATCGAATACTTAGTTTCAGTTAGAACAATTAATTTAAAATGGGACAAAGTTTCGCATCTTTGAGTTTCCTCTCTCAGAAGGTCGACAACTTAGTTTCGTCGAACACATACGGTTTCGAGTAGCATCGCGACAGATTTCAGAGAACAGCCGCTTCTCCTGGCACAGTATCGAACACTTAGTTTCAGATAGAACAATTAGTTTAAAATGGAACTAAGTTTCGCATCTGAAGTTTCCTATCTCACAAGGTCGGCCACTCAGTTTCGTCGAACACATACGGTTTCGAGTGGCATCGCCACAGATTTCAGAGAACAGTCGCTTCTCCTGGCACAGTATCGAACACTTAGTTTCAGATAGAACAATTAGTTTCAAATGGAACTATGTTTCGCATCCGGAGTTTCCTCTCTCACCGTGTCGACCACTTAGTATCGTCGAACACATACGGTTTCGAGTGGCATCGCCACAGACTTCAGACAACAGCCGCTTCTCCTGGCACAGTGTCGAACACTTAGTTTCAGATAGAACAATTAGTTTAAAATGGAACTAAGTTTCGCAACTGGAGTTTCCTCTCCCAAAAGGCCACCACTTAATTTCGTCGAACACATACGGTTTCGAGTGGCATCGCCACAGACTTCAGACAACAGCCGCTTCTCCTGGCACAGTGTCGAACACTTAGTTTCAGATAGAACAATTAATTTAAAATGGAACTAAATTTCGCATATGAAGGTTCCTCTCTCACAAGGTCGGCCACTTAGTATCGTCGAACACATACGGTTTCGAGTGGCATCGCCCGAGATTTCAGAGAACAGGCGCTACTCCTGCCACAGTATCGAATACTTAGTTTCAGTTAGAACAATTAATTTAAAATGGGACAAAGTTTCGCATCTTTGAGTTTCCTCTCTCAGAAGGTCGACAACTTAGTTTCGTCGAACACATACGGTTTCGAGTAGCATCGCGACAGATTTCAGAGAACAGCCGCTTCTCCTGGCACAGTATCGAACACTTAGTCTCAGATAAAACAATTAGTTTAAAATGGAACTAAGTTTCGCATCTGAAGTTTCCTATCTCACAAGGTCGGCCACTCAGTTTCGTCGAACACATACGGTTTCGAGTGGCATCGCCCGAGATTTCAGAGAACAGGCGCTACTCCTGGCACAGTATCGAATACTTAGTTTCAGATAGAACAATTAGTTTAAATGGAACTAAGTTTCACATCTGGAGTTTCCTCTCTCACAAGGTCGACCACTTAGTTTCGACGAAACACATACGGTTTCGAGTAGCATCGCCACAGATTTAAGAGAACAGTCGCTTCTCCTGGCACAGTATCGAACACTTAGTTTCAGATAGAACAATTAGTTTAAAATGGAACTAAGTTTCGCATCTGAAGTTTCCTATCTCACAAGGTCGGCCACTCAGTTTCGTCGAACACATACGGTTTCGAGTGGCATCGCCACAGATTTCAGAGAACAGGCGCTTCTCCTGGCACAGTATCGAACACTTAGTTTCAGATAGAACAATTAGTTTCAAATGGAACTATGTTTCGCATCCGGAGTTTCCTCTCTCACCGTGTCGACCACTTAGTATCGTCGAACACATACGGTTTCGAGTGGCATCGCCACAGATTTCAGACAACAGCCGCTTCTCCTGGCACAGTGTCGAACACTTAGTTTCAGATAGAACAATTAGTTTAAAATGGAACTAAGTTTCGCAACTGGAGTTTCCTCTCCCAAAAGGCCACCACTTAATTTCGTCGAACACATACGGTTTCGAGTGGCATCGCCACAGACTTCAGACAACAGCCGCTTCTCCTGGCACAGTGTCGAACACTTAGTTTCAGATAGAACAATTAGTTTAAAATGGAACTAAGTTTCGCAACTGGAGTTTCCTCTCCCAAAAGGCCACCACTTAATTTCGTCGAACACATACGGTTTCGAGTGGCATCGCCACAGACTTCAGACAACAGCCGCTTCTCCTGGCACAGTGTCGAACACTTAGTTTCAGATAGAACAATTAATTTAAAATGGAACTAAATTTCGCATATGAAGGTTCCTCTCTCACAAGGTCGGCCACTTAGTTCCGTCGAACACATACGGTTTCTAGCGGCATCGCCACACATTTCAGAGAACAGGCGTTTCTCCTGGCAGAGTACCGAACACTTTCAGATAGAACAATTAGTTTAACATGGAATGAAGCTTCGCATCTGGAGTTTCCTCTCTCACAAGGTGGACCACTTAGTTTCGTCGAACACATACGGTTTCGAGTAGCATCGCCACTGATTCCAGTGAACAGACGCTTCTCCTGGCACAGTATCGAACACTTAGTTTCAGATAGAACAATTAGTTTAAAATGGAACTATGTTTCGCATCTGCAGTTTCCTCTACCACAAGGTCGACCACTTATTTTCGTCGAACACATACGGTTTCGAGTAGCATCGCCACAGGTTTCAGAGAACTGGCGCTTCTCCTGGCACAGTATCGAACACTTAGTCTCAGATAGAACAATTAGTTTAAAATGGACCTATGTTTCGCATTTGGAGTTTCCTCTCTCACAAGTTCGACCACTTAGTTTCGTCAAATACATACAGTTTCGAGTGGCATCGCCACAGAATTCAGAGAAAAGGCGCTTCTCCTGGTACAGTATCGAACACTTAGTTTCAGAGAGAATAATTAGTTTAAAATGGACCTATGTTTCGCATTTGGAGTTATCTCTCTCACAAGTTCGACCACTTAGTTTCGTCGAACTCATACGGTTTCGAGTGGCATCGCCACAGATTTCAGAGAACAGGCGCTTCTCGTGACACAGTATCGAACACTTAGTTTCAGATAGTACAATTAGTGTAGAATGGAAGTAAGTTTCGCATCTGGAGTTTCCTCTCTCACAAGGTCGACCACTTAGTTTCGTCGAACACATACGGTTTCGAGTGGCATCGCCACACATTTCAGAGAACAGGCGCTTCTCCTGGCACAGTATCGAATATTTAGTGTCAGATAGGATTATTAGTTTAAAATGGACTAAGTTTCGCATTTGGAGTTTCCTCTCTCACAAGGTCGACCACTTAGTTTCGTCGAACAGATACGGTTTCGAATGGCATCGCCACCGATTTCAGAGAACAGTCGCTTCTCCTGGCACATTATCGAACACTTAGTTTCAGAGAGAACAATTAATTTAAAATGGAACAAAGCATCGCATCTGGAGTTTCCTCTCTCACAAGGTCCACCACATAGTTTCGTCGAACACATACGGTTTCGAGTGGTATCGCCACAGATTTCAGAGAACAGGCGCTTCTCCTGGCACATTATCGAACACTTAGTTTCATATATAACAATTAATTTAAAATGGAACTATGTTTCGAATTTGGAGTTTCCTCTGCCTCTAGGTCGACCACTTATTTTCGTCGAACACATACGGTTTCGAGTGGCATCGCCACAGATTTCGCGAACGGGAGTTTCACCTGGCACAGTATCGACCACTTAGTATCAGATAGAACAATTAGTTTAAAATGGAACTAAGCTTCGCATTTGGAGTTTCCTCTCTCACAAGGTCGACCACTTAGTTTTGTCGAACACATACGGTTTCGAGTGGCATCGCCACAGGTTTCAGAGAACAGGCGCTTCTCCTGGCACAGTATCGAACACTTAGTATCAGATAGAACAATTAGTTTAAAATGGAACAAAGCTTCGCATCTGGAGTTTCCTCTCTCACAAGGTCGACCACTTAGTTTCGTCGAACACATACGGTTTCGAGTGGTATCGCCACAGATTTCAGAGAACAGGCGCTTCTCCTGGCACATTATCGAACACTTAGTTTCATATATAACAATTAATTTAAAATGGAACTATGTTTCGAATTTGGAGTTTCCTCTACAACTAGGTGGACCACTTATTTTCGTCGAACACATACGGTTTCGAGTGGCAACGCCACAGATTTCGCCGAACGGGAGTTTCACCTGGCACAGTATCGACCACTTAGTATCAGATAGAACAATTAGTTTAAAATGGAACTAAGCTTCGCATTTGGAGTTTCCTCTCTCACAAGGTCGACCACTTAGTTTTGTCGAACACATACGGTTTCGAGTGGCATCGCCACAGGTTTCAGAGAACAGGCGCTTCTCCTGGCACAGTATCGAACACTTAGTTTCATATATAACAATTAATTTAAAATGGAACAATGTTTCGCATCTGGAGTTTCCTTTCCCACAAGGTGGACCATTTAGATTCGTCGAACACATACGGTGTCGTGTATCATCGCCACAGATTTCAGAGAACTGACGCTTCTCCTGGCACAGTATCCAACACTTTCAGATAGAACAATTAGTTTTAAATGAAACTAAGTTTCGCATCTGGAGTTTCCTCTCTCACAAGGTCGACCATTTAGATTCGTCGAACACATACGGTTTCGAGTAGCATCGCCACAGATTTCAGTGAACAGGCGCTTCTCCTGGCACAGTATCGAACACTTATTTCAGACAGAACAATTAGTTTAAAATGTAACTACGTTTCGCATCTGGAGTATCCTCCCTCACAAGGTCGACGACTTAGTTTCGTTGAACACATTCGGTTTCGAGGGGAATCGCCACAAATTTCGGAGACAGGCGCTTCTACTGGCACAGTATCGAACACTTAGTTTCAGATAGAAAAATTAGTTTAAATTGGCACTAAGTTTCGCGTCTGGAGTATTTTCTCTCACAAGGTCGACCACTCAGTTTCGTCGAACACGTACGGTTTCGAGTGGCATCGCCACAGATTTCAGAGAACAGGCGCTTCTCCTGGCACAGTATCGAATACATAGTTTCAGATAGAACAATTAGTTTAAAATGGAACTAATTTTCGCATCTGAAGTTTCCTCTCTCACAAGGTCGACCACTTAGTTTCGCCGAACGCATACGGTTTCGAGTGGCATCGCCACGGGTTTCAGAGAATTGGCGATTCTCCTGGCACAGTATCGAACACTTAGTATCAGATAGAACAATTACTTTAAAATGGAAATAAGCTTCGCATCTGGAGTTTCCTCTCTCACAAGGTGGACCACTTAGTTTCGTCGAACACATACGGTTTCGAGTGGCATGGCCAGAGATTTCAGAAAACAGGCGCTTCTCCTGGCACAGTATCGAACACTTAGTATCAGATAGAACAATTACTTTAAAATGGAACTAAGCTTCGCATCTGGAGTTTCCTCTCTCACAAGGTGGACCACTTAGTTTCGTCGAACACATACGGTTTCGAGTAGCATCGCCACTGAATTCACAGAACAGGCGCTTCTCCTGGCACAGTGTCGACACGTAGTTTCAGATAGAACAATTAATTTAAAATGGAACTATGTTTCGCATCTGGAGTTTCCTCTCTCAAAAGGTCGGCCAATTAGTTTCGTTGAATACATACGGTTTCGAGTGGAATCGCCACAGATTTCAGGGAACAGGCGTTTCTCCTGGCACAGTATCGAACACTGTTTCAGATAGAGCAATTAGATTTAAATGGAACCAAGTTTGGCATCTGGAGTTTCCTCTCTCAGAAGGTCGACCACTTAGTTTCGCCGAACACATACGGTTTCGAGTGGCATCGCCACAGATTTCAGAGAACGGGCGCTTCTCCTGGCACGGTATCGATCACTTAATTTCAGATAGAACAATTAGTTTAAAATGGAACTAAGTTTCGCATCTGGAGTTTCCTCTCTCAGAAGGTCGACTACTTAGTTTCGTCGTACACATACGGTTTCGAGTGGCATCGCCACAGATTTCAGAGAACAGGCGCTTCTCCTGGTACCGTATCGAACACTTAGTTTCAGATGGAACATTTAGTTTAAAATTGAACTATGTTTCGCATCTGGAGTTTCCTCTCTCACAAGGTCGACCACTTAGTTTCGCCGAACGCATACGGTTTCGAGTGGCATCGCCACAGATTTCAGGGAACAGGCGCTTTTGCTGGCACAGTATCGAACACTTAGTTTCTGATAGAACAATTAGTTTAAAATGTAACTATGTTTCGCATCTGGAGTATCCTCCCTCACAAGGTCGACGACTTAGTTTCGTTGAACACATTCGGTTTCAAGGGGAATCGCCACAAATTTCGGAGACAGGCGCTTCTACTGGCACACTATCGAACACTTAGGTTCAGATAGAAAAATTAGTTTAAATTGGCACTAAGTTTCGCGTCTGGAGTTTCCTCTCTCACAAGGTCGACCACTCAGTTTCGTCGAACACGTACGGTTTCGAGTGGCATCGCCACAGATTTCAGAGAACAGGCGCTTCTCCTGGCACAGTATCGAACACCTAGTATCAGATAGAACAATTAGTTTAAAATGTAACTAAGTTTCGCATCTGAAGTTTCCTCTCTCACAAGGTCGACCACTTAGTTTCGCCGAACGCATACGGTTTCGAGTGGCATCGCCACAGATTTCAGGGAACAGGCGCTTTTGCTGGCACAGTATCGAACACTTAGTTTCTGACAGAACAATTAGTATAAAATGGCACTAAGTTACGCGTCTGGAGTTTCCTCTCTCACAAGGTCGACCACTCAGTTTCGTCGAACACATACGGTTTCGAGTGGCATCGCCACAGATTTCAGAGAACAGGCGCTTCTCCTGGCACAGTATCGAAAACTTCCTTTCAGATAAAACTATTAGTTTTAAATGGAACTAAGTTTCGCATCTGGAGTTTCCTCTCTCAAAAGGTCGACCATTTAGATTCGTCGAACACATACGGTTTCGAGTATCATCGCCACAGATTTCAGAGAACAGGCGCTTCTCCTGGCACATTATCGAACACATAGATACAGATAGAACAATTAGTTTTAAATGGAACTATTTTTCGCTTCTGGAGTTTCATCTCTCACAAGGTCAACAAATTTGTTTCGTCGAACACATACGGTTTCGAGTGACTTCGCCACAGATTTCAGAGAACAGGCGCTTCTCCTGGCACAGTATCGATAACTTAGTTTCAGATAGAACAATTAGTTTTAAATGGAACTAAGTTTCGCTTCTGGAGTTTCCTCTCTCAGAAGGTCGACCACTTAGTTTCGTGGAACACATACGGTTGCGAGTGGCATCGCCACAGATTTCAGAGAACAGGCGCTTCTCCTGGCACAGTATCGAACACTTAGTTTCAGGTAGAACAATTAGTTTAAAATGGTACTAAGTTTCGAATCTGGAGTTTCCTCTTTCACAAGGCGACCACTTAGTTTCGTCGAACACATACGGTTTCGAGTGGCATCACCACAGATTTCAGAGAACTGGCGCTTCTCCTGGCACAATATCCAACACATAGTTTTAGATAGAATAATTAGTTTAAAATGGAAGTAATTTCGCATGTGGAGTTTCCTCTCCCACAAGGTCGACCACTTAGTTTCGTTGAACACATACGGTTTCGAATGGCATCGCCACCGATTTCAGAGAACAGTCGCTTCTCCTGGCACAGTATCGAACACTTAGTTTCAGGGAGAACAATTAATTTAAAATGGAACAAAGCATCGCATCTGGAGTTTCCTCTCTCACAAGGTCGACCACATAGTTTCGTCGAACACATACGGTTTCGAGTGGTATCGCCACAGATTTCAGAGAACAGGCGCTTCTCCTGGCACATTATCGAACACTTAGTTTCATATATAACAATTAATTTAAAATGGAACTATGTTTCGAATTTGGAGTTTCCTCTGCCTCTAGGTCGGCCACTTATTTTCGTCGAACACATACGGTTTCGAGTGGCATCGCCACAGATTTCGCCGAACGGGAGTTTCACCTGGCACAGTATCGACCACTTGGTATCAGATAGAACAATTAGTTTAAAATGGAACAAAGCTTCGCATCTGGAGTTTCCTCTCTCACAAGGTCGACCACTTAGTTTCGTCGAACACATACGGTTTCGAGTGGTATCGCCACAGATTTCAGAGAACAGGCGCTTCTCCTGGCACATTATCGAACACTTAGTTTCATATATAACAATTAATTTAAAATGGAACTATGTTTCGAATTTGGAGTTTCCTCTCCAACTAGGTGGACCACTTATTTTCGTCGAACACATACGGTTTCGAGTGGCATCGCCACAGATTTCGCCGAACGGGAGTTTCACCTGGCACAGTATCGACCACTTAGTATCAGATAGAACAATTAGTTTAAAATGGAACTAAGCTTCGCATTTGGAGTTTCCTCTCTCACAAGGTCGACCACTTAGTTTTGTCGAACACATACGGTTTCGAGTGGCATCGCCACAGGTTTCAGAGAACAGGCGCTTCTCCTGGCACAGTATCGAACACTTATTATCAGATAGAACAATTAGTTTAAAATGGAACAAAGCTTCGCATCTGGAGTTTCCTCTCTCACAAGGTCGACCACTTAGTTTCGTCAAACACATACGGTTTCGAGTGGCATCGCCACAGATTTCAGAGAACAGGCGTTTCTGCTGGCACAGTATCGAAAACTTAGTTTCAGATAGAACAATTACTTTAAAATGGAACTAAGTTTCGCATTTGGAGTTTCCTCTCTCACAAGTTCGACCACTTAGTTTCGTCGAACACATACGGTTTCCAGGGGCATCGCCACAGATTTCAGAGAACAGGCGCTTCTGCTGGCACAGTATCGAAAACTTAGTTTCAGATAGAACAATTACTTTAAAATGGAACTAAGTTTCGCATTTGGAGTTTCCTCTCTCACAAGGTCGACCACTTAGTTTCGACGAAACACATACGGTTTCGAGTAGCATCGCCACAGATTTCAGGGAACAGGCGCTTCTCCTGGCACAGTATCGAACACTTAGTTTCAGATAGAACAATTAGTTTAAAATGGAACTATGTTTCGCATCCGGAGTTTCCTCTCTCACAAGGTGGACCAATTAGTTTCGTCGACCACATACGGTTTCGAGTAGCATCGCCACAGATTTCAGAGGACAGGCGCTTCTCCTGGCACAGTATCGAACACTTAGTATCAGATAGAACTATTAGTTTAAAATGGAACTAAGTTTCGCATCTGGGGTTTCCTCTCCCACAAGGTCGACCACTTAGTTTCGTCGAACACATACGGTTTCGATGGGCATCGCCACAGATTTCAGAGAACAGGCGCTTCTGCTGGCACAGTATCGAAAACTTAGTTTCAGATAGAACAATTACTTTAAAATGGAACTAAGTTTCGCAACTGGAGTTTCCTCTCTGACAAGGCGGCCACATAGTTTCGTGGAACACATTCGGTTTCGAGTAGCATCGCCACAGATTTCAGAGAACAGGCGCTTCTCCTGGCACAGTATCAAACACCTAGTTTCGGAGAGAACAATTAGTTTAAAATGGAAATATATTTCGCATTTGGTGTTTCCTCTCTCAGAAGTTCGACCACTTAGTTTCGTCGAACTCATACTGTTTCGAGTGGCATCGCCACACATTTCAGAGGACAGGCGCTTCTCCTGGCACAGTATCGAAAACTTAGTTTCAGATAGAACAATTAGTTTAAATGGAACTAAGTTTCACATCTGGTGTTTCCTCTCCCACAAGGTCGACCACTTAGTTTCGTCGAACACATACGGTTTCGTGTAGCATCGCCACAGATTTAAGAGAACAGTCGCTTCTCCTGGCACAGTATCGAACACTTAGTTTCAGATAGAACACTTAGTTTAAAATGGAACTGTGTTTCGCATTTGGAGTTTCCTCTCTCACAAGGTGGACCACTTAGTTTCGTCAAATACATACGGTTTCCAGTGGAATCGCCACAGGTTTCAGAGAACTGGCGCTTCTCCTGGCACAGTATCGAACACTTAGTATCAGATAGAACTATTAGTTTAAAATGGAACTAATTTTCGCATCTGGGGTTTCCTCTCCCACAAGGTCGACCACTTAGTTTCGTCGAACACATACGGTTTCGAGGGGCATCGCCACAGATTTCAGAGAACAGGCGCTTCTGCTGGCACAGTATCGAAAACTTAGTTTCAGATAGAACAATTAGTTTAAATGGAACTAAGTTTCACATCTGGAGTTTACTCTCTCACAAGGTCGACCACTTAGTTTCGACGAAACACATACGGTTTCGAGTAGCATCGCCACAGATTTCAGGGAACAGGCGCTTCTCCTGGCACAGTATGTCGACCATGTCACCATGTCGACCACTTAGTTTCGTCGAACACATACAGTTTCGAGTAGCATCGCCACAGATTTCAAAGAACAGGCGCTTCTCCTGGCACAGTATCGAACACTTAGATTCACATAGAACAATTAGTTTAAAATGGAACTAAGTTTCGCAACTGGAGTTTCCTCTCTGACAAGGCGGCCACATAGTTTCGTGGAACACATTCGGTTTCGAGTAGCATCGCCACAGATTTCAGAGAACAGGCGCTTCTCCTGGCACAGTATCAAACACTTAGTTTCGGAGAGAACAATTAGTTTAAAATGGAAATATATTTCGCATTTGGTGTTTCCTCTCTCACAAGTTCGACCACTTAGTTTCGTCGAACTCATACTGTTTCGAGTGGCATCGCCACACATTTCAGAGGACAGGCGCTTCTCCTGGCACAGTATCGAAAACTTAGTTTCAGATAGAACAATTAGTTTAAAATGGAACTAAGTTTCACATCTGGAGTTTACTCTCTCACAAGGTCGACCACTTAGTTTCGACGAAACACATACGGTTTCGAGTGGCACCGCCACAGATTTCAGAGAAAAGGCGCTTCTCCTGGCACAGTATCGAACACTTAGTATCAGATAGAACAATTAGTTTTAAATGGAACTAAACTTCGCATCTGGAGTTTCCTCTCTCACAAAGACGACCACTTAGTTTCGTCGAACACATACGGTTTCGAGTGGCATCGCCACACATTTCAGAGAACAGGCCCTACTCCTGTCACAGTATCGAACACTTAGTATCAGATAGAATAATTAGTTTTAAATGGAACTAATTTTCGCATCTGGAGTTTCCTCTCTCACAAGGTCGACCACTTAGTTTCGTCGAACACATACGGTTCCGATTAGCATCGCCACAGATTTCAGAGAACAGGCGTTTCTCCTGGCACAGTATCGAACACTTAGTTGCCGATAGAACAATTTGCTTAAAATGGAACTAAGTTTCGCATCTGGAGTTTCCCCTCCCACAAGGTCGACCACTTAGTTTCCTCAAACACATACGGTTTCGAGTAGCATCGCCACAGATTTAAGAGAACAGGCGCTTCTCCTGGCACAGTATCGAACACTTAGTTTCAGATAGAACAATTAGTTTAAAATGTAACTAATTTTCGCATCTGGAGTGTCCTCTCCCACAAGGTCGACCACTTAGTTTCGTCGAACACATACGGTTTCGAGTAGCATCGCCACAGATTTCAGAGAACAGGCGCTTCTCCTGGCACAGTATCGAGCACGTATTTTCAGATAGAACAAATTGTTTAAAATGGAACTACGTTTCACATTTGGAGATTCCTCTCCCACAAGGTCGACCAATTAGATTCGTCGAACACATATGGTTTTGAGTAGCATCGCCACAGATTTCGGAGGACAGGCGTTTCTCCTGGCACAGTACGAACACTTAGTCTCAGATAGAACAATTAATTTAAAATGGACCTATGTTTCGCATTTGGAGTTTCCTCTCTCACAAGTTTCCATTTTAAACTAATTGTTCTATCTGAAACTAAGTGTTCGATACTGTGCCAGGAGAAGCGCTTGTTCTCTGAAATATGTGGCGATGCTACTCGAAACCGTATCTGTTCGACGAAACTAATTGGTCGACCTTGTGGGAGAGGAATCTCCAGATGCGAAACTTAGTTCCATTTTAAACATATTGTTCTATCTGGAACTAAGTGTTCGATACTGTGCCAGCAGAAGCGCCTGTTCTCTGAAATCTGTGGCGATGCCACTCGAAACCGTATGTGTTCGACGAAACTGAGTTGTCGATACTGTGTCAGGAGTAGCGCCTGTTCTCTGAAATCTGTGGCGATGCCACTCGAAACCGTATGTGTTCGACGAAACTAAGTGGCCGACCTTGTGAGAGAGGAAACTTCAGATGCGAGACTCAATTCCATTTCAAATTAGTTATTCTATCTGAAACTAAGTGTTCGATACTGTGCCAATAGAAGCGCCTGTTCTCTGAAATCTGTGGCGATGCCACTCGAAACCGTATGTGTTCGACGAAACTAAGTGGTCGACTATGTGAGAGAGGAATCTCCAGATGCGAAACTTAGTTCCATTTTGAACAAATTGTTTTATCTGAAACTAAGTATTCGATACTGTGCCAGGAGAAGCGCCTGTTCTCTGCAATCTGTGGCGATGCTACTCGAAACCGTATGTGTTCGACGAAACTAAGAGGTCGACCTTGTGAGAGAGGAAACTCCAGATGCGGAGCTTAGTTCCATTTTAAACTAATTGTTCTATCTGAGACTAAGTGTTCGATACTGTGCCAGGAGAAGCGCTTGTTCTCTGAAATATGTGGCGATGCTACTCGAAACCGTATCTGTTCGACGAAACTAATTGGTCGACCTTGTGGGAGAGGAATCTCCAGATGCGAAACTTAGTTCCATTTTAAACATATTGTTCTATCTGGAACTAAGTGTTCGATACTGTGCCAGCAGAAGCGCCTGTTCCCTGAAATCTGTGGCGATGCCACTCGAAACCGTATGTGTTCGACGAAACTGAGTTGTCGATACTGTGTCAGGAGTAGCGCCTGTTCTCTGAAATCTGTGGCGATGCCACTCGAAACCGTATGTGTTCGACGAAACTAAGTGGCCGACCTTGTGAGAGAGGAAACTTCAGATGCGAGACTCAATTCCATTTCAAATTAGTTATTCTATCTGAAACTAAGTGTTCGATACTGTGCCAATAGAAGCGCCTGTTCTCTGAAATCTGTGGCGATGCCACTCGAAACCGTATGTGTTCGACGAAACTAAGTGGTCGACTATGTGAGAGAGGAATCTCCAGATGCGAAACTTAGTTCCATTTTGAACAAATTGTTTTATCTGAAACTAAGTATTCGATACTGTGCCAGGAGAAGCGCCTGTTCTCTGCAATCTGTGGCGATGCTACTCGAAACCGTATGTGTTCGACGAAACTAAGAGGTCGACCTTGTGAGAGAGGAAACTCCAGATGCGGAGCTTAGTTCCATTTTAAACTAATTGTTCTATCTGAGACTAAGTGTTCGATACTGTGCCAGGAGAAGCGCTTGTTCTCTGAAATCTGTGGCGATGCTACTCGAAACCGTATCTGTTCGACGAAACTAATTGGTCGACCTTGTGGGAGAGGAATCTCCAGATGCGAAACTTAGTTCCATTTTAAACATATTGTTCTATCTGGAACTAAGTGTTCGATACTGTGCCAGCAGAAGCGCCTGTTCCCTGAAATCTGTGGCGATGCCACTCGAAACCGTATGTGTTCGACGAAACTGAGTTGTCGATACTGTGTCAGGAGAAGCGCCTGTTCTCTGAAATCTGTGGCGATGCCACTCGAAACCGTATGTGTTCGACGAAACTAAGTGGCCGACCTTGTGAGAGAGGAAACTTCAGATGCGAAACTCAATTCCATTTCAAATTAATTATTCTATCTGAAACTAAGTGTTCGATACTGTGCCAATAGAAGCGCCTGTTCTCTGAAATCTGTGGCGATGCCACTCGAAACCGTATGTGTTCGACGAAACTAAGTGGTCGACTATGTGAGAGAGGAATCTCCAGATGCGAAACTTAGTTCCATTTTGAACAAATTGTTTTATCTGAAACTAAGTATTCGATACTGTGCCAGGAGAAGCGCCTGTTCTCTGCAATCTGTGGCGATGCTACTCGAAACCGTATGTGTTCGACGAAACTAAGAGGTCGACCTTGTGAGAGAGGAAACTCCAGACGCGGAGCTTAGTTCCATTTTAAACTAATTGTTCTATCTGATACTCAGTGTTCGATACTGTGCCAGGAGAAGCGCCTGTTCTCTGAAATCACTGGCGATGCTACTCGAAACCGTATGTGTTCGACGAAACTAAGTGGTCAACCTTGTGCGAGAGGAAACTCCTGATGCGAAACTTAATACCATTTTAAACTGATTGTTCAATCTGAAACTATGTGTTCGATACTGTGCCAGTAGAAGCGCCTGTTCTCTGAACTATGTGGCGATGCTACTCGAAACCGTATTTGTTCTACGAAACTAAGTGGTCGACCTTGTGAGAGAAGAACCTCCAACTGCGAAACATAGTTCCAATTTAAACTAATTGTTCTACCTGAAACGAAGTGTTCAATACTGTGCCAGGAGAAGTGCCCGTTCTCTGAAATCTGTGGCGATACCACTCGAAACCGTATGTGTTCGACGAAAGTAAGTCGTTGACCTTGTGAGAGAGGATACTCCAGATGCGAAACATAGTTCCATTTTAAACTAATTGTTCTGTCTGAAATAAGTGTTCGATACTGTGCCAGGAGAAGCGCCTGTTCTCTGAAATCTGTGGCGATGTCACTCGAAACCGTATGTGTTCGACGAAACTAAGTGGTCGACCTTGTGACAGAGGAAACTCCAGATGCGAAACTTAGTTCCATTTTAAACTAATTATCCTATCTAAAACTATGTGTTCGATACTGCGCCAGGAGAAGCGCCTGTTCTCTGAAATCTGTGGTGATGCTACTCGAAACCGTATGTGTTCGACGAAACTAAGTGGTCGACTTTGTGACAGAGGAAACTCCAAATGCGAAACGTAGTTCCATATAAATCTAATTGTTGTATCTGAAACTAAGTTTTCGATATTGTGCCAGGAGAAGCGCCTGTTCTCTGAAATCTGTGGCCATGCTACTCGAAACCGTATGTGTTCGACGAATCTAAGTGGTCCACCTTGTGAGAGAGGAAACTCCAGATGCGAAACTTAATACCATTTTAACTAATTGTTCTATCTGAAACTATGTGTTCCACACGGTGCCAGGAGAAGCGCCTGTTCTCTGAAATGTGTGGCGATGCCACTCGAAACCGTATGTGTTCGACGAAACTAAGTGGTCGCCCTTGTGAGAGAGGAAACTGCAGATACGAAACTTACTTCCATTTTAAACGAATTATTCTATCTGAAACTAAGTGTTCGATACTGTGCCAGGAGAAGCGCCTGTTCTCTGAAATCTGTGGCGATGCCACTCGAAACCGTATGTGTTCGACGAAACTAAGTGGCGACCTTGTGAGAGAGGAAACTTCAGATGCGAAACTTAGTTCCATTTTAAACTAATTGTTCTATCTGAAACTAAGTGTTCGATACTGTGGCAGGAGAAGCGCCTGTTCACTGAAATCTGTCCCGATGGTACTCGAAACCGTATGTGTTCGACGAAACTAAGTGGTCGACCTTCTGAGAGAGGAAACTCCAGATGCGAAATTTAGTTCCATTTTAAACTAATTGTTCTATCTGAAACTAAGTGTTCGATACCATGCCAGGAGAAGCGCCTGTTCTCTGAAATCTGTGGCGATGCCACTCGAAACCGTATGTGTTCGACGGTAACTAAGTGGTCGACCTTGTGGGAGAGGAAACTCCAGATGCGAAACTTATTTCCGTTTTAAACTAATTGTTCTATCTGACACTCAGTGTTCGATACTGTGCCAGGAGAAGCGCCTGTTCTCTGAAATCTGTGGCGATGCCACTCGAAACCGTATGTGTTCGACGAAACTAAGTGGCCGACCTTGTGAGAGAGGAAACTTCAGATGCGAAACTTAGTTCCATTTTAAACTAATTGTTCTATCTGAAACTAAGTGTTCGCTACTGTGGCAGGAGAAGCGCCTGTTCACTGAAATCTGTCCCGATGGTACTCGAAACCGTATGTGTTCGACGAAACTAAGTGGTCGACCTTCTGAGAGAGGAAACTCCAGATGCGAAATTTAGTTCCATTTTAAACTAATTGTTCTATCTGAAACTAAGTGTTCGATACCATGCCAGGAGAAGCGCCTGTTCTCTGAAATCTGTGGCGATGCCACTCGAAACCGTATGTGTTCGACGGTAACTAAGTGGTCGACCTTGTGGGAGAGGAAACTCCAGATGCGAAACTTAGTTCCGTTTTAAACTAATTGTTCTATCTGACACTCAGTGTTCGATACTGTGCCAGGAGAAGCGCCTGTTCTCTGAAATCTGTGGCGATGCCACTCGAAACCGTATGTGTTCGACGAAACTAAGTGGTCGACCTTGTGAGAGAGGAATCTCCAGATGCGAAACATAGTTCAATTTTAAACTAAATGTTCTATCTGAAACTAAGTGTTCGATACTGTGCCAGGAGAAGCGCCTGTTCTCTGAAATCTGTGGCGATGCCACTCGAAACCGTATGTGTTCGACGAAACTAAGTGGCCGACCTTGTGAGAGAGGAAACTTCAGATGCGAAACTTAGTTACATTTTAAACTAATTGTTCTATCTGAAACTAAGTGTTCGATACTGTGGC
This sequence comes from Nysson spinosus, assembly GCA_910591585.2. Classification (NCBI taxonomy): domain Eukaryota; kingdom Metazoa; phylum Arthropoda; class Insecta; order Hymenoptera; family Crabronidae; genus Nysson; species Nysson spinosus. The sequence continues at coordinate 1,149,867 of CAJUYC020000091.1, read as the reverse complement.
AGGAGAAGCGCCTGTTCACTGAAATCTGTCCCGATGGTACTCGAAGCCGTATGTGTTCGACGAAACTAAGTGGTCGACCTTCTGAGAGAGGAAACTCCAGATGCGAAATTTACTTCCATTTTAAACTAATTGTTCTATCTGAAACTAAGTGTTCGATACTGTGCCAGGAGAAGCGCCTGTTCTCTGAAATCTGTGGCGATGATACTCGAAACCGTATGTGATCGACGAATCTAAATGGTCGACCTTGTGAGAGAGCAAACTCCAGATGCGAAACTTAGTTCCATTTTAAGCTGATTGTTCTATCTGATACTAAGTGTTCGATACTGTGCCAGGAGAAGCGCCTGTTCTCTGAAATCTGTGGCGATGTCACTCGAAACCGTATGTGTTCGACGAAACTAAGTGGTCGACCTTGTGACAGAGGAAACTCCAGATGCGAAACTTAGTTCCATTTTAAACTAATTATCCTATCTAAAACTATGTGTTCGATACTGCGCCAGGAGAAGCGCCTGTTCTCTGAAATCTGTGGCGATGCTACTCGAAACCGTATGTGTTCGACGAAACTAAGTGGTCGACTTTGTGACAGAGGAAACTCCAAATGCGAAACGTAGTTCCATATTAATCTAATTGTTGTATCTGAAACTAAGTTTTCGATATTGTGCCAGGAGAAGCGCCTGTTCTCTGAAATCTGTGGCCATGCTACTCGAAACCGTATGTGTTCGACGAATCTAAGTGGTCCACCTTGTGAGAGAGGAAACTCCAGATGCGAAACTTAATACCATTTTAACTAATTGTTCTATCTGAAACTATGTGTTCCACACGGTGCCAGGAGAAGCGCCTGTTCTCTGAAATGTGTGGCGATGCCACTCGAAACCGTATGTGTTCGACGAAACTAAGTGGTCGCCCTTGTGAGAGAGGTAACTGCAGATACGAAACTTACTTCCATTTTAAACGAATTCTTCTATCTGAAACTAAGTGTTCGATACTGTGCCAGGAGAAGCGCCTGTTCTCTGAAATCTGTGGCGATGCCACTCGAAACCGTATGTGTTCGACGAAACTAAGTGGCCGACCTTGTGAGAGAGGAAACTTCAGATGCGAAACTTAGTTCCATTTTAAACTAATTGTTCTATCTGAAACTAAGTGTTCGATACTGTGGCAGGAGAAGCGCCTGTTCACTGAAATCTGTCCCGATGGTACTCGAAACCGTATGTGTTCGACGAAACTAAGTGGTCGACCTTCTGAGAGAGGAAACTTCAGATGCGAAATTTAGTTCCATTTTAAACTAATTGTTCTATCTGAAACTAAGTGTTCGATACCATGCCAGGAGAAGCGCCTGTTCTCTGAAATCTGTGGCGATGCCACTCGAAACCGTATGTGTTCGACGGTAACTAAGTGGTCGACCTTGTGGGAGAGGAAACTCCAGATGCGAAACTTAGTTCCGTTTTAAACTAATTGTTCTATCTGACACTCAGTGTTCGATACTGTGCCAGGAGAAGCGCCTGTTCTCTGAAATCTGTGGCGATGCCACTCGAAACCGTATGTGTTCGACGAAACTAAGTGGCCGACCTTGTGAGAGAGGAAACTTCAGATGCGAAACTTAGTTACATTTTAAACTAATTGTTCTATCTGAAACTAAGTGTTCCATACTGTGGCAGGAGAAGCGCCTGTTCACTGAAATCTGTCCCGATGGTACTCGAAGCCGTATGTGTTCGACGAAACTAAGTGGTCGACCTTCTGAGAGAGGAAACTCCAGATGCGAAATTTAGTTCCATTTTAAACTAATTGTTCTATCTGAAACTAAGTGTTCGATACTGTGGCAGGAGAAGCGCCTGTTCACTGAAATCTGTCCCGATGGTACTCGAAGCCGTATGTGTTCGACGAAACTAAGTGGTCGACCTTCTGAGAGAGGAAACTCCAGATGCGAAATTTAGTTCCATTTTAAACTAATTGTTCTATCTGAAACTAAGTGTTCGATACTGTGCCAGGAGAAGCGCCTGTTCTCTGAAATCTGTGGCGATGATACTCGAAACCGTATGTGATCGACGAATCTAAATGGTCGACCTTGTGAGAGAGGAAACTCCAGATGCGAAACTTAGTTCCATTTTAAGCTGATTGTTCTATCTGATACTAAGTGTTCGATACTGTGCCAGGAGAAGCGCCTGTTCTCTGAAATCTGTGGCGATGTCACTCGAAACCGTATGTGTTCGACGAAACTAAGTGGTCGACCTTGTGACAGAGGAAACTCCAGATGCGAAACTTAGTTCCATTTTAACCTAATTATCCTATCTAAAACTATGTGTTCGATACTGCGCCAGGAGAAGCGCCTGTTCTCTGAAATCTGTGGCGATGCTACTCGAAACCGTATGTGTTCGACGAAACTAAGTGGTCGACTTTGTGACAGAGGAAACTCCAAATGCGAAACGTAGTTCCATATAAATCTAATTGTTGTATCTGAAACTAAGTTTTCGATATTGTGCCAGGAGAAGCGCCTGTTCTCTGAAATCTGTGGCCATGCTACTCGAAACCGTATGTGTTCGACGAATCTAAGTGGTCCACCTTGTGAGAGAGGAAACTTCAGATGCGAAACTTAATACCATTTTAACTAATTGTTCTATCTGAAACTATGTGTTCCACACGGTGCCAGGAGAAGCGCCTGTTCACTGAAATGTGTGGCGATGCCACTCGAAACCGTATGTGTTCGACGAAACTAAGTGGTCGCCCTTGTGAGAGAGGTAACTGCAGATACGAAACTTACTTCCATTTTAAACGAATTATTCTATCTGAAACTAAGTGTTCGATACTGTGCCAGGAGAAGCGCCTGTTCTCTGAAATCTGTGGCGATGCCACTCGAAACCGTATGTGTTCGACGAAACTAAGTGGCCGACCTTGTGAGAGAGGAAACTTCAGATGCGAAACTTAGTTCCATTTAAAACTAATTGTTCTATCTGAAACTAAGTGTTCGATACTGTGGCAGGAGAAGCGCCTGTTCACTGAAATCTGTCCCGATGGTACTCGAAACCGTATGTGTTCGACGAAACTAAGTGGTCGACCTTCTGAGAGAGGAAACTCCAGATGCGAAATTTAGTTCCATTTTAAACTAATTGTTCTATCTGAAACTAAGTGTTCGATACCATGCCAGGAGAAGCGCCTGTTCTCTGAAATCTGTGGTGATGCCACTCGAAACCGTATGTGTTCGACGAAACTAAGTGGCCGACCTTGTGAGAGAGGAAACTTCCGATGCGAAACTTAGTTCCATTTTAAACTAATTGTTCTATCTGAAACTAAGTGTTCGATACTGTGGCAGGAGAAGCGCCTGTTCACTGAAATCTGTCCCCATGGTACTCGAAACCGTATGTGTTCGACGAAACTAAGTGGTCGACCTTCTGAGAGAGGAAACTCCAGATTCGAAATTTAGTTCCATTTTAAACTAATTGTTCTATCTGAAACTAAGTGTTCGATACTGTGCCAGGAGAAGTGCCCGTTCTCTGAAATTTGTGGCGATGCCACTCGAAACCGCATGTGTTCGACGAAAGTAAGTCGTTGACCTTGTGAGAGAGGATACTCCAGATGCCAAACTTAGTTCCATTTTAAACTAATTGTTCTATCTGAAACTAAGTGTTCGATGATGTCCCAGGAGAAACTCCCGTTCTGCGAAATCTGTGGCGATACCACTCGAAACAGTATGTGTTCGACGAAACAAAGTGGTTGACCTTGTGAGAGAGGAAACTCCAGAAGCGAAACATAGTTCCATTTAAAACTAACTGTTCTATCTGAAACTAAGTGTTCGATACTGTGCCAGGAGAAGCGCCTGTTCTCTGAAATTTGTCGCGATGCTACTCGAAACCGTACGTGTTCGACGAAACTAAGTGGCAGACCTTCTGAGAGAGGAAACTCCAGATGCGAAACTGAGTTCCATTTTAAACTAATTGTTCTATCTGAAACTAAGTGTTCGCTACCGTGCCAGGAGAAACGGCTGTTCTCTGAAATCTGTGGCGATGCCACTCGAAACCGTATGGGTTCGACGAAACTAAGTGGCCGACATGTGAGAGAGGAAACTTCAGATGCGAAACTTAGTTCCATTTTAAACTAATGGTTCCATCTGAAATTAAGTGTTCGATACTGTGCCAGGAGAAGCTGCTGTTCTCTGAAATCTGTGGCGATGCCACTCGAAACCGTATGTGTTCGACGAAACTAAGTGGCCGACCTTGTGAGAGAGGAAACTACAGATGCGAAATTAGTTCCATTTTAAACTAATTGTTCTATCTGAAACTAAGGGTTCGATACCGTGCCAGGAGAAGTGCCCGTTCTCTGAAATTTGTGGCGATGCCACTCGAAACCGTATGTGTTCGACGAAAGTAAGTCGTTGACCTTTTGAGAGAGGATACTCCAGATGCGAAACATAGTTCCATTTTAAACTAATTGTTCTGTCTGAAATAAGTGTTCGATACTGTGCCAGGAGAAGCGCCTGTTCTCTGAAATCTGTGGCGATGATACTCGAAACCGTATGTGATCGACGAATCTAAATGGTCGACCTTGTGAGAGAGGAAACTCAAGATGCGAAACTTAGTTCCATTTTAAACTAATTGTTCTATCTAAAATTAAGTGTTCCATACTATGCCAGGAGAAGCGCCTGTTCTCTGATATCTGTGGCGATGCCACTCGAAACCGTATGTGTTCGACGAAACTAAGTGGTCGACCTTGTGAGAGAGGAAACTCCAGATGCGAAATTTAGTTCCGTTTTAAACTAATTGTTCTATCTGATACTCAGTGTTCGATACTGTGCCAGGAGAAGCGTCTGCTCTCTGAAATCTCTGGCGATGCTACTCGAAACCGTATGTGTTCGACGAAACTCAGTGGTCGACCTTGTGAGAGAGGAAACTCAAGATGCGAAACTTAGTTCCATTTTAAACTAATTGTTCTATCTGAAACTAAGGGTTCGATACCGTGCCAGGAGAAGTGCCCGTTCTCTGAAATTTGTGGCGATGCCACTCGAAACCGTATGTGTTCGACGAAAGTAAGTCGTTGACCTTGTGAGAGAGGATACTCCAGATGCGAAACATAGTTCCATTTTAAACTAATTGTTCTGTCTGAAATAAGTGTTCGATACTGTGCCAGGAGAAGCGCCTGTTCTCTGAAATCTGTGGCGATGATACTCGAAACCGTATGTGATCGACGAATCTAAATGGTCGACCTTGTGAGAGAGGAAACTCAAGATGCGAAACTTAGTTCCATTTTAAACTAATTGTTCTATCTAAAACTAAGTGTTCCATACTGTGCCAGGAGAAGCGCCTGTTCTCTGATATCTGTGGCGATGCCACTCGAAACCGTATGTGTTCGACGAAACTAAGTGGTCGACCATGTGAGAGAGGAAACTCCAGATGCGAAACTTAGTTCCGTCTTAAACTAATTGTTCTATCTGATACTCAGTGTTCCATACTGTGCCAGGAGAAGCGTCTGCTCTCTGAAATCTCTGGCGATGCTACTCGAAACCGTATGTGTTCGACGAAACTCAGTGGTCGACCTTGTGAGAGAGGAAACTCAAGATGCGAAACTTAGTTCCATTTTAAACTAATTGTTCTATCTGAAACTAAGGGTTCGATACCGTGCCAGGAGAAGTGCCCGTTCTCTGAAATTTGTGGCGATACCACTCGAAACCGTATGTGTTCGACGAAAGTAAGTCGTTGACCTTGTGAGAGGGGATACTCCAGATGCGAAACATATTTCCATTTTAAACTAAATGTTTTGTCTGAAATAAGTATTCGATACTGTGCCAGGAGAAGCGCCTGTTCTCTGAAATCTGTGGCGATGATACTCGAAACCGTATGTGATCGACGTATCTAAATGGTCGACCTTGTGAGAGAGGAAACTCAAGATGCGAAACTTAGTTCCGTTTTAAACTAATTGTTCTATCTGATACTCAGTGTTCGATACTGTGCCAGGAGAAGCGTCTGCTCTCTGAAATCTCTGGCGATGCTACTCGAAACCGTATGTGTTCGACGAAACTCAGTGGTCGACCTTGTGAGAGAGGAAACTCAAGATGCGAAACTTAGTTCCATTTTAAACTAATTGTTCTATCTAAAACTAAGTGTTCCATACTGTGCCAGGAGAAGCGCCTGTTCTCTGATATCTGTGGCGATGCCACTCGAAACCGTATGGGTTCGACGAAACTAAGTGGTCGACCTTGTGAAAGAGGAAACTCCAGATGCGAAACTTAGTTCCGTTTTAAACTAATTGTTCTATCTGATACTCAGTGTTCGATACTGTGCCAGGAGAAGCGTCTGCTCTCTGAAATCTCTGGCGATGCTACTCGAAAACGTATGGGTTCGACGAAACTCAGTGGCGGACCTTGTGAGAGAGGAAATTCCAGATGCGAAACTTAGTTCCATTTTAAACTAATTGTTCTATCTGAAACTAAGTGTTCGCTACCGTGCCAGGAGAAACGGCTGTTCTCTGAAATCTGTGGCGATGCCACTCGAAACCGTATGTGTTCGACGAAAGTAAGTCGTTGACCTTGTGAGAGGGGATACTCCAGATGCGAAACATATTTCCATTTTAAACTAAATGTTTTGTCTGAAATAAGTATTCGATACTGTGCCAGGAGAAGCGCCTGTTCTCTGAAATCTGTGGCGATGATACTCGAAACCGTATGTGATCGACGTATCTAAATGGTCGACCTTGTGAGAGAGGAAACTCAAGATGCGAAACTTAGTTCCGTTTTAAACTAATTGTTCTATCTGATACTCAGTGTTCGATACTGTGCCAGGAGAAGCGTCTGCTCTCTGAAATCTCTGGCGATGCTGCTCGAAACCGTATGTGTTCGACGAAACTCAGTGGTCGACCTTGTGAGAGAGGAAACTCAAGATGCGAAACTTAGTTCCATTTTAAACTAATTGTTCTATCTAAAACTAAGTGTTCCATACTGTGCCAGGAGAAGCGCCTGTTCTCTGATATCTGTGGCGATGCCACTCGAAACCGTATGGGTTCGACGAAACTAAGTGGTCGACCTTGTGAGAGAGGAAACTCCAGATGCGAAACTTAGTTCCGTTTTAAACTAATTGTTCTATCTGATACTCAGTGTTCGATACTGTGCAAGGAGAAGCGTCTGCTCTCTGAAATCTCTGGCGATGCTACTCGAAAACGTATGGGTTCGACGAAACTCAGTGGCGGACCTTGTGAGAGAGGAAATTCCAGATGCGAAACTTAGTTCCATTTTAAACTAATTGTTCTATCTGAAACTAAGTGTTCGCTACCGTGCCAGGAGAAACGGCTGTTCTCTGAAATCTGTGGCGCTGCCACTCGAAACCGTATGTGTTCGTCGAAACTAAGTGGTCGCCCTTGTGAGAGAGGTAACTGCAGATACGAAACTTACTTCCATTTTAAACGAATTATTCTATCTGAAACTAAGTGTTCGATACTGTGCTAGGAGAAGCGCCTGTTCTCTGAAATCTGTGGCCATGCTACTCGAAACCGTATGTGTTCGACGAAACTAAGTGGTCAACCTTGTGCGAGAGGAAACTCCTGATGCGAAACTTAATACCATTTTAAACTAATTGTTCTATCTGATACTCAGTGTTCGATACTGTGCCAGGAGAAGCGTCTGCTCTCTGAAATCTCTGGCGATGCTACTCGAAACCGTATGTGTTCGACGAAACTCAGTGGTCGACCTTGTGAGAGAGGAAACTCCAGATGCGAAACTTAGTTCCATTTTAAACTAATTGTTCTATCTGAAACTAAGTGTTCGATACTGTGCCAGGAGAAGGGCCTGTTCTCTGAAATCTGTGGCGGTGTCACTCGAAACCGTATGAGTTCGACGAAACTAAGTGGTCGACCTTGTGAGAGGAGAAACTCCAGATGCGAAACTTAGTAGCATTTTAAACTAATTGTTCTATATGAAACTATGTGTTCGACACTGTGCCAGGAGAAGCGCCTGTTCTCTGAAATCTGTGGCGATGCTACTCGAAACCGTATGTGTTCGACGAAACTAAGTGATCGACCTTGTGAGAGGGGAAACTCCAGATGCGAAACTTAGTTCCATTTTAAACTAATTGTTCTATCTGAATCTATGTGTTCGATAAGGTGCCAGGAGAAGCGTCTGTGCTCTGAAATCAGTGGCAATGCTGCTCGAAACCGTATGTGTTCGACGAAACTAAGTGGTCGACATTGTGAGAGAGGAAACTCCAGATGCGAAACTTAGTTCCATTTAAACTAATTGTTCTATCTGAAACTAAGTGTTCGATACTGTGCCAGGAGAAGCGCCTGCTCTCTGAAATCTGTGGCGATGCTACTCGAAACCGTATGTGTTCGACGAAACTAATTGGTCGACCTTATGAGAGAGGAAACTCCAGATGCGAAACTTAGTTCCATTTTAATCTTATTTTTCTATCTGAAACTAAGTTTTCGATACTGTGCCAGGAGAAGCGCCTGTTCTCTGAACTGTATGGCGATGCCGCTCGAAACCGTATGTGTTCGACAAAACTAAGTGGTTGACCTTGTGAGACAGGATACTCCAGATGCGAAAATTAGTTCCACTTTAAACTAATTGCTCTATCTGAAACTAAGTGTTCGATACTGTGCCAGGAGAAGGGCCTATTCTCTGAAATCTGTGGCTGTGCCCCTCGAAACCGTATGTGTTCGACGAAACTAAGTGATCGACCTTGTGAGAGGGGAAACTCCAGATGCGAAACTTAGTTCCATTTTAAACTAATTGTTCTCTCTGAAACTAAGTGTTCGATACTGTGGCAGGAGAAGCGCCTGTTCACTGAAATCTGTCCCGATGGTACTCGAAACCGTATGTGTTCGACGAAACTAAGTGGTCGACCTTCTGAGAGAGGAAATTCCAGATGCGAAATTTAGTTCCATTTTAAACTAATTGTTCTATCTGAAACTATGTGTTCGATAACATGCCAGGAGAAGCGCCTGTTCTCTGAAATCTGTGGCGATGCCACTCGAAACCGTATGTGTTCGACGGTAACTAAGTGGTCGACCTTGTGGGAGAGGAAACTCCAGATGCGAAACTTAGTTCCACTTTAAACTAATTCCTCTATCTAAAACTGAGTGTTCGATACTGTGCCAGGAGAAGCGCCTGTTCTCTGAAATGTGTGGGGATGACACACGAAACCGTATGTGTTCGACCAAACTAAGTGGTTGATCTTGTGAGAGAGGATACTCCAGATGCGAAACATAATTCCATTTTAAACTAATTGTTCTCTCTGAAACTAAGTGTTCGATACTGTGCCAGGAGAAGCGCCTGTTCTCTGAAAACTGTGGCGGTGCCACTCGAAACCGTATGTGTTCCACGAAACTAAGTGGCCGACATTGTGAGAGAGGAACCACCAGATGCGAAACTTAGTTCCATTTTAAACTAATTGTTCTATCTGAAACTAGGTTTTCGATACTGTGCCAGGAGAAGCGCCTGTTCTCTGAAATCTGTGGCGGTGCCACTCGAAACCGTATGTGTTCGACGAAACTAAGTGGTCGACCTTGTGGGAGAGTAAACTCCAAATGCGAAACTTAGTTCCACTTTAAACTAATTGCTCTATCTGAAACTAAGTGTTCGATACTGTGCCAGGAGAAGGGCCTGTTCTCTGAAATCTGTGGCTCTGCCACTCGAAACCGTATGTGTTCGACGAAACTAAGTGATCGACCTTGTGAGAGGGGAAACTCCAGATGCGAAACTTAGTTCCATTTTAAACTAATTGTTCTCTCTGAAACTAAGTGTTCGATACTGTGGCAGGAGAAGCGCCTGTTCACTGAAATCTGTCCCGATGGTACTCGAAACCGTATGTGTTCGACGAAACTAAGTGGTCGACCTTCTGAGAGAGGAAATTCCAGATGCGAAATTTAGTTCCATTTTAAACTAATTGTTCTATCTGAAACTAAGTGTTCGATAACATGCCAGGAGAAGCGCCTGTTCTCTGAAATCTGTGGCGATGCCACTCGAAACCGTATGTGTTCGACGGTAACTAAGTGGTCGACCTTGTGGGAGAGGAAACTCCAGATGCGAAACTTAGTTCCACTTTAAACTAATTCCTCTATCTAAAACTGAGTGTTCGATACTGTGCCAGGAGAAGCGCCTGTTCTCTGAAATGTGTGGGGATGACACACGAAACCGTATGTGTTCGACCAAACTAAGTGGTTGATCTTGTGAGAGAGGATACTCCAGATGCGAAACATAATTCCATTTTAAACTAATTGTTCTCTCTGAAACTAAGTGTTCGATACTGTGCCAGGAGAAGCGCCTGTTCTCTGAAAACTGTGGCGGTGCCACTCGAAACCGTATGTGTTCCACGAAACTAAGTGGCCGACATTGTGAGAGAGGAACCACCAGATGCGAAACTTAGTTCCATTTTAAACTAATTGTTCTATCTGAAACTAGGTTTTCGATACTGTGCCAGGAGAAGCGCCTGTTCTCTGAAATCTGTGGCGGTGCCACTCGAAACCGTATGTGTTCGACGAAACTAAGTGGTCGACCTTGTGGGAGAGTAAACTCCAAATGCGAAACTTAGTTCCACTTTAAACTAATTGCTCTATCTGAAACTAAGTGTTCGATACTGTGCCAGGAGAAGGGCCTGTTCTCTGAAATCTGTGGCTGTGCCACTCGAAACCGTATGTGTTCGACGAAACTAAGTGATCGACCTTGTGAGAGGGGAAACTCCAGATGCGAAATTTAGTTCCATTTTAAACTAATTGTTCTCTCTAAAACTAAGTGTTCGATACTGTGCCAGGAGAAGCGCCTGTTCTCTGAAATCTGTGGCGGTACCACTCGAAACTGTATGTGTTCCACGAAACTAAGTGGCCGACATTGTGAGAGAGGAAACTCCAGATGCGAAACTTGGTTCCATTTTAAACTAATTGTTCTATCTGAAACTAAGTGTTCGATACTGTGCCAGGAGAAGGGCCTGTTCTCTGAAATCTGTGGCGGTGCCACTCGAAACCGTATGAGTTCGACGAAACTAAGTGGTCGACCTTGTGAGAGGAGAAACTCCAGATGCGAAACTTAGTAGCATTTTAAACTAATTGTTCTATATGAAACTATGTTTTCGACACTGTGCCAGGAGAAGCGCCTGTTCTCTGAAATCTGTGGCGATGCTACTCGAAACCGTATGTGTTCGACGAAACTAAGTGATCGACCTTGTGAGAGGGGAAACTCCAGATGCGAAACTTAGTAGCATTTTAAACTAATTGTTCTATATGAAACTATGTGTTCGACACTGTGCCAGGAGAAGCGCCTGTTCTCTGAAATCTGTGGCGATGCTACTCGAAACCGTATGTGTTCGACGAAACTAAGTCATCGACCTTGTGAGGGAGGATACTCCAGATGCGAAACATAGTTACATTTTAAACTAATTGTTCTGTCTGAAATAAGTGTTCGATACTATGCCAGAAGAGGCGCCTACTCTCTGAAATCTGTGGCGATGCTACTCGAAACCGTATGTGTTCAACGAAACTAAGTCGTCGACCTTGTGAGGGAGGATAATTCAGAGTCGAAACATAGTTACATTTTAATCTACTTGTTCTCTCTGAAATAAGTGTTCGATACTGTCCCAGGAGAAGCGAGTGCTCTCTGAAATCTGTGGCGATGCTACTCGAAACCGTATGTGTTCAACGAAACTAAGTCGTCGACCTTGTGAGGGAGGATACTCCAGACGCGAAACATAGTTACATTTTAATCTACTTGTTCTGTCTGAAATAAGTGTTCGATACTGTTCCAGGAGAAGCGCCTGTGCTCTGAACTGTGTGGCGATGCCGCTCGAAACCGTCTGTGTTGGACGAAACTAAGTGGTCGACCTTGTGAGAGAGGAAACTCCAGATGCGAAACATAGTTCCATTTTAAACTAATTGTTCTATCTGAAACTAAGTTTTCGATACTGTGCCAGTAGAAGCGCCTGTCTCTGAAATCTGTGGCGATGCCACTACAAACCGAATGTGTTCAACGAAACTAAGTCGTCGACCTTGTGAGGGAGGATACTCCAGATGCGAAACATATTTACATTTTAATCTAATTGTTCTGTCTGAAATAAGTGTTCGATACTGTGCCAGGAGAAGCGCCTGCTCTCTGAAATCTGTGGCGATGCTACTTGAAACCGTATGTGTTCGACGAAACTAAGTGGTCGACCTTGTGAGGGAGGATACTCCAGATGCGAAACATAGTTACATTTTAATCTAATTGTTCTGTCTGAAATAAGTGTTCGATACTGTGCCAGGAGAAGGGCCTGCTCTCTGAAATCTGTGGCGATGCTACTCGAAACCGTATGTGTTCGACGAAACTAAGTGGTCGACCTTGTGAGGGAGGATACTCCAGATGCGAAACATAGTTACATTTTAAACTAATTGTTCTGTCTGAAATAAGTGTTCGATACTGTGCCAGGAGAAGCGCCTGCTCTCTGAACTGTGTGGCGATGCCGCTCGAAACCGTCTGTGTTGGACGAAACTAAGTGGTCGACCTTGTGAGAGAGGAAACTCCAGATGCGAAACATAGTTCCATTTTAAACTAATTGTTCTATCTGAAACTAAGTTTTCGATACTGTGCCAGTAGAAGCGCCTGTCTCTGAAATCTGTGGCGATGCCACTACAAACCGAATGTGTTCAACGAAACTAAGTCGTCGACCTTGTGAGGGAGGATACTCCAGATGCGAAACATATTTACATTTTAATCTAATTGTTCTGTCTGAAATAAGTGTTCGATACTGTGCCAGGAGAAGCGCCTGCTCTCTGAAATCTGTGGCGATGCTACTTGAAACCGTATGTGTTCGACGAAACTAAGTGGTCGACCTTGTGAGGGAGGATACTCCAGATGCGAAACATAGTTACATTTTAATCTAATTGTTCTGTCTGAAATAAGTGTTCGATACTGTGCCAGGAGAAGGGCCTGCTCTCTGAAATCTGTGGCGATGCTACTCGAAACCGTATGTGTTCGACGAAACTAAGTGGTCGACCTTGTGAGGGAGGATACTCCAGATGCGAAACATAGTTACATTTTAAACTAATTGTTCTGTCTGAAATAAGTGTTCGATACTGTGCCAGGAGAAGCGCCTGCTCTCTGAACTGTGTGGCGATGCCGCTCGAAACAGTGTGTGTTGGACGAAACTAAGTGGTCGACCTTGTGAGAGAGGAAACTCCAGATGCGAAACATAGTTCCATTTTAAACTAATTGTTCTATCTGAAACTAAGTTTTCGATACTGTGCCAGTAGAAGCGCCTGTCTCCGAAATCTGTGGCAATGCCACTACAAACCGAATGTGTTCAACGAAACTAAGTTGTTGACCTTGTGAGGGAGGATACTCCAGATGCGAAACATAGTTACATTTTAATCTAATTGTTCTGTCTGAAATAAGTGTTCGATACTGTGCCAGGAGAAGCGCCTGCTCTCTCAAATCTGTGGCGATGCTACTCGAAACCGTATGTGTTCGACGAAACTAAGTCGCGACCTTGTGAGGGAGGAAACTCCAGATGCGAAACATAGTTACATTTTAAACTAATTGTTCTGTCTGAAATTAGTGTTCGATACTATGCCAGGAGAGGCGCCTGCTCTCTGAAATCTGTGGTGATGCTACTCGAAACCGTATGTGCTCAACGAAACTAAGTCGTCGACCTTTTGAGGGAGGATACTCCAGACGCGAAACATAGTTACATTTTAATCTACTTGTTCTGTCTGAAATAAGTGTTCGATACTGTTCCAGGAGAAGCGCCTGTGCTCTGAACTGTGTGGCGATGCCGCTCGAAACCGTCTGTGTTGGACGAAACTAAGTGGTCGACCTTGTGAGAGAGGAAACTCCAGATGCGAAACATAGTTCCATTTTAAACTAATTGTTCTATCTGAAACTAAGTTTTCGATACTGTGCCAGTAGAAGCGCCTGTCTCTGAAATCTGTGGCGATGCCACTACAAACCGAATGTGTTCAACGAAACTAAGTCGTCGACCTTGTGAGGGAGGATACTCCAGATGCGAAACATATTTACATTTTAATCTAATTGTTCTGTCTGAAATAAGTGTTCGATACTGTGCCAGGAGAAGCGCCTGCTCTCTGAAATCTGTGGCGATGCTACTTGAAACCGTATGTGTTCGACGAAACTAAGTGGTCGACCTTGTGAGGGAGGATACTCCAGATGCGAAACATAGTTACATTTTAATCTAATTGTTCTGTCTGAAATAAGTGTTCGATACTGTGCCAGGAGAAGGGCCTGCTCTCTGAAATCTGTGGCGATGCTACTCGAAACCGTATGTGTTCGACGAAACTAAGTGGTCGACCTTGTGAGGGAGGATACTCCAGATGCGAAACATAGTTTCATTTTAAACTAATTGTTGTATCTGAAACTAAGTGTTCGATACTGTGCCAGGAGAAGCGCCTGCTCTGTGAAACCTGTGGCGATAACACTCGAAACCGAATGTGTTCAACGAAACTAAGTCGTCGACCTTGTGAGAGAGGAGACTCCAGATGCGAAACTTAGTTCCATTTTAAACTAATTGTTCTATCTGAAACTAAGTGTTCGATAATGAGCCAGGAGAAGCGCCTGTCCTCTGAAATATGTGGCGATGCCACTCGAAACCGTATGTGTTCAACGAAGCTATGTCGTCGACCTTGTGAGAGAGGATACTCCAGATGCGAAACATAGTTCCATTTTAAACTAACTCTTCTATCTGAGACTAAGTGATCGATAATGTGCCAGGAGAAGTGCCTGTTCTCTGAAATCTGTGACGACGCTACTCCAAACCGTATGTGTTCGAGCAAACTAAGTGGTCGACCTTGTGGGAGAGGACACTCCAGATGCGAAACTTAGTTCCATTTTAAACTAATTGTTCTATCTGAAACTAAGTGTTCGATAATGAGCCAGGAGAAGCGCCTGTTCTCTGAAATCTGTGGCGATGCTACTCGAAACCGTATGTGTTCGACGAAACTAAGTGGCCGACCTTGTGGGAGAGGAAACTTCAGATGCGAAACTTAGTTCCATGTCAAATTAATTGTTCTATCTGAACTAAGTGTTCGATGCTGTGCCAGGAGAAGCGCCTGTTCTCTGAAATGTCTAGCGATGCCACTCGAAACCGTATGTGTTCGACGAAACTAAGTGGTCGAACTTGTGAGAGAGCAAACTCCAGATGCGAAACTTAGTACCATTTTAAACTAATTGTTCTATCGGAAACTAGGTTTTCGATACTGTGCCAGGAGAAGCGCCTGTTCTCTGAAATCTGTGGCGATGCTACTCGAAACCGTATGTGTTCGACGAAACTAAGTGGTCGACCTTGTGAGAGAGGAAACTCCAGTTGCGAAGCTTAGTTCCATTTTAAACTAATTGTTCTATATGATATTAAATGTCCGATACTGTGCCGGGAGAAGCGCCTGTTCTCTGAAATCTGTGGCGATGCTACTCGAAACCGTATGTGTTCGACGAAACTAAGTTGCCGACCTTGTGGGAGAGGAAACTCCAGATGCGAAACTTAGTTCCATTTTAAATTAATTGTTCTATCTGAAACTAAGTGTTCGATACTGTGCCAGGAGAAGTGCCTGTTCTCTGAAATCTGTGGCGATGCTACTCGAAACCGTATGTGTTCGACGAATCTAAATGGTCGACCTTGTGAGAGAGGAAACTCCAGATGCGAAACTTAGTTCCATTTTAAACTAATTGTTCTATCTGAAACTAAGTGTTCGATACTGTGCCAGGGGAAGCGCCAGCTCTCTGAAATCTGTGGCGATGCCACTCGAAACCGTATGTGTTCGACGAAACTAAGTGGTCGACCCTGTGAGAGGGGAAACTCCAGAAGCGAAACATAGTTCCATTTTAAACTAATTTTTTTATCTGAAACTAAGTGTCCGACACTGTGCCAGGAGAAGCGCCTGTTCTCTGAAACCTGTGGCGATGCCACTCGAAACCGTATGAGTTCCACGAAACTAAGAGGTCGCCTTGTGAGAGAGGAAACTCCAGATGCGAAACATAGTTACATTTTAATCTAATTGTTCTGTCTGAAATAAGTGTTCGATACTGTGCCAGGAGAACGGCCTGCTCTCTGAAATCTGTGGCGATGCTACTCGAAACCGTATGTGTTCGACGAAACTAAGTGGTCGACCTTGTGAGGGAGGATACTCCAGATGCGAAACATAGTTTCATTTTAATCTAATTGTTGTATCTGAAACTAAGTGTTCGATACTGTGCCAGGAGAAGCGCCTGCTCTGTGAAACCTGTGGCGATAACACTCGAAACCGAATGTGTTCAACGAAACTAAGTCGTCGACCTTGTGAGAGAGGAGACTCCAGATTCGAAACTTTGTTCCATTTTAAACTAATCGTTCTATCTGAAACTGAGTGTTCGATACTGTGCCAGGAGAAGCGCCTGTCCTCTGAAATATGTGGCGATGCCACTCGAAACCGTATGTGTTCAACGAAGCTATGTCGTCGATCTTGTGAGAGAGGATACTCCAGATGCGAAACATAGTTCCATTTTAAACTAACTCTTCTATCTGAGACTAAGTGATCGATAATGTGCCAGGAGAAGTGCCTGTTCTCTGAAATCTGTGACGACGCTACTCCAAACCGTATGTGTTCGAGGAAACTAAGTGGTCGACCTTGTGGGAGAGGACACTCCAGATGCGAAACTTAGTTCCATTTTAAACTAATTGTTCTATCTGAAACTAAGTGTTCGATAATGAGCCAGGAGAAGCGCCTGTTCTCTGAAATCTGTGGCGATGCTACTCGAAACCGTATGTGTTCGACGAAACTAAGTGGCCGACCTTGTGAGAGAGGAAACTTCAGATGCGAAACTTAGTTCCATTTCAAATTAATTGTTCTATCTGAACTAAGTGTTCGATGCTGTGCCAGGAGAAGCGCCTGTTCCCTGAAATGTCTAGCGATGCCACTCGAAACCGTATGTGTTCGACGAAACTAAGTGGTCGACCTTGTGAGAGAGCAAACTCCAGATGCGAAACATAGTTCCATTTTAAACTAATTGTTCTATATGATATTAAATGTCCGATACTGTGCCGGGAGAAGCGCCTGTTCTCTGAACTGTGTGGCGATGCTACTCGATACCGTATGTGTTCGACGAAGCAAAGTGGTCGATACTGTTTCAGGAGAAACACCCGTTCGGTGAAATCTGTGGCGATACAACACGAGACCGTATGTGTTCGACGAAACTAAGTGGTTGACCATATGAGAGAGCAAACTCCAAATGCGAAACTTAATTCCATTTTAAACTAATTGTTCTACTGAATCTAAGTGTTCAATACTGTGCCAGGAGAAGCGCCTGTTCTCTGAAATCTGTGGCGATGCTACTCGAAACCGTATGTGTTCCACGAAACTAAGTGGTCGCCTTGTGAGAGAGGAAACTCCAGATGCGAAACTTAGTACCATTTTAAACTAATTGTTCTATCGGAAATTAAGTGTTCGATACTGTGCCAGGAGAAGCGCCTGTTCTCTGAAATCTGTGGCGATGCTACTCGAAACCGTATGTGTTCGACGAAACTAAGTGGTCGACCTTGTGAGAGAGGAAACTCCAGTTGCGAAACATAGTTCCATTTTAAACTAATTGTTCTATCTGTAACTAAGTGTTCGATACTGTGCCAGGAGAAGCGCCTGTTCTCTGAAATCTGTGGCGATGCTACTCGAAACAGTATGTGTTCGACGAAACTAAGTTGTCGACCTTGTGAGAGAGGAAACTTCAGATGCGAAACTCAGTTCCATTTCAAATTAATTGTTCTATCTGAAACTAAGTGTTCGATACTGTGCCAGGAGAAGCGCCTGTTCTCTGAAACCTGTGGCGATGCTGCTCGAAACCGTATGTTTTCGACGAATCTAAATGGTCGACCTTATGAGAGAGGAAACTCCAGATGCGAAACTTAGTTCCAATGTAAATTAATTGTTTTATCTGAAACTAAGTGTTCGATACTGTGCCAGGAGAAGTGCCTGTTCTCTGAAATCTGTGGCGATGCTACTCGAAACCGTATGTTTTCGACGAATCTAAATGGTCAACCTTATGAGGGAGGAAACTCCAGATGCGAAACTTAGTTCCATTTTAAATTAATTGTTCTATCTGAAACTAAGTGTTCGATACTGTGCCAGGGGAAGCGCCTGTTCTCTGAAATCAGTGGCGATGCTACTCGAAACCCTACGTGTTCGACGAAACTAAGTGGTTGACCTTGTGAAAGGGGTAACTCCAGATGCGAAACTTATTTCCATTTAAAACTAATTGTTCTATATGAAACTATGTGTTCGATACTGTGCTAGAAGAAGCGCCTGTTCTCTGAAATCTGTGGCGATGCCACTCGAAACCGTATGAGTTCCACGAAACTAAGAGGTCGCCTTGTGAGAGAGGAAACTCCAGATGCGAAACTTAGTACCATATTAAACTAATTGTTCTATCTGAAACTAAGTGTTCGATACTGTGGCAGGAGAAGCGCCTGTTCTCTGAAACCTGAGGCGATGCTACTCGAAACCGTATGTGTTCGACGAAACTAAGTTGTCGACCTTGTGAGAGAGGAAACTCCAGATGCGAAACATAGTTCCATTTTAAACTAATTGTTCTATCTGTAACTAAGTGTTCGATACTGTGCCAGGAGAAGCGCCTGTTCTCTGAAATCTGTGGCGATGCTACTCGAAACCGTATGTGTTCGACGAAACTAAGTTGCCGACCTTGTGGGAGAGGAAACTGCTGATGCGAAACTTAGTTCCATTTTAAATTAATTTTTCTATCTGAAACTATGTGTTCGATACTGTGCTAGAAGAAGCGCCTGTTCTCTGAAATCTGTGGCGAAGCCACTCGAAACCGTATGAGTTCCACGAAACTGAGAGGTCGCCTTGTGAGAGAGGAAATTCCAGATGCGAAACTTAGTACCATTTTAAACTAATTGTTCTATCTGAAACTAAGTGTTCGATACTGTGGCAGGAGAAGCGCCTGTTCTCTGAAATCTGAGGCGATGCTACTCGAAACCGTATGTGTTCGACGAAACTAAGTTGTCGACGTTGTGAGAGAGGAAACTCCAGATGCGAAACATAGTTCCAAATTAAACTAATTGTTCTATCTGTAACTAAGTGTTCGATACTGTGCCAGGAGAAGCGCCTGTTCTCTGAAATCTGTGGCGATGTCACTCGAAACCATATGTGTTCGACGAAACTAAGTGGTCGACCTTGTGAGAGAGGAAACTCCAAATGCGAAACATATTTCCATTTAAAACTATATATTCTAGCTGAAATACAGTGTTCGATACTGTGCCAGGAGAAGCGCCTGTTCTCTGAAATCTCTGGCGTTGCTACTCCAAACCGTATGTGTTCGACGAAACTAAATGGTCGACCTTGTGAGAGAGGAAGCTCCAGATGCGAAACATAGTTCCATTTTAATCTAATTGTTCTGTCTGAAATAAGTGTTCGATACTGTGCCAGGAGAAGCGCCTGCTCTCTGAAATCTGTGGCGATGCTACTCGAAACCGTATGTGTTCGACGAAACTAAGTGGTCGACCTTGTGGGAGAGGAAACTCCAGATGCGAAACGTAGTTCCATTTTAAACTAATTGTTCTCTCTGAAACTAAGTGTTCGATACTGCGCCAGGAGAAGGGCCTGTTCTCTGAAATCGGTGGCGATGCTACTCGAAACCGTATGTGTTCGACGAAACTAAGTGGTCGACCTTGTGAGAAAGGAAACTCCAGATGCGAAGCTTAGTTCCATTTTAAACTAATGGTTCTATCTGATACTAAGTGTTCGATACTGTGGCAGGAGAAGCGCCTGTCCTCTGAAACCTGAGGCGATGCTACTCGAAACAGTATGTGTTCGACGAAACTAAGTTGTCGACCTTGTGAGAGAGGAAGCTCTAGATGCGTATCTTAGTTCCATTTTTAACTAATTGTTCTATCTGAAACTAAGTGTTCGATACTGTGCCAGGAGAAGCGCCTGTTCTCTGAACTGTGTGGCGATGCCACTCGAAACCTTATGTGTTCGACGAAACTAAGTTGTCGACCTTGTGAGAGAGGAAACTCCAGATGCGAAACTTAGTTCCATTTTAAACTAATTGTTCTCTCTGAAACTATGTTTTCGATACTGTGCCAGGAGAAGCGCCTGCTCTCTGAAATCTGTGGCGATGCTACTCGAAACTTTATGTGTTCGACGAAACTAAGTGGTCGACGTTGTGAGAGAGGATACTCCAAATGCGAAACATAGTTCCATTTTAATCTAATTGTTCTGTCTGAAATAAGTGGTCGATACTGTGCCAGGAGAAGCGCCTGCTCTCTGAAATCTGTGGCGATGCTACTCGAAACCGTATGTGTTCGACGAAACTAAGTGGTCGACCTTGTGAGAGAGGAAACTCCAGATGCGAAACGTAGTTCCATTTTAAACTAATTGTTCTCTCTGAAACTAAGTGTTCGATACTGCGCCAGGAGAAGGGCCTGTTCTCTGAAATCGGTGGCGATGCTACTCGAAACCGTATGTGTTCGACGAAACTAAGTGGTCGACCTTGTGAGAAAGGAAACTCCAGATGCGAAGCTTAGTTCCATTTTAAACTAATGGTTCTATCTGATACTAAGTGTTCGATACTGTGGCAGGAGAAGCGCCTGTCCTCTGAAACCTGAGGCGATGCTACTCGAAACAGTATGTATTCGACGAAACTAAGTTGTCGACCTTGTGAGAGAGGAAACTCCAGATGCGAAACATAGTTCCATTTTAAACTAATTGTTCTATCTGTAACTAAGTGTTCGATACTGTGCCAGGAGAAGCGCCTGTTCTCTAAAATCTGTGGCGATGCTACTCGAAACAGTATGTGTTCGACGAAACTAAGTTGTCGACCTTGTGAGAGAGGAAACTTCAGATGCGAAACTCAGTTCCATTTCAAATTAATTGTTCTATCTGAAACTAAGTGTTCGATACTGTGCCAGGAGAAGCTCCTGTTCTCTGAAATCAGTGGCGATGCTACTCGAAACCGTATATGTTCGATGAAACTAAGTGGTCCACCTTGTGAGAGAGGAATCTCGAGATGCGAAACTTAGTTCCATTTTAAAGTAATTGTTCTATCTGATACTAAGTGTTCGATACTGTGCTAGGAGAAGCGCCTGTTCTCTGAAATCTGTGGCGATGCCACTCGAAACCGTGTGTGTTCGACGAAACTAAGTGGTTGACCTTGTGAGAGAGGATACTCCAGATGCGAAACATAGTTCCATTTTAAACTAATTGTTCTGTCTGAAATAAGGGTTCGATACTGTGCCAGGAGAAGCGCCTGTACTCTGAAATCTGTGGCGATGATACTCGAAACCGTATGTGCTCGACGAAACTAAGTGGTCGACCTTGTGAGAGAGGAATCTCCAGATGCGAAGCTTAGTTCCATTTTAAACTAATGGTTCTATCTGATACTAAGTGTTCGATACTGTGGCAGGAGAAGCGCCTGTCCTCTGAAACCTGAGGCGATGCTACTCGAAACAGTATGTGTTCGACGAAACTAAGTTGTCGACCTTGTGAGAGAGGAAACTCCAAATGCGAAACATATTTCCATTTAAAACTATATATTCTAGCTGAAATAAAGTGTTCGATACTGTGCCAGGAGAAGCGCCTGTTCTCTGAAATCTCTGGCGTTGCTACTCCAAACCGTATGTGTTCGACGAAACTAAATGGTCGACCTTGTGAGAGAGGAAGCTCCAGATGCGTATCTTAGTTCCATTTTTAACTAATTGATCTATCTGAAACTAAGTGTTCGATACTGTGCCAGGAGAAGCGCCTGTTCTCTGAACTGTGTGGCGATGCCACTCGAAACCTTATGTGTTCGACGAAACTAAGTTGTCGACCTTGTGAGAGAGGAAACTCCAGATGCGAAACTTAGTTCCATTTTAAACTAATTTTTCTCTCTGAAACTATGTTTTCGATACTGTGCCAGGAGAAGCGCCTGCTCTCTGAAATCTGTGGCGATGCTACTCGAAACTTTATGTGTTCGACGAAACTAAGTGGTCGACCTTGTGAGAGAGGATACTCCAAATGCGAAACATAGTTCCATTTTAATCTAATTGTTCTGTCTGAAATAAGTGGTCGATACTGTGCCAGGAGAAGCGCCTGCTCTCTGAAATCTGTGGCGATGCTACTCGAAACCGTATGTGTTCGACGAAACTAAGTGGTCGACCTTGTGAGAGAGGAAACTCCAGATGCGAAACGTAGTTCCATTTTAAACTAATTGTTCTCTCTGAAACTAAGTGTTCGATACTGCGCCAGGAGAAGGGCCTGTTCTCTGAAATCGGTGGCGATGCTACTCGAAACCATATGTGTTCGACGAAACTAAGTGGTCGACCTTGTGAGAAAGGAAACTCCAGATGCGAAGCTTAGTTCCATTTTAAACTAATGGTTCTATCTGACACTAAGTGTTCGATACTGTGGCAGGAGAAGCGCCTGTCCTCTGAAACCTGAGGCGATGCTACTCGAAACAGTATGTGTTCGACGAAACTAAGTCGTCGACCTTGTGAGGGAGGATACTCCAGATGCGAAACATAGTTACATTTTAAACTAATTGTTCTATCTGAAACTAAGTGTTCGATACTGTGTCAGGAGAAGCGCCTGTTCTCTGAAATCTGTGGCGATGCCACTCGAAACCGTATGAGTTCGACGAAACTAAGTGGTCGACCTTGTGAGAGAGGAAACACCAAATTGCGAAACTTAGTTCATTTTAAACTATTAATCCTATCGGACACTAAGTGTTCGATACTGTGCCAGGAGAAGCGCCTGTTCTCTGAAATCTGTGGCGATGCCACTCGAAACCGTATGCGTTCGACGAAACTAAGTGGTCGAGCTTGTGAGAGAGGAAACTCCAAATGCGAAGCTTTGTTCCATTTTAAACTAATTGGTCTATCTGCTACTGAGTGTTCGATACTGTGCTAGGAGAAGCGCCTGTTCTCTGAAATCTGTGGCGATGCCGCTCGAATCCGTATGTGTTCGACGAAACTAAGTGGTCGACCTTGTGAGAGAGGAAACTTCAGATGCGAAACTTAGTTCCATTTTAAACTAATTGTTCTATTTGAAACTAAGTGTTCGATACTGTGCCAGGAGAAACGCCGTTCTGCGAAATCTGTGGCGATACCACTCGAAAGTGTATGAGTTCGACGAATCTAAATGGTCGACCTTGTGAGGGAAGAAACTCCAGATGCGAAACTTAGTCCCATTTTAAACTAATTGTTCTATCTGAAACTATGTGTTCGATAATGTGCCAGCAGAAGAGCCTGTTCTCTGAAATTTGTGACGATACCACTCGAAACCGTATGTGTTTGACGAAACTAAGTGGTCCACCTTGTGAGAGAGGAAACTCCAGAAGTGAAATTTCTTTTCATTTAAAACTAACTGTTCTATCTGAAACTAAGTGCTCGATAATGTCCCAGGAGAAGCGCCAGTTCTCTGGAATCTGTGCCGATACCACTCGAAACCGTATGTGTTTGACGAAACTAAGTGGTCCACCTTGTGAGAGAGGAAACTCCACATGCGAAACATAGTTCCATTTTAAACTAAATGTTTCATCTGAAACTAAGTGTTCGATACTGTGCCAGGAGTAGCGCCTGTTCTCTGAAACCTGGGGCGATGCTACTCGAAACCGTATGTGTTCGACGAAACTAAGTGGTCGACCTTGTGAGAGAGGAAACTCCAGATGCGAAGTTTAGTTCCATTTTAAACTAACTTTTTTATCTGAAACTAAGTGTTCGATACTGTGCCAGCAGAAGCGCCTGTTCTCTGAAATCTGGGGCGATGCCACTCGAAACCGTATGCGTTCGCGAAAGTAAGTGGTCGACCTTGTGAGACTGGAAACTCCAGATGCGAAACATAGTTCAATTTTAAACTAATTGTTCTAACTGAAACTAAGTGTTCGATACGGTGCCAGGAGAAGCGCCTGTTCTCTGAAATCTGTGGCGATGCCACTCGAAACAGTATGAGTTCGACGAAACTAAGTAGTCGATACTGTGCCAGGAGAAGCGCCTGTTCTCTGAAATCTGTGGCGATACCACCCGAAGCCGTATGTGTTCGACGAAACTAAGTGGTCGACCTTGTGAGAGAGGTTTCACCAGATGCGGAACATAGTTCCATTTTCAACTAATTGTTCTGTCTGAAACTATGTGTTCGATACTGTGCCAGGAGAAGCGCCAGGTCTCTGTAATCTGTGGCGATGCCACTCGAAACCGTGTGTGTTCGACGAAACTAAAAGGTCGACCCTGTGAGAGGGGAAACTCCAGAAGCGAAACATAGTTCCATTTTAAACTAATTTTTTTATCTGAAACCAAGTGTCCGACACTGTGCCAGGAGTAGCGCCTGTTCTCTGAAACCTGTGGCGATGCTACTCGAAACCGTATGTGTTCGACGAAACTAAGTGGTCGGCCTTGTGAGAGAGGAAACTCCAGATGCGAAGTTTAGTTCCATTTTAAACTAACTTTTTTATCTGAAACTAAGTGTCCGACACTGTGCCAGGAGAAGCGGCTGTTCTCTGAAATCTGTGGCGATGCCACTCGAAACCGTATGTGTTCGACGAAACAAAGTGATTGACCTTGTGAGGGAGGATTCACCAGATGCGGAACATAGTTCCATTTTAAACTAATTGTTCTATCTGAAACTAAGTGTTCGATACTGTGCCAGGAGAATCGCCTGTTCTCTGAAACCTGTGGCGATGCCACTCGAAACCGTATATGTTCGATGAAATTAAGTGGTCGCCTTGTGAGGGAAGAAACTCCAGATGCGAAATTTAGCACAATTTTAAACTAATTGTTCTATCTCAAACTATGCGTCTGATACTGTGCCAGGGGAAGCGCCTGTTCTCTGAAATCTGTGGCGATGCCACCCGAAACCGTATGTGTTCGACGAAACTAAGTGGTCGACCATGTGAGAGAGGAAACTCCAAATGCGAAACTTAGTACCATTTTAAACTAATTGTTCTATCTGAAACTAAGTGTTCGATACTGTGCCAGGAAAAGCGGCTCTTCTCTGAAATCTGTGGCTATGCGCAATCCAAACCGTATGTGTTCGACGAAATTAAGTGGTCGACCTTGTGAGAGGGGAAACTCCAAATGCGAAACATAGTTCCATTTTAAACTAATTGTTCTATCTGAAACTAAGTGTTCGATAATGTGCCAGGAGAAGCGCCCGTTCTGTGAAACCTGTGGCGATGCTACTCGAAACCGTATGTGTTCGACGAAACTAAGTGGTCGACCTGCTGAGAGAGGAAACTCCAGATGCGAAACTTAGTTCCATTTTAAACTAATTGTTCTATCTGAAACTAAGTGTTCGATACTGTGCCAGGAGAAGCGCCTGTTCTCTGAAATCTGTGACGATGCTACTCGAAACCTTATGTGTTCGACGAAACTAAGTGGTCCACCTTATGAGAGAGGAAACTCCAGATGCGAAGTTTAGTTCCATTTAAAACTAATTGTTCTATCTGATACTAAGTGTTCGATACTGTGCCAGGAGAAGCGCTTGTTCTCTGAAATCTGTGGCGATGCCACTCGAAACCGTATGTGCTTGACGAAACTAAGTGGTCGACCTTGTGAGAGAGGAAACTCCAGATGCGAAACTTTGTTCCATGTTAAACTAATCGTTCTATCTGAAACTAAGTGTTCGATAATGTGCCCGGAGAAGCGCCTGTTCTATGAAATCTGTGGTGATGCTACTCGAAACCGTATGTGTTCGACGAAACTAAGTGGTCGACCTTGTGAGGGAGGAAACTCCAAATGCGAAACTTAGTACCAATTTAAACTAATTGTTCCATCTGAAACTAAGTGTTCGATACTGTGCCAGGAGAAGCGCCTGTTCTCTGAATTCTGTGGCGATGCTACTCGAAACCGTATGTGTTCGACGAAACTAAGTGGTCGACCTTGTGAGAGAGGAAACTCCAGATGCGAAACTTAGTTCCATTTTAAACAAATTGTTCTATCTGAAACTAAGTGTTCGATACTGTGCCAGGAGTAGCGCCTATTCTCTGAAATCTGTGGCGATGCTACTCGAAACCGTATGTTGTCGACGACACTAAGTGGTCCACCTTGTGAGAGAGGAAACTCCAGATGCGAAGCAGAGTTCCATTTTAAACTAATTGTTCTATCTGATCCTAAGTGTTCGATACTGTGCCAGGAGTAGCGCCTATTCTCTGAAATCTGTGGCGATGCTACTCGAAACCGTATGTTGTCGACGACACTAAGTGGTCCACCGTGTGAGAGAGGAAACTCCAGATGCGAAACTTAGATCCATTTTAAATTAATTGTTCTATCTGAAAGAGTTCGATACTGTGCGAGGAGAAGCGCCTGTTCTCTGAAATCTGTGGCGATACCACTCGAAACCGTATGTGTTTGACGATACTAAGTGGTCCACCTTGTGAGAGAGGAAACTCCAAATGCGAAACATAGTTCCATTTTCAACTAAATGTTCCATCTGAAACTAAGTGTTCGATACTGTGCCAGGAGAAGCGCCTGTTCTCTGAAACCTGTGGCGTTGCTACTCGAAACCTTATGTGTTCGACGAAACTAAGTGGTCCACCTTATGAGAGAGGAAACTCCAGATGCGAAGTTTAGTTCCATTTAAAACTAATTGTTCTATCTGATACTAAGTGTTCGATACTGTGCCAGGAGAAGCGCTTGTTCTCTGAAATCTGTGGCGATGCCACTCGAAACCGTATGTGCTTGACGAAACTAAGTGGTCGACCTTGTGAGAGAGGAAACTCCAGATGCGAAACTTTGTTCCATGTTAAACTAATCGTTCTATCTGAAACTAAGTGTTCGATAATGTGCCCGGAGAAGCGCCTGTTCTATGAAATCTGTGGTGATGCTACTCGAAACCGTATGTGTTCGACGAAACTAAGTGGTCGACCTTGTGAGGGAGGAAACTCCAAATGCGAAACTTAGTACCAATTTAAACTAATTGTTCCATCTGAAACTAAGTGTTCGATACTGTGCCAGGAGAAGCGCCTGTTCTCTGAATTCTGTGGCGATGCTACTCGAAACCGTATGTGTTCGACGAAACTAAGTGGTCGACCTTGTGAGAGAGGAAACTCCAGATGCGAAACTTAGTTCCATTTTAAACAAATTGTTCTATCTGAAACTAAGTGTTCGATACTGTGCCAGGAGTAGCGCCTATTCTCTGAAATCTGTGGCGATGCTACTCGAAACCGTATGTTGTCGACGACACTAAGTGGTCCACCTTGTGAGAGAGGAAACTCCAGATGCGAAGCAGAGTTCCATTTTAAACTAATTGTTCTATCTGATCCTAAGTGTTCGATACTGTGCCAGGAGTAGCGCCTATTCTCTGAAATCTGTGGCGATGCTACTCGAAACCGTATGTTGTCGACGACACTAAGTGGTCCACCGTGTGAGAGAGGAAACTCCAGATGCGAAACTTAGATCCATTTTAAATTAATTGTTCTATCTGAAAGAGTTCGATACTGTGCGAGGAGAAGCGCCTGTTCTCTGAAATCTGTGGCGATACCACTCGAAACCGTATGTGTTTGACGATACTAAGTGGTCCACCTTGTGAGAGAGGAAACTCCAAATGCGAAACATAGTTCCATTTTCAACTAAATGTTCCATCTGAAACTAAGTGTTCGATACTGTGCCAGGAGAAGCGCCTGTTCTCTGAAACCTGTGGCGTTGCTACTCGAAGCCGAATGTGTTCGACGAAAGTAAGTGGTAGACCGTGTGAGTGAGGAAACTCCAAATGCGAAACAAAGTTCCATTTTATACTAAGTGTTCTATCTGAAACTAAGTGTTCGATACTGTGCCAGGAGAAGCGCCTGTTTTCGGAAATCTGTCGCGAAGCTACTCAAAACCGTATGTGTTCGACGAAACTAAGGGGTCGACCTGCTGAGAGAGGAAACTCCAGAAACGAAACTTAGTTCCATTTTAAACTAATTGTTCTATCTGAAACTATGTGTTCGGTACTGTGCCAGGAGAAGCGCCTGTTCTCTGAAATCTGTGGCGATGCCACTCGAAACCGTATGTGTTCGACGAAACTAAGTGGCCGACCTTCTGAGAGAGGAGACTTCAGATGCGAAACATATTTCCATTTTAAACTAAATGTTCTATCTGAAACTAAGTATTCGATACTCTGCCAGTAGAAGCGCCTGTTCTCTGAAACCTGTGGCGTTGCTACTCGAAGCCGAATGTGTTCGACGAAAGTAAGTGGTAGACCGTGTCGGAGAGGAAACTCCAGATGCGAAACTTAGATCCATTTTAAATTAATTGTTCTATCTGGAAGAGTTCGATACTGTGCCAGGAGAAGCGCCTGTTCTCTGAAATCTGTGGCGATACCACTCGAAACCGTATGTGTTTGACGATACTAAGTGGTCCACCTTGTGAGAGAGGAAACTCCAAATGCGAAACATAGTTCCATTTTAAACTAAATGTTCCATCTGAAACTAAGTGTTCGATACTGTGCCAGGAGAAGCGCCTGTTCTCTGAAACCTGTGGCGTTGCTACTCGAAGCCGAATGTGTTCGACGAAAGTAAGTGGTAGACCGTGTGAGTGAGGAAACTCCAAATGCGAAACAAAGTTCCATTTTATACTAAGTGTTCTATCTGAAACTAAGTGTTCGATACTGTGCCAGGAGAAGCGCCTGTTTTCGGAAATCTGTCGCGAAGCTACTCAAAACCGTATGTGTTCGACGAAACTAAGGGGTCGACCTGCTGAGAGAGGAAACTCCAGAAACGAAACTTAGTTCCATTTTAAACTAATTGTTCTATCTGAAACTATGTGTTCGATACTGTGCCAGGAGAAGCGCCTGTTCTCTGAAATCTGTGGCGATGCCACTCGAAACCGTATGTGTTCGACGAAACTAAGTGGCCGACCTTCTGAGAGAGGAGACTTCAGATGCGAAACATATTTCCATTTTAAACTAAATGTTCTATCTGAAACTAAGTATTCGATACTCTGCCAGTAGAAGCGCCTGTTCTCTGAAACCTGTGGCGTTGCTACTCGAAGCCGAATGTGTTCGACGAAAGTAAGTGGTAGACCGTGTCGGAGAGGAAACTCCAGATGCGAAACTTAGATCCATTTTAAATTAATTGTTCTATCTGGAAGAGTTCGATACTGTGCCAGGAGAAGCGCCTGTTCTCTGAAATCTGTGGCGATACCACTCGAAACCGTATGTGTTTGACGATACTAAGTGGTCCACCTTGTGAGAGAGGAAACTC
Organism: Nysson spinosus; assembly: GCA_910591585.2. Lineage (NCBI taxonomy): Eukaryota > Metazoa > Arthropoda > Insecta > Hymenoptera > Crabronidae > Nysson > Nysson spinosus. The sequence continues at coordinate 1,120,778 of CAJUYC020000091.1, read as the reverse complement.
CAAATGCGAAACATAGTTCCATTTTAAACTAAATGTTCCATCTGAAACTAAGTGTTCGGTACTGTGCCAGGAGAAGCGCCTGTTCTCTGAAATCTGTGGGGATGCTACTCGAAACCGTATGTGTTCGACGAAACTAAGTGGTCCACCTTGTGAGAGAGGAAGCTCCAGATGCGAAGCTTAGTTCCATTTTAACCTAATTGTTCTATCTGAAACTAAGTGTTCGGTACTGTGCCAGGAGAAGCGCCTGTTCTCTGAAACCTGTGGCGTTGCTACTCGAAGCCGAATGTGTTCGACGAAAGTAAGTGGTAGACCGTGTGAGTGAGGAAACTCCAAATGCGAAACAAAGTTCCATTTTATACAAAGTGTTCTATCTGAAACTAAGTGTTCGATACTGTGCCAGGAGAAGCGCCTGTTTTCGGAAATCTGTCGCGAAGCTACTCGAAACCGTATGTGTTCGACGAAACTAAGTGGCCGACCATGTGAGAGAGGAGACTTCAGATGCGAAACATATTTCCATTTTAAGCTAATTGTTCTATATGAAACTAAGTGTTCGGTACTGTGCCAGGAGAAGCGCCTGTTCTCTGAAACCTGTGGCGTTGCTACTCGAAGCCGAATGTGTTCGACGAAAGTAAGTGGTAGACCGTGTGAGAGAGGAAACTCCAGATGCGAAACTTAGATCCATTTTAAATTAATTGTTCTATCTGAAAGAGTTCGATACTGTGCCAGGAGAAGCGCCTGTTCTCTGAAACCTGTGGCGTTGCTACTCGAAGCCGAATGTGTTCGACGAAAGTAAGTGGTAGACCGTGTGAGAGAGGAAACTCCAGATGCGAAACTTAGATCCATTTTAAATTAATTGTTCTATCTGAAAGAGTTCGATACTGTGCGAGGAGAAGCGCCTGTTCTCTGAAATCTGTGGCGATACCACTCGAAACCGTATGTGTTTGACGATACTAAGTGGTCCACCTTGTGAGAGAGGAAACTCCAAATGCGAAACATAGTTCCATTTTAAACTAAATGTTCCATCTGAAACTAAGTGTTCGATACTGTGCCAGGAGCAGCGCCTGTTCTCTGAAACCTGTGGCGTTGCTACTCGAAGCCGAATGTGTTCGACGAAAGTAAGTGGTAGACCGTGTGAGTGAGGAAACTCCAAATGCGAAACAAAGTTCCATTTTATACTAAGTGTTCTATCTGAAACTAAGTGTTCGATACTGTGCCAGGAGAAGCGCCGGTTTTCGGAAATCTGTCGCGAAGCTACTCAAAACCGTATGTGTTCGACGAAACTAAGGGGTCGACCTGCTGAGAGAGGAAACTCCAGAAACGTAACTTAGTTCCATTTTAAACTAATTGTTCTATCTGAAACTATGTGTTCGATACTGTGCCAGGAGAAGCGCCTGTTCTCTGAAATCTGTGGCGATGCCACTCGAAACCGTATGTGTTCGACGAAACTAAGTGACCGACCTTCTGAGAGAGGAGACTTCAGATGCGAAACATATTTCCATTTTAAACTAAATGTTCTATCTGAAACTAAGTATTCGATACTCTGCCAGTAGAAGCGCCTGTTCTCTGAAACCTGTGGCGTTGCTACTCGAAGCCGAATGTGTTCGACGAAAGTAAGTGGTAGACCGTGTCGGAGAGGAAACTCCAGATGCGAAACTTAGATCCATTTTAAATTAATTGTTCTATCTGGAAGAGTTCGATACTGTGCCAGGAGAAGCGCCTGTTCTCTGAAATCTGTGGCGATACCACTCGAAACCGTATGTGTTTGACGATACTAAGTGGTCCACCTTGTGAGAGAGGAAACTCCAAATGCGAAACATAGTTCCATTTTAAACTAAATGTTCCATCTGAAACTAAGTGTTCGATACTGTGCCAGGAGAAGCGCCTGTTCTCTGAAACCTGTGGCGTTGCTACTCGAAGCCGAATGTGTTCGACGAAAGTAAGTGGTAGACCGTGTGAGTGAGGAAACTCCAAATGCGAAACATAGTTCCATTTTAAACTAAATGTTCCATCTGAAACTAAGTGTTCGATACTGTGCCAGGAGAAGCGCCTGTTCTCTGAAACCTGTGGCGTTGCTACTCGAAGCCGAATGTGTTCGACGAAAGTAAGTGGTAGACCGTGTGAGTGAGGAAACTCCAAATGCGAAACAAAGTTCCATTTTATACTAAGTGTTCTATCTGAAACTAAGTGTTCGATACTGTGCCAGGAGAAGCGCCTGTTCTCTGAAATCTGTGGCGATGCTACTCGAAACCGTATGTGTTCGTCGAAACTAAGCGGTCGACGTTGTGAGAGAGGAAACTCCATATGCGAAACTTAGTTCCATTTTAAACTAATTGTTCTATCTGAAACTAAGTGTTCGATACAGTGCCAGGAGAAGCGCCTGTTCTCTGAAATCTGTGGCGATGCCACTCGAAACCGTATGTGTTCGACGAAACAAAGTGGCCGACCTTGTGAGAGAGGAAACTCCAGATGCGAAACATATTTCCATTTTAAACTAAATGTTCTATCTGAAACTAAGTGTTCGATACAGTGCCAGGAGAAGTGCCTGTTCTCTGAAATCTGTGGCGATGCCACTCGAAACCGTATGTGTTCGACGAAACACAGTGGCCGACCTTGTGAAAGAGGAAACTCCAGATGCGTAACTTAGTACCATTTTAAACTAATTGTTCTATCTGAAACTAAGTGTTCGATACTGTGCCAGGAGAAGTGCCTGTTCTCTGAAATCTGTGGCGATGCTACTCGAAACCGTATGTGTTCGACGAATCTAAATGGTCGACCTTGTGAGAGAGGAAACTCCAGATGCGAAACTTAGTTCCATTTGAGACTAATTGTTCTATCTGAAACTAAGTGTTCGGTACTGTGCCAGGAGAAGCGCCTGTTCTCTGAAATCTGTAGCGATGCTACTCGAAACCGTATGTGTTCGACGAAACTAAGTCGTCGACCTTGTGAGAGAGGAAACTCCAGATGCGAAACATAGATCAATTTTAAACTAAATGTTCCATCTGAAACTAAGTGTTCGATACTGTGCCAGGAGACGCGCCTGTCCTCTGAAATCTGTGGCGATGCCACTCGAAAACGTATGTGTTCGACGAAACTAAGTGGCCGACCTTGTGAGAGAGGAAACTTCAGATGCGAAACTTATTTCGATTTTAAACTAATTGTTCTCTCTGAAACTAAGTGTTCGATACTGTGCCAGGGGAAGCGCCTGTTCTCTGAAATCTGTGGCGATGCTACTCGAAACCGAATGTGTTCCACGAAACTAAGTGGCCGACCTTGTGAGAGAGGAAACCCCAGATGCGAAATATAGTTCCATTTTAAACTAATTGTTCTATCTGAAACTAAGTGTTCGATACTGCGCCAGGAGAAGCGCCTGTTCTCTGAAATCTGTCGCGATGCTACTCGAAACCGTATGTGTTCGACGAAACTAAGTGGTCGACCTTGTGAGAAAGGAAACTCCAAATGCGAAACATAGTTCCATTTTAAACAAATTGTTCGCTCTAAAACTAAGTGTTCGATTCTGTGCCAGGAGAAGCGCCTGTTCTCTGAAATCTGTCGCGATGCTACTCGCAACTAAGTGGTCGACCTCCTGAGAGAGGAAACTCCAGATGCGAAATTTAGTTCCATTTTAAACTAATTGTTCTGTCTGAAACTAAGTGTTCGATACTATGCCAGAAGAAGCGCCTGTTCTCTGATATCTGTGGCGATGCTACTCGAAACCGTATGTGTTCGACGAATCAAAATGGTCGACCTTGTGAGAGACGAAACTCCAGAAGCGAAACTTAGTTCCATTTAAAACTAAGTGTTCCATCTGAAATTTAGTGTTCGATACTGTGCCAGGAGAAGCGCCTGTTCTCTGAAATCTGTGGCGATGCTACTCGAAACCGTATGTGTTCGAAGAAACAAAGTGGCCGACCTTGTGAGAGAGGAGACTCCAGATGCGAAACTTAGTTTCATTTTAAACTAATTGTTCTATCTGAAAGTGTTCGATACTGTGCCAGGAGAAGCGCCTGTTCTCTGATATCTGTTGCGATGCCACTCAAAACCGTATGGGTTCGACGAAAACAAGTGGTCCACCTTGTGAGAGAGGAAACTCCATATGCGATGCTTTGTTCCATTTTAAACTAATTGTTCTATCTGATACTAAGTGTTCGATACAGTGCGAGGAGAAGCGCCTGTTCTCTGATATCTGTTGCGATGCCACTCGAAACCGTATGGGTTCGACGAAACTAAGTAGTCGACCTTGTGAGAGAGTAAACTCCAGATGAGAAACTTAGTTACATTTTAAACTAATTGTTCTATCTGATACTAAGTGTTCGATACTCTGCCAGGAGAAGCGCGTGCTCTCTAAAATCTGTGGCGATGCTACTCGAAACCGTATGTGTTCGACGAAACTAAGTGGTCGACCTTGTGAGAGAGGAAAATCCAGATGCGAAACTTAGTTCCATTTTAAACTAATTGTTCTATCTGAAACTAAGTGTTCGATACTGTGCCAGGAGAAGCGCCTGTTCTCTGAAATCTGTCGCGATGCTACTCGCAACTAAGTGGTCGACCTTCTGAGAGAGGAAACTCCAGATGCGAAATTTAGTTCCATTTTAAACTAATTGTTCTGTCTGAAACTAAGTGTTCGATACTATGCCAGAAGAAGCGCCTGTTCTCTGAAATCTGTGGCGATGCTACTCGAAACCGTATGTGTTCGACGAATCTAAATGGTCGACCTTGTGAGAGACGAAACTCCAGAAGCGAAACTTAGTTCCATTTAAAACTAAGTGTTCCATCTGAAACTTAGTGTTCGATACTGTGCCAGGAGAAGCGCCTGTTCTCTGAAATCTGTGGCGATGCTACTCGAAACCGTGTGTGTTCGAAGAAACAAAGTGGCCGATCTTGTGAGAGAGGAAACTCCAAATGCGAAACATAGTTCCATTTTAAACTAATTGTTCTATCTGAAACTAAGTGTTCGGTACTGTGCCAGGAGAAGCGCCTGTTCTCTGAAATCTGTGGCGATGCTACTCGAAACCGTATGTGTTCGTCGAAACTAAGCGGTCGACGTTGTGAGAGAGGAAACTCCATATGCGAAACTTAGTTCCATTTTAAACTAATTGTTCTATCTGAAACTAAGTGTTCGATACAGTGCCAGGAGAAGCGCCTGTTCTCTGAAATCTGTGGCGATGCCACTCGAAACCGTATGTGTTCGACGAAACAAAGTGGCCGACCTTGTGAGAGAGGAAACTCCAGATGCGAAACATATTTCCATTTTAAACTAAATGTTCTATCTGAAACTAAGTGTTCGATACAGTGCCAGGAGAAGTGCCTGTTCTCTGAAATCTGTGGCGATGCCACTCGAAACCGTATGTGTTCGACGAAACTAAGTGGCCGACCTTGTGAGAGAGGAAACTCCAGATGCGTAACTTAGTACCATTTTAAACTAATTGTTCTATCTGAAACTAAGTGTTCGATACTGTGCCAGGAGAAGTGCCTGTTCTCTGAAATCTGTGGCGATGCTACTCGAAACCGTATGTGTTCGACGAATCTAAATGTTCGACCTTGTGAGAGAGGAAACTCCAGATGCGAAACTTAGTTCCATTTGAGACTAATTGTTCTATCTGAAACTAAGTGTTCGGTACTGTGCCAGGAGAAGCGCCTGTTCTCTGAAATCTGTAGCGATGCTACTCGAAACCGTATGTGTTCGACGAAACTAAGTCGTCGACCTTGTGAGAGAGGAAACTCCAGATGCGAAACATAGATCAATTTTAAACTAAATGTTCCATCTGAAACTAAGTGTTCGATACTGTGCCAGGAGACGCGCCTGTCCTCTGAAATCTGTGGCGATGCCACTCGAAAACGTATGTGTTCGACGAAACTAAGTGGCCGACCTTGTGAGAGAGGAAACTTCAGATGCGAAACTTATTTCGGTTTTAAACTAATTGTTCTCTCTGAAACTAAGTGTTCGATACTGTGCCAGGGGAAGCGCCTGTTCTCTGAAATCTGTGGCGATGCTACTCGAAACCGAATGTGTTCCACGAAACTAAGTGGCCGACCTTGTGAGAGAGGAAACCCCAGATGCGAAATATAGTTCCATTTTAAACTAATTGTTCTATCTGAAACTAAGTGTTCGATACTGCGCCAGGAGAAGCGCCTGTTCTCTGAAATCTGTCGCGATGCTACTCGAAACCGTATGTGTTCGACGAAACTAAGTGGTCGACCTTGTGAGAAAGGAAACTCCAAATGCGAAACATAGTTCCATTTTAAACAAATTGTTCGCTCTAAAACTAAGTGTTCGATTCTGTGCCAGGAGAAGCGCCTGTTCTCTGAAATCTGTCGCGATGCTACTCGCAACTAAGTGGTCGACCTTCTGAGAGAGGAAACTCCAGATGCGAAATTTAGTTCCATTTTAAACTAATTGTTCTGTCTGAAACTAAGTGTTCGATACTATGCCAGAAGAAGCGCCTGTTCTCTGATATCTGTGGCGATGCTACTCGAAACCGTATGTGTTCGACGAATCTAAATGGTCGACCTTGTGAGAGACGAAACTCCAGAAGCGAAACTTAGTTCCATTTAAAACTAAGTGTTCCATCTGAAACTGAGTGTTCGATACTGTGCCAGGAGAAGCGCCTGTTCTCTGAAATCTGTGGCGATGCTACTCGAAACCGTATGTGTTCGAAGAAACAAAGTGGCCGACCTTGTGAGAGAGGAAAATCCAGATGCGAAACTTAGTTCCATTTTAAACTAATTGTTCTATCTGAAACTAAGTGTTCGATACTGTGCCAGGAGAAGCGCCTGTTCTCTGAAATCTGTCGCGATGCTACTCGCAACTAAGTGGTCGACCTTCTGAGAGAGGAAACTCCAGATGCGAAATTTAGTTCCATTTTAAACTAATTGTTCTGTCTGAAACTAAGTGTTCGATACTATGCCAGAAGAAGCGCCTGTTCTCTGAAATCTGTGGCGATGCTACTCGAAACCGTATGTGTTCGACGAATCTAAATGGTCGACCTTGTGAGAGACGAAACTCCAGAAGCGAAACTTAGTTCTATTTAAAACTAAGTGTTCCATCTGAAACTTAGTGTTCGATACTGTGCCAGGAGAAGCGCCTGTTCTCTGAAATCTGTGGCGATGCTACTCGAAACCGTATGTGTTCGAAGAAACAAAGTGGCCGACCTTGTGAGAGAGGAAACTCCAAATGCGAAACATAGTTCCATTTTAAACTAATTGTTCTATCTGAAACTAAGTGTTCGATACTGTGCCAGGAGAAGCGCCTGTTCTCTGAAATCTGTGGCGATGCTACTCGAAACCGTATGTGTTCGTCGAAACTAAGCGGTCGACGTTGTGAGAGAGGAAACTCCATATGCGAAACTTAGTTCCATTTTAAACTAATTGTTCTATCTGAAACTAAGTGTTCGATACAGTGCCAGAAGAAGCGCCTGTTCTCTGAAATCTGTGGCGATGCCACTCGAAACCGTATGTGTTCGACGAAACAAAGTGGCCGACCTTGTGAGAGAGGAAACTCCAGATGCGAAACATATTTCCATTTTAAACTAAATGTTCTATCTGAAACTAAGTGTTCGATACAGTGCCAGGAGAAGTGCCTGTTCTCTGAAATCTGTGGCGATGCCACTCGAAACCGTATGTGTTCGACGAAACAAAGTGGCCGACCTTGTGAAAGAGGAAACTCCAGATGCGTAACTTAGTACCATTTTAAACTAATTGTTCTATCTGAAACTAAGTGTTCGATACTGTGCCAGGAGAAGTGCCTGTTCTCTGAAATCTGTGGCGATGCTACTCGAAACCGTATGTGTTCGACGAATCTAAATGTTCGACCTTGTGAGAGAGGAAACTCCAGATGCGAAACTTAGTTCCATTTGAGACTAATTGTTCTATCTGAAACTAAGTGTTCGGTACTGTGCCAGGAGAAGCGCCTGTTCTCTGAAATCTGTAGCGATGCTACTCGAAACCGTATGTGTTCGACGAAACTAAGTCGTCGACCTTGTGAGAGAGGAAACTCCAGATGCGAAACATAGATCAATTTTAAACTAAATGTTCCATCTGAAACTAAGTGTTCGATACTGTGCCAGGAGACGCGCCTGTCCTCTGAAATCTGTGGCGATGCCACTCGAAAACGTATGTGTTCGACGAAACTAAGTGGCCGACCTTGTGAGAGAGGAAACTTCAGATGCGAAACTTATTTCGATTTTAAACTAATTGTTCTCTCTGAAACTAAGTGTTCGATACTGTGCCAGGGGAAGCGCCTGTTCTCTGAAATCTGTGGCGATGCTACTCGAAACCGAATGTGTTCCACGAAACTAAGTGGCCGACCTTGTGAGAGAGGAAACCCCAGATGCGAAATATAGTTCCATTTTAAACTAATTGTTCTATCTGAAACTAAGTGTTCGATACTGCGCCAGGAGAAGCGCCTGTTCTCTGAAATCTGTCGCGATGCTACTCGAAACCGTATGTGTTCGACGAAACTAAGTGGTCGACCTTGTGAGAAAGGAAACTCCAAATGCGAAACATAGTTCCATTTTAAACAAATTGTTCGCTCTAAAACTAAGTGTTCGATTCTGTGCCAGGAGAAGCGCCTGTTCTCTGAAATCTGTCGCGATGCTACTCGCAACTAAGTGGTCGACCTTCTGAGAGAGGAAACTCCAGATGCGAAATTTAGTTCCATTTTAAACTAATTGTTCTGTCTGAAACTAAGTGTTCGATACTATGCCAGAAGAAGCGCCTGTTCTCTGATATCTGTTGCGATGCCACTCGAAACCGTATGGGTTCGACGAAACTAAGTAGTCGACCTTGTGAGAGAGTAAACTCCAGATGAGAAACTTAGTTCCATTTTAAACTAATTGTTCTATCTGATACTAAGTGTTCGATACTCTGCCAGGAGAAGCGCGTGCTCTCTAAAATCTGTGGCGATGCTACTCGAAACCGTATGTGTTCGACGAAACTAAGTGGTCGACCTTGTGAGAGAGGAAAATCCAGATGCGAAACTTAGTTCCATTTTAAACTAATTGTTCTATCTGAAACTAAGTGTTCGATACTGTGCCAGGAGAAGCGCCTGTTCTCTGAAATCTGTCGCGATGCTACTCGCAACTAAGTGGTCGACCTTCTGAGAGAGGAAACTCCAGATGCGAAATTTAGTTCCATTTTAAACTAATTGTTCTGTCTGAAACTAAGTGTTCGATACTATGCCAGAAGAAGCGCCTGTTCTCTGAAATCTGTGGCGATGCTACTCGAAACCGTATGTGTTCGACGAATCTAAATGGTCGACCTTGTGAGAGACGAAACTCCAGAAGCGAAACTTAGTTCTATTTAAAACTAAGTGTTCCATCTGAAACTTAGTGTTCGATACTGTGCCAGGAGAAGCGCCTGTTCTCTGAAATCTGTGGCGATGCTACTCGAAACAGTATGTGTTCGAAGAAACAAAGTGGCCGACCTTGTGAGAGAGGAGACTCCAGATGCGAAACTTAGTTTCATTTTAAACTAATTGTTCTATCTGAAAGTGTTCGATACTGTGCCAGGAGAAGCGCCTGTTCTCTGATATCTGTTGCGATGCCACTCAAAACCGTATGGGTTCGACGAAAACAAGTGGTCCACCTTGTGAGAGAGGAAACTCCATATGCGATGCTTTGTTCCATTTTAAACTAATTGTTCTATCTGATACTAAGTGTTCGATACAGTGCGAGGAGAAGCGCCTGTTCTCTGATATCTGTTGCGATGCCACTCGAAACCGTATGGGTTCGACGAAACTAAGTAGTCGACCTTGTGAGAGAGTAAACTCCAGATGAGAAACTTAGTTCCATTTTAAACTAATTGTTCTATCTGATACTAAGTGTTCGATACTCTGCCAGGAGAAGCGCGTGCTCTCTAAAATCTGTGGCGATGCTACTCGAAACCGTATGTGTTCGACGAAACTAAGTGGTCGACCTTGTGAGAGAGGAAAATCCAGATGCGAAACTTAGTTCCATTTTAAACTAATTGTTCTATCTGAAACTAAGTGTTCGATACTGTGCCTCGAGAAGCGGTTGTTCTCTGAAATCTGTGGCGATACCACTAGAAACCGTATGTGTTCGACGAAACTAAGTCGTCGACCTTGTGAGAGAGGAAACTCCAGATGCGAAACATAGTTCCATTTTAAACTAATTGTTCTATCTGAAACTAAGTGTTCGATACTGTGCCAGGAGAATCGCCTGTTCTCTGAAATCTGTGGCGATGCCACTCGAAACCGTATGTGTTCGACGAAACAAAGTGGCCGACCTTGTGAGAGAGGAAACTCCAAATGCGAAACATAGTTCCATTTTAAACTAATTGTTCTATCTGAAAGTGTTCGATACTGTGCCAGGAGAAGCGCCTGTTCTCTGATATCTGTTGCGATGCCACTCAAAACCGTATGGGTTCGACGAAAACAAGTGGTCCACCTTGTGAGAGAGGAAACTCCATATGCGATGCTTTGTTCCATTTTAAACTAATTGTTCTATCTGATACTAAGTGTTCGATACAGTGCGAGGAGAAGCGCCTGTTCTCTGATATCTGTTGCGATGCCACTCGAAACCGTATGGGTTCGACGAAACTAAGTAGTCGACCTTGTGAGAGAGTAAACTCCAGATGAGAAACTTAGTTCCATTTTAAACTAATTGTTCTATCTGAAAGTGTTCGATACTGTGCCAGGAGAAGCGCCTGTTCTCTGAAATCTGTGGCGATGCTACTCGAAACCGTATGTGTTCGAAGAAACAAAGTGGCCGACCTTGTGAGAGAGGAAACTCCAAATGCGAAACATAGTTCCATTTTAAACTAATTGTTCTATCTGAAACTAAGTGTTCGGTACTGTGCCAGGAGAAGCGCCTGTTCTCTGAAATCTGTGGCGATGCTACTCGAAACCGTATGTGTTCGTCGAAACTAAGCGGTCGACGTTGTGAGAGAGGAAACTCCATATGCGAAACTTAGTTCCATTTTAAACTAATTGTTCTATCTGAAACTAAGTGTTCGATACAGTGCCAGGAGAAGCGCCTGTTCTCTGAAATCTGTGGCGATGCCACTCGAAACCGTATGTGTTCGACGAAACAAAGTGGCCGACCTTGTGAGAGAGGAAACTCCAGATGCGAAACATATTTCCATTTTAAACTAAATGTTCTATCTGAAACTAAGTGTTCGATACAGTGCCAGGAGAAGTGCCTGTTCTCTGAAATCTGTGGCGATGCCACTCGAAACCGTATGTGTTCGACGAAACAAAGTGGCCGACCTTGTGAAAGAGGAAACTCCAGATGCGTAACTTAGTACCATTTTAAACTAATTGTTCTATCTGAAACTAAGTGTTCGATACTGTGCCAGGAGAAGTGCCTGTTCTCTGAAATCTGTGGCGATGCTACTCGAAACCGTATGTGTTCGACGAATCTAAATGGTCGACCTTGTGAGAGAGGAAACTCCAGATGCGAAACTTAGTTCCATTTGAGACTAATTGTTCTATCTGAAACTAAGTGTTCGGTACTGTGCCAGGAGAAGCGCCTGTTCTCTGAAATCTGTAGCGATGCTACTCGAAACCGTATGTGTTCGACGAAACTAAGTCGTCGACCTTGTGAGAGAGGAAACTCCAGATGCGAAACATAGATCAATTTTAAACTAAATGTTCCATCTGAAACTAAGTGTTCGATACTGTGCCAGGAGACGCGCCTGTCCTCTGAAATCTGTGGCGATGCCACTCGAAAACGTATGTGTTCGACGAAACTAAGTGGCCGACCTTGTGAGAGAGGAAACTTCAGATGCGAAACTTATTTCGATTTTAAACTAATTGTTCTCTCTGAAACTAAGTGTTCGATACTGTGCCAGGGGAAGCGCCTGTTCTCTGAAATCTGTGGCGATGCCACTCGAAACCGAATGTGTTCCACGAAACTAAGTGGCCGACCTTGTGAGAGAGTAAACTCCAGATGAGAAACTTAGTTCCATTTTAAACTAATTGTTCTATCTGATACTAAGTGTTCGATACTCTGCCAGGAGAAGCGCCTGTTCTCTGAAATCTGTCGCGATGCTACTCGAAACCGTATGTGTTCGACGAAACTAAGTGGTCGACCTTGTGAGAAAGGAAACTCCAAATGCGAAACATAGTTCCATTTTAAACAAATTGTTCGCTCTAAAACTAAGTGTTCGATTCTGTGCCAGGAGAAGCGCCTCTTCTCTGAAATCTGTCGCGATGCTACTCGCAACTAAGTGGTCGACCTTCTGAGAGAGGAAACTCCAGATGCGAAATTTAGTTCCATTTTAAACTAATTGTTCTGTCTGAAACTAAGTGTTCGATACTATGCCAGAAGAAGCGCCTGTTCTCTGATATCTGTGGCGATGCTACTCGAAACCGTATGTGTTCGACGAATCTAAATGGTCGACCTTGTGAGAGACGAAACTCCAGAAGCGAAACTTAGTTCCATTTAAAACTAAGTGTTCCATCTGAAACTTAGTGTTCGATACTGTGCCAGGAGAAGCGCCTGTTCTCTGAAATCTGTGGCGATGCTACTCGAAACCGTATGTGTTCGAAGAAACAAAGTGGCCGACCTTGTGAGAGAGGAGACTCCAGATGCGAAACTTAGTTTCATTTTAAACTAATTGTTCTATCTGAAAGTGTTCGATACTGTGCCAGGAGAAGCGCCTGTTCTCTGATATCTGTTGCGTTGCCACTCAAAACCGTATGGGTTCGACGAAAACAAGTGGTCCACCTTGTGAGAGAGGAAACTCCATATGCGATGCTTTGTTCCATTTTAAACTAATTGTTCTATCTGATACTAAGTGTTCGATACAGTGCGAGGAGAAGCGCCTGTTCTCTGATATCTGTTGCGATGCCACTCGAAACCGTATGGGTTCGACGAAACTAAGTAGTCGACCTTGTGAGAGAGTAAACTCCAGATGAGAAACTTAGTTCCATTTTAAACTAATTGTTCTATCTGATACTAAGTGTTCGATACTCTGCCAGGAGAAGCGCGTGCTCTCTAAAATCTGTGGCGATGTTACTCGAAACCGTATGTGTTCGACGAAACTAAGTGGTCGACCTTGTGAGAGAGGAAAATCCAGATGCGAAACTTAGTTCCATTTTAAACTAATTGTTCTATCTGAAACTAAGTGTTCGATACTGTGCCAGGAGAAGCGCCTGTTCTCTGAAATCTGTCGCGATGCTACTCGCAACTAAGTGGTCGACCTTCTGAGAGAGGAAACTCCAGATGCGAAATTTAGTTCCATTTTAAACTAATTGTTCTGTCTGAAACTAAGTGTTCGATACTATGCCAGAAGAAGCGCCTGTTCTCTGAAATCTGTGGCGATGCTACTCGAAACCGTATGTGTTCGACGAATCTAATTGGTCGACCTTGTGAGAGACGAAACTCCAGAAGCGAAACTTAGTTCTATTTAAAACTAAGTGTTCCATCTGAAACTTAGTGTTCGATACTGTGCCAGGAGAAGCGCCTGTTCTCTGAAATCTGTGGCGATGCTACTCGAAACCGTATGTGTTCGAAGAAACAAAGTGGCCGACCTTGTGAGAGAGGAGACTCCAGATGCGAAACTTAGTTTCATTTTAAACTAATTGTTCTATCTGAAAGTGTTCGATACTGTGCCAGGAGAAGCGCCTGTTCTCTGATATCTGTTGCGATGCCACTCAAAACCATATGGGTTCGACGAAAACATGTGGTCCACCTTGTGAGAGAGGAAACTCCATATGCGATGCTTTGTTCCATTTTAAACTAATTGTTCTATCTGATACTAAGTGTTCGATACAGTGCGAGGAGAAGCGCCTGTTCTCTGATATCTGTTGCGATGCCACTCGAAACCGTATGGGTTCGACGAAACTAAGTAGTCGACCTTGTGAGAGAGTAAACTCCAGATGAGAAACTTAGTTCCATTTTAAACTAATTGTTCTATCTGATACTAAGTGTTCGATACTCTGCCAGGAGAAGCGCGTGCTCTCTAAAATCTGTGGCGATGCTACTCGAAACCGTATGTGTTCGACGAAACTAAGTGGTCGACCTTGTGAGAGAGGAAAATCCAGATGCGAAACTTAGTTCCATTTTAAACTAATTGTTCTATCTGAAACTAAGTGTTCGATACTGTGCCTCGAGAAGCGGTTGTTCTCTGAAATCTGTGGCGATACCACTAGAAACCGTATGTGTTCGACGAAACTAAGTCGTCGACCTTGTGAGAGAGGAAACTCCAGATGCGAAACATAGTTCCATTTTAAACTAATTGTTCTATCTGAAACTAAGTGTTCGATACTCTGCCAGCAGAAGCGCCTGTTCTCTGAAATCTGTGGCGATGCCACTCAAAACCGTATGGGTTCGAAGAAACTAAGCAGTCGACCTTGTGAGAGAGTAAACTCCAGATGAGAAATTTAGTTCCATTTTAAACTAATTGTCCTATCTGATACTAAGTGTTCGATACTGTGCCAGGAGAAGCGCCTGTTCTCTGAAATGTGTGGCGATGCCACTCGAAACCGTATGTGTTCGACAAAACTGAGTGGTCGACCTTGTGAGAGAGTAAACTCCAGATGCGAAACTTAGTACCATTGTAATCTAATTGTTCTATCTGATACTAAGTGTTCGATACTCTGCCAGGAGAAGCGCGTGCTCTCTAAAATCTGTGGCGATGCTACTCGAAACCGTATGTGTTCGACGAAACTAAGTGGTCGACCTTGTGAGAGAGGAAACTCCAGATGCGAAACTTAGTTCCATTTTAAACTAATTGTTCTACACGAAAATAAGTGTTCTATACTGTGCCAGGAGAAGCGCGTGTTCTCTGAACTGTGTGGCGATGCCGCTCGAAACAGTATGTGTTCGACGAAACTAAGTCGTCGACCTTGTGAGAAAGGAGACTCCAGATGAGAAACATAGTTCCATTTAAAACTAATTGTTCTATCTGAAACTAAGTGTTCGATACTGTGCCAGGAGAAACTCCCGTTCGGCGAAATCTGTGGCGATACAACTCGATACCCTGTGTGTTCGACGAAACTAAGTGGTCGACCTTGTGAGTGAGGAAACTCCAGATGCGAAACTTAGTTCCATTTTAAACTAATTGTTATATCTGAAACCAAGTGTTCGGCATTGTGCCAGAAGAAGCGACTGTTCTCTGAAATCTGTGGCGATGCTACTCGAAACCGTATGTGTTCGACGAAACTAAGTGGTCGACCTTGTGAGAGAGGAAACTCCAGATGCGAAACTTAGTTCCATTTTAAACTAATTGTTCTATCTGAAACTAAGTGCTCGACACTGTGCCAGGAGAAGCGCCTGTTCTCTGAAATCTGTGGCGATGCTACTCGAAACCGAATGTGTTCCACGAAACTAAGTGGCCGCCATGTGAGAGAGGAAATTCCAGATGCGAAATTTAGTACCATTTTAAACTAATTGTTGTATCTGAAACTATGTGTCCGATACTGTGCCAGGAGAAGCTCCTGTGCTCTGAAATGTGTGGCGATGCCAATCGAAACCGTATGTGTTCGACGAACCTAAGTGGTCGCCCTTGTGAGAGAGGATACTCCAGATTCGAAACATAGTTCTATTTTAAACCAATTGTTCTATCTGAGACTAAGTGTTCGATACTATGCCAGAAGAAGCGCCTGTTCTCTGAAATCTGTGGCAATGCTACTCGAAACCGTATGTGTTCGACGAATCTAAATGGTCGACCTTGTGAGAGACGAAACTCCAGAAGCGAAACTTAGTTCTATTTAAAACTAAGTGTTCCATCTGAAACTTAGTGTTCGATACTGTGCCAGGAGAAGCGCCTGTTCTCTGAAATCTGTGGCGATGCTACTCGAAACCGTATGTGTTCGAAGAAACAAAGTGGCCGACCTTGTGAGAGAGGAGACTCCAGATGCGAAACTTAGTTTCATTTTAAACTAATTGTTCTATCTGAAAGTGTTCGATACTGTGCCAGGAGAAGCGCCTGTTCTCTGATATCTGTTGCGATGCCACTCAAAACCGTATGGGTTCGACGAAAACAAGTGGTCCACCTTGTGAGAGAGGAAACTCCATATGCGATGCTTTGTTCCATTTTAAACTAATTGTTCTATCTGATACTAAGTGTTCGATACAGTGCGAGGAGAAGCGCCTGTTCTCTGATATCTGTTGCGATGCCACTCGAAACCGTATGGGTTCGACGAAACTAAGTAGTCGACCTTGTGAGAGAGTAAACTCCAGATGAGAAACTTAGTTCCATTTTAAACTAATTGTTCTATCTGATACTAAGTGTTCGATACTCTGCCAGGAGAAGCGCGTGCTCTCTAAAATCTGTGGCGATGCTACTCGAAACCGTATGTGTTCGACGAAACTAACTGGTCGACCTTGTGAGAGAGGAAAATCCAGATGCGAAACTTAGTTCCATTTTAAACTAATTGTTCTATCTGAAACTAAGTGTTCGATACTGTGCCTCGAGAAGCGGTTGTTCTCTGAAATCTGTGGCGATACCACTAGAAACCGTATGTGTTCGACGAAACTAAGTCGTCGACCTTGTGAGAGAGGAAACTCCAGATGCGGAACATAGTTCCATTTTAAACTAATTGTTCTATCTGAAACTAAGTGTTCGATACTCTGCCAGCAGAAGCGCCTCTTCTCTGAAATCTGTGGCGATGCCACTCAAAACCGTATGGGTTCGAAGAAACTAAGCAGTCGACCTTGTGAGAGAGTAAACTCCAGATGAGAAATTTAGTTCCATTTTAAACTAATTGTCCTATCTGATACTAAGTGTTCGATACTGTGCCAGGAGAAGCGCCTGTTCTCTGAAATGTGTGGCGATGCCACTCGAAACCGTATGTGTTCGACAAAACTAAGTGGTCGACCTTGTGAGAGAGTAAACTCCAGATGCGAAACTTAGTACCATTGTAATCTAATTGTTCTATCTGATACTAAGTGTTCGATACTCTGCCAGGAGAAGCGCGTGCTCTCTAAAATCTGTGGCGATGCTACTCGAAACCGTGTGTGTTCGACGAAACTAAGTGGTCGACCTTGTGAGAGAGGAAACTCCAGATGCGAAACTTAGTTCCATTTTAAACTAATTGTTCTATACGAAAATAAGTGTTCGATACTGTGCCAGGAGAAGCGCGTGTTCTCTGAACTGTGTGGCGATGCCGCTCGAAACAATATTTGTTCGACGAAACTAAGTCGTCGACCTTGTGAGAAAGGAGACTCCAGATGAGAAACATAGTTCCATTTAAAACTAATTGTTCTATCTGAAACTAAGTGTTCGATACTGTGCCAGGAGAAACTCCCGTTCGGCGAAATCTGTGGCGATACAACTCGATACCCTGTGTGTTCGACGAAACTAAGTGGTCGACCTTGTGAGTGAGGAAACTCCAGATGCGAAACTTAGTTCCATTTTAAACTAATTGTTATATCTGAAACTAAGTGTTCGACATTGTGCCAGAAGAAGCGACTGTTCTCTGAAATCTGTGGCGATGCTACTCGAAACCGTATGTGTTCGACGAAACTAAGTGGTCGACCTTGTGAGAGAGGAAACTCCAGATGCGAAACTTAGTTCCATTTTAAACTAATTGTTCTATCTGAAACTAAGTGCTCGACACTGTGCCAGGAGAAGCGCCTGTTCTCTGAAATCTGTGGCGATGCTACTCGAAACCGAATGTGTTCCACGAAACTAAGTGGCCGCCATGTGAGAGAGGAAATTCCAGATGCGAAATTTAGTACCATTTTAAACTAATTGTTGTATCTGAAACTATGTGTCCGATACTGTGCCAGGAGAAGCTCCTGTGCTCTGAAATGTGTGGCGATGCCAATCGAAACCGTATGTGTTCGACGAACCTAAGTGGTCGCCCTTGTGAGAGAGGATACTCCAGATTCGAAACATAGTTCTATTTTAAACCAATTGTTCTATCTGAGACTAAGTGTTCGATACTGTGCCAGGAGAAGTGCCTGTTCTCTGAAAACTGTGACGATGCTACTCCAAACCGTATGTGTTCGACGAAAATAAGTGGTCGACCTTGTGGAAGAGGAAACTCCGGATGCGAAACTTAGTTCCATTTTAAACTAATTGTTCTATCTGAAACTAAGTGTTCGATACTGTGCCAGGAGAAGCGCCTGTTCTCTGAAATCAGTGGCGATGCTACTCGAAACCGTATGTGTTCGACGAAACTAAGTGGCCGCCATGTGAGAGAGGAAACTCCAGATGCGAAATATAGTTGCATTTTAAACTAATTGTTCTATCTGAAACTAAGTGTTCGGTACTGTGCCAGGAGAAGCGCCTGTTGTCTGAAATCTGTGGCGATGCTACTCGAAACCGTATGTGTTCGACGAAACTAAGTGGTCGACCTTGTGAGAGAGGATACTCCAGATGCGAAACATAGTTCCTTTTAAACTAATTGTTCTATCTGAAACTAAGTGTTCGATAATGTGCCAGGAGAAGCGCCTGTTCTCTGAAATCTGTGGCGATGCCACTCGAAACCGTATGTGTTCGACGAAACTAAGTGGTTGACCTTGTGAGAGAGGATACTCCAGATGCGAAACATAGTTCCATTTTAAACTAATTGTTCTATCTGAAACTAAGTATTCGATACTCTGCCAGTAGAAGCGCCTGTTCTCTGAAACCTGTGGCGTTGCTACTCGAGGCCGAATGTCTTCGACGAAAGTAAGTGGTAGACGGTGTGAGAGAGGAAACTCCAGATGCGAATCTTAGTTCCATTTTCAACTAATTGTTCTAACTGAAACTAAGTGTTCGATACTGTGCCAGGAGAATTGCCTGTTCTCTGAAATCTGTGGCGATGCTACTCGAAACCGTATGTGTTCGACGAATCTAAATGGTCGACCTTGTGAGAGAGGAAACTCCAGATGCGAATCTTAATTCCATTTTTAACTAATTGTTCTATCTGAAACTAAGTGTTCGATACTGTGCCAGGAGAAGTGCCTGTTCTCTGAAATCTGTGGCGATGCTACTCGAAACCGTATGTGTTCGACGAATCTAAATGGTCGACCTTGTGAGAGAGGAAACTCAAGATGCGAATCTTAGTTCCATTTTTAACTAATTGTTCTATCTGAAACTAAGTGTTCGGTACTGTGCAAGGAGCAGCGTCTGTTCTCTGAAATCTGTGGCGATGCTACTCGAAACCGTATGTGTTCCACGAAACTAAGTGGCCGACCTTGTGAGAGAGGAAACTTCAGATGCGAAACTTAGTTCCATTTTAAACTAATTGTTTTATCTGAAACTATGTGTCCGATACTGTGCCAGGAGAAGCTCCTGTTCTCTGAAATGTGTGGCGATGCCAATCGAAACCGTATGTGTTCGACGGAACTATGTGGTCGACCTTGTGAGAGAGGAAACTCCAAATGCGAAATATAGTTCCATTTTAAACTAATTGTTCTCTCTGAAACTAAGTGTTCGATACCGTGCCAGGATAAGCGCCTGCTCTCTGAAATCTGTGGCGATGCTACTCGAAACCGTATGTGTTCGATGAAACTAAGTGGTTGATCTTGTGAGAGAGGATACTCCAGTTGCGAAACTTAGTTCCATTTTAAACTAATTGTTCTATCTGCAACTATGTGTTCGATACTGTGCCAGGAGAAGCGCCTGTTCTTCTGAAATCTGTGGCGATGCCACTCGAAACCGTATGTGTTCGACGAAACTAAGTGGTCGAACTTGTGAGACAGGATACTCCAGATGCGAAGCTTAGTTCCATTTTAAACTAATTGTTCTATGTGCAACTATGTGTTCGATACTGTGCCAGGAGAAGCGCCTGTTCTCTGAAATCTGTGGCGATGCCACTCGAAACCGTATGTGTTCGACGAAACTAAGTCGTCGATCTTGAGAGAGGAAACTCCAGATGCGAAGCTTAGTACCATTTTATACTAATTGTTTTATCTGAAACTATGTGTCCGATACTGTGCCAGGAGAAGCTCCTGTTCTCTGAAATGTGTGGCGATGCCAATCGAAACCGTATGTGTTCGACGGAACTATGTGGTCGACCTTGTGAGAGAGGATACTCCAGATGCGAAATATATTTCTATTCTAAACTAATTGTTCTATCTGAAACGAAGTGTTCGATACTGTGCCAGGAGAAGCGCCAGTTCTCTGAAATGTGTGGCGATGCCACTCGAAACCGTATGTGTTCGAAGAAACTAAGTGGTCGACCTTGTGAGAGAGGAAACTCCAGATGCGAAACTTAGTACCATTTTAAACTAATTGTTCTATCTGAAACTAAGTGTTCGATACTGTGCCAGGAGAAGCGCCAGTTCTCTGAAATATGTGGCGATGCCACTCGAAACCGTATGTGTTCGACGAAACTAAGTGGTCCACCTTGCGAGAGAGGAAACTCCAAATGCGAAATATAGTTCCATTTTAAACTAATTGTTCTCTCTGAAACTAAGTGTTCGATACCGTGCCAGGATAAGCGCCTGTTCTCTGAAATCTGTGGCGATGCTACTCGAAACCGTATGTGTTCGATGAAACTAAGTGGTTGATCTTGTGAGAGAGGATACTCCAGTTGCGAAACTTAGTTCCATTTTAAACTAATTGTTCTATCTGCAACTATGTGTTCGATACTGTGCCAGGGGAAGCGCCTGTTCTCTGAAATCTGTGGCGATGCCACTCGAAACCGTATGTGTTCGACGAAACTAAGTGGTCGAACTTGTGAGAGAGGATACTCCAGATGCGAAGCTTAGTTCCATTTTAAACTAATTGTTCTATGTGCAACTATGTGTTCGATACTGCGCCAGGAGAAGCGCCTGTTCTCTGAAACCTGTGGCGTCGCTACTCGAAACCGTATGTGTTCGACGAAACTAAGTGGTCGACCTTCTGAGAGAGGAAACTCCGGATGCGAAACTTAGTTCCATTTTAAACTAATTGTTCTATCTGATACTAAGTGTTCGATACTGTGCCAGGAGAAGCGCCAGTTCTGTGAAACCTGTGGCGATGCCACTCGAAACCGTATGTGCTCCACGAAACTAAGTGACCGCCTTGTGAGAGAGGAAACTGCAGATGCGAAACTTAGTTCCATTTTAAACTAATTGTTCTCTCTGAAACTAAGTGTTCGATACTCTGCCAGGAGAAGCGCCTGTCCTCTGAAATCTGTGGCGTTGCCACTCGAAACCGTATGTTTTCAACGAAACTAAGTGGTCGACCTTGTGAGAGAGGAAACTCCAGATGCGAAACTTAGTTCCATTTTAAACTAATTGTTCTATCTGAAACTAAGTGTTCGATACTGTGCCAGGAGAAGCGCCTGTTCTTTGAAATCTGTGGCGATGCTACTCGAAACCGTATATGTTCGACGAAACTTGGTGGTCGACCTTGTGGGAGAGGAAACTCCAGATGCAAAACTTAGTTCCATTTTACACTAATTGCTCTATCTGAAACTAAGTATTCATTACTGTGCCAGGAGAAGCGCCTGTTCTCTGAAATCTGTGGCGATGCTACTCGAAACCGTATATGTTCGACGAAACTAGGTGGTCGACCTTGTGAGAGAGGAAACTCCAGATGCAAAATTATTTCCATTTTAAACTAATTGTTCTATCTGAACCTGAGTGTTCGATACTGTGCCAGGAGAAGCGCCTGCTCTCTGAAATCTGTGGCGATGCCACTCGAAACCGTATGTGCTCCACGAAACTAAGTGACCGCCTTGTGAGAGAGGAAACTGCAGATGCGAAACTTAGTTCCATTTTAAACTAATTGTTCTCTCTGAAACTAAGTGTTCGATACTCTGCCAGGAGAAGCGCCTGTCCTCTGAAATCTGTGGCGTTGCCACTCGAAACCGTATGTTTTCAACGAAACTAAGTGGTCGACCTTGTGAGAGAGGAAACTCCAGATGCGAAACTTAGTTCCATTTTAAACTAATTGTTCTATCTGAAACTAAGTGTTCGATACTGTGCCAGGAGAAGCGCCTGTTCTTTGAAATCTGTGGCGATGCTACTCGAAACCGTATATGTTCGACGAAACTTGGTGGTCGACCTTGTGGGAGAGGAAACTCCAGATGCAAAACTTAGTTCCATTTTACACTAATTGCTCTATCTGAAACTAAGTATTCATTACTGTGCCAGGAGAAGCGCCTGTTCTCTGAAATCTGTGGCGATGCTACTCGAAACCGTATATGTTCGACGAAACTAGGTGGTCGACCTTGTGAGAGAGGAAACTCCAGATGCAAAATTATTTCCATTTTAAACTAATTGTTCTATCTGAACCTGAGTGTTCGATACTGTGCCAGGAGAAGCGCCTGCTCTCTGAAATCTGTGGCGATGCCACTCGAAACCGTGTGTGTTCGACGAAACTAAGTGATTGACCTTGTGAGAGAGGAAACTCCAGATGCGAAACTTAGTTCCATTTTAAACTAATTATTCTATCTGAAACTAAGTGTTCGACACTGTGCCAGGAGAAGCGCCTTTTCTCTGAAATCTGTGGCGGTGCCACTCGAAACTGTATGTGTTCGACGAAACTAAGTGGCCGGCCTTGTGAGAGAGGAAACTCCAGATGCGAAACATAGTTCCATTTTAAACTAATTGTTCTATCTGAAACTAAGTGTTCGATACTGTGCCGGGAGAAGCACCTGTTCTCTGATATCTGTGGCGATGCCACTCGAAACCGTATGTGTTCGACGAAACTAAGTGGTCCACCTTGTGGGAGTGGATACTCCAGATGCGAAACATAGTTCCATTTTAAACTAATTGTTCTATCTGATACTAAGTGTTCGATACTGTGCCAGGAGAAACGCCTGTTCTCTGAAATCTGTGGCGATGCTACTCGAAACCCTATGTGTTCGACGAAACTAAGTGGTCGACCTTGTGAGAGAGGAAACTCCAGATGCGAAACTTAGTTCCATTTTAGACTAATTGTTCTACCTGAAACTAAGTGTTCGATACTGTGCCAGGAGAAGCGCCTGTTCTCTGAAATCTGTGGCGATGCCACTCGAAACCGTATGTGTTCGACGTAACTAAGTGGTCGACCTTCTGAGAGAGGAAACTCCAGCTGCGAAACTTAGTTCCATTTTAAACTAATTGTTCTATCTGAAACTAAGTGTTCGATACTGTGCCAGGAGAAGCGCCTGTTCTCTGAAATATGTGGCGATGCCACTCGAAACCGTATGTGTTCAACGAAATTAAGTGGTCAACCTTGTGAGAGAACAAACTCCAGATGCGAAAGTTAGTTCCAATTTAAACTAATGGTTCTATCTGAAACTAATTGTTCGATACTGTGCCAGGAGAAGCGCCTGTTCTCTGAAATCTGTGGCGATGCCACTCGAAACCGTATGTGTTCGACGTAACTAAGTGGTCGACCTTCTGAGAGAGGAAACTCCAGCTGCGAAACTTAGTTCCATTTTAAACTAATTGTTCTATCTGAAACTAAGTGTTCGATACTGTGCCAGGAGAAGCGCCTGTTCTCTGAAATATGTGGCGATGCCACTCGAAACCGTATGTGTTCAACGAAATTAAGTGGTCAACCTTGTGAGAGAACAAACTCCAAATGCGAAACATAGTTCCATTTTAAACTAATTGTTCTCTCTGAAACTAAGTGTTCGATACTGTGCCAGGAGAAGCGGCTGTTTTCTGAAATCTGTGGCGAAGCCACTCGAAACCGTATGTGTTCGACGAAACTAAGTGGTCGATCTTCTGAGAGAGGAAACTCCGGATGCGAAACATAGTTCCATTTTAAACTAATTGTTCTATCTGATACTAAGTGTTCGATACTGTGCCAGGAGAAGCACCAGTTCTGTGAAACCTGTGGCGATGCCACTCGAAACCGCATGTGCTCCACGAAACTAAGTGACCGCCTTGTGAGAGAGGAGACTCCAGATGCGAAACTTAGTTCCATTTTAAACTAATTGTTCTATCTGAAACTAAGTGTTCGATACTATGCCAGAAGAAGCACCTGTTCTCTGAAATCTGTGGCGATGCTACTCGAAACCGTATGTGTTCGAAGAAACAAAGTGGCCGACCTTGTGAGAGAGGAAACTCCAGAAGCGAAACTTCGTTCCATTTAAAACTAAGTGTTCCATCTGAAAATTAGTGTTCGATACTGTGCCAGGAGAAGCGCCTGTTCTCTGAAATCTGTGGCGATGCTACTCGAAACCGTATGTGTTCGAAGAAAAAAAGTGGCCGACCTTGTGAGAGAGGAGACTCCAGATGCGAAACTTAGTTTCATTTTAAACTAATTGTTCTATCTGAAAGTGTTCGATACTGTGCCAGGAGAAGCGCCTGTTCTCTGAAATCTGTGGCGATGCTACTCGAAACCGTATGTGTTCGACGAATCTAAATGGTCGACCTTGTGAGAGAGGAAACTCCTGATGCGAAACTTAGTTCCATTTTATTCTTATTGTTCTAGCTGAAACTAAGTTTACGATACTGTGCCAGGAGAAGCGCCTGCTCTCTGAGAACTGTGGCGATGCTACTCGAAACCGTATGTGTTCGACCAAACTAAGTGGTCGACTTTGTGAGAGAGGAAATTCCAGATGCGAAACTTAGTTTCATTTTAAACAAATTGTTCTATCTGAAAATGTTCGATACTGTGCCAGGAGAAGCGCCTGTTCTCTGAAATCTGTGGCGATGCTACTCGAAACCGTATGTGTTCGACGAATCTAAATGGTCGACCTTGTGAGAGAGGAAACTCCAGAAGCGAAACTTAGTTCCATTTAAAACTAATTGTTCTATCTGAAACTACGTGTTCGATACTGTGCCAGGAGAAGCGCCTGTTCTCTGAAATCTGTGGCGATGCCACGCGAAACCATATGTGTTCGAAGAAACAAAGTGGCCGACCTTGTGAGAGAGGAAACTCCAGATGCGAAACATATTTCCATTTTAAACTAAATGTTCTATCTGAAACTAAGTATTCGATACTCTGCCAGTAGAAGCGCCTGTTCTCTGAAACCTGTGGCTTTGCTACTCGAAGCCGAATGTGTTCGACGAATCTAAATGGTCGACCTTGTGAGAGAGGAAACTCCAGAAGCGAAACTTAGTTCCATTTAAAACTAAGTGTTCCATCTGAAAATTAGTGTTCGATACTGTGCCAGGAGAAGCGCCTGTTCTCTGAAATCTGTGGCGATGCTACTCGAAACCGTATGTGTTCGAAGAAACAAAGTGGCCGACCTTGTGAGAGAGGAGACTCCAGATGCGAAACTTAGTTTCATTTTAAACTAATTGTTCTATCTGAAAGTGTTCGATACTGTGCCAGGAGAAGCGCCTGTTCTCTGAAATCTGTGGCGATGCTACTCGAAACCGTATGTGTTCGACGAATCTAAATGGTCGACCTTGTGAGAGAGGAAACTCCTGATGCGAAACTTAGTTCCATTTTATTCTTATTGTTCTAGCTGAAACTAAGTTTACGATACTGTGCCAGGAGAAGCGCCTGCTCTCTGAGAACTGTGGCGATGCTACTCGAAACCGTATGTGTTCGACCAAACTAAGTGGTCGACTTTGTGAGAGAGGAAATTCCAGATGCGAAACTTAGTTTCATTTTAAACAAATTGTTCTATCTGAAAATGTTCGATACTGTGCCAGGAGAAGCGCCTGTTCTCTGAAATCTGTGGCGATGCTACTCGAAACCGTATGTGTTCGACGAATCTAAATGGTCGACCTTGTGAGAGAGGAAACTCCAGAAGCGAAACTTAGTTCCATTTAAAACTAATTGTTCTATCTGAAACTACGTGTTCGATACTGTGCCAGGAGAAGCGCCTGTTCTCTGAAATCTGTGGCGATGCCACGCGAAACCATATGTGTTCGAAGAAACAAAGTGGCCGACCTTGTGAGAGAGGAAACTCCAGATGCGAAACATATTTCCATTTTAAACTAAATGTTCTATCTGAAACTAAGTATTCGATAGTGTGACAGGAGAAAGGCCTGTTCTCTGAAATCTGTGGCGATGCGACTCGAAACCGTATGTGTTCGACGAAACTAAGTGGCCGCCTTGTGAGACGGGAATCTCCAGATGCGAAACTTAGTTCCATTTTAAACTAATTGTTCTATCTGTAACTAAGTGTTCGATACTGTGCCAGGAGAAGCGCCTGTTCTCTGAAATCTGTGGCGTTCCTACTCGAAACCGAATGTGTTCGACGAAACTAAGTGGCCGACCTTGTGAGAGAGGAAACTCCAGATGCGAAACATATTTCCATTTTAAACTAAATGTTCTATCTGAAACTAAGTATTCGATAGTGTGACAGGAGAAAGGCCTGTTCTCTGAAATCTGTGGCGATGCGACTCGAAACCGAATGTGTTCGACGAAACTAAGTAGTCGACCTTGTGAGAGAGGAAACTCCAAATGCGAAACATTGTTCCATTTTATACTAAGTGTTCTATCTCTAACTAAGTGTTCGATACTGTGCCAGGAGAAGCGCCTGTTCTCTGAAATCTGTGGCGATGCAACTCGAAACCGTATGTGTTCGACGAAACTAAGTGGTCGACCTTGTGAGAGAAGAATATCCAGATGCGAAACTTGTTCCATTTTATACTAATTGTTCTATCTGAAACTATGTTTTCGATACTGTGCCAGGAGAAGCGCCTGTTCTCTGAAATGTGTGGCGATGCTACTCGAAACCGTATGCGTTCGACGAAACTAAGTAGTCCACCTTGTGAGAGAGGAAACTCCAAATGCGAAACATAGTCCATTTTAAACTAATTGTTCTGTCTGAAATAAGTGTTCGATACTGTGCCAGGAGAAGCGCCTGTTCTCTGAAATCTGTGGCGATGACACTCGAAACCGTATGTGTTCGACGAAACTAAGTGGCCGACCTTGTGAGAGAGGAAACCCCAGGTTCGAAGCTTAGTTCCATTTTAAACTAATTGTTCTATCTGATACTAAGTGTTCGATAATGTGCCAGGAGAAGCGCCTGTTCTCTGAAATCTGTGACCATGCCACTCGAAACCGTATGTGTTCTACGAAACTGAGTGGTCGACTTTGTGAGAGAGGAAACTCCAAATGCGAAACATAGTTCCATTTTAAACTAATTGTTCTATCTCAAACTATGTGTTCGATACTGTGCCAGGAGAAGCATCTGTTCTCTGAAATCTTTGGCGATGCTACTCGAAACCGTATGTGTTCCACGAAACTAAGTGGTCGACCTTGTGAGAGAGGAAACTCCAAATGCGAAACATAGTTCCATTTTAAACTAATTGTTCTACCTGAAACTATGTGTTCGATACTGTGCCAGGAGAAGCGCCTGTTCTCTGAAATGTGTGGCGATGCCACTCGAAACCGTATGTGTTCGACGAAACTAAGTGGTCGACCTTGTGAGAGAGGAAACTGCAGATGGGAAACTTACTTCCATTTTAAACTAATCGTTCTATCTGATACTAAGTGTTCGATACTGTGCCAGGAGAAGCGCCTGTTCTCTGAAATGTGTGGCGATGCTACTCGAAACCGTATGCGTTCGACGAAACTAAGTAGTCCACCTTGTGAGAGAGGAAACTCCAAATGCGAAACATAGTCCATTTTAAACTAATTGTTCTGTCTGAAATAAGTGTTCGATACTGTGCCAGGAGAAGCGCCTGTTCTCTGAAATCTGTGGCGATGCTACTCGAAACCGTATGTGTTCGAAGAAACAAAGTGGCCGACCTTGTGAGAGAGGAGACTCCAGATGCGAAACATATTTCCATTTTAAACTAAATGTTCTATCTGAAACTAAGTATTCGATACTCTGCCAGTAGAAGCGCCTGTTCTCTGAAACCTGTGGCTTTGCTACTCGAAGCCGAATGTGTTCGACGAATCTAAATGGTCGACCTTGTGAGAGAGGAAACTCCAGAAGCGAAACTTAGTTCCATTTAAAACTAAGTGTTCCATCTGAAAATTAGTGTTCGATACTGTGCCAGGAGAAGCGCCTGTTCTCTGAAATCTGTGGCGATGCTACTCGAAACCGTATGTGTTCGAAGAAACAAAGTGGCCGACCTTGTGAGAGAGGAGACTCCAGATGCGAAACTTAGTTTCATTTTAAACTAATTGTTCTATCTGAAAGTGTTCGATACTGTGCCAGGAGAAGCGCCTGTTCTCTGAAATCTGTGGCGATGCTACTCGAAACCGTATGTGTTCGACGAATCTAAATGGTCGACCTTGTGAGAGAGGAAACTCCTGATGCGAAACTTAGTTCCATTTTATTCTTATTGTTCTAGCTGAAACTAAGTTTACGATACTGTGCCAGGAGAAGCGCCTGCTCTCTGAGAACTGTGGCGATGCTACTCGAAACCGTATGTGTTCGACCAAACTAAGTGGTCGACTTTGTGAGAGAGGAAATTCCAGATCTGAAACTTAGTTTCATTTTAAACAAATTGTTCTATCTGAAAATGTTCGATACTGTGCCAGGAGAAGCGCCTGTTCTCTGAAATCTGTGGCGATGCTACTCGAAACCGTATGTGTTCGACGAATCTAAATGGTCGACCTTGTGAGAGAGGAAACTCCAGAAGCGAAACTTAGTTCCATTTAAAACTAATTGTTCTATCTGAAACTACGTGTTCGATACTGTGCCAGGAGAAGCGCCTGTTCTCTGAAATCTGTGGCGATGCCACGCGAAACCATATGTGTTCGAAGAAACAAAGTGGCCGACCTTGTGAGAGAGGAAACTCCAGATGCGAAACATATTTCCATTTTAAACTAAATGTTCTATCTGAAACTAAGTATTCGATAGTGTGACAGGAGAAAGGCCTGTTCTCTGAAATCTGTGGCGATGCGACTCGAAACCGTATGTGTTCGACGAAACTAAGTGGCCGCCTTGTGAGACGGGAATCTCCAGATGCGAAACTTAGTTCCATTTTAAACTAATTGTTCTATCTGTAACTAAGTGTTCGATACTGTGCCAGGAGAAGCGCCTGTTCTCTGAAATCTGTGGCGTTCCTACTCGAAACCGAATGTGTTCGACGAAACTAAGTGGCCGACCTTGTGAGAGAGGAAACTATAGATGCGAAACTTAGTTCCATTTTAAACTAATTTTTCTCTCTGAAACTAAGTGTTCGATACTCTGCCAGGAGAAGCGCCTGTCCTCTGAAATCTGTGGCGTTGCCACTCGAAACCGTATGTGTTCAACGAAACTAAGTGGTCGACCTTGTGAGAGAGGAAACTCCAGATGCGAAACTTAGTTCCATTTTAAACTAATTGTTCAATCTGAAACTAAGTGTTCGATACTGTGCCAGGAGAAGCGCCTGTTCTTTGAAATCTGTGGCGATGCTACTCGAAACCGTATATGTTCGACGAAACTAGGTGGTCGACATTGTGGGAGAGGAAACTCCAGATGCAAAACTTAGTTCCATTTTACACTAATTGTTCTATCTGAAACTAAGTATTCATTACTGTGCCAGGAGAAGCGCCTGTTCTCTGAAATCTGTGGCGATGCTACTCGAAATCGTATATGTTCGACGAAACTAGGTGGTCGACCTTGTGAGAGAGGAAACTCCAGATGCATAATTATTTCCATTTTAAACTAATAGTTCTATCTGAACCTGAGTGTTCGATACTGTGCCAGGAGAAGCGCCTGTTCTCTGAAATCTGTGGCGATGCCAATCGAAACCGTCTGTGTTCGACGAAATTAGGTGGTCGCCTTGTGAAAGAGGAAACTCCAGATGCGAAACTTAGTTCCACTTTAAACTAATTGTTCCATCTGAAACTAAGTTTTCGATACTGTGCCAGGAGAAGCGCCTGTTCTCTGAAATCTGTGGCGTCGCTACTCGAAACCGTATGTGTTCGACGAAACTAAGTGGTCGACCTTCTGAGAGAGGAAACTCCGGATGCGAAACTTAGTTCCATTTTAAACTAATTGTTCTATCTGATACTACGTGCTCGATACTGTGCCAGGAGAAGCGCCAGTTCTGTGAAACCTGTGGCGATGCCACTCGAATCCGTATGTGCTCCACGAAACTAAGTGACCGCCTTGTGAGAGAGGAAACTATAGATGCGAAACTTAGTTCCATTTTAAACTAATTTTTCTCTCTGAAACTAAGTGTTCGATACTCTGCCAGGAGAAGCGCCTGTCCTCTGAAATCTGTGGCGTTGCCACTCGAAACCGTATGTGTTCAACGAAACTAAGTGGTCGACCTTGTGAGAGAGGAAACTCCAGATGCGAAACTTAGTTCCATTTTAAACTAATTGTTCAATCTGAAACTAAGTGTTCGATACTGTGCCAGGAGAAGCGCCTGTTCTTTGAAATCTGTGGCGATGCTACTCGAAACCGTATATGTTCGACGAAACTAGGTGGTCGACATTGTGGGACAGGAAACACCAGATTCAAAACTTAGTTCCATTTTACACTAATTGTTCTATCTGAAACTAAGTATTCATTACTGTGCCAGGAGAAGCGCCTGTTCTCTGAAATCTGTGGCGATGCCACTCGAAACCGTGTGTGTTCGACGAAACTAAGTGATTGACCTTGTGAGAGAGGAAACTCCAGATGCGAAACTTAGTTCCATTTTAAACTAATTATTCTATCTGAAACTAAGTGTTCGACACTGTGCCAGGAGAAGCGCCTTTTCTCTGAAATCTGTGGCGGTGCCACTCGAAACTGTATGTGTTCGACGAAACTAAGTGGCCGGCCTTGTGAGAGAGGAAACTCCAGATGCGAAACATAGTTCCATTTTAAACTAATTGTTCTATCTGAAACTAAGTGTTCGATACTGTGCCGGGAGAAGCGCCTGTTCTCTGATATCTGTGGCGATGCCACTCGAAACCGTATGTGTTCGACGAAACTAAGTGGTCCACCTTGTGGGAGTGGATACTCCAGATGCGAAACATAGTTCCATTTTAAACTAATTGTTCTATCTGATACTAAGTGTTCGATACTGTGCCAGGAGAAACGCCTGTTCTCTGAAATCTGTGGCGATGCTACTCGAAACCCTATGTGTTCGACGAAACTAAGTGGCCCACCTTTTGAGAGAGGAAACACCAGATGCTACACTTAGATCCATTTTAAACTAATTGTTCTATCTGAAAGTAAGTGTTCGATACTGTGCCAGGAGAAGCGCCTTTTCTCTGAAATCTGTGGCGATGCCAATCGAAACCGTCTGTGTTCGACGAAACTAGGTGGTCGCCTTGTGAAAGAGGAAACTCCAGATGCGAAACTTAGTTCCACTTAAAAATAATTCTTCCATCTGAAACTAAGTTTTCGATACTGTGCCAGGAGAAGCGCCTGTTCTCTGAAATCTGTGGCGATGCTACTCAAAACCGTATATGTTCGACGAAACTAAGTGGTCGCCTTGTGAAAGAGGAAACTCCAGATGCGAAACATAGTACCATTTTAAACTAACTGTTCTATCTGAAACTATGTGTTCGATGCTGTGCCAGGAGAAGCGCCTGTTCTCTGAAATCTGTCGCGATGCGCACTCGAAACGGTATGTGTTCGACGAAACTAAGTGGTCGACTTTTAGAGAGAGGAACCTCCAGATGCGAAACTTAGTTCCATTTTAAACTAATTGTTCTATCTGAAACTATGTGTTCGATAATGTGCCAGGCAAAACGCCGTTCTGCGAAATCTGAGGCGATACCACTCGAAACTGTATGTGTTCGACGAAACTAAGTGGTCGACCTTGTGAGAGAGGAAACTGCAGCAGCGAAGCTTAGTTCCATTTTTAAGTAATTGTTCTATCTGATACTAAGTGTTCGATACTGTGCCTGTAGAAGCGTCTGTTATCTGAAATCTTTGACGATGCTACTCGACACCGTATGTGTTCGACGAAACTAACTGGTCGACCTTCTGAGAGAGGAAACTCCGGATGCGAAACATAGTTCCATTTTAAACTAATTGTTCTATCTGATACTAAGTGTTCGATACTGTGCCAGGAGAAGCGCCAGTTCTGTGAAACCTGTGGCGATGCCACTCGAAACCGCATGTGCTCCACGAAACTAAGTGACCGCCTTGTGAGAGAGGAAACTGCAGATGCGAAACTTAGTTCCATTTTAAACTAATTGTTCTCTCTGAAACTAAGTGTTCGATACTCTGCCAGGAGAAGCGCCTGTCCTCTGAAATCTGTAGCGTTGCCACTCGAAACCGTATGTGTTCAACGAAACTAAGTGGTCGACCTTGTGGGAGAGGAAACTCCAGATGCAAAACTTAGTTCCATTTTACACTAATTGTTCTATCTGAAACTAAGTATTCATTACTGTGCCAGGAGAAGCGCCTGTTCTCTGAAATCTGTGGCGATGCTACTCAAAACCGTATATATTCGACGAAACTAGGTTGTCGACCTTGTGAGAGAGGAAACTCCAGATGCAAAATTATTTCCATTTTAAACTAATTGTTCTATCTGAACCTGAGTGTTCGATACTGTGCCAGGAGAAGCGCCTGTTCTCTGAAATCTGTGGCGATGCTACTCGAAACCGTATGTGTTCGACGAAACTAAGTGATTGACCTTGTGAGGGAGGATTCACCAGATGCGGAACACAGTTCCATTTTAAACTAATTGTTCTATCTGAACCTGAGTGTTCGATACTGTGCCAGGAGAAGCGCCTGTTCTCTGAAATCTGTGGCGATGCTACTCGAAACCGTATGTGTTCGACGAAACTAAGTGATTGACCTTGTGAGGGAGGATTCACCAGATGCGGAACACAGTTCCATTTTAAACTAATTGTTCTATCTGAAACTAAGTTTTCGATACTGTGCCAGGAGAAGCGCCTGTTCTCTGAAATGTGTGGCGATGCCACTCGAAACCGTATGTGTTCGACGAAACTAAGTGGCCGTCCTTGTGAGAGAGGAAACTCCAGATGCGAAACATAGTTGCATTTTAAACTAATTGTTCTATCTGAAACTAAGTGTTCGATACTGTGCCTGTAGAAGCGCCTGTTCTCTGAAACCTGTGGCGTCGCTACTCGAAACCGTATGTGTTCGACGAAACTAAGTGGTCGACCTTCTGAGAGAGGAAACTCCGGATGCGAAACTTAGTTCCATTTTAAACTAATTGTTCTATCTGATACTACGTGTTCGATACTGTGCCAGGAGAAGCGCCAGTTCTGTGAAACCTGTGGCGATGCCACTCGAAACCGTATGTGCTCCACGAAACTAAGTGACCGCCTTGTGAGAGAGGAAACTATAGATGCGAAACTTAGTTCCATTTTAAACTAATTTTTCTCTCTGAAACTAAGTGTTCGATACTCTGCCAGGAGAAGCGCCTGTCCTCTGAAATCTGTGGCGTTGCCACTCGAAACCGTATGTGTTCAACGAAACTAAGTGGTCGACCTTGTGAGAGAGGAAACTCCAGATGCGAAACTTAGTTCCATTTTAAACTAATTGTTCAATCTGAAACTAAGTGTTCGATACTGTGCCAGGAGAAGCGCCTGTTCTTTGAAATCTGTGGCGATGCTACTCGAAACCGTATATGTTCGACGAAACTAGGTGGTCGACATTGTGGGAGAGGAAACTCCAGATGCAAAACTTAGTTCCATTTTACACTAATTGTTCTATCTGAAACTAAGTATTCATTACTGTGCCAGGAGAAGCGCCTGTTCTCTGAAATCTGTGGCGATGCTACTCGAAATCGTATATGTTCGACGAAACTAGGTGGTCGACCTTGTGAGAGAGGAAACTCCAGATGCAAAACTTAGTTCCATTTTACACTAATTGTTCTATCTGAAACTAAATATTCATTACTGTGCCAGGAGAAGCGCCTGTTCTCTGAAATCTGTGGCGATGCTACTCGAAACCGTATATGTTCGACGAAACTAGGTGGTCGACCTTGTGAGAGAGGAAACTCCAGATGCATAATTATTTCCATTTTAAACTAATAGTTCTATCTGAACCTGAGTGTTCGATACTGTGCCAGGAGAAGCGCCTGTTCTCTGAAATCTGTGGCGATGCCAATCGAAACCGTCTGTGTTCGACGAAATTAGGTGGTCGCCTTGTGAAAGAGGAAACTCCAGATGCGAAACTTAGTTCCACTTTAAACTAATTGTTCCATCTGAAACTAAGTTTTCGATACTGTGCCAGGAGAAGCGCCTGTTCTCTGAAATCTGTGGCGATGCTACTCGAAACCGTATATGTTCGACGAAACAAAGTGGTCGCCTTGTGAAAGAGGAAACTCCAGATGCGAAACATAGTACCATTTTAAACTAACTGTTCTATCTGAAACTATGTGTTCGATGCTGTGCCAGGAGAAGCGCCTGTTCCCTGAAATCTGTGGCAATGCCACTCGAAACCGTATGTGTTCGATGAAACTAAGTGGTCGCCTTGTGAGGGAAGAAACTCCAAATACGAAACGTAGTACCATTTTATACTAATTGTTCTATCTGAAACTAAGTGTTCGATACTGTGCCAGGAGAAGCGCCTGTTCTCTGAAATCTGTCGCGATGCGCACTCGAAACGGTATATGTTCGACGAAACTAAGTGGTCTCGTCTTTTATAGAGAGGAACCTCCAGATGCGAAACTTAGTTCCATTTTAAACTAATTGTTCTATCTGAAACTATGTGTTCGATAATGTGCCAGGCGAAACGCCGTTCTGCGAAATCTGTGGCGATACCACTCGAAACTGTATGTGTTCGACGAAACTAAGTGGTCGACCTTGTGAGAGAGGAAACTGCAGCAGCGAAGCTTAGTTCCATTTTTAAGTAATTGTTCTATCTGATACTAAGTGTTCGATAGTGTGCCTTTAGAAGCGTCTGTTATCTGAAATCTGTGGCGATGCTACTCGAAACCGTATGTGTTCGACGAAACTAAGTGGTCGACCTTGTGAGAGAGGAAACTCCAGATGCGAAACTTAGTTCCATTTTAAACTAATTGTTCTATCTGAAACTAAGTGTTCGATACTGTGCCCGGCGAAGCGCCTGTTCTTTGAAATCTGTGCCTATGCTACTCGAAACCGTATATGTTCGACGAAACTAGGTGGTCCACCTTGTGGGAGAGGAAACTCCAGATGCAAAACTTAGTTCCATTTTACACTAATTGTTCTATCTGAAACTAAGTATTCATTACTGTGCCAGGAGAAGCGCCTGTTCTCTGAAATCTGTGGCGATGCTACTCGAAACCGTATATGTTCGACGAAACTAGGTGGTCGACCTTGTGAGAGAGGAAACTCCAGATGCAAAATTATTTCCATTTTAAACTAATTGTTCTATCTGAAACTAAGTTTTCGATACTGTGCCAGGAGAAGCGTCTGTTCTCTGAAATGTGTGGCGATGCCACTCGAAACCGTATGTGTTCGAGGAAACTAAGTGGTCGACTTTGTGAGAGAGGACACTCCAGATGCGAAACTTAGTTCCATTTTAAACTAATTATTCTATCTGGAACTAAGTGTTCGATACTGTGCCAGGAGAAGCGCCTGTTCTCTGAAATCAGTGGCGATGCTACTCGAAACCGTATGTGTTCGACGAAACTAAGTGGTCCACCTTGTGAGAGAGGAAGCTCCAGATGCGAAGCTTAGTTCCATTTTTAAGTAATTGTTCTATCTGATACTAAGTGTTCGATACTGTGCCAGGAGAAGCGCCTTTTCTCTGAAATCTGTGGCGGTACCACTCGAAACTGTATGTGTTTGACGAAACTAAGTTGTCGAACTTGTGAGAGAGGAAACTCCAGATGCGAAACTTAGTTCCATTTTAAACTAATTGTTCTATCTGAAACTAAGTGTTCGATACTGTGCCAGGAGAAGCGCCTGTTCATTGAAATCTGTGGCGATGCTACTGGAAACCGTATATGTTCGACGAAACTAGGTGGTCGACCTTGTGGGAGAGGAAACTCCAGATGCAAAACCTAGTTCCATTTTACACTAATTGTTCTATCTGAAACTAAGTATTCATTACTGTGCCAGGAGAAGCGCCTGTTCGCTGAAATCTGTGGCGATGCCACTCGAAACCGTATGTGTTCGAGGAAACTAAGTGGTCGACCTTGTGAGAGAGGAAACTCCAGATGCGAAACTTAGTTCCATTTTAAACTAATTATTCTATCTGAAACTAAGTGTTCGATACTGTGCCAGGAGAAGCGCCTTTTCTCTGAAATCTGTGGCGGTGCCACTCGAAACTGTATGTGTTTGACGAAACTAAGTTGTCGAACTTGTGAGAGAGGAAACTGCAAGTGCGAAACATAGGTCCATTTTAAACTAATTGTTCCATCTGAAACTAAGTGTTCGATACTGTGCCAGGAGAAGCGCCTGTTCTCTGAAATCTGTGGCGACTCCACTCGAAACCGTATGTGTTCGACGAAACTAAGTGATTGACCTTGTGAGGGAGGATTCACAAGATGCGGAACATAGTTCCATTTTAAACAAATTGTTCTATCTGAAACTAAGTGTTCGATACTGTGCCAGAGAATCGCCTGTTCTCTGAAATCTGAGGCGATGCCACTCGAAACCGTATGTGTTCCACGAAACTAAGTGGTCGGCCTTGTAAGAGAGGAAACTCCAGATGCGAAACTTAGTTCCATTTTAACCTAATTGTTCTATCTGAAACTAAGTGTTCGATACTGTGCTAAGAGAAGCGCCTGTTCTCTGAAATGTGTGCCGATGCAACTCGAGACCGTATGTGTTCGACGAAACTAAGTGGTCGACCTTGTGAGAGAGGACACTCTAGATGCGAAACTCAGTACCATTCAAAAATAATTGTTCTATATCAAACTAAGTGTTCAATACTGTGCCAGGACAAGCGCCTGTTCTCTGAAATCTGTGGCGTTGCCACTCGAAACCGTATGTGTTCAACGAAACTAAGTGGTCGACCTTGTGAGAGAGGAAACTCCAGATGCGAACCTTAGTTCCATTTTAAACTAATTGTTCTATCTGAAACTAAGTGTTCGATACTGTGCCAGGAGAAGCGCCTGTTCTCTAAAATCTGTGGCGTTGCCACTCGAAACCGTATGTGTTCAACGAAACTAAGTGGTCGACTTTGTGAGAGAGGAAACTCCAAATGCGACATATAGTTCCATTTTAAACTAAGTGTTCTATCTGTAACTAAGGGTTCGATACTGTGCCAGGAGAAGCGCCTGTTCTCTGAAATCTGTGGCGATGCCACTCGAAACCGTATGTGTTCGACGATACTAAGTGGCCGAACTTGTGGGTGAGGAAACTACAGATGCGAAACTTAGTTCCATTTGAAACTAAGTGTTCTATCTGTAACTAAGGGTTCGATACTGTCCCAGGAGAAGCGCCTCTTCTCTGAAACCTGTAGCGATGCTACTCGAAAACGTATGTGTTCGACGAAACTAAGTGTTCGATACTGTGCCAGGAGAAGCGCCTGTTCTCTGAAATCTGTGGCGATGCTACTGGAAACCGTATATGTTCGACGAAACTAGGTGGTCGACCTTGTGGGAGAGGAAACTCCAGATGCAAAACCTAGTTCCATTTTACACTAATTGTTCTATCTGAAACTAAGTATTCATTACTGTGCCAGGAGAAGCGCCTGTTCTCTGAAATCTGTGGCGATGCTACTCGAAACCGTATATGTTCGACGAAACTAGGTGGTCGACCTTGTGAGAGAGGAAACTCCAGATGCAAAATTATTTCCATTTTAAACTAATTGTTCTATCTGAACCTGAGTGTTCGATACTGTGCCAGGAGAAGCGCCTGTTCTCTGAAATCTGTGGCGATGCTACTCGAAACCGTATGTGTTCGACGAAACTAAGTGATTGACCTTGTGAGGGAGGATTCACCAGATGCGGAACATAGTTCCATTTTAAACTAATTGTTCTATCTGAAACTAAGTTTTCGATACTGTGCCAGGAGAAGCGCCTGTTCTCTGAAATGTGTGGCGATGCCACTCGAAACCGTATGTGTTCGAGGAAACTAAGTGGTCGACCTTGTGAGAGAGGAAACTCCAGATGCGAAACTTAGTTCCATTTTAAACTAATTATTCTATCTGAAACTAAGTGTTCGATACTGTGCCAGGAGAAGCGCCTTTTCTCTGAAATCTGTGGCGGTGCCACTCGAAACTGTATGTGTTTGACGAAACTAAGTTGTCGAACTTGTGAGAGAGGAAACTGCAAGTGCGAAACATAGGTCCATTTTAAACTAATTGTTCCATCTGAAACTAAGTGTTCGATACTGTGCCAGGAGAAGCGCCTGTTCTCTGAAATCTGTGGCGACTCCACTCGAAACCGTATGTGTTCGACGAAACTAAGTGATTGACCTTGTGAGGGAGGATTCACAAGATGCGGAACATAGTTCCATTTTAAACAAATTGTTCTATCTGAAACTAAGTGTTCGATACTGTGCCAGAGAATCGCCTGTTCTCTGAAATCTGAGGCGATGCCACTCGAAACCGTATGTGTTCCACGAAACTAAGTGGTCGGCCTTGTAAGAGAGGAAACTCCAGATGCGAAACATAGTTCCATTTTAACCTAATTGTTCTATCTGAAACTAAGTGTTCGATACTGTGCTAAGAGAAGCGCCTGTTCTCTGAAATGTGTGCCGATGCAACTCGAGACCGTATGTGTTCGACGAAACTAAGTGGTCGACCTTGTGAGAGAGGACACTCTAGATGCGAAACTCAGTACCATTCAAAAATAATTGTTCTATATCAAACTAAGTGTTCAATACTGTGCCAGGACAAGCGCCTGTTCTCGGAAATCTGTGGCGTTGCCACTCGAAACCGTATGTGTTCAACGAAACTAAGTGGTCGACCTTGTGAGAGAGGAAACTCCAGATGCGAACCTTAGTTCCATTTTAAACTAATTGTTCTATCTGAAACTAAGTGTTCGATACTGTGCCAGGAGAAGCGCCTGTTCTCTAAAATCTGTGGCGTTGCCACTCGAAACCGTATGTGTTCAACGAAACTAAGTGGTCGACTTTGTGAGAGAGGAAACTCCAAATGCGACATATAGTTCCATTTTAAACTAAGTGTTCTATCTGTAACTAAGGGTTCGATACTGTGCCAGGAGAAGCGCCTGTTCTCTGAAATCTGTGGCGATGCCACTCGAAACCGTATGTGTTCGACGATACTAAGTGGCCGAACTTGTGGGTGAGGAAACTACAGATGCGAAACTTAGTTCCATTTTAAACTAAGTGTTCTATCTGTAACTAAGGGTTCGATACTGTGCTAGGAGAAGCGCCTCTTCTCTGAAACCTGTAGCGATGCTACTCGAAAACGTATGTGTTCGACGAAACTAAGTGTTCGATACTGTGCCAGGAGAAGCGCCTGTTCTCTGAAATCTGTGGCGATGCTGCTCGAAACCGTATGTGTTCGACGAAACTAAGTGGTCGACCTTCTGAGAGAGGAAATTCCGGATGCGAAACTTAGGTCCATTTTAAACTAATTGATCTATCTGAAACTATGTGTCTGATACTGTGCCAGGAGAAGCGCCTGTTCTCTGAAATCTGTGGCGTTGCCACTCGAAACCGTATGAGTTCGACGAAACTAAGTGGCCGACCTTGTGAGAGAGGAAGCTTCAGATGCGAAACTTAGTTCCATTTTAAACTAATTGTTCTATCTGAAACTAAGTGTTCGATACTGTGCCAGGAGAAGCGCCTGTTCTTTGAAATCTGTGGCGATGCTACTCGAAACCGTATATGTTCGACGAAACTAGGTGGTCGACCTTGTGGGAGAGGAAACTCCAGATGCAAAACTTAGTTCCATTTTACACTAATTGTTCTATCTGAACCTGAGTGTTCGATACTGTGCCAGGAGAAGCGCCTGTTCTCTGAAATCTGTGGCGATGCTACTCGAAACCGTATGTGTTCGACGAAACTAAGTGATTGACCTTGTGAGGGAGGATTCACCAGATGCGGAACATAGTTCCATTTTAAACTAATTGTTCTATCTGAAACTAAGTTTTCGACACTGTGCCAGGAGAAGCGCCTGTTCTCTGAAATGTGTGGCGATGCCACTCGAAACCGTATGTGTTCGAGGAAACTAAGTGGTCGACCTTGTGAGAGAGGAAACTCCAGATGCGAAACTTAGTTCCATTTTAAACTAATTATTCTATCTGAAACTAAGTGTTCGATACTGTGCCAGGAGAAGCGCCTTTTCTCTGAAATCTGTGGCGGTGCCACTCGAAACTGTATGTGTTTGACGAAACTAAGTTGTCGAACTTGTGAGAGAGGAAACTCCAAGTGCGACACATAGGTCCATTTTAAACTAATTGTTCCATCTGAAACTAAGTGTTCGATACTGTGCCAGGAGAAGCGCCTGTTCTCTGAAATCTGTGGCGACTCCACTCGAAACCGTATGTGTTCGACGAAACTAAGTGATTGACCTTGTGAGGGACGATTCACAAGATGCGGAACATAGTTCCATTTTAAACAAATTGTTCTATCTGAAACTAAGTGTTCGATACTGTGCCAGAGAATCGCCTGTTCTCTGAAATCTGAGGCGATGCCACTCGAAACCGTATGTGTTCCACGAAACTAAGTGGTCGGCCTTGTAAGAGAGGAAACTCCAGATGCGAAACTTAGTTCCATTTTAACCTAATTGTTCTATCTGAAACTAAGTGTTCGATACTGTGCTAAGAGAAGCGCCTGTTCTCTGAAATGTGTGCCGATGCAACTCGAGACCGTATGTGTTCGAGCTTGTGAGAGAGGACACTCTAGATGCGAAACTCAGTACCATTCAAAAATAATTGTTCTATATCAAACTAAGTGTTCAATACTGTGCCAGGAGAAGCGCCTGTTCTCTGAAATCTGTGGCGATGCTACTCGAAACCGTATGTGTTCGACGAATCTAAATGGTCGACCTTGTGAGAGAGGAAACTCCAGAAGCGAAACTTAGTTCCATTTAAAACTAAGTGTTCCATCTGAAACTTAGTGTTCGATACTGTGCCAGGAGAAGCGCCTGTTCTCTGAAATCTGTGGCGATGCTACTCGAAACCGTATGTGTTCGACGAATCTAAATGGTCGACCTTGTGAGAGAGGAAACTCCAGAAGCGAAACTTAGTTCCATTTAAAACTAAGTGTTCCATCTGAAACTTAGTGTTCGATACTGTGCCAGGAGAAGCGCCTGTTCTCTGAAATCTGTGGCGATGCTACTCGAAACCGTATGTGTTCGAAGAAACAAAGTGGCCGACCTTGTGAGAGAGGAGACTCCAGATGCGAAACTTAGTTTCATTTTAAACTAATTGTTCTATCTGAAAGTGTTCGATACTGTGCCAGGAGAAGCGCCTGTTCTCTGAAATCTGTGGCGATGCTACTCGAAACCGTATGTGTTCGACGAATCTAAATGGTCGACCTTGTGAGAGAGGAAACTCCTGATGCGAAACTTAGTTCCATTTTATTCTTATTGTTCTAGCTGAAACTAAGTTTACGATACTGTGCCAGGAGAAGCGCCTGCTCTCTGAGAACTGTGGCGATGCTACTCGAAACCGTATGTGTTCGACCAAACTAAGTGGTCGACTTTGTGAGAGAGGAAATTCCAGATGCGAAACTTATTTTCATTTTAAACTAATTGTTCTATCTGAAAGTGTTCGATACTGTGCCAGGAGAAGCGCCTGTTCTCTGAAATCTGTGGCGATGCTACTCGAAACCGTATGTGTTCGAAGAAACAAAGTGGCCGACCTTGTGAGAGAGGAGACTCCAGTTGCGAAACTTAGTTTCATTTTAAACTAATTGTTCTATCTGAAAATGTTCGATACTGTGCCAGGAGAAGTGCCTGTTCTCTGAAATCTGTGGCGATGCTACTCGAAACCGTATGTGTTCGACGAATCTAAATGGTCGACCTTGTGAGAGAGGAAACTCCAGAAGCGAAACTTAGTTCCATTTAAAACTAAGTGTTCCATCTGAAACTTAGTGTTCGATACTGTGCCAGGAGAAGCGCCTGTTCTCTGAAATCTGTGGCGATGCTACTCGAAACCGTATGTGTTCGAAGAAACAAAGTGGCTGACCTTGTGAGAGAGGAAACTCCAGATGCGAAACATATTTCCATTTTAAACTAAATGTTCTATCTGAAACTAAGTATTTGATACTCTGCCAGTAGAAGCGCCTGTTCTCTGAAACCTGTGGCTTTGCTACTCGAAGCCGAATGTGTTCGACGAAAGTAAGGGGTAGACCGTGTGAGAGAGGAAACTCCAAATGCGAAACATAGTTCCATTTTATACTAATTATTCTATCTGAAATTAAGTGTACGATACTGGGCCAGGAGAAGCGCCTGTTCTCTGAAATCTGTGGCGATGCTACTCTAAACCGTATGTGTTCCACGAAACTAAGTGGCCGCCTTGTGAGACGGGAATCTCCAGATGCGAAACTTAGTTCCATTTTAAACTAATTGTGCTATCTGAAAGTAAGTGTTCGATACTGTGCCAGGAGAAGCGCCTGTTCTCTGAAGTCTGTGGCGATGCTACTCGAAACCGTATGTGTTCGACGAAACTAAGTGATCGACCTTGTGAGAGGGGAAACTCCAGATGCTAAACCTAGTTCCATTTTAAACTAATTGTTCTATCTGATTCTATGTGTTCGATAAGGTGCCAGGAGAAGGGTCTGTTCTCTGAAATCAGAGGCAATGCTACTCGAAACCGTAGGTGTTCGACGAAACAAACTGGTCGACGTTGTGAGAGGGGAAACTCCAGATGCGAAACTTAGTTCCATTTTAAACTAATTGTTCTATCTGAACCTGAGTGTTCGATACTGTGCCAGGAGAAGCGCCTGTTCTCTGAAATCTGTGGCGATGCCACTCGAAACCGTATGTGTTCGACGAAACTATGTGATTGACCTTGTGAGGGAGGATTCACCAGATGCGGAACATAGTTCCATTTTAAACTAATTGTTCTATCTGAAACTAAGTTTTCGATACTGTGCCAGGAGAAGCGCCTGTTCTCTGAAATCTGTGGCGATGCCACTCGAAACCGTATGAGTTCGACGAAAATAAGTGGCCGACCTTGTGAGAGAGGAAACTTCAGATGCGAAACTTAGTTCCATTTCAAATTAATTGTTCTATCTGCAACTAAGTGTTCGATACTGTGCCAGGAGAAGCGGCTGTTTTCTGAAATCTGTGGCGATGCCACTCGAAACGGTATGTGTTCGCCGAAACTAAGTGGTCGACCATGTGAGAGAGGAAACTCCAGATGCGAAACATAGTTCCATTTTAAACTAATTGTTCTATCTGAACCTGAGTGTTCGATACTGCGCCAGGAGAAGCGGCTGTTTTCTGAAATCTGTGGCGATGCCACTCGAAACCGTATGTGTTCCACGAAACTAAGTGATTGACCTTGTGAGGGAGGATTCACCAGATGCGGAACATAGTTCCATTCTAAACTAATTGTTCTATCTGAAACTAAGTGTTCGATACTGTGCCAGGAGAATCGCCTGTTATCTGAAATCTGTGGCGATGCCACTCGAAACCGTATGTGTTCCACGAAACTAAGTGGTCGACCTTGTAAGAGAGGAAACTCCAGATGCGAAACTTAGTTCCAGTTTAACCGAATTGTTCTATCTGAAACTATGTGTTCGACACTGTGCCAGGAGAAGCGCCTGTTCTCTGAAATCTGTGGCCATGCCACTCGAAACCGTATGTGTTCGTTGAAACTAAGTGGTCGACCTTGTAAGAGAGGAAACTCCAGATGCGAAATTTAGTACAATTTTAGACTAATTGTTCTATCTGAAACTATGTGTCTGATACTGTGCCAGGAGAAGCGCCTGTTCTCCGAAATCTGTGGCGTTGCCACTCGAAACCGTATGAGTTCGACGAAAATAAGTGGCCGACCTTGTGAGAGAGGAAACTTCAGATGCGAAACTTAGTTCCATTTCAAATTAATTGTTCTATCTGCAACTAAGTGTTCGATACTGTGCCAGGAGAAGCGGCTGTTTTCTGAAATCTGTGGCGATGCCACTCGAAACGGTATGTGTTCGCCGAAACTAAGTGGTCGACCATGTGAGAGAGGAAACTCCAGATGCGAAACATAGTTCCATTTTAAACTAATTGTTCTATCTGAACCTGAGTGTTCGATACTGCGCCAGGAGAAGCGGCTGTTTTCTGAAATCTGTGGCGATGCCACTCGTAACCGTATGTGTTCCACGAAACTAAGTGATTGACCTTGTGAGGGAGGATTCACCAGATGCGGAACATAGTTCCATTCTAAACTAATTGTTCTATCTGAAACTAAGTGTTCAATACTGTGCCAGGACAAGCGCCTGTTCTCTGAAATCTGTGGCGTTGCCACTCGAAACCGTATGTGTTCAACGAAACTAAGTGGTCCACCTTGTGAGAGAGGAAACTCCAGATGCGAACCTTAGTTCCATTTTAAACTAATTGTTCTATCTGAAACTAAGTGTTCGATACTGTGCCAGGAGAAGCGCCTGTTCTCTAAAATCTGTGGCGTTGCCACTCGAAACCGTATGTGTTCAACGAAACTAAGTGGTCGACCTTGTGAGAGAGGAAACTCCAAATGCGACATATAGTTCCATTTTAAACTAAGTGTTCTATCTGTAACTAAGGGTTCGATACTGTGCCAGGAGAAGCGCCTGTTCTCTGAAATCTGTGGCGATGCCACTCGAAACCGTATGTGTTCGACGATACTAAGTGGCCGAACTTGTGGGTGAGGAAACTACAGATGCGAAACTTAGTTCCATTTTAAACTAAGTGTTCTATCTGTAACTAAGGGTTCGATACTGTGCTAGGAGAAGCGCCTCTTCTCTGAAACCTGTAGCGATGCTACTCGAAAACGTATGTGTTCGACGAAACTAAGTGTTCGATACTGTGCCAGGAGAAGCGCCTGTTCTCTGAAATCTGTGGCGATGCTGCTCGAAACCGTATGTGTTCGACGAAACTAAGTGGTCGACCTTCTGAGAGAGGAAATTCCGGATGCGAAACTTAGGTCCATTTTAAACTAATTGATCTATCTGAAACTATGTGTCTGATACTGTGCCAGGAGAAGCGCCTGTTCTCTGAAATCTGTGGCGTTGCCACTC
Source organism: Nysson spinosus (assembly GCA_910591585.2). Lineage (NCBI taxonomy): Eukaryota > Metazoa > Arthropoda > Insecta > Hymenoptera > Crabronidae > Nysson > Nysson spinosus. The sequence goes on along the minus strand of CAJUYC020000091.1, from coordinate 1,076,138 downwards.
GAAACCGTATGAGTTCGACGAAACTAAGTGGCCGACCTTGTGAGAGAGGAAGCTTCAGATGCGAAACTTAGTTCCATTTTAAACTAATTGTTCTATCTGAAACTAAGTGTTCGATACTGTGCCAGGAGAAGCGCCTGTTCTTTGAAATCTGTGGCGATGCTACTCGAAACCGTATATGTTCGACGAAACTAGGTGGTCGACCTTGTGGGAGAGGAAACTCCAGATGCAAAACTTAGTTCCATTTTACACTAATTGTTCTATCTGAACCTGAGTGTTCGATACTGTGCCAGGAGAAGCGCCTGTTCTCTGAAATCTGTGGCGATGCTACTCGAAACCGTCTGTGTTCGACGAAACTAAGTGATTGACCTTGTGAGGGAGGATTCACCAGATGCGGAACATAGTTCCATTTTAAACTAATTGTTCTATCTGAAACTAAGTTTTCGATACTGTGCCAGGAGAAGCGCCTGTTCTCTGAAATCTGTGGCGATGCCACTCGAAACCGTATGAGTTCGACGAAAATAAGTGGCCGACCTTGTGAGAGAGGAAACTTCAGATGCGAAACTTAGTTCCATTTCAAATTAATTGTTCTATCTGCAACTAAGTGTTCGATACTGTGCCAGGAGAAGCGGCTGTTTTCTGAAATCTGTGGCGATGCCACTCGAAACGGTATGTGTTCGCCGAAACTAAGTGGTCGACCATGTGAGAGAGGAAACTCCAGATGCGAAACATAGTTCCATTTTAAACTAATTGTTCTATCTGAACCTGAGTGTTCGATACTGCGCCAGGAGAAGCGGCTGTTTTCTGAAATCTGTGGCGATGCCACTCGAAACCGTATGTGTTCCACGAAACTAAGTGATTGACCTTGTGAGGGAGGATTCACCAGATGCGGAACATAGTTCCATTCTAAACTAATTGTTCTATCTGAAACTAAGTGTTCGATACTGTGCCAGGAGAATCGCCTGTTCTCTGAAATCTGTGGCGATGCCACTCGAAACCGTATGTGTTCCACGAAACTAAGTGGTCGACCTTGTAAGAGAGGAAACTCCAGATGCGAAACTTAGTTCCAGTTTAACCGAATTGTTCTATCTGAAACTATGTGTTCGACACTGTGCCAGGAGAAGCGCCTGTTCTCTGAAATCTGTGGCCATGCCACTCGAAACCGTATGTGTTCGTTGAAACTAAGTGGTCGACCTTGTAAGAGAGGAAACTCCAGATGCGAAATTTAGTACAATTTTAGACTAATTGTTCTATCTGAAACTATGTGTCTGATACTGTGCCAGGAGAAGCGCCTGTTCTCCGAAATCTGTGGCGATGCCACTCGAAACCGTATGAGTTCGACGAAAATAAGTGGCCGACCTTGTGAGAGAGGAAACTTCAGATGCGAAACTTAGTTCCATTTCAAATTAATTGTTCTATCTGCAACTAAGTGTTCGATACTGTGCCAGGAGAAGCGGCTGTTTTCTGAAATCTGTGGCGATGCCACTCGAAACGGTATGTGTTCGCCGAAACTAAGTGGTCGACCATGTGAGAGAGGAAACTCCAGATGCGAAACATAGTTCCATTTTAAACTAATTGTTCTATCTGAACCTGAGTGTTCGATACTGCGCCAGGAGAAGCGGCTGTTTTCTGAAATCTGTGGCGATGCCACTCGTAACCGTATGTGTTCCACGAAACTAAGTGATTGACCTTGTGAGGGAGGATTCACCAGATGCGGAACATAGTTCCATTCTAAACTAATTGTTCTATCTGAAACTAAGTGTTCAATACTGTGCCAGGACAAGCGCCTGTTCTCTGAAATCTGTGGCGTTGCCACTCGAAACCGTATGTGTTCAACGAAACTAAGTGGTCGACCTTGTGAGAGAGGAAACTCCAGATGCGAACCTTAGTTCCATTTTAAACTAATTGTTCTATCTGAAACTAAGTGTTCGATACTGTGCCAGGAGAAGCGCCTGTTCTCTGAAATCTGTGGCGACTCCACTCGAAACCGTATGTGTTCAACGAAACTAAGTGGTCGACCTTGTGAGAGAGGAAACTCCAAATGCGACATATAGTTCCATTTTAAACTAAGTGTTCTATCTGTAACTAAGGGTTCGATACTGTGCCAGGAGAAGCGCCTGTTCTCTGAAATCTGTGGCGATGCCACTCGAAACCGTATGTGTTCGACGATACTAAGTGGCCGAACTTGTGGGTGAGGAAACTACAGATGCGAAACTTAGTTCCATTTTAAACTAAGTGTTCTATCTGTAACTAAGGGTTCGATACTGTGCTAGGAGAAGCGCCTCTTCTCTGAAACCTGTAGCGATGCTACTCGAAAACGTATGTGTTCGACGAAACTAAGTGTTCGATACTGTGCCAGGAGAAGCGCCTGTTCTCTGAAATCTGTGGCGATGCTACTCGAAACCGTATGTGTTCGACGAAACTAAGTGGTCGACCTTCTGAGAGAGGAAATTCCGGATGCGAAACTTAGGTCCATTTTAAACTAATTGATCTATCTGAAACTATGTGCCTGATACTGTGCCAGGAGAAGCGCCTGTTCTCTGAAATCTGTGGCGTTGCCACTCGAAACCGTATGAGTTCGACGAAACTAAGTGGCCGACCTTGTGAGAGAGGAAGCTTCAGATGCGAAACTTAGTTCCATTTTAAACTAATTGTTCTATCTGAAACTAAGTGTTCGATACTGTGCCAGGAGAAGCGCCTGTTCTTTGAAATCTGTGGCGATGCTACTCGAAACCGTATATGTTCGACGAAACTAGGTGGTCGACCTTGTGGGAGAGGAAACTCCAGATGCAAAACTTAGTTCCATTTTACACTAATTGTTCTATCTGAACCTGAGTGTTCGATACTGTGCCAGGAGAAGCGCCTGTTCTCTGAAATCTGTGGCGATGCTACTCGAAACCGTCTGTGTTCGACGAAACTAAGTGATTGACCTTGTGAGGGAGGATTCACCAGATGCGGAACATAGTTCCATTTTAAACTAATTGTTCTATCTGAAACTAAGTTTTCGACACTGTGCCAGGAGAAGCGCCTGTTCTCTGAAATGTGTGGCGATGCCACTCGAAACCGTATGTGTTCGAGGAAACTAAGTGGTCGACCTTGTGAGAGAGGAAACTCCAGATGCGAAACTTAGTTCCATTTTAAACTAATTATTCTATCTGAAACTAAGTGTTCGATACTGTGCCAGGAGAAGCGCCTTTTCTCTGAAATCTGTGGCGGTGCCACTCGAAACTGTATGTGTTTGACGAAACTAAGTTGTCGAACTTGTGAGAGAGGAAACTCCAAGTGCGACACATAGGTCCATTTTAAACTAATTGTTCCATCTGAAACTAAGTGTTCGATACTGTGCCAGGAGAAGCGCCTGTTCTCTGAAATCTGTGGCGACTCCACTCGAAACCGTATGTGTTCGACGAAACTAAGTGATTGACCTTATGAGGGACGATTCACAAGATGCGGAACATAGTTCCATTTTAAACAAATTGTTCTATCTGAAACTAAGTGTTCGATACTGTGCCAGAGAATCGCCTGTTCTCTGAAATCTGAGGCGATGCCACTCGAAACCGTATGTGTTCCACGAAACTAAGTGGTCGGTCTTGTAAGAGAGGAAACTCCAGATGCGAAACTTAGTTCCATTTTAACCTAATTGTTCTATCTGAAACTAAGTGTTCGATACTGTGCTAAGAGAAGCGCCTGTTCTCTGAAATGTGTGCCGATGCAACTCGAGACCGTATGTGTTCGAGCTTGTGAGAGAGGACACTCTAGATGCGAAACTCAGTACCATTCAAAAATAATTGTTCTATATCAAACTAAGTGTTCAATACTGTGCCAGGAGAAGCGCCTGTTCTCTGAAATCTGTGGCGATGCTACTCGAAACCGTATGTGTTCGACGAATCTAAATGGTCGACCTTGTGAGAGAGGAAACTCCAGAAGCGAAACTTAGTTCCATTTAAAACTAAGTGTTCCATCTGAAACTTAGTGTTCGATACTGTGCCAGGAGAAGCGCCTGTTCTCTGAAATCTGTGGCGATGCTACTCGAAACCGTATGTGTTCGACGAATCTAAATGGTCGACCTTGTGAGAGAGGAAACTCCAGAAGCGAAACTTAGTTCCATTTAAAACTAAGTGTTCCATCTGAAACTTAGTGTTCGATACTGTGCCAGGAGAAGCGCCTGTTCTCTGAAATCTGTGGCGATGCTACTCGAAACCGTATGTGTTCGAAGAAACAAAGTGGCCGACCTTGTGAGAGAGGAGACTCCAGATGCGAAACTTAGTTTCATTTTAAACTAATTGTTCTATCTGAAAGTGTTCGATACTGTGCCAGGAGAAGCGCCTGTTCTCTGAAATCTGTGGCGATGCTACTCGAAACCGTATGTGTTCGACGAATCTAAATGGTCGACCTTGTGAGAGAGGAAACTCCTGATGCGAAACTTAGTTCCATTTTATTCTTATTGTTCTAGCTGAAACTAAGTTTACGATACTGTGCCAGGAGAAGCGCCTGCTCTCTGAGAACTGTGGCGATGCTACTCGAAACCGTATGTGTTCGACCAAACTAAGTGGTCGACTTTGTGAGAGAGGAAATTCCAGATGCGAAACTTAGTTTCATTTTAAACTAATTGTTCTATCTGAAAGTGTTCGATACTGTGCCAGGAGAAGCGCCTGTTCTCTGAAATCTGTGGCGATGCTACTCGAAACCGTATGTGTTCGAAGAAACAAAGTGGCCGACCTTGTGAGAGAGGAGACTCCAGTTGCGAAACTTAGTTTCATTTTAAACTAATTGTTCTATCTGAAAATGTTCGATACTGTGCCAGGAGAAGTGCCTGTTCTCTGAAATCTGTGGCGATGCTACTCGAAACCGTATGTGTTCGACGAATCTAAATGGTCGACCTTGTGAGAGAGGAAACTCCAGAAGCGAAACTTAGTTCCATTTAAAACTAAGTGTTCCATCTGAAACTTAGTGTTCGATACTGTGCCAGGAGAAGCGCCTGTTCTCTGAAATCTGTGGCGATGCTACTCGAAACCGTATGTGTTCGAAGAAACAAAGTGGCTGACCTTGTGAGAGAGGAAACTCCAGATGCGAAACATATTTCCATTTTAAACTAAATGTTCTATCTGAAACTAAGTATTTGATACTCTGCCAGTAGAAGCGCCTGTTCTCTGAAACCTGTGGCTTTGCTACTCGAAGCCGAATGTGTTCGACGAAAGTAAGGGGTAGACCGTGTGAGAGAGGAAACTCCAAATGCGAAACATAGTTCCATTTTATACTAATTATTCTATCTGAAATTAAGTGTACGATACTGGGCCAGGAGAAGCGCCTGTTCTCTGAAATCTGTGGCGATGCTACTCTAAACCTTATGTGTTCCACGAAACTAAGTGGCCGCCTTGTGAGACGGGAATCTCCAGATGCGAAACTTAGTTCCATTTTAAACTAATTGTGCTATCTGAAAGTAAGTGTTCGATACTGTGCCAGGAGAAGCGCCTGTTCTCTGAAATCTGTGGCGATGCTACTCGAAACCGTATGTGTTCGACGAAACTAAGTGATCGACCTTGTGAGAGGGGAAACTCCAGATGCTAAACCTAGTTCCATTTTAAACTAATTGTTCTATCTGATTCTATGTGTTCGATAAGGTGCCAGGAGAAGGGTCTGTTCTCTGAAATCAGAGGCAATGCTACTCGAAACCGTAGGTGTTCGACGAAACAAACTGGTCGACGTTGTGAGAGGGGAAACTCCAGATGCGAAACTTAGTTCCATTTTAAACTAATTGTTCTATCTGAACCTGAGTGTTCGATACTGCGCCAGGAGAAGCGCCTGTTCTCTGAAATCTGTGGCGATGCCACTCGAAACCGTATGTGTTCGACGAAACTATGTGATTGACCTTGTGAGGGAGGATTCACCAGATGCGGAACATAGTTCCATTTTAAACTAATTGTTCTATCTGAAACTATGTGTTCGATACTGTGCCAGGAGAAGCGCCTGTTCTCTGAAATCTGTGGCGATGCCACTCGAAACCGTATGAGTTCGACGAAAATAAGTGGCCGACCTTGTGAGAGAGGAAACTTCAGATGCGAAACTTAGTTCCATTTCAAATTAATTGTTCTATCTGCAACTAAGTGTTCGATACTGTGCCAGGAGAAGCGGCTGTTTTCTGAAATCTGTGGCGATGCCACTCGAAACGGTATGTGTTCGCCGAAACTAAGTGGTCGACCATGTGAGAGAGGAAACTCCAGATGCGAAACATAGTTCCATTTTAAACTAATTGTTCTATCTGAACCTGAGTGTTCGATACTGCGCCAGGAGAAGCGGCTGTTTTCTGAAATCTGTGGCGATGCCACTCGAAACCGTATGTGTTCCACGAAACTAAGTGATTGACCTTGTGAGGGAGGATTCACCAGATGCGGAACATAGTTCCATTCTAAACTAATTGTTCTATCTGAAACTAAGTGTTCGATACTGTGCCAGGAGAATCGCCTGTTCTCTGAAATCTGTGGCGATGCCACTCGAAACCGTATGTGTTCCACGAAACTAAGTGGTCGACCTTGTAAGAGAGGAAACTCCAGATGCGAAACTTAGTTCCAGTTTAACCGAATTGTTCTATCTGAAACTATGTGTTCGACACTGTGCCAGGAGAAGCGCCTGTTCTCTGAAATCTGTGGCCATGCCACTCGAAACCGTATGTGTTCGTTGAAACTAAGTGGTCGACCTTGTAAGAGAGGAAACTCCAGATGCGAAATTTAGTACAATTTTAGACTAATTGTTCTATCTGAAACTATGTGTCTGATACTGTGCCAGGAGAAGCGCCTGTTCTCCGAAATCTGTGGCGTTGCCACTCGAAACCGTATGAGTTCGACGAAACTAAGTGGCCGACCTTGTGAGAGAGGAAACTTCAGATGCGAAACTTAGTTCCATTTCAAATTAATTGTTCTATCTGCAACTAAGTGTTCGATACTGTGCCAGGAGAAGCGGCTGTTTTCTGAAATCTGTGGCGATGCCACTCGAAACGGTATGTGTTCGCCGAAACTAAGTGGTCGACCATGTGAGAGAGGAAACTCCAGATGCGAAACATAGTTCCATTTTAAACTAATTGTTCTATCTGAACCTGAGTGTTCGATACTGCGCCAGGAGAAGCGGCTGTTTTCTGAAATCTGTGGCGATGCCACTCGAAACCGTATGTGTTCCACGAAACTAAGTGATTGACCTTGTGAGGGAGGATTCACCAGATGCGGAACATAGTTCCATTCTAAACTAATTGTTCTATCTGAAACTAAGTGTTCGATACTGTGCCAGGAGAATCGCCTGTTCTCTGAAATCTGTGGCGATGCCACTCGAAACCGTATGTGTTCCACGAAACTAAGTGGTCGACCTTGTAAGAGAGGAAACTCCAGATGCGAAACTTAGTTCCAGTTTAACCTAATTGTTCTATCTGAAACTATGTGTTCGACACTGTGCCAGGAGAAGCGCCTGTTCTCTGAAATCTGTGGCCATGCCACTCGAAACCGTATGTGTTCGTTGAAACTAAGTGGTCGACCTTGTGGGAGAGGAAACTCCTGATGCGAAACATGGTTCCATTTTAAACTAATTGTTCTATCTGAACCTGAGTGTTCGATACTGTTCCAGGAGAAGCGCCTGTTCTCTGAAATCTGTGGCGATGCCACTCGAAACCGTATGTGTTCGACGAAACTAAGTGATCGACCTTGTGAGGGTGGATTCACCATATGCGGAACATAGTTCCATTCTAAACTAATTGTTCTATCTGAAACTAAGTGTTCGATACTGTGCCAGGAGAATCGCCTGTTCTCTGAAATCTGTGGCGATGCCACTCGAAACCGTATGTGTTCCACGAAACTAAGTGGTCGACCTTGTAAGAGAGGAAACTCCAGATGCGAAACTTAGTTCCATTTTAACCTAATTGTTCTATCTGAAACTATGTGTTCGACACTGTGCCAGGAGAAGCGCCTGTTCTCTGAAATCTGTGGCCATGCCACTCGAAACCGTATGTGTTCGACGAAACTAAGTGGTCGACCTTGTGGGAGAGGAAACTCCACATGCGAAACTTACTTCCATTTTAAACTAATTATTCTATCTGAAACTAAGTGTTCGATACTGTGCCAGGAGAGGCGCCTGTTCTCTGAAATCTGTGGCGATGCTACTCGAAACCGTACGTGTTCGACGAAACTAAGTGGTCGCCTTGTGAAAGAGGAAACTCCTGATGCGAAACTTAGTACCATTTTAAACTAATTGTTCTACCTGAAACTAAGTGTTCGATACTGTGCCAGGAGAAGCGCCTGTTCTCTGAAATCTGTGGCGATGCCACTCGAAACCGTATGTGTTCGAGGAAACTATGTTGTTGATCTTGTGAGAGAGGAAACTCCAGACGCGAAACTTAGTTCCATTTTAAACTAATTGTTCTATCTGAAACTATGTGTCTGATACTGTGCCAGGAGAAGCGCCTGTTCTCTGGAATCTGTGGCGTTGCCACTCGAAACCGTATGTGTTCAACGAAACTAAGTGGTCGACCTTGTTAGAGAGGAAACTCCAGATGCGAAACTTAGTTCCATTTTAAACTAATTGTTCTATCTGAAACTAAGTTTTCGATACTGTGCCAGGAGAAGCGCCTGTTCTCTGAAATCTGTGGCGATGCCACTCGAAACCGTACGTGTTCGAGGAAACTAAGTTGTTGATCTTGTGAGAGAGGAAACTCCAGACGCGAAACTTAGTTCCATTTTAAACTAATTGTTCTATCTGAAACTATGTGTCTGATACTGTGCCAGGAGAAGCGCCTGTTCTCTGAAATCTGTGGCGATGCTACTCGAAACCGTACGTGTTCGACGAAACTAAGTGGTCGCCTTGTGAAAGAGGAAACTCCAGATGCGAAACTTAGTACCATTTTAAACTAATTGTTCTACCTGAAACTAAGTGTTCGATACTGTGCCAGGAGAAGCGCCTGTTCTCTGAAATCTGTGGCGATGCCACTCGAAACCGTATGTGTTCGAGGAAACTATGTTGTTGATCTTGTGAGAGAGGAAACTCCAGACGCGAAACTTAGTTCCATTTTAAACTAATTGTTCTATCTGAAACTATGTGTTCGACACTGTGCCAGGAGAAGCGCCTGTTCTCTGAAATCTGTGGCCATGCCACTCGAAACCGTATGTGTTCGACGAAACTAAGTGGTCGACCTTGTGGGAGAGGAAACTCCACATGCGAAACTTACTTCCATTTTAAACTAATTATTCTATCTGAAACTAAGTGTTCGATACTGTGCCAGGAGAGGCGCCTGTTCTCTGAAATCTGTGGCGATGCTACTCGAAACCGTACGTGTTCGACGAAACTAAGTGGTCGCCTTGTGAAAGAGGAAACTCCAGATGCGAAACTTAGTACCATTTTAAACTAATTGTTCTACCTGAAACTAAGTGTTCGATACTGTGCCAGGAGAAGCGCCTGTTCTCTGAAATCTGTGGCGATGCCACTCGAAACCGTATGTGTTCGAGGAAACTATGTTGTTGATCTTGTGAGAGAGGAAACTCCAGACGCGAAACTTAGTTCCATTTTAAACTAATTGTTCTATCTGAAACTATGTGTCTGATACTGTGCCAGGAGAAGCGCCTGTTCTCTGGAATCTGTGGCGTTGCCACTCGAAACCGTATGTGTTCAACGAAACTAAGTGGTCGACCTTGTTAGAGAGGAAACTCCAGATGCGAAACTTAGTTCCATTTTAAACTAATTGTTCTATCTGAAACTAAGTTTTCGATACTGTGCCAGGAGAAGCGCCTGTTCTCTGAAATCTGTGGCGATGCCACTCGAAACCGTACGTGTTCGAGGAAACTAAGTTGTTGATCTTGTGAGAGAGGAAACTCCAGACGCGAAACTTAGTTCCATTTTAAACTAATTGTTCTATCTGAAACTATGTGTCTGATACTGTGCCAGGAGAAGCGCCTGTTCTCAGAAATCTGTGGCGTTGCCACTCGAAACCGTATGCATTCAACGAAACTAAGTTGTCGACCTTGTTAGAGAGGAAACTCCAGATGCGAAACTTAGTTCCATTTTAAACTAATTTTTCTATCTGATACTAAGTGTTCGATACTGTGCCAGGAGAAGCGCCTGTTCTCTGAAATCTGTGGCGATGCCACTCAAAACCGTATGTGTTCGACGAAACTAAGTGGTGAACCATGTGAGAGAGGAAACTCCAGATGCGAAACATAGTTCCCTTTTAAACTAATTGTTCTATCTGAACCTGAGTGTTCGATACTGCCCCAGGAGAAGTGCCTGTTTTCTGAAATCTGTGGCGATGCCACTCGAAACCGTATGTGTTCAACGAAACTATGTGATTGACCTTGTGAGGGAGGATTCACCAGATGCGGAACATAGTTCCATTTTAAACTAATTGTTCTATCTGAAACTAAGTTTTCGATACTGTGCCAGGAGAAGCGCCTGTTCTCTGAAATCTGTGACGATGCCACTCGAAACCGTATGTGTTCCACGAAACTAAGTGGTCGACCTTGTAAGAGAGGAAACTCCAGATGCGAAATTTAGTACAATTTTAGACTAATTGTTCTATCTGAAACTATGTGTCTGATACTGTGCCAGGAGAAGCGCCTGTTCTCTGAAATCTGTGGCGTTGCCACTCGAAACCGTATGAGTTCGACGAAAATAAGTGGCCGACCTTGTGAGAGAGGAAACTTCAGATGCGAAACTTATTTCCATTTCAAATTAATTGTTCTATCTGCAACTAAGTGTTCGATACTGTGCCAGGAGAAGCGCCTTTTCTCTGAAATGTGTGGCGGTGCCACTCGAAACCGTATGTGTTCGCCGAAACTAAGTGGTCGACCATGTGAGAGAGGAAACTCCAAATGCGAAACTTAATTCCATATTAAAATAATTGTTCTATCTGAAATTAAGTGTTCGATACTGTGCCAGGAGAAGCGCCAGTTATCTGAAACCTGTGGCGATGCCACTAGAAACCCTATGTGTTTGACGATACTAAGTGGCCGACTTTGTGAGAGAGCAAACTCCAGATGCGAAATTTTGTTCCATTTTAAACTAATAGTTCAGTCTGAAACTAAGTGTTCGATACTGTGCCAGGAGACGAGCCTGTTCTCGGAAATCTGTCGCGATGCTACTCGAAACCGTATGTGTTCGGCGAAGCTAAGTGGTCAACCTTGTGAGAGAGGAAAATCCAGATGCGAAATTTAGTTCCATTTTATACTTATTTTTCTATCTGAAACTGAGGGTTCGATACTGTGCCACGAGAAGCGCTTGTTCTTTGAAATCTGTATTGATGCCACTCGAAACCGTATGTGTTTGACGAGACTAAGTGGTCGACATGGTAACAGAGGAAACTCCAGATGCGAAACATAGTTCGATTTTAAACTAATTGTTCTATCCGAAACTAAGTGTTCGATACTGTGCCAGGAGGAGCGCCTGTTCTCTGAAATCTGTGGCGCTGCTACTCGAAACGGTATGTGTTCGACGAAACTAAGTGGTCGACCTTGTGAGAGAGGAAACTCCAGAAGCGAAACTTAGTTCCATTTAAAAATAATCGTTCTATCTGAAACTAAGTGTTCGATACTGTGCCAGGAGAAGCGACTGTTCTCTGAAATCTGTGGCGATGCCACTCGAAACCGTATGTGTTCGACGAAACTAAGTGGTCGATCTTGTGAGAGAGGAAATTCCAAATGCGAAAATTAATTCCATTTTAAACTAATTGTTCTATCTGAAACCAAGGGTTCGATACTGTGCCAGGAGAAGCGTAGAGAATGTAGGGTGAACATATAGTATAAGAATGACTGAGTCAAAGACCCGTTAAGTAGCACTATCGGCTGTCCAAAAAAGTATTCTACGCCCTGATGCCTAAAACAATATTTCGGTCGTGGGCGGTGTGAAACTTCATAATTTACGTTCCAACGAAATGCATAAAAACACCAATGTAGGAGAACCTAGTTGAGCCCCAGTGGACCCGTAGAAGGCATGTGACTGTTTTCCAACAGTGGGTGGTGGAATCGTCACATTCCGCACCGTGCATCATGATCCGGTGTATGCAAAATTGAAGCAAACCCTTCTGATTCATGGAATTCAGATTTTCGGGCTGATTTCTTAAAAAGTAGTCAGAGAGTTGTCGCTCATTGGTGAACCTAATCATCCGGAACATGGGCCGCAAGATATTTGCCACCCATATAATACGTGCAGATACGCACACGGGGATCAAATGCACACGTGCATCAGTCGTGTTAGCATGGAGTCCTTCAGTTTCTTGCTACATGCAATCGGGACGCCACACTTGGCAAATGTGGACTTCGTCCATGAGTTACCTCTGGAAATATCGCAGTTGATTCTGCGGCAATTGGATTCTGCATCTTTACTGAGCGCAGCGCTTGTTTCCCGAAAGTGGCTATCTGTTTTGCGGGTCGATGTGAAACTCAGGCAAAGGGTAAGGAGATCCCAGTTACAAGGCGGAGCGGATTCGGTCGGACTACATTGGGAGGCCCACAACGGATGTAGTCAGACGTCATGGGTTCAGATGGAATTCACGTGTTAGAAATATTCAAAGATCTGCGCCTCCGACCAGTATTGACGCATATCGCCTAATGGATATAGAATCGACACGGCACAGTCGTTATCATGGACATCAGCGCGAGGACACCAAAAGGCGAATCAAGTCTTATAGAATTTGATGTAGTGAGAAACGGAACGGGAGTTTCTCCTGGCACAGTATCGGACTAATTTGAATATGGTACTAAATTTCGCATCTGGAGTTTCCTCCCTCACAAGGCGGCCACTTAGTTTCGTGGAAAACATTCGGTTTCGAGTAGCATAGCCACAGATTTCAGAGAACAGGCGCTTCTCCTGGCACAGTATCGAACACTTAGTTTCAGATAGAACAATTAGTTTAAAATTGAACTATGTTTCGCATCTGGAGTTTCCTGTCTCACAAGGTCGACCACTTTGTTTCGCCGAACGCATACGGTTTCGAGTGGCATCGCCACAGATTTCAGAGAACAGGCGCTTCTGCTGGCACAGTATCGAACACTTAGTTTCAGAGAGAACAATTAGTTTAAAATGGCACTAAGTTTCGCGTCTGGAGTTTCCTTCTCACAAGGTCGACCACTCAGTTTCGTCGAACACATACGGTTTGGAGTAGCATCGCGACTGATTTCAGGGAACAGGCGCATCTCCTGGCGCAGTATCGAACACTTAGTTTCAGATAGAACAATTAATTTAAAATGGAACTGAGTTTCGCATCTGAAGTTTCCTCTCTCACAAGGTCGGCCACTTAGTTTCGTCGAACACATACGGTTTCGAGTAGCATCGCGACAGATTTCAGAGGACATGCGCTTCTCCTGGCACAGTATCGAACACTTAGTTTCAGATAGGATTATTAGTTTAAAATGGAACTAAATTTCGCAATTTGGAGTTTCCCCTCTCACATGTTCGGCCACTTTGTTTCGTCGAACACATACGGTTTCGAGTAGCATCGCCACAGATTCCAGAGAACGGACGCTTCTCCTGGCACAGTATCTAACACTTAGTTTCAGATAGAACAATTAATTTAAAATGGAACTAAGTTTCGCATCTGACGTTTCCTCTCACACAAGGTCGGCCACTTAGTTTCGTCGAACACATACGGTTTCGAGTGGCATCGCCACAGATTTCAGAGAACAGGCGCTTCTGCTGGCACTGTATCGAACACTTAGTTTCAGATAGAACAATTAGTTTAAAATGGCACTAATTTTCGCGTCTGGAGTTTCCTATCTCACAATGTCGACCACTCAGTTTCGTCGAACACATACCGTTTCGAGTGGTATCGCCACAGGTTTCACAGAACGGGGGCTTCTCCTGGCACAGTATCGAACACTTAGTTTCAGATAGAACAATTAATTTAAAATGGAACTAAGTTTCGCATCCGGAGTTTCCTCTGTCAGAAGGTCGACCACTTAGTTTCGTCGAAACATACGGTTTCGAGTGGCATCGCCACAGATTTCAGAGAACAGGCGCTTCTGCTGGCACTGTATCGAACACTTAGTTTCAGATAGAACAATTAGTTTAAAATGGCACTAATTTTCGCGTCTGGAGTTTCCTATCTCACAATGTCGACCACTTAGTTTCGTCGAAAACATACGGTTTCGAGTAGCATCGCCACAGATTTCAGAGTACAGGCGCTTCTCCTGGCACAGTATCGAACACTTACTATCAGATAGAACAATTAGTTTAAAATGGAACTAAGTTTCGCATCTGGAATTTCCTCTCTCACACGGTCGACCACTTAGTTTCGTCGAACACATTCGGTTTCGAGTGGCATCGCCACCGATTTCAGAGAACAGGCGCTTCTCCTGGCAGACTATCAGACACATAGTTTCAGATAGAAAAATTAGTTTAAAATTGTACTAAATTTCGAATCTGGAGTTTCTTCCCTCACAAGACGACCACTTAATTTCGTCGAACACATACGGTTTCGAGGGGCATCGCCACAGATTTCAGAGAACAGGCGCTTCGCCTGTCAGAGTATCGAACACTTATTTCAGACAGAACAATTAGTTTAAAATGGAACTATGTTTCGCATCTGGAGTATCCTCTCTCACAAGGACGACCACTTAGTTTCGTCGAACACATACGGTTTCGAGTGGCATCGCAACAGATATCAGAGAACAGGCGCTTCTCCTGGCACTGTATCGAATACTTAGTATCAGATAGAACAATTAGTTTAAAATGGAACTATGTTTCGCATCTGGAGTATCCTCTCTTACAAGGTCAACCACTTAACTTCGTCGAACACATACGGTTTCGAGCGGCATCGCCACAGATTTCAGAGAACAGGCGTTTCTCCTGGCACAGTATCGAACACTTAGTTTCAGATAGAACAATTAGTTTAAAATGGAACTAAGTTTCGCATCTGGAGTTTCCTCTCTCACAAGGTCGACCACTTAGATTCGTCGAACACATACGGTTTCGAGTAGCATCGCCAAAGATCTCAGAGAACAGGCGCTTCTCCTGGCACAGTATCGGACACAGAGTTTCGGTTAGAACAATTAGTTTAAAATGGAACTAAGTTTCGCATCTGGAGTTTCCTCTCTCACAAGGTCGACCATTTAGATTCGTCGAACACATACGGTTTGGAGTATCATCGCCAGGGATTTCAGAGAACAGGCGCTTCTCCTGGCACAGTATCGAACACTTATTTCAGACAGAACAATTAGTTCAAAATGGAACTATGTTTCGCATCTGGAGTTTCCTCTCTCACAAGGTGGACCACTTAGTTTCGTCGAACACATACGGTTTCGAGTAGCATCGCCAGAGATTTCAGAGAACAGGCGCTTCAACTGGCACAGTATCGAACACTTAGTATCAGATAGAACAATTAGTTTAAAATGGAACTAAAGTTCGCATCTGGAGTTTCCTCTCCCACAAGGTCGGCCACTTAGTTTCGTCGAACACATACGGTTTAGAGTAGCATCGCCACAGATTTCAGAGAACAGGCGCTTCTCCTGGCACAGTATCGAACACTTAGTTTCAGGTAGAACCATTAGTTTAAAATGGAACTATGTTTCGCATCTGGAGATTCCTCTCTCACAAGGTCAACCGATTAGCTTCGTCGAACACATACGGTTTCGAGCGGCATCGCCACAGATTTCAGAGAACAGGCGTTTCTCCTGGCACAGTATCGAACACTTAGTTTCAGATAGAACAATTAGTTTAAAAT
Organism: Nysson spinosus; assembly: GCA_910591585.2. Lineage (NCBI taxonomy): Eukaryota > Metazoa > Arthropoda > Insecta > Hymenoptera > Crabronidae > Nysson > Nysson spinosus. The sequence continues at coordinate 1,060,459 of CAJUYC020000091.1, read as the reverse complement.
GGAACTACGTTTCGCATCTGGAGTTTCCTCTCTCACAAGGTCGACCACTTAGTTTCGTCGAACACATACGGTTTCGAGTAGCATCGCCAATGATCTCAGAGAACAGGCGCTACTCCTGGCACAGTATCGAATACTTAGTAGCAGATAGAACAATTAGTTTAAAATGGAACTATGTTTCGCATCTGGAGTATCCTCTCTCACAAGGTCAACCACTTAGCTTCGTCGAACACATACGGTTTCGAGCGGCATCGCCACAGATTTCAGAGAACAGGTGTTTCTCCTGGCACAGTATCGAACACTTAGTTTCAAATAGAACAATTAGTTTAAAATGGAACTAAGTTTCGCATCTGGAGTTTCCTCTCTCACAAGTTCGAACACTTAGTTTCGTCGAACACATACGGTTTCGAGTTTCATCGCCAATGATCTCAGAGAACAGGCGCTTCTCCTGGCACAGTATCGAAAACTTATTTTCAGATAGAACAATTAGTTTTAAATGGAACTAAGTTTTGCTTCTGGAGTTTCCTCTCTCACAAGGTCGACCACTCAGTTTCGTCGAACACATGCGGTTTCGAGTGGTATCGCCACAGATTTCAGATAACAGGCGCTTCTCCTGGCACATTATCGAAAACTTGGTCTCAGATAGAACAATTAGTTTAAAATGGACCAAAGCTTCGCATCTGGAGTTTCCTCTCCCACAAGGTGGACCACTTAGTTTCGTCGAACACATACGGTTTCGAGTAGCATCGCCACAGATTTCAGTGAACAGGCGTTTCTCCGGGCACACTATCGAACACTTAGTTTCAGGTAGAACCATTAGTTTAAAATGGAACTATGTTTCGCATCTGGAGATTCCTCTCTCACTAGGTCGACGACTTAGTTTCGTCGACCACATACGGTTTCGAGTGGCATCGCCACAGATTTCAGAGAACAGGCGTTTCTCCTGGCACAGTATCGAACACTTAGTTTCAGATAGAACAATTAGTTTAAAATGGAACTAAGTTTCGCATCTGGAGTTTCCTCTCTCACAAGTTCGAACACTTAGTTTCGTCGAACACATACGGTTTCGAGTATCATCGCCAATGATCTCAGAGAACAGGCGCTTCTCCTGGCACAGTATCGAAAACTTATTTTCAGATAGAACAATTAGTTTTAAATGGAACTAAGTTTTGCTTCTGGAGTTTCCTCTCTCACAAGGTCGACCACTCAGTTTCGTCGAACACATGCGGTTTCGAGTGGTATCGCCACAGATTTCAGATAACAGGCGCTTCTCCTGGCACATTATCGAAAACTTGGTCTCAGATAGAACAATTAGTTTAAAATGGACCAAAGCTTCGCATCTGGAGTTTCCTCTCCCACAAGGTGGACCACTTAGTTTCGTCGAACACATACGGTTTCGAGTGGCATCGCCACAGATTTCAGAGAAGAGGCGCTTCTCCTGGGACATTATCAAACACTTAGTTTCAGATAGAAAACTTAGTTTAAAATGGAACTAAGTTTCGCATCTGGAGTTTCCTATCTCACAAGGTGGACCACTTAGTTTCGTCGAACACATACGGTTTCGAGTAGCATCGCCACTGATTTCAGAGAAAAGGCGCTTCTCCTGGCACAGTATCGAACACTTAGTTTCAGATAGAACAATTAGTTTAAAATGGAACTAAGTCTCGCATCTGGAGTTTCCTCTTCCACAAGGTCGACCACTTATTTTCGTCGAACACATACGGTTTGGAGTAGCATCGTCACAGTTTTCAGAGATCAGGCACTTCTCCTGGCACAGTATCGAACACTTAGTCTCAGATAGAACAATTAGTTTAAAATAGAACTATGTTTCGCATCTGGAGTATCCTCTCTCACAAGGTCGACCACTTAGTTTCGTCGAACACATACGGTTTCGAGTGGCATCGCCACACATTTCACAGAACAGGAGCTTCTCCTGGCACAGTATCGGACACATAGTTTCAGATAAAACAATTAGTTTAAAATGGTTCTAAATTTCGCATCTGGAGTATCCTCTCTCACATGGTCGACCACTTAGTTTCGTCGAACACATACGGTTTCGAGTGGCATCGCCACATATTTCAGAGAACTGGCGCTTCTCCTGGCACCTTATCGAACACTTAGTTTCAGACAGAACAATTAGTTTAAATTGGAACTATGTTTCGCATCTGGAGTATCCTCTCTCACAAGGTCAACCACTTGGTTTCGTCGAACACATACGCTTTCGATTTGCATCGCCACAGATTTAAGAGAACAGGCGCTTCTCCTGGCACAGTATCGGACACAGAGTTTCGGTTAGAACAATTAGTTTAAAATGGAACTAAGTTTCGCATCTGGAGTTTCCTCTCTCACAAGGTCGACCATTTAGATTCGTCGAACACATACGGTTTGGAGTTTCATCGCCAGGGATTTCAGAGAACAGACGCTTCTCCTGGCACAGTATCGAACACTTATTTCAGACAGAACAATTAGTTTAAAATGGAACTATGTTTCGCATCTGGAGTTTCCTGTCTCACAAGGTGGACCACTTAGTTTCGTCGAACACATACGGTTTCGAGTAGCATCGCCACTGATTTCAGAGAACAGGCGTTTCTCCTGGCACAGTATCGAACACTTATTTCAGACAGAACAATTAGTTTAAAATGGAACTATGTTTCGCATCTGGAGTTTCCTCTCTCACAAGGTGGACCACTTAGTTTCGTCGAACACATACGGTTTCGAGTAGCATCGCCAAAGATTTCAGAGAACAGGCGCTTCTCCTGGCACAGTATCGAACACTTAGTATCAGATAGAACAATTAGTTTAAAATGGAACTAAGGTTCGCATCTGGAGTTTCCTCTCCCACAAGGTCGGCCACTTAGTTTCGTCGAACACATACGGTTTCAAGTAGCATCGCGACAGATTTCAGAGAACAGGCGCTTCTCCTGGCACAGTATCGAAAACTTAGTTTCAGATAGAACAATTATTTTAAAATGGAACTAAATTTCGCAACTGGAGTGTCCTCTCACAAGGTCGACCACTTAGTTTCGTCGAACACATACGGTTTCGAGTGGCATCGCCACATATTTCAGAGAACTGGCGCTTCCCCTGGCACCTTATCGAACACTTAGTTTCAGACAGAACAATTAGTTTAAAATGGAACTATGTTTCGCATCTGGAGTATCCTCTCTCACAAGGTCAACCACTTAGTTTCGTCGAACACATACGCTTTCGATTTGCATCGCCACAGATTTAAGAGAACAGGCGCTTCTCCTGGCACAGTATCGGACACAGAGTTTCGGTTAGAACAATTACTTTAAAATGGAACTAAGTTTCGCATCTGGAGTTTCCTCTCTCACAAGGTCGACCATTTAGATTCGTCGAACACATACGGTTTGGAGTTTCATCGCCAGGGATTTCAGAGAACAGGCGCTTCTCCTGGCACAGTATCGAACACTTATTTCAGACAGAACAATTAGTTTAAAATGGAACTATGTTTCGCATCTGGAGTTTCCTGTCTCACAAGGTGGACCACTTAGTTTCGTCGAACACATACGGTTTCGAGTAGCATCGCCACTGATTTCAGAGAACAGGCGTTTCTCCTGGCACAGTATCGAACACTTAGTATCAGATAGAACAATTAGTTTAAAATGGAACTAAGGTTCGCATCTGGAGTTTCCTCTTCCACAAGGTCGACCACTTAGTTTCGTCGAACACATACGGTTTCAAGTAGCATCGCGACAGATTTCAGAGAACAGCCGATTCTCCTGGCACAGTATCGAAAACTTAGTTTCTGATAGAACAATTATTTTAAAATGGAACTAAATTTCGCAACTGGAGTGTCCTCTCACAAGGTCGACCACTTAGTTTCGTCGAACACATACGGTTTCGAGTGGCATCGCCACATATTTCAGAGAACTGGCGCTTCTCCTGGCACCTTATCGAACACTTAGTTTCAGACAGAACAATTAGTTTAAAATGGAACTATGTTTCGCATCTGGAGTATCCTCTCTCACAAGGTCAAAGACTTAGTTTCGTCGAACACATACGCTTTCGATTTGCAACGCCACAGATTTAAGAGAACAGGCGCTTCTCCTGGCACAGTATCGGACACAGAGTTTCGGTTAGAACAATTAGTTTAAAATGGAACTAAGTTTCGCATCTGGAGTTTCCTCTCTCACAAGGTCGACCATTTAGATTCGTCGAACACATACGGTTTGGAGTTTCATCGCCAGGGATTTCAGAGAACAGGCGCTTCTCCTGGCACAGTATCGAACACTTATTTCAGACAGAACAATTAGTTTAAAATGGAACTATGTTTCGCATCTGGAGTTTCCTCTCTCACAAGTTCGAACACTTAGTTTCGTCGAACACATACGGTTTCGAGTATCATCGCCAATGATCTCAGAGAACAGGCGCTTCTCCTGGCACAGTATCGGACACTTAGTATCAGATAGAACAATTAGTTTAAAATGGAACTAAGGTTCGCATCTGGAGTTTCCTCTCCCACAAGGTCGGCCACTTAGTTTCGTCGAACACATACGGTTTAGAGTAGCATCGCCACAGATTTCAGAGAACAGGCGGTTCTCCTGGCACAGTGTCGAAGACATAGTTTCAGATAGAACAATTAGTTTAAAATGGAACTAAGTTTCGCATCTGGAGTTTCCTGTCCCACAAGGTCGACCACTAAGTTTCCTCGAACACATACGGTTTCGAGTAGCATCGCCACAGATTTCAGAGAACAGGCGCTACTCCTGGCACAGTATCGAACACTTAGTTTCAGATAGAACAATTTGTTTAAAATGGAACTAAGTTTCGCATCTGGAGTTTCCTCTCTCACAAGGTCGACCACTTAGTTTCGTCGAACACATACGGTTTCGAGCGTCATCGCCACACAGTTCAGAGAACAGGCGCTTCTCCTGGCACCTTATCGAACACTTAGTTTCAGACAGAACAATTAGTTTAAAATGGAACAATGTTTCGCATCTGGAGTATCCTCTCTCACAAGGTCAACCACTTAGTTTCGTCGAACACATACGCTTTCGATTTGCATCGCCATAGATTTAAGAGAACAGGCGCTTCTCCTGGCACAGTATCGGACACAGAGTTTCGGTTAGAACAATTAGTTTAAAATGGAACTAAGTTTCGCATCTGGAGTTTCCTCTCTCACAAGGTCGACCATTTAGATTCGTCGAACACATACGGTTTGGAGTATCATCGCCAGGGATTTCAGAGAACAGGCGCTTCTCCTGGCACAGTATCGAACACTTATTTCAGACAGAACAATTAGTTTAAAATGGAACTATATTTCGCATCTGGAGTTTCCTCTCTCACAAGGTGGACCACTTAGTTTCGTGGAACACATACGGTTTCGAGTAGCATCGCCACAGATTTCAGAGAACAGGCGCTTCTCCTGGCACAGTATCGAACACTTAGTATCAGATAGAACAATTAGTTTAAAATGGAACTAAGGTTCGCATCTGGAGTTTCCTCTCCCACAAGGTCGGCCACTTAGTTTCGTCGAACACATACGGTTTAGAGTAGCATCGCCACAGATTTCAGAGAACAGGCGCTTCTCCTGGCACAGTATCGAACACTTAGTTTCAGACAGAACAATTAGTTTAAAATGGAACTATGTTCCGCATCTGCTGAAACCTCTCTCACAAGGTCGGCCACTTAGTTTCGTCGAACACATACGGTTTTGAGTGGCATCGCTACACATTTCAGAGAACAGGCGGTTCTCCTGGCACAGTGTCGAAGACATAGTTTCAGATAGAACAATTAGTTTAAAATGGAACTAAGTTTCGCATCTGGAGTTTCCTGTCCCACAAGGTCGACCACTAAGTTTCCTCGAACACATACGGTTTCGAGTAGCATCGCCACAGATTTCAGAGAACAGGCGCTACTCCTGGCACAGTATCGAACACTTAGTTTCAGATAGAACAATTAGTTTAAAATGGAACTATGTTTCGCATCTGGAGTTTCCTCTCTCACAATGTCGACCACTTAGTTTCGTCGAACACATACGGTATCGAGTGGCATCGCCACACATTTCAGAGAACAGGCGCTTCTCCTGGCACAGTATCGAACACTTAGCTTCAGATAGAAAAATTAGTTTAAAATGGACCTATGTTTCGCATTTGGAGTTTCCTCTCTCACAAGTTCGCCCACTTAGTTTCGTCGAACACATTCGGTTTCGAGTGGCATCGCCACAGATATCAGAGAACAGGCGCTTCTCGTGGCACAGTATGGAACACTTAGTTTCAGATAGAACAATTTGTTTAAAATGGAACTAAGTTTCGCATATGGAGTTTCCTCTCTCACAATGTCGACCACTTAGTTTCGTCGAACACATACGGTTTCGACTGGCATCGCCACACATTTCAGAGAACAGGCGCTTTTCCTGGCACAGTATCGAATACTTAGTTTCAGATAGAACAATTAGTTTAAAATGGACCAAAGCTTCGCATCTGGAGTTTCCTCTCCCACAAGGTGGACCACTTAGTTTCGTCGAACACATACAGTTTCGAGTAGCATCGCCACAGATATCAGAGAACAGGCGCTTCTCGTGGCACAGTATGGAACACTTAGTTTCAGATAGAACAATTTGTTTAAAATGGAACTAAGTTTCGCATCTGGAGTTTCCTCTCTCACAATGTCGACCACTTAGTTTCGTCGAACACATACGGTTTCGACTGGCATCGCCACACATTTCAGAGAACAGGCGCTTTTCCTGGCACAGTATCGAATACTTAGTTTCAGATAGAACAATTTGTTTAAAATGGAACTAAGTTTCGCATCTGGAGTTTCCTCTCTCACAAGGTCGACCACTTAGTTTCGTCGAACACATACGGTATCGAGTGGCATCGCCACACATTTCAGAGAACAGGCGCTTCTCCTGGCACAGTATCGAACACTTAGTATCAGATAGAACAATTAGTTTAAAATGGAACTAAGGTTCGCATCTGGAGTTTCCTCTCCCACAAGGTCGGCCACTTAGTTTCGTCGAACACATACGGTTTAGAGTAGCATCGCCACAGATTTCAGAGAACAGGCGGTTCTCCTGGCACAGTGTCGAAGACATAGTTTCAGATAGAACAATTAGTTTAAAATGGAACTAAGTTTCGCATCTGGAGTTTCCTGTCCCACAAGGTCGACCACTAAGTTTCCTCGAACACATACGGTTTCGAGTAGCATCGCCACAGATTTCAGAGAACAGGCGCTACTCCTGGCACAGTATCGAACACTTAGTTTCAGATAGAACAATTTGTTTAAAATGGAACTAAGTTTCGCAACTGGAGATTCCTCTCTCACAAGGTCGACCACTTAGTTTCGTCGACCACATACGGTTTCGAGTAGCATCGCTACAGATTTCAGAGAACTGGCGCTTCTCCTGGCACAGTATCGAACACTTAGTTTTAGAGAGCAATTAGTTTAAAATGGAACAATGTTTCGCATCTGGAGTATCCTCTCTCACAAGGTCAACCACTTAGTTTCGTCGAACACATACGCTTTCGATTTGCATCGCCATAGATTTAAGAGAACAGGCGCTTCTCCTGGCACAGTATCGGACACAGAGTTTCGGTTAGAACAATTAGTTTAAAATGGAACTAAGTTTCGCATCTGGAGTTTCCTCTCTCACAAGGTCGACCATTTAGATTCGTCGAACACATACGGTTTGGAGTATCATCGCCAGGGATTTCAGAGAACAGGCGCTTCTCCTGGCACAGTATCGAACACTTATTTCAGACAGAACAATTAGTTTAAAATGGAACTATATTTCGCATCTGGAGTTTCCTCTCTCACAAGGTGGACCACTTAGTTTCGTGGAACACATACGGTTTCGAGTAGCATCGCCACAGATTTCAGAGAACAGGCGCTTCTCCTGGCACAGTATCGAACACTTAGTATCAGATAGAACAATTAGTTTAAAATGGAACTAAGTTTCGCATCTGGAGTTTCCTCTCCCACAAGGTCGGCCACTTAGTTTCGTCGAACACATACGGTTTAGAGTAGCATCGCCACAGATTTCAGAGAACAGGCGCTTCTCCTGGCACAGTATCGAACACTTAGTTTCAGACAGAACAATTAATTTAAAATGGAACTATGTTCCGCATCTGCTGAAACCTCTCTCACAAGGTCGGCCACTTAGTTTCGTCGAACACATACGGTTTTGAGTGGCATCGCTACACATTTCAGAGAACAGGCGGTTCTCCTGGCACAGTGTCGAAGACATAGTTTCAGATAGAACAATTAGTTTAAAATGGAACTAAGTTTCGCATCTGGAGTTTCCTGTCCCACAAGGTCGACCACTAAGTTTCCTCGAACACATACGGTTTCGAGTAGCATCGCCACAGATTTCAGAGAACAGGCGCTACTCCTGGCACAGTATCGAACACTTAGTTTCAGATAGAACAATTAGTTTAAAATGGAACTATGTTTCGCATCTGGAGTATCCTCTCTCACAAGGTCAACCACTTAGTTTCGTCGAACACATACGCTTTCGATTTGCATCGCCATAGATTTAAGAGAACAGGCGCTTCTCCTGGCACAGTATCGGACACAGAGTTTCGGTTAGAACAATTAGTTTAAAATGGAACTAAGGTTCGCATCTGGAGTTTCCTGTCCCACAAGGTCGACCACTAAGTTTCCTCGAACACATACGGTTTCGAGTAGCATCGCCACAGATTTCAGAGAACAGGCGCTACTCCTGGCACAGTATCGAACACTTAGTTTCAGATAGAACAATTTGTTTAAAATGGAACTAAGTTACGCAACTGGAGATTCCTCTCTCACAAGGTCGACCACTTAGTTTCGTCGACCACATACGGTTTCGAGTAGCATCGCCACAGATTTCAGAGAACTGGCGCTTCTCCTGGCACAGTATCGAACACTTAGTTTCAGAGAGCAATTAGTTTAAAATGGAACAATGTTTCGCATCTGGAGTATCCTCTCTCACAAGGTCAACCACTTAGTTTCGTCGAACACATACGCTTTCGATTTGCATCGCCATAGATTTAAGAGAACAGGCGCTTCTCCTGGCACAGTATCGGACACAGAGTTTCGGTTAGAACAATTAGTTTAAAATGGAACTAAGTTTCGCATCTGGAGTTTCCTCTCTCACAAGGTCGACCATTTAGATTCGTCGAACACATACGGTTTCGAGTAGCATCGCCACAGATTTCAGAGAACAGGCGCTTCTCCTGGCACAATATCGAAAACTTGGTCTCAGATAGAACAATTCGTTTAAAATGGACCAAAGCTTCGCATCTGGAGTTTCCTCTCCCACAAGGTGGAGCACTTAGTTTCGTCGAACACATACGGTTTCGAGTAGCATCGCCACAGATTTCAGTGAACAGGCGTTTCTCCGGGCACACTATCGAACACTTAGTTTCAGGTAGAACCATTAGTTTAAAGTGGAACTATGTTTCGCATCTGGAGATTCCTCTCTCACTAGGTCGACGACTTAGTTTCGTCGAACACATACGATTTCGAGTGGCATCGCCACAGATTTCAGAGAACAGGCGCTTCTCCTGGCACATTATCGAACACTTAGTTACAGATAGAACAATTAGTTTAAAATGCAACTATGTTTCGCCTCTGGAGTTTCCTCTCTCACAAGGTCGGCCACTTAGTTTCGTCGAACACATACGGTTTCGAGTGGCATCGCCACAGATTTCAGAGAACAGGCGCTTCTCCTGGCACATTATCGAACACTTAGTTACAGATAGAACAATTAGTTTAAAATGCAACTCTGTTTCGCATCTGGAGTTTCCTCTCTCACAAGTTCGAACACTTAGTTTCGTCCAACACATACGGTTTCGAGTATCATCGCCAATGATCACAGAGAACAGGCGCTTCTCCTGGCACAGTATCGAAAACTTATTTTCAGATAGAACAATTAGTTTTAAATGGAACTACGTTTTGCTTCTGGAGTTTCCTCTCTCACAAGGTCGACCACTCAGTTTCGTCGAACACATGCGGTTTCGAGTGGTATCGCCACAGATTTCAGATAACAGGCGCTTCTCCTGGCACAATATCGAAAACTTGGTCTCAGATAGAACAATTAGTTTAAAATGGACCATAGCTTCGCATCTGGAGTTTCCTCTCCCACAAGGTGAACCACTTAGTTTCGTCGAACACGTACGGTTTCGAGCAGCATCGCCACAGATTTCAGTGAACAGGCGTTTCTCCGGGCACACTATCAAAAACTTAGTTTCAGGTAGAACCATTAGTTTAAAATGGAACTATGTTTCGCATCTGGAGTTTCCTCTCTCACAAGTTCGAACACTTAGTGTCTTCGACCACATACGGTTTCGAGTAGCATCGCCACAGATTTCAGAGAACAGGCGCTACTCCTGGCACAGTATTGAACACTTAGTTTCAGATAGAACAATTTGTTTAAAATGGAACTAAGTTTCGCATCTGGAGTTTCCTCTCTCACAAGGTCGACCACTTAGTTTCGTCGAACACATACGGTTTCGAGTGGCATCGCCACAGATTTCAGAGAACAGGCGCTTCTCCTGGCACATTATCGAACACTTAGTTACAGATAGTACAATTAGTTTAAAATGCAACTATGTTTCGCATCTGGAGTTTCCTCTCTCACAAGGTCGGCCACTTAGTTTCGTCGAACACATACGGTTTCGAGTGGCATCGCCACAGATTTCAGAGAACAGGCGCTTCTCCTGGCACATTATCGAACACTTAGTTACAGATAGACAATTAGTTTAAAATGCAACTCTGTTTCGCATCTGGAGTTTCCTCTCTCACAAGGTCGGCCACTTAGTTTCGTCGAACACATACGGTTTCGAGTGGTATCGCCGCAGATTTCAGAGAACAGGCGCTTCTCCTGGCACATTATCGAACACTTAGTTACAGATAGAACAATTAGTTTAAAATGCAACTATGTTTCGCATCTGGAGTTTCCTCTCTCACAAGGTCGGCCACTTAGTTTCGTCGAACACATATGGTTTCGAGTGGCATCGCCACAGATTTCAGAGAACAGGCGCTTCTCCTGACACATTATCGAACACTTAGTTACAGATAGAACAATTAGTTTAAAATGCAACTATGTTTCGCATCTGGAGTATCCTCTTTCACAAGGCGACCACTTAGTTTCGTCGAACACATACGGTTTCGAGTGTGATCGCCACAGATTTCAGAGAACAGACGCTTCTACTGGCACAGTATCGAACACATAGTTTCAGATAGAACAATTAGTTTAAAATGCAACTATGTTTCGCATCTGGAGTTTCCTCTCTCACAAGGTCGGCCACTTAGTTCCGTCGAACACATACGGTTTCGAGTGGTATCGCCACAGATTTCAGAGAACAGGCGCTTCTCCTGGCACAGAATCGAACACTTAGTTTCAGATAGAAAAATTAGTTTAAAATGGAACTAAGTTCGCATTCGGAGTTTCCTCTCTCACAAGTTCGACCACTTAGTTTCGTCGAAGACATACGGTTTCGAGTAGCATCGCCACCGATTTCAGAGAACAGACGCTTCTCCTGGCACAGTATCGAACACTTAGTATGAGATAGAACAATTAGTTTAAAATGGAACTATGTTTCGCATCTGGAGAATCCTCTCTCACAAGGTCGGCCACTTAGTTTCGTCGAACACATACGGTTTCGAGTGGCATCGCCACAGATTTCACAGAACAGGCGCTTCTCCGGGCACATTATCGAACACTTAGTTACAGATAGAACAATTAGTTTAAAATGCAACTATGTTTCGCATCTGGAGTTTCTTCTCTCACAAGGTCGGCCACTTAGTTTCGTCGAACACATACGGTTTCGAGTGGTATCGCCACAGATTTCAGAGAACAGGCGCTTCTCCTGGTACAGTATCGAACACTTAGTTTCAGATAGAACAATTAGTTTAAAATGGAACTATGTTTCGCAACTGGAGTATCCTCTCTCACAAGGTCAACCACTTAGTTTCGTCGAAGACATACGGTTTCGAGTGGTATCGCTACAGATTTCAGAGAACAGGCGCTTCTTCTGGCACAGTATCGAACACTTAGTTTCCGATGGAACCATTAGTTTTAAATGGAACTCAGTTTCGCATCTGGAGTATCCTCTTTCACAAGGCGACCACTTAGTTTCGTCGAACACATGCGGTTTCGAGTGTGATCGCCACAGATTTCAGAGAACAGACGCTTCTACTGGCACAGTATCGAACACATAGTTTCAGATAGAACAATTAGTTTAAAATGCAACTATGTTTCGCATCTGGAGTTTCCTCTCTCACAAGGTCGGCCACTTAGTTTCGTCGAACCCATACGGTTTCGAGTGGTATCGCTACAGATTTCAGAGAACGGGCGCTTCTCCTGGCACATTATCGAACACTTAGGTTCAGATAGAACAATTAGTTTAAAATGGAACTAATTTTCGCATATGGAGTTTCCTATCTCACAAGGTGGACCACTTAGTTTCGTCGAACACATACGTTTTCGAATGTCATCGCCACAGATTTCGCAGACGGGGAGGTTCCTCTGGCACAGTATCGACCAATTAGTTTCGTCGAACACATACGGTTTCGGGTGCGCATTGCCACAGATTTCAGAAAACATGCGCTTCTCCTGGCACGGTATCGAAAACTTAGTTTCAGATCGAACAATTAGTTTTAAATGGAACTAAGTTTCGCATCTGGAGTATCCTCTCGCACAAGGTCAACCACTTAGTTTCGTCGAACACATACGGTTTCGAGCGGCATCGCCGCACAGTTCAGAGAACAGGCGCTTCTCCTGGCACAGTATCGAAAACTTAGTTTCAGATAGAACAATTAGTTTAAAATGGAACTAAGTTTCGCATCTGGAGTTTCCTCTCTCACAAGGTCGGCCACTTAGTTTCGTCGAACACATACGGTTTCGAGTGGCATCGCCACAGATTTCAGAGAACAGGCGCTTCTGCTGGGACAGTATCGAACACTTAGTTACAGATAGAACAATTAGTTTAAAATGGCACTAATTTTCGCGTCTGGAGTTTCCTCTCTCACAATGTCGACAACTCAGTTTCGTCAAACACATACGGTTTCGAGTAGCATCGCGACAGATTTCAGAGAACAGGCGCTTCTCCTGGCACAGTATCGAACGCTTAGTTTCAGATAGAACAATTAGTTTAAAGGGGCACTAAGTTTCGCGTCTGGAGTTTCCTCTCTCAAAAGGTCGACCCCTGAGTTTCGTCGAACACATACCGTTTCGAGTGGTATCGCCACAGGTTTCACAGAACGGGCGCTTCTCCTGGCACAATATCGAACACTTAGTTTCAGATAGAACAATTAGTTTAAAATGGAACTAAATTTCGCATCTGGAGTTTCCTCACACACAAGGTCGACCATTTAGATTCGTCGAACACATACGGTTTCGAGTAGCATCGCCACAGATTTCAGGGAATAGGCGCTTCTCCTGGCACAGTATCGAACACTTTCAGACAGAACAATTAGTTTAAAATGGAACTAAGCTTCGCATCTGGAGTTTCCTATCCCACAAGGTCGACCACCTAGTTTCGTCGAACACATACGGTTTCGAGTAGCATCGCGACAGATTTCAGAGAACAGGCGCTTCTCCTGGCACAGTATCGAACACTTAGTTTCAGATAGAACAATTAGTTTAAAATGGAACTAAGTTTCGCATCTGGGGTTTCCTCTCTCACAAGGTCGGCCACTCAGTTTCGTCGAACACATACGTGTGCGAGTGGTATCGCCACAGGTTTCACAAAACGGGCGCTTCTCCTGGCAGAGTATCGAACACTTAGTTTCAGATAGAACAATTCATTTAAATAGGAACTAAGTTTCGCATCTGAAGTTTCCTCTCTCACAAGGTCGGCCACTTAGTTTCTTCGAACACATACGGTTTCGAGTGGCATCGCCACAGATTTCAGAGAACAGGCGCTTCTGCTGGTACAGTATCGAACACTTAGTTTCAGATAGAACAATTGGTTTAAAATTGAACTATGTTTCGCATCTGGAGTTTCCTCTCCCACAAGGTCGACCACTTAGTTTCGTCGAACACATACGGTTTCGAGTAGCATCGCCACAGATTTCAGAGAACAGGCACTTCTCCTGGCACAGTATCGAACACTTTCAGACAGAACAATTAGTTTAAAATGGAACTAAGTTTCGCATCTGAAGTTTCCCCTCTCACAAGGTCGGCCACTCAGTTTCGTCGAACACATACGTTTGCGAGTGGTATCGCCACAGATTTCCGAGAACAGGCGCTTCTACTGGCACAGTATCGAGCACTTAGTTTCAGATAGAACAATTAGTTTAAAATGGTACTAAGCTTCGCATCTGGAGTTTCCTATCCCACAAGGTCGACCACCTAGTTTCGTCGAACACATACGGTTTCGAGTAGCATCGCGACAGATTTCAGAGAACAGGCGCTTCTCCTGGCACAGTATCGAACACTTAGTTTCAGATAGAACAATTAGTTTAAAATGGAACTAAGTTTCGCATCTGGAGTTTCCTCACACACAAGGTCGACCATTTAGATTCGTCGAACACATACGGTTTCGAGTAGCATCGCGACAGATTTCAGAGAACAGGCGCTTCTCCTGGCACAGTATCGAACGCTTAGTTTCAGATAGAACAATTAGTTTAAAGGGGCACTAAGTTTCGCGTCTGGAGTTTCCTCTCTCAAAAGGTCGACCCCTGAGTTTCGTCGAACACATACCGTTTCGAGTGGTATCGCCACAGGTTTCACAGAACGGGCGCTTCTCCTGGCACAATATCGAACACTTAGTTTCAGATAGAACAATTGGTTTAAAATTGAACTATGTTTCGCATCTGGAGTTTCCTCTCCCACAAGGTCGACCACTTAGTTTCGTCGAACACATACGGTTTCGAGTAGCATCGCCACTGATTTCAGAGAACAGGCACTTCTCCTGGCACAGTATCGAACACTTTCAGACAGAACAATTAGTTTAAAATGGAACTAAGTTTCGCATCTGAAGTTTCCTCTCTCACAAGGTCGGCCACTCAGTTTCGTCGAACACATACGTTTGCGAGTGGTATCGCCACAGATTTCCGAGAACAGGCGCTTCTCCTGGCACAGTATCGAGCACTTAGTTTCAGATAGAACAATTAGTTTAAAATGGTACTAAGCTTCGCATCTGGAGTTTCCTATCCCACAAGGTCGACCACCTAGTTTCGTCGAACACATACGGTTTCGAGTAGCATCGCGACAGATTTCAGAGAACAGGCGCTTCTCCTGGCACAGTATCGAACACTTAGTTTCAGATAGAACAATTAGTTTAAAATGGAACTAAGTTTCGCATCTGGAGTTTCCTCTCTCACAAGGTCGGCCACTCAGTTTCGTCGAACACATACGTGTGCGAGTGGTATCGCCACAGGTTTCACAAAACGGGCGCTTCTCCTGGCAGAGTATCGAACACTTAGTTTCAGATAGAACAATTCATTTAAATAGGAACTAAGTTTCGCATCTGAAGTTTCCTCTCTCACAAGGTCGGCCACTTAGTTTCTTCGAACACATACGGTTTCGAGTGGCATCGCCACAGATTTCAGAGAACAGGCGCTTCTGCTGGTACAGTATCGAACACTTAGTTTCAGATAGAACAATTGGTTTAAAATTGAACTATGTTTCGCATCTGGAGTTTCCTCTCCCACAAGGTCGACCACTTAGTTTCGTCGAACACATACGGTTTCGAGTAGCATCGCCACAGATTTCAGAGAACAGGCACTTCTCCTGGCACAGTATCGAACACTTTCAGACAGAACAATTAGTTTAAAATGGAACTAAGTTTCGCATCTGAAGTTTCCTCTCTCACAAGGTCGGCCACTCAGTTTCGTCGAACACATACGTTTGCGAGTGGTATCGCCACAGATTTCCGAGAACAGGCGCTTCTCCTGGCACAGTATCGAGCACTTAGTTTCAGATAGAACAATTAGTTTAAAATGGTACTAAGCTTCGCATCTGGAGTTTCCTATCCCACAAGGTCGACCACCTAGTTTCGTCGAACACATACGGTTTCGAGTAGCATCGCGACAAATTTCAGAGAACAGGCGCTTCTCCTGGCACAGTATCGAACACTTAGTTTCAGATAGAACAATTAGTTTAAAATGGAACTAAGTTTCGCATCTGGAGTTTCCTCACACACAAGGTCGACCATTTAGATTCGTCGAACACATACGGTTTCGAGTAGCATTGCCACAGATTTCAGAGAATAGGCGCTTCTCCTGGCACAGTATCGAACACTTTCAGACAGAAAAATTAGTGTAAAATGGAACTAAGTTTCGCATCTGGAGTTTCCTCTCTCACAAGGTCGGCCACTCAGTTTCGTCGAACACATACGTTTGCGAGTGGTATCACCACAGGTTTCACAAAACGGGCGCTTCTCCTGGCAGAGTATCGAACACTTAGTTTCAGATAGAACAATTCATTTAAATAGGAACTAAGTTTCGCATCTGAAGTTTCCTCCTTCACAAGGTCGGCCACTTAGTTTCTTCGAACACATACGGTTTCGAGTGGTATCGCCACAGATTTCAGAGAACAGGCGCTTCTGCTGGTACAGTATCGAACACTTAGTTTCAGATAGAACAATTGGTTTAAAATTGAACTATGTTTCGCATCTGGAGTTTCCTCTCCCACAAGGTCGACCACTTAGTTTCGTCGAACACATACGGTTTCGAGTAGCATCGCCACAGATTTCAGAGAACAGGCACTTCTCCTGGCACAGTATCGAACACTTTCAGACAGAACAATTAGTTTAAAATGGAACTAAGTTTCGCATCTGAAGTTTCCTCTCTCACAAGGTCGGCCACTCAGTTTCGTCGAACACATACGTGTGCGAGTGGTATCGCCACAGGTTTCACAAAACGGGCGCTTCTCCTGGCAGAGTATCGAACACTTAGTTTCAGATAGAACAATTCATTTAAATAGGAACTAAGTTTCGCATCTGAAGTTTCCTCTCTCACAAGGTCGGCCACTTAGTTTCTTCGAACACATACGGTTTCGAGTGGCATCGCCACAGATTTCAGAGAACAGGCGCTTCTGCTGGTACAGTATCGAACACTTAGTTTCAGATAGAACAATTGGTTTAAAATTGAACTATGTTTCGCATCTGGAGTTTCCTCTCCCACAAGGTCGACCACTCAGTTTCGTCGAACACATACGTGTGCGAGTGGTATCGCCACAGGTTTCACAAAACGGGCGCTTCTCCTGGCAGAGTATCGATTACTTAGTTTCAGATAGAAAATTGTAGGCTGGAAAGCGCATACAAGCGCCTCATGACCGCGTCAGGCCTAAGGGTGCGTGGCGCCTAAAAACTCTCTCTCCCCCCCTCACTGTGTGTGTGTGTGTGTGCGTGTGCGTGTGTGTGCGTGCGTGTGTGTACGTGCGTGCCTGCCCGCCTAAGGGTATAAAGGCACGCATTAGATACGGAGGACACAGAGTGTCTTCCCAGAGTCAGTGAACGAGATTTGAGTGAGAATTGAGAGTCGAGAGATCAGCGTTAGTTCTAAGAGTTAAGAGTTTTAAGAATTAAGATTTTTAAGCATTTAATGAAATAGACTTAAGTATATTATATTCCGTTCCAAATATATCTTTTAAATCTTCACCTTAAAACCAATTAATAAATCAAACTGTTACCCCACATACAACAATATCCTACAAAATTGGGGGCTCGTCCAGCCAGGGTACATTGATATTTAATTGAAAAAACAGTGTGAAGAACAAAGAGTTCAGTGTGTATCCTAAGTGTTAATAAAATAAAAGTGCAATGGCTACAGTGCAGTTCAGTGCAAATGACATCACCGTGCTGGAGATGAAAGAAAAACTAAAGGAGTGGGGACGCATCACAACTGGAAACAAATCCGAGTTAATTCAACGCCTGAACGAAATTGATCCGGCAGGTACGTGGATCCAGGATATTGTGAAGGCGCGTCAAACTCCACTTATGAACAAGGAAGCGGGTAACACAGGTACCAGCAATACAGGGGCTGCAGAGGAAAGCACAAATGTGAGTGAGCGAGAGGAATGTCTGTACCGTCGCGAAGCCGCCATGTACAAGAAAGAAAAAGAACTAGTA
This sequence comes from Nysson spinosus, assembly GCA_910591585.2. NCBI lineage: Eukaryota > Metazoa > Arthropoda > Insecta > Hymenoptera > Crabronidae > Nysson > Nysson spinosus. The sequence goes on along the minus strand of CAJUYC020000091.1, from coordinate 1,042,436 downwards.
GAAAAGGAAATGGAAATCCTCCGCAGAGAAGTAGAGATGTTGAGGAATTTTCAACAATTGAGCGTATCCGGAGAATTATCGAGCCAGCGAAAGGCAACAAATATCAAAATCGTTGCCGATTATTTAAGCTGTTTCACGGGAGAAGTGGGCGCTCTAGAAGGTTGGGAGAAGCAAGTGAGATTGCTGAAATCGGCATATCATTTAGGAGAAGATGAAACAAAATTATTAATTATCATGAGACTAAAGGGGAAAGCCATTGAATGGTTGCAGTCCAAAGGAGAGCATATCGAAATGTCCTCGGAAGATCTATTGGCAAAGCTCAAAAGTATGTTCCATCATCCTCAGAATAAGCGCACACTGCGAAGAGAATTCGAAACAAGATTATGGAGGAAAGATGAAACCTTTCATCAATACGTTCACACAAAAATAATAATGGGCAATAAAATTTTAATCGATGAGGACGAAATGGTAGATTGCATCATTGATGGCATTCCGGATGCGAGTTTAAAGAATCAGGCCAGACTACAAAGCTTCCCCTCAACAGACGCACTTTTGAAAGCCTTTCAAAAGATAACATTGCCAGAAGAAAGACAGATCCACACCGCAAGATATACCAGGCAAGAAAACGAGGGGCCCAGCAGGACAAGGATGGAATGGACCGGAAGAATGGAGCAGGAACCTCGCGGCGTGAGACGTTTTTGTTATAATTGCGGATCCCCGAACCATATGAGTAGCCACTGTCCAACAAGAAGTGAGGGAGCAAGATGCTTTAATTGCAACGAGCGGGGTCATATTGCGGTCATATGCCCCGACAAGCGTGCGCCACCAAAGGAAAACTGCGTTGTATCACAGGTAACAAAAAACAAATGCGTAAAGGATGTACAAATCAATGGTCATACCGCTATGGCACTAATCGATACGGGAAGCGATTTAAGTTTAATGAGCGCGGATCAATATTTTGAAATAGGTTCTCCCCAGTTAAAAGCCAGAAGAATAAAATTCAGCGGAGTAGGTGCAGAAAATACCACATTAGGTGAATTTTATGCAGGATTGAAAATAGACAACAATGAATTCGTAATTTTGATACGCGTCGTTCCGACCGCGCTTACTAGCCAAAAGTTAATATTAGGAAATGACTTTCTCGAACACGTCGAGCTGAACATTAAGAATGGAGAAATTACTATTAAAGCTAACGAAAAATCCAGCACTATTAATGAGTTGCCAGAAATATTTCAAATAGATATAATTGATGAAACCGAGAAAATAGAGATAACCCATATATCAAATCCCGAGCATAAAAAAATAATACAAAACCTGGTAGACAACTACAAGCCTAATAAAACAAAAGAAGTAGATATAAAAATGTCAATCGTGCTCAAAGACGATATACCCGTTTACCAAAGAGCAAGGCGACTGCCACCTTTAGAAAAAGAAGCCGTAAATAATCAAATACAGGCATGGCTGAATGAAGGTATATTTCGACCGTCACTATCGGATTACGCGAGCCCCGTTGTAATGGTAAAAAAGAAAAACGGATCTCCGAGGTTGTGTGTAGACTATAGACAACTAAATACGAAAATCATCAGAGATCGATATCCGCTTCCATTAATAGAAGATCAATTGGATTTACTACAAAATGCAAAACTTTTTAGCACCCTTGATTTAAAAAACGGATTTTTCCATGTTCAAGTAGAGGAACCGAGTCGTAAATATACAGCATTCATAGTCCCCGATGGACATTACGAATTTCTTAAAGTACCTTTTGGTCTTTGTAATTCTCCTGCAATATTTCAAAGATTCATTAATGCCACCTTTAAAGATTTGATCCGAGAGAAAATAGTTTTAATATATATGGATGATTTGATAATTCCTTCCATTGAACACGACGACGGTTTAAAAAACCTTCAAATTGTATTAAAAACTGGTAGTGAAGCTGGCTTACAGTTTAACTGGAAAAAGTGCAAAGTGCTGCAGAAGAAAGTAGAATTTTTAGGATATACAATAGAAGATGGACATGTACGCCCATCTGAGCATAAATCAGAGGCCGTGATCAAATTTCCCGAACCGACCAATACGCGGCAGATACAGAGTTTCCTCGGGTTAAGTGGCTATTTTAGAAAATTTATTCCGCGTTATTCGATCATAGCACGACCCTTATCCAACTTGCTGAAAGCAAACGTAGAATTTATTTTTGGTGAGGAACAGAGAAATGCCTTCATTCATCTAAAAGAAAGCCTGATCACTAAACCGGTTTTGAGATTGTATCGTGTAGGAATCGAAACGCAATTACATACAGACGCATGTATGTATGGCTATGGCGCAGTTCTTCTGCAAAAGAGTTGTGATACCGATGCACTGCACCCTGTTTATTACGCGAGCGGTAAAACTACCCCAGCGGAGCAAAACTACACGAGCTATGAGCTTGAAGTGCTTGCAATAATTAAATCCCTGAAGAAATTCAGAGTATATTTGTTAGGTATACCATTCAAAATTGTGACAGATTGCCGCGCGTTTACATTAACAATGCGAAAAAGGGACCTTTGTGTGCGAGTGGCAAGATGGGCCCTACTATTAGAAGAGTTTAATTATAGCATTGAGCATAGACCGGGAAAAAGCATGATGCATGTAGATGCTCTAAGCCGTCACCCTTTGCCTGCGTGTTTTTCCATGGAGGAATGTAACGACAGTCTAACCATGCGTTTAAAACGAGCTCAGCGAGAAGATAGGGACGTACTGAAAATTGTAAATCTTGTAGAACAAAACAAGATCGTAGGATACGAAATCCGTGGAGGTTTGCTCTTCAAAGAGGTCGATAACGATTTTAAATTAGTAGTTCCGAAGTCCATGACAGCACAAATTATCCGCCAAGTGCATGAAAAGGGACACTTTTCTGTGGGAAAAACCGAAGCTTTACTTCGAAAAGATTACTACATACCAAATCTAAAAGCGAGAACAGAAAAAACTATTCACAACTGCGTTCCTTGTATTCTTGCAGATAGGAAAAGTGGAAAGCAGGAAGGATATTTGAACCCAATAGACAAGGGCGATGTGCCACTTGACACGCTGCACGTGGACCACCTAGGGCCGCTGCATGCCACTAAAAAAAATTATAAGCATATCCTTGTAGTTGTTGATGCGTTTTCCAAATTTGTCTGGTTATACGCGACAAAAAGCACATGTACAACCGAGGTAATAAATAGACTTAGAAAGCGAGCCGTAATTTTTGGAAATCCGAGGCGTATTATATCTGACCGAGGGACAGCCTTCACATCGGGCGAATTCGTAGACTATTGCGCGGAAGAGAACATACAACAAACGCTTATCACAACCGGAATCCCGAGAGCTAATGGCCAAGTAGAACGCATAAACCGTACACTTATACCAGTTTTAACAAAATTGTCCAATCCCAAAAAAGAAGAGTGGTACCGTCATTTAGATAAAGTTCAGCAATTTTTAAATATTAGTATACATCGGAGCATTGGAGCATCACCATTCGAGGTGTTATTTGGAACGCGCGCACGTCTTAAAGACGATTTAGAGATAAGAGAGCGACTAGAAAGAGAATGGGTAGAGATTTTTGAAAACGATCGCGACGATTTGAGGCATCAAGCGAGGGAAAATATTGCCAAAATTCAAAGGGAAAACCAGAAGACATATAACAAGCGGAGAAAGGAGGCTAGAATCTATTGCGAGGGTGAATTAGTAGCTATTAAGCGAGTACAGCAGGGACCAGGGTTTAAATTAGGTAACAAATTTCTCGGTCCATACAAAATTATGAAAGTAATGCGCAATAACCGATACTTAGTTCAAAGAGTAGGCGAACACGAAGGACCACGGCAAACATCTACTGCGGCCGATTATATGAAACCATGGATAGATGAAGGTAGTGACGTATCCGACGGCGAAAATAGCGAATTTTAGGACATTCGGTGACGAATGTCAACGCAGGGGGGCCGGGTGTAGGCTGGAAAGCGCATACAAGCGCCTCATGACCGCGTCAGGCCTAAGGGTGCGTGGCGCCTAAAAACTCTCTCTCCCTCCCTCACTGTGTGTGTGTGTGCGTGCGTGCCTGCCCGCCTAAGGGTATAAAGGCACGCATTAGATACGGAGGACACAGAGTGTCTTCCCAGAGTCAGTGAACGAGATTTGAGTGAGAATTGAGAGTCGAGAGATCAGCGTTAGTTCTAAGAGTTAAGATTTTTAAGAATTAAGAGTTTTAAGCATTTAATGAAATAGACTTAAGTATATTATATTCCGTTCCAAATATATCTTTTAAATCTTCACCTTAAAACCAATTAATAAATCAAACTGTTACCCCACATACAACAATATCCTACAATATTTAGTTTAAAATGGAAATATGTTTCGCATTTGGAGTTTCCTCCCTCGCAAGGTCGACCACTTAGTTTCGTCGAACACATACGGTTTCGAGCAGCATCGCCACAGATTTCAGAGAACAGGCACTTTTCGTGGCACAGTATCGAACACTTTCAGACAGAAAAATTAGTTTAAAATGGAACTAAGTTTCGCATCTGGAGTTTCCTCTCTCACAAGGTCGGCCACTCAGTTTCGTCGAACACATACGTTTGCGAGTGGTATCACCACAGGTTTCACAAAACGGGCGCTTCTCCTGGCAGAGTATCGAACACTTAGTTTCAGATAGAACAATTCATTTAAATAGGAACTAAGTTTCGCATCTGAAGTTTCCTCTCTCACAAGGTCGACCACTCAGTTTCGTCGAACACATACCGTTTCGAGTGATATTGCCACAGATTTCAGAGAACAGGCGCTTCTCCTGGCACATTATCGAACACTTAGTTACAGTTAGAATAATTAGTTTAAAATGGAAATATGTTTCGCATTTGGAGTTTCCTCTCTCACAAGGCCGACCACTTAGTTTCGTCGAACACATACGGTTTCGAGTAGTATCGCCACAGATTTCGCAGAACGGGAGTTTCTCCTGGCACAGTATCGAACACTTAGTTTCAGCTAGAACAATTAGTTTAAAATGCAACTATGTATCGCATCTGGAGTTTCCTCTCTCACAAGGTCGGCCACTTAGTTTCGTCGAACACATACGGTTTCGAGTGGTATCGCCACAGATTTCAGAGAACAGGCGCTTCTCCTGGCACATTATCGAACACTTAGTTTTAGTTAGAATAATTAGTTTAAAATGGAAATATGTTTCGCATTTGGAGCTTCCTCTCTCACAAGGTCGACCACTTAGTTTCGTCGAACACATACGGTTTCGAGTAGTATTGCCACAGTTTTCGCAAAACGGGACTTTCTCCTGGCACATTATCGAACACTTAGTTACAGATAGAACAATTAGTTTAAAATGCCACTATGTTTCGCATTTGGAGTTTCCTCTCTCACAACGTCGGCCACTTAGTTTCGTCGAACACATACGGTTTCGAGTGGTATCGCCACAGATTTCAGAGAACAGGCGCTTCTCCTGGCACATTATCGCACACTTAGTTCAGATAGAACAATTAGTTTAAAATGCAACTATGTTTCGCATCTGGAGTTTCCTCTCTCACAAGGTCGGCCACTTAGTTTCGTCGAACACATACGGTTTCGAGTGGTATCGCCACATATGTCAGAGAACAGGCGTTTCTCCTGGCACAGTATCAAACACTTTGTTTCAGATAGAACAATTAGTTTAAAATGGAACTAAGTTTCGCATCTGGAGTTTCCTCTCCCACAAGGTCGACGACTTAATTTCGTCGAACACATACGGTTTCGAGTGGCATCGCCAGAGATTTCAGAGAACGGGCGCTTCTCCTGGAACAGTATCGAACACTTTCAGAGAGAACAATTAGTTTAAAATGGTACTAAGTTTCGCATCTGGAGTTTCCTCACTCACAAGGTCGGCCACTTAGTTTCGTTGAACACATACGGTTTCGAGTTGCAACGCCACAGATTTCCGAGAACAGGCGCTTCTGCTGGCACAGTATCGAACACTTAGTTTCAGGTAGAACAATTAGTTTAAAATGGTAATAAGTTTCGCATCTGGAGTTTCCTCTTTCTCAAGGCGACCACTTAGTTTCGTGGAACACATACGGTTTCGAGTAGCATCGTCACAGATTTCAGAGAACAGGCGCCTCTCCTGGCACAGTATCGAACACTTAGTTTCAGATAGAACAATTAGTTTAAAATGGAACTAAGTTTCGCATCTGGATATTCCTCTCTCTCAAGGTCGACCACTTAGTTTCGTCGAACACATACGTTTTCGAGTGGCATCGCCACAGATTTCAGAGAACAGGCGCTTCTCCTGGCACCGTATCGAACACATAGTTTCAGATAGAAAAATTCATTTTAAATGGAACTAAGTTTCGCATCTGGAGTTTCATCTCTCACAAGGTCAACCACTTAGTTTCGTCGAACACATACGTTTTCGAGGGGCATCGCCACAGATTTCAGAGAACAGGCGCTTCTCCTGGCACAGTATCGAACACATAGTTTCAGATAGAAAAATTCATTTTAAATGGAACTAAGTTTCGCATCTGGAGTTTCCTCTTTCACAAGGCGACCACTTAGTTTCGTGGAACACATACGGTTTCGAGTAGCATCGTCACAGATTTCAGAGAACAGGCGCCTCTCCTGGCACAGTATCGAACACTTAGTTTCAGATAGAACAATTAGTTCAAAATGGAACTACGTTTCGCATCTGGAGTTTCATCTCTCACAAGGTCAACCACTTAGTTTCGTCGAACCCATACGTTTTCGAGGGGCATCGCCACAGATTTCTTAGAACAGGCGCTTTTCCTGGCACAGTATCGAACACATAGTTTCAGATAGAACAATTAGTTTAAAATGGTACTAAGTTTCGCATCAGGATATTCCTCTCTCACAAGGTCGACCACTTACTTCCGTCGAACCCATACGGTTTCGAGGGGCATCGCCACAGATTTCAGAGAACAGGCGCTTCTCCTGGCACAGTATCGAACACATAGTTTCAGATTGAAAAATTCATTTTAAATGGAACTAAGTGTCGCATCTGGAGTTTCATCTCTCACAAGGTCAACCACTTAGTTTCGTCGAACACATACGTTTTCGAGGGGCATCGCCACAGATTTCTTAGAACAGGCGCTTCTCCTGGCACAGTATCGAACACTTAGTTGCAGATAGAACAATTAGTTTAAAATTGTACTAAGTTTCGCATCTTGATATTCCTCTCTCACAAGGTCGACCACTTAGTTGCGTCGAACACATACGGTTTCGAGTGGCATCACCACAGATTTCAGAGAACAGGCGCTTCTCCTGGCACAGTATCGAAAACTTAGTTTCAGATAGAACAATTAGGTTTAAATGGAAGTAAGTTGCGCTTCTGGTGTTTCCTCTCTCACAAGGTCGACCACTTAGTTTCGCCGAGCACATACGGTTTCGAGTGGTATCGCCACAGATTGCGCCGAACGGGAGTTACTCATGGCACAGTATCGCCCACTTAGTTTCGTCGAACACATACGGTTTCGAGTAGCATCGCCACAGGTTTCACAGAACGGGCGCTTCTCCTGGCACATTATCGAACACTTAGTTTCAGATAGAACAATTAGTTTAAAATGGCACTAAGTTTCGCGTCTGGAGTTTCCTCCCTCACAAGGTCGACCACTCAGTTTCGTCGAACACATACCGTTTCGAGTAGCATCGCGACAGATTTCAGAGAACAGGTGCTTCTCCTGGCACAGTATCGAACACTTAGTTTCAGATAGAACAATTAGTTTAAAATGGAACTAAGTTTCGCGTCTCGAGTTTCCTCTCTCACAAGGTCGGCCACTTAGTTTCGTCAAGCACATACGGTTTCGAGTGGCATCGCCACAGATTTCAGAGAACAGGCGCTTCTCCTGGCACAATATCGAACACTTAGTTTCAGATAGAACAATCAGTTTAAAATGGAACTAAGGTCCGCACCTGGAGTTTCCTCCCACACAAGGTCGACCATTTAGATTCGTCGAACACATACGGTTTCGAGTGGCATCGCCCCAGATTTCAGAGGTACTAGCGCTTCTCCTGGCACAGTATCGAACACATTCAGATAGAACAATTAGTTTAAAATGGAACTAAGTTCCGCATCTGGAGTTTCCTCTCTCACAAGGTCGGCCACTTAGTTTCGTCGAACACATACGGTTTCGAGTGGCATCGCCACAGATTTCAGAGAACAGGTGCTTCTCCTGGCACAGTATCGAACACTTAGTTTCAGATAGAACAATTAGTTTAAAATGGAACTAAGTTTGACATCTTGAGTTTCCTCCCTCACAAGGTCGGCCACTTAGTTACGTCGAACACATACGGGTTCGAGTAGCATCGCCACTGATTTCAGAGAACAGGCGCTTCTCTGGCACAGTATCGAACACTTTCAGATAGAACAATTATTTTAAAATGGAACTAAGTTCCGCATCTGGAGTTTCCTCTCTCACAAGGTCGTCCACTTAGTTTCGTCGAACACATACGGGTTCGAGTAGCATCGCCACTGATTTCAGAGAACAGGCGCTTCTCTGGCACAGTATCGAACACTTTCAGATAGAACAATTAGTTTAAAATGGAACTAAGTTCCGCATCTGGAGTTTCCTCTCTCACAAGGTCGTCCACTTAGTTTCGTCGAACACATACGGGTTCGAGTAGCATCGCCACTGATTTCAGAGAACAGGCGCTTCTGCTGGCAGAGTATCGAACACTTTCAGATAGAACAATTATTTTAAAATGGAACTAAGTTCCGCATCTGGAGTTTCCTCTCTCACAAGGTCGTCCACTTAGTTTCGTCGAACACATACGGGTTCGAGTAGCATCGACACTGATTTCAGAGAACAGGCGCTTCTCTGGCACCGTATCGAACACTTTCAAATAGAACAATTAGTTTAAAATGGAACTAAGTTCCGCATCTGGAGTTTCCTCTCTCACAAGGTCGTCCACTTAGTTTCGTCGAACACATACGGGTTCGAGTAGCATCGCCACTGATTTCAGAGAACAGGCGCTTCTGCTGGCACAGTATCGAACACTTTCAGATAGAACAATTATTTTAAAATGGAACTAAGTTCCGCATTTGGAGTTTCCTCTCTCACAAGGTCGGCCATTTAGTTTCGTCGAACACATACGGTTTCGAGTGGCATCGCCACAGATTTCAGAGAACAGGCGCTTCTCCTGGCACAGTATCGAACACTTAGCTTCAGACGGAACATTTAGTTTAAAATTGATCTATGTTTCGCATCTGGAGTTTCCTCTTTCACAAGGCGACCACTTAGTTTCGTGGAACACATACGGTTTCGAGTAGCATCGTCACAGATTTCAGAGAACAGGCGCCTCTCCTGGCACAGTATCGAACACTTAGTTTCAGATAGAACAATTAGTTTAAAATGGAACTAAGTTTCGCATCTGGATATTCCTCTCTCACAAGGTCGACCACTTAGTTTCGTCGAACACATACGTTTTCGAGTGGCATCGCCACAGATTTCAGAGAACAGGCGCTTCTCCTGGCACAGTATCGAACACATAGTTTCAGATAGAAAAATTCATTTTAAATGGAACTAAGTTTCGCATCTGGAGTTTCATCTCTCACAAGGTCAACCACTTAGTTTCGTCGAACACATACGTTTTCGAGGGGCATCGCCACAGATTTCAGAGAACAGGCGCTTCTCCTGGCACTGCATCGGACATATAGTTTCAGATAGAACAATTTATTTTAAATGGAACTAAGTTTCGCATCTGGAGTTTCATCTCTCACAAGGTCAACCACTTAGTTTCGTCGAACACATACGGTTTCGAGGGGCATCGCCACAGATTTCAGAGAACAGGCGCTTCTCCTGGCACTGTATCGAACACTTAGTTACAGATAGAACAATTAGTTTAAAATGGAACTAAATTTCGCATCTGAAGTTTCCTCTCTCACAAGGTCGGCCACTTTGTTTCGTCGAACACATACGGTTTCGAGTAGCATCGCCACTGATTTCAGAGAACAGCCGCTTCTCCTGGCACAGTATCGAACACTTAATTTCAGATGGAACAATTAGTTTAAAATGGAACTAAGTTTCACACCTGGAGCTTGCTCTCTCACAAGGTCGACCATTTAGATTCGTCGAGCACATACGGTTTCGAGTATCATCGCCACAGATTTCAGAGTACAGGCGCTTTTCCTGGCACAGTATCGAGCACTTAGTTTCAGATAGAACAATTCGTTTAAAATGGAAATACGTTTCGCATCTGGAGTTTCTTCTCTCACAAGGCGACCACTTAGTTTCGTCGAACACACACGGTTTCGAGTGGCATCGCCACAGATTTCAGAGAACAGGCGTTTCTCCTGGCGCAGTATCGAACACTCAGTTACAGATAGAACAATTAGTTTAAAATGGAACTAAGTTTCGCATCTGGAGTTTCTTCTCTCAGAAGGTCGACAACTTAGTTTCGTCGAACACATAAGGTTTCGAGTGGCATCGCCACACAGTTCAGAGAACAGGCGCTTCTCCTGGCGCAGTATCGAACACTCAGTTACAGATAGAACAATTAGTTTAAAATGGAACTAAGTTCCGCATCTGGAGTTTCCTCTCTCACAAGGTCGGCCATTGAGTTCCGTCGAACACATACGGTTTCGAGTGACATCGCCACAGATTTCAGAGAACAGGTGCTTCTTCTGGCACAGTATCGAACACTTTCAGATAGAACATTTAGTTTAAAATGGAACTAAGTTCCGCATCTGGAGTTTCCTCTCTCACAAGGTCGGCCACTTAGTTTCGTCGAACACATACGGTTTCGGGTGGCATCGCCACAGATTTCAGAGAACAGGTGCTTCTCCTGGCACGGTATCGAACACTTAGTTTCAGATAGAACAATTAGTTTAAAATGGAACTAAGTTTCGCGTGTGGAGTTTCCTCTCTCACAAGGTCGGCCACTTAGTTTCGTCAAGCACATACGGTTTCGAGTTGCATCGCCACAGATTTCAGAGAACAGGCGATTCTCCTGGCACAATATCAAACACTTAGTTTCAGATAGAACAATCAGTTTAAAATGGAACTAAGTTCCGCATCCGGAATTTCCTCCCACACAAGGTCGACCATTTAGATTCGTCGAGCACATACGGTTTCGAGTAGCATCGCGACAGATTTCAGAGAACAGGTGCTTCTCCTGGCACAGTATCGAACACTTATTTTCAGATAGAACAATTAGTTTAAAATGGAACTGCGTTTCGCATCTGGAGTTTCCTCTCTCACAAGGTCGACCATTTAGATTCGTCGAACACATACGGTTTCGAGTAGCATCGCCACAGATTTCAGAGAACAGGCGCTTCTCCTGGCACAGTATCGAACACTTAGTTACAGATAGAACAATTAGTTTAAAATGGAACTAAATTTCGCATCTGAAGTTTCCTCTCTCACAAGGTCGGCCACTTTGTTTCGTCGAACACATACGGTTTCGAGTGGCATCGCCACAGATTTCAGAGAACAGGCGCTTCTCCTGGCACAGTATCGAACACTTATTTCAGACAGAACAATTAGATTAAAATGGAACCATGTTTCGCATCTGGAGTATCCTCCCTCACAAGGTCGACCACTTAGTTTCGTCGAACACATACGGTTTCGACTGGCATCGCCACAGATTTCAGAGAACAGGCGCTTCTCCTGGCACAGTATCGAAAACTTAGTTTCAGATAGAACAATTAATTTAAAATGGAACTAAGTTTCGCATCTGGAGTTTCCTCTCTCACATTGTCGACCACTTAGTTTCGTCGAACACATACGGTTTCGAGTAGCATCGCCACAGATTTCAGAGAACAGGCGCTTCTCCTGGCACAGTATCGAACACTTAGTTACAGATAGAACAATTAGTTTAAAATGGAACTAAATTTCGCATCTGAAGTTTCCTCTCTCACAAGGTCGGCCACTTTGTTTCGTCGACACATACGGTTTCGAGTAGCATCGCCACTGATTTCAGAGAACAGCCGCTTCTCCTGGCACAGTATCGAACACTTAATTTCAGATGGAACAATTAGTTTAAAATGGAACTAAGTTTCACACCTGGAGCTTGCTCTCTCACAAGGTCGACCATTTAGATTCGTCGAGCACATACGGTTTCGAGTATCATCGCCACAGATTTCAGAGTACAGGCGCTTTTCCTGGCACAGTTTCGAGCACTTAGTTTCAGATAGAACAATTCGTTTAAAATGGAAATACGTTTCGCATCTGGAGTTTCTTCTCTCACAAGGCGACCACTTAGTTTCGTCGAACACACACGGTTTCGAGTGGCATCGCCACAGATTTCAGAGAACAGGCGTTTCTCCTGGCGCAGTATCGAACACTCAGTTACAGATAGAACAATTAGTTTAAAATGGAACTAAGTTTCGCATCTGGAGTTTCTTCTCTCAGAAGGTCGACAACTTAGTTTCGTCGAACACATAAGGTTTCGAGTGGCATCGCCACACAGTTCAGAGAACAGGCGCTTCTCCTGGCGCAGTATCGAACACTCAGTTACAGATAGAACAATTAGTTTAAAATGGAACTAAGTTCCGCATCTGGAGTTTCCTCTCTCACAAGGTCGGCCATTTAGTTCCGTCGAACACATACGGTTTCGAGTGACATCGCCACAGATTTCAGAGAACAGGTGCTTCTTCTGGCACAGTATCGAACACTTTCAGATAGAACATTTAGTTTAAAATGGAACTAAGTTCCGCATCTGGAGTTTCCTCTCTCACAAGGTCGGCCACTTAGTTTCGTCGAACACATACGGTTTCGGGTGGCATCGCCACAGATTTCAGAGAACAGGTGCTTCTCCTGGCACGGTATCGAACACTTAGTTTCAGATAGAACTATTAGTTTAAAATGGAACTAAGTTTCGCGTGTGGAGTTTCCTCTCTCACAAGGTCGGCCACTTAGTTTCGTCAAGCACATACGGTTTCGAGTTGCATCGCCACAGATTTCAGAGAACAGGCGATTCTCCTGGCACAATATCAAACACTTAGTTTCAGATAGAACAATCAGTTTAAAATGGAACTAAGTTCCGCATCCGGAATTTCCTCCCACACAAGGTCGACCATTTAGATTCGTCGAGCACATACGGTTTCGAGTAGCATCGCGACAGATTTCAGAGAACAGGTGCTTCTCCTGGCACAGTATCGAACACTTATTTTCAGATAGAACAATTAGTTTAAAATGGAACTGCGTTTCGCATCTGGAGTTTCCTCTCTCACAAGGTCGACCATTTAGATTCGTCGAACACATACGGTTTCGAGTAGCATCGCCACTGATTTCAGAGAACAGGCGCTTCGCCTGGCACAGTATCGAACACTTTCAGATAGAACAATTAGTTTAAAATGGAACTAAGTTCCGCATCTGGAGTTTCCTCTCTCACAAGGTCGACCATTTAGATTCGTCGAACACATACGGGTTCGAGTAGCATCGCCACTGATTTCAGAGAACAGGCGCTTCTCCTGGCACAGTATCGAACACTTTCAGATAGAACAATTAGTTTAAAATGGAACTAAGTTTCGCATCTGGAGTTTCCTCTCTCACAAGGTCGACCATTTAGATTCATCGAACACATACGGTTTCGAGTGGCATCGCGACAGATTTCAGAGAACAGGTGCTTCTCCTGGCACAGTATCGAACACTTATTTTCAGATAGAACAATTAGTTTAAAATGGAACTGCGTTTCGCATCTGGAGTTTCCTCTCTCACAAGGTCGACCATTTAGATTCGTCGAACACATACGGTTTCGAGTAGCATCGCCACAGATTTCAGAGAACAGGCGCTTCTCCTGGCACAGTATCGAACACTTAGTTACAGATAGAACAATTAGTTTAAAATGGAACTAAATTTCGCATCTGGAGTTTCCTCTCTCACAAGGTCGGCCACTTAGTTTCGTCGAACACATACGGTTTCGGGTGGCATCGCCACAGATTTCAGAGAACAGGTGCTTCTCCTGGCACGGCATCCAACACTTAGTTTCAGATAGAACTATTAGTTTAAAATGGAACTAAGTTTCGCGTGTGGAGTTTCCTCTCTCACAAGGTCGGCCACTTAGTTTCGTCAAGCACATACGGTTTCGAGTTGCATCGCCACAGATTTCAGAGAACAGGCGATTCTCCTGGCACAATATCAAACACTTAGTTTCAGATAGAACAATCAGTTTAAAATGGAACTAAGTTCCGCATCCGGAATTTCCTCCCACACAAGGTCGACCATTTAGATTCGTCGAGCACATACGGTTTCGAGTAGCATCGCGACAGATTTCAGAGAACAGGTGCTTCTCCTGGCACAGTATCGAACACTTATTTTCAGATAGAACAATTAGTTTAAAATGGAACTGCGTTTCGCATCTGGAGTTTCCTCTCTCACAAGGTCGACCATTTAGATTCGTCGAACACATACGGTTTCGAGTAGCATCGCCACAGATTTCAGAGAATAGGCGCTTCTCCTGGCACAGTATCGAACACTTAGTTACAGATAGAACAATTAGTTTAAAATGGAACTAAATTTCGCATCTGAAGTTTCCTCTCTCACAAGGTCGGCCACTTTGTTTCGTCGAACACATACGGTTTCGAGTGGCATCGCCACAGATTTCAGAGAACAGGCGCTTCTCCTGGCACAGTATCGAACACTTATTTCAGACAGAACAATTAGATTAAAATGGAACCATGTTTCGCATCTGGAGTATCCTCCCTCACAAGGTCGACCACTTAGTTTCGTCGAACACATACGGTTTCGACTGGCATCGCCACAGATTTCAGAGAACAGGCGCTTCTCCTGGCACAGTATCGAAAACTTAGTTTCAGATAGAACAATTAATTTAAAATGGAACTAAGTTTCGCATCTGGAGTTTCCTCTCTCACATTGTCGACCACTTAGTTTCGTCGAACACATACGGTTTCGAGTAGCATCGCCACAGATTTCAGAGAACAGGCGCTTCTCCTGGCACAGTATCGAACACTTAGTTACAGATAGAACAATTAGTTTAAAATGGAACTAAATTTCGCATCTGAAGTTTCCTCTCTCACAAGGTCGGCCACTTTGTTTCGTCGAACACATACGGTTTCGAGTAGCATCGCCACTGATTTCAGAGAACAGCCGCTTCTCCTGGCACAGTATCGAACACTTAATTTCAGATGGAACAATTAGTTTAAAATGGAACTAAGTTTCACACCTGGAGCTTGCTCTCTCACAAGGTCGACCATTTAGATTCGTCGAGCACATACGGTTTCGAGTATCATCGCCACAGATTTCAGAGTACAGGCGCTTTTCCTGGCACAGTATCGAGCACTTAGTTTCAGATAGAACAATTCGTTTAAAATGGAAATACGTTTCGCATCTGGAGTTTCTTCTCTCACAAGGCGACCACTTAGTTTCGTCGAACACACACGGTTTCGAGTGGTATCGCCACAGATTTCAGAGAACAGGCGTTTCTCCTGGCGCAGTATCGAACACTCAGTTACAGATAGAACAATTAGTTTAAAATGGAACTAAGTTTCGCATCTGGAGTTTCTTCTCTCAGAAGGTCGACAACTTAGTTTCGTCGAACACATAAGGTTTCGAGTGGCATCGCCACACAGTTCAGAGAACAGGCGCTTCTCCTGGCGCAGTATCGAACACTCAGTTACAGATAGAACAATTAGTTTAAAATGGAACTAAATTCCGCATCTGGAGTTTCCTCTCTCACAAGGTCGGCCATTTAGTTCCGTCGAACACATACGGTTTCGAGTGACATCGCCACAGATTTCAGAGAACAGGTGCTTCTTCTGGCACAGTATCGAACACTTTCAGATAGAACATTTAGTTTAAAATGGAACTAAGTTCCGCATCTGGAGTTTCCTCTCTCACAAGGTCGGCCACTTAGTTTCGTCGAACACATACGGTTTCGGGTGGCATCGCCACAGATTTCAGAGAACAGGTGCTTCTCCTGGCACGGTATCGAACACTTAGTTTCAGATAGAACTATTAGTTTAAAATGGAACTAAGTTTCGCGTGTGGAGTTTCCTCTCTCACAAGGTCGGCCACTTAGTTTCGTCAAGCACATACGGTTTCGAGTTGCATCGCCACAGATTTCAGAGAACAGGCGATTCTCCTGGCACAATATCAAACACTTAGTTTCAGATAGAACAATCAGTTTAAAATGGAACTAAGTTCCGCATCCGGAATTTCCTCCCACACAAGGTCGACCATTTAGATTCGTCGAGCACATACGGTTTCGAGTAGCATCGCGACAGATTTCAGAGAACAGGTGCTTCTCCTGGCACAGTATCGAACACTTATTTTCAGATAGAACAATTAGTTTAAAATGGAACTGCGTTTCGCATCTGGAGTTTCCTCTCTCACAAGGTCGACCATTTAGATTCGTCGAACACATACGGTTTCGAGTAGCATCGCCACTGATTTCAGAGAACAGGCGCTTCGCCTGGCACAGTATCGAACACTTTCAGATAGAACAATTAGTTTAAAATGGAACTAAGTTCCGCATCTGGAGTTTCCTCTCTCACAAGGTCGACCATTTAGATTCGTCGAACACATACGGGTTCGAGTAGCATCGCCACTGATTTCAGAGAACAGGCGCTTCTCCTGGCACAGTATCGAACACTTTCAGATAGAACAATTAGTTTAAAATGGAACTAAGTTTCGCATCTGGAGTTTCCTCTCTCACAAGGTCGACCATTTAGATTCATCGAACACATACGGTTTCGAGTGGCATCGCCACATATTTCAGAGAACAGGCGCTTCTCCAGGCACAGTATCGAACACTTAGTTTCAGATGGAACATTTGGTTTAAAATGGAACAAAGTTTCGCATCTGATGTTTCCTCTCGCACAAGGTGGGCCACTTAGTTACGTCGAACACATACGTGTTCGAGTAGCATCGCCACTGATTTCAGAGAACAGGCGCTTCACTGGCACAGTATCGAACACTTTCAGATAGAACAATTAGTTCAAAATGGAACTAAGTTCCGCATCTGGAGTTTCCTCTCTCACAAGTTCATCCACCTAGTTTCGTCGAACACATACGGGTTCGAGTGGCATCGCCACAGATTTCAGAGAACAGGTGCTTCTTCTGGCACAGTATCGAACACTTTCAGATAGAACATTTAGTTTAAAATGGAACCAAGTTCCGGATCTGGTGTTTCCTCCCTCACAAAGTCGGCCACTTAGTTTCGTCGAACACATACGGTTTCGGGTGGCATCGCCACAGATTTCAGAGAACAGGCGCTTCTCCTGGCACGGTATCGAACACTTAGTTTCAGATAGAACAATTAGTTTAAAATGGAACTAAGTTTCGCGTCTGGAGTTTCCTCTCTCACAAGGTCAAAGACTTAGTTTCGTCGAACACATACGGTTTCGAGTGGCATCGCCACAGATTTCAGAGAACAGGCGCTTCTCGTGGCACAATATCAAACACTTAGTTTCAGATAGAACAATCAGTTTAAAATGGAATTAAGCTCCGCATCTGGAGTTTCTTATCTCACAAGGTCGACCACTTAGTTTCGCCGAACGCATACGGTTTCGAGTGGCATCGCCACAGATTTCAGAGAACAGGCGCTTCATCTGGCAAAGTATCGAACACTTAGTTTCAGATGGAACATTTGGTTTAAAATGGAACTAAGTTTCGCATCTGGAACTCCCTCTCTCACAATGTGGACCACTTAGTTTCGTCGAACACATACGTTTTCGAGTAGCATCGCCAGAGATTTCAGAGAACAGGCGCTTCTCCTGGCACAGTATCGAACACTTTATTTGAGCTAGAATATATAGTTTTAAATGGAAATATGTTTCGCATTTGGAGTTTCCTCTCTCACAAGGTCGGCCACTCAGTTTCGTCGAACACATAAGGTTTCGAGTGGCATCGCCACACAGTTCAGAGAACAGGCGCTTCTCCTGGCACAGTATCGAACACTTAGTTTCAGATAGAACAATTAGTTAAAAATGGAACTAAGATTCGCATCTGGAGTTTCCTCTCTCACAAGGTCGACCATTTAGATTCGTCGAACACATACGGTTTCGAGTAGCATCGCCACAGATTTCAGAGAACAGGCAATTCTCCTGGCACAGTATCGAACACTTTCGGACAGAACAATTTGTTTAAAATGGAACTAAGTTTCGCATTTGGAGTATCCTCTCTCACAAGGTCGACCACTTAGTATCGTCGAACACATAAGGTTTCGAGTAGCATCGCCACAGATTTCAGAGAGCAGGCGCTTCTCCTGGCACAGTATCGAAAACATAGTTTCAGAGAGAACAATTAGTTTAAAATGGAACTAAGTTTCGCATCTGGAGTTTCCTCTCTCACAAGGTCGGCCACTCAGTTTCGTCGAACACATAAGGTTTCGAGTGGCATCGCCACACAGTTCAGAGAACAGGCGCTTCTCCTGGCACAGTATCGAACACTTAGTTTCAGATAGAACAATTAGTTAAAAATGGAACTAAGATTCGCATCTGGAGTTTCTTATCTCACAAGGTCGACCACTTAGTTTCGCCGAACGCATACGGTTTCGAGTGGCATCGCCACAGATTTCAGAGAACAGGCGCTTCATCTGGCACAGTATCGAACACTTAGTTTCAGATGGAACATTTGGTTTAAAATGGAACTAAGTTTCGCATCTGGAGCTTCCTCTCTCACAATGTGGACCACTTAGTTTCGTCGAACACATACGGTTTCGAGTAGCATCGCCACTGATTTCAGAGAACAGGCGCTTCTACTGGCAGATTATCGAATATTTAGTTTCACATAGAACAATTACTTTAAAAGGCAACTAAGCTTCGCATCTGGAGTTTCCTCTCTCACAAGGTCAAAGACTTAGTTTCGTCGAACACATACGGTTTCGAGTGGCATCGCCACAGATTTCAGAGAACAGGCGCTTCTCGTGGCACAATATCAAACACTTAGTTTCAGATAGAACAATCAGTTTAAAATGGAATTAAGCTCCGCATCTGGAGTTTCTTATCTCACAAGGTCGACCACTTAGTTTCGCCGAACGCATACGGTTTCGAGTGGCATCGCCACAGATTTCAGAGAACAGGCGCTTCATCTGGCAAAGTATCGAACACTTAGTTTCAGATGGAACATTTGGTTTAAAATGGAACTAAGTTTCGCATCTGGAACTCCCTCTCTCACAATGTGGACCACTTAGTTTCGTCGAACACATACGGTTTCGAGTAGCATCGCCAGAGATTTCAGAGAACAGGCGCTTCTCCTGGCACAGTATCGAACACTTTATTTGAGCTAGAATATATAGTTTTAAATGGAAATATGTTTCGCATTTGGAGTTTCCTCTCTCACAAGGTCGGCCACTCAGTTTCGTCGAACACATAAGGTTTCGAGTGGCATCGCCACACAGTTCAGAGAACAGGCGCTTCTCCTGGCACAGTATCGAACACTTAGTTTCAGATAGAACAATTAGTTAAAAATGGAACTAAGATTCGCATCTGGAGTTTCCTCTCTCACAAGGTCGACCATTTAGATTCGTCGAACACATACGGTTTCGAGTAGCATCGCCACAGATTTCAGAGAACAGGCAATTCTCCTGGCACAGTATCGAACACTTTCGGACAGAACAATTTGTTTAAAATGGAACTAAGTTTCGCATTTGGAGTATCCTCTCTCACAAGGTCGACCACTTAGTATCGTCGAACACATAAGGTTTCGAGTAGCATCGCCACAGATTTCAGAGAGCAGGCGCTTCTCCTGGCACAGTATCGAAAACATAGTTTCAGAGAGAACAATTAGTTTAAAATGGAACTAAGTTTCGCATCTGGAGTTTCCTCTCTCACAAGGTCGGCCACTCAGTTTCGTCGAACACATAAGGTTTCGAGTGGCATCGCCACACAGTTCAGAGAACAGGCGCTTCTCCTGGCACAGTATCGAACACTTAGTTTCAGATAGAACAATTAGTTAAAAATGGAACTAAGATTCGCATCTGGAGTTTCTTATCTCACAAGGTCGACCACTTAGTTTCGCCGAACGCATACGGTTTCGAGTGGCATCGCCACAGATTTCAGAGAACAGGCGCTTCATCTGGCACAGTATCGAACACTTAGTTTCAGATGGAACATTTGGTTTAAAATGGAACTAAGTTTCGCATCTGGAGCTTCCTCTCTCACAATGTGGACCACTTAGTTTCGTCGAACACATACGGTTTCGAGTAGCATCGCCACTGATTTCAGAGAACAGGCGCTTCTACTGGCAGATTATCGAATATTTAGTTTCACATAGAACAATTACTTTAAAAGGCAACTAAGCTTCGCATCTGGAGTTTCCTCTCTCACAAGGTCAAAAACTTAGTTTCGTCGAACACATACGGTTTCGAGTGGCATCGCCACAGATTTCAGAGAACAGGCGCTTCTCCTGGCACAGTATCGAACACTTAGTTTCAGATAGAACAATTAGTTAAAAATGGAACTAAGATTCGCATCTGGAGTTTCTTATCTCACAAGGTCGACCACTTAGTTTCGCCGAACGCATACGGTTTCGAGTGGCATCGCCACAGATTTCAGAGAGCAGGCGCTTCTCCTGGCACAGTATCGAACACTTATGTCAGACAGAACAATTAGTTTAAAATGGAACTAAGTTTCGCATTTGGAGTTTCCTCTCTCACAAGGTCGGCCACTTAGTTTCGTCGAACACATACGGTTTCGAGTGGCATCGCCACAGATTTTAGCGAACAGGCGCATCTCCTGGCACATTATCGAAAACTTAGTTTCAGATAGAACAATTGGTTTAAAATGGAGCTATGTTTTGCATCTGGAGTTTCATCTCTCACAAGGTCGACGACTTAATTGCGACGAACACATACGGTTTCGAGTGGCATCGCCACAGATTTCAGAGAACAGGCGCTTTTCCGGGCACAGTGTCGAGCACTTAGTTTCAGATAGAACAATTCGATTAAAATGGATCTATGTTTCGCATCTGGAGTATCCTCCCTCACAAGCTCGACCACTTAGTTTCGTCGAACAAATACGGTTTCGAGTGGCATCGCCACAGATTTCAGAGAGCAGGCGCTGCTCCTGGCACAGTATCGAACACGTATTTAATACAAAACAATTAGTTTAAAATGTAACTATGTTCCGCATCTGGAGTATCCTCCCTCACAAGGTCGACTACTTCCTTTCGTCGAGCACATACGGTTTCGAGTGGCATCGCCACAGATTTCAGAGAACAGGCGCTTCTCCTGGCACAGTATCGAAAACTTAGTTTCAGGTAGAGCAATAAGATTAAAATGGAACTATGTTTCGCATTTGGAGTTTCCCCTCTCACAAGGTCGACCACTTAGTTTCGTCGAACACATACGGTTTCGACTGGCATCGCCACAGATTTCAGAGAACAGGCGCTTCTCCTGGCACAGTATCGAAAACTTAGTTTCAGATAGAACAATTAATTTAAAATGGAACTAAGTTTCGAATCTGGAGTTTCTTCTCTCACAAGGCGACCACTTAGTTTCGTCGAACACACACGGTTTCGAGTGGCATCGCCACAGATTTCAGAGAACAGGCGCTTCTCCTGGCGCAGTATCGAACACTCAGTTACAGATAGAACAATTAGTTTAAAATGGAACTAAGTTTCGCATCTGGAGTTTCTTCTCTCAGAAGGTCGACCACTTAGTTTCGTCGAACACATACGGTTTAGAGTAGCATCGCCACAGATTTCAGAGAACAGGCGCTTCTCCTGGCACAGTACCGGAAACTTAGTTTCAGGTAGAACAATTAGTTTAAAATGGAACTAAGTTTCGCATCTGGAGTTTCCTCTCTCACAAGGTCGACAACTTAGTTTCGTCGAACACATAAGGTTTCGAGTGGCATCGCCACACAGTTCAGAGAACAGGCGCTTCTCCTGGCGCAGTATCGAACACTCAGTTACAGATAGAACAATTAGTTTAAAATGGAACTAAGTGCCGCATCTGGAGTATCCTCCCTCACAAGGTCGACCACTTAGTTTCGTCGAACACATACGGTTTCGACTGGCATCGCCACAGATTTCAGAGAACAGGCGCTTCTCCTGGCACAGTATCGAAAACTTAGTTTCAGATAGAACAATTAATTTAAAATGGAACTAAGTTTCGCATCTGGAGTTTCCTCTCTCACAGTGTCGACCACTTAGTTTCGTCGAACACATACGGTTTCGAGTAGCATCGCCACAGATTTCAGAGAACAGGCGCTTCTCCTGGCACAGTATCGAACACTTAGTTACAGATAGAACAATTAGTTTAAAATGGAACTAAATTTCGCATCTGAAGTTTCCTCTCTCACAAGGTCGGCCACTTTGTTTCGTCGAACACATACGGTTTCGAGTAGCATCGCCACTGATTTCAGAGAACAGCCGCTTCTCCTGGCACAGTATCGAACACTTAATTTCAGATGGAACAATTAGTTTAAAATGGAACTAAGTTTCACACCTGGAGCTTGCTCTCTCACAAGGTCGACCATTTAGATTCGTCGAGCACATACGGTTTCGAGTATCATCGCCACAGATTTCAGAGTACAGGCGCTTTTCCTGGCACAGTATCGAGCACTTAGTTTCAGATAGAACAATTCGTTTAAAATGGAAATACGTTTCGCATCTGGAGTTTCTTCTCTCACAAGGCGACCACTTAGTTTCGTCGAACACACACGGTTTCGAGTGGCATCGCCACAGATTTCAGGGAACAGGCGCTTCTCCTGGCGCAGTATCGAACACTTTCGGACAGAACAATTTGTTTAAAATGGAACTAAGTTTCGCATTTGGAGTATCCTCTCTCACAAGGTCGACCACTTAGTATCGTCGAACACATAAGGTTTCGAGTAGCATCGCCACAGATTTCAGAGAGCAGGCGCTTCTCCTGGCACAGTATCGAAAACATAGTTTCAGAGAGAACAATTAGTTTAAAATGGAACTAAGTTTCGCATCTGGAGTTTCCTCTCTCACAAGGTCGGCCACTCAGTTTCGTCGAACACATAAGGTTTCGAGTGGCATCGCCACACAGTTCAGAGAACAGGCGCTTCTCCTGGCACAGTATCGAAAACTTAGTTTCAGGTACAACAATTAGTTTAAAATGGAAATATGTTTCGCAACTGGAGATTCCTCTCTCACAAGGTCGACCACTTAGTTTCGTCGACCACATACGGTTTCGAGTAGCATCGCCACAGATTTCAGAAAACTGGCGCTTCTCCTGGCACAGTATCGAACACTTAGTTTCAGAGAGCAATTAGTTTAAATTGGAACTATGTTTCGCATCTGGAGTTTCCTCTCTCACAAGGTCGACCACTTAATTTCGTTGAACACATACGGTTTCGAGTGGCATCGCCACAGATTTCAGAGAACAGGCGCTTCTCCTGGCACAGTATCGGGCACATAGTTGCAGATAGAACAATTAGTTTAAAATGGAACTAAGTTTCGCATCTGGAGTTTCCTGTCTCACAAGGACGACCACTTACTTTCGCCGAACACATTCGGTTACGAGTAGCAACGCAACAGGTTTCAGAGAACAGGCGCTTCTACTGGCAGATTATCGAATACTTAGTTTCAGAGAGAACAATTAGTTTAAAATGGAACTATATTTCGCATATGGAGTTTCCTCTCTCACAAGGTCGACCACTTAGTTTCGTCGACCACATACGGTTTCGAGTAGCATCGCCACAGATTTCAGAGAACTGGCGCTTATCCTGGCACAGTATCGAACACTTAGTTTCAGAGAGCAATTAGTTTAAATTGGAACTATGTCTCGCATCTGGAGTTTCCTCTCTCACAAGGTCGACCACTTAGTTTCGTCGACCACATACGGTTTTGAATGGCATCGCCACTGATTTCAGAGAACAGGCGCTTCTCGTGGCACAGTATCGAACACTTAGTTTCAGATAGAACAATTATTTTAATATGGAATTAAGTTTCGCATTTGGAGTTTCCTCTCTTACAAGGTCGACCACTTAGTTTCGGCAAACACATACGGTTTCGAGTGGCAACGCCACAGGTTTCAGAGAACTGGCGCTACTCCTAGCACAGTATCGAAAACTTAGTTTCAGATAGAACAATTTGTTTAAAATGGAACTAAGTTTCGCATCTGGAGTTTCATCTCTCACAAGGTCGACCTCTTAGTTTCGTCGAACACAAACGTTTTCGAGCAGCATCGCCACAAATTTCAGAGAACAGGCGTTTTTCCTGGCACAGTATCTGTTTCAGATAGAACAATTAGTTTTAAATGGAACTAAGTTTCGCATCTGGAGTTTCCTACCTCACAAGGTCGGCCACTTCGTTTCGTCGAACACATACGGTTTCGAGTAGCATCGCCACAGATTTCAGAGAACAGGCGCTTCTCCTGGCAGAGTATCGAACACTTTCAGATACAACAATTAGTTTAAAATGGAACTAAGTTTCGCATCTGGAGTTTCCTCTCTCACAAGGTCGGCCACTTAGTATCGTCAAACACATACGGTTTCGAGTGGCATCGCCACAGGTTTCAGAGAACTGACGCTACTCCTAGCACAGTATGGAACACTTAGTATCAGATAGAACAATTACTTTAAAATGGAACTAAGCTTCGCATCTGTAGTTTCCTTTCGCACAAGGTCGACGACTTAATTTCGTCGAACACATACGGTTTCGAGTGGCATCGCCAATGATTTCAGAGAACAGGCGCTTCGCCTGGTACAGTATCGAACACTTTCAGATAGAACAATTAGTTTAAAATGGAACTAAGTTTCGCATCTGGAGTTTCCTCTCTCACAAGGTCGGCCACTTAGTATCGTCGAACACATACGGTTTGGAGTGGCATCGCCACAGATTTCAGAGAACAGGCGCTTCTCGAGGCACAGTATCGAACACTTAGTTTCAGATAGAACAATTATTTTAATATGGAATTAAGTTTCGCATTTGGAGTTTCCTCTCTCACAAGGTCGACCACTTAGTTTCGTCGAACACATACGGTTTCGAGTGGCATCGCCAATGATTTCAGAGAACAGGCGCTTCGCCTGGTACAGTATCGAACACTTTCAGATAGAACAATTAGTTTAAAATGGAACTAAGTTTCGCATCTGGAGTTTCCTCTCCCACACGGTCGACCACTTAGTTTCCTCGAACACATACGGTTTCGAGTAGCATCGCCACAGATTTCAGAGAACAGGCGCTTCTCCTGGCACAGTATCGAGCACTTAGTTTCAGATAGAACAATTTGTTTAAAATGGAACTAAGTTTCGCATCTGAAGTTTCCTCTCGCACAAGATCGGCCACTTAGTTTCGTCGAACACACACGGTTTCGAGTGGCATCGCCACAGATTTCAGACAACAGGCGCTTCTCCTGGCACAGTATCGAACACTTAGTTACAGATAGAACAATTAGTTTAATTTGGAACTATGTTTCGCATCTGGAGTTTCCTCTCTCACAAGGTCGACAACTTAGTTTCGTCGAACACATACGGTTTCGAGTAGCATCGCCTCAGATTTCAGAGAACAGGCGCTTCTCCTGCCATATTATCGAACACTTAGTTTCAGATAGAACAATTAGTTTAAAATGGAACTATGTTTCGCATTTGGAGTTTCCTCTCTCACAAGGTCGGCCACTTAGTTTCGTCGAACACACACGGTTTCGAGTGGCATCGCCACAGATTTTAGCGAACAGGCGCATCTCCTGGCACATTATCGGAAACTTAGTTTCAGATAGAACAATTAGTTTAAAATGGAACTAAGTTTCGCATCTGGAGTGTCCTCTCTCACAAGATCAACCACTTAGTTTCATCGAACACATACGGTTTCGAGTAGCATCCCTACAGATTTCAGAGAACAGGCGCTTCTCCTGGCACAGTATCGAACACTTAGTTTCAGAGAGAAAAATTAGTTTAAAATGGAACTATGTTTCGCATTTGGAGTTTCCTCTCTCGCAAGGTGGACCACTTAGTTTCGTCGAACACATACGGTTTCGAGTGGCATCGCCACACATTTCAGAGAACTGGCGCTTCTCCTGGCACAGTATCGAACACTTAGTTTCAGAGAGAAAAATTAGTTTAAAATGGAACTATGTTTCGCATTTGGAGTTTCCTCTCTCGCAAGGTGGACCACTTAGTTTCGTCGAACACATACGGTTTCGAGTGGCATCGCCACACATTTCAGAGAACTGGCGCTTCTCCTGGCACAGTATCGAACATTTAGTTTCAGAGAGAACAATTAGTTTAAAATGGAAATATGTTTCGCATTTGGAGTTTCCTCTCTCACAAGTTCGACCACTTAATTTCGTCGAACACATACGGTTTCGAGTGGCATCGCCACAGATTTCAGAGAACAGGCGCTTCTCCTGGCACAGTATCGAACACTTAGTTTCAGATAGAACAATCAGTTTAAAATGGAACTAAGTTTCGCATCCGGAGTTTCCTCTTCCACAAGGTCGACCACTTATTTTCGTCGAACACATACGGTTTGGAGTAGCATCGTCACAGTTTTCAGAGAACAGGCACTTCTCCTGGCACAGTATCGAAAACATAGTTGCACATAGAACAATTAGTTTAAAATGGAACTAATATTCGCATCTGGAGTTTCCTCTCTCACAATGTCGACCACTTAATTTCGTCGAACACATACGGTTGCGAGTGGCATCGCCACAGATTTCAGAGAACAGGCGCTTCTCCTGGCACAGTATCGAACACATAGTTGCAGATAGAACAATTAGTTTAAAATGGAACTAAGTTTCGCATCTGGAGTTTCCTCTCTCACAAGGTCGGCCACTTACTGTCGTGGAACACATTCGGTTTCGAGTACCATCGCCACTGATTTCAGAGAACAGGCGCTTCTCCTGGCACAGTATCGAACACTGAGTTTCAGGTAGAACAATTAGTTTAAAATGGAACTAAGTTTCGCATCCGGAGTTTCCTCTCTCAGAAGGTCGACCACTTAGTTTCGTCGAACACATACGGTTTCGAGTAGCATCGCGACAGATTTCAGAGAACGGGCACTTCCCCTGGCACAGTATCGAACACTTAGTATCAAATAGAACAATTAGTTTAAAATGGAAATAAGCTTCGCATCTGGAGTTTCCTCTCTCAGAAGGTCGACCACTTAGAGTCTTCGAACACATACGGTTTAGAGTAGCATCGCCACTGATTTCAGAGAACAGGCGCTTCTCCTGGCACAGTATCGAACACTTAGTTTCAGGTAGAACAATTAGTTTAAAATGGAAATAAGCTTCGCATCTGGAGTTTCCTCTCTCACAAGGTCGACCGCTCAGTTTCGTCGAACACATACGGTTTCGAGTAGCATCGCCACAGATTTCAGAGAACAGGCGCTTCTCCTGGCACAGTATTGAACACTTAGTTTCAGATAGAACAATTAGTTTAAAATGGAACTAAGTTTCGCATCTGGAGTTTCCTCTCTCACAAGGTCGACCACTTAATTTCGTTGAACACATACGGTTTCGAGTGGCATCGCCACAGTTCTCAGAGAACAGGCGCTTCTCCTGGCACAGTATCGAACACTTAGTATCAGATAGAACTATTAGTTTAAAATGGAACTAAGCTTCGCATCTGGAGTTTCCTCTCTCACAAGGTCGACCACTTAGTTTCGATGAACACATACGATTTCGAGTAGCATCGCCACCGAATTCAGAGAACAGGCGCTTCTCCTGACGCAGTATCGAACACTCAGTTGCAGATAGAACAATTAGTTTAAAATGGAACTAAGTTTCGCATCTGGAGTTTCTTCTCTCAGAAGGTCGACCACTTAGAGTCGTCGAACACATACGGTTTAGAGTAGCATCGCCACTGATTTCAGAGAACAGGCGCTTCTCCTGGCACAGTATCGAACACTTAGTTTCAGATAGAACAATTAGTTTAAAATGGTACTAAATTTCGCATCTGGAGTTTCCTCTCTCACAATGTCGATCACTTAGTTTCGTCGAACACATACGGTTTCGAGTAGCATCGCCACTGATTTCAGAGAACAGGCGCTTCTCCTGGCACAGTATCGAACACTTAGTATCAGATAGAACTATTAGTTTAAAATGGAATTAAGCTTCGCATCTGGAGTTTCCTCTCTCACAAGGTCGACCACTTAGTTTCGATGAACACATACGGTTTCGAGTAGCATCGCCACCGAATTCAGAGAACAGGCGCCTCTCCTGGCACAGTATCGAACACTTAGTTTCAGATAGAACAATTAGTTTAAAATGGTACTAAGTTTCGCATCAGGATTTTCCTCTCTCACAAGGTCAACCACTTAGTTTCGTCGAACATATACGGTTTCGAGTAGCATCGCCACAGATTTCAGAGAACAGGCGCTTCCCCTGGAACAGTATCGAACACTTAGTTTCAGATAGAACAATTAGTTTAAAATGGAAATAAGCTTCGCAACTGGAGATTCCTCTCTCACAAGGTCAACCACTTAGTTTCGTCGAACATATACGGTTTCGAGTAGCATCGCCAAAGATTTCAGAGAACAGGCGCTTCTCCTGGCACAGTATCGAACACTTAGTATCAGAGAGAACTATTAGTTTAAAATGGAACTAAGTTTCGCATCTGGAGTTTCCTCTCTCATGAGGTCGGCCACTTAGTATCGTCGAACACATACGGTTTCGAGTGGCATCGCCACAGATTTCAGAGAACAGGCGCTTCTCCTGTCACAGTATCGAACACTTAGTTTCAGATAGAACAATTAGTTTAAAATGGAACTAAGTTTCGCATCCGGAGTTTCCTCTCTCAGAAGGTCGACCACTTAGTTTCGTCGAACACATACGGTTTCGAGTAGCATCGCCTCAGATTTCAGAGAAGAGGCGCTTCTCCTGGCACAGTATCGAACACTTAGTTTCAGATAGAACAATTAGTTTAAAATGGTACTAAGTTTCGCATCAGGATTTTCCTCTCTCACAAGGTCAACCATTTGGTTTCGCCGAACATATACGGTTTCGAGTAGCATCGCCACAGATTTCAGAGAACAGGCGCTTCCACTGGCACAGTATCGAACACTTAGTTTCAGATAGAACAATTAGTTTAAAATGGAACTAAGTTTCGCATCTGGAGTTTCCTCTCCCACAAAGTGGACCACTTAGTTTGGTCGAACACATACAGTTTCGAGTAGCATCGCCACAGTTCTCAGAGAACAGGCGCTACTCCTGGCACAGTATCGAACACTTAGTTTCAGATAGGACAATTAGTTTAAAATGGAACTAAGTTTCGCATCCGGAGTTTCCTCTCTCAGAAGGTCGACCACTTAGTTTCGTCGAACACATACGGTTTCGAGTAGCATCGCCACAGATTTCAGAGAACGGGCACTTCCCCTGGCACAGTATCGAACACTTAGTATCAAATAGAACAATTAGTTTAAAATGGAAATAAGCTTCGCATCTGGAGTTTCCTCTCTCAGAAGGTCGACCACTTAGAGTCGTCGAACACATACGGTTTAGAGTAGCATCGCCACTGATTTCAGAGAACAGGCGCTTCTCCTGGCACAGTATCGAACACTTAGTTTCAGGTAGAACAATTAGTTTAAAATGGAAATAAGTTTCGCATCCGGAGTTTCCTCTCTCAGAAGGTCGACCACTTAGTTTCGTCGAACACATACGGTTTCGAGTAGCATCGCCTCAGATTTCAGAGAAGAGGCGCTTCTCCTGGCACAGTATCGAACACTTAGTTTCAGATAGAACAATTAGTTTAAAATGGTACTAAGTTTCGCATCAGGATTTTCCTCTCTCACAAGGTCAACAACTTAGTTTCGTCGAACATATACGGTTTCGAGTAGCATCGCCACAGATTTCAGAGAACAGGCGCTTCCCCTGGAACAGTATCGAACACTTAGTTTCAGATAGAACAATTAGTTTAAAATGGAAATAAGCTTCGCAACTGGAGATTCCTCTCTCACAAGGTCGACCACTTAATTTCGTTGAACACATACGGTTTCGAGTGGCATCGCCACAGTTTTCAGAGAACAGGCGCTTCTCCTGGCACAGTATCGAACACTTAGTATCAGATAGAACTATTAGTTTAAAATGGAACTAAGCTTCGCATCTGGAGTTTCCTCTCTCACAAGGTCGACCACTTAGTTTCGATGAACACATACGGTTTCGAGTAGCATCGCCACCGAATTCAGAGAACAGGCGCTTCTCCTGACGCAGTGTCGAACACTCAGTTACAGATAGAACAATTAGTTTAAAATGGAACTAAGTTTCGCATCTGGAGTTTCTTCTCTCAGAAGGTCGACAACTTAGAGTCGTCGAACACATACGGTTTAGAGTAGCATCGCCACTGATTTCAGAGAACAGGCGCTTGTCCTGGCACAGTATCGAACACTTAGTTTCAGGTAGAACAATTAGTTTAAAATGGAAATAAGCTTCGCATCTGGAGTTTCCTCTCTCACAAGGTCGACCGCTTAGTTTCGTCGAACACATACGGTTTCGAGTAGCATCGCCACAGATTTCAGAGAACAGGCGCTTCTCCTGGCACAGTATTGAACACTTAGTTTCAGATAGAGCAATTAGTTTAAAATGGAACTAAGTTTCGCATCTGGAGTTTCCTCTCTCACAAGGTCGACCACTTAATTTCGTTGAACACATACGGTTTCGAGTGGCATCGCCACAGTTTTCAGAGAACAGGCGCTTCTCCTGGCACAGTATCGAACACTTAGTTTCAGATAGAACAATTAGTTTAAAATGGAACTAAGTTTCGCATCTGGAGTTTCCTCTCTCACAATGTCGGCCACTTAGTTTCGTCGAACACATACAGTTTCGAGTGGCATCGCCACAAAATTCAGAGAACCGGCGTTTCTCCTGGCACAGTATCGAACACTTAGTTTCAGAGAGAACGATTAGTTTAAAATGGAACTAAGTTTCGCATCTGGAGATTCTTCTCTCACAAGGTCAACCACTTAGTTTCGTCGAACATATACGGTTTCGAGTAGCATCGCCAAAGATTTCAGAGAACAGGCGCTTCTCCTGGCACAGTATCGAACACTTAGTATCAGAGAGAACTATTAGTTTAAAATGGAACTAAGTTTCGCATCTGGAGTTTCCTCTCTCATGAGGTCGGCCACTTAGTATCGTCGAACACATACGGTTTCGAGTGGCATCGCCACAGATTTCAGAGAACAGGAGCTTCTCCTGTCACAGTATCGAACACTTAGTTTCAGATAGAACAATTAGTTTAAAATGGAACTAAGTTTCGCATCCGGAGTTTCCTCTCTCAGAAGGTCGACCACTTAGTTTCGTCGAAGACATACGGTTTCGAGTAGCATCGCCTCAGATTTCAGAGAAGAGGCGCTTCTCCTGGCACAGTATCGAACACTTAGTTTCAGATAGAACAATTAGTTTAAAATGGTACTAATTTTCGCATCAGGATTTTCCTCTCTCACAAGGTCAAACATTTGGTTTCGCCGAACATATACGGTTTCGAGTAGCATCGCCACAGATTTCAGAGAACAGGCGCTTCCACTGGCACAGTATCGAACACTTAGTTTCAGATAGAACAATTAGTTTAAAATGGAACTAAGTTTCGCATCTGGAGTTTCCTCTCCCACAAAGTGGACCACTTAGTTTGGTCGAACACATACGGTTTCGAGTAGCATCGCCACAGATTTCAGAGAACAGGCGCTTCTCCTGGCACAGTATTGAACACTTAGTTTCAGATAGAACAATTAGTTTAAAATGGAACTAAGTTTCGCATCTGGAGTTTCCTCTCTCACAAGGTCGACCACTTAATTTCGTTGAACACATACGGTTTCGAGTGGCATCGCCACAGTTCTCAGAGAACAGGCGCTTCTCCTGGCACAGTATCGAACACTTAGTATCAGATAGAACTATTAGTTTAAAATGGAACTAAGCTTCGCATCTGGAGTTTCCTCTCTCACAAGGTCGACCACTTAGTTTCGATGAACACATACGATTTCGAGTAGCATCGCCACCGAATTCAGAGAACAGGCGCTTCTCCTGACGCAGTATCGAACACTCAGTTGCAGATAGAACAATTAGTTTAAAATGGAACTAAGTTTCGCATCTGGAGTTTCTTCTCTCAGAAGGTCGACCACTTAGAGTCGTCGAACACATACGGTTTAGAGTAGCATCGCCACTGATTTCAGAGAACAGGCGCTTCTCCTGGCACAGTATCGAACACTTAGTTTCAGATAGAACAATTAGTTTAAAATGGTACTAAATTTCGCATCTGGAGTTTCCTCTCTCACAATGTCGATCACTTAGTTTCGTCGAACACATACGGTTTCGAGTAGCATCGCCACTGATTTCAGAGAACAGGCGCTTCTCCTGGCACAGTATCGAACACTTAGTATCAGATAGAACTATTAGTTTAAAATGGAATTAAGCTTCGCATCTGGAGTTTCCTCTCTCACCAGGTCGACCACTTAGTTTCGATGAACACATACGGTTTCGAGTAGCATCGCCACCGAATTCAGAGAACAGGCGCCTCTCCTGGCACAGTATCGAACACTTAGTTTCAGATAGAACAATTAGTTTAAAATGGTACTAAGTTTCGCATCAGGATTTTCCTCTCTCACAAGGTCAACCACTTAGTTTCGTCGAACATATACGGTTTCGAGTAGCATCGCCACAGATTTCAGAGAACAGGCGCTTCCCCTGGAACAGTATCGAACACTTAGTTTCAGATAGAACAATTAGTTTAAAATGGAAATAAGCTTCGCAACTGGAGATTCCTCTCTCACAAGGTCAACCACTTAGTTTCGTCGAACATATACGGTTTCGAGTAGCATCGCCAAAGATTTCAGAGAACAGGCGCTTCTCCTGGCACAGTATCGAACACTTAGTATCAGAGAGAACTATTAGTTTAAAATGGAACTAAGTTTCGCATCTGGAGTTTCCTCTCTCATGAGGTCGGCCACTTAGTATCGTCGAACACATACGGTTTCGAGTGGCATCGCCACAGATTTCAGAGAACAGGAGCTTCTCCTGTCACAGTATCGAACACTTAGTTTCAGATAGAACAATTAGTTTAAAATGG
Source organism: Nysson spinosus (assembly GCA_910591585.2). Classification (NCBI taxonomy): domain Eukaryota; kingdom Metazoa; phylum Arthropoda; class Insecta; order Hymenoptera; family Crabronidae; genus Nysson; species Nysson spinosus. The sequence goes on along the minus strand of CAJUYC020000091.1, from coordinate 1,009,570 downwards.
AACTAAGTTTCGCATCCGGAGTTTCCTCTCTCAGAAGGTCGACCACTTAGTTTCGTCGAACACATACGGTTTCGAGTAGCATCGCCTCAGATTTCAGAGAAGAGGCGCTTCTCCTGGCACAGTATCGAACACTTAGTTTCAGATAGAACAATTAGTTTAAAATGGTACTAAGTTTCGCATCAGGATTTTCCTCTCTCACAAGGTCAACCATTTGGTTTCGCCGAACATATACGGTTTCGAGTAGCATCGCCACAGATTTCAGAGAACAGGCGCTTCCACTGGCACAGTATCGAACACTTAGTTTCAGATAGAACAATTAGTTTAAAATGGAACTAAGTTTCGCATCTGGAGTTTCCTCTCCCACAAAGTGGACCACTTAGTTTGGTCGAACACATACAGTTTCGAGTAGCATCGCCACAGTTCTCAGAGAACAGGCGCTACTCCTGGCACAGTATCGAACACTTAGTTTCAGATAGGACAATTAGTTTAAAATGGAACTAAGTTTCGCATCCGGAGTTTCCTCTCTCAGAAGGTCGACCACTTAGTTTCGTCGAACACATACGGTTTCGAGTAGCATCGCCACAGATTTCAGAGAACGGGCACTTCCCCTGGCACAGTATCGAACACTTAGTATCAAATAGAACAATTAGTTTAAAATGGAAATAAGCTTCGCATCTGGAGTTTCCTCTCTCAGAAGGTCGACCACTTAGAGTCGTCGAACACATACGGTTTAGAGTAGCATCGCCACTGATTTCAGAGAACAGGCGCTTCTCCTGGCACAGTATCGAACACTTAGTTTCAGATAGAACAATTAGTTTAAAATGGAAATAAGTTTCGCATCCGGAGTTTCCTCTCTCAGAAGGTCGACCACTTAGTTTCGTCGAACACATACGGTTTCGAGTAGCATCGCCTCAGATTTCAGAGAAGAGGCGCTTCTCCTGGCACAGTATCGAACACTTAGTTTCAGATAGAACAATTAGTTTAAAATGGTACTAAGTTTCGCATCAGGATTTTCCTCTCTCACAAGGTCAACCACTTAGTTTCGTCGAACATATACGGTTTCGAGTAGCATCGCCACAGATTTCAGAGAACAGGCGCTTCCCCTGGAACAGTATCGAACACTTAGTTTCAGATAGAACAATTAGTTTAAAATGGAAATAAGCTTCGCAACTGGAGATTCCTCTCTCACAAGGTCGACCACTTAATTTCGTTGAACACATACGGTTTCGAGTGGCATCGCCACAGTTTTCAGAGAACAGGCGCTTCTCCTGGCACAGTATCGAACACTTAGTATCAGATAGAACTATTAGTTTAAAATGGAACTAAGCTTCGCATCTGGAGTTTCCTCTCTCACAAGGTCGACCACTTAGTTTCGATGAACACATACGGTTTCGAGTAGCATCGCCACCGAATTCAGAGAACAGGCGCTTCTCCTGACGCAGTGTCGAACACTCAGTTACAGATAGAACAATTAGTTTAAAATGGAACTAAGTTTCGCATCTGGAGTTTCTTCTCTCAGAAGGTCGACAACTTAGAGTCGTCGAACACATACGGTTTAGAGTAGCATCGCCACTGATTTCAGAGAACAGGCGCTTGTCCTGGCACAGTATCGAACACTTAGTTTCAGGTAGAACAATTAGTTTAAAATGGAAATAAGCTTCGCATCTGGAGTTTCCTCTCTCACAAGGTCGACCGCTTAGTTTCGTCGAACACATACGGTTTCGAGTAGCATCGCCACAGATTTCAGAGAACAGGCGCTTCTCCTGGCACAGTATTGAACACTTAGTTTCAGATAGAGCAATTAGTTTAAAATGGAACTAAGTTTCGCATCTGGAGTTTCCTCTCTCACAAGGTCGACCACTTAATTTCGTTGAACACATACGGTTTCGAGTGGCATCGCCACAGTTTTCAGAGAACAGGCGCTTCTCCTGGCACAGTATCGAACACTTAGTTTCAGATAGAACAATTAGTTTAAAATGGAACTAAGTTTCGCATCTGGAGTTTCCTCTCTCACAATGTCGGCCACTTAGTTTCGTCGAACACATACAGTTTCGAGTGGCATCGCCACAAAATTCAGAGAACCGGCGTTTCTCCTGGCACAGTATCGAACACTTAGTTTCAGAGAGAACGATTAGTTTAAAATGGAACTAAGTTTCGCATCTGGAGATTCTTCTCTCACATGGTCGAACACTTGGTTTCGTTGAACACACACGGTTTCGTCGAACACACACGGTTTCGTGTAGCATCGCCCAGATTTCAGAGAACACGCGCTTCTCCAGGCACGGTATCGAACACTTAGTTTCAAATAGAACAATTAGTTTAAAATGGAACTAAATTTCGCATCTGGAGTTTCCTCTCTCACAAGGTCGACCACTTAGTTTCGACGAACACATACGGTTTCGAGTGGCATCGCCACAGATTTCAGAGAACAGGCGCTTCGCCTGGCACAGTATCGAACACTCTCAGATTGAACAATTAGTTTAAAATGGAACAAAGGTTCGCATCTGGAGTTTCCTCTCTCACAAGGTCGACCACTTAGTTTCGACGAACACATACGGTTTCGAGTGGCATCGCCACAGATTTCAGAGAACAGGCGCTACTCCTGGCACAGTATCGAACACTTAGTTTCAGATAGGACAATTAGTTTAAAATGGAACTAACTTTCGCATCCGGAGTTTCCTCTCTCAGAAGGTCGACCACTTAGTTTCGTCGAACACATACGGTTTCGAGTAGCATCGCCACAGATTTCAGAGAACGGGCACTTCCCCTGGCACAGTATCGAACACTTAGTATCAAATAGAACAATTAGTTTAAAATGGAAATAAGCTTCGCATCTGGAGTTTCCTCTCTCAGAAGGTCGACCACTTAGAGTCGTCGAACACATACGGTTTAGAGTAGCATCGCCACTGATTTCAGAGAACAGGCGCTTCTCCTGGCACAGTATCGAACACTTAGTTTCAGGTAGAACAATTAGTTTAAAATGGAAATAAGCTTCGCATCTGGAGTTTCCTCTCTCACAAGGTCGACCGCTTAGTTTCGTCGAACACATACGGTTTCGAGTAGCATCGCCACAGATTTCAGAGAACAGGCGCTTCTCCTGGCACAGTATTGAACACTTAGTTTCAGATAGAACAATTAGTTTAAAATGGAACTAAGTTTCGCATCTGGAGTTTCCTCTCTCACAAGGTCGACCACTTAGTTTCGATGAACACATACGATTTCGAGTAGCATCGCCACCGAATTCAGAGAACAGGCGCTTCTCCTGACGCAGTATCGAACACTCAGTTACAGATAGAACAATTAGTTTAAAATGGAACTAAGTTTCGCATCTGGAGTTTCTTCTCTCAGAAGGTCGACCACTTAGAGTCGTCGAACACATACGGTTTAGAGTAGCATCGCCACTGATTTCAGAGAACAGGCGCTTCTCCTGGCACAGTATCGAACACTTAGTTTCAGATAGAACAATTAGTTTAAAATGGTACTAAGTTTCGCATCTGGAGTTTCCTCTCTCACAATGTCGACCACTTAGTTTCGTCGAACACATACGGTTTCGAGTAGCATCGGCACTGATTTCAGAGAACAGGCGCTTCTCCTGGCACAGTATCGAACACTTAGTATCAGATAGAACTATTAGTTTAAAATGGAACTAAGCTTCGCATCTGGAGTTTCCTCTCTCACCAGGTCGACCACTTAGTTTCGATGAACACATACGGTTTCGAGTAGCATCGCCACCGAATTCAGAGAACAGGCGCTTCTCCTGACGCAGTATCGAACACTCAGTTACAGATAGAACAATTAGTTTAAAATGGAACTAAGTTTCGCATCTGGAGTTTCTTCTCTCAGAAGGTCGACCACTTAGAGTCGTCGAACACATACGGTTTAGAGTAGCATCGCCACTGATTTCAGAGAACAGGCGCTTCTCCTGGCACAGTATCGAACACTTAGTATCAGATAGAACAATTAGTTTAAAATGGAACTAAGTTTCGCATCTGGAGTTTCTTCTCTCAGAAGGTCGACCACTTAGAGTCGTCGAACACATACGGTTTAGAGTAGCATCGCCACTGATTTCAGAGAACAGGCGCTTCTCCTGGCACAGTATCGAACACTGAGTTTCAGGTAGAACAATTAGTTTAAAATGGAACTATGTTTCGCAACTGGAGATTCCTCTCTCACAAGATCGACGACTTAGTTTCGTCGAACACATACGATTTCGAGTGGCATCGCCACAGATTTCAGAGAACAGGCGCTACTCCTGGCACAGTATCGAACACTTAGTTTCAGATAGGACAATTAGTTTAAAATGGAACTAAGTTTCGCATCCGGAGTTTCCTCTCTCAGAAGGTCGACCACTTAGTTTCGTCGAACACATACGGTTTTGAGTAGCATCACCACAGATTTCAGAGAACGGGCACTTCCCCTGGCACAGTATCGAACACTTAGTATCAAATAGAACAATTAGTTTAAAATGGAAATAAGCTTCGCACCTGGAGTTTCCTCTCTCACAAGGTGGACCACTTAGTTTCCTCGAACACATACGGTTTCGTGTAGCTTCGTCACAGATTTCAGAGAACAGTCGCTTCTCCTGGCACAGTATCGAACACTTAGTTTCAGATAGAACAATTAGTTTAAAATGGAACTAAGTTTCGCATCTGGAGTTTCCTCTCTCACAATGTCGGCCACTTAGTTTCGTCGAACACATACAGTTTCGAGTGGCATCGCCACAAAATTCAGAGAACCGGCGTTTCTCCTGGCACAGTATCGAACACTTAGTTTCAGAGAGAACGATTAGTTTAAAATGGAACTAAGTTTCGCATCTGGAGATTCTTCTCTCACATGGTCGAACACTTGGTTTCGTTGAACACACACGGTTTCGTCGAACACACACGGTTTCGTGTAGCATCGCCACAGATTTCAGAGAACACGCGCTTCTCCAGGCACGGTATCGAACACTTAGTTTCAAATAGAACAATTAGTTTAAAATGGAACTAAATTTCGCATCTGGAGTTTCCTCTCTCACAAGGTCGACCACTTAGTTTCGACGAACACATACGGTTTCGAGTGGCATCGCCACAGATTTCAGAGAACAGGCGCTTCGCCTGGCACAGTATCGAACACTCTCAGATTGAACAATTAGTTTAAAATGGAACAAAGGTTCGCATCTGGAGTTTCCTCTCTCACAAGGTCGACCACTTAGTTTCGACGAACACATACGGTTTCGAGTGGCATCGCCACAGATTTCAGAGAACAGGCGCTACTCCTGGCACAGTATCGAACACTTAGTTTCAGATAGGACAATTAGTTTAAAATGGAACTAACTTTCGCATCCGGAGTTTCCTCTCTCAGAAGGTCGACCACTTAGTTTCGTCGAACACATACGGTTTCGAGTAGCATCGCCACAGATTTCAGAGAACGGGCACTTCCCCTGGCACAGTATCGAACACTTAGTATCAAATAGAACAATTAGTTTAAAATGGAAATAAGCTTCGCATCTGGAGTTTCCTCTCTCAGAAGGTCGACCACTTAGAGTCGTCGAACACATACGGTTTAGAGTAGCATCGCCACTGATTTCAGAGAACAGGCGCTTCTCCTGGCACAGTATCGAACACTTAGTTTCAGGTAGAACAATTAGTTTAAAATGGAAATAAGCTTCGCAACTGGAGATTCCTCTCTCACAAGATCGACGACTTAGTTTCGTCGAACACATACGATTTCGAGTGGCATCGCCACAGATTTCAGAGAACAGGCGCTACTCCTGGCACAGTATCGAAGACTTAGTTTCAGATAGGACAATTAGTTTAAAATGGAACTAAGTTTCGCATCCGGAGTTTCCTCTCTCAGAAGGTCGACCACTTAGTTTCGTCGAACACATACGGTTTTGAGTAGCATCGCCACAGATTTCAGAGAACGGGCACTTCCCCTGGCACAGTATCGAACACTTAGTATCAAATAGAACAATTAGTTTAAAATGGAAATAAGCTTCGCACCTGGAGTTTCCTCTCTCACAAGGTGGACCACTTAGTTTCCTCGAACACATACGGTTTCGTGTAGCTTCGTCACAGATTTCAGAGAACAGTCGCTTCTCCTGGCACAGTATCGAACACTTAGTTTCAGATAGAACAATTAGTTTAAAATGGAACTAAGTTTCGCATCTGGAGATTCTTCTCTCAAATGGTCGAACACTTGGTTTCGTCGAACACACACGGTTTCGTGTAGCATCGCCACAGATTTCAGAGAACACGCGCTTCTCCAGGCACAGTATCGAACACTTAGTTTCAAATAGAACAATTAGTTTAAAATGGAACTAAATTTCGCATCTGGAGTTTCCTCTCTCACAAGGTCGGCCACTTAGTTTTGTCGAACACATACGGTTTCGAGTAGCATCGCCACAGATTTCAGAGAACACGCGCTTCTCCTGGCACAGTATCGAGCATTTAGTTTCAGATAGAACAATTTGTTTAAAATGGATCTATGTTTCGCATCTGGAGTTTCCTCTCCCACAAGGTCGACCACTTAGTTTCCTCGAACACATACGGTTTCGAGTAGCATCGCCACAGATTTCAGAGAACAGCCGCTTCCCCTGGCACAGTATCGAACACTTAAGTTCAGATAGAACAATTAGTTCAAAAAGGAACTATGTTTCGCATCTGGAGTTTTCTCTCTCACAAGGTCGACCACTTAGTTTCGACGAACACATACGGTTTCGAGTGGCATCGCCACAGATTTCAGAGAACAGGCGCTTCGCCTGGCACAGTATCGAACACTCTCAGATTGAACAATTAGTTTAAAATGGAACAAAGGTTCGCATCTGGAGTTTCCTCTCTCACAAGGTCGACCACTTAGTTTCGACGAACACATACGGTTTCGAGTGGCATCGCCACAGATTTCAGAGAACAGGCGCTTCGCCTGGCACAGTATCGAACACTCTCAGATTGAACAATTAGTTTAAAATGGAACAAAGGTTCGCATCTGGAGTTTCCTCTCTCACAAGGTAGGCCACTTAGTATCGTCGAACACATACGGTTTCGAGTAGCATCGCCACAGGTTTCAGAGAACAGGCGCTTCTCCTGGCACAGTACCGAACACTTAGTTTCAGATAGAACAATTAGTTTAAAATGGAACTAAGTTTCGCATCTGGAGTTTCCTCTCTCACAAGGTCGGCCACTTAGTATCGTCGATCACATACGGTTTAGAGTAGCATCGCCACTGATTTCAGAGAACAGGCGCTTCTCCTGGCACAGTATCGAACACTTAGTTTCAGGTAGAACAATTAGTTTAAAATGGAAATGAGCTTCGCAACTGGAGTTTCCTCTCTCACAAGGTCGACCACTTAATTTCGTTGAACACATACGGTTTCGAGTGGCATCGCCACAGTTTTCAGAGAACAGGCGCTTCTCCTGGCACAGTATCGAACACTTAGTATCACATAGAACTATTAGTTTAAAATGGAACTAATCTTCGCATCTGGAGTTTCCTCTCTCACAAGGTCGACCACTTAGTTTCGATGAACACATACGGTTTCGAGTAGCATCGCCACCGATTTCAGAGAACAGGCGCTTCTCCTGACGCAGTATCGAACACTCAGTTACAGATAGAACAATTAGTTTAAAATGGAACTAAGTTTCGCATCTGGAGTTTCTTCTCCCAGAAGGTCGACCACTTAGAGTCGTCGAACACATACGGTTTCGAGTGGCATCGCCACAGATTTCAGAGAACAGGCGCTTCGCCTGGCACAGTATCGAACACTCTCAGATTGAACAATTAGTTTAAAATGGAACAAAGGTTCGCATCTGGAGTTTCCTCTCTCACAAGGTCGGCCACTTAGTATCGTCGAACACATACGGTTTCGAGTAGCATCGCCACAGGTTTCAGAGAACAGGCGCTTCTCCTGGCACAGTACCGAACACTTAGTTTCAGATAGAACAATTAGTTTAAAATGGAACTAAGTTTCGCATCTGGAGTTTCCTCTCTCACAAGGTCGGCCACTTAGTATCGTCGAACACATACGGTTTAGAGTAGCATCGCCACTGATTTCAGAGAACAGGCGCTTCTCCTGGCACAGTATCGAACACTTAGTTTCAGGTAGAACAATTAGTTTAAAATGGAAATGAGCTTCGCAACTGGAGTTTCCTCTCTCACAAGGTCGACCACTTAATTTCGTTGAACACATACGGTTTCGAGTGGCATCGCCACAGTTTTCAGAGAACAGGCGCTTCTCCTGGCACAGTATCGAACACTTAGTATCACATAGAACTATTAGTTTAAAATGGAACTAATCTTCGCATCTGGAGTTTCCTCTCTCACAAGGTCGACCACTTAGTTTCGATGAACACATACGGTTTCGAGTAGCATCGCCACCGATTTCAGAGAACAGGCGCTTCTCCTGACGCAGTATCGGACACTCAGTTACAGATAGAACAATTAGTTTAAAATGGAACTAAGTTTCGCATCTGGAGTTTCTTCTCTCAGAAAGTCGACCACTTAGAGTCGTCGAACACATACGGTTTAGAGTAGCATCGCCACTGATTTCAGAGAACAGGCGCTTCTCCTGGCACAGTATCGAACACTGAGTTTCAGGTAGAACAATTAGTTTAAAATGGAACTATGTTTCGCAACTGGAGATTCCTCTCTCACAAGATCGACGACTTAGTTTCGTCGAACACATACGGTTTCGAGTGGCATCGCCACAGATTTCAGAGAACAGGCGCTACTCCTGGCACAGTATCGAACACTTAGTTTCAGATAGGACAATTAGTTTAAAATGGAACTAACTTTCGCATCCGGAGTTTCCTCTCTCAGAAGGTCGACCACTTAGTTTCGTCGAACACATACGGTTTCGAGTAGCATCGCCACAGATTTCAGAGAACGGGCACTTCCCCTGGCACAGTATCGAACACTTAGTATCAAATAGAACAATTAGTTTAAAATGGAAATAAGCTTCGCATCTGGAGTTTCCTCTCTCAGAAGGTAGACCACTTAGAGTCGTCGAACACATACGGTTTAGAGTAGCATCGCCACTGATTTCAGAGAACAGGCGCTTCTCCTGGCACAGTATCGAACACTTAGTTTCAGGTAGAACAATTAGTTTAAAATGGAAATAAGCTTCGCATCTGGAGTTTCCTCTCTCACAAGGTCGACCGCTTAGTTTCGTCGAACACATACGGTTTCGAGTAGCATCGCCACAGATTTCAGAGAACAGGCGCTTCTCCTGGCACAGTACCGAACACTTAGTTTCAGATAGAACAATTAGTTTAAAATGGAACTAAGTTTCGCATCTGGAGTTTCCTCTCTCACAAGGTCGGCCACTTAGTATCGTCGATCACATACGGTTTAGAGTAGCATCGCCACTGATTTCAGAGAACAGGCGCTTCTCCTGGCACAGTATCGAACACTTAGTTTCAGGTAGAACAATTAGTTTAAAATGGAAATGAGCTTCGCAACTGGAGTTTCCTCTCTCACAAGGTCGACCACTTAATTTCGTTCAACACATACGGTTTCGAGTGGCATCGCCACAGTTTTCAGAGAACAGGCGCTTCTCCTGGCACAGTATCGAACACTTAGTATCACATAGAACTATTAGTTTAAAATGGAACTAATCTTCGCATCTGGAGTTTCCTCTCTCACAAGGTCGACCACTTAGTTTCGATGAACACATACGGTTTCGAGTAGCATCGCCACCGATTTCAGAGAACAGGCGCTTCTCCTGACGCAGTATCGAACACTCAGTTACAGATAGAACAATTAGTTTAAAATGGAACTAAGTTTCGCATCTGGAGTTTCTTCTCTCAGAAGGTCGACCACTTAGAGTCGTCGAACACATACGGTTTCGAGTGGCATCGCCACAGATTTCAGAGAACAGGCGCTTCGCCTGGCACAGTATCGAACACTCTCAGATTGAACAATTAGTTTAAAATGGAACAAAGGTTCGCATCTGGAGTTTCCTCTCTCACAAGGTCGGCCACTTAGTATCGTCGAACACATACGGTTTCGAGTAGCATCGCCACAGGTTTCAGAGAACAGGCGCTTCTCCTGGCACAGTACCGAACACTTAGTTTCAGAGAGAACAATTAGTTTAAAATGGAACTAAGTTTCGCATCTGGAGTTTCCTCTCTCACAATGTCGGCCACTTAGTTTCGTCGAACACATACAGTTTCGAGTGGCATCGCCACAAATTTCAGAGAACCGGCGTTTCTCCTGGCACAGTATCGAACACTTAGTTTCAGATAGAACGATTAGTTTAAAATGGAACTAAGTTTCGCATCTGGAGATTCTTCTCTCACATGTTCGAACACTTGGTTTCGTCGAACACACACGGTTTCGTCGAACACACACGGTTTCGAGTAGCATCGCCACAGATTTCAGAGAACACGCGCTTCTCCAGGCACAGTATCGAACACTTAGTTTCAAATAGAACAATTAGTTTAAAATGGAACTAAATTTCGCATCTGGAGTTTCCTCTCTCACAAGGTCGGCCACTTAGTTTTGTCGAACACATACGGTTTCGAGTAGCATCGCCACAGATTTCAGAGAACACGCGCTTCTCCTGGCACAGTATCGAGCATTTAGTTTCAGATAGAACAATTTGTTTAAAATGGATCTATGTTTCGCATCTGGAGTTTCCTCTCCCACAAGGTCGACCACTTAGTTTCCTCGAACACATACGGTTTCGAGTAGCATCGGCACAGATTTCAGAGAACAGCCGCTTCCCCTGGCACAGTATCGAACACTTAAGTTCAGATAGAACAATTAGTTCAAAAAGGAACTATGTTTCGCATCTGGAGTTTCCTCTCTCACAAGGTCGACGACTTAGTTTCGTTGAACACATTCGGTTTCGAGTGGCATCGCCACAGATTACAGAGAACAGGCGCTTCCCCTGGCACAGTATCGAACACTTAAGTTCAGATAGAACAATTAGTTCAAAAAGGAACTATGTTTCGCATCTGTAGTTTCCTCTCTCACAAGGTCGACGACTTAGTTTCGTTGAACACATTCGGTTTCGAGTGGCATCGCCACAGATTACAGAGAACAGGCGCTTCTTGTGGCACAGTATCGAACACTTAGTATGAGATAGAACTATTAGTTTAAAATGGAACTAAGCTTCGCATCTGGAGTTCCCTCTCTCACAAGGTCGACCACTTAGTTTCGATGAACACATACGGTTTCGAGTAGCATCGCCACCGATTTCAGAGAACAGGCGCTACTCCTGGCACAGTATCGAACACTTAGTTTCAGATAGAACAATTAGTTTAAAATGGAACTATGTTTCGCATCTGGAGTTTCCTCTCTCACAAGGTCGACCACTTAGTTTCGACGAACACATACGGTTTCGAGTGGCATCGCCACAGATTTCAGAGAACAGGCGCTTCTCCTGGCACAGTATCGAACACTTAGTTTCAGATAGAACAATTAGTTAAAATGGAACTAAGTTTCTCATCTGGAGTTTCCTCTTTCACAAGGCGACCACTTAGTTTTGTCGAACACATACGGTTTCGAGTAGCATCGCCACAGATTTCAGAGAACAGGCGTTTCTCCGGGCAGAGTATCGAACACTCAGTTTCATATTGAACAATTAGTTTAAAATGGAACAAAGGTTCGCATCTGGAGTTTCCTCTCTCACAAGGTCGGCCACTTAGTATCGTCGAACACATACGGTTTCGAGTAGCATCGCCACAGATTTCAGAGAACAGGCGCTTCTCCTGGCACAGTACCGAACACTTAGTTTCAGATAGAACAATTAGTTTACAATGGAACTATGTTTCGCATCTGGAGTTTCCTCTACCACAAGGTCGACCACTTATTTTCGTCGAACACATACGGTTTCGAGTGGCATCGCCACAGGTTTCAGAGAACTGGCGTTTCTCCTGGCACAGTATCGAACACATAGTATCAGATAGAACGATTACTTTAAAATGGAAATAAGCTTCGCACCTGGAGTTTCCTCTCTCACAAGGTGGACCACTTAGTTTCCTCGAACACATACGGTTTCGTGTAGCTTCGTCACAGATTTCAGAGAACAGTCGCTTCTCCTGGCACAGTATCGAACACTTAGTTTCAGATAGAACAATTAGTTTAAAATGGAACTAAGTTTCGCATCTGGAGTTTCCTCTCTCACAATGTCGGCCACTTAGTTTCGTCGAACACATACAGTTTCGAGTGGCATCGCCACAAATTTCAGAGAACCGGCGTTTCTCCTGGCACAGTATCGAACACTTAGTTTCAGATAGAACGATTAGTTTAAAATGGAACTAAGTTTCGCATCTGGAGATTCTTCTCTCACATGGTCGAACACTTGGTTTCGTCGAACACACACGGTTTCGAGTAGCATCGCCACAGATTTCAGAGAACAGGCGCTTCTCCTGGCACAGTACCGAACACTTAGTTTCAGATAGAACAATTAGTTTAAAATGGAACTATGTTTCGCATCTGGAGTTTCCTCTACCACAAGGTCGACCACTTATTTTCGTCGAACACATACGGTTTCGAGTGGCATCGCCACAGGTTTCAGAGAACTGGCGTTTCTCCTGGCACAGTATCGAACACTTAAGTTCAGATAGAACAATTAGTTCAAAAAGGAACTATGTTTCGCATCTGGAGTTTCCTCTCTCACAAGGTCGACGACTTAGTTTCGTTGAACACATTCGGTTTCGAGTGGCATCGCCACAGATTACAGAGAACAGGCGCTTCCCCTGGCACAGTATCGAACACTTAACTTCAGATAGAACAATTAGTTCAAAAAGGAACTATGTTTCGCATCTGGAGTTTCCTCTCTCACAAGGTCGACGACTTAGTTTCGTTGAACACATTCGGTTTCGAGTGGCATCGCCACAGATTACAGAGAACAGGCGCTTCTTGTGGCACAGTATCGAACACTTAGTATGAGATAGAACTATTAGTTTAAAATGGAACTAAGCTTCGCATCTGGAGTTCCCTCTCTCACAAGGTCGACCACTTAGTTTCGATGAACACATACGGTTTCGAGTAGCATCGCCACCGATTTCAGAGAACAGGCGCTACTCCTGGCACAGTATCGAACACTTAGTTTCAGATAGAGCAATTAGTTTAAAATGGAACTATGTTTCGCATCTGGAGTTTCCTCTCTCACAAGGTCGACCACTTAGTTTCGACGAACACATACGGTTTCGAGTGGCATCGCCACAGATTTCAGAGAACAGGCGCTTCTCCTGGCACAGTATCGAACACTTAGTTTCAGATAGAACAATTAGTTAAAATGGAACTAAGTTTCTCATCTGGAGTTTCCTCTTTCACAAGGCGACCACTTAGTTTTGTCGAACACATACGGTTTCGAGTAGCATCGCCACAGATTTCAGAGAACAGGCGTTTCTCCGGGCAGAGTATCGAACACTCAGTTTCATATTGAACAATTAGTTTAAAATGGAACAAAGGTTCGCATCTGGAGTTTCCTCTCTCACAAGGTCGGCCAATTAGTATCGTCGAACACATACGGTTTCGAGTAGCATCGCCACAGATTTCAGAGAACAGGCGCTTCTCCTGGCACAGTACCGAACACTTAGTTTCAGATAGAACAATTAGTTTAAAATGGAACTATGTTTCGCATCTGGAGTTTCCTCTACCACAAGGTCGACCACTTATTTTCGTCGAACACATACGGTTTCGAGTGGCATCGCCACAGGTTTCAGAGAAGTGGCGTTTCTCCTGGCACAGTATCGAACACATAGTATCAGATAGAACGATTACTTTAAAATGGAAATAAGCTTCGCACCTGGAGTTTCCTCTCTCACAAGGTGGACCACTTAGTTTCCTCGAACACATACGGTTTCGTGTAGCTTCGTCACAGATTTCAGAGAACAGTCGCTTCTCCTGGCACAGTATCGAACACTTAGTTTCAGATAGAACAATTAGTTTAAAATGGAACTAAGTTTCGCATCTGGAGTTTCCTCTCTCACAATGTCGGCCACTTAGTTTCGTCGAACACATACAGTTTCGAGTGGCATCGCCACAAATTTCAGAGAACCGGCGTTTCTCCTGGCACAGTATCGAACACTTAGTTTCAGATAGAACGATTAGTTTAAAATGGAACTTAGTTTCGCATCTGGAGATTCTTCTCTCACATGGTCGAACACTTGGTTTCGTCGAACACACACGGTTTCGAGTAGCATCGCCACAGATTTCAGAGAACAGGCGCTTCTCCTGGCACAGTACCGAACACTTAGTTTCAGATAGAACAATTAGTTTAAAATGGAACTATGTTTCGCATCTGGAGTTTCCTCTACCACAAGGTCGACCACTTTTTTTCGTCGAACACATACGGTTTCGAGTGGCATCGCCACAGGTTTCAGAGAACTGGCGTTTCTCCTGGCACAGTATCGAACACATAGTATCAGATAGAACGATTACTTTAAAATGGAAATAAGCTTCGCACCTGGAGTTTCCTCTCTCACAAGGTGGACCACTTAGTTTCCTCGAACACATACGGTTTCGAGTAGCATCGCCACAGATTTCAGAGAACAGCCGCTTCCCCTGGCACAGTATCGAACACTTAAGTTCAGATAGAACAATTAGTTCAAAAAGGAACTATGTTTCGCATCTGGAGTTTCCTCTCTCACAAGGTCGACCACTTAGTTTCGACGAACACATACGGTTTCGAGTGGCATCGCCACAGATTTCAGAGAACAGGCGCTTCGCCTGGCACAGTATCGAACACTCTCAGATTGAACAATTAGTTTAAAATGGAACAAAGGTTCGCACCTGGAGTTTCCTCTCTCACAAGGTCGGCCACTTAGTATCGTCGAACACATACGGTTTCGAGTAGCATCGCCACAGATTTCAGAGAACAGGCGCTTCTCCTGGCACAGTACCGAACACTTAGTTTCAGATAGAACAATTAGTTTAAAATGGAACTATGTTTCGCATCTGGAGTTTCCTCTACCACAAGGTCGACCACTTTTTTTCGTCGAACACATACGGTTTCGAGTGGCATCGCCACAGGTTTCAGAGAACTGGCGTTTCTCCTGGCACAGTATCGTACACATAGTATCAGATAGAACGATTACTTTAAAATGGAAATAAGCTTCGCATCTGGAGTTTCCTCTCTCACAAGGTGGACCCCTTACTTTCCTCGAACACATACGGTTTCGTGTAGCTTCGTCACAGATTTCAGAGAACAGGCGCTTCTCCTGGCACAGTATCGAACATTTAGTTTCAGATAGAATAATTAGTTTAAAATGGAACTATGTTTCGCATCTGGAGTTTCCTCTCTCACAATGTCGGCCACTTAGTTTCTTCGAACACATACAGTTTCGAGTGGCATCGCCACAGATATCAGAGAACCGGCGTTTCTCCTGGCACAGTATCGAACACTTAGTTTCAGATAGAACGATTAGTTTAAAATGGAACTAAGTTTCGCATCTGGAGATTCTTCTCTCACATGGTCGAACACTTGGTTTCGTCGAACACACACGGTTTCTAGTAGCATCGCCACAGATTTCAGAGTACACGCGCTTCTCCAGGCACAGTATCGAACACTTAGTTTCAAATAGAACAATTAGTTTAAAATGGAACTAAATTTCGCATCTGGAGTTTCCTCTCTCACAAGGTCGGCCACTTAGTTTCGTCGAACACATACGGTTTCGAGTGGCATCGCCACAGATTTCAGAGAACAGGCGCTTCTCCTGGCACAGTATCGAACTCTTAGTTTCAGATAGAACAATTAGTTTAAAATGGAACTAAGTTTCGCATCTGGAGTTTCCTCCCTCACAAGGTCGACCATTTAGATTCGTCGAACACATACGGTTTAGAGTGTCATCGCCACAGATTTCAGAGAACAGGCACTTCTCCTGGCACAGTATCGAACACTTAGTTTCAGATAGAACAATTAGTTTAAAATGGAACTAAGTTTCGCATCTGGAGTTTCCTCTCTCACAAGGTCGACGATTTAATTTCGTCGAACACATACGGTTTCGAATGGCATCGCCACAAATATCAGAGAACAGGCGCTTCTCCTGGCACAGTATCGAACACTTAGTTTCAGAGAGAACAATTAGTTTAAAATGGTAGTAAATTTCGCATCTGGAGTTTCCTCTCTCACATGGCGGCCGCTTAGTTTCGTCGAACACATCCGGTTTCGAGTAGCATCGCCACTGATTTCAGAGAACAGGCGCTTCTCCTGGCACAGTATCGAACACTTAGTTTCAGATAGAACAATTAATTTAAAATGGAACTAAGTTTCGCATCCGGAGTTTCCTCTTCCACAAGGTCGACCACTTATTTTCGTCGAACACATACGGTTTGGAGTAGCATCGTCACAGTTTTCAGAGAACAGGCACTTCTCCTGGCACAGTATCGAACACATAGTTGCAGATAGAACAATTAGTTTAAAATGGAACTAAGTTTCGCATCTGGAGTTTCCTCTCTCACAATGTCGACCACTTAATTTCGTCGAACTCATACGGTTTCGAGTGGCATCGCCACAGATTTCAGAGAACAGGCGCTTCTCCTGGCACAGTATCGAACACATAGTTGCAGATAAAACAATTAGTTTAAAATGGAACTAAGTTTCGCATCTGGGGTTTCCTCTCTCACAAGGTCGGCCACTTACTTTCGTGGAACACATTTGGTTTCGAGTAGCATCGCCACAGATTTCAGAGAACAGGCGCTTCTCCTGGCACAGTATCGAACACGTAGTTCCAGAGAGAACAATTAGTTTAAAATGGAAATATGTTTCGCATTTGGAGTTTCCTCTCTCACAAGTTCGACCACTTAGTTTCGTCGAACACATACGGTGTCGAGTGGCATCGCCACAGATTTCAGAGAACAGGCGCTGCTCCTGGCACAGTATCGGACACTTAGTTTCAGATAGAACAATTAGTTAAAATGGAACTAAGTTTCGCATCTGGAGTTTCCTCTTTCACAAGGCGACCACTTAGTTTTGTCGAACACATACGGTTTCGAGTAGCATCGCCACAGATTTCAGAGAACAGGCGTTTCTCCGGGCAGAGTATCGAACACTCAGTTTCATATTGAACAATTAGTTTAAAATGGAACAAAGGTTCGCATCTGGAGTTTCCTCTCTCACAAGGTCGGCCAATTAGTATCGTCGAACACATACGGTTTCGAGTAGCATCGCCACAGATTTCAGAGAACAGGCGCTTCTCCTGGCACAGTACCGAACACTTAGTTTCAGATAGAACAATTAGTTTAAAATGGAACTATGTTTCGCATCTGGAGTTTCCTCTACCACAAGGTCGACCACTTATTTTCGTCGAACACATACGGTTTCGAGTGGCATCGCCACAGGTTTCAGAGAACTGGCGTTTCTCCTGGCACAGTATCGAACACATAGTATCAGATAGAACGATTACTTTAAAATGGAAATAAGCTTCGCACCTGGAGTTTCCTCTCTCACAAGGTGGACCACTTAGTTTCCTCGAACACATACGGTTTCGTGTAGCTTCGTCACAGATTTCAGAGAACAGTCGCTTCTCCTGGCACAGTATCGAACACTTAGTTTCAGATAGAACAATTAGTTTAAAATGGAACTAAGTTTCGCATCTGGAGTTTCCTCTCTCACAATGTCGGCCACTTAGTTTCGTCGAACACATACAGTTTCGAGTGGCATCGCCACAAATTTCAGAGAACCGGCGTTTCTCCTGGCACAGTATCGAACACTTAGTTTCAGATAGAACGATTAGTTTAAAATGGAACTAAGTTTCGCATCTGGAGATTCTTCTCTCACATGGTCGAACACTTGGTTTCGTCGAACACACACGGTTTCGAGTAGCATCGCCACAGATTTCAGAGAACAGGCGCTTCTCCTGGCACAGTACCGAACACTTAGTTTCAGATAGAACAATTAGTTTAAAATGGAACTATGTTTCGCATCTGGAGTTTCCTCTACCACAAGGTCGACCACTTATTTTCGTCGAACACATACGGTTTCGAGTGGCATCGCCACAGGTTTCAGAGAACTGGCGTTTCTCCTGGCACAGTATCGAACACATAGTATCAGATAGAACGATTACTTTAAAATGGAAATAAGCTTCGCACCTGGAGTTTCCTCTCTCACAAGGTGGACCACTTAGTTTCCTCGAACACATACGGTTTCGTGTAGCTTCGTCACAGATTTCAGAGAACAGTCGCTTCTCCTGGCACAGTATCGAACACTTTGTTTCAGATAGAACAATTAGTTTAAAATGGAACTAAGTTTCGCATCTGGAGTTTCCTCTCTCACAATGTCGGCCACTTAGTTTCGTCGAACACATACAGTTTCGAGTGGCATCGCCACAAATTTCAGAGAACCGGCGTTTCTCCTGGCACAGTATCGAACACTTAGTTTCAGATAGAACGATTAGTTTAAAATGGAACTAAGTTTCGCATCTGGAGATTCTTCTCTCACATGGTCGAACACTTGGTTTCGTCGAACACACACGGTTTCGTCGAACACACACGGTTTCGTGTAGCATCGCCACAGATTTCAGAGAACACGCGCTTCTCCAGGCACAGTATCGAACACTTAGTTTCAAATAGAACAATTAGTTTAAAATGGAACTAAATTTCGCATCTGGAGTTTCCTCTCTCACAAGGTCGGCCACTTAGTTTTGTCGAACACATACGGTTTCGAGTAGCATCGCCACAGATTTCAGAGAACACGCGCTTCTCCTGGCACAGTATCGAGCATTTAGTTTCAGATAGAACAATTTGTTTAAAATGGATCTATGTTTCGCATCTGGAGTTTCCTCTCCCACAAGGTCGACCACTTAGTTTCCTCGAACACATACGGTTTCGAGTAGCATCGCCACAGATTTCAGAGAACAGCCGCTTCCCCTGGCACAGTATCGAACACTTAAGTTCAGATAGAACAATTAGTTCAAAAAGGAACTATGTTTCGCATCTGGAGTTTCCTCTCTCACAAGGTCGACCACTTAGTTTCGACGAACACATACGGTTTCGAGTGGCATCGCCACAGATTTCAGAGAACAGGCGCTTCGCCTGGCACAGTATCGAACACTCTCAGATTGAACAATTAGTTTAAAATGGAACAAAGGTTCGCATCTGGAGTTTCCTCTCTCACAAGGTCGGCCACTTAGTATCGTCGAACACATACGGTTTCGAGTAGCATCGCCACAGATTTCAGAGAACAGGCGCTTCTCCTGGCACAGTACCGAACACTTAGTTTCAGATAGAACAATTAGTTTAAAATGGAACTATGTTTCGCATCTGGAGTTTCCTCTACCACAAGGTCGACCACTTTTTTTCGTCGAACACATACGGTTTCGAGTGGCATCGCCACAGGTTTCAGAGAACTGGCGTTTCTCCTGGCACAGTATCGTACACATAGTATCAGATAGAACGATTACTTTAAAATGGAAATAAGCTTCGCATCTGGAGTTTCCTCTCTCACAAGGTGGACCCCTTACTTTCCTCGAACACATACGGTTTCGTGTAGCTTCGTCACAGATTTCAGAGAACAGGCGCTTCTCCTGGCACAGTATCGAACATTTAGTTTCAGATAGAATAATTAGTTTAAAATGGAACTATGTTTCGCATCTGGAGTTTCCTCTCTCACAATGTCGGCCACTTAGTTTCTTCGAACACATACAGTTTCGAGTGGCATCGCCACAGATTTCAGAGAACCGGCGTTTCTCCTGGCACAGTATCGAACACTTAGTTTCAGATAGAACGATTAGTTTAAAATGGAACTAAGTTTCGCATCTGGAGATTCTTCTCTCACATGGTCGAACACTTGGTTTCGTCGAACACACACGGTTTCTAGTAGCATCGCCACAGATTTCAGAGTACACGCGCTTCTCCAGGCACAGTATCGAACACTTAGTTTCAAATAGAACAATTAGTTTAAAATGGAACTAAATTTCGCATCTGGAGTTTCCTCTCTCACAAGGTCGGCCACTTAGTTTCGTCGAACACATACGGTTTCGAGTGGCATCGCCACAGATTTCAGAGAACAGGCGCTTCTCCTGGCACAGTATCGAACTCTTAGTTTCAGATAGAACAATTAGTTTAAAATGGAACTAAGTTTCGCATCTGGAGTTTCCTCCCTCACAAGGTCGACCATTTAGATTCGTCGAACACATACGGTTTAGAGTGTCATCGCCACAGATTTCAGAGAACAGGCACTTCTCCTGGCACAGTATCGAACACTTAGTTTCAGATAGAACAATTAGTTTAAAATGGAACTAAGTTTCGCATCTGGAGTTTCCTCTCTCACAAGGTCGACGATTTAATTTCGTCGAACACATACGGTTTCGAATGGCATCGCCACAAATATCAGAGAACAGGCGCTTCTCCTGGCACAGTATCGAACACTTAGTTTCAGAGAGAACAATTAGTTTAAAATGGTAGTAAATTTCGCATCTGGAGTTTCCTCTCTCACATGGCGGCCGCTTAGTTTCGTCGAACACATCCGGTTTCGAGTAGCATCGCCACTGATTTCAGAGAACAGGCGCTTCTCCTGGCACAGTATCGAACACTTAGTTTCAGATAGAACAATTAATTTAAAATGGAACTAAGTTTCGCATCCGGAGTTTCCTCTTCCACAAGGTCGACCACTTATTTTCGTCGAACACATACGGTTTGGAGTAGCATCGTCACAGTTTTCAGAGAACAGGCACTTCTCCTGGCACAGTATCGAACACATAGTTGCACATAGAACAATTAGTTTAAAATGGAACTAAGTTTCGCATCTGGAGTTTCCTCTCTCACAATGTCGACCACTTAATTTCGTCGAACTCATACGGTTTCGAGTGGCATCGCCACAGATTTCAGAGAACAGGCGCTTCTCCTGGCACAGTATCGAACACATAGTTGCAGATAAAACAATTAGTTTAAAATGGAACTAAGTTTCGCATCTGGGGTTTCCTCTCTCACAAGGTCGGCCACTTACTTTCGTGGAACACATTTGGTTTCGAGTAGCATCGCCACAGATTTCAGAGAACAGGCGCTTCTCCTGGCACAGTATCGAACACGTAGTTTCAGAGAGAACAATTAGTTTAAAATGGAAATATGTTTCGCATTTGGAGTTTCCTCTCTCACAAGTTCGACCACTTAGTTTCGTCGAACACATACGGTGTCGAGTGGCATCGCCACAGATTTCAGAGAACAGGCGCTGCTCCTGGCACAGTATCGGACACTTAGTTTCAGATAGAACAATTAGTTAAAATGGAACTAAGTTTCGCATCTGGAGTTTCCTCTTTCACAAGGCGACCACTTAGTTTTGTCGAACACATACGGTTTCGAGTAGCATCGCCACAGATTTCAGAGAACAGGCGTTTCTCCGGGCAGAGTATCGAACACTCAGTTTCATATTGAACAATTAGTTTAAAATGGAACAAAGCTTCGCATCTGGAGTTTCCTCTCTCACAAGGTCGGCCACTTAGTATCGTCGAACACATACGGTTTCGAGTAGCATCGCCACAGATTTCAGAGAACAGGCGCTTCTCCTGGCACAGTACCGAACACTTAGTATCAGATAGAACAATTAGTTTAAAATGGAACTATGTTTCGCATCTGGAGTTTCCTCTACCACAAGGTCGACCACTTATTTTCGTCGAACACATACGGTTTCGAGTGGCATCGCCACAGGTTTCAGAGAACTGGCGTTTCTCCTGGCACAGTATCGAACACATAGTATCAGATAGAACGATTACTTTAAAATGGAAATAAGCTTCGCACCTGGAGTTTCCTCTCTCACAAGGTGGACCACTTAGTTTCCTCGAACACATACGGTTTCGTGTAGCTTCGTCACAGATTTCAGAGAACAGTCGCTTCTCCTGGCACAGTATCGAACCCTTAGTTTCAGATAGAACAATTAGTTTAAAATGGAACTAAGTTTCGCATCTGGAGTTTCCTCTCTCACAATGTCGGCCACTTAGTTTCGAACTAAGTTCCGCATCTGGAGTTTCCTCTCTCACAAGGTCGGCCACTTAGTTTCGTCGAACACATACGGTTTCGGGTGGCATCGCCACAGATTTCAGAGAACAGGCGCTACTCCAGGCACAGTATCGAATACTTAGTTTCAGATGGAACATTTGGTTTAAAATGGAACTAAGTTTCGCATCTGAAGTTTCCTCTCGCACAAGGTCGGCCACTTAGTTACGTCGAACACATACGGGTTCGAGTAGCATCGCCACTGATTTCAGAGAACAGGCGCTTCTCCTGGCACAGTATCGAACACTTTCAAATAGAACAATTAGTTTAAAATGGAACTAAGTTCCGCATCTGGAGTTTCCTCTCTCACAAGGTCGGCCACTTAGTTTCGTCGAACACATACGGTTTCGGGTGGTATCGCCACAGATTTCAGAGAACAGGTGCTTCTCCTGGCACAGTATCGAACACTTAGTTTCAGATAGAACAATCAGTTTAAAATGGAACTAAGTTCCGCATCTGGAGTTTCCTCCCACACAAGGTCGACCATTTAGATTCGTCGAACACATACGGTTTCGAGTAGCATCGCGACAGATTTCAGAGAACAGGTGCTTCTCCTGGCACGGTATCGAACACTTAATTTCAGATAGAACAATTAGTTTAAAATGGAACTAAGTTTCGCGACTGGAGTTTCCTCTCTCACAAGGTCGGCCACTTAGTTTCGTCAAGCACATATGGTTTCGAGTGGCATCGCCACAGATTTCAGAGAACAGGCGCTTCTCCTGGCACAATATCAAACACTTAGTTTCAGATAGAACAATCAGTTTAAAATGGAACTAAGTTCCGCATCTGGAGTTTCCTCCCTCACAAGGTCGACCACTCAGTTTCGTCGAACACATACCGTTTCGAGTAGCATCGCGACAGATTTCAGAGAACAGGTGCTTCTCCTGGCACAGTATCGAACACTTATTTTCAGATAGAACAATTAGTTTAAAATGGAACTAAGTTTCGCATCCGGAGTTTCCTCTCTCAGAAGGTCGACCACTTAGTTTCGTCAAGCACATACGGTTTCGAGTAGCATCGCCACAGATTTCGGAGAACAGGCGCTTCTCCTGGCACAGTATCGAACACTTAGCTTCAGATAGAACAATTAGTTTAAAATGGAACTAAGTTCCGCATCCGGAGTTTCCTCTCTCAGAAGGTCGACCACTTAGTTTCGTCGAACACATACGGTTTCGAGTGGCATCGCCACAGATTTCAGTGAACAGGCGTTTCTCCTGGCACAGTATCGAACACATAGTTTCAGATAGAACAATTAGTTTAAAATGGAACTATGTTTCGCATCTGGTGTATCCTCCCTCACAAGGTCGACCACTTAGTTTCGTCGAACACATACGGTTTCGAGTGGCATCGCCACTGATTTCAGAGAACAGGCGCTTCTACTGGCACACTATCGAACACTTAGTTTCAGATAGAACAATAAGATTAAAATGGAACGAAGTTTCGCATCTGGAGTTTCCTCTCTCAAAAGGTCGCCCACTTAGTTTCGTCGAACACATACGCTTTCGAGTAGCATCGCCACAGATTTCAGAGAACAGGCGCTTCTCCTGGCACAGTATCGAACACTTAGTTTCAGATAGAACAATTAGCTTAAAATGGAATTAAGTTTCGCATCTGGAGTTTCCTCTCCCACAAGGTGGACCACATAGTTTCGTCGAACACATACGGTTTCGAGTAGCATCGCCACAGATTTCAGAGAGCAGGCGCTTCTCCTGGCACACTATCGAACACTTATTTCAGACAGAACAATTAATTTAAAATGGAACTAAGTTTCGCATCTGGAGTTTCCACTCTCACAAGGTCGACCACTTAGTTTCGTCGAACACATACGGCTTCGAGTGGCATCGCCACAGATTTCAGAGAACAGGGGTTTCTCCTGGTACACTATCGAACACTTAGATTCAGATTGAACAATTAGTTTCAAATATAACTATGTGTCGCATCTGGAGTTTCCTCTCTCACAAGGTCGACGACTTAGTTTCGTTGAACACATTCGGTTTTGAGTGGCATCGCCACAGATTTCGGAGACAGGCGCTTCTACAGGCACAGTATCGAAAACTTAGTTTCAGATAGAACAATTTGTTTAAAATGTAACTATGTGTCGCATCTGGAGTTTCCTCTCTCACAAGGTCGACGACTTAGTTTCGTTGAACACATTCGGTTTCGAGTGGTACCGCCACAGATTTCGCAAAAAGGCGTTTCTCCTGGCACATTATCGAACACATAGTTTCAGATAGAACAATTAGTTTAAAATGGAACTAAGTTTCGCAAGTGGGGTTTCCTCTCTCACAAGGCGACCACGTAGTTTCGTCGAACACATGCGGTTTCGAGTGGCATCGCCACAGATTTCAGAGAACAGACGCTACTCCTGGCACAGTAACGAACACTTGGTTCATATAGAACGATTAGTTTAAAATGGAACTATGGTTCGCATCTGGAGATTCCTCTCTCACAAGGTCGACCACTTAGTTTCGTCGAACACATACGGGTTCGAGTGGCATCGCCACAGATTTGAGAGAACAGGGGTTTCTCCTGGTACACTATCGAACACTTAGATTCAGGTTGAACAATTAGTTTAAAATGTAACTATGTGTCGCATCTGGAGTTTCCTCTCTCACAAGGTCTCACGACTTAGTTTCGTTGAACACATTCGGTTTCGAGTGTCATCGCCACAGATTTCGGAGTCGGGCGCTTCTACAGGCAAAGTATCGAAAACTTAGTTTCAGATAGAGCAATTAGTTTAAAATGTAACTATGTGTCGCATCTGGAGTTTCCTCTCTCACAAGATCGACGACTTAGTTTCGTAGAACACATTCTGTTTCGAGTAGCATCGCCACAGATTTCAGAGAACAGGCGCTTCTCCTGGCACAGTATCGAACACTTAGTTTCAGATAGAACATTTAGTTTAAAATGGAAATATGTTTCGCATTTGGAGTTTCCTCCCTCACAAGGTCAATCACTTAGTTTCGTCGAACACATACGGTTTCGAGTAGCATCGTCACAGATTTCAGAGAACAGGCGCTTCTCCTGGCACAGTATCGAACACTTAGTTTCAGATAGAACAATTAGTTTAAAATGGACCTATGTTTCGCATTTGAGGTTTCCTCTCTCACAAGTTCGACCACTTAGTTTCCTCAAACACATACAGTTTCGAGTGGCACCGCCACAGATTTCAGAGAAAAGGCGCTTCTCCTGGCACAGTATCGAACACTTAGTATCAGATAGAACAATTAGTTTTAAATGGAACTAAACTTCGCATCTGGAGTTTCCTCTCTCACAAAGCCGACCACTTAGTTTCGTCGAACACATACGGTTTCGAGTGGCATCGCCACACATTTCAGAGAACAGGCCCTACTCCTGGCACAGTATCGAACACTTAGTATCAGATAGAATAATTAGTTTTAAATGGAACTAATTTTCGCATCTGGAGTTTCCTCTCTCACAAGGTCGACCACTTAGTTTCGTCGAACACATACGGTTCCGATTAGCATCGCCACAGATTTCAGAGAACAGGCGTTTCTCCTGGCACAGTATCGAACACTTAGTTTCCGATAGAACAATTTGCTTAAAATGGAACTAAGTTTCGCATCTGGAGTTTCCCCTCCCACAAGGTCGACCACTTAGTTTCCTCAAACATATACGGTTTCGAGTAGCATCGCCACAGATTTCAGATAGCAGGCGCTTCTCCTGGCACATTATCGAACTCTTAGTTTCAGATAGAACAATTAGTTTAAAATGGAACTAATTTTCGCATCTGGAGTGTCCTCTCCCACAAGGTCGACCACTTAGTTTCGTCGAACACATACGGTTTCGAGTAGCATCGCCACAGATTTCAGAGAACAGGCGCTTCTCCTGGCACAGTATCGAGCACGTATTTTCAGATAGAACAAATTGTTTAAAATGGAACTACGTTTCGCATCTGGAGATTCCTCTCCCACAAGGTCGACCAATTAGATTCGTCGAACACATATGGTTTTGAGTGGCATCGCCACAGATTTCAGAGGACAGGCGTTTCTCCTGGCACAGTACGAACACTTAGTCTCAGATAGAACAATTAATTTAAAATGGACCTATGTTTCGCATTTGGAGTTTCCTCTCTCACAAGTTTCCATTTTAAACTAATTGTTCTATCTGAAACTAAGTGTTCGATACTGTGCCAGTAAAAGCGCCTGTTCTCTGAAATATGTGGCGATGCTACTCGAAACCGTATGTGTTCGACGAAACTAAGTGGTCGACCTTCTGAGAGAGGAAACTCCAGATGCGAAATTGAGTTCCATTTTAAACTAATTGTTCTATCTGAAACTAAGTGTTCGCTACCGTGCCAGGAGAAACGGCTGTTCTCTGAAATCTGTGGCGATGCCACTCGAAACCGTATGGGTTCGACGAAACTAAGTGGCCGACCTGGTGGGAGAGGAAACTACAGATGCGAAACTGAGTTTCATTTTAAACTAATTGTTCTATCTGAAACTAAGTGTTCGATACTGTGCCAGGAGAAGCGCCTGTTCTCTGAAATCTGTGGCGGTGCCACTCGAAACCGTATGTGTTCCACGAAACTAAGTGGCCGACATTGTGAGAGAGGAAACTCCAAATGCGAAACTTGGTTCCATTTTAAACTAATTGTTCTATCTGAAACTAAGTGTTCGATACTGTGCCAGGAGAAGGGCCTGTTCTCTGAAATCTGTGGCGGTGCCACTCGAAACCGTATGAGTTCGACGAAACTAAGTGGTCGACCTTGTGAGAGAGGAAACTCCAGAAGCGAAATATAGTTCCATTTAAAACTAACTGTTCTATCTGAAACTAAGTGTTCGATACTGTGCCAGGAGAAGCGCCTGTTCTCTGAAATCTGTGGCGATGCCACTCGAAACCGTATGTGTTCGACGAAACTAAGTGGCCGACATTGTGAGAGAGGAAACTCCAGGTGCGAAACTTAGTTCCACTTTAAACTAATTCCTCTATCTAAAACTGAGTGTTCGCTACTGTGCCAGGAGAAGCGCCTGTTCTCTGAAATCTGTGGCGGTGCCACTCGAAACCGTATGAGTTCGACGAAACTAAGTGGTCGACCTTGTGAGAGAGGAAACTCCAGAAGCGAAATATAGTTCCATTTAAAACTAACTGTTCTATCTGAAACTAAGTGTTCGATACTGTGCCAGGAGAAGCGCCTGTTCTCTGAAATCTGTGGCGATGCCACTCGAAACCGTATGTGTTCGACGAAACTAAGTGGCCGACATTGTGAGAGAGGAAACTCCAGGTGCGAAACTTAGTTCCACTTTAAACTAATTCCTCTATCTAAAACTGAGTGTTCGCTACTGTGCCAGGAGAAGCGCCTGTTCTCTGAAATCTGTGGCGGTGCCACTCGAAACCGTATGTGTTCGACGAAACTAAGTGGTCGACCTTGTGGGAGAGTAAACTCCAAATGCGAAACTTAGTTCCACTTTAAACTAATTGCTCTATCTGAAACTAAGTGTTCGATACTGTGCCAGGAGAAGCGCCTGTTCTCTGAAATGTGTGGCGATGACACTCGAAACCGTATGTGTTCGACGAAACTAAGTGGCCGACATTGTGAGAGAGGAAACTCCAGGTGCGAAACTTAGTTCCACTTTAAACTAATTGCTCTATCTAAAACTAAGTGTTCGATACTGTGCCAGGAGAAGCGCCTGTTCTCTGAAATGTGTGGCGATGACACTCGAAACCGTATGTGTTCGACGAAACTAAGTGGCCGACATTGTGAGAGAGGAAACTCCAGGTGCGAAACTTAGTTCCACTCTAAACTAATTGCTCTATCTGGATCTATGTGTTCGATAGGGTGCCAGGAGAAGCGTCTGTTCTCTGAAATCTGTGGCGATGCCACTCGAAACCGTATGTGTTCGACGAAACTAAGTGGCCGACCTTGTGAGAGGGGAAACTACAGATACGAAACTTAGTTCCGTTTTAAATGAATTGTTCTATCTGAAACTAAGTGTTCGATACTGTGCCAGGAGAAGCGCCCGTTTTGTGAAACCTGTGGCGATACCACTCGAAACGGTATGTGTTCGACGAAACTAAGTGGCCGACCTTGTGAGAGAGGAATCTCCAGATGCGAAACATAGTTCAATTTTAAACTAAATGTTCTATCTGAAACTAAGTGTTCGATACTGTGCCAGGAGAAGCGCCTGTTCTCTGAAATCTGTGGCGATGCCACTCGAAACCGTATGTGTTCGACGAAACTAAGTGGCCGACCTTGTGAGAGAGGAAACTTCAGATGCGAAACTTAGTTCCATTTTAAACTAATTGTTCTATCTGAAACTAAGTGTTCGATACTGTGGCAGGAGAAGCGCCTGTTCACTGAAATCTGTGGCGATGCTACTCGAAACCGTATGTGTTCGACGAAACTCAGTGGTCGACCTTGTGAGAGAGGAAACTTCAGATGCGATACTTAGTTCCATTTTAAACTAATTGTTCTCTCTGAAACTAAGTGTTCGACAATGTCCCAGGAGAAACTCCGGTTCTGCGAAATCTGTGGCGATGCCACTCGAAACCGTATGTGTTCGACGAAACTAAGTGGCCGACATTGTGAGAGAGGAAACTCCAGGTGCGAAACTTAGTTCCACTTCAAACTAATTCCTCTATCTAAAACTGAGTGTTCGATACTGTGCCAGGAGAAGCGCCTGTTCTCTGAAATATGTGGCGATGACACTCGAAACCGTATGTGTTCGACCAAACTAAGTGGTTGATCTTGTGAGAGAGGATACTCCAGATGCGAAACATAATTCCATTTTAAACTAATTGTTCTCTCTGAAACTAAGTGTTCGATACTGTGCCAGGAGAAGCGCCTGTTCTCTGAAATCTGTGGCGGTGCCACTCGAAACCGTATGTGTTCCACGAAACTAAGTGGTCGACATTGTGAGAGAGGAAACTCCAGATGCGAAACTTAGTTCCATTTTAATCTTATTTTTCTATCTGAAACTAAGTTTTCGATACTGTGCCAGGAGAAGCGCCTGTTCTCTGAACTGTATGGCGATGCCGCTCGAAACCGTATGTGTTCGACGAAACTAAGTGGTTGACCTTGTGAGACAGGATACTCCAGATGCGAAACTTTGTTCCATTTTAATCTTATTGTTCTATCTGAAACTACGTTTTCGATACTGTGCCAGGAGAAGCGCCTGTTCTCTGAAATCTGTGGCGATGCCACTCGAAACCGTGTGTGTTCGACGAAACTAAGTGGCCGACATTGTGAGAGAGGAAACTCCAGGTGCGAAACTTAGTTCCACTTTAAACTAATTGCTCTATCTAAAACTAAGTGTTCGATACTGTGCCAGGAGAAGCGCCTGTTCTCTGAAATGTGTGGCGATGACACTCGAAACCGTATGTGTTCGACGAAAATAAGTGGCCGACATTGTTTGAGAGGAAACTCCAGGTGCGAAACTTTGTTCCACTTTAAACTAATTGCTCTATCTAAAACTAAGTGTTCGATACTGTGCCAGGAGAAGCGCCTGTTCTCTGAAATGTGTGGCGATGACACTCGAAACCGTATGTGTTCGACGAAAATAAGTGGCCGACATTGTGAGAGAGGAAACTCCAGGTGCGAAACTTTGTTCCACTTTAAACTAATTGCTCTATCTAAAACTAAGTGTTCGATACTGTGCCAGGAGAAGCGCCTGTTCTCTGAAATGTGTGGCGATGACACTCGAAACCGTATGTGTTCGACGAAAATAAGTGGCCGACATTGTGAGAGAGGAAACTCCAGGTGCGAAACTTAGTTCCACTTTAAACTAATTGCTCTATCTGAATCTATGTGTTCGATAGGGTGCCAGGAGAAGCGTCTGTTCTCTGAAATCTGTGGCGATGCCACTCGAAACCGTATGTGTTCGACGAAACTAAGTGGCCGACCTTGTGAGAGAGGAAACTACAGATGCGAAACTTAGTTCCGTTTTAAATGAATTATTCTATCTGAAACTAAGTGTTCGATACTGTGCCAGGAGAAGCGCCCGTTTTGTGAAACCTGTGGCGATACCACTCGAAACGGTATGTGTTCGACGAAACTAAGTGGCCGACCTTGTGAGAGAGGAATCTCCAGATGCGAAACATAGTTCAATTTTAAACTAAATGTTCTATCTGAAACTAAGTGTTCGATACTGTGCCAGGAGAAGCGCCTGTTCTCTGAAATCTGTGGCGATGCCACTCGAAACCGTATGTGTTCGACGAAACTAAGTGGCCGACCTTGTGAGAGAGGAAACTTCAGATGCGAAACTTAGTTCCATTTTAAACTAATTGTTCTATCTGAAACTAAGTGTTCGATACTGTGGCAGGAGAAGCGCCTGTTCACTGAAATCTGTGGCGATGCTACTCGAAACCGTATGTGTTCGACGAAACTCAGTGGTCGACCTTGTGAGAGAGGAAACTTCAGATGCGATACTTAGTTCCATTTTAAACTAATTGTTCTCTCTGAAACTAAGTGTTCGATACTGTGCCAGGAGAAGCGCCTGTTCTCTGAAATCTGTGGCGATGCCACTCGAAACCGTATGTGTTCGACGAAACTAAGTGGCCGACCTTGTGAGAGAGGAATCTCCAGATGCGAAACATAGTTCAATTTTAAACTAAATGTTCTATCTGAAACTAAGTGTTCGATACTGTGCCAGGAGAAGCGCCTGTTCTCTGAAATCTGTGGCGATGCCACTCGAAACCGTATGTGTTCGACGAAACTAAGTGGCCGACCTTGTGAGAGAGGAAACTTCAGATGCGAAACTTAGTTCCATTTTAAACTAATTGTTCTATCTGAAACTAAGTGTTCGATACTGTGGCAGGAGAAGCGCCTGTTCACTGAAATCTGTGGCGATGCTACTCGAAACCGTATGTGTTCGACGAAACTCAGTGGTCGACCTTGTGAGAGAGGAAACTTCAGATGCGATACTTAGTTCCATTTTAAACTAATTGTTCTCTCTGAAACTAAGTGTTCGACAATGTCCCAGGAGAAACTCCGGTTCTGCGAAATCTGTGGCGATGCCACTCGAAACCGTATGTGTTCGACGAAACTAAGTGGCCGATATTGTGAGAGAGGAAACTCCAGGTGCGAAACTTAGTTCCACTTCAAACTAATTCCTCTATCTAAAACTGAGTGTTCGATACTGTGCCAGGAGAAGCGCCTGTTCTCTGAAATATGTGGCGATGACACTCGAAACCGTATGTGTTCGACCAAACTAAGTGGTTGATCTTGTGAGAGAGGATACTCCAGATGCGAAACATAATTCCATTTTAAACTAATTGTTCTCTCTGAAACTAAGTGTTCGATACTGTGCCAGGAGAAGCGCCTGTTCTCTGAAATCTGTGGCGATGCCACTCGAAACCGTATGTGTTCGACGAAACTAAGTGGCCGACCTTGTGAGAGAGGAAACTACAGATGCGAAACTTAGTTCCGTTTTAAATGAATTATTCTATCTGAAACTAAGTGTTCGATACTGTGCCAGGAGAAGCGCCCGTTTTGTGAAACCTGTGGCGATACCACTCGAAACCGTATGTGTTCGACGAAACTAAGTGGCCGACCTTGTGAGAGAGGAAACTTCAGATGCGAAACTTAGTTCCATTTTAAACTAATTGTTCTATCTGAAACTAAGTGTTCGATACTGTGGCAGGAGAAGCGCCTGTTCACTGAAATCTGTGGCGATGCTACTCGAAACCGTATGTGTTCGACGAAACTCAGTGGTCGACCTTGTGAGAGAGGAAACTTCAGATGCGATACTTAGTTCCATTTTAAACTAATTGTTCTCTCTGAAACTAAGTGTTCGACAATGTCCCAGGAGAAACTCCGGTTCTGCGAAATCTGTGATGATGCCACTCGAAACCGTATGTGTTCGACGAAACTAAGTGGCCGACATTGTGAGAGAGGAAACTCCAGGTGCGAAACTTAGTTCCATTTTAAACTAATTGTTCTATCTGAATCTATGTGTTCGATAAGGTGCCAGGAGAAGCGCCTGTTCTCTGAAATCTGTGGCGGTGCCACTCGAAACTGTATGTGTTCCACGAAACTAAGTGGCCTACATTGTGAGAGGAAACTCCAGATGCGACACTTAGTTCCATTTTAAACTAATTGTTCTATCTGAAACTAGGTTTTCGATACTGTGCCAGGAGAAGCGCCTGTTCTCTGAAATCTGTGGCGATGCTACTCGAAACCGTATGTGTTCGACGAAACTAAGTGATCGACCTTGTGAGAGGGGAAACTCCAGATGCGAAACTTAGTTCCATTTTAAACTAATTGTTCTATCTGAATCTATGTGTTCGATAAGGTGCCAGGAGAAGCGTCTGTGCTCTGAAATCAGTGGCAATGCTACTCGAAACCGTATGTGTTCGACGAAACTAAGTGGTCGACATTGTGAGAGAGGAAACTCCAGATGCGAAACTTAGTTCCATTTTAAGCTAATTGTTCTATCTGAAACTAAGTGTTCGATACTGTACCAGGAGAAGCGCCTGCTCTCTGAAATCTGTGGCGATGCTACTTGAAACCGTATGTGTTCGACGAAACTAATTGGTCGACCTTATGAGAGAGGAAACTCCAGATGCGAAACTTAGTTCCATTTTAATATTATTTTTCTATCTGAAACTAAGTTTTCGATACTGTGCCAGGAGAAGCGCCTGTTCTCTGAACTGTATGGCGATGCCGCTCGAAACCGTACGTGTTCGACGAAACTAAGTGGTTGACCTTATGAGACAGGATACTCCAGATGCGAAACTTAGTTCCATTTTAATCTTATTGTTCTATCTGAAACTACGTTTTCGATACTGTGCCAGGAGAAGCGCCTGTTCTCTGAAATCTGTGGCGATGCCACTCGAAACCGTGTGTGTTCGACGAAACTAAGTGGCCGACATTGTGAGAGAGGAAACTCCAGGTGCGTAACTTAGTTCCACTTTAAACTAATTGCTCTATCTGAATCTATGTGTTCGATAAGGTGCCAGGAGAAGCGTCTGTTCTCTGAAATCTGTGGCGATGCCACTCGAAACCGTATGTGTTCGACGAAACTAAGTGGCCGACATTGTGAGAGGAGAAACTCCAGATGCGAAACTTAGTAGCATTTTAAACTAATTGTTCTATATGAAACTATGTGTTCGACACTGTGCCAGGAGAAGCGCCTGTTCTCTGAAATCTGTGGCGATGCTACTCGAAACCGTATGTGTTCGACGAAACTAAGTGATCGACCTTGTAAGAGGGGAAACTCCAGATGCGAAACTTAGTTCCATTTTAAACTAATTGTTCTATCTGAATCTATGTGTTCGATAAGGTGCCAGGAGAAGCGTCTGTGCTCTGAAATCAGTGGCAATGCTACTCGAAACCGTATGTGTTCGACGAAACTAAGTGGTCGACATTGTGAGAGAGGAAACTCCAGATGCGAAACTTAGTTCCATTTTAAGCTAATTGTTCTATCTGAAACTAAGTGTTCGATACTGTACCAGGAGAAGCGCCTGCTCTCTGAAATCTGTGGCGATGCTACTCGAAACCGTATGTGTTCGACGAAACTAATTGGTCGACCTTATGAGAGAGGAAACTCCAGATGCGAAACTTAGTTCCATTTTAATCTTATTTTTCTATCTGAAACTAAGTTTTCGATACTGTGCCAGGAGAAGCGCCTGTTCTCTGAACTGTATGGCGATGCCGCTCGAAACCGTATGTGTTCGACGAAACTAAGTGGTTGACCTTGTGAGACAGGATACTCCAGATGCGAAACTTAGTTCCATTTTAATCTTATTGTTCTATCTGAAACTACGTTTTCGATACTGTGCCAGGAGAAGCGCCTGTTCTCTGAAATCTGTGGCGATGCCACTCGAAACCGTGTGTGTTCGACGAAACTAAGTGGCCGACATTGTGAGAGAGGAAACTCCAGATGCGAAACTTAGTTCCACTTTAAACTAATTGCTCTATCTAAAACTAAGTGTTCGATACTGTGCCAGGAGAAGCGCCTGTTCTCTGAAATGTGTGGCGATGACACTCGAAACCGTATGTGTTCGACGAAACTAAGTGGCCGACATTGTGAGAGAGGAAACTCCAGGTGCGTAACTTAGTTCCACTTTAAACTAATTGCTCTATCTGAATCTATGTGTTCGATAAGGTGCCAGGAGAAGCGTCTGTTCTCTGAAATCTGTGGCGATGCCACTCGAAACCGTATGTGTTCGACGAAGCTAAGTGGCCGACCTTGTGAGAGAGGAAACTACAGATGCGAAACTTAGTTCCGTTTTAAATGAATTGTTCTATCTGAAACTAAGTGTTCGATACTGTGCCAGGAGAAGCGCCCGTTTTGTGAAACCTGTGGCGATACCACTCGAAACGGTATGTGTTCGACGAAACTAAGTGGCCGACCTTGTGAGAGAGGAATCTCCAGATGCGAAACATAGTTCAATTTTAAACTAAATGTTCTATCTGAAACTAAGTGTTCGATACTGTGCCAGGAGAAGCGCCTGTTCTCTGAAATCTGTGGCGATGCCACTCGAAACCGTATGTGTTCGACGAAACTAAGTGGCCGACCTTGTGAGAGAGGAAACTTCAGATGCGAAACTTAGTTCCATTTTAAACTAATTGTTCTATCTGAAACTAAGTGTTCGATACTGTGGCAGGAGAAGCGCCTGTTCACTGAAATCTGTGGCGATGCTACTCGAAACCGTATGTGTTCGACGAAACTCAGTGGTCGACCTTGTGAGAGAGGAAACTTCAGATGCGATACTTAGTTCCATTTTAAACTAATTGTTCTCTCTGAAACTAAGTGTTCGACAATGTCCCAGGAGAAACTCCGGTTCTGCGAAATCTGTGGCGATGCCACTCGAAACCGTATGTGTTCGACGAAACTAAGTGGCCCACATTGTGAGAGAGGAAACTCCAGGTGCGAAACTTAGTTCCACTTTAAACTAATTCCTCTATCTGAAACTGAGTGTTCGATACTGTGCCAGGAGAAGCGCCTGTTCTCTGAAATGTGTGGCGATGACACTCGAAACCGTATGTGTTCGACCAAACTAAGTGGCCGACATTGTGAGAGAGGAAACTCCAGGTGCGAAACTTAGTTCCACTTTAAACTAATTCCTCTATCTAAAACTGAGTGTTCGATACTGTGCCAGGAGAAGCGCCTGTTCTCTGAAATGTGTGGCGATGACACTCGAAACCGTATGTGTTCGACCAAACTAAGTGGCTGATTTTGTGAGAGAGGATACTCCAGATGCGAAACATAATTCCATTTTAAACTAATTGTTCTCTCTGAAACTAAGTGTTCGATACTGTGCCAGGAGAAGCGCCTGTTCTCTGAAATCTGTGGCGGTGCCACTCGAAACCGTATGTGTTCCACGAAACTAAGTGGCCGACATTGTGAGAGGAGAAACTCCAGATGCGAAACTTAGTAGCATTTTAAACTAATTGTTCTATATGAAACTATGTGTTCGACAGTGTGCCAGGAGAAGCGCCTGTTCTCTGAAATCTGTGGCGATGCTACTCGAAACCGTATGTGTTCGACGAAACTAAGTGGTTGACCTTGTGAGACAGGATACTCCAGATGCGAAACTTAGTTCAATTTTAAACTAAATGTTCTATCTGAAACTAAGTGTTCGATACTGTGCCAGGAGAAGCGCCTGTTCTCTGAAATCTGTGGCGATGCCACTCGAAACCGTATGTGTTCGACGAAACTAAGTGGCCGACCTTGTGAGAGAGGAAACTTCAGATGCGAAACTTAGTTCCATTTTAAACTAATTGTTCTATCTGAAACTAAGTGTTCGATACTGTGGCAGGAGAAGCGCCTGTTCACTGAAATCTGTGGCGATGCTACTCGAAACCGTATGTGTTCGACGAAACTCAGTGGTCGACCTTGTGAGAGAGGAAACTTCAGATGCGATACTTAGTTCCATTTTAAACTAATTGTTCTCTCTGAAACTAAGTGTTCGACAATGTCCCAGGAGAAACTCCGGTTCTGCGAAATCTGTGGCGATGCCACTCGAAACCGTATGTGTTCGACGAAACTAAGTGGCCCACATTGTGAGAGAGGAAACTCCAGGTGCGAAACTTAGTTCCACTTTAAACTAATTCCTCTATCTGAAACTGAGTGTTCGATACTGTGCCAGGAGAAGCGCCTGTTCTCTGAAATGTGTGGCGATGACACTCGAAACCGTATGTGTTCGACCAAACTAAGTGGCCGACATTGTGAGAGAGGAAACTCCAGGTGCGAAACTTAGTTCCACTTTAAACTAATTCCTCTATCTAAAACTGAGTGTTCGATACTGTGCCAGGAGAAGCGCCTGTTCTCTGAAATGTGTGGCGATGACACTCGAAACCGTATGTGTTCGACGAAACTAAGTGGCCGACATTGTGAGAGAGGAAACTCCAGGTGCGTAACTTAGTTCCACTTTAAACTAATTGCTCTATCTGAATCTATGTGTTCGATAAGGTGCCAGGAGAAGCGTCTGTTCTCTGAAATCTGTGGCGATGCCACTCGAAACCGTATGTGTTCGACGAAGCTAAGTGGCCGACCTTGTGAGAGAGGAAACTACAGATGCGAAACTTAGTTCCGTTTTAAATGAATTGTTCTATCTGAAACTAAGTGTTCGATACTGTGCCAGGAGAAGCGCCCGTTTTGTGAAACCTGTGGCGATACCACTCGAAACGGTATGTGTTCGACGAAACTAAGTGGCCGACCTTGTGAGAGAGGAATCTCCAGATGCGAAACATAGTTCAATTTTAAACTAAATGTTCTATCTGAAACTAAGTGTTCGATACTGTGCCAGGAGAAGCGCCTGTTCTCTGAAATCTGTGGCGATGCCACTCGAAACCGTATGTGTTCGACGAAACTAAGTGGCCGACCTTGTGAGAGAGGAAACTTCAGATGCGAAACTTAGTTCCATTTTAAACTAATTGTTCTATCTGAAACTAAGTGTTCGATACTGTGGCAGGAGAAGCGCCTGTTCACTGAAATCTGTGGCGATGCTACTCGAAACCGTATGTGTTCGACGAAACTCAGTGGTCGACCTTGTGAGAGAGGAAACTTCAGATGCGATACTTAGTTCCATT
Source organism: Nysson spinosus (assembly GCA_910591585.2). NCBI lineage: Eukaryota > Metazoa > Arthropoda > Insecta > Hymenoptera > Crabronidae > Nysson > Nysson spinosus. The sequence continues at coordinate 972,654 of CAJUYC020000091.1, read as the reverse complement.
TTAAACTAATTGTTCTCTCTGAAACTAAGTGTTCGACAATGTCCCAGGAGAAACTCCGGTTCTGCGAAATCTGTGGCGATGCCACTCGAAACCGTATGTGTTCGACGAAACTAAGTGGCCCACATTGTGAGAGAGGAAACTCCAGGTGCGAAACTTAGTTCCACTTTAAACTAATTCCTCTATCTGAAACTGAGTGTTCGATACTGTGCCAGGAGAAGCGCCTGTTCTCTGAAATGTGTGGCGATGACACTCGAAACCGTATGTGTTCGACCAAACTAAGTGGCCGACATTGTGAGAGAGGAAACTCCAGGTGCGAAACTTAGTTCCACTTTAAACTAATTCCTCTATCTAAAACTGAGTGTTCGATACTGTGCCAGGAGAAGCGCCTGTTCTCTGAAATGTGTGGCGATGACACTCGAAACCGTATGTGTTCGACCAAACTAAGTGGTTGATCTTGTGAGAGAGGATACTCCAGATGCGAAACATAATTCCATTTTAAACTAATTGTTCTCTCTGAAACTAAGTGTTCGATACTGTGCCAGGAGAAGCGCCTGTTCTCTGAAATCTGTGGCGGTGCCACTCGAAACCGTATGTGTTCCACGAAACTAAGTGGCCGACATTGTGAGAGGAGAAACTCCAGATGCGAAACTTAGTAGCATTTTAAACTAATTGTTCTATATGAAACTATGTGTTCGACAGTGTGCCAGGAGAAGCGCCTGTTCTCTGAAATCTGTGGCGATGCTACTCGAAACCGTATGTGTTCGACGAAACTAAGTGGTTGACCTTGTGAGACAGGATACTCCAGATGCGAAACTTAGTTCCATTTTAATCTTATTGTTCTATCTGAATCTATGTGTTCGATAAGGTGCCAGGAGAAGCGTCTGTGCTCTGAAATCAGTGGCAATGCTACTCGAAACCGTATGTGTTCGACGAAACTAAGTGGTCGACATTGTGAGAGAGGAAACTCCAGATGCGAAACTTAGTTCCATTTTAAGCTAATTGTTCTATCTGAAACTAAGTGTTCGATACTGTACCAGGAGAAGCGCCTGCTCTCTGAAATCTGTGGCGATGCTACTCGAAACCGTATGTGTTCGACGAAACTAAGTGGCCGACATTGTGAGAGAGGAAACTCCAGGTGCGTAACTTAGTTCCACTTTAAACTAATTGCTCTATCTGAATCTATGTGTTCGATAAGGTGCCAGGAGAAGCGTCTGTTCTCTGAAATCTGTGGCGATGCCACTCGAAACCGTATGTGTTCGACGAAGCTAAGTGGCCGACCTTGTGAGAGAGGAAACTACAGATGCGAAACTTAGTTCCGTTTTAAATGAATTGTTCTATCTGAAACTAAGTGTTCGATACTGTGCCAGGAGAAGCGCCCGTTTTGTGAAACCTGTGGCGATACCACTCGAAACGGTATGTGTTCGACGAAACTAAGTGGCCGACCTTGTGAGAGAGGAATCTCCAGATGCGAAACATAGTTCAATTTTAAACTAAATGTTCTATCTGAAACTAAGTGTTCGATACTGTGCCAGGAGAAGCGCCTGTTCTCTGAAATCTGTGGCGATGCCACTCGAAACCGTATGTGTTCGACGAAACTAAGTGGCCGACCTTGTGAGAGAGGAAACTTCAGATGCGAAACTTAGTTCCATTTTAAACTAATTGTTCTATCTGAAACTAAGTGTTCGATACTGTGGCAGGAGAAGCGCCTGTTCTCTGAAATCAGTGGCAATGCTACTCGAAACCGTATGTGTTCGACGAAACTAAGTGGTCGACATTGTGAGAGAGGAAACTCCAGATGCGAAACTTAGTTCCATTTTAAGCTAATTGTTCTATCTGAAACTAAGTGTTCGATACTGTACCAGGAGAAGCGCCTGCTCTCTGAAATCTGTGGCGATGCTACTCGAAACCGTATGTGTTCGACGAAACTAAGTGGCCGACATTGTGAGAGAGGAAACTCCAGGTGCGTAACTTAGTTCCACTTTAAACTAATTGCTCTATCTGAATCTATGTGTTCGATAAGGTGCCAGGAGAAGCGTCTGTTCTCTGAAATCTGTGGCGATGCCACTCGAAACCGTATGTGTTCGACGAAGCTAAGTGGCCGACCTTGTGAGAGAGGAAACTACAGATGCGAAACTTAGTTCCGTTTTAAATGAATTGTTCTATCTGAAACTAAGTGTTCGATACTGTGCCAGGAGAAGCGCCCGTTTTGTGAAACCTGTGGCGATACCACTCGAAACGGTATGTGTTCGACGAAACTAAGTGGCCGACCTTGTGAGAGAGGAATCTCCAGATGCGAAACATAGTTCAATTTTAAACTAATTGTTCTATCTGAAACTAAGTGTTCGATACTGTGCCAGGAGAAGCGCCTGTTCTCTGAAATCTGTGGCGATGCCCCTCGAAACCGTATGTGTTCGACGAAACTAAGTGGCCGACCTTGTGAGAGAGGAAACTCCAGGTGCGTAACTTAGTTCCACTTTAAACTAATTGCTCTATCTGAATCTATGTGTTCGATAAGGTGCCAGGAGAAGCGTCTGTTCTCTGAAATCTGTGGCGATGCCACTCGAAACCGTATGTGTTCGACGAAGCTAAGTGGCCGACCTTGTGAGAGAGGAAACTACAGATGCGAAACTTAGTTCCGTTTTAAATGAATTGTTCTATCTGAAACTAAGTGTTCGATACTGTGCCAGGAGAAGCGCCCGTTTTGTGAAACCTGTGGCGATACCACTCGAAACGGTATGTGTTCGACGAAACTAAGTGGCCGACCTTGTGAGAGAGGAATCTCCAGATGCGAAACATAGTTCAATTTTAAACTAAATGTTCTATCTGAAACTAAGTGTTCGATACTGTGCCAGGAGAAGCGCCTGTTCTCTGAAATCTGTGGCGATGCCCCTCGAAACCGTATGTGTTCGACGAAACTAAGTGGCCGACCTTGTGAGAGAGGAAACTTCAGATGCGAAACTTAGTTCCGTTTTAAATGAATTGTTCTATCTGAAACTAAGTGTTCGATACTGTGCCAGGAGAAGCGCCCGTTTTGTGAAACCTGTGGCGATACCACTCGAAACGGTATGTGTTCGACGAAACTAAGTGGCCGACCTTGTGAGAGAGGAATCTCCAGATGCGAAACATAGTTCAATTTTAAACTAAATGTTCTATCTGAAACTAAGTGTTCGATACTGTGCCAGGAGAAGCGCCTGTTCTCTGAAATCTGTGGCGATGCCCCTCGAAACCGTATGTGTTCGACGAAACTAAGTGGCCGACCTTGTGAGAGAGGAAACTCCAGGTGCGTAACTTAGTTCCACTTTAAACTAATTGCTCTATCTGAATCTATGTGTTCGATAAGGTGCCAGGAGAAGCGTCTGTTCTCTGAAATCTGTGGCGATGCCACTCGAAACCGTATGTGTTCGACGAAGCTAAGTGGCCGACCTTGTGAGAGAGGAAACTACAGATGCGAAACTTAGTTCCGTTTTAAATGAATTGTTCTATCTGAAACTAAGTGTTCGATACTGTGCCAGGAGAAGCGCCCGTTTTGTGAAACCTGTGGCGATACCACTCGAAACGGTATGTGTTCGACGAAACTAAGTGGCCGACCTTGTGAGAGAGGAATCTCCAGATGCGAAACATAGTTCAATTTTAAACTAAATGTTCTATCTGAAACTAAGTGTTCGATACTGTGCCAGGAGAAGCGCCTGTTCTCTGAAATCTGTGGCGATGCCCCTCGAAACCGTATGTGTTCGACGAAACTAAGTGGCCGACCTTGTGAGAGAGGAAACTTCAGATGCGAAACTTAGTTCCATTTTAAACTAATTGTTCTATCTGAAACTAAGTGTTCGATACTGTGGCAGGAGAAGCGCCTGTTCACTGAAATCTGTGGCGATGCTACTCGAAACCGTATGTGTTCGACGAAACTCAGTGGTCGACCTTGTGAGAGAGGAAACTTCAGATGCGATACTTAGTTCCATTTTAAACTAATTGTTCTCTCTGAAACTAAGTGTTCGACAATGTCCCAGGAGAAACTCCGGTTCTGCGAAATCTGTGGCGATGCCACTCGAAACCGTATGTGTTCGACGAAACTAAGTGGCCGACATTGTGAGAGAGGAAACTCCAGGTGCGAAACTTAGTTCCACTTTAAACTAATTGCTCTATCTAAAACTATGTGATCGATAAGGTGCCAGGAGAAGCGTCTGTTCTCTGAAATCTGTGGCGATGCCACTCGAAACCGTATGTGTTCGACGAAGCTAAGTGGCCGACCTTGTGAGAGAGGAAACTACAGATGCGAAACTTAGTTCCGTTTTAAATGAATTGTTCTATCTGAAACTAAGTGTTCGATACTGTGCCAGGAGAAGCGCCCGTTTTGTGAAACCTGTGGCGATACCACTCGAAACGGTATGTGTTCGACGAAACTAAGTGGCCGACCTTGTGAGAGAGGAATCTCCAGATGCGAAACATAGTTCAATTTTAAACTAAATGTTCTATCTGAAACTAAGTGTTCGATACTGTGCCAGGAGAAGCGCCTGTTCTCTGAAATCTGTGGCGATGCCACTCGAAACCGTATGTGTTCGACGAAACTAAGTGGCCGACCTTGTGAGAGAGGAAACTTCAGATGCGAAACTTAGTTCCATTTTAAACTAATTGTTCTATCTGAAACTAAGTGTTCGATACTGTGGCAGGAGAAGCGCCTGTTCACTGAAATCTGTGGCGATGCTACTCGAAACCGTATGTGTTCGACGAAACTCAGTGGTCGACCTTGTGAGAGAGGAAACTTCAGATGCGATACTTAGTTCCATTTTAAACTAATTGTTCTCTCTGAAACTAAGTGTTCGACAATGTCCCAGGAGAAACTCCGGTTCTGCGAAATCTGTGGCGATGCCACTCGAAACCGTATGTGTTCGACGAAACTAAGTGGCCGACATTGTGAGAGAGGAAACTCCAGGTGCGAAACTTAGTTCCACTTTAAACTAATTCCTCTATCTAAAACTGAGTGTTCGATACTGTGCCAGGAGAAGCGCCTGTTCTCTGAAATGTGTGGCGATGACACTCGAAACCGTATGTGTTCGACCAAACTAAGTGGTTGATCTTGTGAGAGAGGATACTCCAGATGCGAAACATAATTCCATTTTTAACTAATTGTTCTCTCTGAAACTAAGTGTTCGATACTGTGCCAGGAGAAGCGCCTGTTCTCTGAAATCTGTGGCGGTGCCACTCGAAACCGTATGTGTTCCACGAAACTAAGTGGCCGACATTGTGAGAGGAGAAACTCCAGATGCGAAACTTAGTAGCATTTTAAACTAACTGTTCTATATGAAACTATGTGTTCGACAGTGTGCCAGGAGAAGCGCCTGTTCTCTGAAATCTGTGGCGATGCTACTCGAAACCGTATGTGTTCGACGAAACTAAGTGGTTGACCTTGTGAGACAGGATACTCCAGATGCGAAACTTAGTTCCATTTTAATCTTATTGTTCTATCTGAATCTATGTGTTCGATAAGGTGCCAGGAGAAGCGTCTGTGCTCTGAAATCAGTGGCAATGCTACTCGAAACCGTATGTGTTCGACGAAACTAAGTGGTCGACATTGTGAGAGAGGAAACTCCAGATGCGAAACTTAGTTCCATTTTAAGCTAATTGTTCTATCTGAAACTAAGTGTTCGATACTGTACCAGGAGAAGCGCCTGCTCTCTGAAATCTGTGGCGATGCTACTCGAAACCGTATGTGTTCGACGAAACTAAGTGGCCGACATTGTGAGAGAGGAAACTCCAGATGCGAAACTTAGTTCCATTTTAAACTAATTGTTCTATCTGAAAGTGTTCGATACTGTTCCAGGAGAAGCGCCTGTTCTCTGAAATCTCTGGCGATGCCACTCGAAACCGTATGTGTTCGACGAAATTAAGTCGTCGACCTTGTGCGAAAGGAAACTCCAGATGCGAAACATAGTTCCATTTAAAACTAATTGTTCTATCTGAACCTGAGTGTTCGATACTGTGCCAGGAGAAGCGCCTGTTCTCTGAAATCTGTGGCGATGCCACTCGAAACCGTATGTGTTCGAGGAAACTAAGTGGTCGACCTTGTGAGAGAGGAAACTCCAGATGCGAAACTTAGTACCATTTTAAACTAATTATTCTATCTGAAACTAAGTGTTCGACACTGTGCCAGGAGAAGCGCCTGTTCTCTGAAATCTGTGGCGATGCCACTCGAAACCGTATGTGTTCGAGGAAACTAAGTGGTCGACCTTGTGCGAAAGGAAACTCCAGATGCGAAACATAGTTCCATTTTAAACTAATTGTTCTATCTGAACCTGAGTGTTCGATACTGTGCCAGGAGAAGCGCCTGTTCTCTGAAATCTGTGGCGATGCCACTCGAAACCGTATGTGTTCGACGAAACTAAGTGGTCCACCTTGTGGGAGTGGATACTCCAGATGCGAAACATAGTTCCATTTTAAACTAATTGTTCTATCTGATACTAAGTGTTCGATACTGTGCCAGGAGAAACGCCTGTTCTCTGAAATCTGTGGCGATGCTACTCGAAACCCTATGTGTTCGACGAAACTAAGTGGTCGACCTTGTGAGAGAGGAAACTCCAGATGCGAAACTTAGTTCCATTTTAGACTAATTGTTCTACCTGAAACTAAGTGTTCGATACTGTGCCAGGAGAAGCGCCTGTTCTCTGAAATCTGTGGCGATGCCACTCGAAACCGTATGTGTTCGACGTAACTAAGTGGTCGACCTTCTGAGAGAGGAAACTCCAGCTGCGAAACTTAGTTCCATTTTAAACTAATTGTTCTATCTGAAACTAAGTGTTCGATACTGTGCCAGGAGAAGCGCCTGTTCTCTGAAATATGTGGCGATGCCACTCGAAACCGTATGTGTTCAACGAAATTAAGTGGTCAACCTTGTGAGAGAACAAACTCCAGATGCGAAAGTTAGTTCCATTTTAAACTAATTGTTCAATCTGAAACTAAGTGTTCGATACTCTGCCAGGAGAAGCGCCTGTCCTCTGAAATCTGTAGCGTTGCCACTCGAAACCGTATGTGTTCAACGAAACTGAGTGGTCGACCTTGTGAGAGAGGAAACTCCAGATGCGAAACTTAGTTCCATTTTAAACTATTTGTTCTATCTGAAACTAAGTGTTCGATACTGTGCCAGGAGAAGCGCCTGTTCTTTGAAATCTGTGGCGATGCTACTCGAAACCATATATGCTCGACGAAACTAGGTGGTCGACCTTGTGGGAGAGGAAACTCCAGATGCAAAACTTAGTTCCATTTTACACTAATTGTTCTATCTGAAACTAAGTATTCATTACTGTGCCAGGAGAAGCGCCTGTTCTCTGAAATCTGTGGCGATGCTACTCAAAACCGTATATGTTCGACGAAACTAGGTGGTCGACCTTGTGAGAGAGGAAACTCCAGATGCAAAATTATTTCCATTTTAAACTAATTGTTCTATCTGAACCTGAGTGTTCGATACTGTGCCAGGAGAACCGCCTGTTCTCTGAAATCTGTGGCGATGCTACTCGAAACGGTATGTGTTCGACGAAACTAAGTGATTGACCTTGTGAGGGAGGATTCACCAGATGCGGAATATAGTTCCATTTTAAACTAATTGTTCTATCTGAAACTAAGTTTTCGATACTGTGCCAGGAGAAGCGCCTGTTCTCTGAAATGTGTGGCGATGCCACTCGAAACCGTATGTGTTCGACGAAACTAAGTGGCCGACCTTGTGAGAGAGGAAACTCCAAATGCGAAACATAGTTCCATTTTAAACTAATTGTTCTCTCTGAAACTAAGTGTTCGATACTGTGCCAGGAGAAGCGGCTGTTTTGTGAAATCTGTGGCGATGCCACTCGAAACCGTATGTGTTCGACGTAACTAAGTGGTCGACCTTCTGAGAGAGGAAACTCCAGCTGCGAAACTTAGTTCCATTTTAAACTAATTGTTCTATCTGAAACTAAGTGTTCGATACTGTGCCAGGAGAAGCGCCTGTTCTCTGAAATATGTGGCGATGCCACTCGAAACCGTATGTGTTCAACGAAATTAAGTGGTAAACATTGTGAGAGAGGAAACTCCAGATGCGAAAGTTAGTTCCATTTTAAACTAATTGTTCAATCTGAAACTAAGTGTTCGACAATGTCCCAGGAGAAACTCCGGTTCTGCGAAATCTGTGGCGATGCCACTCGAAACCGTATGTGTTCGACGAAACTAAGTGGCCGACATTGTGAGAGAGGAAACTCCAGGTGCGAAACTTAGTTCCACTTTAAACTAATTCCTCTATCTAAAACTGAGTGTTCGATACTGTGCCAGGAGAAGCGCCTGTTCTCTGAAATGTGTGGCGATGACACTCGAAACCGTATGTGTTCGACCAAACTAAGTGGTTGATCTTGTGAGAGAGGATACTCCAGATGCGAAACATAATTCCATTTTTAACTAATTGTTCTCTCTGAAACTAAGTGTTCGATACTGTGCCAGGAGAAGCGCCTGTTCTCTGAAATCTGTGGCGGTGCCACTCGAAACCGTATGTGTTCCACGAAACTAAGTGGCCGACATTGTGAGAGGAGAAACTCCAGATGCGAAACTTAGTAGCATTTTAAACTAACTGTTCTATATGAAACTATGTGTTCGACAGTGTGCCAGGAGAAGCGCCTGTTCTCTGAAATCTGTGGCGATGCTACTCGAAACCGTATGTGTTCGACGAAACTAAGTGGTTGACCTTGTGAGACAGGATACTCCAGATGCGAAACTTAGTTCCATTTTAATCTTATTGTTCTATCTGAATCTATGTGTTCGATAAGGTGCCAGGAGAAGCGTCTGTGCTCTGAAATCAGTGGCAATGCTACTCGAAACCGTATGTGTTCGACGAAACTAAGTGGTCGACATTGTGAGAGAGGAAACTCCAGATGCGAAACTTAGTTCCATTTTAAGCTAATTGTTCTATCTGAAACTAAGTGTTCGATACTGTACCAGGAGAAGCGCCTGCTCTCTGAAATCTGTGGCGATGCTACTCGAAACCGTATGTGTTCGACGAAACTAAGTGGCCGACATTGTGAGAGAGGAAACTCCAGATGCGAAACTTAGTTCCATTTTAAACTAATTGTTCTATCTGAAAGTGTTCGATACTGTTCCAGGAGAAGCGCCTGTTCTCTGAAATCTCTGGCGATGCCACTCGAAACCGTATGTGTTCGACGAAATTAAGTCGTCGACCTTGTGCGAAAGGAAACTCCAGATGCGAAACATAGTTCCATTTAAAACTAATTGTTCTATCTGAACCTGAGTGTTCGATACTGTGCCAGGAGAAGCGCCTGTTCTCTGAAATCTGTGGCGATGCCACTCGAAACCGTATGTGTTCGAGGAAACTAAGTGGTCGACCTTGTGAGAGAGGAAACTCCAGATGCGAAACTTAGTACCATTTTAAACTAATTATTCTATCTGAAACTAAGTGTTCGACACTGTGCCAGGAGAAGCGCCTGTTCTCTGAAATCTGTGGCGATGCCACTCGAAACCGTATGTGTTCGAGGAAACTAAGTGGTCGACCTTGTGCGAAAGGAAACTCCAGATGCGAAACATAGTTCCATTTTAAACTAATTGTTCTATCTGAACCTGAGTGTTCGATACTGTGCCAGGAGAAGCGCCTGTTCTCTGAAATCTGTGGCGATGCCACTCGAAACCGTATCTGTTCGACGAAACTAAGTGGTCCACCTTGTGGGAGTGGATACTCCAGATGCGAAACATAGTTCCATTTTAAACTAATTGTTCTATCTGATACTAAGTGTTCGATACTGTGCCAGGAGAAACGCCTGTTCTCTGAAATCTGTGGCGATGCTACTCGAAACCCTATGTGTTCGACGAAACTAAGTGGTCGACCTTGTGAGAGAGGAAACTCCAGATGCGAAACTTAGTTCCATTTTAGACTAATTGTTCTACCTGAAACTAAGTGTTCGATACTGTGCCAGGAGAAGCGCCTGTTCTCTGAAATCTGTGGCGATGCCACTCGAAACCGTATGTGTTCGACGTAACTAAGTGGTCGACCTTCTGAGAGAGGAAACTCCAGCTGCGAAACTTAGTTCCATTTTAAACTAATTGTTCTATCTGAAACTAAGTGTTCGATACTGTGCCAGGAGAAGCGCCTGTTCTCTGAAATATGTGGCGATGCCACTCGAAACCGTATGTGTTCAACGAAATTAAGTGGTCAACCTTGTGAGAGAACAAACTCCAGATGCGAAAGTTAGTTCCATTTTAAACTAATTGTTCAATCTGAAACTAAGTGTTCGATACTCTGCCAGGAGAAGCGCCTGTCCTCTGAAATCTGTAGCGTTGCCACTCGAAACCGTATGTGTTCAACGAAACTGAGTGGTCGACCTTGTGAGAGAGGAAACTCCAGATGCGAAACTTAGTTCCATTTTAAACTATTTGTTCTATCTGAAACTAAGTGTTCGATACTGTGCCAGGAGAAGCGCCTGTTCTTTGAAATCTGTGGCGATGCTACTCGAAACCATATATGCTCGACGAAACTAGGTGGTCGACCTTGTGGGAGAGGAAACTCCAGATGCAAAACTTAGTTGCATTTTACACTAATTGTTCTATCTGAAACTAAGTATTCATTACTGTGCCAGGAGAAGCGCCTGTTCTCTGAAATCTGTGGCGATGCTACTCAAAACCGTATATGTTCGACGAAACTAGGTGGTCGACCTTGTGAGAGAGGAAACTCCAGATGCAAAATTATTTCCATTTTAAACTAATTGTTCTATCTGAACCTGAGTGTTCGATACTGTGCCAGGAGAACCGCCTGTTCTCTGAAATCTGTGGCGATGCTACTCGAAACGGTATGTGTTCGACGAAACTAAGTGATTGACCTTGTGAGGGAGGATTCACCAGATGCGGAATATAGTTCCATTTTAAACTAATTGTTCTATCTGAAACTAAGTTTTCGATACTGTGCCAGGAGAAGCGCCTGTTCTCTGAAATCTGTGGCGATGCCACTCGAAACCGTATGTGTTCGACGTAACTAAGTGGTCGACCTTCTGAGAGAGGAAACTCCAGCTGCGAAACTTAGTTCCATTTTAAACTAATTGTTCTATCTGAAACTAAGTGTTCGATACTGTGCCAGGAGAAGCGCCTGTTCTCTGAAATATGTGGCGATGCCACTCGAAACCGTATGTGTTCAACGAAATTAAGTGGTAAACATTGTGAGAGAGGAAACTCCAGATGCGAAAGTTAGTTCCATTTTAAACTAATTGTTCAATCTGAAACTAAGTGTTCGATACTGTGCCGGGAGAAGCGCCTGTTCTCTGATATCTGTGGCGATGCCACTCGAAACCGTATGTGTTCGACGAAACTAAGTGGTCCACCTTGTGGGAGTGGATACTCCAGATGCGAAACATAGTTCCATTTTAAACTAATTGTTCTATCTGATACTAAGTGTTCGATACTGTGCCAGGAGAAACGCCTGTTCTCTGAAATCTGTGGCGATGCTACTCGAAACCCTATGTGTTCGACGAAACTAAGTGGCCCACCTTTTGAGAGAGGAAACACCAGATGCTACACTTAGATCCATTTTAAACTAATTGTTCTATCTGAAAGTAAGTGTTCGATACTGTGCCAGGAGAAGCGCCTTTTCTCTGAAATCTGTCGCGATGCGCACTCGAAACGGTATGTGTTCGACGAAACTAAGTGGTCGACTTTTAGAGAAAGGAACCTCAAGATGCGAAACTTAGTTCCATTTTAAACTAATTGTTCTATCTGAAACTATGTGTTCGATAATGTGCCAGGCGAAACGCCGTTCTGCGAAATCTGTGGCGATACCACTCGAAACCGTATGTGCTCCACGAAACTAAGTGACCGCCTTGTGAGAGAGGAAACTGCAGATGCGAAACTTAGTTCCATTTTAAACTAATTGTTCTCTCTGAAACTAAGTGTTCGATACTCTGCCAGGAGAAGCGCCTGTCCTCTGAAATCTGTAGCGTTGCCACTCGAAACCGTATGTGTTCAACGAAACTAAGTGGTCGACCTTGTGAGAGAGGAAACTCCAGATGCGAAACTTAGTTCCATTTTAAACTATTTGTTCTATCTGAAACTAAGTGTTCGATACTGTGCCAGGAGAAGCGCCTGTTCTTTGAAATCTGTGGCGATGCTACTCGAAACCGTATATGCTCGACGAAACTAGGTGGTCGACCTTGTGGGAGAGGAAACTCCAGATGCAAAACATAGTTCCATTTTACACTAATTGTTCTATCTGAAACTAAGTATTCATTACTGTGCCAGGAGAAGCGCCTGTTCTCTGAAATCTGTGGCGATGCTACTCAAAACCGTATATGTTCGACGAAACTAGGTGGTCGACCTTGTGAGAGAGGAAACTCCAGATGCAAAATTATTTCCATTTTAAACTAATTGTTCTATCTGAACCTGAGTGTTCGATACTGTGCCAGGAGAACCGCCTGTTCTCTGAAATCTGTGGCGATGCTACTCGAAACGGTATGTGTTCGACGAAACTAAGTGATTGACCTTGTGAGGGAGGATTCACCAGATGCGGAATATAGTTCCATTTTAAACTAATTGTTCTATCTGAAACTAAGTTTTCGATACTGTGCCAGGAGAAGCGCCTGTTCTCTGAAATGTGTGGCGATGCCACTCGAAACCGTATGTGTTCGACGAAACTAAGTGGCCGACCTTGTGAGAAAGGAAACTCCAGATGCGAAACATAGTTGCATTTTAAACTAATTGTTCTATCTGAAACTAAGTGTTCGATACTGTGCCTGTAGAAGCGCCAGTTCTGTGAAACCTGTGGCGATGCCACTCGAAACCGTATGTGCTCCACGAAACTAAGTGACCGCCTTGTGAGAGAGGAAACTATAGATGCGAAACTTAGTTCCATTTTAAACTAATTGTTCTCTCTGAAACTAAGTGTTCGATACTCTGCCAGGAGAAGCGCCTGTCCTCTGAAATCTGTGGCGTTGCCACTCGAAACCGTATGTGTTCAACGAAACTAAGTGGTCGACCTTGTGAGAGAGGAATCTCCAGATGCGAAACTTAGTTCCATTTTAAACTAATTGTTCTATCTGAAACTAAGTGTTCGATACTGTGCCGGGAGAAGCGCCTGTTCTTTGAAATCTGTGGCGATGCTACTCGAAACCGTATATGTTCGACGAAACTAGGTGGTCGACCTTGTGGGAGAGGAAACTCCAGATGCAAAACTTACTTCCATTTTACACTAATTGTTCTATCTGAAACTAAGTATTCATTACTGTGCCAGGAGAAGCGCCTGTTCTCTGAAATCTGTGGCGATGCTACTCGAAACCGTATATGTTCGACGAAACTAGGTGGTCGACCTTGTGAGAGAGGAAACTCCAAATGCGAAACATAGTTCCATTTTAAACTAATTGTTCTCTCTGAAACTAAGTGTTCGATACTGTGCCAGGAGAAGCGGCTGTTTTCTGAAATCTGTGGCGATGCCACTCGAAACCGTATGTGTTCGACGAAACTAAGTGGTCGACCTTGTGAGAGAGGAAACTCCAGATGCGAAACTTAGTTCCATTTTAGACTAATTGTTCTACCTGAAACTAAGTGTTCGATACTGTGCCAGGAGAAGCGCCTGTTCTCTGAAATCTGTGGCGATGCCACTCGAAACCGTATGTGTTCAACGAAATTAAGTGGTCAACATTGTGAGAGAACAAACTCCAGATGCGAAACTTAGTACCATTTTAAACTAATTGTTCTATCTGAAACTAAGTGTTCGATACTGTGCCAGGAGAAGCGCCCGTTCTCTGAAATCTGTAGCGATGCCGCTCGAAACCGTATAGGTTCGTCGAAACTGAGTGGTCGACCTTGTGAAAGAGGAAACTCCAGATGCGAAACTTAGTTCCATTTTAAACTAATTGTACTATCTGAAACTATGTGTTCGATACTGTGCCAGGAGAAACGCCTGTTCTCTGAAACGTGTGGCGATGCCACTCGAAACCGTATGTGTTCGACGAAACTAAGTGGCCAACCTTGTGAGAGAGGAAACTCCAGATGCGAAACTTACTTCCATTTTAAACTAATTATTCTATCTGAAACTAGGTGTTCGATACTGTGCCAGGAGAGGCGCCTGTTCTCTGAAATCTGTGACGATGCTACTCGAAACCGTATGTGTTCGACGAAACTAAGTGGTCGACCTTGTGAGAGAGGAAACTCCGGATGCGAAACTTAGTTCCATTTTAAACTAATTGTTCTATCTGAAACTAAGTGATCGATAATGAGCAAGGAGAAGCGCCTGTTCTCTGAAATCTGTAGCGATGCCGCTCGAAACCGTATAGGTTCGTCGAAACTGAGTGGTCGACCTTGTGAGAGAGGAAACTCCAGATGCGAAACTTAGTTCCATTTTAAACTAATTGTTCTATCTGAAACTATGTGTTCGATACTGTGCCAGGAGAAGCGCCTGTTCTCTGAAACGTGTGGCGATGCCAATAGAAACCGTATGTGTTCGACGAAACTAAGTGGCCAACCTTGTGAGAGAGGAAACTCCAGATGCGAAACTTACTTCCATTTTAAACTATTTATTCTATCTGAAACTAAGTGTTCGATACTGTGCCAGGAGAGGCGCCTGTTCTCTGAAATCTGTGACGATGCTACTCGAAACCGTATGTGTTCGACGAAACTAAGTGGTTGACCTTGTGAGAGAGGAACCTCCGGATGCGAAACTTAGTTCCATTTAAAACTAATTGTTCTATCTGATACTGAGTGTTCGACAGTGTGCCAGGAGAAGCGCCTATTCTCTGAAATCTGTGGCGATGCCACTCGAAACCGTATGTGTTCGACTAAACAAAGTGGTCGACCTTGTGGGGGAGGATACTCCAGATGCGAAACATAGTTACATTTTAAACTAATTGTTCTGTCTGAAATAAGTGTTCGATAGTGTGCCAGGAGAAGCGCCTGTTCTCTGAAATCTGTGGCGATGCTACTAGAAACCGTATGTGTTCGAAGACACTAAGTGGTCCACCTAGTGAGAGAGGAATCTCCAGATGCGAAACTTAGTTCCATTTTAAACTAATTGTTCTATCTGATACTAAGTGTTCGATACTGGGCCAGGAGAAGCGCCCGTTCTCGGAAATCTGTGGCGATGCCACTCGAAACCGTATGTGTTCGTCGAAACTGAGTGGTCGACCTTGTGAAAGAGGAAACTCCAGATGCGAAACTTAGTTCCATTTTAAACTAATTGTACTATCTGAAACTATGTGTTCGATACTGTGCCAGGAGAAGCGCCTGTTCTCTGAAACGTGTGGCGATGCCACTCGAAACCGTATGTGTTCGACGAAACTAAGTGGTCAACCTTGTGAGAGAGGAAACTCCAGATGCGAAACTTACTTCCATTTTAAACTAATTATTCTATCTGAAACTAGGTGTTCGATACTGTGCCAGGAGAGGCGCCTGTTCTCTGAAATCTGTGACGATGCTACTCGAAACCGTATGTGTTCGACGAAATTAAGTGGTTGACCTTGTGAGAGAGGAAACTCCGGATGCGAAACTTAGTTCCATTTTAAACTTATTGTTCTATCTGAAACTAAGTGATCGATAATGAGCCAGGAGAAGCGCCTGTTCTCTGAAATCTGTAGCGATGCCGCTCGAAACCGTATAGGTTCGTCGAAACTGAGTGGTCGACCTTGTGAGAGAGGAAACTCCAGATGCGAAACTTAGTTCCATTTTAAACTAATTGTTCTATCTGAAACTATGTGTTCGATACTGTGCCAGGAGAAGCGCCTGTTCTCTGAAACGTGTGGCGATGCCAATCGAAACCGTATGTGTTCGACGAAACTAAGTGGCCAACCTTGTGAGAGAGGAAACTCCAGATGCGAAACTTACTTCCATTTTAAACTATTTATTCTCTCTGAAACTAAGTGTTCGATACTGTGCCAGGAGAGGCGCCTGTTCTCTGAAATCTGTGACGATGCTACTCGAAACCGTATGTGTTCGACGAAACTAAGTGGTTGACCTTGTGAGAGAGGAACCTCCGGATGCGAAACTTAGTTCCATTTAAAACTAATTGTTCTATCTGATACTGAGTGTTCGACAGTGTGCCAGGAGAAGCGCCTATTCTCTGAAATCTGTGGCGATGCCACTCGAAACCGTATGTGTTCGACTAAACAAAGTGGTCGACCTTGTGGGGGAGGATACTCCAGATGCGAAACATAGTTACATTTTAAACTAATTGTTCTGTCTGAAATAAGTGTTCGATAGTGTGCCAGGAGAAGCGCCTGTTCTCTGAAATCTGTGGCGATGCTACTAGAAACCGTATGTGTTCGAAGACACTAAGTGGTCCACCTAGTGAGAGAGGAAACGCCAGATGCGAAACTTAGTTCCATTTTGAACTAATTGTTCTATCTGATACTAAGTGTTCGATACTGGGCCAGGAGAAGCGCCCGTTCTCTGAAATCTGTGGCGATGCCACTCGAAACCGTATGTGTTCGACGAAACTAAGTGGTCGACCTTGTGAGAGAGGAATATCCAGATGAGAAACATAGTTCCATTTAAAACTAATTGTTCTATCTGAAACTAAGTGTTCGATACTGTGGCAGGAGAAACGCCTGTTCTCTGAAATCTGTGGCGATGCCGCTCGAAACCGTATGTGTTCGACGAAACCAAGTGGTCGACCTTGTGCGAGAGGAAACTCCAGATGAGAAACTTATTTCCATTTTAAACTAATTGTTCTATCGGATACTAAGTGTTCGATACTGTGCCAGGGGAAGTGCCCGTTCTCTGAAATCTGTGGCGATGCTACTCGAAACCGTATGTGTTCGACGAAACTAAGTGGTCGACCTTCTGAGAGAGGAAACGCCGGATGCGAAACTTAGTTCCCTTTTAAACTAATTGTTCTATCGGATACTAAGTGTTCGATACTGTGCCAGGAGAAGCGCCTCTTCTCTGAAATCTGAGGCGATGCTACTCGAAACCGTATGTGTTCGACGAAACTAAGTGGTCGACCTTCTGAGAGAGGAAATTCCGGATGCGAAACTTAGTTCCATTTTAAACTAATTGTTCTATCTGAAACTAAGTGTTCGATACTGTGCGAGGAGAAGCGCCTGTTCTCTGAAATCTGTGGCGATGCCACTCGAAACCGTATGTGTTCGACGATACTAAGTGGCCCACCTCGTGAGAGAGGAAACTCCAGATGCGAAACTTAGTTCCATTTTAAACTAATTGTTCTATCTGAAACTAAGTGTTCGATACTGTGCGAGGAGAAGCGCCTGTTCTCTGAAATCTGTGGCGATGCCACTCGAAACCGTATGTGTTCGACGATACTAAGTGGCCCACCTCGTGAGAGAGGAAACTCCGGATGCGAAACTTAGTTCCCTTTTAAACTAATTGTTCTATCTGAAACTAAGTGTTCGATACTGTGCGAGGAGAAGCGCCTGTTCTCTGAAATCTGTGGCGATGCCACTCGAAACCGTATGTGTTCGACGAAACTAAGTGGCCGACCTTGTGAGAGAGGAAACTCCAGATGCGAAGCTTATTTCCATTTTAAACTAATTGTTCTATCGGATACTAAGTGTTCGATACTGTGCCAGGGGAAGTGCCCGTTCTCTGAAATCTGTGGCGATGCTACTCGAAACCGTATGTGTTCGACGAAACTAAGTGGTCGACCTTCTGAGAGAGGAAACTCCAAATGCGAAACTTAGTTCCATTTTAAACTAATTGTTCTATCGGATACTAAGTGTTCGATACTGTGCCAGGGGAAGTGCCCGTTCTCTGAAATCTGTGGCGATGCTACTCGAAACCGTATGTGTTCGACGAAACTAAGTGGTCGACCTTCTGAGAGAGGAAACTCCGGATGCGAAACTTAGTTCCATTTTAAACTAATTGTTCTATCTGAAACTAAGTGTTCGATACTGTGCGAGGAGAAGCGCCTGTTCTCTGAAATCTGTGGCGATGCCACTCGAAACCGTATGTGTTCGACGATACTAAGTGGCCGACCTCGTGAGAGAGGAAACTCCAGATGCGAAACTTAGTTCCATTTTAAACTAATTGTTCTATCTGAAACTAAGTGTTCGATACTGTGCCAGGAGAAGCGCCTGTTCTCTGAAATCTGTCGCGATGCTACTCGAAACCGTATGTGTTCGACGAAACTAAGTTGTCGACCTTCTGAGAGAGAAAACTCCAGACGCGAAACTTAGTTCCATTTTAAACTAATTGTTCTATCTGAAACTAAGTGTTCGATACTGTGCCAGGAGAAGCGCCTGTTCTCTGAACTGTGTGGCGATGCCGCTCGAAACCGTATGTGTTCGACGAAACTAAGTGGTTGACCTTGTGAGAGAAGAAACTCCAAAAGCGAAACTTAGTTACATTTTAAACTAATTGTTCTGTCTGAAATAAGTGTTCGATACTGTGCCAGGAGAAGCGCGTGCTCTCTGAAATCTGTGGCGATGCCACTCGAAACCGTATGTGTTCGACGAAACTAAGTGGCCGACCTTGTGCGAGGGGAAACTTCAGATGCGAAACTTAGTTCAGTTTTAAACCAAATGTTCCATCTGAAACTAAGTGTTCGATACTGTGCCAGGAGAAGCGCCTGTTCCCCGAAATATGTGGCGATGCCACTCGAAACCGTATGTGTTCGACGAATCTAAATGGTCGACCTTGTGAGAGAGGAAACTCCAGATGCGAAACTTAGTTCCATTTTAAAATAATTGTTCGATCTGAAACAAAGTGTTCGATACTGTGCCAGGAGAAGCGCGTGTTCTCTGAAATCAGTCGCGATGCTCCTCGAAACGGTATGTGTTCGACGAAACTAAATGGCCGACCTTGTGAGAGAGGAAACTCCAGATGCGAAACTTAGTTCCATTTTAAACTAATTGTTCTATCTGAAACTAAGTGTTCGATACTGTGCGAGGAGAAGCGCCTGTTCTCTGAAATCTGTGGCGATGCCACTCGAAACCGTATGTGTTCGACGATACTAAGTGGCCGACCTCGTGAGAGAGGAAACTCCAGATGCGAAACTTAGTTCCATTTTAAACTAATTGTTCTATCTGAAACTAAGTGTTCGATACGGTGCCAGGAGAAGCGCCTGTTCTCTGAAATCTGTGGCGATGCCACACGAAACAGTATGTGTTCGACGAAACTAAGTAGTCGATACTGTGGCAGGAGAAGCGCCTGTTCCCTGAAATCTGTGGCGATACCACCCGAAGCCGTATGTGTTCGACGAAACTAAGTGGTCGACCTTGTGAGAGAGGAAACTCCAGATGCGAAGTTTAGTTCCATTTTAAACTAACTTTTTTATCTGAAACTAAGTGTCCGACATTGTGCCAGGAGAAGCGCCTGTTCTCTGAAACCTGTGGCGATGCTACTCGAAACCGTATGTGTTCGACGAAACTAAGTGGTCGACCTTGTGAGAGAGGAAACTCCAGATGCGAAGTTTAGTTCCATTTTAAACTAACTTTTTTATCTGAAACTAAGTGTCCGACACTGTGCCAGGAGAAGCGCCTGTTCTCTGAAACCTGTGGCGATGCCTCTCGAAACCGTATGTGTTCGACGAAACTAAGTGGCCGACCTTGTGAGAGAGGAAACTCCAAAAGTGAAATTTAGTTTCATTTAAAACTAACTGTTCTATCTGAAACTGAGTGTTCGATAATGTGCCAGGAGAAGCGCCAGTTCTCTGAAATCTGTGGCAATACCACTAGAAACCGTATGTGTTTGACGAAACTAAGTGGTCCACCTTGTGAGAGAGGAAACTCCAGAAGCGAAACATAGTTCCATTTTAAACTAATTTTTTTATCTGAAACTAAGTGTCCGACACTGTGCCAGGAGAAGCGCCTGTACTCTGAAACCTGTGGCGATGCTACTCGAAACCGTATGTGTTCGACGAAACTAAGTGGTCGACCTTGTGAGAGAGGAAACTCCAGATGCGAAACTTAGTTCCATTCTAAACTAATTGTTCTATCTGAAAGTGTTCGATACTGTGCCAGGAGAAGCGCCTGTTCTCTGAAATTTGTGGCGATGCCCCTCGAAACCGTATGTTTTCGACGAATCTAAATGGTCGACCTTATGAGAGAGGAAACTCCAGATGCGAAACTTAGTTCCATTTTAAATTAATTGTTCTATCTGAAACTAAGTGTTCGATACTGTGCCAGGAGAAGTGCCTGTTCTCTGAAATCTGTGGCGATGCTACTCGAAACCGTATGTGTTCGACGAATCTAAATGGTCGACCTTGTGAGAGAGGAAACTCCAGATGCGAAACTTAGTTCCATTTTAAACTAATTGTTCTATCTGAAACTAAGTGTTCGATACTGTGCCAGGGGAAGCGCCTGCTCTCTGAAACCTGAGGCGATGCTACTCGAAACCGTATGTGTTCGACGAAACTAAGTTGTCGACCTTGTGAGAGAGGATACTCCAGATGCGAAACTTAGTTCCATTCTAAACTAATTGTTCTATCTGAAAGTGTTCGATACTGTGCCAGGAGAAGCGCCCGTTCTCTGAAATTTGTGGCGATGCCCCTCGAAACCGTATGTGTTCGACGAAACTAAATGGTTGACCTTGTGAAAGGGGTAACTCCAGATGCGAAACTTATTTCCATTTAAAACTAATTGTTCTAGTAATCAATAGTTTATTTCTTGGTCCAGTGATAGTTAATATATGTGATTTTGGGTTACGGCTTTTTATGGACCAATGTGAGGATATAAACTTCTTTATTATTTAATCGTAGAAACGTTTCGGTACGAATTTTGTACCCTCTTCAGTCTAAACAATTGTTACTATATGGAGAAGAAAAAGTTACTCTATTACAATAATGTTGTACAAGTTTCTTAAATGCCTATTGTTCTTATATACACTAATCATTGGTGGAAAAATTAGAAAATTTGTACTCACTAAAAGAAGTCCTAGGCTACTTAATATCGGCCCTAGGTGCTTGTGTCTTCGGTGTTATATGAAGACTAAAGTACAAATTTTGAACTTAGAATTAACTGTAACGCTGAGGCGGAGAGGAAGGACAAGGGTTATTTATTTACACTAATTGACGTCACGAAATCAGTTGCGCACTTTATTTGAACGTGGTCTGCTGGACAGTAAGGACACAATCCCGCTCAGATTCTGTGCGACCAAGGGTCGGTAATATCGATCCGTAGAATCGATCGGCGGAAGTGAATGGATTTACGTTCATTTACTATCCAGCAGCCATCACAATTCGTTCTTGAGTGCTGAGGCAAGGCGTCACTATAAATCGGAATTTTTACTTGTAATCCTGTGCGTGTTTATAGCTTAAGGTGGTAAGTAAACAGCGTGATATATATTTATAGCTATTAGTGAAGTTAATTACAATATATGAATAGTTTTAATTGATGTGAATTAATTCAGCTACTGCAGCACATGGGCGATGAGGTCCGTGTAGTGGATGGCTAAATTGACTGATTCAAACTTCTTGTTAACACTGTTCTCTAATTGTATGTATAGGGATTCGGCGATACTCCGGCGGTAGTAGTTGTTGTCCTTGTGGAGGATACTAGCGTTATCGAAATCAAACGCGTGGCCATTATCCAACACGTGCTCTGTGAGAGCCGTTCTGTTGGACAAGTGCGTGAGACTGTACTTATGTTGGTACAGTCTTGTTGCTAATTGATTGTGGGTTTGGCCCACGTAGCATTCTCCACAATTTCTACAAGGTATTTTGTACACTATGTCAGTTTTTTTGCAATTATGCAGTTTGTCTTTACCTTTGGCGAAGAAGCCATAAGCATTGCTGTTTGTAGTGTGTATACATTGCAAATTGTACCTTTTTAGAATAGGAGTCAAATCCAAATCATAAACGAAGGGGAGTACCACCGTACCACTCGGAGATGGGTCCCGCAAGCGATTTATCCTATCTTGATTTACTCGATAGGGATGATAGATATCATCCACCCGTCTCTTGATAATGTTCTTAACAAAGTTAGTCGGGTAGCCATTGCGGGATAGTGTGTTAACAATAAGCTGAAGGTTGTCTTTTCTAAAATTCGGGTGTGCTAGTTTTACCGCACGGTCAACCAATCCTACAACTAGACTTCTTTTATGTGCAATAGAGTGCGCTGAGTTAAAGTTAATGTAACGCCCAGACCATGTTTTTTTACGAAACCAATTCGTGACGATCTTATTATTCTCTCTTATCACCTCAGTGTCTAAAAAGCTGATTCTATTATTATTCTCTAGCTCGAAAGTAAATTTAATCCTATCATGGAAAGATTCAAATGTATCAATGGTGTTTGTCACCTCGTTGGATGGAAGGCAGGTGATGATGTCATCCACATACCTGAAGTAGAAGGGTAACCTAAAGGCGAGTTTATTAATGCAGGTGGCTTGCAATTTTTCCATAACAATTTCCGCGGCCACCGGTGACAGTGGTGAGCCCATGGCTGCGCCAAAAATTTGTTTATAGAACTTGTTATTAAATTGAAAAACATTAGCCGTTAGGCAAAACTCTACCGCCTTCAAGAAACTATCCTTCTCTATCTTGGTATGCGGCACCAACTCCTGCCATCTTTCATTTAACACCTGTTTGACCGTGTCAATTGGTACATTGTTGAATAGTGCGGTGACATCAAGCGATACCAAGGAGTGATTGGTAGGAATTTCCACATCCTTGATGCTT
This sequence comes from Nysson spinosus, assembly GCA_910591585.2. Taxonomy (NCBI): domain Eukaryota; kingdom Metazoa; phylum Arthropoda; class Insecta; order Hymenoptera; family Crabronidae; genus Nysson; species Nysson spinosus. The sequence goes on along the minus strand of CAJUYC020000091.1, from coordinate 950,087 downwards.
TCCACAAAGGACCAACTATCTTTGGTGTAGTAGGGATTTTTCCCAGTAATTTTTGATATTATTTTGGACAAATACTTGGAGAGTTTATAGCACGGACCCAAAATCACATATATTAACTAATTGTTCTATATGAAACTATGTGTTCGATACTGTGCTAGAAGAAGCGCCTGTTCTCCGAAATCTGTGGCGATGCCACTCGAAACCGTATGAGTTCCACGAAACTAAGAGGTCGCCTTGTGAGAGAGGAAACTCCAGATGCGAAACTTAGTACCATATTAAACTAATTGTTCTATCTGAAACTAAGTGTTCGATACTGTGGCAGGAGAAGCGCCTGTTCTCTGAAACCTGTGGCGATGCTACTCGAAACCGTATGTGTTCGACGAAACTAAGTTGTCGACCTTGTGAGAGAGGAAACTCCAGATGCGAAACATAGTTCCATTTTAAACTAATTGTTCTATCTGAAACTAAGTGTTCGATACTGTGGCAGGAGAAGCGCCTGTTCTCTGAAACCTGAGGCGATGCTACTCGAAACCGTATGTGTTCGACGAAACTAAGTTGTCGACCTTGTGAGAGAGGAAACTCCAGATGCGAAACATAGTTCCATTTTAAACTAATTGTTCTATCTGTAACTAAGTGTTCGATACTGTGCCAGGAGAAGCGCCTGTTCTCTGAAATCTGTGGCGATGCTACTCGAAACCGTATGTTTTCGACGAAACTAAGTTGCCGACCTTGTGGGAGAGGAAACTGCTGATGCGAAACTTAGATCCATTTTAAATTAATTTTTCTATCTGAAACTATGTGTTCGATACTGTGCTAGAAGAAGCGCCTGTTCTCTGAAATCTGTGGCGAAGCCACTCGAAACCGTATGAGTTCCACGAAACTGAGAGGTCGCCTTGTGAGAGAGGAAATTCCAGATGCGAAACTTAGTACCATTTTAAACTAATTGTTCTATCTGAAACTAAGTGTTCGATACTGTGGCAGGAGAAGCGCCTGTTCTCTGAAATCTGAGGCGATGCTACTCGAAACCGTATGTGTTCGACGAAACTAAGTTGTCGACGTTGTGAGAGAGGAAACTCCAGATGCGAAACATAGTTCCAAATTAAACTAATTGTTCTATCTGTAACTAAGTGTTCGATACTGTGCCAGGAGAAGCGCCTGTTCTCTGAAATCTGTGGCGATGCCACTCGAAACCGTATGTGTTCGACGAAACTAAGTGGTCGACCTTGTGAGAGAGGAAACTCCAAATGCGAAACATATTTCCATTTAAAACTATATATTCTAGCTGAAATAAAGTGTTCGATACTGTGCCAGGAGAAGCGCCTGTTCTCTGAAATCTCTGGCGTTGCTACTCCAAACCGTATGTGTTCGACGAAACTAAATGGTCGACCTTGTGAGAGAAGAAGCTCCAGATGCGTATCTTAGTTCCATTTTTGACTAATTGTTCTTTCTGAAACTAAGTGCTCGATACTGTGCCAGGAGAAGCGCCCGTTCTCTGAAATCTGTGGCGATGCCACTCGAAACCGTATGTGTTCGTCGAAACTGAGTGGTCGACCTTGTGAAAGAGGAAACTCCAGATGCGAAACTTAGTTCCATTTTAAACTAATTGTACTATCTGAAACTATGTGTTCGATACTGTGCCAGGAGAAGCGCCTGTTCTCTGAAACGTGTGGCGATGCCACTCGAAACCGTATGTGTTCGACGAAACTAAGTGGTCAACCTTGTGAGAGAGGAAACTCCAGATGCGAAACTTACTTCCATTTTAAACTAATTATTCTATCTGAAACTAGGTGTTCGATACTGTGCCAGGAGAGGCGCCTGTTCTCTGAAATCTGTGACGATGCTACTCGAAACCGTATGTGTTCGACGAAACTAAGTGGTTGACCTTGTGAGAGAGGAAACTCCGGATGCGAAACATAGTTCCATTTAAAACTAATTGTTCTATCTGATACTGAGTGTTCGACAGTGTGCCAGGAGAAGCGCCTATTCTCTGAAATCTGTGGCGATGCCACTCGAAACCGTATGTGTTCGACTAAACAAAGTGGTCGACCTTGTGGGGGAGGATACTCCAGATGCGAAACATAGTTACATTTTAAACTAATTGTTCTGTCTGAAATAAGTGTTCGATAGTGTGCCAGGAGAAGCGCCTGTTCTCTGAAATCTGTGGCGATGCTACTAGAAACCGTATGTGTTCGAAGACACTAAGTGGTCCACCTAGTGAGAGAGGAAACGCCAGATGCGAAACTTAGTTCCATTTTAAACTAATTGTTCTATCTGATACTAAGTGTTCGATACTGGGCCAGGAGAAGCGCCCGTTCTCTGAAATCTGTGGCGATGCCACTCGAAACCGTATGTGTTCGACGAAACTAAGTGGTCGACCTTGTGAGAGAGGAATATCCAGATGAGAAACATAGTTCCATTTAAAACTAATTGTTCTATCTGAAACTAAGTGTTCGATACTGTGGCAGGAGAAACGCCTGTTCTCTGAAATCTGTGGCGATGCCGCTCGAAACCGTATGTGTTCGACGAAACTAAGTGGTCGACCTTGTGCGAGAGGAAACTCCAGATGAGAAACTTATTTCCATTTTAAACTAATTGTTCTATCGGATACTAAGTGTTCGATACTGTGCCAGGGGAAGTGCCCGTTCTCTGAAATCTGTGGCGATGCTACTCGAAACCGTATGTGTTCGACGAAACTAAGTGGTCGACCTTCTGAGAGAGGAAACTCCGGATGCGAAACTTAGTTCCCTTTTAAACTAATTGTTCTATCTGAAACTAAGTGTTCGATACTGTGCCAGGAGAAGCGCCTCTTCTCTGAAATCTGAGGCGATGCTACTCGAAACCGAATGTGTTCGACGAAACTGAGTGGTCGACCTTGTGAGAGAGGAAACTCCAGATGCGAAGCTTATTTCCATTTTAAACTAATTGTTCTATCGGATACTAAGTGTTCGATACTGTGCCAGGGGAAGTGCCCGTTCTCTGAAATCTGTGGCGATGCTACTCGAAACCGTATGTGTTCGACGAAACTAAGTGGTCGACCTTCTGAGAGAGGAAATTCCGGATGCGAAACTTAGTTCCATTTTAAACTAATTGTTCTATCTGAAACTAAGTGTTCGATACTGTGCGAGGAGAAGCGCCTGTTCTCTGAAATCTGTGGCGATGCCACTCGAAACCGTATGTGTTCGACGATACTAAGTGGCCCACCTCGTGAGAGAGGAAACTCCAGATGCGAAACTTAGTTCCATTTTAAACTAATTGTTCTATCTGAAACTAAGTGTTCGATACTGTGCGAGGAGAAGCGCCTGTTCTCTGAAATCTGTGGCGATGCCACTCGAAACCGTATGTGTTCGACGATACTAAGTGGCCCACCTCGTGAGAGAGGAAACTCCGGATGCGAAACTTAGTTCCCTTTTAAACTAATTGTTCTATCTGAAACTAAGTGTTCGATACTGTGCGAGGAGAAGCGCCTGTTCTCTGAAATCTGTGGCGATGCCACTCGAAACCGTATGTGTTCGACGAAACTAAGTGGCCGACCTTGTGAGAGAGGAAACTCCAGATGCGAAGCTTATTTCCATTTTAAACTAATTGTTCTATCGGATACTAAGTGTTCGATACTGTGCCAGGGGAAGTGCCCGTTCTCTGAAATCTGTGGCGATGCTACTCGAAACCGTATGTGTTCGACGAAACTAAGTGGTCGACCTTCTGAGAGAGGAAACTCCAGATGCGAAACTTAGTTCCATTTTAAACTAATTGTTCTATCGGATACTAAGTGTTCGATACTGTGCCAGGGGAAGTGCCCGTTCTCTGAAATCTGTGGCGATGCTACTCGAAACCGTATGTGTTCGACGATACTAAGTGGCCGACCTCGTGAGAGAGGAAACTCCAGATGCGAAACTTAGTTCCATTTTAAACTAATTGTTCTATCTGAAACTAAGTGTTCGATACTGTGCCAGGAGAAGCGCCTGTTCTCTGAAATCTGTCGCGATGCTACTCGAAACCGTATGTGTTCGACGAAACTAAGCTGTCGACCTTCTGAGAGAGAAAACTCCAGACGCGAAACTTAGTTCCATTTTAAACTAATTGTTCTATCTGAAACTAAGTGTTCGATACTGTGCCAGGAGAAGCGCCTGTTCTCTGAACTGTTTGGCGATGCCGCTCGAAACCGTATGTGTTCGACGAAACTAAGTGGTTGACCTTGTGAGAGAAGAAACTCCAAAAGGGAAACTTAGTTCCATTTTAAACTAATTGTTCTGTCTGAAATAAGTGTTCGATACTGTGCCAGGAGAAGCGCGTGCTCTCTGAAATCTGTGGCGATGCCACTCGAAACCGTATGTGTTCGACGAAACTAAGTGGCCGACCTTGTGCGAGTGGAATCTCCAGATGCGAAACTAAATTCCATTTTAAACTAATAGTTCTATCTGAAACCAAGTGTTCGATACTGTGCCAGGAGTAGCGCCTGTTCTCTGAAATCTGTGGCGATGCGAATCGAAAACGTATGTGTTCGACGAAACTAAGTGGTCGACCTTGTGAGAGAGGAAACTCCAGATGCGAAACTTAGTTGCATTTTAAACTAGTTCTTCTATCTTAAACTAAGTGTTCAATACTGTGCCAGGAGAAGCGCCTGTTCTCTGAAATCTGTGGCGATGCCACTCGAAACCGTGTGTGTTCGACGAAACTAAGTGGCCGACCTTGTGCGAGAGGAAACTTCAGATGCGAAACTTAGTTCCATTTTAAACCAAATGTTCCATCTGAAACTAAGTGTTCGATACTGTGCCAGGAGAAGCGCCTGCTCTCTGAAATCTGTGGCGACGCCACTCGAAACCGTATGTGTTCGACGAATCTAAATGGTCGACCTTGTGAGAGTGGAATCTCCAGATGCGAAACTAAATTCCATTTTAAACTAATAGTTCTATCTGAAACCAAGTGTTCGATACTGTGCCAGGAGTAGCGCCTGTTCTCTGAAATCTGTGGCGATGCGAATCGAAACCGTATGTGTTCGTCGCAATTAAGTCGTCGACCTTGTGAGAGATGAAACTCCAGATGCAAAACATAGCTCCATTTTAAACCAATTGTTCTATCTGAAACTAAGTTTTCGATAATGTGCCAGGAGATGCGCCTGTTCGCTCAAATTTGTGGCGATGCCACTCGAAACCGTATGTGTTCGACGAAACTAAGTGGCCGACCTTGTGAGAGAGGATACTCCAGATGCGGAACATAGTTCCATTTTAAACTAATTGTTCTGTCTAAAATAAGGGTTCGATACTGTGCCAGGAGAAGCGCCTGTACTCTGAAATCTGTGGCGATGATACTCGAAACCGTATGTGTTCGGCGAAACTAAGTGGTCGACCTTGTGAGAGAGGAAACTCCAGATGCGAAACTTAGTTACATTTTAATCTAATTGTTCTGTCTGAAATAAGTGTTCGATACTGTGCCAGGAGAAGCGCCTGCTCTCTCAAATCTGTGGCGATGCTACTCGAAACCGTATGTGTTCGACGAAACTATGTCGCGACCTTGTGAGGGAGGAAACTCCAGATGCGAAACATAGTTACATTTTAAACTAATTGTTCTGTCTGAAATAAGTGTTCGATACTATGCCAGGAGAGGCGCCTGCTCTCTGAAATCTGTGGCGATGCTACTCGAAACCGTATGTGCTCAACGAAACTAAGTCGTCGACCTTTTGAGGGAGGATACTCCAGACGCGAAACATAGTTACATTTTAATCTACTTGTTCTGTCTGAAATAAGTGTTCGATACTGTCCCAGGAGAAGCGCCTGCTCTCTGAACTGTGTGGCGATGCCGCTCGAAACCGTCTGTGTTGGACGAAACTAAGTGGTCGACCTTGTGAGGGAGGATACTCCAGAGGCGAAACATAGTTACATTTTAATCTACTTGTTCTGTCTGAAATAAGTGCTCGATACTGTGCCAGGAAAAGCGCCTGTTCTCTGAAATCTGTGGCGATGCCACTCGAAACCGTATGTGTTCGTCGCAATTAAGTCGTCGACCTTGTGAGAGATGAAACTCCAGATGCAAAACATAGCTCCATTTTAAACCAATTGTTCTATCTGAAACTAAGTTTTCGATAATGTGCCAGGAGATGCGCCTGTTCGCTAAAATCTGTGGCGATGCCACTCGAAACCGTATGTGTTCGACGAAACTAAGTGGCCGACCTTGTGAGAGAGGAAACTCCAGATGCGAAACATAGTTCCATTTTAAACTAATTGTTCTATCTGAAACTAAGTTTTCGATACTGTGCCAGTAGAAGCGCCTGTCTCCGAAATCTGTGGCAATGCCACTACAAACCGAATGTGTTCATCGAAACTAAGTCGTTGACCTTGTGAGGGAGGATACTCCAGATGCGAAACATAGTTACATTTTAATCTAATTGTTCTGTCTGAAATAAGTGTTCGATACTGTGCCAGGAGAAGCGCCTGCTCTCTCAAATCTGTGGCGATGCTACTCGAAACCGTATGTGTTCGACGAAACTAAGTCGCGACCTTGTGAGGGAGGAAACTCCAGATGCGAAACATATCTACATTTTAAACTAATTGTTCTGTCTGAAATAAGTGTTCGATACTATGCCAGGAGAGGCGCCTGCTCTCTGAAATCTGTGGCGATGCTACTCGAAACCGTATGTGCTCAACGAAACTAAGTCGTCGACCTTTTGAGGGAGGATACTCCAGACGCGAAACATAGTTACATTTTAATCTACTTGTTCTGTCTGAAATAAGTGTTCGATACTGTCCCAGGAGAAGCGCCTGCTCTCTGAACTGTGTGGCGATGCCGCTCGAAACCGTCTGTGTTGGACGAAACTAAGTGGTCGACCTTGTGAGGGAGGATACTCCAGAGGCGAAACATAGTTACATTTTAATCTACTTGTTCTGTCTGAAATAAGTGTTCGATACTGTCCCAGGAGAAGCGACTGCTCTCTGAAATCTGTGGCGATGCTACTCGAAACGGTATGTGTTCAACGAAACTAAGTCGTCGACCTTGTGAGGGAGGATACTCCAGACGCGAAACATAGTTACATTTTAATCTACTTGTTCTGTCTGAAATAAGTGTTCGATACTGTTCCAGGAGAAGCGCCTGTGCTCTGAACTGTGTGGTGATGCCGCTCGAAACCGTCTGTGTTGGACGAAACTAAGTGGTCGACCTTGTGAGAGAGGAAACTCCAGATGCGAAACATAGTTCCATTTTAAACTAATTGTTCTATCTGAAACTAAGTTTTCGATACTGTGCCAGTAGAAGCGCCTGTCTCTGAAATCTGTGGCGATGCCACTCGAAACCGTATGTGTTCGACGAAACTAAGTGGTCGACCTTGTGAGAGAGGAATATCCAGATGAGAAACATAGTTCCATTTAAAACTAATTGTTCTATCTGAAACTAAGTGTTCGATACTGTGGCAGGAGAAACGCCTGTTCTCTGAAATCTGTGGCGATGCCGCTCGAAACCGTATGTGTTCGACGAAACTAAGTGGTCGACCTTGTGCGAGAGGAAACTCCAGATGAGAAACTTATTTCCATTTTAAACTAATTGTTCTATCGGATACTAAGTGTTCGATACTGTGCCAGGGGAAGTGCCCGTTCTCTGAAATCTGTGGCGATGCTACTCGAAACCGTATGTGTTCGACGAAACTAAGTGGTCGACCTTCTGAGAGAGGAAACTCCGGATGCGAAACTTAGTTCCCTTTTAAACTAATTGTTCTATCTGAAACTAAGTGTTCGATACTGTGCCAGGAGAAGCGCCTCTTCTCTGAAATCTGAGGCGATGCTACTCGAAACCGAATGTGTTCGACGAAACTGAGTGGTCGACCTTGTGAGAGAGGAAACTCCAGATGCGAAGCTTATTTCCATTTTAAACTAATTGTTCTATCGGATACTAAGTGTTCGATACTGTGCCAGGGGAAGTGCCCGTTCTCTGAAATCTGTGGCGATGCTACTCGAAACCGTATGTGTTCGACGAAACTAAGTGGTCGACCTTCTGAGAGAGGAAATTCCGGATGCGAAACTTAGTTCCATTTTAAACTAATTGTTCTATCTGAAACTAAGTGTTCGATACTGTGCGAGGAGAAGCGCCTGTTCTCTGAAATCTGTGGCGATGCCACTCGAAACCGTATGTGTTCGACGATACTAAGTGGCCCACCTCGTGAGAGAGGAAACTCCAGATGCGAAACTTAGTTCCATTTTAAACTAATTGTTCTATCTGAAACTAAGTGTTCGATACTGTGCGAGGAGAAGCGCCTGTTCTCTGAAATCTGTGGCGATGCCACTCGAAACCGTATGTGTTCGACGATACTAAGTGGCCCACCTCGTGAGAGAGGAAACTCCGGATGCGAAACTTAGTTCCCTTTTAAACTAATTGTTCTATCTGAAACTAAGTGTTCGATACTGTGCGAGGAGAAGCGCCTGTTCTCTGAAATCTGTGGCGATGCCACTCGAAACCGTATGTGTTCGACGAAACTAAGTGGCCGACCTTGTGAGAGAGGAAACTCCAGATGCGAAGCTTATTTCCATTTTAAACTAATTGTTCTATCGGATACTAAGTGTTCGATACTGTGCCAGGGGAAGTGCCCGTTCTCTGAAATCTGTGGCGATGCTACTCGAAACCGTATGTGTTCGACGAAACTAAGTGGTCGACCTTCTGAGAGAGGAAACTCCAGATGCGAAACTCAGTTCCATTTTAAACTAATTGTTCTATCGGATACTAAGTGTTCGATACTGTGCCAGGGGAAGTGCCCGTTCTCTGAAATCTGTGGCGATGCTACTCGAAACCGTATGTGTTCGACGATACTAAGTGGCCGACCTCGTGAGAGAGGAAACTCCAGATGCGAAACTTAGTTCCATTTTAAACTAATTGTTCTATCTGAAACTAAGTGTTCGATACTGTGCCAGGAGAAGCGCCTGTTCTCTGAAATCTGTCGCGATGCTACTCGAAACCGTATGTGTTCGACGAAACTAAGCTGTCGACCTTCTGAGAGAGAAAACTCCAGACGCGAAACTTAGTTCCATTTTAAACTAATTGTTCTATCTGAAACTAAGTGTTCGATACTGTGCCAGGAGAAGCGCCTGTTCTCTGAACTGTTTGGCGATGCCGCTCGAAACCGTATGTGTTCGACGAAACTAAGTGGTTGACCTTGTGAGAGAAGAAACTCCAAAAGGGAAACTTAGTTCCATTTTAAACTAATTGTTCTGCCTGAAATAAGTGTTCGATACTGTGCCAGGAGAAGCGCGTGCTCTCTGAAATCTGTGGCGATGCCACTCGAAACCGTATGTGTTCGACGAAACTAAGTGGCCGACCTTGTGCGAGTGGAATCTCCAGATGCGAAACTAAATTCCATTTTAAACTAATAGTTCTATCTGAAACCAAGTGTTCGATACTGTGCCAGGAGTAGCGCCTGTTCTCTGAAATCTGTGGCGATGCGAATCGAAAACGTATGTGTTCGACGAAACTAAGTGGTCGACCTTGTGAGAGAGGAAACTCCAGATGCGAAACTTAGTTGCATTTTAAACTAGTTCTTCTATCTTAAACTAAGTGTTCAATACTGTGCCAGGAGAAGCGCCTGTTCTCTGAAATCTGTGGCGATGCCACTCGAAACCGTGTGTGTTCGACGAAACTAAGTGGCCGACCTTGTGCGAGAGGAAACTTCAGATGCGAAACTTAGTTCCATTTTAAACCAAATGTTCCATCTGAAACTAAGTGTTCGATACTGTGCCAGGAGAAGCGCCTGTTCTCTGAAATCTGTGGCGACGCCACTCGAAACCGTATGTGTTCGACGAATCTAAATGGTCGACCTTGTGAGAGTGGAATCTCCAGATGCGAAACTAAATTCCATTTTAAACTAATAGTTCTATCTGAAACCAAGTGTTCGATACTGTGCCAGGAGTAGCGCCTGTTCTCTGAAATCTGTGGCGATGCGAATCGAAACCGTATGTGTTCGTCGCAATTAAGTCGTCGACCTTGTGAGAGATGAAACTCCAGATGCAAAACATAGCTCCATTTTAAACCAATTGTTCTATCTGAAACTAAGTTTTCGATAATGTGCCAGGAGATGCGCCTGTTCGCTCAAATTTGTGGCGATGCCACTCGAAACCGTATGTGTTCGACGAAACTAAGTGGCCGACCTTGTGAGAGAGGATACTCCAGATGCGGAACATAGTTCCATTTTAAACTAATTGTTCTGTCTAAAATAAGGGTTCGATACTGTGCCAGGAGAAGCGCCTGTACTCTGAAATCTGTGGCGATGATACTCGAAACCGTATGTGTTCGGCGAAACTAAGTGGTCGACCTTGTGAGAGAGGAAACTCCAGATGCGAAACTTAGTTACATTTTAATCTAATTGTTCTGTCTGAAATAAGTGTTCGATACTGTGCCAGGAGAAGCGCCTGCTCTCTCAAATCTGTGGCGATGCTACTCGAAACCGTATGTGTTCGACGAAACTATGTCGCGACCTTGTGAGGGAGGAAACTCCAGATGCGAAACATAGTTACATTTTAAACTAATTGTTCTGTCTGAAATAAGTGTTCGATACTATGCCAGGAGAGGCGCCTGCTCTCTGAAATCTGTGGCGATGCTACTCGAAACCGTATGTGCTCAACGAAACTAAGTCGTCGACCTTTTGAGGGAGGATACTCCAGACGCGAAACATAGTTACATTTTAATCTACTTGTTCTGTCTGAAATAAGTGTTCGATACTGTCCCAGGAGAAGCGCCTGCTCTCTGAACTGTGTGGCGATGCCGCTCGAAACCGTCTGTGTTGGACGAAACTAAGTGGTCGACCTTGTGAGGGAGGATACTCCAGAGGCGAAACATAGTTACATTTTAATCTACTTGTTCTGTCTGAAATAAGTGCTCGATACTGTGCCAGGAAAAGCGCCTGTTCTCTGAAATCTGTGGCGATGCCACTCGAAACCGTATGTGTTCGTCGCAATTAAGTCGTCGACCTTGTGAGAGATGAAACTCCAGATGCAAAACATAGCTCCATTTTAAACCAATTGTTCTATCTGAAACTAAGTTTTCGATAATGTGCCAGGAGATGCGCCTGTTCGCTAAAATCTGTGGCGATGCCACTCGAAACCGTATGTGTTCGACGAAACTAAGTGGCCGACCTTGTGAGAGAGGAAACTCCAGATGCGAAACATAGTTCCATTTTAAACTAATTGTTCTATCTGAAACTAAGTTTTCGATACTGTGCCAGTAGAAGCGCCTGTCTCCGAAATCTGTGGCAATGCCACTACAAACCGAATGTGTTCATCGAAACTAAGTCGTTGACCTTGTGAGGGAGGATACTCCAGATGCGAAACATAGTTACATTTTAATCTAATTGTTCTGTCTGAAATAAGTGTTCGATACTGTGCCAGGAGAAGCGCCTGCTCTCTCAAATCTGTGGCGATGCTACTCGAAACCGTATGTGTTCGACGAAACTAAGTCGCGACCTTGTGAGGGAGGAAACTCCAGATGCGAAACATATCTACATTTTAAACTAATTGTTCTGTCTGAAATAAGTGTTCGATACTATGCCAGGAGAGGCGCCTGCTCTCTGAAATCTGTGGCGATGCTACTCGAAACCGTATGTGCTCAACGAAACTAAGTCGTCGACCTTTTGAGGGAGGATACTCCAGACGCGAAACATAGTTACATTTTAATCTACTTGTTCTGTCTGAAATAAGTGTTCGATACTGTCCCAGGAGAAGCGCCTGCTCTCTGAACTGTGTGGCGATGCCGCTCGAAACCGTCTGTGTTGGACGAAACTAAGTGGTCGACCTTGTGAGGGAGGATACTCCAGAGGCGAAACATAGTTACATTTTAATCTACTTGTTCTGTCTGAAATAAGTGTTCGATACTGTCCCAGGAGAAGCGACTGCTCTCTGAAATCTGTGGCGATGCTACTCGAAACCGTATGTGTTCAACGAAACTAAGTCGTCGACCTTGTGAGGGAGGATACTCCAGACGCGAAACATAGTTACATTTTAATCTACTTGTTCTGTCTGAAATAAGTGTTCGATACTGTTCCAGGAGAAGCGCCTGTGCTCTGAACTGTGTGGTGATGCCGCTCGAAACCGTCTGTGTTGGACGAAACTAAGTGGTCGACCTTGTGAGAGAGGAAACTCCAGATGCGAAACATAGTTCCATTTTAAACTAATTGTTCTATCTGAAACTAAGTTTTCGATACTGTGCCAGTAGAAGCGCCTGTCTCTGAAATCTGTGGCGATGCCACTACAAACCGAATGTGTTCAACGAAACTAAGTCGTCGACCTTGTGAGGGAGGATACTCCAGATGCGAAACATATTTACATTTTAATCTAATTGTTCTGTCTGAAATAAGTGTTCGATACTGTGCCAGGAGAAGCGCCTGCTCTCTGAAATCTGTGGCGATGCTACTTGAAACCGTATGTGTTCGACGAAACTAAGTGGTCGACCTTGTGAGGGAGGATACTCCAGATGCGAAACATAGTTACATTTTAATCTAATTGTTCTGTCTGAAATAAGTGTTCGATACTGTGCCAGGAGAAGGGCCTGCTCTCTGAAATCTGTGGCGATGCTACTCGAAACCGTATGTGTTCGACGAAACTAAGTGGTCGAACTTGTGAGGGAGGATACTCCAGATGCGAAACATAGTTACATTTTAAACTAATTGGTGTGTCTGAAATAAGTGTTCGATACTGTCCCAGGAGAAGCGCCTGCTCTCTGAACTGTGTGGCGATGCCGCTCGAAACCGTCTGTGTTGGACGAAACTAAGTGGTCGACCTTGTGAGGGAGGATACTCCAGAGGCGAAACATAGTTACATTTTAATCTACTTGTTCTGTCTGAAATAAGTGTTCGATACTGTCCCAGGAGAAGCGACTGCTCTCTGAAATCTGTGGCGATGCTACTCGAAACCGTATGTGTTCAACGAAACTAAGTCGTCGACCTTGTGAGGGAGGATACTCCAGACGCGAAACATAGTTACATTTTAATCTACTTGTTCTGTCTGAAATAAGTGTTCGATACTGTTCCAGGAGAAGCGCCTGTGCTCTGAACTGTGTGGTGATGCCGCTCGAAACCGTCTGTGTTGGACGAAACTAAGTGGTCGACCTTGTGAGAGAGGAAACTCCAGATGCGAAACATAGTTCCATTTTAACCTAATTGTTCTATCTGAAACTAAGTTTTCGATACTGTGCCAGTAGAAGCGCCTGTCTCTGAAATCTGTGGCGATGCCACTACAAACCGAATGTGTTCAACGAAACTAAGTCGTCGACCTTGTGAGGGAGGATACTCCAGATGCGAAACATATTTACATTTTAATCTAATTGTTCTGTCTGAAATAAGTGTTCGATACTGTGCCAGGAGAAGCGCCTGCTCTCTGAAATCTGTGGCGATGCTACTTGAAACCGTATGTGTTCGACGAAACTAAGTGGTCGACCTTGTGAGGGAGGATACTCCAGATGCGAAACATAGTTACATTTTAATCTAATTGTTCTGTCTGAAATAAGTGTTCGATACTGTGCCAGGAGAAGGGCCTGCTCTCTGAAATCTGTGGCGATGCTACTCGAAACCGTATGTGTTCGACGAAACTAAGTGGTCGAACTTGTGAGGGAGGATACTCCAGATGCGAAACATAGTTACATTTTAAACTAATTGGTCTGTCTGAAATAAGTGTTCGATACTGTGCCAGGAGAAGCGCCTGCTCTCTGAACTGTGTGGCGATGCCGCTCGAAACCGTCTGTGTTGGACGAAACTTAGTGGTCGACCTTGTGAGAGAGGAAACTCCAGATGCGAAACATAGTTCCATTTTAAACTAATTGTTCTATCTGAAACTAAGTTTTCGATACTGTGCCAGTAGAAGCGCCTGTCTCCGAAATCTGTGGCAATGCCACTACAAACCGAATGTGTTCAACGAAACTAAGTCGTTGACCTTGTGAGGGAGGATACTCCAGATGCGAAACATAGTTACATTTTAATCTAATTGTTCTGTCTGAAATAAGTGTTCGATACTGTGCCAGGAGAAGCGCCTGCTCTCTCAAATCTGTGGCGATGCTACTCGAAACCGTATGTGTTCGACGAAACTAAGTCGCGACCTTGTGAGGGAGGAAACTCCAGATGCGAAACATAGTTACATTTTAAACTAATTGTTCTGTCTGAAATAAGTGTTCGATACTATGCCAGGAGAGGCGCCTGCTCTCTGAAATCTGTGGCGATGCTACTCGAAACCGTATGTGCTCAACGAAACTAAGTCGTCGACCTTTTGAGGGAGGATACTCCAGACGCGAAACATAGTTACATTTTAATCTACTTGTTCTGTCTGAAATAAGTGTTCGATACTGTCCCAGGAGAAGCGCCTGCTCTCTGAACTGTGTGGCGATGCCGCTCGAAACCGTCTGTGTTGGACGAAACTAAGTGGTCGACCTTGTGAGAGAGGAAACTCCAGATGCGAAACATAGTTCCATTTTAAACTAATTGTTCTGTCTGATATAAGTGTTCGATACTATGCCAGGAGAGGCGCCTACTCTCTGAAATCTGTGGCGATGCTACTCGAAACCGTATGTGTTCAACGAAACTAAGTCGTCGACCTTGTGAGGGAGGATACTCCAGATGCGAAACATAGTTACATTTTAATCTACTTGTTCTGTCTGAAATAAGTGTTCGATACTGTCCCAGGAGAAGCGCCTGCTCTCTGAACTGTGTGGCGATGCCGCTCGAAACCGTATGTGTTGGACGAAACTAAGTGGTCGACCTTGTGAGAGAGGAAACTCCAGATGCGAAACATAGTTCCATTTTAAACTAATTCTTCTATCTGAAACTAAGTTTTCGATACTGTGCCAGTAGAAGCGCCTGTCTTTGAAATCTGTGGCGATGCCACTACAAACCGAATGTGTTCAACGAAACTAAGTCGTCGACCTTGTGAGGGAGGATACTCCAGATGCGAAACATAGTTACATTTTAATATAATTGTTCTGTCTGAAATAAGTGTTCGATACTGTGCCAGGAGAAGGGCCTGCTCTCTGAAATCTGTGGCGATGCTACTCGAAACCGTATGTGTTCGACGAAACTAAGTCGTCGACCTTGTGAGGGAGGATACTCCAGATGCGAAACATAGTTACATTTTAAACTAATTGTTCTGTCTGAAACTAAGTTTTCGATACTGTGCCAGTAGAAGCGCCTGTCTCTGAAATCTGTGGCGATGCCACTACAAACCGAATGTGTTCAACGAAACTAAGTCGTCGACCTTGTGAGGGAGGATACTCCAGATGCGAAACATATTTACATTTTAATCTAATTGTTCTGTCTGAAATAAGTGTTCGATACTGTGCCAGGAGAAGCGCCTGCTCTCTGAAATCTGTGGCGATGCTACTTGAAACCGTATGTGTTCGACGACACTAAGTGGTCGACCTTGTGAGGGAGGATACTCCAGATGCGAAACATAGTTACATTTTAATCTAATTGTTCTGTCTGAAATAAGTGTTCGATACTGTGCCAGGAGAAGGGCCTGCTCTCTGAAATCTGTGGCGATGCTACTCGAAACCGTATGTGTTCGACGAAACTAAGTGGTCGAACTTGTGAGGGAGGATACTCCAGATGCGAAACATAGTTACATTTTAAACTAATTGGTCTGTCTGAAATAAGTGTTCGATACTGTGCCAGGAGAAGCGCCTGTCTCCGAAATCTGTGGCAATGCCACTACAAACCGAATGTGTTCAACGAAACTAAGTCGTTGACCTTGTGAGGGAGGATACTCCAGATGCGAAACATAGTTACATTTTAAACTAATTGTTCTGTCTGAAATAAGTGTTCGATACTATGCCAGGAGAGGCGCCTGCTCTCTGAAATCTGTGGCGATGCTACTCGAAACCGTATATGTTCAACGAAACTAAGTCGTCGACCTTGTGAGGGAGGATACTCCAGATGCGAAACATAGTTACATTTTAATCTACTTGTACTGTCTGAAATAAGTGTTCGATACTGTCCCAGGAGAAGCGACTGCTCTCTGAAATCTGTGGCGATGCTACTCGAAACCGTATGTGTTCAACGAAACTAAGTCGTCGACCTTGTGAGGGAGGATACTCCAGACGCGAAACATAGTTACATTTTAATCTACTTGTTCTGTCTGAAATAAGTGTTCGATACTGTTCCAGGAGAAGCGCCTGTGCTCTGAACTGTGTGGTGATGCCGCTCGAAACCGTCTGTGTTGGACGAAACTAAGTGGTCGACCTTGTGAGAGAGGAAACTCCAGATGCGAAACATAGTTCCATTTTAAACTAATTGTTCTATCTGAAACTAAGTTGTCGATACTGTGCCAGTAGAAGCGCCTGTCTCTGAAATCTGTGGCGATGCCACTACAAACCGAATGTGTTCAACGAAACTAAGTCGTCGACCTTGTGAGGGAGGATACTCCAGATGCGAAACATATTTACATTTTAATCTAATTGTTCTGTCTGAAATAAGTGTTCGATACTGTGCCAGGAGAAGCGCCTGCTCTCTGAAATCTGTGGCGATGCTACTTGAAACCGTATGTGTTCGACGAAACTAAGTGGTCGACCTTGTGAGGGAGGATACTCCAGATGCGAAACATAGTTACATTTTAATCTAATTGGTCTGTCTGAAATAAGTGTTCGATACTGTGCCAGGAGAAGGGCCTGCTCTCTGAAATCTGTTGCGATGCTACTCGAAACCGTATGTGTTCGACGAAACTAAGTGGTCGAACTTGTGAGGGAGGATACTCCAGATGCGAAACATAGTTACATTTTAAACTAATTGGTCTGTCTGAAATAAGTGTTCGATACTGTGCCAGGAGAAGCGCCTGCTCTCTGAACTGTGTGGCGATGCCGCTCGAAACCGTCTGTGTTGGACGAAACTTAGTGGTCGACCTTGTGAGAGAGGAAACTCCAGATGCGAAACATAGTTCCATTTTAAACTAATTGTTCTATCTGAAACTAAGTTTTCGATACTGTGCCAGTAGAAGCGCCTGTCTCCGAAATCTGTGGCAATGCCACTACAAACCGAATGTGTTCAACGAAACTAAGTCGTTGACCTTGTGAGGGAGGATACTCCAGATGCGAAACATAGTTACATTTTAATCTAATTGTTCTGTCTGAAATAAGTGTTCGATACTGTGCCAGGAGAAGCGCCTGCTCTCTCAAATCTGTGGCGATGCTACTCGAAACCGTATGTGTTCGACGAAACTAAGTCGCGACCTTGTGAGGGAGGAAACTCCAGATGCGAAACATAGTTACATTTTAAACTAATTGTTCTGTCTGAAATAAGTGTTCGATACTATGCCAGGAGAGGCGCCTGCTCTCTGAAATCTGTGGCGATGCTACTCGAAACCGTATGTGCTCAACGAAACTAAGTCGTCGACCTTTTGAGGGAGGATACTCCAGACGCGAAACATAGTTACATTTTAATCTACTTGTTCTGTCTGAAATAAGTGTTCGATACTGTCCCAGGAGAAGCGCCTGCTCTCTGAACTGTGTGGCGATGCCGCTCGAAACCGTCTGTGTTGGACGAAACTAAGTGGTCGACCTTGTGAGAGAGGAAACTCCAGATGCGAAACATAGTTCCATTTTAAACTAATTGTTCTGTCTGATATAAGTGTTCGATACTATGCCAGGAGAGGCGCCTACTCTCTGAAATCTGTGGCGATGCTACTCGAAACCGTATGTGTTCAACGAAACTAAGTCGTCGACCTTGTGAGGGAGGATACTCCAGATGCGAAACATAGTTACATTTTAATCTACTTGTTCTGTCTGAAATAAGTGTTCGATACTGTCCCAGGAGAAGCGCCTGCTCTCTGAACTGTGTGGCGATGCCGCTCGAAACCGTATGTGTTGGACGAAACTAAGTGGTCGACCTTGTGAGAGAGGAAACTCCAGATGCGAAACATAGTTCCATTTTAAACTAATTCTTCTATCTGAAACTAAGTTTTCGATACTGTGCCAGTAGAAGCGCCTGTCTCTGAAATCTGTGGCGATGCCACTACAAACCGAATGTGTTCAACGAAACTAAGTCGTCGACCTTGTGAGGGAGGATACTCCAGATGCGAAACATAGTTACATTTTAATCTAATTGTTCTGTCTGAAATAAGTGTTCGATACTGTGCCAGGAGAAGCGCCTGCTCTCTCAAATCTGTGGCGATGCTACTCGAAACCGTATGTGTTCGACGAAACTAAGTCGCGACCTTGTGAGGGAGGAAACTCCAGATGCGAAACATAGTTACATTTTAAACTAATTGTTCTGTCTGAAATAAGTGTTCGATACTATGCCAGGAGAGGCGCCTGCTCTCTGAAATCTGTGGCGATGCTACTCGAAACCGTATGTGCTCAACGAAACTAAGTCGTCGACCTTTTGAGGGAGGATACTCCAGACGCGAAACATAGTTACATTTTAATCTACTTGTTCTGTCTGAAATAAGTGTTCGATACTGTCCCAGGAGAAGCGCCTGCTCTCTGAACTGTGTGGCGATGCCGCTCGAAACCGTCTGTGTTGGACGAAACTAAGTGGTCGACCTTGTGAGAGAGGAAACTCCAGATGCGAAACATAGTTCCATTTTAAACTAATTGTTCTGTCTGATATAAGTGTTCGATACTATGCCAGGAGAGGCGCCTACTCTCTGAAATCTGTGGCGATGCTACTCGAAACCGTATGTGTTCAACGAAACTAAGTCGTCGACCTTGTGAGGGAGGATACTCCAGATGCGAAACATAGTTACATTTTAATCTACTTGTTCTGTCTGAAATAAGTGTTCGATACTGTCCCAGGAGAAGCGCCTGCTCTCTGAACTGTGTGGCGATGCCGCTCGAAACCGTATGTGTTGGACGAAACTAAGTGGTCGACCTTGTGAGAGAGGAAACTCCAGATGCGAAACATAGTTCCATTTTAAACTAATTCTTCTATCTGAAACTAAGTTTTCGATACTGTGCCAGTAGAAGCGCCTGTCTTTGAAATCTGTGGCGATGCCACTACAAACCGAATGTGTTCAACGAAACTAATTCGTCGACCTTGTGAGGGAGGATACTCCAGATGCGAAACATAGTTACATTTTAATATAATTGTTCTGTCTGAAATAAGTGTTCGATACTGTGCCAGGAGAAGGGCCTGCTCTCTGAAATCTGTGGCGATGCTACTCGAAACCGTATGTGTTCGACGAAACTAAGTCGTCGACCTTGTGAGGGAGGATACTCCAGATGCGAAACATAGTTACATTTTAAACTAATTGTTCTGTCTGAAACTAAGTTTTCGATACTGTGCCAGTAGAAGCGCCTGTCTCTGAAATCTGTGGCGATGCCACTACAAACCGAATGTGTTCAACGAAACTAAGTCGTCGACCTTGTGAGGGAGGATACTCCAGATGCGAAACATATTTACATTTTAATCTAATTGTTCTGTCTGAAATAAGTGTTCGATACTGTGCCAGGAGAAGCGCCTGCTCTCTGAAATCTGTGGCGATGCTACTTGAAACCGTATGTGTTCGACGAAACTAAGTGGTCGACCTTGTGAGGGAGGATACTCCAGATGCGAAACATAGTTACATTTTAATCTAATTGTTCTGTCTGAAATAAGTGTTCGATACTGTGCCAGGAGAAGGGCCTGCTCTCTGAAATCTGTGGCGATGCTACTCGAAACCGTATGTGTTCGACGAAACTAAGTGGTCGAACTTGTGAGGGAGGATACTCCAGATGCGAAACATAGTTACATTTTAAACTAATTGGTCTGTCTGAAATAAGTGTTCGATACTGTGCCAGGAGAAGCGCCTGTCTCCGAAATCTGTGGCAATGCCACTACAAACCGAATGTGTTCAACGAAACTAAGTCGTTGACCTTGTGAGGGAGGATACTCCAGATGCGAAACATAGTTACATTTTAAACTAATTGTTCTGTCTGAAATAAGTGTTCGATACTATGCCAGGAGAGGCGCCTGCTCTCTGAAATCTGTGGCGATGCTACTCGAAACCGTATATGTTCAACGAAACTAAGTCGTCGACCTTGTGAGGGAGGATACTCCAGATGCGAAACATAGTTACATTTTAATCTACTTGTACTGTCTGAAATAAGTGTTCGATACTGTCCCAGGAGAAGCGACTGCTCTCTGAAATCTGTGGCGATGCTACTCGAAACCGTATGTGTTCAACGAAACTAAGTCGTCGACCTTGTGAGGGAGGATACTCCAGACGCGAAACATAGTTACATTTTAATCTACTTGTTCTGTCTGAAATAAGTGTTCGATACTGTTCCAGGAGAAGCGCCTGTGCTCTGAACTGTGTGGTGATGCCGCTCGAAACCGTCTGTGTTGGACGAAACTAAGTGGTCGACCTTGTGAGAGAGGAAACTCCAGATGCGAAACATAGTTCCATTTTAAACTAATTGTTCTATCTGAAACTAAGTTGTCGATACTGTGCCAGTAGAAGCGCCTGTCTCTGAAATCTGTGGCGATGCCACTACAAACCGAATGTGTTCAACGAAACTAAGTCGTCGACCTTGTGAGGGAGGATACTCCAGATGCGAAACATATTTACATTTTAATCTAATTGTTCTGTCTGAAATAAGTGTTCGATACTGTGCCAGGAGAAGCGCCTGCTCTCTGAAATCTGTGGCGATGCTACTTGAAACCGTATGTGTTCGACGAAACTAAGTGGTCGACCTTGTGAGGGAGGATACTCCAGATGCGAAACATAGTTACATTTTAATCTAATTGGTCTGTCTGAAATAAGTGTTCGATACTGTGCCAGGAGAAGGGCCTGCTCTCTGAAATCTGTGGCGATGCTACTCGAAACCGTATGTGTTCGACGAAACTAAGTGGTCGAACTTGTGAGGGAGGATACTCCAGATGCGAAACATAGTTACATTTTAAACTAATTGGTCTGTCTGAAATAAGTGTTCGATACTGTGCCAGGAGAAGCGCCTGCTCTCTGAACTGTGTGGCGATGCCGCTCGAAACCGTCTGTGTTGGACGAAACTTAGTGGTCGACCTTGTGAGAGAGGAAACTCCAGATGCGAAACATAGTTCCATTTTAAACTAATTGTTCTATCTGAAACTAAGTTTTCGATACTGTGCCAGTAGAAGCGCCTGTCTCCGAAATCTGTGGCAATGCCACTACAAACCGAATGTGTTCAACGAAACTAAGTCGTTGACCTTGTGAGGGAGGATACTCCAGATGCGAAACATAGTTACATTTTAATCTAATTGTTCTGTCTGAAATAAGTGTTCGATACTGTGCCAGGAGAAGCGCCTGCTCTCTCAAATCTGTGGCGATGCTACTCGAAACCGTATGTGTTCGACGAAACTAAGTCGCGACCTTGTGAGGGAGGAAACTCCAGATGCGAAACATAGTTACATTTTAAACTAATTGTTCTGTCTGAAATAAGTGTTCGATACTATGCCAGGAGAGGCGCCTGCTCTCTGAAATCTGTGGCGATGCTACTCGAAACCGTATGTGCTCAACGAAACTAAGTCGTCGACCTTTTGAGGGAGGATACTCCAGACGCGAAACATAGTTACATTTTAATCTACTTGTTCTGTCTGAAATAAGTGTTCGATACTGTCCCAGGAGAAGCGCCTGCTCTCTGAACTGTGTGGCGATGCCGCTCGAAACCGTCTGTGTTGGACGAAACTAAGTGGTCGACCTTGTGAGAGAGGAAACTCCAGATGCGAAACATAGTTCCATTTTAAACTAATTGTTCTGTCTGATATAAGTGTTCGATACTATGCCAGGAGAGGCGCCTACTCTCTGAAATCTGTGGCGATGCTACTCGAAACCGTATGTGTTCAACGAAACTAAGTCGTCGACCTTGTGAGGGAGGATACTCCAGATGCGAAACATAGTTACATTTTAATCTACTTGTTCTGTCTGAAATAAGTGTTCGATACTGTCCCAGGAGAAGCGCCTGCTCTCTGAACTGTGTGGCGATGCCGCTCGAAACCGTATGTGTTGGACGAAACTAAGTGGTCGACCTTGTGAGAGAGGAAACTCCAGATGCGAAACATAGTTCCATTTTAAACTAATTCTTCTATCTGAAACTAAGTTTTCGATACTGTGCCAGTAGAAGCGCCTGTCTCTGAAATCTGTGGCGATGCCACTACAAACCGAATGTGTTCAACGAAACTAAGTCGTCGACCTTGTGAGGGAGGATACTCCAGATGCGAAACATAGTTACATTTTAATATAATTGTTCTGTCTGAAATAAGTGTTCGATACTGTGCCAGGAGAAGGGCCTGCTCTCTGAAATCTGTGGCGATGCTACTCGAAACCGTATGTGCTCGACGAAACTAAGTGGTCGACCTTGTGAGGGAGGATACTCCAGATGCGAAACATAGTTACATTTTAATCTAATTGTTCTGTCTGAAATAAGTGTTCGATACTGTGCCAGGAGAAGCGCCTGCTCTCTGAAATCTGTGGCGATGCTACTCGAAACCGTATGTGTTCGACGAAACTAAGTCGTCGACCTTGTGAGGGAGGATACTCCAGATGCGAAACATAGTTACATTTTAAACTAATTGTTCTGTCTGAAATAAGTGTTCGATACTATGCCAGGAGAGGCGCCTGCTCTCTGAAATCTCTGGCGATGCTACTCGAAACCGTATATGTTCAACGAAACTAAGTCGTCGACCTTGTGAGGGAGGATACTCCAGATGCGAAACATAGTTACATTTTAATCTACTTGTACTGTCTGAAATAAGTGTTCGATACTGTCCCAGGAGAAGCGCCTACTCTCTGAACTGTGTGGCGATGCCGCTCGAAACCGTCTGTTTTGGACGAAACTAAGTGGTCGACCTTGTGAGAGAGGAAACTCCAGATGCGAAACATAGTTCCATTTTAAACTAATTGTTCTATCTGAAACTAAGTTTTCGATACTGTGCCAGTAGAAGCGCCTGTTCTCTGAAATCTGTGGCGATGCCACTCGAAACCGTATGAGTTCGACGAAACTAAGTGGTCGACCTTGTGAGAGAGGAAACACCAAATTGCGAAACTTAGTTCATTTTAAACTATTAATCCTATCGGACACTGAGTGTTCGATACTGTGCCAGGAGAAGCGCCTGTTCTCTGAAATCTGTGGCGATGCCACTCGAAACCGTATGAGTTCGACGAAACTAAGTGGTCGACCTTGTGAGAGAGGAAACACCAAATTGCGAAACTTAGTTCATTTTAAACTAATAATCCTATCGGACACTAAGTGTTCGATACTGTGCCAGGAGAAGCGCCTGTCCTCTGAAATCTGTGGCGATGCCACTCGAAACCGTATGCGTTCGACGAAACTAAGTGGTCGAGCTTGTGAGAGAGGAAACTCCAAATGCGAAGCTTTGTTCCATTTTAAACTAATTGGTCTATCTGCTACTGAGTGTTCGATACTGTGCTAGGCGAAGCGCCTGTTCTCTGAAATCTGTGGCGATGCCGCTCGAAACCGTATGTGTCCGACGAAACTAGGTGGTCGACCTTGTGAGAGAGGAAACTCCAAATGCGTAGCTTAGTTCCATTTTAACCTAATGGTTCTATCTGAAACTAAGTGTTCCATACTGTGCCCGGAGAAGCGCCTGTTCTATGAAATCTGTCGTGATGCTACTCGAAACCGTATGTGTTCGACGAAACTAAGTGGTCGACCTTGTGAGAGAGGAAACTCCAGATGCGAAACTTAGTTCCATTTTAAACAAATTGTTCTATCTGAAACTAAGTGTTCGATACTGTGCCAGGAGTAGCGCCTGTTCTCTGAAATCTGTGGCGATGTTACTCGAAACCGTATGTTGTCGACGACACTAAGTGGTCCACCTTGTGAGAGAGGAAACTCCAGATGCGAAACATAGTTACATTTTAAACTAATTGTTCTGTCTGAAATAAGTGTTCGATACTATGCCAGGAGAGGCGCCTGCTCTCTGAAATCTGTGGCGATGCTACTCGAAACCGTATATGTTCAACGAAACTAAGTCGTCGACCTTGTGAGGGAGGATACTCCAGATGCGAAACATAGTTACATTTTAATCTACTTGTACTGTCTGAAATAAGTGTTCGATACTGTCCCAGGAGAAGCGCCTACTCTCTGAACTGTGTGGCGATGCCGCTCGAAACCGTCTGTTTTGGACGAAACTAAGTGGTCGACCTTGTGAGAGAGGAAACTCCAGATGCGAAACATAGTTCCATTTTAAACTAATTGTTCTATCTGAAACTAAGTTTTCGATACTGTGCCAGTAGAAGCGCCTGTCTCTGAAATCTGTGGCGATGCCACTACAAACCGAATGTGTTCAACGAAACTAAGTCGTCGACCTTGTGAGGGTGGATACTCCAGATACGAAACATAGTTACATTTTAAACTAATTGTTCTATCTGAAACTAAGTGTTCGATACTGTGTCAGGAGAAGCGCCTGTTCTCTGAAATCTGTGGCGATGCCACTCGAAACCGTATGAGTTCGACGAAACTAAGTGGTCGACCTTGTGAGAGAGGAAACACCAAATTGCGAAACTTAGTTCATTTTAAACTATTAATCCTATCGGACACTGAGTGTTCGATACTGTGCCAGGAGAAGCGCCTGTTCTCTGAAATCTGTGGCGATGCCACTCGAAACCGTATGAGTTCGACGAAACTAAGTGGTCGACCTTGTGAGAGAGGAAACACCAAATTGCGAAACTTAGTTCATTTTAAACTAATAATCCTATCGGACACTGAATGTTCGATACTGTGCCAGGAGAAGCGCCTGTTCTCTGAAATCTGTGGCGATGCCACTCGAAACCGTATGAGTTCGACGAAACTAAGTGGTCGACCTTGTGAGAGAGGAAACACGAAATTGCGAAACTTAGTTCATTTTAAACTAATAATCCTATCGGACACTAAGTGTTCGATACTGTGCCAGGAGAAGCGCCTGTCCTCTGAAATCTGTGGCGATGCCACTCGAAACCGTATGCGTTCGACGAAACTAAGTGGTCGAGCTTGTGAGAGAGGAAACTCCAATTGCGAAGCTTTGTTCCATTTTAAACTAATTGGTCTATCTGCTACTGAGTGTTCGATACTGTGCTAGGAGAAGCGCCTGTTCTCTGAAATCTGTGGCGATGCCGCTCGAAACCGTATGTGTCCGACGAAACTAGATGGTCGACCTTGTCAGAGAGGAAACTCCAAATGCGTAGCTTAGTTCCATTTTAACCTAATGGTTCTATCTGAAACTGAGTGTTCCATACTGTGCCCGGAGAAGCGCCTGTTCTATGAAATCTGTGGTGATGCTACTCGAAACCGTATGTGTTCGACGAAACTAAGTGGTCGACCTTGTGAGAGAGGAAACTCCAGATGCGAAACTTAGTTCCATTTTAAACAAATTGTTCTATCTGAAACTAAGTGTTCGATACTGTGCCAGGAGTAGCGCCTGTTCTCTGAAATCTGTGGCGATGCTACTCGAAACCGTATGTTGTCGACGACACTAAGTGGTCCACCTTGTGAGAGAGGAAACTCCAGATGCGAAGCAGAGTTCCATTTTAAACTAATTGTTCTATCTGATCCTAAGCGTTCGATACTGTGCCAGGAGAAGCGCCTGTTCTCTGAAATGTGTGGCGATGCCAGTCGAAACCGTATGTGTTCGACGAAAATAAGTGGTCGACCTTGTGAGAGAGGATACTCCAGATGCGGAATATAGTTCCATTTTAAACAAATTGTTCTACCTGAAACTAAGTGTTCGATACTGTGCCAGGAGAAGCGCCTGTTCTCTGACATCTGTGGCGATGCCACTCGAAACCGTATGTGTTCGACGAAACTAAGTGGTCGACCTTGTGAGGGAGGAAACTCCAGATGCGAAACATAGTTCCATTTTAAACTAATTGTTCTATATAACACTAAGTGTTCGATACTGTGCCAGGAGAAGCGCCTGTTCTCTGAAATCTGTGGCGATGCTACTCGAAAACGTATGTGTTCGACGAAACTAAGTGGTCGACCTTGTGAGAGAGGAAACTCCAGATGCGAAACTTAGTTCCATTTTAAACAAATTGTTCTATCTGAAACTAAGTGTTCGATACTGTGCCAGGAGTAGCGCCTGTTCTCTGAAATCTGTGGCGATGCTACTCGAAACCGTATGTTGTCGACGACACTAAGTGGTCCACCTTGTGAGAGAGGAAACTCCAGATGCGAAGCAGAGTTCCATTTTAAACTAATTGTTCTATCTGATCCTAAGTGTTCGATACTGTGCCAGGAGAAGCGCCTGTTCTCTGAAATGTGTGGCGATGCCAGTCGAAACCGTATGTGTTCGACGAAACTAAGTGGTCGACCTTGTGAGAGAGGATACTCCAGATGCGGAATATAGTTCCATTTTAAACAAATTGTTCTACCTGAAACTAAGTGTTCGATACTGTGCCAGGAGAAGCGCCTGTTCTCTGACATCTGTGGCAATGCCACTCGAAACCGTATGTGTTCGACGAAACTAAGTGGTCGACCTTGTGAGGGAGGAAACTCCAGATGCGAAACATAGTTCCATTTTAAACTAATTGTTCTATCTAACACTAAGTGTTCGATACTGTGCCAGGAGAAGCGCCTGTTCTCTGAAATCTGTGGCGATGCTACTCGAAACCGTATGTGTTCGACGAAACTCAGTGGTCGACCTTGTGAGAGAGGAAACTCCAGATGCGAAACTTAGTTCCATTTTAAACAAATTGTTCTATCTGAAACTAAGTGTTCGATACTGTGCCAGGAGAAGCGCCTGTTCTCTGAAATCTGTGGCGATGCCACTCGAAACCGTATGAGTTCGACGAAACTAAGTGGTCGACCTTGTGAGAGAGGAAACACCAAATTGCGAAACTTAGTTCATTTTAAACTAATAATCCTATCGGACACTGAGTGTTCGATACTGTGCCAGGAGAAGCGCCTGTTCTCTGAAATCTGTGGCGATGCCACTCGAAACCGTATGAGTTCGACGAAACTAAGTGGTCGACCTTGTGAGAGAGGAAACACGAAATTGCGAAACTTAGTTCATTTTAAACTAATAATCCTATCGGACACTAAGTGTTCGATACTGTGCCAGGAGAAGCGCCTGTCCTCTGAAATCTGTGGCGATGCCACTCGAAACCGTATGCGTTCGACGAAACTAAGTGGTCGAGCTTGTGAGAGAGGAAACTCCAAATGCGAAGCTTTGTTCCATTTTAAACTAATTGGTCTATCTGCTACTGAGTGTTCGATACTGTGCTAGGAGAAGCGCCTGTTCTCTGAAATCTGTGGCGATGCCGCTCGAAACCGTATGTGTCCGACGAAACTAGATGGTCGACCTTGTCAGAGAGGAAACTCCAAATGCGTAGCTTAGTTCCATTTTAACCTAATGGTTCTATCTGAAACTGAGTGTTCCATACTGTGCCCGGAGAAGCGCCTGTTCTATGAAATCTGTGGTGATGCTACTCGAAACCGTATGTGTTCGACGAAACTAAGTGGTCGACCTTGTGAGAGAGGAAACTCCAGATGCGAAACTTAGTTCCATTTTAAACAAATTGTTCTATCTGAAACTAAGTGTTCGATACTGTGCCAGGAGTAGCGCCTGTTCTCTGAAATCTGTGGCGATGCTACTCGAAACCGTATGTTGTCGACGACACTAAGTGGTCCACCTTGTGAGAGAGGAAACTCCAGATGCGAAGCAGAGTTCCATTTTAAACTAATTGTTCTATCTGATCCTAAGCGTTCGATACTGTGCCAGGAGAAGCGCCTGTTCTCTGAAATGTGTGGCGATGCCAGTCGAAACCGTATGTGTTCGACGAAACTAAGTGGTCGACCTTGTGAGAGAGGATACTCCAGATGCGGAATATAGTTCCATTTTAAACAAATTGTTCTACCTGAAACTAAGTGTTCGATACTGTGCCAGGAGAAGCGCCTGTTCTCTGACATCTGTGGCGATGCCACTCGAAACCGTATGTGTTCGACGAAACTAAGTGGTCGACCTTGTGAGGGAGGAAACTCCAGATGCGAAACATAGTTCCATTTTAAACTAATTGTTCTATCTAACACTAAGTGTTCGATACTGTGCCAGGAGAAGCGCCTGTTCTCTGAAATCTGTGGCGATGCTACTCGAAAACGTATGTGTTCGACGAAACTAAGTGGTCGACCTTGTGAGAGAGGAAACTCCAGATGCGAAACTTAGTTCCATTTTAAACAAATTGTTCTATCTGAAACTAAGTGTTCGATACTGTGCCAGGAGTAGCGCCTGTTCTCTGAAATCTGTGGCGATGCTACTCGAAACCGTATGTTGTCGACGACACTAAGTGGTCCACCTTGTGAGAGAGGAAACTCCAGATGCGAAGCAGAGTTCCATTTTAAACTAATTGTTCTATCTGATCCTAAGTGTTCGATACTGTGCCAGGAGAAGCGCCTGTTCTCTGAAATGTGTGGCGATGCCAGTCGAAACCGTATGTGTTCGACGAAACTAAGTGGTCGACCTTGTGAGAGAGGATACTCCAGATGCGGAATATAGTTCCATTTTAAACAAATTGTTCTACCTGAAACTAAGTGTTCGATACTGTGCCAGGAGAAGCGCCTGTTCTCTGACATCTGTGGCGATGCCACTCGAAACCGTATGTGTTCGACGAAACTAAGTGGTCGACCTTGTGAGGGAGGAAACTCCAGATGCGAAACATAGTTCCATTTTAAACTAATTGTTCTATCTAACACTAAGTGTTCGATACTGTGCCAGGAGAAGCGCCTGTTCTCTGAAATCTGTGGCGATGCTACTCGAAACCGTATGTGTTCGACGAAACTCAGTGGTCGACCTTGTGAGAGAAGAAACTCCAGATGCGAAACTTAGTTCCATTTTAAACAAATTGTTCTATCTGAAACTAAGTGTTCGATACTGTGCCAGGAGAAGCGCCTGTTCTCTGAAATCTGTGGCGATGCCACTCGAAACCGTATGTGTTTGACGAAACTAAGTTGTCGACCTTGTGAGAGAGGAACTCCAGATGCGAAACTTAGTTCCATTTTAAACTAATTGTTCTATCTGAAATTAAGTGTTCGTTACTGTGCCAGGAGAAACGCCTGTTCTCTGAAATCTGTGGCGATGCCACTCGAAACCGTATGTGTTTGACGAAACTAAGTTGTCGACCTTGTGAGAGAGGAACTTCAGATGCGAAACTTAGTTCCATTTTAAACTAATTGTTCTATCTGTAACTAAGTGTTCGATACTGTGCCAGGAGAAGCGCCTGTTCTCTGAAATCTGTGGCGATGCTACTCGAAACCGTATCTGTTCGACGAAACTAAGTTGTCGACCTTGTGAGAGAGGAAACTTCAGATGCGAAACTCAGTTCCATTTCAAATTAATTGTTCTATCTCAAACTAAGTGTTCGATACTGTGCCAGGAGAAGCTCCTGTTCTCTGAAATCTGTGGCGATACTACTCGAAACCGCATGTGTTCGACGAAACTAAGTGGTCGACCTTGTGAGAGAGGAAACTGCAGATGCGAAACTTACTTCCATTTTAAACTAATTGTTCTATCTGAAACTAAGTGTCCGATACTGTGCCAGGAGAAGCTCCTGTTCTCTGAAATCTGTGGCGATACTACTCGAAACCGTATGTGTTTGACGAAACTAAGTTGTCGACCTTGTGAGAGAGGAACTCCAGATGCGAAACTTAGTTCCATTTTAAACTAATTGTTCTATCTGAAATTAAGTGTTCGTTACTGTGCCAGGAGAAACGCCTGTTCTCTGAAATCTGTGGCGATGCCACTCGAAACCGTATGTGTTTGACGAAACTAAGTTGTCGACCTTGTGAGAGAGGAAACTCCAGATGCGAAGCAGAGTTCCATTTTAAACTAATTGTTCTATCTGATCCTCAGCGTTCGATACTGTGCCAGGAGAAGCGCCTGTTCTCTGAAATGTGTGGCGATGCCAGTCGAAACCGTATGTGTTCGACGAAACTAAGTGGTCGACCTTGTGAGAGAGGATACTCCAGATGCGGAATATAGTTCCATTTTAAACAAATTGTTCTACCTGAAACTAAGTGTTCGATACTGTGCCAGGAGAAGCGCCTGTTCTCTGACATCTGTGGCGATGCCACTCGAAACCGTATGTGTTCGACGAAACTAAGTGGTCGACCTTGTGAGGGAGGAAACTCCAGATGCGAAACATAGTTCCATTTTAAACTAATTGTTCTATCTAACACTAAGTGTTCGATACTGTGCCAGGAGAAGCGCCTGTTCTCTGAAATCTGTGGCGATGCTACTCGAAACCGTATGTGTTCGACGAAACTAAGTGGTCGACCTTGTGAGAGAGGAAACTCAAGATGCGAAACTTAGTTCCATTTTAAACAAATTGTTCTATCTGAAACTAAGTGTTCGATACTGTGCCAGGAGTAGCGCCTGTTCTCTGAAATCTGTGGCGATGCTACTCGAAACCGTATGTTGTCGACGACACTAAGTGGTCCACCTTGTGAGAGAGGAAACTCCAGATGCGAAGCAGAGTTCCATTTTAAACTAATTGTTCTATCTGATCCTAAGTGGTCGATACTGTGCCAGGAGAAGCGCCTGTTCTCTGAAATGTGTGGCGATGCCAGTCGAAACCGTATGTGTTCGACGAAACTAAGTGGTCGACCTTGTGAGAGAGGATACTCCAGATGCGGAATATAGTTCCATTTTAAACAAATTGTTCTACCTGAAACTAAGTGTTCGATACTGTGCCAGGAGAAGCGCCTGTTCTCTGACATCTGTGGCGATGCCACTCGAAACCGTACGTGTTCGACGAAACTAAGTGGTCGACCTTGTGAGGGAGGAAACTCCAGATGCGAAACATAGTTCCATTTTAAACTAATTGTTCTATCTAACACTAAGTGTTCGATACTGTGCCAGGAGAAGCGCCTGTTCTCTGAAATCTGTGGCGATGCTACTCGAAACCGTATGTGTTCGACGAAACTCAGTGGTCGACCTTGTGAGAGAGGAAACTCCAGATGCGAAACTTAGTTCCATTTTAAACAAATTGTTCTATCTGAAACTAAGTGTTCGATACTGTGCCAGGAGAAGCGCCTGTTCTCTGAAATCTGTGGCGATGCTACTTGTTCAGGAATTCTCGAAGTCCGGAACGTTCGACGTAGTCAAACCTGCCTGTTCTCTGAAATCTGTGGCGATGGTACTCGAAACCGTATGGGTTCGACGAAACTAAGTGGTCGACCTTGTGAGAGAGGAAACTCCAGATGCGAAACTTTGTTCCATGTTAAACTAATCGTTCTATCTGAAACTAAGTGTTCGATAATGTGCCCGGAGAAGCGCCTCTTCTATGAAATCTGTGGTGATGCTACTCGAAACCGTATGTGTTCGACGAAACTAAGTCGTCGACCTTGTGAGAGAGGAACTCCAGATGCGAAACTTAGTTCCATTTTAAACTAATTGTTCTATCTGAAATTAAGTGTTCGTTACTGTGCCAGGAGAAACGCCTGTTCTCTGAAATCTGTGGCGATGCCACTCGAAACCGTATGTGTTTGACGAAACTAAGTTGTCGACCTTGTGAGAGAGGAACTTCAGATGCGAAACTTAGTTCCATTTTAAACTAATTGTTCTATCTGAAACTTAGTGTTCGATACTGTGCCAGGAGAAGCGCCTGTTCTCTGAAATCTCTGGCGATGCCACTCGAAACCGTATGTGTTCGACGAAACTAAGTGGCCGACCTTGTGAGAGAGGAAACTCCGGATGCGAAACTTAGTTCCATTCTAAACCAAATGTTCCATCTGAAACTAAGTGTTCGATAATCTGCCAGTAGAAGCGCCTGTTCTCTGAAATCTGTGGCGTTGCCACTCGTTACCGAATGTGTTCAACAAAACTAAGTGGTCGAACTTGTGAGAGAGGAAACTCCAGTTGCGAAACTTAGTTCCATTTTAAACTAATTGTTCTATCTGAAACTAAGTGTTCGATAATGTGCCAGGAGAAGCGCCTGTTCTCTGAAATCTGTGGCGATGCCACCCGAAACCGTATGTGTTTGACGAAACTAAGTTGTCGACCTTGTGAGAGAGGAAACTCCAAATGCGAAACATAGTTCCATTTTAAACTAAATGTTCCATCTGAAACTAAGTGTTCGATACTGTGCCTGGAGAAGCGCCTGTTCTCTGAAATCTGTGGGGATGCTACTCGAAACCGTATGTGTTCGACGAAACTAAGTGGTCCACCTTGTGAGAGAGGAAGCTCCAGATGCGAAGCTTAGTTCCATTTTAACCTAATTGTTCTATCTGAAACTAAGTGTTCGGTACTGTGCCAGGAGAAGCGCCTGTTCTCTGAAACCTGTGGCGTTGCTACTCGAAGCCGAATGTGTTCGACGAAAGTAAGTGGTAGACCGTGTGAGTGAGGAAACTCCAAATGCGAAACAAAGTTCCATTTTATACAAAGTGTTCTATCTGAAACTAAGTGTTCGATACTGTGCCAGGAGAAGCGCCTGTTTTCGGAAATCTGTCGCGAAGCTACTCGAAACCGTATGTGTTCGACGAAACTAAGTGGCCGACCTTGTGAGAGAGGAGACTTCAGATGCGAAACATATTTCCATTTTAAGCTAATTGTTCTATCTGAAACTAAGTGTTCGGTACTGTGCCAGGAGAAGCGCCTGTTCTCTGAAACCTGTGGCGTTGCTACTCGAAGCCGAATGTGTTCGACGAAAGTAAGTGGCAGACCGTGTGAGAGAGGAAACTCCAGATGCGAAACTTAGATCCATTTTAAATTAATTGTTCTATCTGAAAGAGTTCGATACTGTGCGAGGAGAAGCGCCTGTTCTCTGAAATCTGTGGCGATACCACTCGAAACCGTATGTGTTTGACGATACTAAGTGGTCCACCTTGTGAGAGAGGAAACTCCAAATGCGAAACATAGTTCCATTTTAAATTAAATGTTCCATCTGAAACTAAGTGTTCGATACTGTGCCAGGAGAAGCGCCTGTTCTCTGAAATCTGTGGCGATACCACTCGAAACCGTATGAGTTCCACGAAACTAAGAGGTCGCCTTGTGAGAGAGGAAACTCCAGAAGCGAAACTTAGTACCATATTAAAGTAATTGTTCTATCTGAAACTAAGTGTTCGATACTGTGCCAGGAGATGCGCCTGTTCTCTGAAACCTGAGGCGATGCTACTCGAAACCGTATGTGTTCGAAGAAACTAAGTTGTCGACCTTGTGAGAGAGGAAACTCCAGATGCGAAACATAGTTCCATTTTAAACTAATTGTTCTATCTGTAACTAAGTGTTCGATACTGTGCCAGGAGAAGCGCCTGTTCTCTGAAATCTGTGGCGATGCTACTCGAAACCGTATCTGTTCGACGAAACTAAGTTGTCGACCTTGTGAGAGAGGAAACTTCAGATGCGAAACTCAGTTCCATTTCAAATTAATTGTTCTATCTCAAACTAAGTGTTCGATACTGTGCCAGGAGAAGCTCCTGCTCTCTGAAATCTGTGGCGATACTACTCGAAACCGCATGTGTTCGACGAAACTAAGTGGTCGACCTTGTGAGAGAGGAAACTGCAGATGCGAAACTTACTTCCATTTTAAACTAATTGTTCTATCTGAAACTAAGTGTCCGATACTGTGCCAGGAGAAGCTCCTGTTCTCTGAAATCTGTGGCGATACTACTCGAAACCGTATGTGTTCGACGAATCTAAGTGGTCGACCTTGTGAGAGAGGACACTCCAGATGCGAAACGTAGATCCATTTTAAACTAATTGTTCTATCTGATACTAAGTGTTCGATACTGTGCCAGGAGAAGCGCCTGTTCTCTGAAATGTGTGGCGATGCCGATCGAAACCGTATGTGTTCGACGAAACTAAGTGGTTGACCTTGTTAGAGAGGATACTCCAGATGCGAAACTTAGTACCATATTAAACTAATTGTTCTATCTGAAACTAAGTGTTCGATACTGTGCCAGGAGAAGCGCCTGTTCTCTGAAACCTGAGGCGATGCTACTCGAAACCGTATGTGTTCGAAGAAACTAAGTTGTCGACCTTGTGAGAGAGGAAACTCCAGATGCGAGACATAGTTCCTTTTTAAACTAATTGTTCTATCTGTAACTAAGTGTTCGATACTGTGCCAGGAGAAGCGCCTGTTCTCTGAAATCTGTGGCGATGCTACTCGAAACCGTATCTGTTCGACGAAACTAAGTTGTCGACCTTGTGAGAGAGGAAACTTCAGATGCGAAACTCAGTTCCATTTCAAATTAATTGTTCTATCTGAAACTAAGTGTTCGATACTGTGCCAGGAGAAGCTCCTGTTCTCTGAAATCTGTGGCGATACTACTCGAAACCGTATGTGTTCGACGAAACTAAGTGGTCGACCTTGTGAGAGAGGAAACTGCAGATGCGAACTTACTTCCATTTTAAACTAATTGTTCTATCTGAAACTAAGTGTCCGATACTGTGCCAGGAGAAGCTCCTGTTCTCTGAAATCTGTGGCGATACTACTCGAAACCGTATGTGTTCGACGAATATAAGTGGTCGACCTTGTGAGAGAGGACACTCCAGATGCGAAACGTAGATCCATCTTAAACTAATTGTTCTATCTGATACTTAGGGTTCGATACTGTGCCAGGAGAAGCGCCTGTTCTCTGAAATGTGTGGCGATGCCGATCGAAACCGTATGTGTTTGACGAAACTAAGTGGTTCACCTTGTGAGAGAGGAAACTCCAGATGCGAAACATAGTTCCATTTTAAACAAATTGCTCTATCTGAAACTAAGTGTTCGATACTCTGCCAGGAGAAACTCCCATTCTGCGAAATCTGTGGCGATACTACTCGAAACCGTATGTGTTCGATGAAACTAAGTGGTTGACCTTGTGAGAGAGGATACTCCAGATGCGAAATATAGTTCCATTTTAAACTAATTGTTCCATCTGAAACTAAGTGTCCGATACTGTGCCAGGAGAAGCGCCTGTTCTCTGAAATCTGTGGCGATACCACTCGAAACCGTATGTGTTCGACGAAACTAAGTGGCCGACTTTGTGAGAGAGGAAACTCCAGATGCGAAACATAGTTCCATTTTAAACAAATTGCTCTATCTGAAACTAAGTGTTCGATACTCTGCCAGGAGAAACTCCCATTCTGCGAAATCTGTGGCGATACTACTCGAAACCGTATGTGTTCGACGAATCTAAGTGGTCGACCTTGTGAGAAAGGAAACTCCAGATGCGAAACTTAGTTCCATTTAAAAGTAATTGTTCTATCTGAAACTAACTGTTCGATACTGTGCCAGGAGAAGCGCCTGTTCTCTGAAATCTGTGGCGATGCCACTCGAAACCGTATGTGTTTGACGAAACTAAGTTGTCGACCTTGTGAGAGAGGAACTCCAGATGCGAAACTTAGTTCCATTTTAAACTAATTGTTCTATCTGAAATTAAGTGTTCGTTACTGTGCCAGGAGAAACGCCTGTTCTCTGAAATCTGTGGCGATGCCACTCGAAACCGTATGTGTTTGACGAAACTAAGTTGTCGACCTTGTGAGAGAGGAACTTCAGATGCGAAACTTAGTTCCATTTTAAACTAATTGTTCTATCTGAAACTTAGTGTTCGATACTGTGCCAGGAGAAGCGCCTGTTCTCTGAAATCTCTGGCGATGCCACTCGAAACCGTATGTGTTCGACGAAACTAAGTGGCCGACCTTGTGAGAGAGGAAACTCCAGATGCGAAACTTAGTACAATTTTAAACTAATTGTTCTATCTGAAACTAAGTGTTCGATACTGTGCCAGGAGAAGCGCCAGTTCTCTGAATTATGTGGCGATGCCACTCGAAACCGTATGTGTTCGACGAAACTAAGTGGTCCACCTTGCGAGAGAGGAAACTCCAAATGCGAAATATAGTTCCATTTTAAACTAATTGTTCTCTCTGAAACTAAGTGTTCGATACCGTGCCAGGATAAGCGCCTGTTCTCTGAAATCTGTGGCGATGCTACTCGAAACCGTATGTGTTCGATGAAACTAAGTGGTTGATCTTGTGAGAGAGGATACTCCAGTTGCGAAACTTAGTTCCATTTTAAACTAATTGTTCTATCTGCAACTATGTGTTCGATACTGTGCCAGGAGAAGCGCCAGTTCTCTGAATTATGTGGCGATGCCACTCGAAACCGTATGTGTTCGACGAAACTAAGTGGTCCACCTTGCGAGAGAGGAAACTCCAAATGCGAAATATAGTTCCATTTTAAACTAATTGTTCTCTCTGAAACTAAGTGTTCGATACCGTGCCAGGATAAGCGCCTGTTCTCTGAAATCTGTGGCGATGCTACTCGAAACCGTATGTGTTCGATGAAACTAAGTGGTTGATCTTGTGAGAGAGGATACTCCAGTTGCGAAACTTAGTTCCATTTTAAACTAATTGTTCTATCTGCAACTATGTGTTCGATACTGTGCCAGGAGAAGCGCCTGTTCTCTGAAATCTGTGGCGATGCCACTCGAAACCGTATGTGTTCGACGAAACTAAGTGGTCGAACTTGTGAGAGAGGATACTCCAGATGCGAAGTTTAGTTCCATTTTAAACTAATTGTTCTATGTGCAACTATGTGTTCGATACTGTGCCAGGAGAAGCGCCTGTTCTCTGAAATCTGTGGCGATGCCACTCGAAACCGTATGTGTTCGACGAAACTAAGTCGTCGATCTTGTGAGAGAGGAAACTCCAGATGCGAAGCTTAGTACCATTTTAAACTAATTGTTTTATCTGAAACTATGTGTCCGATACTGTGCCAGGAGAATCTCCTGTTCTCTGAAATGTGTGGCGATGCCAATCGAAACCGTATGTGTTCGACGGAACTATGTGGTCGACCTTGTGAGAGAGGATACTCCAGATGCGAAATATATTTCTATTCTAAACTAATTGTTCTATCTGAAACGAAGTGTTCGATACTGTGCCAGGAGAAGCGCCAGTTCTCTGAAATGTGTGGCGATGCCACTCGAAACCGTATGTGTTCGACGAAACTAAGTGGTCGACCTTGTGAGAGAGGAAACTCCAGATGCGAAACTTAGTACCATTTTAAACTAATTGTTCTATCTGAAACTAAGTGTTCGATACTGTGCCAGGAGAAGCGCCAGTTCTCTGAAATATGTGGCGATGCCACTCGAAACCGTATGTGTTCGACGAAACTAAGTGGTCCACCTTGCGAGAGAGGAAACTCCAAATGCGAAATATAGTTCCATTTTAAACTAATTGTTCTCTCTGAAACTAAGTGTTCGATACCGTGCCAGGATAAGCGCCTGTTCTCTGAAATCTGTGGCGATGCTACTCGAAACCGTATGTGTTCGATGAAACTAAGTGGTTGATCTTGTGAGAGAGGATACTCCAGTTGCGAAACTTAGTTCCATTTTAAACTAATGGTTCTATCTGCAACTATGTGTTCGATACTGCGCCAGGAGAAGCGCCTGTTCTCTGAAATCTGTGGCGATGCCACTCGAAACCGTATGTGTTCGACGAAACTAAGTCGTCGATCTTGTGAGAGAGGAAACTCCAGATGCGAAGCTTAGTTCCATTTTAAACTAATAGTTCTCTCTGATACTAAGTGTTCGATACTGTGCCAGGAGAAGCGCCTGTTCTCTGAAATCTGTGGCGATGCCACTCGAAACCGTATGTGTTCAACGAAATTATGTGGTCGACCTTTTGAGAGA
This sequence comes from Nysson spinosus, assembly GCA_910591585.2. Classification (NCBI taxonomy): domain Eukaryota; kingdom Metazoa; phylum Arthropoda; class Insecta; order Hymenoptera; family Crabronidae; genus Nysson; species Nysson spinosus. The sequence continues at coordinate 912,593 of CAJUYC020000091.1, read as the reverse complement.
GCAAACTCCAGATGCGAAACTTAGTTCCATTTTAAACTAATTGTTCTATCTGAAACTAAGTGTTCGATACTGTGCCAGGAGTAGCGCCTGTTCTCTGAAATCGGTGGCGATGCTACTCGAAACCGTATGTGTTCATCGAAACTAAGTGGTCGACCTTGTGAGAGAGGAAACTCCAGATGCGAAGCTTAGTTCCATTTTAAACTAATAGTTCTATCTGATACTAAGTGTTCGATACTGTGCCAGGAGAAGCGGCTGTTCTCTGAAATCTGTGGCGATGCCACACGAAACCGTATGTGTTCGACGAAACTAAGTGGCCGACCTTGTGAGAGAGGAAACTCCAAATGCGAAACATATTTCCATTTTAAACTAATTGTCCTCTCTGAAACTAAGTGTTCGATACTGTGCCAGGAGAAGCGCCTGTTCTCTGAAATCTGTGGCGACGCTACTCGAAACCGTATGTGTTCGACGAAACTAAGTGGTCGAACTTGTGAGAGAGGAAACTCCAAATGCGAAACATAGGTCCATTTTAAACTAATTGTTCTATCTGTAACTGAGTGTTCGATACTGTGCCAGGAGAAGCGCCTGTTCTCTGAAATCTGTGGCGATGCCACTCGAAACCGTATGTGTTCGACGAAATTAAGTGGTCGACCTTGTGAGAGACGATACTGCAGATGCGAAACTTAGTTCCATTTTAAACTAATTGTTCTATGTGCAACTATGTGTTCGATACTGTGACAGGAGAAGCGCCTGTTCTCTGAAATCTGTGGCGATGCCACTCGAAACCGTATGTATTCGACGAAACTAAGTCGTCGATCTTGTGAGAGAAGAAACTCCAGATGCGAAGCTTAGTTCCATTTTAAACTAATTGTTCTATCTGAAACTAAGTGTTCGATACTGTGCCAGGAGAAGTGCCTGTTGTCTGAAATCTGTGGCGATGCCACTCTAAACCGTATGTGTTCGACGAAACTAAGTGGCCGACCTTGTGAGAGAGGAAACTCCAGATGCGAAACTTAGTTCCATTTTAAAGTAGTTGTTCTATCTGATACTAAGTGTTCGATACTGTGCCAGGAGAAGCGCCTGTTCTCTGAAATCTGTCGCGATGCTACTCGAAACCGTATGTGTTCGACGAAACTAAGTGGTCGACCTTCTGAAAGAGGAAACTCCAGACGCGAAACTTAGTTCCATTTTAATCTAATTGTTCTCTCTGAAACTAAGTGTTCGATACTGTGCCAGGGGAAGCGCCTGTTCTCTGAAATCTGTGGCGATGCTACTCGAAACCGAATGTGTTCCACGAAACTAAGTGGCCGACCTTGTGAGAGAGGAAACCCCAGATGCGAAATATAGTTCCATTCTAAACTAATTGTTCTATCTGAAACTAAGTGTTCGATACTGCGCCAGGAGAAGCGCCTTTTCTCTGAAATCTGTCGCGATGCTACTCGAAACAGTATGTGTTCGACGAAACTAAGTGGTCAACCTTGTGAGAGAGGAAACTCCAAATGCGAAGCTTAGTTCCATTTTAAACTAATAGTTCTCTCTGATACTAAGTGTTCGATACTGTGCCAGGGGAAGCGCCTGTTCTCTGAAATCTGTGGCGATGCTACTCGAAACCGAATGTGTTCCACGAAACTAAGTGGCCGACCTTGTGAGAGAGGAAACCCCAGATGCGAAATATAGTTCCATTCTAAACTAATTGTTCTATCTGAAACTAAGTGTTCGATACTGCGCCAGGAGAAGCGCCTTTTCTCTGAAATCTGTCGCGATGCTACTCGAAACAGTATGTGTTCGACGAAACTAAGTGGTCAACCTTCTGAGAGAGGAAACTCCAGATGCGAAACTTAGTTCCATTTTAAACTAATTGTTCTATCTGAAACTAAGTGTTCGGTACTGTGCCAGGAGATGCGCCTGTTCTCTGAAATCTGTGGCGATGCCACTCGAAACCGTATGCGTTCGGCGAAACTAAGTGGTCGACCTTGTGAGAGAGGAAACTCCAGATGCGAAACTTAGTTCCATCTTAAACTAATTGTTCTATCTGAAACTATGTTTTCGATTCTGTGCCAGGAGAAGCGCCTGTTCTCTGAAATCTGTGGCGATACCACTCGAAACCGTATGTGTTCGACGAAACTAAGTTGTCGCTTTGTGAAAGAGGAAGCTCCATATGCGATGCTTTGTTCCATTTTAAACTAATTGTTCTCTCTGAAACTAAGTGTTCGATACTGTGCCAGGAGAAGCGCCTGTTCTCTGAAATCTGTGGCGATGCCACTCAAAACCGTATGGGTTCGACGAAAACAAGTGGTCCACCTTGTGAGAGAGGAAACTCCATATGCGATGCTTTGTTTCATTTTAAACTAATTGTTCTATCTGATACTAAGTGTTCGATACAGTGCGAGGAGAAGCGCCTGCTCTCTGAAATCTGTGGCGATGCGACTCGAACCCGTATGTGTTCGACGAAACTAAGTAGTCGACCTTGTGAGAGAGGAAACTCCAGATGCGAAACTTAGTTCCATTTTAAACTAATTGTTCTATCTGAAACTAAATGTTCGATACTGTGCCAGGAGAAGCGCCTGTTCTCTGAAATCTGTGGCGATGCCACTCAAAACCGTATGTGTTCGACGAAACTAAGTGGTCGACCTTGTGAGAGAGGAAACTCCAGATGCGAAACTTAGTTCCATTTTAAACTAATTGTTCTATCTGAAACTAAGTGTTCGATACGGTGCCAGGAGAAGCGTCCGTTCTGTGAAACCTGTGGCGATACCACTCGAAACCGTATGTGTTCGACGAAACTAATTGGTCGACCTTGTGAGAGACGAAACTGCAGATGCGAAACATAGTTCCATTTTAAACTAATTGTTCTATCTGAAACTAAGTGTTCGATACTCTGCCAGGAGAAGCGCCTGTTCTCTGAAATCTCTGGCGATGCCACTCGAAACCGTATATGTTCGACGAAACTAAGTCGTCGATCTTGTGAGAGAGGAAACTCCAGATGCGAAGCTTAGTTCCATTTTAAACTAACAGTTCTCTCTGATACTAAGTGTTCGATACGGTGCCAGGAGAAGCGTCCGTTCTGTGAAACCTGTGGCGATACCACTCGAAACCGTATGTTTTCGACGAAACTAATTGGTCGACCTTGTGAGAGAGGAAACTGCAGATGCGAAACATAGTTCCATTTTAAACTAATTGTTCTATCTGAAACTAAGTGTTCGACACTGTGCCAGGAGAAGCGCCTGTTCTCTGAAATCTGTGGCGATGCTACTCGATACCGTATGTGTTCGACGAAACTAAGTGGTCGACCTTGTGAGAGAGGAAACTCCAGATGCGAAACATAGTTCCATTTTAAACTAAATGTTCTATCTGAAACTAAGTTTTCGATACTGTGCCAGGAGAAACGCCGTGCTGCGAAATCTGTGGCGATACCACTCGAAATCGTATGTTCTCGACGATACTAAGTGGTTCACCTTGTGAGAGATGAAACTCCAGAAGCGAAACATAGTTCCATTTAAAACTAATTGTTCTATCTGTAACTATGTGTTCTATAATGTGCCAGGAGAAGCGCCTGTTCTCTGAAATCTGTAGCGATGTTACTCGAAACCGTATCTGTTCGACGAAACTAAGTCGTCGACCTTGTGAGAGAGGAAACTCCAGATGCGAAACTTATTTCCATTTTAAACTAATTGTTCTATCTGAAACTAAGTGTTCGATACTGTGCCAGGAGAAGCGCCTGTTCTCTGAAATCTGTGGCGATGCTACTCGAAACCGTATGTGCTCGATGAAACTAAGTGGTCGACCTTCTGAGAGAGGAAACTCCGGATGCGAAACTTAGTTCCATTTTAAAGTAATTGTTCTATCTGATACTAAGTGTTCCATACTGTGCCAGGAGAAGCGCCTGTTCTCTGAAATCTGTGGCGATGCTACTCGAAACCGTATGTGTTCGACGAAACTAAGTGGTCGACCTTGTGAGAGAGGAAACTCCAGATGCGAAACTTAGTACCATTTTAAACTAATTGTTCTATCTGAAACTAAGTGTTCGATACTGTGCCGGGAGAAGCGCCAGTTCTCTGAAATCTGTAGCGATGTTACTCGAAACCGTATGTGTTCGACGAAACTAAGTCGTCGACCTTGTGAGAGAGGAAACTCCAGATGCGAAACTTATTTCCATTTTAAACTAATTGTTCTATCTGAAACTAAGTGTTCGATACTGTGCCAGGCGAAGCGCCTGCTCTCTGAAATCTGTGGCGATGCGACTCGAACCCGTATGTGTTCGACGAAACTAAGTAGTCGACCTTGTGAGAGAGGAAACTCCAGATGCGAAACTTAGTTCCATTTTAAACTAATTGTTCTATCTGAAACTAAATGTTCGATACTGTGCCAGGAGAAGCGCCTGTTCTCTGAAATCTGTGGCGATGCCACTCAAAACCGTGTGTGTTCGACGAAACTAAGTGGTCGACCTTGTGAGAGAGGAAACTCCAGATGCGAAACTTAGTTCCATTTTAAACTAATTGTTCTATCTGAAACTAAGTGTTCGATACGGTGCCAGGAGAAGCGTCCGTTCTGTGAAACCTGTGGCGATACCACTCGAAACCGTATGTGTTCGACGAAACTAATTGGTCGACCTTGTGAGAGAGGAAACTGCAGATGCGAAACATAGTTCCATTTTAAACTAATTGTTCTATCTGAAACTAAGTGTTCGATACTGTGCCAGGAGAAGCGCCTGTTCTCTGAAATCTCTGGCGATGCCACTCGAAACCGTATGTGTTCGACGAAACTAAGTCGTCGATCTTGTGAGAGAGGAAACTCCAGATGCGAAGCTTAGTTCCATTTTAAACTAACAGTTCTCTCTGATACTAAGTGTTCGATACTGTGCCAGAAGAAGCGCCTGCTCTCTGAAATCTGTGGCGATGCTACTCGAAACCGTATGTGTTCGACGAAACTAAGTGGTCCACCTTGTCAGAGAGGAAACTCCAGATTCGAAGTTTAGTTCCATTTAAAACTAATTGTTCTATCTGATACTAAGTGTTCGATACTGTGCCAGGAGAAGTGCTTGTTCTCTGAAATCTGTGGCGATGCTACTCGAAACCGTATGTGTCTGACGAAACTAAGTGGTCGACCTTGTGAGAGAGGATTCACCAGATGCGGAACATAGTTCCATTTTAAACTAATTGTTCTATCTGAAACTAAGTGTTCAATACTGTGCCAGGAGAATCGCCTGTTCTCTGAAATCTGTGGCGATGCTACTCGAAACCGTTTGTGTTCGACGAAACTAAGTGGTCGACCTTGTAAGAGACGAAACTCCAGATGCGAAACTTAGTTCCATTTTAACCTAATTGTTCTATCTGAAACAATGTGTTCGACACTGTGCCAGGAGAAGCGCCTGTTCTCTGAAATCTGTGGCCATGCCACTCGAAACCGTATGTGTTCGACGAAACTAAGTGGTCGACCTTGTGGGAGAGGAAACTCCACAAGCGAAACTTACTTCCATTTTAAACTAATTATTCTATCTGAAACTAAGTGTTCGATACTGTGCCAGGAGAGGCGCCTGTTCTCTGAAATCTGTCGCGATGCTACTCGAAACCGTATGTGTTCGACGAAACTAAGTGGCCGACCTTGTGAGAGAGGAAACTCCAGATGCGAAACTTAGTTCAATTTTAAACTAATTGTTCTCTCTGAAAATATGTGTTCGATAATGTGCCAGGAGAAACGCCGTTCTGCGAAATCTGTGGCGATACCACTCGAAACTGTATGGGTTCGACGAAACTAAGTGGACGACCTGGTGAGAGAAGAAACTCCAGATGCGAAAATTAGTTCCATTTTAAACTAATTGTTCTACATGATATTAAGTGTTCGATACTGTGCCAGGAGAAGCGCCTGTTCTCTGAAATCTGTGGCGATGCCACTCGAAACCGTATGTGTTCGACGAATCTAAGTTGCCGACCTTGTGCGGGAAGAAACTCCAAATGCGAAACTTCGTACCATTTTATACTAATTGTTCTATGTGAAACTAATTGTTCGATACTGTGCCAGGAGAGGCGCCTGTTCTCTGAAATCTGTGGCGATGCTACTCGAAACCGTATGTGTTCGAAGAAACTAAGTGGTCGACCTTGTGAGAGAGGACACTCCCGATGCGAAACATAGTTCCATTTTAAACTAAATATTCTAACTGAAACAAAGTGTTCGATACTGTGCCAGGAGAAGCGCCTGTTCTCCGAAACCTGTGGCGATGCTACTCGAATCCGTATGTGTTCGACGAAACTAAGTGGTCGCCTTGTGAGAGTGGAAACTCCAGATGCGAGACTTAGTTCCATTTTAAACTAATTTTTCCATCTGAAATTAAGTGTTCGATACTGTGCCAGGAGAAGCGCCTGTCCTCTCAACTGTGTGGCGATGCCGCTCGAAACGGTATGTGTTCGACGAAACTGAGTGGTCGACCTTGTGAGAGAGGAAACTCCAGATGCGAAACTTACTTCCATTTTAAACTAATTGTTCTATCTGAAACTAAGTGTTCGATGCTGTGTCTGGAGAAGCGCCTGTTCTCTGAAATCTGTGGCGATGCTACTCGAAACCGTATGAGTTCGACGAAACCAAGTGGTCGACCTTGTGAGAGAGGAAACTCCAAATTGCGAAACATAGTTCATTTTAAACTAATAATCCTATCTGACACTAAGTGTTCGATACTGTGCCAGGAGAAACGCCTGTTCTCTGAAATGTGTGGCGATGCCACTCGAAACCGTATGTGTTCGACGAAACTAAGTGGTCGACCTTGTGAGAGAGGATTCACCAGATGCGGAACATAGTTCCATTTTAAACTAATTGTTCTATCTGAAACTAAGTGTTCAATACTGTGCCAGGAGAATCGCCTGTTCTCTGAAATCTGTGGCGATGCTACTCGAAACCGTTTGTGTTCGACGAAACTAAGTGGTCCACCTTGTGAGAGAGGAAACTGCAGATGCGAAACATAGTTCCATTTTAAACTAATTGTTCTATCTGAAACTAAGTGTTCGATACTGTGCCAGGAGAAGCGCCTGTTCTCTGAAATCTCTGGCGATGCCACTCGAACCCGTATGTGTCCGACGAAACTAAGTGGTCGACCTTGTGAAAGAGGAAACTCCAGATGCGAAATTTAGTACCATTTTAAACTAATTGTTCTATCTGAGCCTATGTGTCCGATACTGTGCCAGGAGAAGCGCCTGTTCTCTGAAATCTGTGGCGATGCCACTCGAACCCGTATGTGTCCGACGAAACTAAGTGGTCGACCTTGTGAAAGAGGAAACTCCAGATGCGAAATTTAGTACCATTTTAAACTAATTGTTCTATCTGAGCCTATGTGTCCGATACTGTGCCAGAAGAAGCGCCTGTTCTCTGAAATGTGTGACGATGCCACTCGAAACCGTATGTGTTCGACGAAACTAAGTGGTCGACCTTCTGAGAGAGGATACTCCGGATGCGAAACTTAGTTCCATTTTAAATTAATTGTTCTATCTGAAACTAAGTGTTCGATACTGTGCCATGAGAAGCGCCTGTTCTCTGAAATCTGTGGCGATGCCACTCGAACCCGTATGTGTCCGACGAAACTAAGTGATTGACCTTGTGAGGGAGGATTCACCAGATGCGGAACATAGTTCCATTTTAAACTAATTGTTCTATCTGAAACTAAGTGTTCAATACTGTGCCAGGAGAATCGCCTGTTCTCTGAAATCTGTGGCGATGCTACTCGAAACCGTTTGTGTTCGACGAAACTAAGTGGTCCACCTTGTGAGAGAGGAAACTCCAGATGCGAAGTTTAGTTCCATTTAAAACTAATTGTTCCATCTGAAACTAAGTGTTCGATGGTGTGCCAGGAGAAACGCCTGTTCTCTGAAATCTGTGGCGATGCCACTCGAACCCGTATGTGTCCGACGAAACTAAGTGGTCGACCTTGTGAAAGAGGAAACTCCAGATGCGAAATTTAGTACCATTTTAAACTAATTGTTCTATCTGAGCCTATGTGTCCGATACTGTGCCAGAAGAAGCGCCTGTTCTCTGAAATGTGTGACGATGCCACTCGAAACCGTATGTGTTCGACGAAACTAAGTGGTCGACCTTCTGAGAGAGGATACTCCGGATGCGAAACTTAGTTCCATTTTAAATTAATTGTTCTATCTGAAACTAAGTTTTCGATACTGTGCCAGGAGAAGCGCCTGTTCTCTGAAATCTGTGGCGATGCTACTCGAAACCATACGTGTTCGACGAAACTAAGTGGTTGACCTTGTGAAAGGGGAAACTCCAGATGCGAAACTTATTTCCATTTAAAACTAATTGTTCCATCTGAAACTAAGTGTTCGATGGTGTGCCAGGAGAAACGCCTGTTCTCTGAAATCTGTGGCGATGCCACTCGAACCCATATGTGTCCGACGAAACTAAGTGGTCGACCTTGTGAAAGAGGAAACTCCAGATGCGAAATTTAGTACCATTTTAAACTAATTGTTCTATCTGAGCCTATGTGTCCGATACTGTGCCAGGAGAAGCGCCTGTTCTCTGAAATCTGTGGCGATGCCACTCGAACCCGTATGTGTCCGACGAAACTAAGTGGTCGACCTTGTGAAAGAGGAAACTCCAGATGCGAAATTTAGTACCATTTTAAACTAATTGTTCTATCTGAGCCTATGTGTCCGATACAGTGCCAGAAGAAGCGCCTGTTCTCTGAAATGTGTGACGATGCCACTCGAAACCGTATGTGTTCCACGAAACTAAGAGGTCGCCTTGTGAAAGAGGAAACTCCAGATGCGAAACTTAGTACCATTTTAAACTAATTGTTGTATCTGAAACTATGTGTCCGATACTGTGTCAGGAGAAGCGCCTGTTCTCTGAAATCTGTGACAATGCCCCTCGAAACCGTATGTGTTCGACGAAACTAAGTGGTCGACCTTGTGAAAGAGGAAACTCCAGATGCGAAATTTAGTACCATTTTAAACTAATTGTTCTATCTGAGCCTATGTGTCCGATACTGTGCCAGGAGAAGCGACTGTTCTCTGAAATCTGTGGCGATGACACTCGAACCCGTATGTGTCCGACGAAACTAAGTGGTCGACCTTGTGAAAGAGGAAACTCCAGATGCGAAATTTAGTACCATTTTAAACTAATTGTTCTATCTGAGCCTATGTGTCCGATACTGTGCCAGGAGAAGCGCCTGTTCTCTGAAATCTCTGGCGATGCCACTCGAAACCGTATGTGTTCGACGAAACTAAGTGGCCGACCTTGTGAGAGAGGAAACTCCGGATGCGAAACTTAGTTCCATTCTAAACCAAATGTTCCATCTGAAACTAAGTGTTCGATAATCTGCCAGTAGAAGCGCCTGTTCTCTGAAATCTGTGGCGTTGCCACTCGTTACCGAATGTGTTCAACAAAACTAAGTGGTCGAACTTGTGAGAGAGGAAACTCCAGTTGCGAAACTTAGTTCCAGTTTAAACTAATTGTTCTATCTGAAACTAAGTGTTCGGTACTGTGCCAGGAGAAGCGCCTGTTCTCTGAAACCTGTGGCGTTGCTACTCGAAACCGAATGTGTTTGACGATACTAAGTGGTCCACCTTGTGAGAGAGGAAACTCCAAATGCGAAACATAGTTCCATTTTAAATTAAATGTTCCATCTGAAACTAAGTGTTCGGTACTGTTCCAGGAGAAGGGCCTGTACTCTGAAATCTGTGGGGATGCTACTCGAAACCGTATGTGTTCGACGAAACTAAGTGGTCCACCTTGTGAGAGAGGAAGCTCCAGATGCGAAGCTTAGTTCCACTTTAACCTAATTGTTCTATCTGAAACTAAGTGTTCGGTACTGTGCCAGGAGAAGCGCCTGTTCTCTGAAACCTGTGGCGTTGCTACTCGAAGCCGAATGTGTTCGACGAAAGTAAGTGGTAGACCGTGTGAGAGAGGAAGCTCCAGATGCGAAACTTAGATCCATTTTAAATTAATTGTTCTATCTGAAAGAGTTCGATACTGTGCCAGGAGAAGCGCCTGTTCTCTGAAATCTGTGGCGATACCACTCGAAACCGTATGTGTTTGACGATAATAAGTGGTCCACCTTGTGAGAGAGGAAACTCCAAATGCGAAACATAGTTCCATTTTAAACTAAATGTTCCATCTGAAACTAAGTGTTCGATACTGTGCCAGGAGAAGCGCCTGTTCTCTGAAATCTGTGGCGATACCACTCGAAACCGTATGTGTTTGACGATATTAAGTGGTCCACCTTGTGAGAGAGGAAACTCCAAATGCGAAACATAGTTCCATTTTAAACTAAATGTTCCATCTGAAACTAAGTGTTCGGTACAGTGCCAGGAGAAGCGCCTGTTCTCTGAAATCTGTGGGGATGCTACTCGAAACCGTATGTGTTCGACGAAACTAAGTGGTCCACCTTGTGAGAGAGGAAGCTCCAGATGCGAAGCTTAGTTCCATTTTAACCTAATTGTTCTATCTGAAACTAAGTGTTCGGTACTGTGCCAGGAGAAGCGCCTGTTCTCTGAAACCTGTGGCGTTGCTACTCGAAGCCGAATGTGTTCGACGAAAGTAAGTGGTAGACCGTGTGAGTGAGGAAACTCCAAATGCGAAACAAAGTTCCATTTTATACTAAGTGTTCTAACTGAAACTAAGTGTTCGATACTGTGCCAGGAGAAGCGCCTGTTTTCGGAAATCTGTCGCGAAGCTACTCAAAACCGTATGTGTTCGACGAAACTAAGGGGTCGACCTGCTGAGAGAGGAAACTCCAGAAACGAAACTTAGTTCCATTTTAAACTAATTGTTCTATCTGAAACTTTGTGTTCGATACTGTGCCAGGAGAAGCGCCTGTTCTCTGAAATCTGTGGCGATGCCACTCGAAACCGTATGTGTTCGACGAAACTAAGTGGCCGACCTTCTGAGAGAGGAGACTTCAGATGCGAAACATATTTCCATTTTAAACTAAATGTTCTATCTGAAACTAAGTATTCGATACTCTGCCAGTAGAAGCGCCTGTTCTCTGAAACCTGTGGCGTTGCTACTCGAAGCCGAATGTGTTCGACGAAAGTAAGTGGTAGACCGTGTCGGAGAGGAAACTCCAGATGCGAAACTTAGATCCATTTTAAATTAATTGTTCTATCTGGAAGAGTTCGATACTGTGCCAGGAGAAGCGCCTGTTCTCTGAAATCTGTGGCGATACCACTCGAAACCGTATGTGTTGGACGATACTAAGTGGTCCACCTTGTGAGAGAGGAAACTCCAAATGCGAAACATAGTTCCATTTTAAACTAAATGTTCCATCTGAAACTAAGTGTTCGGTACAGTGCCAGGAGAAGCGCCTGTTCTCTTAAATCTGTGGGGATGCTACTCGAAACCGTATGTGTTCGACGAAACTAAGTGGTCCACCTTGTGAGAGAGGAAGCTCCAGATGCGAAGCTTAGTTCCATTTTAACCTAATTGTTCTATCTGAAACTAAGTGTTCGGTACTGTGCCAGGAGAAGCGCCTGTTCTCTGAAACCTGTGGCGTTGCTACTCGAAGCCGAATGTGTTCGACGAAAGTAAGTGGTAGACCGTGTGAGTGAGGAAACTCCAAATGCGAAATATAGTTCCATTTTAAACTAATTGTTCTCTCTGAAACTAAGTGTTCGATACCGTGCCAGGATAAGCGCCTGTTCTCTGAAATCTGTGGCGATGCTACTCGAAACCGTATGTGTTCGATGAAACTAAGTGGTTGATCTTGTGAGAGAGGATACTCCAGTTGCGAAACTTAGTTCCATTTTAAACTAATTGTTCTATCTGCAACTATGTGTTCGATACTGCGCCAGGAGAAGCGCCTGTTCTCTGAAATCTGTGGCGATGCCACTCGAAACCGTATGTGTTCGACGAAACTAAGTGGTCGAACTTGTGAGAGAGGATACTCCAGATGCGAAGTTTAGTTCCATTTTAAACTAATTGTTCTATGTGCAACTATGTGTTCGATACTGTGCCAGGAGAAGCGCCTGTTCTCTGAAATCTGTGGCGATGCCACTCGAAACCGCATGTGTTCAACGAAATTATGTGGTCGACCTTTTGAGAGAGCAAACTCCAGATGCGAAACTTAGTTCCATTTTAAACTAATTGTTCTATCTGAAACTAAGTGTTCGATACTGTGCCAGGAGTAGCGCCTGTTCTCTGAAATCGGTGGCGATGCTACTCGAAACCGTATGTGTTCATCGCACTAAGTGGTCGACCTTGTGAGAGAGGAAACTCCAGATGCGAAGCTTAGTTCCATTTTAAACTAATAGTTCTCTCTGATACTAAGTGTTCGATACTGTGCCAGGAGAAGCGCCTGTTCTCTGAAATCTGTGGCGATGCCACTCGAAACCGTATGTGTTCAACGAAATTATGTGGTCGACCTTTTGAGAGAGCAAACTCCAGATGCGAAACTTAGTTCCATTTTAAACTAATTGTTCTATCTGAAACTAAGTGTTCGATACTGTGCCAGGAGTAGCGCCTGTTCTCTGAAATCGGTGGCGATGCTACTCGAAACCGTATGTGTTCATCGAAACTAAGTGGTCGACCTTGTGAGAGAGGAAACTCCAGATGCGAAGCTTAGTTCCATTTTAAACTAATAGTTCTATCTGATACTAAGTGTTCGATACTGTGCCAGGAGAAGCGGCTGTTCTCTGAAATCTGTGGCGATGCCACACGAAACCGTATGTGTTCGACGAAACTAAGTGGCCGACCTTGTGAGAGAGGAAACTCCAGATGCGAAACTTAGTTCCATTTTAAACTAATTATTCTATCTGCAACTATGTGGTCGATACTGTGACAGGAGAAGCGCCTGTGCTCTGAAATCTGTGGCGATGCCAATCGAAACCGTATGTGTTTGTCGAAACTAAGTGGTCGAACTTGTGAGAGAGGAAACTCCAAATGCGAAACATATTTCCATTTTAAACTAATTGTCCTCTCTGAAACTAAGTGTTCGATACTGTGCCAGGAGAAGCGCCTGTTCTCTGAAATCTGTGGCGACGCTACTCGAAACCGTATGTGTTCGACGAAACTAAGTGGTCGACCTTGTGAGAGAGGAAACTCCAAATGCGAAACATAGGTCCATTTTAAACTAATTGTTCTATCTGTAACTGAGTGTTCGATACTGTGCCAGGAGAAGCGCCTGTTCTCTGAAATCTGTGGCGATGCCACTCGAAACCGTATGTGTTCGACGAAATTATGTGGTCGACCTTTTGAGAGAGCAAACTCCAGATGCGAAACTTAGTTCCATTTTAAACTAATTGTTCTATCTGAAACTAAGTGTTCGATACTGTGCCAGGAGAAGCGCCTGTTCTCTGAAATCTGTGGCGATGCTACTCGAAACCGTATGTGCTCGATGAAACTAAGTGGTCGACCTTCTGAGAGAGGAAACTCCGGATGCGAAACTTAGTTCCATTTTAAAGTAATTGTTCTATCTGATACTAAGTGTTCCATACTGTGCCAGGAGAAGCGCCTGTTCTCTGAAATCTGTGGCGATGCTACTCGAAACCGTATGTGTTCGACGAAACTAAGTGGTCGACCTTGTGAGAGAGGAAACTCCAGATGCGAAACTTAGTACCATTTTAAACTAATTGTTCTATCTGAAACTAAGTGTTCGATACTGTGCCAGGAGAAGCGCCAGTTCTCTGAAATCTGTAGCGATGTTACTCGAAACCGTATGTGTTCGACGAAACTAAGTCGTCGACCTTGTGAGAGAGGAAACTCCAGATGCGAAACTTATTTCCATTTTAAACTAATTGTTCTATCTGAAACTAAGTGTTCGATACTGTGCCAGGCGAAGCGCCTGCTCTCTGAAATCTGTGGCGATGCGACTCGAACCCGTATGTGTTCGACGAAACTAAGTAGTCGACCTTGTGAGAGAGGAAACTCCAGATGCGAAACTTAGTTCCATTTTAAACTAATTGTTCTATCTGAAACTAAATGTTCGATACTGTGCCAGGAGAAGCGCCTGTTCTCTGAAATCTGTGGCGATGCCACTCAAAACCGTGTGTGTTCGACGAAACTAAGTGGTCGACCTTGTGAGAGAGGAAACTCCAGATGCGAAACTTAGTTCCATTTTAAACTAATTGTTCTATCTGAAACTAAGTGTTCGATACGGTGCCAGGAGAAGCGTCCGTTCTGTGAAACCTGTGGCGATACCACTCGAAACCGTATGTGTTCGACGAAACTAATTGGTCGACCTTGTGAGAGAGGAAACTGCAGATGCGAAACATAGTTCCATTTTAAACTAATTGTTCTATCTGAAACTAAGTGTTCGATACTGTGCCAGGAGAAGCGCCTGTTCTCTGAAATCTCTGGCGATGCCACTCGAAACCGTATGTGTTCGACGAAACTAAGTCGTCGATCTTGTGAGAGAGGAAACTCCAGATGCGAAGCTTAGTTCCATTTTAAACTAACAGTTCTCTCTGATACTAAGTGTTCGATACTGTGCCAGAAGAAGCGCCTGCTCTCTGAAATCTGTGGCGATGCCACTCGAAACCGTATGTGTTCGACGAAACTAAGTGGTCCACCTTGTCAGAGAGGAAACTCCAGATTCGAAGTTTAGTTCCATTTAAAACTAATTGTTCTATCTGATACTAAGTGTTCGATACTGTGCCAGGAGAAGTGCTTGTTCTCTGAAATCTGTGGCGATGCTACTCGAAACCGTATGTGTCTGACGAAACTAAGTGGTCGACCTTGTGAGAGAGGATTCACCAGATGCGGAACATAGTTCCATTTTAAACTAATTGTTCTATCTGAAACTAAGTGTTCAATACTGTGCCAGGAGAATCGCCTGTTCTCTGAAATCTGTGGCGATGCTACTCGAAACCGTTTGTGTTCGACGAAACTAAGTGGTCCACCTTGTGAGAGAGGAAACTCCAGATGCGAAGTTTAGTTCCATTTAAAACTAATTGTTCCATCTGAAACTAAGTGTTCGATGGTGTGCCAGGAGAAACGCCTGTTCTCTGAAATCTGTGGCGATGCCACTCGAACCCGTATGTGTCCGACGAAACTAAGTGGTCGACCTTGTGAAAGAGGAAACTCCAGATGCGAAATTTAGTACCATTTTAAACTAATTGTTCTATCTGAGCCTATGTGTCCGATACTGTGCCAGAAGAAGCGCCTGTTCTCTGAAATGTGTGACGATGCCACTCGAAACCGTATGTGTTCGACGAAACTAAGTGGTCGACCTTCTGAGAGAGGATACTCCGGATGCGAAACTTAGTTCCATTTTAAATTAATTGTTCTATCTGAAACTAAGTTTTCGATACTGTGCCAGGAGAAGCGCCTGTTCTCTGAAATCTGTGGCGATGCTACTCGAAACCATACGTGTTCGACGAAACTAAGTGGTTGACCTTGTGAAAGGGGAAACTCCAGATGCGAAATTTATTTCCATTTAAAACTAATTGTTCCATCTGAAACTAAGTGTTCGATGGTGTGCCAGGAGAAACGCCTGTTCTCTGAAATCTGTGGCGATGCCACTCGAACCCGTATGTGTCCGACGAAACTAAGTGGTCGACCTTGTGAAAGAGGAAACTCCAGATGCGAAATTTAGTACCATTTTAAACTAATTGTTCTATCTGAGCCTATGTGTCCGATACTGTGCCAGGAGAAGCGCCTGTTCTCTGAAATCTGTGGCGATGCCACTCGAACCCGTATGTGTCCGACGAAACTAAGTGGTCGACCTTGTGAAAGAGGAAACTCCAGATGCGAAATTTAGTACCATTTTAAACTAATTGTTCTATCTGAGCCTATGTGTCCGATACTGTGCCAGAAGAAGCGCCTGTTCTCTGAAATGTGTGACGATGCCACTCGAAACCGTATGTGTTCCACGAAACTAAGAGGTCGCCTTGTGAAAGAGGAAACTCCAGATGCGAAACTTAGTACCATTTTAAACTAATTGTTGTATCTGAAACTATGTGTCCGATACTGTGTCAGGAGAAGCGCCTGTTCTCTGAAATCTGTGACAATGCCCCTCGAAACCGTATGTGTTCGACGAAACTAAGTGGTCGACCTTGTGAGAGAGGAAACTCCAGATGCGAAACATAGTTCCATTTTAAACTAATTGTTCTATCTGTAACTAAGTGTTCGATACTGTGCCAGGCGAAGCGCCTGTTCTCTGAAATGTGTGGCGATGCCGATCGAACCCGTATGTGTCCGACGAAACTAAGTGGTCGACCTTGTGAAAGAGGAAACTCCAGATGCGAAATTTAGTACCATTTTAAACTAATTGTTCTATCTGAGCCTATGTGTCCGATACTGTGCCAGGAGAAGCGACTGTTCTCTGAAATCTGTGGCGATGCCACTCGAACCCGTATGTGTCCGACGAAACTAAGTGGTCGACCTTGTGAAAGAGGAAACTCCAGATGCGAAATTTAGTACCATTTTAAACTAATTGTTCTATCTGAGCCTATGTGTCCGATACTGTGCCAGAAGAAGCGCCTGTTCTCTGAAATGTGTGACGATGCCACTCGAAACCGTATGTGTTCCACGAAACTAAGAGGTCGCCTTGTGAAAGAGGAAACTCCAGATGCGAAACTTAGTACCATTTTAAACTAATTGTTGTATCTGAAACTATGTGTCCGATACTGTGTCAGGAGAAGCGCCTGTTCTCTGAAATCTGTGACAATGCCCCTCGAAACCGTATGTGTTCGACGAAACTAAGTTGTCGACCTTGTGAGAGAGGAAACTCCAGATGCGAAACATAGTTCCATTTTAAACTAATTGTTCTATCTGTAACTAAGTGTTCGATACTGTGCCAGGCGAAGCGCCTGTTCTCTGAAATGTGTGGCGATGCCGATCGAAACCGTATGTGTTGGACGAAACTAAGTGGTCGACCTTTTGAGAGAGGAAACTCCCGAGGCGAAACTTTGTTCCATTTTAAACTAATTGTTCTATCTGAAACTAAGTGTTCGATACTGGGCCAGGAGAAGCGCCTGTTCTCTGAAATCTGTGACGATGCTACTCGAAACCATACGTGTTTGACGAAACTAAGTGGTTGACCTTGTGAAAGGGGAAACTCCAGATGCGAAACTTATTTCCATTTAAAACTAATTGTTCCATCTGAAACTAAGTGTTCGATGGTGTGCCAGGAGAAGCGCCTGTTCTCTGAAATCTGTGGCGATGCTACTCGAAAGCGTGTGTTCGACGAAACTAAGTGGTCGACCTTGTGAGAAAGGATACTCCAGATGCGAAACTTAGTTCCATTTAAAAGTAATTGTTCTATCTGAAACTAACTGTTCGATACTGTGCCAGGAGAAGCGCCGTTCTGCGAAATCTGTGGCGATGCTACTCGGAACCGTATGTGTTCGACGAAACTAAGTGGCCGACCTTGTGAGAGAGGAAACTGCTGATGCGAAACTTAGTTCCATTTTAAATTAATTTTTCTATATGAAACTATGTGTTCGAAACTGTGCTAGAAGAAGCGCCTGTTCTCTGAAATCTGTGGCGATGCCACTCGAAACCGTATGAGTTCCACGAAACTAAGAAGTCGCCTTGTGAGAGAGGAAACTCCAGATGCGAAACTTAGTACCATATTAAACTAATTGTTCTATCTGAAACTAAGTGTTCGATACTGTGCCAGGAGAAGCGCCTGTTCTCTGAAACCAGAGGCGATGCTACTCGAAACCGTATGTGTTCGACGAAACTAAGTTGTCGACCTTGTGAGAGAGGAAACTCCAGATGCGAAACATAGTTCCATTTTAAACTAATTGTTCTATCTGTAACTAAGTGTTCGATACTGTGCCAGGAGAAGCGCCTGTTCTCTGAAATCTGTGGCGATGCTACTCGAAACCGTATGTGTTCGACGAAACTAAGTTGTCGACCTTGTGAGAGAGGAAACTTCAGACGCGAAACTCAGTTCCATTTCAAATTAATTGTTCTATCTGAAACTACGTGTTCGATACTGTGCCAGGAGAAGCTCCTGTTCTCTGAAATCTGTGGCGATACTACTCGAAACCGTATGTGTTCGACGAAACTCAGTGGTCGACCTTGTGAGAGAGGAAACTGCAGATGCGAAACTTACTTCCATTTTAAACTAATTGTTCTATCTGAAACTAAGTGTCCGATACTGTGCCAGGAGAAGCTCCTGTTCTCTGAATTATGTGGCGATGCCACTCGAAACCGTATGTGTTCGACGAAACTAAGTGGTCCACCTTGCGAGAGAGGAAACTCCAAATGCGAAATATAGTTCCATTTTAAACTAATTGTTCTCTCTGAAACTAAGTGTTCGATACCGTGCCAGGATAAGCGCCTGTTCTCTGAAATCTGTGGCGATGCTTCTCGAAACCGTATGTGTTCGATGAAACTAAGTGGTTGATCTTGTGAGAGAGGATACTCCAGTTGCGAAACTTAGTTCCATTTTAAACTAATTGTTCTATCTGCAACTATGTGTTCGATACTGTGCCAGGAGAAGCGCCTGTTCTCTGAAATCTGTGGCGATGCCACTCGAAACCGTATGTGTTCGACGAAACTAAGTGGTCGAACTTGTGAGAGAGGATACTCCAGATGCGAAGTTTAGTTCCATTTTAAACTAATTGTTCTATGTGCAACTATGTGTTCGATAATGTGCCAGGAGAAGCGCCTGTTCTCTGAAATCTGTGGCGATGCCACTCGAAACCGTATGTGTTCGACGAAACTAAGTCGTCGATCTTGTGAGAGAGGAAACTCCAGATGCGAAGCTTAGTACCATTTTAAACTAATTGTTTTATCTGAAACTATGTGTCCGATACTGTGCCAGGAGAATCTCCTGTTCTCTGAAATGTGTGGCGATGCCAATCGAAACCGTATGTGTTCGACGGAACTATGTGGTCGACCTTGTGAGAGAGGATACTCCAGATGCGAAATATATTTCTATTCTAAACTAATTGTTCTATCTGAAACGAAGTGTTCGATACTGTGCCAGGAGAAGCGCCAGTTCTCTGAAATGTGTGGCGATGCCACTCGAAACCGTATGTGTTCGACGAAACTAAGTGGTCGACCTTGTGAGAGAGGAAACTCCAGATGCGAAACTTAGTACCATTTTAAACTAATTGTTCTATCTGAAACTAAGTGTTCGATACTGTGCCAGGAGAAGCGCCAGTTCTCTGAAATATGTGGCGATGCCACTCGAAACCGTATGTGTTCGACGAAACTAAGTGGTCCACCTTGCGAGAGAGGAAATTCCAAATGCGAAATATAGTTCCATTTTAAACTAATTGTTCTCTCTGAAACTAAGTGTTCGATACCGTGCCAGGATAAGCGCCTGTTCTCTGAAATCTGTGGCGATGCTACTCGAAACCGTATGTGTTCGATGAAACTAAGTGGTTGATCTTGTGAGAGAGGATACTCCAGTTGCGAAACTTAGTTCCATTTTAAACTAATTGTTCTATCTGCAACTATGTGTTCGATACTGCGCCAGGAGAAGCGCCTGTTCTCTGAAATCTGTGGCGATGCCACTCGAAACCGTATGTGTTCGACGAAACTAAGTGGTCGAACTTGTGAGAGAGGATACTCCAGATGCGAAGTTTAGTTCCATTTTAAACTAATTGTTCTATGTGCAACTATGTGTTCGATACTGTGCCAGGAGAAGCGCCTGTTCTCTGAAATCTGTGGCGATGCCACTCGAAACCGTATGTGTTCAACGAAATTATGTGGTCGACCTTTTGAGAGAGCAAACTCCAGATGCGAAACTTAGTTCCATTTTAAACTAATTGTTCTATCTGAAACTAAGTGTTCGATACTGTGCCAGGAGTAGCGCCTGTTCTCTGAAATCGGTGGCGATGCTACTCGAAACCGTATGTGTTCATCGCACTAAGTGGTCGACCTTGTGAGAGAGGAAACTCCAGATGCGAAGCTTAGTTCCATTTTAAACTAATAGTTCTCTCTG
This sequence comes from Nysson spinosus, assembly GCA_910591585.2. Taxonomy (NCBI): domain Eukaryota; kingdom Metazoa; phylum Arthropoda; class Insecta; order Hymenoptera; family Crabronidae; genus Nysson; species Nysson spinosus. Next base: position 892,762 of record CAJUYC020000091.1, on the reverse strand, counting down.
ATACTAAGTGTTCGATACTGTGCCAGGAGAAGCGCCTGTTCTCTGAAATCTGTGGCGATGCCACTCGAAACCGTATGTGTTCAACGAAATTATGTGGTCGACCTTTTGAGAGAGCAAACTCCAGATGCGAAACTTAGTTCCATTTTAAACTAATTGTTCTATCTGAAACTAAGTGTTCGATACTGTGCCAGGAGTAGCGCCTGTTCTCTGAAATCGGTGGCGATGCTACTCGAAACCGTATGTGTTCATCGAAACTAAGTGGTCGACCTTGTGAGAGAGGAAACTCCAGATGCGAAGCTTAGTTCCATTTTAAACTAATAGTTCTATCTGATACTAAGTGTTCGATACTGTGCCAGGAGAAGCGGCTGTTCTCTGAAATCTGTGGCGATGCCACACGAAACCGTATGTGTTCGACGAAACTAAGTGGCCGACCTTGTGAGAGAGGAAACTCCAGATGCGAAACTTAGTTCCATTTTAAACTAATTATTCTATCTGCAACTATGTGGTCGATACTGTGACAGGAGAAGCGCCTGTGCTCTGAAATCTGTGGCGATGCCACTCGAAACCGTATGTGTTTGTCGAAACTAAGTGGTCGAACTTGTGAGAGAGGAAACTCCAAATGCGAAACATATTTCCATTTTAAACTAATTGTCCTCTCTGAAACTAAGTGTTCGATACTGTGCCAGGAGAAGCGCCTGTTCTCTGAAATCTGTGGCGACGCTACTCGAAACCGTATGTGTTCGACGAAACTAAGTGGTCGACCTTGTGAGAGAGGAAACTCCAAATGCGAAACATAGGTCCATTTTAAACTAATTGTTCTATCTGTAACTGAGTGTTCGATACTGTGCCAGGAGAAGCGCCTGTTCTCTGAAATCTATGGCGATGCCACTCGAAACCGAATGTGTTCGACGAAAGTAAGTGGTAGACCTTGTGAGGGAGGAAACTCCAGATGCCAAACTTAGTTCCGTTTTAAACTAATTGTTCTATCTGAAACAGTCTTCGATACAGTGCCAGGAGAAATGCCTGTTCTCTGAAATCTGTGGCGATGCCACTCAAAACCGTATGTGTTCAACGAAACTAAGTTGTCGACCTTGTGAGGGAGGAAACTCCAAATGCGAAACTTAGTACCATTTTAAATTAATTGTTCTATCTGATACTAAGTGTTCGATACTGTGCCAGGAGAAGCGCCAGTTCTCTGAAATCTGTGGCGATGCCACTCGAAACCCTATGTGTTAGACGAAACTAAGTGGTCGCCCTTGTGATAGAGGAAACTCCAGATGCGAAACTTAGTTCCATTTGAAACTAATTGTTCTATCTGAAACTGTGTTCGATACTGTGCCAGGAGAAACGCCTGTTCTCTGAAATCTGTGGCGATGCCACTCGAAACCGTATGTGTTCGACAAAACTAAGTGGTTGACCTTGTGAGAGAGGAAACTCCAGATGCGAAACTTAGTACAATTTTAAACTTATTGTTCTATCTGAAACTATGTGTTCGGTACTGTGCCAGGAGAAGCGCCTGTCCTCTGAAAGGTATGGCGATGCCTCTCGAAACCGAATGTGTTCGACGAATGTAAGTGGTAGACCTTGTGAGAGAGGAAACTCCAGATGCCAAACTTAGTTCCATTTTAAACTAATTGTTCTATCTGAAACAGTGTTCGATACTGTGCCAGGAGAAACGCCTGTTCTCTGAAATCTGTGGCGATGCCACTCGAAACCGAATGTGTTCGACGAAAGTAAGTGGTAGACCTTGTGAGAGAGGAAACTCCAGATGCCAAACTTAGTTCCGTTTTAAACTAATTGTTCTATCTGAAACAGTCTTCGATACAGTGCCAGGAGAAACGCCTGTTCTCTGAAATCTGTGGCGATGCCACTCAAAACCGTATGTGTTCAACGAAACTAAGTTGTCGACCTTGTGAGGGAGGAAACTCCAAATGCGAAACTTAGTACCATTTTAAATTAATTGTTCTATCTGATACTAAGTGTTCGATACTGTGCCAGGAGAAGCGCCAGTTCTCTGAAATCTGTGGCGATGCCACTCGAAACCCTATGTGTTAGACGAAACTAAGTGGTCGCCCTTGTGATAGAGGAAACTCCAGATGCGAAACTTAGTTCCATTTGAAACTAATTGTTCTATCTGAAACTGTGTTCGATACTGTGCCAGGAGAAACGCCTGTTCTCTGAAATCTGTGGCGATGCCACTCGAAACCGTATGTGTTCGACAAAACTAAGTGGTTGACCTTGTGAGAGAGGAAACTCCAGATGCGAAACTTAGTTCCATTTTAAGCTAATTGTTCTATCTGAAACTAAGTGTTCGATACTGTGCCAGGAGAAGCGCCTGCTCTCTGAAATCTGTGACGATGCTACTCGAAACCGTATGTGTTCGACGAAACTAAGTGATCGACCTTGTGGGAGAGTAAACTCCAAATGCGAAACTTAGTTCCACTTTAAACTAATTGCTCTATCTGAAACTAAGTGTTCGATACTGTGCCAGGAGAAGGGCCTGTTCTCTGAAATCTGTGGCGGTGCCACTCGAAACCGTATGAGTTCGACGAAACTAAGTGGTCGACCTTGTGAGAGGAGAAACTCCAGATGCGAAACTTAGTAGCATTTTAAACTAATTGCTCTATCTGAAACTAAGTGTTCGATACTGTGCCAGGAGAAGGGCCTGTTCTCTGAAATCTGCGGCTGTGCCACTCGAAACCGTATGTGTTCGACGAAACTAAGTGACCGACCTTGTGAGAGGGGAAACTCCAGATGCGAAACTTAGTTCCATTTTAAACTAATTGTTCTCTCTGAAACTAGGTGCTCGATACTGTGCCAGGAGAAGCGCCTGTTCTCTGAAATCTGTGGCGGTACCACTCGAAACCGTATGTGTTCCACGAAACTAAGTGGCCGACATTGTGAGAGAGGAAACTCCAGATGCGAAACTTGGTTCCATTTTAAACTAATTGTTCTATCTGAAACTAAGTGTTCGATACTGTGCCAGGAGAAGGGCCTGTTCTCTGAAATCTGTGGCGGTGCCACTCGAAACCGTATGAGTTCGACGAAACTAAGTGGTCGACCTTGTGAGAGGCGAAACTCCAGATGCGAAACTTAGTAGCATTTTAAACTAATTGTTCTATATGAAACTATGTGTTCGACACTGTGCCAGGAGAAGCGCCTGTTCTCTGAAATCTGTGGCGATGCTACTCGAAACCGTATGTGTTCGACGAAACTAAGTGATCGACCTTGTGAGAGGGGAAACTCCAGATGCGAAACTTAGTTCCATTTTAAACTAATTGTTCTATCTGAATCTATGTGTTCGATAAGGTGCCAGGAGAAGCGTCTGTGCTCTGAAATCAGTGGCAATGCTACTCGAAACCGTATGTGTTCGACGAAACTAAGTGGTCGACATTGTGAGAGAGGAAACTCCAGATGCGAAACTTAGTTCCATTTTAAGCTAATTGTTCTATCTGAAACTAAGTGTTCGATACTGTGCCAGGAGAAGCGCCTGCTCTCTGAAATCTGTGGCGATGCTACTCGAAACCGTATGTGTTCGACGAAACTAATTGGTCGACCTTATGAGAGAGGAAACTCCAGATGCGAAACTTAGTTCCATTTTAATCTTATTTTTCTATCTGAAACTAAGTTTTCGATACTGTGCCAGGAGAAGCGCCTGTTCTCTGAACGGTATGGCGATGCCGCTCGAAACCGTATGTGTTCGACGAAACTAAGTGTTTGACCTTGTGAGACAGGATACTGCAGATGGGAAACTTAGTTCCATTTTAATCTTATTGTTCTATCTGAAACTACGTTTTCGATACTGTGCCAGGAGAAGCGCCTGTTCTCTGAAATCTGTGGCGGTACCACTCGAAACCGTATGTGTTCCACGAAACTAAGTGGCCGACATTGTGAGAGAGGAAACTCCAGATGCGAAACTTGGTTCCATTTTAAACTAATTGTTCTATCTGAAACTAAGTGTTCGATACTGTGCCAGGAGAAGGGCCTGTTCTCTGAAATCTGTGGCGGTGCCACTCGAAACCGTATGAGTTCGACGAAACTAAGTGGTCGACCTTGTGAGAGGAGAAACTCCAGATGCGAAACTTAGTAGCATTTTAAACTAATTGTTCTATATGAAACTATGTGTTCGACACTGTGCCAGGAGAAGCGCCTGTTCTCTGAAATCTGTGGCGATGCTACTCGAAACCGTATGTGTTCGACGAAACTAAGTGATCGACCTTGTGAGAGGGGAAACTCCAGATGCGAAACTTAGTTCCATTTTAAACTAATTGTTCTATCTGAATCTATGTGTTCGATAAGGTGCCAGGAGAAGCGTCTGTGCTCTGAAATCAGTGGCAATGCTACTCGAAACCGTATGTGTTCGACGAAACTAAGTGGTCGACATTGTGAGAGAGGAAACTCCAGATGCGAAACTTAGTTCCATTTTAAGCTAATTGTTCTATCTGAAACTAAGTGTTCGATACTGTGCCAGGAGAAGCGCCTGCTCTCTGAAATCTGTGGCGATGCTACTCGAAACCGTATGTGTTCGACGAAACTAATTGGTCGACCTTATGAGAGAGGAAACTCCAGATGCGAAACTTAGTTCCATTTTAATCTTATTTTTCTATCTGAAACTAAGTTTTCGATACTGTGCCAGGAGAAGCGCCTGTTCTCTGAACGGTATGGCGATGCCGCTCGAAACCGTATGTGTTCGACGAAACTAAGTGTTTGACCTTGTGAGACAGGATACTCCAGATGGGAAACTTAGTTCCATTTTAATCTTATTGTTCTATCTGAAACTACGTTTTCGATACTGTGCCAGGAGAAGCGCCTGTTCTCTGAAATCTGTGGCGATGCCACTCGAAACCGTGTGTGTTCGACGAAACTAAGTGGCCGACATTGTCAGAGAGGAAACTCCAGGTGCGAAACTTAGTTCCACTTTAAACTAATTGCTCTATCTAAAACTAAGTGTTCGATACTGTGCCAGGAGAAGCGCCTGTTCTCTGAAATGTGTGGCGATGACACTCGAAACCGTATGTGTTCGACGAAACTAAGTGGCCGACATTGTGAGAGAGGAAACTGCAGATGCGAAACTTAGTTCCATTTTAAACTAATTGTTCTATCTGAAACTAGGTTTTCGATACTGTGCCAGGAGAAGCGCCTGTTCTCTGAAATCTGTGGCGGTGCCACTCGAAACCGTATGTGTTCCACGAAACTAAGTGGCCGACATTGTGAGAGTGGAAACTCCAGATGCGAAACTTAGGTCCATTTTAAACTAATTGTTCTATCTGAAACTAAGTGTTCGATTCTGTGCCAGGAGAAGCGCCTGTTCTCTGAAATGTTGGCGATGACACTCGAAACCGTATGTGTTCGACGAAACTAAGTGGCCGACATTGTGAGAGAGGAAACTCCAGATGCGAAACTTAGTTCCATTTTAAACTAATTGTTCTATCTGAAACTAGGTTTTCGATACTGTGCCAGGAGAAGCGCCTGTTCTCTGAAATCTGTGGCGGTGCCACTCGAAACCGTATGTGTTCCACGAAACTAAGTGGCCGACATTGTGTGAGTGGAAACTCCAGATGCGAAACTTAGGTCCATTTTAAACTAATTGTTCTATCTGAAACTAAGTGTTCGATTCTGTGCCAGGAGAAGCGCCTGTTCTCTGAAATCTGTGGCGGTGCCACTCAAAACCGTATGTGCTCGACGAAACTAAGTGGTCGACATTGTGAGAGAGGAAACTCCAGATGCGAAACTTAGTTCCATTTTAAGCTAATTGTTCTATCTGAAACTAAGTGTTCGATACTGTGCCAGGAGAAGCGCCTGTTCTCTGAAATCTGTGGCGGTGCCACTCGAAACCGTATGTGCTCGACGAAACTAAGTGGTCGACATTGTGAGAGAGGAAACTCCAGATGCGAAACTTAGTTCCATTTTAAGCTAATTGTTCTATCTGAAACTAAGTGTTCGATACTGTGCCAGGAGAAGCGCCTGCTCTCTGAAATCTGTGACGATGCTACTCGAAACAGTATGTGTTCGACGAAACTAAGTGGTCGACCTTGTGAGAGAGGAAACTCCAGATGCGAAACTTAGTTCCATTTTAGTCTTATTGTTCTATCCGAAACTACGTTTTCGATACTGTGCGAGGAGAAGCTCTTGTTCTCTGAACTGTGTGGCGATGCCACTCGAAACCGTATGTGTTCGACGAAACTAAGTGGTCGACCTTGTGAGAGAGGAAACTCCAGATGGGAAACATAGTTCCATTTTAATCTTATTGTTCTATCTGAAACTAAGTGTTCGATACTGTGTCAGGAGAAGCGCCTGTTCTCTGAAATGTGTGGCGATGACACTCGAAACCGTATATGTTCGACCAAACTAAGTGGTTGATCTTGTGAGAGAGGATACTCCAGATGCGAAACATAATTCCATTTTAAACTAATTGTTCTCTCTGAAACTAAGTGTTCGATACTGTGCCAGGAGAAGCGCCTGTTCTCTGAAATCTGTGGCGGTGCCACTCGAAACCGTATGTGTTCCACGAAACTAAGTGGCCGACATTGTGAGAGTGGAAACTCTAGATGCGAAACTTAGGTCCATTTTAAACTAATTGTTCTATCTGAAACTAAGTGTTCGATTCTGTGCCAGGAGAAGCGCCTGATCTCTGAAATCTGTGGCGGTGCCACTCGAAACCGTATGTGTTCGACGAAACTAAGTGGTCGACCTTGTGAGAGAGGAAACTCCAGATGCGAAACCTAGTCCCATTTTAATCTTATTGTTCTATCTGAAACTAGGTTTTCGATACTGTGCCAGGAGAAGCGCCTGTTCTCTGAACTGTATGGCGATGCCGCTCGAAACCGTATGTGTTCGACGAAACTAAGTGGTTGACCTTGTGAGACAGGAAACTCCAGATGGGAAACATAGTTCCATTTTAATCTTATTGTTCTATCTGAAACTAAGTGTTCGGGACTGTGTCAGGAGAAGCGCCTGTTCTCTGAAATCTGTGGCGGTGCCACTCGAAACTGTATGTGTTCCACGAAACTAAGTGGTCGACCTTGTGTGAGAGGAAACTCCAGATGCCAAACTTAGTTCCATTTAAAACTAATTGTTCTATCTGAATCTAAGTATCCGATACTGTGCCAGGAGAAGCGCCTGTTCTCTGAAATCTGTGGCGATGCCACTCGAAACCGTATGTGTTCCACGAAACTAAGTGGTCGACATTGTGAGAGAGGAAACTCCAGATGCGAAACTTAGTTCCATTTTAAGCTAATTGTTCTATCTGAAACTAAGTGTTCGATACCGTGTCAGGAGAAGCGCCTGTTCTCTGAAATCTGTGGCGGTGCCACTCGAAACTGTATGTGTTCCACGAAACTAAGTGGTCGACCTTGTGTGAGAGGAAACTCCAGATGCCAAACTTAGTTCCATTTAAAACTAATTGTTCTATCTGAATCTAAGTATCCGATACTGTGCCAGGAGAAGCGCCTGTTCTCTGAAATCTGTGGCGATGCCACTCGAAACCGTATGTGTTCCACGAAACTAAGTGGTCGACCTTGTGGGAGAGTAAACTCCAAATGCGAAACTTTGTTCCACTTTAAACTAATTGCTCTATCTGAAACTAAGTGTTCGATACTGTGCCAGGAGAAGCGCCTGCTCTCTGAAATCTGTGGCGATGCTACTCGAAACCGTATGTGTTCGATGAAACTAAGTGCTCGACCTTGTGAGAGGAGAAACTCCAGATGCGAAACTTAGTAGCATTTTAAACTAATTGCTCTATCTGAAACTAAGTGTTCGATACTGTGCCAGGAGAAGGGCCTGTTCTCTGAAATCTGTGGCTGTGCCACTCGAAACCGTATGTGTTCGACGAAACTAAGTGATCGACCTTGTGGGAGAGTAAACTCCAAATGCGAAACTTAGTTCCACTTTAAACTAATTGCTCTATCTGAAACTAAGTGTTCGATACTGTGCCAGGAGAAGGGCCTGTTCTCTGAAATCTGTGGCGGTGCCACTCGAAACCGTATGAGTTCGACGAAACTAAGTGGTCGACCTTGTGAGAGGAGAAACTCCAGATGCGAAACTTAGTAGCATTTTAAACTAATTGCTCTATCTGAAACTAAGTGTTCGATACTGTGCCAGGAGAAGCGCCTGCTCTCTGAAATCTGTGGCGATGCTACTCGAAACCGTATGTGTTCGACGAAACTAATTGGTCGACCTTATGAGAGAGGAAACTCCAGATGCGAAACTTAGTTCCATTTTAATCTTATTTTTCTATCTGAAACTAAGTTTTCGATACTGTGCCAGGAGAAGCGCCTGTTCTCTGAACGGTATGGCGATGCCGCTCGAAACCGTATGTGTTCGACGAAACTAAGTGTTTGACCTTGTGAGACAGGATACTCCAGATGGGAAACTTAGTTCCATTTTAATCTTATTGTTCTATCTGAAACTACGTTTTCGATACTGTGCCAGGAGAAGCGCCTGTTCTCTGAAATCTGTGGCGATGCCACTCGAAACCGTGTGTGTTCGACGAAACTAAGTGGCCGACATTGTCAGATAGGAAACTCCAGGTGCGAAAGTTAGTTCCACTTTAAACTAATTGCTCTATCTAAAACTAAGTGTTCGATACTGTGCCAGGAGAAGCGCCTGTTCTCTGAAATGTGTGGCGATGACACTCGAAACCGTATGTGTTCGACGAAACTAAGTGGCCGACATTGTGAGAGAGGAAACTCCAGATGCGAAACTTAGTTCCATTTTAAACTAATTGTTCTATCTGAAACTAGGTTTTCGATACTGTGCCAGGAGAAGCGCCTGTGCTCTGAAATCTGTGGCGGTGCCACTCGAAACCGTATGTGTTCCACGAAACTAAGTGGCCGACATTGTGAGAGTGGAAACTCCAGATGCGAAACTTAGGTCCATTTTAAACTAATTGTTCTATTTGAAACTAAGTGTTCGATTCTGTGCCAGGAGAAGCGCCTGTTCTCTGAAATGTGTGGCGATGACACTCGAAACCGTATGTGTTCGACGAAACTAAGTGATCGACCTTGTGAGAGGGGAAACTCCAGATGCGAAACTTAGTTCCATTTTAAACTAATTGTTCTCTCTGAAACTAAGTGTTCGATACTGTGCCAGGAGAAGCGCCTGTTCTCTGAAATCTGTGGCGGTACCACTCGAAACCGTATGTGTTCCACGAAACTAAGTGGCCGACATTGTGAGAGAGGAAACTCCAGATGCGAAACTTGGTTCCATTTTAAACTAATTGTTCTATCTGAAACTAAGTGTTCGATACTGTGCCAGGAGAAGGGCCTGTTCTCTGAAATCTGTGGCGGTGCCACTCGAAACCGTATGAGTTCGACGAAACTAAGTGGTCGACCTTGTGAGAGGAGAAACTCCAGATGCGAAACTTAGTAGCATTTTAAACTAATTGTTCTATATGAAACTATGTGTTCGACACTGTGCCAGGAGAAGCGCCTGTTCTCTGAAATCTGTGGCTATGCTACTCGAAACCGTATGTGTTCGACGAAACTAAGTGATCGACCTTGTGAGAGGGGAAACTCCAGATGCGAAACTTAGTTCCATTTTAAACTAATTGTTCTATCTGAATCTATGTGTTCGATAAGGTGCCAGGAGAAGCGTCTGTGCTCTGAAATCAGTGGCAATGCTACTCGAAACCGTATGTGTTCGACGAAACTAAGTGGTCGACATTGTGAGAGAGGAAACTCCAGATGCGAAACTTATTTCCATTTTAAGCTAATTGTTCTATCTGAAACTAAGTGTTCGATACTGTGCCAGGAGAAGCGCCTGCTCTCTGAAATCTGTGGCGATGCTACTCGAAACCGTATGTGTTCGACGAAACTAATTGGTCGACCTTATGAGAGAGGAAACTCCAGATGCGAAACTTAGTTCCATTTTAATCTTATTTTTCTATCTGAAACTAAGTTTTCGATACTGTGCCAGGAGAAGCGCCTGTTCTCTGAACGGTATGGCGATGCCGCTCGAAACCGTATGTGTTCGACGAAACTAAGTGTTTGACCTTGTGAGACAGGATACTCCAGATGGGAAATTAGTTCCATTTTAATCTTATTGTTCTATCTGAAACTACGTTTTCGATACTGTGCCAGGAGAAGCGCCTGTTCTCTGAAATCTGTGGCGATGCCACTCGAAACCGTGTGTGTTCGACGAAACTAAGTGGCCGACATTGTCAGAGAGGAAACTCCAGGTGCGAAACTTAGTTCCACTTTAAACTAATTGCTCTATCTAAAACTAAGTGTTCGATACTGTGCCAGGAGAAGCGCCTGTTCTCTGAAATGTGTGGCGATGACACTCGAAACCGTATGTGTTCGACGAAACTAAGTGGCCGACATTGTGAGAGAGGAAACTCCAGATGCGAAACTTAGTTCCATTTTAAACTAATTGTTCTATCTGAAACTAGGTTTTCGATACTGTGCCAGGAGAAGCGCCTTTTCTCTGAAATCTGTGGCGGTGCCACTCGAAACCGTATGTGTTCCACGAAACTAAGTGGCCGACATTGTGAGAGTGGAAACTCCAGATGCGAAACTTAGGTCCATTTTAAACTAATTGTTCTATCTGAAACTAGGTTTTCGATACTGTGCCAGGAGAAGCGCCTGTTCTCTGAAATGTGTGGCGATGACACTCGAAACCGTATGTGTTCGACGAAACTAAGTGATCGACCTTGTGAGAGGGGAAACTCCAGATGCGAAACTTAGTTCCATTTTAAACTAATTGTTCTCTCTGAAACTAAGTGTTCGATACTGTGCCAGGAGAAGCGCCTGTTCTCTGAAATCTGTGGCGGTACCACTCGAAACCGTATGTGTTCCACGAAACTAAGTGGCCGACATTGTGAGAGAGGAAACTCCAGATGCGAAACTTGGTTCCATTTTAAACTAATTGTTCTATCTGAAACTAAGTGTTCGATACTGTGCCAGGAGAAGGGCCTGTTCTCTGAAATCTGTGGCGATGACACTCGAAACCGTATGTGTTCGACGAAACTAAGTGATCGACCTTGTGAGAGGGGAAACTCCAGATGCGAAACTTAGTTCCATTTTAAACTAATTGTTCTCTCTGAAACTAAGTGTTCGATACTGTGCCAGGAGAAGCGCCTGTTCTCTGAAATCTGTGGCGGTACCACTCGAAACCGTATGTGTTCCACGAAACTAAGTGGCCGACATTGTGAGAGAGGAAACTCCAGATGCGAAACTTGGTTCCATTTTAAACTAATTGTTCTATCTGAAACTAAGTGTTCGATACTGTGCCAGGAGAAGGGCCTGTTCTCTGAAATCTGTGGCGGTGCCACTCGAAACCGTATGAGTTCGACGAAACTAAGTGGTCGACCTTGTGAGAGGAGAAACTCCAGATGCGAAACTTAGTAGCATTTTAAACTAATTGTTCTATATGAAACTATGTGTTCGACACTGTGCCAGGAGAAGCGCCTGTTCTCTGAAATCTGTGGCTATGCTACTCGAAACCGTATGTGTTCGACGAAACTAAGTGATCGACCTTGTGAGAGGGGAAACTCCAGATGCGAAACTTAGTTCCATTTTAAACTAATTGTTCTATCTGAATCTATGTGTTCGATAAGGTGCCAGGAGAAGCGTCTGTGCTCTGAAATCAGTGGCAATGCTACTCGAAACCGTATGTGTTCGACGAAACTAAGTGGTCGACATTGTGAGAGAGGAAACTCCAGATGCGAAACTTATTTCCATTTTAAGCTAATTGTTCTATCTGAAACTAAGTGTTCGATACTGTGCCAGGAGAAGCGCCTGCTCTCTGAAATCTGTGGCGATGCTACTCGAAACCGTATGTGTTCGACGAAACTAATTGGTCGACCTTATGAGAGAGGAAACTCCAGATGCGAAACTTAGTTCCATTTTAATCTTATTTTTCTATCTGAAACTAAGTTTTCGATACTGTGCCAGGAGAAGCGCCTGTTCTCTGAACGGTATGGCGATGCCGCTCGAAACCGTATGTGTTCGACGAAACTAAGTGTTTGACCTTGTGAGACAGGATACTCCAGATGGGAAATTAGTTCCATTTTAATCTTATTGTTCTATCTGAAACTACGTTTTCGATACTGTGCCAGGAGAAGCGCCTGTTCTCTGAAATCTGTGGCGATGCCACTCGAAACCGTGTGTGTTCGACGAAACTAAGTGGCCGACATTGTCAGAGAGGAAACTCCAGGTGCGAAACTTAGTTCCACTTTAAACTAATTGCTCTATCTAAAACTAAGTGTTCGATACTGTGCCAGGAGAAGCGCCTGTTCTCTGAAATGTGTGGCGATGACACTCGAAACCGTATGTGTTCGACGAAACTAAGTGGCCGACATTGTGAGAGAGGAAACTCCAGATGCGAAACTTAGTTCCATTTTAAACTAATTGTTCTATCTGAAACTAGGTTTTCGATACTGTGCCAGGAGAAGCGCCTTTTCTCTGAAATCTGTGGCGGTGCCACTCGAAACCGTATGTGTTCCACGAAACTAAGTGGCCGACATTGTGAGAGTGGAAACTCCAGATGCGAAACTTAGGTCCATTTTAAACTAATTGTTCTATCTGAAACTAGGTTTTCGATACTGTGCCAGGAGAAGCGCCTGTTCTCTGAAATGTGTGGCGATGACACTCGAAACCGTATGTGTTCGACGAAACTAAGTGATCGACCTTGTGAGAGGGGAAACTCCAGATGCGAAACTTAGTTCCATTTTAAACTAATTGTTCTCTCTGAAACTAAGTGTTCGATACTGTGCCAGGAGAAGCGCCTGTTCTCTGAAATCTGTGGCGGTACCACTCGAAACCGTATGTGTTCCACGAAACTAAGTGGCCGACATTGTGAGAGAGGAAACTCCAGATGCGAAACTTGGTTCCATTTTAAACTAATTGTTCTATCTGAAACTAAGTGTTCGATACTGTGCCAGGAGAAGGGCCTGTTCTCTGAAATCTGTGGCGGTGCCACTCGAAACCGTATGTGTTCGACGAAACTAAGTGGCCGACATTGTGAGAGAGGAAACTCCAGATGCGAAACTTAGTTCCATTTTAAACTAATTGTTCTATCTGAAACTAGGTTTTCGATACTGTGCCAGGAGAAGCGCCTGTTCTCTGAAATCTGTGGCGGTGCCACTCGAAACCGTATGTGTTCCACGAAACTAAGTGGCCGACATTGTGAGAGTGGAAACTCCAGATGCGAAACTTAGGTCCATTTTAAACTAATTGTTCTATCTGAAACTAAGTGTTCGATTCTGTGCCAGGAGAAGCGCCTGTTCTCTGAAATGTGTGGCGATGACACTCGAAACCGTATGTGTTCGACGAAACTAAGTGATCGACCTTGTGAGAGGGGAAACTCCAGATGCGAAACTTAGTTCCATTTTAAACTAATTGTTCTCTCTGAAACTAAGTGTTCGATACTGTGCCAGGAGAAGCGCCTGTTCTCTGAAATCTGTGGCGGTACCACTCGAAACCGTATGTGTTCCACGAAACTAAGTGGCCGACATTGTGAGAGAGGAAACTCCAGATGCGAAACTTGGTTCCATTTTAAACTAATTGTTCTATCTGAAACTAAGTGTTCGATACTGTGCCAGGAGAAGGGCCTGTTCTCTGAAATCTGTGGCGGTGCCACTCGAAACCGTATGAGTTCGACGAAACTAAGTGGTCGACCTTGTGAGAGGAGAAACTCCAGATGCGAAACTTAGTAGCATTTTAAACTAATTGTTCTATATGAAACTATGTGTTCGACACTGTGCCAGGAGAAGCGTCTGTGCTCTGAAATCAGTGGCAATGCTACTCGAAACCGTATGTGTTCGACGAAACTAAGTGGTCGACATTGTGAGAGAGGAAACTCCAGATGCGAAACTTAGTTCCATTTTAAGCTAATTGTTCTATCTGAAACTAAGTGTTCGATACTGTGCCAGGAGAAGCGCCTGCTCTCTGAAATCTGTGGCGATGCTACTCGAAACCGTATGTGTTCGACGAAACTAATTGGTCGACCTTATGAGAGAGGAAACTCCAGATGCGAAACTTAGTTCCATTTTAATCTTATTTTTCTATCTGAAACTAAGTTTTCGATACTGTGCCAGGAGAAGCGCCTGTTCTCTGAACGGTATGGCGATGCCGCTCGAAACCGTATGTGTTCGACGAAACTAAGTGTTTGACCTTGTGAGACAGGATACTCCAGATGGGAAACTTAGTTCCATTTTAATCTTATTGTTCTATCTGAAACTACGTTTTCGATACTGTGCCAGGAGAAGCGCCTGTTCTCTGAAATCTGTGGCGATGCCACTCGAAACCGTGTGTGTTCGACGAAACTAAGTGGCCGACATTGTGAGAGAGGAAACTCCAGGTGCGAAACTTAGTTCCACTTTAAACTAATTGCTCTATCTAAAACTAAGTGTTCGATACTGTGCCAGGAGAAGCGCCTGTTCTCTGAAATCTGTGGCGATGCCACTCGAAATCGTGTGTGTTCGACGAAACTAAGTGGCCGACATTGTGAGAGAGGAAACTCCAGGTGCGAAACTTAGTTCCACTTTAAACTAATTGCTCTATCTAAAACTAAGTGTTCCATACTGTGCCAGGAGAAGCGCCTGTTCTCTGAAATGTGTGACGATGACACTCGAAACCGTATGTGTTCGACGAAACTAAGTGGCCGACATTGTGAGAGAGGAAACTCCAGATGCGAAACTTAGTTCCATTTTAAACTAATTGTTCTATCTGAAACTAGGTTTTCGATACTGTGCCAGGAGAAGCGCCTGTTCTCTGAAATCTGTGGCGGTGCCACTCGAAACCGTATGTGTTCCACGAAACTAAGTGGCCGACATTGTGAGAGTGGAAACTCCAGATGCGAAGCTTAGTACCATTCTAAACTAATTGTTCTATCTGAAACTATGTGTCCGATACTGTGCCGGGAGAAACTCCCGTTCGACGAAATCTGTGGCGATACCACTCGAACCGTATGGGTTCAACGAAACTAAATGGTCGACCGTGTGAGAGAGGAATTTCCAGACGCGAGATTTAGTTCCATTTTAAACTAAGTGTTCCATCTGAATCTAAGTGTTCGTCACTGTGCCAGGAGAAGCGCCTGTTCTCTGAAATCTGTGGCGATGCTACTCGAAACCGTATGTGTTCGTCGAAACTAAGCGGTCGACCTTGTGAGAGAGGAAACTCCAGATGCGAAATTTAGTTCCATTTTAATCTTTTTGTTCTATCTAAAACTAAGTTTTCGATACTGTGCCAGGAGAAGCGCCTGTTCTCTGAAATCTGTGGCGATGCAACTCGAAACCGTTTGAGTTCGACGAAACTAAGTGGCCGATCTTGTGAGAGAGGAAACTCCAGATGTGAAACCTAGTTCCATTTTAAACTAATTGTTCTATCTGAAACTAAGTGTTCGAGACTGTGGCAGGAGAATCGCCTGTCCTCTGAACTGTGTGGCGATGCCGCTCGAAACCGTATGTGTTCGACGAAACTAAGTGGTCTACCTTGTGAGGGAGGAAATTCCAGATGCGAAACTTAGTTCCATTTCAAATTAATTGTTCTATCTGAAGTAAGTGTTCGATACTGTGCCAGGAGAAGCGCCTGTTCTGTGAAACCTGTGGCGATGCCCCTCGAAACCGTATGTGTTCGACGAAACTAAGTGGCCGACCTTGTGAGAGAGGAAACTCCAGATGCGAAACTTAGTACCATTCTAAACTAATTGTTCTATCTGAAACTATGTGTCCGATACTGTGCCGGGAGAAACACCCGTTCGGTGAAATCTGTGGCGATACCACACGAGACCGTATGTGTTCGACGAAACTAAGTGGTTGACCATGTGAGAGAGGAAACTCCAAATGCGAAACTTAATTCTATTTTAAACTAATTGTTCTACTGAATCTAAGTGTTCAATACTGTGCCAGGAGAAGCGCCTGTTCTCTGAAATCTGTGGCGATGCTACTCGAAACCGTATGTGTTCCACGAAACTAAGTGGTCGCCTTGTGAGAGAGGAAACTCCAGATGCGAAACTTAGTACCATTTTAAACTAATTGTTCTATCGGAAATTAAGTGTTCGATACTGTGCCAGGAGAAGCGCCTGTTCTCTGAAATCTGTGGCGATGCTACTCGAAACCGTATGTGTTCGACGAAACTAAGTGGTCGACCTTGTGAGAGAGGAAACTCCAGTTGCGAAGCTTAGTTCCATTTTAACCTAATTGTTCTATATGATATTAAATGTCCGATACTGTGCCGGGAGAAGCGCCTGTTCTCTGAAATGTGTGGCGATGCTACTCGATACCGTATGTGTTCGACGAAACTAAGTGGTCCACCTTGTGAAAGAGGAAACTCCAGAAGCGAAACTTGGTTCCATTTAAAACTAAATGTTCCATCTGAAACTAAGTGTTCGATACTGTGCCAGGAGAAGCGCTTGTTCTCTGAAATCTGTGGCGATGCTACTCGAAACCGTATGTGTTCGGCGAAACTAAGTGGTCGCCTTGTGAAGGAGGAAACTCCAGATGCGAAACATAGTACCATTCTAAACTAATTGTTCTATCTGAAACGATGTGTCCGATACTGTGCCGCGAGAAGCGCCTGTTCTCTGAAATGTGTGGCGATGCTACTCGATACCGTATGTGTTCGACGAAACTAAGTGGTCCACCTTGTGAGAGAGGAAACTCCAGATGCGAAACTTAGTACCATTTTAAACTAATTGTTCTATCTGAAACTAAGTGTTCGATACTGTGCCAGGAGAAGCGCCTGCTCTCTGAAATCTGTGGCGATGCTACTCGAAACCGTATGTGTTCGAGGAAACTAAGTGGTCGACCTTTTTGGAGAGGAAACTCCAGATGCAAAACTTAGTTCCATTTTAAACTGATTATTCTATCCGAAAGTGTTCGATACTGTGCCAGGAGAAGCGCCTGTTCTCTGAAATCTGTGGCGATGCTACTCGAAACCGTATGTGTTCGAGGAAACTAAGTGGTCGACCTTGTGAGAGAGGAAACTCCAGATGCAAAACATAGTTCAACTTTAAACTAAATGTTCCATCTGAAACTAAGTGTTCGATACTGTGCCAGGAGAAGCGCCTGTTCTATGAAATGTGTGGCGATGCCACTCGAAGCCGAATGTGTTCCACGAAACTGAGTGGCCGGCTTGTGAGAGAGGAAACTCCAGATGCGAAGCTTAGTACCATTCTAAACTAATTGTTCTATCTGAAACTATGTGTCCGATACTGTGCCGGGAGAAACTCCCGTTCGACGAAATCTGTGGCGATACCACTCGAACCGTATGGGTTCAACGAAACTAAATGGTCGACCGTGTGAGAGAGGAATTTCCAGACGCGAGATTTAGTTCCATTTTAAACTAAATGTTCAATCTGAAACTAAGTGTTCGATACTGTGCCAGGAGAAGCGCCTATTCTCTGAAATCTGTGGCGTTGCCACTCGAAACCGTATGTGTTCAACGAAACTAAGTGGTCGACCTTGTGAGAGAGGAAACCCCGGATGCGAAACTTAGTTCCATTTTAACTAATTGTTCTATCTGAAACTAAGTGTTCGTCACTGTGCCAGGAGAAGCGCCTGTTCTCTGAAATCTGTGGCGATGCTACTCGAAACCGTATGTGTTCGTCGAAACTAAACGGTCGACCTTGTGAGAGAGGAAACTCCAGAAGCGAAATTTAGTTCCATTTTAATCTTTTTGTTCTATCTAAAACTAAGTTTTCGATACTGTGCCAGGAGAAGCGCCTGTTCTCTGAAATCTGTGGCGATGCAACTCGAAACCGTTTGAGTTCGACGAAACTAAGTGGCCGATCTTGTGAGAGAGGAAACTCCAGATGTGAAACCTAGTTCCATTTTAAACTAATTGTTCTATCTGAAACTAAGTGTTCGAGACTGTGCCAGGAGAATCGCCTGTCCTCTGAACTGTGTGGCGATGCCGCTCGAAACCTTATGTGTTCGACGAAACTAAGTGGTCTACCTTGTGAGGGAGGAAATTCCAGATGCGAAACTTAGTTCCATTTCAAATTAATTGTTCTATCTGAAGTAAGTGTTCGATACTGTGCCAGGAGAAGCGCCTGTTCTGTGAAACCTGTGGCGATGCCCCTCGAAACCGTATGTGTTCGACGAAACTAAGTGGCCGACCTTGTGAGAGAGGAAACTCCAGATGCGAAACTTAGTACCATTTTAAACTAATTGTCCTATCTGAAACTAAGTGTTCGATACTGTGCCAGGAGAAGCGCCCGTTCTCTGAAATCTGTAGCGATGCCGCTCGAAACCGTATAGGTTCGTCGAAACTGAGTGGTCGACCTTGTGAGAGAGGAAACTCCAGATGCGAAATTTAATTCCATTTTAAACTAATTGTTCTATCTGAAACTATGTGTTCGATACTGTGCCAGGAGAAGCGCCTGTTCTCTGAAACGTGTGGCGATGCCACTCGAAACCGTATGTGTTCGACGAATCTAAGTGGTCAACCTTGTGAGAGAGGAAACTCCAGATGCGAAACTTACTTCCATTTTAACTAATTATTCTATCTGAAACTAGGTGTTCGATACTGTGCCAGGAGAGGCGCCTGTTCTCTGAAATCTGTGACGATGCTACTCGAAACCGTATGTGTTCGACGAAACTAAGTGGTTGACCTTGTGAGAGAGGAAACTCCGGATGCGAAACTTAGTTCCATTTTAAACTAATTGTTCTATCTGAAACTAAGTGTTCGATAATGAGCCAGGAGAAAGGCCTGCTCTCTGAAATCTGTGGCGATGCCACTCGAAACCGTATGTGTTCGACGAAACTAAGTGGCAGACCTTGTGAGAGAGGAAACTTCAGATGCGAAACTTAGTTCCATTTCAAATTAATTGTTCTATCTGAAGTAAGTGTTCGATACTGTGCCAGGAGAAGCGCCTGTTCTGTGAAACCTGTGGCGATGCCCCTCGAAACCGTATGTGTTCGACGAAACTAAGTGGCCGACCTTGTGAGAGAGGTAACTCCAGATGCGAAACTTAGTACCATTTTAAACTAATTGTTCTATCTGAAACTTAGTGTTCGATACTGTGCCAGGAGAAGCGCCCGTTCTCTGAAATCTGTAGCGATGCCGCTCGAAACCGTATAGGTTCGTCGAAACTGAGTGGTCGACCTTGTGAGAGAGGAAACTCCAGATGCGAAACTTAGTTCCATTTTAAACTAATTGTTCTATCTGAAACTATGTGTTCGATACTGTGCCAGGAGAAGCGCCTGTTCTCTGAAACGTGTGGCGATGCCACTCGAAACCGTATGTGTTCGACGAAACTAAGTGGTCAACCTTGTGAGAGAGGAAACTCCAGATGCGAAACTTACTTCCATTTTAAACTAATTATTCTATCTGAAACTAGGTGTTCGATACTGTGCCAGGAGAGGCGCCTGTTCTCTGAAATCTGTGACGATGCTACTCGAAACCGTATGTGTTCGACGAAACTAAGTGGTTGACCTTGTGAGAGAGGAGACTCCAGATTCGAAACTTTGTTCCATTTTAAACTAATTGTTCTATCTGAAACTGAGTGTTCGATACTGTGCCAGGAGAAGCGCCTGTCCTCTGAAATATGTGGCGATGCCACTCGAAACCGTATGTGTTCAACGAAACTAAGTCGTCGACTTTGTGAGAGAGGATACTCCAGATGCGAAACATAGTTCCATTTTAAACTAACTCTTCTATCTGAGACTAAGTGATCGATAATGTGCCAGGAGAAGTGCCTGTTCTCTGAAATCTGTGACGATGCTACTCCAAACCGTATGTGTTCGAGGAAACTAAGTGGTCGACCTTGTGGGAGGGGAAACTCCAGATGCGAAACTTAGTTCCATTTTAAACTAATTGTTCTCTCTGAAACTAAGTGTTCGATACTGTGCCAGGAGAAGCGCCTGTTCTCTGAAATCTGTGGCGGTACCACTCGAAACCGTATGTGTTCCACGAAACTAAGTGGCCGACATTGTGAGAGAGGAAACTCCAGATGCGAAACTTGGTTCCATTTTAAACTAATTGTTCTATCTGAAACTAAGTGTTCGATACTGTGCCAGGAGAAGCGCCCGTTCTCTGAAATCTGTAGCGATGCCGCTCGAAACCGTATAGGTTCGTCGAAACTGCGTGGTCGACCTTGTGAGAGAGGAAACTCCAGATGCGAAACTTAGTTCCATTTTAAACTAATTGTTCTATCTGAAACTATGTGTTCGATACTGTGCCAGGAGAAGCACCTGTTCTCTGAAACGTGTGGCGATGCCAATCGAAACGGTATGTGTTCGACGAAACTAAGTGGTCAACCTTGTGAGAGAGGAAACTCCAGATGCGAAACTTACTTCCATTTTAAACTAATTATTCTATCTGAAACTAAGTCTTCGATACTGTGCCAGGAGAGGCGCCTGTTCTCTGAAATCTGTGACGATGCTACTCGAAACCGTATGTGTTCGACGAAACTAAGTGGTTGAACTTGTGAGAGAGGAACCTCCGGATGCGAAACTTAGTTCCATTTAAAACTAATTGTTCTATCTGATACTGAGTGTTCGAAAGTGTGACAGGAGAAGCGCCTATTCTCTGAAATCTGTGGCGATGCCACTCGAAACCGTATGTGTTCGACTAAACAAAGTGGCCGACATTGTGAGAGAGGAAACTTCAGATGCGAAACTTAGTTCCATTTCAAATTAATTGTTCTGTCTGAAATAAGTGTTCGATAGTGTGCCAGGAGAAGCGCCTGTTCTCTGAAATCTGTGGCGATGCTACTAGAAACCGTATGTGTTCGACGAAACTAAGTGGCCGACCTTGTGAGAGAGGAAACTCCAGATGCGAAACTTAGTACCATTTTAAACTAATTGTTCTATCTGAAACTAAGTGTTCGATACTGTGCCAGGAGAAGCGCCCGTTCTCTGAAATCTGTAGCGATGCCGCTCGAAACCGTATAGGTTCGTCGAAACTGAGTGGTCGACCTTGTGAAAGAGGAAACTCCAGATGCGAAACTTAGTTCCATTTTAAACTAATTGTACTATCTGAAACTATGTGTTCGATACTGTGCCAGGAGAAACGCCTGTTCTCTGAAACGTGTGGCGATGCCACTCGAAACCGTATGTGTTCGACGAAACTAAGTGGCCAACCTTGTGAGAGAGGAAACTCCAGATGCGAAACTTACTTCCATTTTAAACTAATTATTCTATCTCAAACTGAGTGTTCGATACTGTGCCAGGAGAAGCGCCTGTCCTCTGAAATATGTGGCGATGCCACTCGAAACCGTATGTGTTCAACGAAACTAAGTCGTCGACTTTGTGAGAGAGGATACTCCAGATGCGAAACATAGTTCCATTTTAAACTAACTCTTCTATCTGAGACTAAGTGATCGATAATGTGCCAGGAGAAGTGCCTGTTCTCTGAAATCTGTGACGATGCTACTCCAAACCGTATGTGTTCGAGGAAACTAAGTGGTCGACCTTGTGGGAGGGGAAACTCCGGAAGCGAAACTTAGTTCCATTTTAAACTAATTGTTCTATCTGAAACTAAGTGTTCGATAATGAGCCAGGAGAAGCGCCTGTTCTCTGAAATCTGTGGCGATGCTACTCGAAACCGTATGTGTTCGAGGAAACTAAGTGGCCGACCTTGTGAGAGAGGAAACTCCAGATGCGAAACTTAGTACCATTTTAAACTAATTGTTCTATCTGAAACTAAGTGTTCGAAACTGTGCCAGGAGAAGCGCCCGTTCTCTGAAATCTGTAGCGATGCCGCTCGAAACCGTATAGGTTCGTCGAAACTGCGTGGTCGACCTTGTGAGAGAGGAAACTCCAGATGCGAAACTTAGTTCCATTTTAAACTAATTGTTCTATCTGAAACTATGTGTTCGATACTGTGCCAGGAGAAGCACCTGTTCTCTGAAACGTGTGGCGATGCCAATCGAAACGGTATGTGTTCGACGAAACTAAGTGGTCAACCTTGTGAGAGAGGAAACTCCAGATGCGAAACTTACTTCCATTTTAAACTAATTATTCTATCTGAAACTAAGTCTTCGATACTGTGCCAGGAGAGGCGCCTGTTCTCTGAAATCTGTGACGATGCTACTCGAAACCGTATGTGTTCGACGAAACTAAGTGGTTGAACTTGTGAGAGAGGAACCTCCGGATGCGAAACTTAGTTCCATTTAAAACTAATTGTTCTATCTGATACTGAGTGTTCGAAAGTGTGACAGGAGAAGCGCCTATTCTCTGAAATCTGTGGCGATGCCACTCGAAACCGTATGTGTTCGACTAAACAAAGTGGCCGACATTGTGAGAGAGGAAACTTCAGATGCGAAACTTAGTTCCATTTCAAATTAATTGTTCTGTCTGAAATAAGTGTTCGATAGTGTGCCAGGAGAAGCGCCTGTTCTCTGAAATCTGTGGCGATGCTACTAGAAACCGTATGTGTTCGACGAAACTAAGTGGCCGACCTTGTGAGAGAGGAAACTCCAGATGCGAAACTTAGTACCATTTTAAACTAATTGTTCTATCTGAAACTAAGTGTTCGATACTGTGCCAGGAGAAGCGCCCGTTCTCTGAAATCTGTAGCGATGCCGCTCGAAACCGTATAGGTTCGTCGAAACTGAGTGGTCGACCTTGTGAAAGAGGAAACTCCAGATGCGAAACTTAGTTCCATTTTAAACTAATTGTACTATCTGAAACTATGTGTTCGATACTGTGCCAGGAGAAACGCCTGTTCTCTGAAACGTGTGGCGATGCCACTCGAAACCGTATGTGTTCGACGAAACTAAGTGGCCAACCTTGTGAGAGAGGAAACTCCAGATGCGAAACTTACTTCCATTTTAAACTAATTATTCTATCTGAAACTAGGTGTTCGATACTGTGCCAGGAGAGGCGCCTGTTCTCTGAAATCTGTGACGATGCTACTCGAAACCGTATGTGTTCGACGAAACTAAGTGGTTGACCTTGTGAGAGAGGAAACTCCGGATGCGAAACTTAGTTCCATTTTAAACTAATTGTTCTATCTGAAACTAAGTGATCGATAATGAGCAAGGAGAAGCGCCTGTTCTCTGAAATCTGTAGCGATGCCGCTCGAAACCGTATAGGTTCGTCGAAACTGAGTGGTCGACCTTGTGAGAGAGGAAACTCCAGATGCGAAACTTAGTTCCATTTTAAACTAATTGTTCTATCTGAAACTATGTGTTCGATACTGTGCCAGGAGAAGCGCCTGTTCTCTGAAACGTGTGGCGATGCCAATAGAAACCGTATGTGTTCGACGAAACTAAGTGGCCAACCTTGTGAGAGAGGAAACTCCAGATGCGAAACTTACTTCCATTTTAAACTATTTATTCTATCTGAAACTAAGTGTTCGATACTGTGCCAGGAGAGGCGCCTGTTCTCTGAAATCTGTGACGATGCTACTCGAAACCGTATGTGTTCGACGAAACTAAGTGGTTGACCTTGTGAGAGAGGAACCTCCGGATGCGAAACTTAGTTCCATTTAAAACTAATTGTTCTATCTGATACTGAGTGTTCGACAGTGTGCCAGGAGAAGCGCCTATTCTCTGAAATCTGTTGCGATGCCACTCGAAACCGTATGTGTTCGACTAAACAAAGTGGTCGACCTTGTGGGGGAGGATACTCCAGATGCGAAACATAGTTACATTTTAAACTAATCGTTCTGTCTGAAATAAGTGTTCGATAGTGTGCCAGGAGAAGCGCCTGTTCTCTGAAATCTGTGGCGATGCTACTAGAAACCGTATGTGTTCGAAGACACTAAGTGGTCCACCTAGTGAGAGAGGAATCTCCAGATGCGAAACTTAGTTCCATTTTAAACTAATTGTTCTATCTGATACTAAGTGTTCGATACTGGGCCAGGAGAAGCGCCCGTTCTCTGAAATCTGTGGCGATGCCACTCGAAACCGTATGTGTTCGTCGAAACTGAGTGGTCGACCTTGTGAAAGAGGAAACTCCAGATGCGAAACTTAGTTCCATTTTAAACTAATTGTACTATCTGAAACTATGTGTTCGATACTGTGCCAGGAGAAGCGCCTGTTCTCTGAAACGTGTGGCGATGCCACTCGAAACCGTATGTGTTCGACGAAACTAAGTGGTCAACCTTGTGAGAGAGGAAACTCCAGATGCGAAACTTACTTCCATTTTAAACTAATTATTCTATTTGAAACTAGGTGTTCGATACTGTGCCAGGAGAGGCGCCTGTTCTCTGAAATCTGTGACGATGCTACTCGAAACCGTATGTGTTCGACGAAATTAAGTGGTTGACCTTGTGAGAGAGGAAACTCCGGATGCGAAACTTAGTTCCATTTTAAACTTATTGTTCTATCTGAAACTAAGTGATCGATAATGAGCCAGGAGAAGCGCCTGTTCTCTGAAATCTGTAGCGATGCCGCTCGAAACCGTATAGGTTCGTCGAAACTGAGTGGTCGACCTTGTGAGAGAGGAAACTCCAGATGCGAAACTTAGTTCCATTTTAAACTAATTGTTCTATCTGAAACTATGTGTTCGATACTGTGCCAGGAGAAGCGCCTGTTCTCTGAAACGTGTGGCGATGCCAATCGAAACCGTATGTGTTCGACGAAACTAAGTGGCCAACCTTGTGAGAGAGGAAACTCCAGATGCGAAACTTACTTCCATTTTAAACTATTTATTCTATCTGAAACTAAGTGTTCGATACTGTGCCAGGAGAGGCGCCTGTTCTCTGAAATCTGTGACGATGCTACTCGAAACCGTATGTGTTCGACGAAACTAAGTGGTTGACCTTGTGAGAGAGGAACCTCCGGATGCGAAACTTAGTTCCATTTAAAACTAATTGTTCTATCTGATACTGAGTGTTCGACAGTGTGCCAGGAGAAGCGCCTATTCTCTGAAATCTGTGGCGATGCCACTCGAAACCGTATGTGTTCGACTAAACAAAGTGGTCGACCTTGTGGGGGAGGATACTCCAGATGCGAAACATAGTTACATTTTAAACTAATTGTTCTGTCTGAAATAAGTGTTCGATAGTGTGCCAGGAGAAGCGCCTGTTCTCTGAAATCTGTGGCGATGCTACTAGAAACCGTATGTGTTCGAAGACACTAAGTGGTCCACCTAGTGAGAGAGGAAACGCCAGATGCGAAACTTAGTTCCATTTTGAACTAATTGTTCTATCTGACACTAAGTGTTCGATACTGGGCCAGGAGAAGCGCCCGTTCTCTGAAATCTGTGGCGATGCCACTCGAAACCGTATGTGTTCGACGAAACTAAGTGGTCGACCTTGTGAGAGAGGAATATCCAGATGAGAAACATAGTTCCATTTAAAACTAATTGTTCTATCTGAAACTAAGTGTTCGATACTGTGGCAGGAGAAACGCCTGTTCTCTGAAATCTGTGGCGATGCCGCTCGAAACCGTATGTGTTCGACGAAACTAAGTGGTCGACCTTGTGCGAGAGGAAACTCCAGATGAGAAACTTATTTCCATTTTAAACTAATTGTTCTATCGGATACTAAGTGTTCGATACTGTGCCAGGGGAAGTGCCCGTTCTCTGAAATCTGTGGCGATGCTACTCGAAACCGTATGTGTTCGACGAAACTAAGTGGTCGACCTTCTGAGAGAGGAAACGCCGGATGCGAAACTTAGTTCCCTTTTAAACTAATTGTTCTATCTGAAACTAAGTGTTCGATACTGTGCCAGGAGAAGCGCTTCTTCTCTGAAATCTGAGGCGATGCTACTCGAAACCGAATGTGTTCGACGAAACTAAGTGGTCGACCTTGTGAGAGAGGAAACTCCAGATGCGAAGCTTATTTCCATTTTAAACTAATTGTTCTATCGGATACTAAGTGTTCGATACTGTGCCAGGGGAAGTGCCCGTTCTCTGAAATCTGTGGCGATGCTACTCGAAACCGTATGTGTTCGACGAAACTAAGTGGTCGACCTTCTGAGAGAGGAAATTCCGGATGCGAAACTTAGTTCCATTTTAAACTAATTGTTCTATCTGAAACTAAGTGTTCGATACTGTGCGAGGAGAAGCGCCTGTTCTCTGAAATCTGTGGCGATGCCACTCGAAACCGTATGTGTTCGACGATACTAAGTGGCCCACCTCGTGAGAGAGGAAACTCCAGATGCGAAACTTAGTTCCATTTTAAACTAATTGTTCTATCTGAAACTAAGTGTTCGATACTGTGCGAGGAGAAGCGCCTGTTCTCTGAAACCTGTGGCGATGCCACTCGAAACCGTATGTGTTCGACGATACTAAGTGGCCCACCTCGTGAGAGAGGAAACTCCGGATGCGAAACTTAGTTCCATTTTAAACTAATTGTTCTATCTGAAACTAAGTGTTCGATACTGTGCGAGGAGAAGCGCCTGTTCTCTGAAATCTGTGGCGATGCCACTCGAAACCGTATGTGTTCGACGAAACTAAGTGGCCGACCTTGTGAGAGAGGAAACTCCAGATGCGAAGCTTATTTCCATTTTAAACTAATTGTTCTATCGGATACTAAGTGTTCGATACTGTGCCAGGGGAAGTGCCCGTTCTCTGAAATCTGTGGCGATGCTACTCGAAACCGTATGTGTTCGACGAAACTAAGTGGTCGACCTTCTGAGAGAGGAAACTCCAAATGCGAAACTTAGTTCCATTTTAAACTAATTGTTCTATCGGATACTAAGTGTTCGATACTGTGCCAGGGGAAGTGCCCGTTCTCTGAAATCTGTGGCGATGCTACTCGAAACCGTATGTGTTCGACGAAACTAAGTGGTCGACCTTCTGAGAGAGGAAACTCCGGATGCGAAACTTAGTTCCATTTAAAACTAATTGTTCTATCTGATACTGAGTGTTCGAAAGTGTGACAGGAGAAGCGCCTATTCTCTGAAATCTGTGGCGATGCCACTCGAAACCGTATGTGTTCGACTAAACAAAGTGGCCGACATTGTGAGAGAGGAAACTTCAGATGCGAAACTTAGTTCCATTTCAAATTAATTGTTCTGTCTGAAATAAGTGTTCGATAGTGTGCCAGGAGAAGCGCCTGTTCTCTGAAATCTGTGGCGATGCTACTAGAAACCGTATGTGTTCGACGAAACTAAGTGGCCGACCTTGTGAGAGAGGAAACTCCAGATGCGAAACTTAGTACCATTTTAAACTAATTGTTCTATCTGAAACTAAGTGTTCGATACTGTGCCAGGAGAAGCGCCCGTTCTCTGAAATCTGTAGCGATGCCGCTCGAAACCGTATAGGTTCGTCGAAACTGAGTGGTCGACCTTGTGAAAGAGGAAACTCCAGATGCGAAACTTAGTTCCATTTTAAACTAATTGTACTATCTGAAACTATGTGTTCGATACTGTGCCAGGAGAAACGCCTGTTCTCTGAAACGTGTGGCGATGCCACTCGAAACCGTATGTGTTCGACGAAACTAAGTGGCCAACCTTGTGAGAGAGGAAACTCCAGATGCGAAACTTACTTCCATTTTAAACTAATTATTCTATCTGAAACTAGGTGTTCGATACTGTGCCAGGAGAGGCGCCTGTTCTCTGAAATCTGTGACGATGCTACTCGAAACCGTATGTGTTCGACGAAACTAAGTGGTTGACCTTGTGAGAGAGGAAACTCCGGATGCGAAACTTAGTTCCATTTTAAACTAATTGTTCTATCTGAAACTAAGTGATCGATAATGAGCAAGGAGAAGCGCCTGTTCTCTGAAATCTGTAGCGATGCCGCTCGAAACCGTATAGGTTCGTCGAAACTGAGTGGTCGACCTTGTGAGAGAGGAAACTCCAGATGCGAAACTTAGTTCCATTTTAAACTAATTGTTCTATCTGAAACTATGTGTTCGATACTGTGCCAGGAGAAGCGCCTGTTCTCTGAAACGTGTGGCGATGCCAATAGAAACCGTATGTGTTCGACGAAACTAAGTGGCCAACCTTGTGAGAGAGGAAACTCCAGATGCGAAACTTACTTCCATTTTAAACTATTTATTCTATCTGAAACTAAGTGTTCGATACTGTGCCAGGAGAGGCGCCTGTTCTCTGAAATCTGTGACGATGCTACTCGAAACCGTATGTGTTCGACGAAACTAAGTGGTTGACCTTGTGAGAGAGGAACCTCCGGATGCGAAACTTAGTTCCATTTAAAACTAATTGTTCTATCTGATACTGAGTGTTCGACAGTGTGCCAGGAGAAGCGCCTATTCTCTGAAATCTGTGGCGATGCCACTCGAAACCGTATGTGTTCGACTAAACAAAGTGGTCGACATTGTGGGGGAGGATACTCCAGATGCGAAACATAGTTACATTTTAAACTAATCGTTCTGTCTGAAATAAGTGTTCGATAGTGTGCCAGGAGAAGCGCCTGTTCTCTGAAATCTGTGGCGATGCTACTAGAAACCGTATGTGTTCGAAGACACTAAGTGGTCCACCTAGTGAGAGAGGAATCTCCAGATGCGAAACTTAGTTCCATTTTAAACTAATTGTTCTATCTGATACTAAGTGTTCGATACTGGGCCAGGAGAAGCGCCCGTTCTCTGAAATCTGTGGCGATGCCACTCGAAACCGTATGTGTTCGTCGAAACTGAGTGGTCGACCTTGTGAAAGAGGAAACTCCAGATGCGAAACTTAGTTCCATTTTAAACTAATTGTACTATCTGAAACTATGTGTTCGATACTGTGCCAGGAGAAGCGCCTGTTCTCTGAAACGTGTGGCGATGCCACTCGAAACCGTATGTGTTCGACGAAACTAAGTGGTCAACCTTGTGAGAGAGGAAACTCCAGATGCGAAACTTACTTCCATTTTAAACTAATTATTCTATCTGAAACTAGGTGTTCGATACTGTGCCAGGAGAGGCGCCTGTTCTCTGAAATCTGTGACGATGCTACTCGAAACCGTATGTGTTCGACGAAATTAAGTGGTTGACCTTGTGAGAGAGGAAACTCCGGATGCGAAACTTAGTTCCATTTTAAACTTATTGTTCTATCTGAAACTAAGTGATCGATAATGAGCCAGGAGAAGCGCCTGTTCTCTGAAATCTGTAGCGATGCCGCTCGAAACCGTATAGGTTCGTCGAAACTGAGTGGTCGACCTTGTGAGAGAGGAAACTCCAGATGCGAAACTTAGTTCCATTTTAAACTAATTGTTCTATCTGAAACTATGTGTTCGATACTGTGCCAGGAGAAGCGCCTGTTCTCTGAAACGTGTGGCGATGCCAATCGAAACCGTATGTGTTCGACGAAACTAAGTGGCCAACCTTGTGAGAGAGGAAACTCCAGATGCGAAACTTACTTCCATTTTAAACTATTTATTCTATCTGAAACTAAGTGTTCGATACTGTGCCAGGAGAGGCGCCTGTTCTCTGAAATCTGTGACGATGCTACTCGAAACCGTATGTGTTCGACGAAACTAAGTGGTTGACCTTGTGAGAGAGGAACCTCCGGATGCGAAACTTAGTTCCATTTAAAACTAATTGTTCTATCTGATACTGAGTGTTCGACAGTGTGCCAGGAGAAGCGCCTATTCTCTGAAATCTGTGGCGATGCCACTCGAAACCGTATGTGTTCGACTAAACAAAGTGGTCGACCTTGTGGGGGAGGATACTCCAGATGCGAAACATAGTTACATTTTAAACTAATTGTTCTGTCTGAAATAAGTGTTCGATAGTGTGCCAGGAGAAGCGCCTGTTCTCTGAAATCTGTGGCTATGCTACTAGAAACCGTATGTGTTCGAAGACACTAAGTGGTCCACCTAGTGAGAGAGGAAACGCCAGATGCGAAACTTAGTTCCATTTTGAACTAATTGTTCTATCTGATACTAAGTGTTCGATACTGGGCCAGGAGAAGCGCCCGTTCTCTGAAATCTGTGGCGATGCCACTCGAAACCGTATGTGTTCGACGAAACTAAGTGGTCGACCTTGTGAGAGAGGAATATCCAGATGAGAAACATAGTTCCATTTAAAACTAATTGTTCTATCTGAAACTAAGTGTTCGATACTGTGGCAGGAGAAACGCCTGTTCTCTGAAATCGGTGGCGATGCCGCTCGAAACCGTATGTGTTCGACGAAACTAAGTGGTCGACCTTGTGCGAGAGGAAACTCCAGATGAGAAACTTATTTCCATTTTAAACTAATTGTTCTATCGGATACTAAGTGTTCGATACTGTGCCAGGGGAAGTGCCCGTTCTCTGAAATCTGTGGCGATGCTACTCGAAACCGTATGTGTTCGACGAAACTAAGTGGTCGACCTTCTGAGAGAGGAAACGCCGGATGCGAAACTTAGTTCCCTTTTAAACTAATTGTTCTATCTGAAACTAAGTGTTCGATACTGTGCCAGGAGAAGCGCTTCTTCTCTGAAATCTGAGGCGATGCTACTCGAAACCGAATGTGTTCGACGAAACTAAGTGGTCGACCTTGTGAGAGAGGAAACTCCAGATGCGAAGCTTATTTCCATTTTAAACTAATTGTTCTATCGGATACTAAGTGTTCGATACTGTGCCAGGGGAAGTGCCCGTTCTCTGAAATCTGTGGCGATGCTACTCGAAACCGTATGTGTTCGACGAAACTAAGTGGTCGACCTTCTGAGAGAGGAAATTCCGGATGCGAAACTTAGTTCCATTTTAAACTAATTGTTCTATCTGAAACTAAGTGTTCGATACTGTGCGAGGAGAAGCGCCTGTTCTCTGAAATCTGTGGCGATGCCACTCGAAACCGTATGTGTTCGACGATACTAAGTGGCCCACCTCGTGAGAGAGGAAACTCCAGATGCGAAACTTAGTTCCATTTTAAACTAATTGTTCTATCTGAAACTAAGTGTTCGATACTGTGCGAGGAGAAGCGCCTGTTCTCTGAAACCTGTGGCGATGCCACTCGAAACCGTATGTGTTCGACGATACTAAGTGGCCCACCTCGTGAGAGAGGAAACTCCGGATGCGAAACTTAGTTCCCTTTTAAACTAATTGTTCTATCTGAAACTAAGTGTTCGATACTGTGCGAGGAGAAGCGCCTGTTCTCTGAAATCTGTGGCGATGCCACTCGAAACCGTATGTGTTCGACGAAACTAAGTGGCCGACCTTGTGAGAGAGGAAACTCCAGATGCGAAGCTTATTTCCATTTTAAACTAATTGTTCTATCGGATACTAAGTGTTCGATACTGTGCCAGGGGAAGTGCCCGTTCTCTGAAATCTGTGGCGATGCTACTCGAAACCGTATGTGTTCGACGAAACTAAGTGGTCGACCTTCTGAGAGAGGAAACTCCAAATGCGAAACTTAGTTCCATTTTAAACTAATTGTTCTATCGGATACTAAGTGTTCGATACTGTGCCAGGGGAAGTGCCCGTTCTCTGAAATCTGTGGCGATGCTACTCGAAACCGTATGTGTTCGACGAAACTAAGTGGTCGACCTTCTGAGAGAGGAAACTCCGGATGCGAAACTTAGTTCCATTTTAAACTAATTGTTCTATCTGAAACTAAGTGTTCGATACTGTGCGAGGAGAAGCGCCTGTTCTCTGAAATCTGTGGCGATGCCACTCGAAACCGTATGTGTTCGACGATACTAAGTGGCCGACCTCGTGAGAGAGGAAACTCCAGATGCGAAACTTAGTTCCATTTTAAACTAATTGTTCTATCTGAAACTAAGTGTTCGATACTGTGCCAGGAGAAGCGCCTGTTCTCTGAAATCTGTCGCGATGCTACTCGAAACCGTATGTGTTCGACGAAACTAAGTTGTCGACCTTCTGAGAGAGAAAACTCCAGACGCGAAACTTAGTTCCATTTTAAACTAATTGTTCCATCTGAAACTAAGTGTTCGATACTGTGCCAGGAGAAGCGCCTGTTCTCTGAACTGTGTGGCGATGCCGCTCGAAACCGTATGTGTTCGACGAAACTAAGTGGTTGACCTTGTGAGAGAAGAAACTCCAAAAGCGAAACTTAGTTCCATTTTAAACTAATTGTTCTGTCTGAAATAAGTGTTCGATACTGTGCCAGGAGAAGCGCGTGCTCTCTGAAATCTGTGGCGATGCCACTCGAAACCGTATGTGTTCGACGAAACTAAGTGGCCGACCTTGTGCGAGGGGAAACTTCAGATGCGAAACTTAGTTCAGTTTTAAACCAAATGTTCCATCTGAAACTAAGTGTTCGATACTGTGCCAGGAGAAGCGCCTGTTCCCCGAAATATGTGGCGATGCCACTCGAAACCGTATGTGTTCGACGAATCTAAATGGTCGACCTTGTGAGAGAGGAAACTCCAGATGCGAAACTTAGTTCCATTTTAAAATAATTGTTCGATCTGAAACAAAGTGTTCGATACTGTGCCAGGAGAAGCGCGTGTTCTCTGAAATCAGTCGCGATGCTCCTCGAAACGGTATGTGTTCGACGAAACTAAATGGCCGACCTTGTGAGAGAGGAAACTCCAGATGCGAAACTTAGTTCCATTTTAAACTAATTGTTCTATCTGAAACTAAGTGTTCGATACTGTGCGAGGAGAAGCGCCTGTTCTCTGAAATCTGTGGCGATGCCACTCGAAACCGTATGTGTTCGACGATACTAAGTGGCCGACCTCGTGAGAGAGGAAACTCCAGATGCGAAACTTAGTTCCATTTTAAACTAATTGTTCTATCTGAAACTAAGTGTTCGATACGGTGCCAGGAGAAGCGCCTGTTCTCTGAAATCTGTGGCGATGCCACACGAAACAGTATGTGTTCGACGAAACTAAGTAGTCGATACTGTGCCAGGAGAAGCGCCTGTTCCCTGAAATCTGTGGCGATACCACCCGAAGCCGTATGTGTTCGACGAAACTAAGTGGTCGACCTTGTGAGAGAGGAAACTCCAGATGCGAAGTTTAGTTCCATTTTAAACTAACTTTTTTATCTGAAACTAAGTGTCCGACATTGTGCCAGGAGAAGCGCCTGTTCTCTGAAACCTGTGGCGATGCTACTCGAAACCGTATGTGTTCGACGAAACTAAGTGGTCGACCTTGTGAGGGAGGAAACTCCAGATGCGAAGTTTAGTTCCATTTTAAACTAACTTTTTTATCTGAAACTAAGTGTCCGACACTGTGCCACGAGAAGCGCCTGTTCTCTGAAACCTGTGGCGATGCCTCTCGAAACCGTATGTGTTCGACGAAACTAAGTGGCCGACCTTGTGAGAGAGGAAACTCCAAAAGTGAAATTTAGTTTCATTTAAAACTAACTGTTCTATCTGAAACTGAGTGTTCGATAATGTGCCAGGAGAAGCGCCAGTTCTCTGAAATCTGTGGCAATACCACTCGAAACCGTATGTGTTTGACGAAACTAAGTGGTCCACCTTGTGAGAGAGGAAACTCCAGAAGCGAAACATAGTTCCATTTTAAACTAATTTTTTTTTCTGAAACTAAGTGTCCGACACTGTGCCAGGAGAAGCGCCTGTACTCTGAAACCTGTGGCGATGCTACTCGAAACCGTATGTGTTCGACGAAACTAAGTTGTCGACCTTGTGAGAGAGGAAACTCCAGATGCGAAACTTAGTTCCATTCTAAACTAATTGTTCTATCTGAAAGTGTTCGATACTGTGCCAGGAGAAGCGCCTGTTCTCTGAAATCTGTGGCGATGCTACTCGAAACCGTATGTTTTCGACGAAACTAAGTTGCCGACCTTGTGGGAGAGGAAACTGCTGATGCGAAACTTAGATCCATTTTAAATTAATTTTTCTATCTGAAACTATGTGTTCGATACTGTGCTAGAAGAAGCGCCTGTTCTCTGAAATCTGTGGCGAAGCCACTCGAAACCGTATGAGTTCCACGAAACTGAGAGGTCGCCTTGTGAGAGAGGAAATTCCAGATGCGAAACTTAGTACCATTTTAAACTAATTGTTCTATCTGAAACTAAGTGTTCGATACTGTGGCAGGAGAAGCGCCTGTTCTCTGAAATCTGAGGCGATGCTACTCGAAACCGTATGTGTTCGACGAAACTAAGTTGTCGACGTTGTGAGAGAGGAAACTCCAGATGCGAAACATAGTTCCAAATTAAACTAATTGTTCTATCTGTAACTAAGTGTTCGATACTGTGCCAGGAGAAGCGCCTGTTCTCTGAAATCTGTGGCGATGTCACTCGAATCCGTATGTGTTCGACGAAACTAAGTGGTCGACCTTGTGAGAGAGGAAACTCCAAATGCGAAACATATTTCCATTTAAAACTATATATTCTAGCTGAAATAAAGTGTTCGATACTGTGCCAGGAGAAGCGCCTGTTCTCTGAAATCTCTGGCGTTGCTACTCCAAACGGTATGTGTTCGACGAAACTAAATGGTCGACCTTGTGAGAGAAGAAGCTCCAGATGCGTATCTTAGTTCCATTTTTGACTAATTGTTCTTTCTGAAACTAAGTGTTCGATACTGTGCCAGGAGAAGCGCCCGTTCTCTGAAATCTGTGGCGATGCCACTCGAAACCGTATGTGTTCGTCGAAACTGAGTGGTCGACCTTGTGAAAGAGGAAACTCCAGATGCGAAACTTAGTTCCATTTTAAACTAATTGTACTATCTGAAACTATGTGTTCGATACTGTGCCAGGAGAAGCGCCTGTTCTCTGAAACGTGTGGCGATGCCACTCGAAACCGTATGTGTTCGACGAAACTAAGTGGTCAACCTTGTGAGAGAGGAAACTCCAGATGCGAAACTTACTTCCATTTTAAACTAATTATTCTATCTGAAACTAGGTGTTCGATACTGTGCCAGGAGAGGCGCCTGTTCTCTGAAATCTGTGACGATGCTACTCGAAACCGTATGTGTTCGACGAAACTAAGTGGTTGACCTTGTGAGAGAGGAAACTCCGGATGCGAAACTTAGTTCCATTTAAAACTAATTGTTCTATCTGATACTGAGTGTTCGACAGTGTGCCAGGAGAAGCGCCTATTCTCTGAAATCTGTGGCGATGCCACTCGAAACCGTATGTGTTCGACTAAACACAGTGGTCGACCTTGTGGGGGAGGATACTCCAGATGCGAAACATAGTTACATTTTAAACTAATTGTTCTGTCTGAAATAAGTGTTCGATAGTGTGCCAGGAGAAGCGCCTGTTCTCCGAAATCTGTGGCGATGCTACTAGAAACCGTATGTGTTCGAAGACACTAAGTGGTCCACCTAGTGAGAGAGGAAACGCCAGATGCGAAACTTAGTTCCATTTTAAACTAATTGTTCTATCTGATACTAAGTGTTCGATACTGGGCCAGGAGAAGCGCCCGTTCTCTGAAATCTGTGGCGATGCCACTCGAAACCGTATGTGTTCGACGAAACTAAGTGGTCGACCTTGTGAGAGAGGAATATCCAGATGAGAAACATAGTTCCATTTAAAACTAATTGTTCTATCTGAAACTAAGTGTTCGATACTGTGGCAGGAGAAACGCCTGTTCTCTGAAATCTGTGGCGATGCCGCTCGAAACCGTATGTGTTCGACGAAACTAAGTGGCCGCCTTGTGAGACGGGAATCTCCAGATGCGAAACTTAGTTCCATTTTAAACTAATTGTTCTATCTGTAACTAAGTGTTCGATACTGTGCTAGAAGAAGCGCCTGTTCTCTGAAATCTGTGGCGATGCCACTCGATACCGTATGAGTTTCACGAAACTAAGAGGTCGCCTTGTGAGAGAGGAAACTCCAGATGCGAAACTTAGTACCATTTTAAACTAATTGTTCTATCTGAAACTAAGTGTTCGATACTGTGGCAGGAGAAGCGCCTGTTCTCTGAAATCTGTGGCGATGCTACTCGAAAGCGTGTGTTCGACGAAACTAAGTTGTCGACCTTGTGAGAGAGGAAACTCCAGATGCGAAACATAGTTCCATTTTAAACTAATTGTTCTATCTCTAACTAAGTTTTCGATACTGTGCCAGGCGAAGCGCCTGTTCTCTGAAATGTGTGGCGATGCCGATCGAAACCGTATGTGTTCGACGAAACTAAGTGGTTGACCTTGTGAGAGAGGATACTCCAGATGCGAAACATAGTTCCATTTTAAACTAATTGTTCTATCTGTAACTAAGTGTTCGATACTGTGCCAGGAGAGGCGCCTGTTCTCTGAAATCTGTGGCGATACTACTCGAAACCATATGTGTTCGACGAAACTAAGTTGTCGACCTTCTGAGAGAGGATACTCCGGATGCGAAACTTAGTTCCATTTTAAATTAATTGTTCTATCTGAAACTAAGTTTTCGATACTGTGCCAGGAGAAGCGCCTGTTCTCTGAAATCTGTGGCGATGCTACTCGAAACCATATATGTGTTCGACGAAACTAAGTGGTCGACCTTCTGAGAGAGGAAGATCCAGATACGAAACTTAGTTCCATTTTAAACTAATTTTTCTATCTGAAACTAAGTGTTCGATACTGTGCCTCGACAAACGCCTGTTCTCTGAAATCGGTGGCGATGCTACTCGAAACCGTATGTGTTCGACGAAACTAAGTGGCCGACCTTGTGAGAGAGGAAACCCCAGGTTCGAAGCTTAGTTCCATTTTAAACTAATTGTTCTATCTGATACTAAGTGTTCGATAATGTGCCAGGAGAAGCGCCTGTTCTCTGAAATCTGTGACCATGCCACTCGAAACCGTATGTGTTCTACGAAACTGAGTGGTCGACTTTGTGAGAGAGGAAACTCCAAATGCGAAACATAGTCCATTTTAAACTAATTGTTCTGTCTGAAATAAGTGTTCGATACTGTGCCAGGAGAAGCATCTGTTCTCTGAAATCTTTGGCGATGCTACTCGAAACCGTATGTGTTCCACGAAACTAAGTGGTCGACCTTGTGAGAGAGGAAACTCCAAATACGAAACATAGTTCCATTTTAAACTAATTGTTCTATCTGAAACTATGTGTTCGATACTGTGCCAGGAGAAGCGCCTGTTCTCTGAAATGTGTGGCGATGCCACTCGAAACCGTATGTGTTCGACTAAACAAAGTGGTCGACCTTGTGGGGGAGGATACTCCAGATGCGAAACATAGTTACATTTTAAACTAATTGTTCTGTCTGAAATAAGTGTTCGATAGTGTGCCAGGAGAAGCGCCTGTTCTCTGAAATCTGTGGCGATGCTACTAGAAACCGTATGTGTTCGAAGACACTAAGTGGTCCACCTAGTGAGAGAGGAAACGCCAGATGCGAAACTTAGTTCCATTTTAAACTAATTGTTCTATCTGATACTAAGTGTTCGATACTGGGCCAGGAGAAGCGCCCGTTCTCTGAAATCTGTGGCGATGCCACTCGAAACCGTATGTGTTCGACGAAACTAAGTGGTCGACCTTGTGAGAGAGGAATATCCAGATGAGAAACATAGTTCCATTTAAAACTAATTGTTCTATCTGAAACTAAGTGTTCGATACTGTGGCAGGAGAAACGCCTGTTCTCTGAAATCTGTGGCGATGCCGCTCGAAACCGTATGTGTTCGACGAAACTAAGTGGCCGCCTTGTGAGACGGGAATCTCCAGATGCGAAACTTAGTTCCATTTTAAACTAATTGTTCTATCTGTAACTAAGTGTTCGATACTGTGCTAGAAGAAGCGCCTGTTCTCTGAAATCTGTGGCGATGCCACTCGATACCGTATGAGTTTCACGAAACTAAGAGGTCGCCTTGTGAGAGAGGAAACTCCAGATGCGAAACTTAGTACCATTTTAAACTAATTGTTCTATCTGAAACTAAGTGTTCGATACTGTGGCAGGAGAAGCGCCTGTTCTCTGAAATCTGTGGCGATGCTACTCGAAAGCGTGTGTTCGACGAAACTAAGTTGTCGACCTTGTGAGAGAGGAAACTCCAGATGCGAAACATAGTTCCATTTTAAACTAATTGTTCTATCTCTAACTAAGTTTTCGATACTGTGCCAGGCGAAGCGCCTGTTCTCTGAAATGTGTGGCGATGCCGATCGAAACCGTATGTGTTCGACGAAACTAAGTGGTTGACCTTGTGAGAGAGGATACTCCAGATGCGAAATATAGTTCCATTTTAAACTAATTGTTCTATCTGTAACTAAGTGTTCGATACTGTGCCAGGAGAAGCGCCTGTTCTCTGAAATCTGTGGCGATACTACTCGAAACCATATGTGTTCGACGAAACTAAGTTGTCGACCTTCTGAGAGAGGATACTCCGGATGCGAAACTTAGTTCCATTTTAAATTAATTGTTCTATCTGAAACTAAGTTTTCGATACTGTGCCAGGAGAAGCGCCTGTTCTCTGAAATCTGTGGCGATGCTACTCGAAACCATATATGTGTTCGACGAAACTAAGTGGTCGACCTTCTGAGAGAGGAAGATCCAGATACGAAACTTAGTTCCATTTTAAACTAATTTTTCTATCTGAAACTAAGTGTTCGATACTGTGCCTCGACAAACGCCTGTTCTCTGAAATCGGTGGCGATGCTACTCGAAACCGTATGTGTTCGACGAAACTAAGTGGCCGACCTTGTGAGAGAGGAAACCCCAGGTTCGAAGCTTAGTTCCATTTTAAACTAATTGTTCTATCTGATACTAAGTGTTCGATAATGTGCCAGGAGAAGCGCCTGTTCTCTGAAATCTGTGACCATGCCACTCGAAACCGTATGTGTTCTACGAAACTGAGTGGTCGACTTTGTGAGAGAGGAAACTCCAAATGCGAAACATAGTCCATTTTAAACTAATTGTTCTGTCTGAAATAAGTGTTCGATACTGTGCCAGGAGAAGCATCTGTTCTCTGAAATCTTTGGCGATGCTACTCGAAACCGTATGTGTTCCACGAAACTAAGTGGTCGACCTTGTGAGAGAGGAAACTCCAAATACGAAACATAGTTCCATTTTAAACTAATTGTTCTATCTGAAACTATGTGTTCGATACTGTGCCAGGAGAAGCGCCTGTTCTCTGAAATGTGTGGCGATGCCACTCGAAACCGTATGTGTTCGACGAAACTAAGTGGCCGCCTTGTGAGACGGGAATCTCCAGATGCGAAACTTAGTTCCATTTTAAACTAATTGTTCTATCTGTAACTAAGTGTTCGATACTGTGCCAGGAGAAGCGCCTGTTCTCTGAAATCTGTGGCGTTCCTACTCGAAACCGAATGTGTTCGACGAAACTAAGTAGTCGACCTTGTGAGAGAGGAAACTCCAAATGCGAAACATTGTTCCATTTTATACTAAGTGTTCTATCTCTAACTAAGTGTTCGATACTGTGCCAGGAGAAGCGCCTGTTCTCTGAAATCTGTGGCGATGCAACTCGAAACCGTATGTGTTCGACGAAACTAAGTGGTCGACCTTGTGAGAGAAGAATATCCAGATGCGAAACTTTTTCCATTTTATACTAATTGTTCTATCTGAAACTATGTTTTCGATACTGTGCCAGGAGAAGCGCCTGTCCTCTGAAATGTGTGGCGATGCTACTCGAAACCGTATGCGTTCGACGAAACTAAGTAGTCCACCTTGTGAGAGAGGAAACTCCAAATGCGAAACATTGTTCCATTTTATACTAAGTGTTCTATCTCTAACTAAGTGTTCGATACTGTGCCAGGAGAAGCGCCTGTTCTCTGAAATCTGTGGCGATGCTACTCTAAACCTTATGTGTTCCACGAAACTAAGTGATCGACCTTGAGAGAGGGGAAACTCCAGATGCTAAACTTAGTTCCATTTTAAACTAATTGTTCTATCTGAATCTATGTGTTCGATAAGGTGCCAGGAGAAGGGTCTGTTCTCTGAAATCAGTGGCAATGCTACTCGAAACCGTATGTGTTCGCCGAAACTAAGTGGTCGACCATGTGAGAGAGGAAACTCCAGATGCGAAACATAGTTCCATTTTAAACTAATTGTTCTATCTGAAACTTAGTTTTCGATACTGTGCCAGGAGAAGCGCCTGTTCTCTGAAGTGTGTGGCGATGCCACACGAAACCGTATGTGTTCGAGGAAACTAAGTGGTCGACCTTGTGAGAGAGGAAACTCCAGATGCGAAACTTAGTTCCATTTTAAACTAATTGTTCTATCTGAAACTAAGTGTTCGATACTGTGCCAGGAGAAGCGCCTTTTCTCTGAAATCTGTGGCGGTGCCCCTCGAAACCGTATGTGTTTGACGAAACTAAGTGGTCGACCTTGTGGGAGAGTAAACTCCAAGTGCGAAACTTAGTTCCACTTTAAACTAATTGCTCTATCTGAAACTAAGTGTTCGATACTGTGCCAGGAGAAGCGCCTTTTCTCTGAAATCTGTGGCGGTGCCACTCGAAACCGTATGTGTTTGACGAAACTAAGTGGTCGAACTTGTGAGAGAGGAAACTCCAAATTCGAAACATAGGTCCATTTTAAACTAATTGTTCTATCTGAAACTAAGTGTGCGATACTGTGCCAGGAGAAGCGCCTGTTCTCTGAAATCAGTGGCGATGCTACTCGAAACCGTATGTGTTCGACGAAACTAAGTGGTCGACCTTGTGAGGGAGGAAACTCCAGATGCGAAACATAGTTCCATTTTAAACTAATTTTTCTATGTCATACTAAGTGTTCGATACTGTGCCAGGAGAAGCGCCTTTTCTCTGAAATGTGTGGCGGTGCCACTCGAAACCGTATGTGTTCGAGGAAACTAAGTGGTCGACCTTGTGAGAGAGGAAACTCCAGATGCGAAACTTAGTTCCAATTTAAACTAATTGTTCTATCTGAAACTAAGTGTTCGATACTGTGCCAGGAGAAGCGCCTGTTCTCTGAAATCTGTGGCGATGCCACTCGAAACCGTAGGTGTTCGACGAAATTAAGTGGTCGCCTTGTGAGGGAGGATACTCCAGAGGCGAAACATAGTTACATTTTAATCTACTTGTTCTGTCTGAAATAAGTGTTCGATACTGTCCCAGGAGAAGCGACTGCTCTCTGAAATCTGTGGCGATGCTACTCGAAACCGTATGTGTTCAACGAAACTAAGTCGTCGACCTTGTGAGGGAGGATACTCCAGACGCGAAACATAGTTACATTTTAATCTACTTGTTCTGTCTGAAATAAGTGTTCGATACTGTGCCAGGAGAAGCGCCTGCTCTCTGAAATCTGTGGCGATGCTACTTGAAACCGTATGTGTTCGACGAAACAAAGTGGTCGACCTTGTGAGGGAGGAAACTCCAGATGCGAAACATAGTTACATTTTAAACTAATTGTTCTGTCTGAAATAAGTGTTCGATACTATGCCAGGAAAGGCGCCTGCTCTCTGAAATCTGTGGCGATGCTACTCGAAACCGTATGTGCTCAACGAAACTAAGTCGTCGACCTTTTGAGGGAGGATACTCCAGACGCGAAACATAGTTACATTTTAATCTACTTGTTCTGTCTGAAATAAGTGTTCGATACTGTCCCAGGAGAAGCGCCTGCTCTCTGAACTGTGTGGCGATGCCGCTCGAAACCGTCTGTGTTGGACGAAACTAAGTCGTCGACCTTGTGAGGGAGGATACTCCAGACGCGAAACATAGTTACATTTTAATCTACTTGTTCTGTCTGAAATAAGTGTTCGATACTGTTCCAGGAGAAGCGCCTGTGCTCTGAACTGTGTGGTGATGCCGCTCGAAACCGTCTGTGTTGGACGAAACTAAGTGGTCGACCTTGTGAGAGAGGAAACTCCAGATGCGAAACATAGTTCCATTTTAACCTAATTGTTCTATCTGAAACTAAGTTTTCGATACTGTGCCAGTAGAAGCGCCTGTCTCTGAAATCTGTGGCGATGCCACTACAAACCGAATGTGTTCAACGAAACTAAGTCGTCGACCTTGTGAGGGAGGATACTCCAGATGCGAAACATATTTACATTTTAATCTAATTGTTCTGTCTGAAATAAGTGTTCGATACTGTGCCAGGAGAAGCGCCTGCTCTCTGAAATCTGTGGCGATGCTACTTGAAACCGTATGTGTTCGACGAAACAAAGTGGTCGACCTTGTGAGGGAGGATACTCCAGATGCGAAACATAGTTACATTTTAATCTAATTGTTCTGTCTGAAATAAGTGTTCGATACTGTGCCAGGAGAAGGGCCTGCTCTCTGAAATCTGTGGCGATGCTACTCGAAACCGTATGTGTTCGACGAAACTAAGTGGTCGAACTTGTGAGGGAGGATACTCCAGATGCGAAACATAGTTACATTTTAAACTAATTGGTCTGTCTGAAATAAGTGTTCGATACTGTGCCAGGAGAAGCGCCTGCTCTCTGAACTGTGTGGCGATGCCGCTCGAAACCGTCTGTGTTGGACGAAACTTAGTGGTCGACCTTGTGAGAGAGGAAACTCCAGATGCGAAACATAGTTCCATTTTAAACTAATTGTTCTATCTGAAACTAAGTTTTCGATACTGTGCCAGTAGAAGCGCCTGTCTCCGAAATCTGTGGCAATGCCACTACAAACCGAATGTGTTCAACGAAACTAAGTCGTTGACCTTGTGAGGGAGGATACTCCAGATGCGAAACATAGTTACATTTTAATCTAATTGTTCTGTCTGAAATAAGTGTTCGATACTGTGCCAGGAGAAGCGCCTGCTCTCTCAAATCTGTGGCGATGCTACTCGAAACCGTATGTGTTCGACGAAACTAAGTCGCGACCTTGTGAGGGAGGAAACTCCAGATGCGAAACATAGTTACATTTTAAACTAATTGTTCTGTCTGAAATAAGTGTTCGATACTATGCCAGGAGAGGCGCCTGCTCTCTGAAATCTGTGGCGATGCTACTCGAAACCGTATGTGTTCGACGAAACTAAGTCGTCGACCTTGTGAGGGAGGATACTCCAGATGCGAAACATAGTTACATTTTAAACTAATTGTTCTGTCTGAAATAAGTGTTCGATACTATGCCAGGAGAGGCGCCTGCTCTCTGAAATCTGTGGCGATGCTACACGAAACCGTATATGTTCAACGAAACTAAGTCGTCGACCTTGTGAGGGAGGATACTCCAGATGCGAAACATAGTTACATTTTAATCTACTTGTTCTGTCTGAAATAAGTGTTCGATACTGTGCCAGGAGAAGCGCCTGCTCTCTCAAATCTGTGGCGATGCTACTCGAAACCGTATGTGTTCGACGAAACTAAGTCGCGACCTTGTGAGGGAGGAAACTCCAGGTGCGAAACATAGTTACATTTTAAACTAATTGTTCTGTCTGAAATAAGTGTTCGATACTATGCCAGGAGAGGCGCCTGCTCTCTGAAATCTGTGGCGATGCTACTCGAAACCGTATGTGCTCAACGAAACTAAGTCGTCGACCTTGTGAGGGAGGATACTCCAGATGCGAAACGTAGTTACATTTTAAACTAATTGTTCTATCTGAAACTAAGTGTTCGATACTGTGTCAGGAGAAGCGCCTGTTCTCTGAAATCTGTGGCGATGCCACTCGAAACCGTATGAGTTCGACGAAACTAAGTGGTCGACCTTGTGAGAGAGGAAACACCAAATTGCGAAACTTAGTTCATTTTAAACTATTAATCCTATCGGACACTGAGTGTTCGATACTGTGCCAGG
Organism: Nysson spinosus; assembly: GCA_910591585.2. Classification (NCBI taxonomy): domain Eukaryota; kingdom Metazoa; phylum Arthropoda; class Insecta; order Hymenoptera; family Crabronidae; genus Nysson; species Nysson spinosus. Next base: position 849,490 of record CAJUYC020000091.1, on the reverse strand, counting down.
AGAAGCGCCTGTTCTCTGAAATCTGTGGCGATGCCACTCGAAACCGTATGAGTTCGACGAAACTAAGTGGTCGACCTGGTGAGAGAGGAAACACCAAATTGCGAAACTTAGTTCATTTTAAACTAATAATCCTATCGGACACTAAGTGTTCGATACTGTGCCAGGAGAAGCGCCTGTCCTCTGAAATCTGTGGCGATGCCACTCGAAACCGTATGCGTTCGACGAAACTAAGTGGTCGAGCTTGTGAGAGAGGAAACTCCAAATGCGAAGCTTTGTTCCATTTTAAACTAATTGGTCTATCTGCTACTGAGTGTTCGATACTGTGTCAGGAGAAGCGCCTGTTCTCTGAAATCTGTGGCGATGCCACTCGAAACCGTATGAGTTCGACGAAACTAAGTGGTCGACCTTGTGAGAGAGGAAACACCAAATTGCGAAACTTAGTTCATTTTAAACTATTAATCCTATCGGACACTGAGTGTTCGATACTGTGCCAGGAGAAGCGCCTGTTCTCTGAAATCTGTGGCGATGCCACTCGAAACCGTATGAGTTCGACGAAACTAAGTGGTCGACCTTGTGAGAGAGGAAACACCAAATTGCGAAACTTAGTTCATTTTAAACTAATAATCCTATCGGACACTAAGTGTTCGATACTGTGCCAGGAGAAGCGCCTGTCCTCTGAAATCTGTGGCGATGCCACTCGAAACCGTATGCGTTCGACGAAACTAAGTGGTCGAGCTTGTGAGAGAGGAAACTCCAAATGCGAAGCTTTGTTCCATTTTAAACTAATTGGTCTATCTGCTACTGAGTGTTCGATACTGTGCTAGGAGAAGCGCCTGTTCTCTGAAATCTGTGGCGATGCCGCTCGAAACCGTATGTGTCCGACGAAACTAGGTGGTCGACCTTGTGAGAGAGGAAACTCCAAATGCGTAGCTTAGTTCCATTTTAACCTAATGGTTCTATCTGAAACTAAGTGTTCCATACTGTGCCCGGAGAAGCGCCTGCTCTCTGAACTGTGTGGCGATGCCGCTCGAAACCGTATGTGTTGGACGAAACTAAGTGGTCGACCTTGTGAGAGAGGAAACTCCAGATGCGAAACATAGTTCCATTTTAAACTAATTCTTCTATCTGAAACTAAGTTTTCGATACTGTGCCAGTAGAAGCGCCTGTCTCTGAAATCTGTGGCGATGCCACTACAAACCGAATGTGTTCAACGAAACTAAGTCGTCGACCTTGTGAGGGAGGATACTCCAGATGCGAAACATAGTTACATTTTAATATAATTGTTCTGTCTGAAATAAGTGTTCGATACTGTGCCAGGAGAAGGGCCTGCTCTCTGAAATCTGTGGCGATGCTACTCGAAACCGTATGTGCTCGACGAAACTAAGTGGTCGACCTTGTGAGGGAGGATACTCCAGATGCGAAACATAGTTACATTTTAATCTAATTGTTCTGTCTGAAATAAGTGTTCGATACTGTGCCAGGAGAAGCGCCTGCTCTCTGAAATCTGTGGCGATGCTACTCGAAACCGTATGTGTTCGACGAAACTAAGTCGTCGACCTTGTGAGGGAGGATACTCCAGATGCGAAACATAGTTACATTTTAAACTAATTGTTCTGTCTGAAATAAGTGTTCGATACTATGCCAGGAGAGGCGCCTGCTCTCTGAAATCTGTGGCGATGCTACTCGAAACCGTATATGTTCAACGAAACTAAGTCGTCGACCTTGTGAGGGAGGATACTCCAGATGCGAAACATAGTTACATTTTAATCTACTTTTACTGTCTGAAATAAGTGTTCGATACTGTCCCAGGAGAAGCGCCTACTCTCTGAACTGTGTGGCGATGCCGCTCGAAACCGTCTGTTTTGGACGAAACTAAGTGGTCGACCTTGTGAGAGAGGAAACTCCAGATGCGAAACATAGTTCCATTTTAAACTAATTGTTCTATCTGAAACTAAGTTTTCGATACTGTGCCAGTAGAAGCGCCTGTCTCTGAAATCTGTGGCGATGCCACTACAAACCGAATGTGTTCAACGAAACTAAGTCGTCGACCTTGTGAGGGAGGATACTCCAGATGCGAAACATAGTTACATTTTAAACTAATTGTTCTATCTGAAACTAAGTGTTCGATACTGTGTCAGGAGAAGCGCCTGTTCTCTGAAATCTGTGGCGATGCCACTCGAAACCGTATGAGTTCGACGAAACTAAGTGGTCGACCTTGTGAGAGAGGAAACACCAAATTGCGAAACTTAGTTCATTTTAAACTATTAATCCTATCGGACACTGAGTGTTCGATACTGTGCCAGGAGAAGCGCCTGTTCTCTGAAATCTGTGGCGATGCCACTCGAAACCGTATGAGTTCGACGAAACTAAGTGGTCGACCTTGTGAGAGAGGAAACACCAAATTGCGAAACTTAGTTCATTTTAAACTAATAATCCTATCGGACACTAAGTGTTCGATACTGTGCCAGGAGAAGCGCCTGTCCTCTGAAATCTGTGGCGATGCCACTCGAAACCGTATGCGTTCGACGAAACTAAGTGGTCGAGCTTGTGAGAGAGGAAACTCCAAATGCGAAGCTTTGTTCCATTTTAAACTAATTGGTCTATCTGCTACTGAGTGTTCGATACTGTGCTAGGAGAAGCGCCTGTTCTCTGAAATCTGTGGCGATGCCACTCGAAACCGTATGTGTCCGACGAAACTAGGTGGTCGACCTTGTGAGAGAGGAAACTCCAAATGCGTAGCTTAGTTCCATTTTAACCTAATGGTTCTATCTGAAACTAAGTGTTCCATACTGTGCCCGGAGAAGCGCCTGTTCTATGAAATCTGTGGTGATGCTACTCGAAACCGTATGTGTTCGACGAAACTAAGTGGTCGACCTTGTGAGAGAGGAAACTCCAGATGCGAAACTTAGTTCCATTTTAAACAAATTGTTCTATCTGAAACTAAGTGTTCGATACTGTGCCAGGAGTAGCGCCTGTTCTCTGAAATCTGTGGCGATGCTACTCGAAACCGTATGTTGTCGACGACACTAAGTGGTCCACCTTGTGAGAGAGGAAACTCCAGATGCGAAACATAGTTACATTTTAAACTAATTGTTCTGTCTGAAATAAGTGTTCGATACTATGCCAGGAGAGGCGCCTGCTCTCTGAAATCTGTGGCGATGCTACTCGAAACCGTATATGTTCAACGAAACTAAGTCGTCGACCTTGTGAGGGAGGATACTCCAGATGCGAAACATAGTTACATTTTAATCTACTTTTACTGTCTGAAATAAGTGTTCGATACTGTCCCAGGAGAAGCGCCTACTCTCTGAACTGTGTGGCGATGCCGCTCGAAACCGTCTGTTTTGGACGAAACTAAGTGGTCGACCTTGTGAGAGAGGAAACTCCAGATGCGAAACATAGTTCCATTTTAAACTAATTGTTCTATCTGAAACTAAGTTTTCGATACTGTGCCAGTAGAAGCGCCTGTCTCTGAAATCTGTGGCGATGCAACTACAAACCGAATGTGTTCAACGAAACTAAGTCGTCGACCTTGTGAGGGAGGATACTCCAGATGCGAAACATAGTTACATTTTAAACTAATTGTTCTATCTGAAACTAAGTGTTCGATACTGTGTCAGGAGAAGCGCCTGTTCTCTGAAATCTGTGGCGATGCCACTCGAAACCGTATGAGTTCGACGAAACTAAGTGGTCGACCTTGTGAGAGAGGAAACACCAAATTGCGAAACTTAGTTCATTTTAAACTATTAATCCTATCGGACACTGAGTGTTCGATACTGTGCCAGGAGAAGCGCCTGTTCTCTGAAATCTGTGGCGATGCCACTCGAAACCGTATGAGTTCGACGAAACTAAGTGGTCGACCTTGTGAGAGAGGAAACACCAAATTGCGAAACTTAGTTCATTTTAAACTAATAATCCTATCGGACACTAAGTGTTCGATACTGTGCCAGGAGAAGCGCCTGTCCTCTGAAATCTGTGGCGATGCCACTCGAAACCGTATGCGTTCGACGAAACTAAGTGGTCGAGCTTGTGAGAGAGGAAACTCCAAATGCGAAGCTTTGTTCCATTTTAAACTAATTGGTCTATCTGCTACTGAGTGTTCGATACTGTGCTAGGAGAAGCGCCTGTTCTCTGAAATCTGTGGCGATGCCGCTCGAAACCGTATGTGTCCGACGAAACTAGGTGGTCGACCTTGTGAGAGAGGAAACTCCAAATGCGTAGCTTAGTTCCATTTTAACCTAATGGTTCTATCTGAAACTGAGTGTTCCATACTGTGCCCGGAGAAGCGCCTGTTCTATGAAATCTGTGGTGATGCTACTCGAAACCGTATGTGTTCGACGAAACTAAGTGGTCGACCTTGTGAGAGAGGAAACTCCAGATGCGAAACTTAGTTCCATTTTAAACAAATTGTTCTATCTGAAACTAAGTGTTCGATACTGTGCCAGGAGTAGCGCCTGTTCTCTGAAATCTGTGGCGATGCTACTCGAAACCGTATGTTGTCGACGACACTAAGTGGTCCACCTTGTGAGAGAGGAAACTCCAGATGCGAAGCAGAGTTCCATTTTAAACTAATTGTTCTATCTGATCCTAAGCGTTCGATACTGTGCCAGGAGAAGCGCCTGTTCTCTGAAATGTGTGGCGATGCCAGTCGAAACCGTATGTGTTCGACGAAACTAAGTGGTCGACATTGTGAGAGAGGATACTCCAGATGCGGAATATAGTTCCATTTTAAACAAATTGTTCTACCTGAAACTAAGTGTTCGATACTGTGCCAGGAGAAGCGCCTGTTCTCTGACATCTGTGGCGATGCCACTCGAAACCGTATGTGTTCGACGAAACTAAGTGGTCGACCTTGTGAGGGAGGAAACTCCAGATGCGAAACATAGTTCCATTTTAAACTAATTGTTCTATCTAACACTAAGTGTTCGATACTGTGCCAGGAGAAGCGCCTGTTCTCTGAAATCTGTGGCGATGCTACTCGAAACCGTATGTGTTCGACGAAACTAAGTGGTCGACCTTGTGAGAGAGGAAACTCCAGATGCGAAACTTAGTTCCATTTTAAACAAATTGTTCTATCTGAAACTAAGTGTTCGATACTGTGCCAGGAGTAGCGCCTGTTCTCTGAAATCTGTGGCGATGCTACTTGTTCAGGAATTCTCGAAGTCCGGAACGTTCGACGTAGTCAAACCTGCCCGTTCTCTGAAATCTGTGGCGATGGTACTCGAAACCGTATGGGTTCGACGAAACTAAGTGGTCGACCTTGTGAGAGAGGAAACTCCAGATGCGAAACTTTGTTCCATGTTAAACTAATCGTTCTATCTGAAACTAAGTGTTCGATAATGTGCCCGGAGAAGCGCCTCTTCTATGAAATCTGTGGTGATGCTACTCGAAACCGTATGTGTTCGACGAAACTAAGTGGTCGACCTTGTGAGAGAGGAAACTCCAGATGCGAAACTTAGTACCAATTTAAACTAATTGTTCCATCTGAAACTAAGTGTTCGATAGTGTGCCAGGAGAAGCGCCTGTTCTCTGAAATCTGTGGCGATGCCACTCGAAACCGTATGTGTTTGACGAAACTAAGTTGTCGACCTTGTGAGAGAGGAACTCCAGATGCGAAACTTAGTTCCATTTTAAACTAATTGTTCTATCTGAAATTAAGTGTTCGTTACTGTGCCAGGAGAAACGCCTGTTCTCTGAAATCTGTGGCGATGCCACTCGAAACCGTATGTGTTTGACGAAACTAAGTTGTCGACCTTGTGAGAGAGGAACTTCAGATGCGAAACTTAGTTCCATTTTAAACTAATTGTTCTATCTGAAACTTAGTGTTCGATACTGTGCCAGGAGAAGCGCCTGTTCTCTGAAATCTCTGGCGATGCCACTCGAAACCGTATGTGTTCGACGAAACTAAGTGGCCGACCTTGTGAGAGAGGAAACTCCGGATGCGAAACTTAGTTCCATTCTAAACCAAATGTTCCATCTGAAACTAAGTGTTCGATAATGTGCCAGTAGAAGCGCCTGTTCTCTGAAATCTGTGGCGTTGCCACTCGTTACCGAATGTGTTCAACAAAACTAAGTGGTCGAACTTGTGAGAGAGGAAACTCCAGTTGCGAAACTTAGTTCCATTTTAAACTAATTGTTCTATCTGAAACTAAGTGTTCGATAATGTGCCAGGAGAAGCGCCTGTTCTCTGAAATCTGTGGCGATGCCACCCGAAACCGTATGTGTTTGACGAAACTAAGTTGTCGACCTTGTGAGAGAGGAAACTCCAAATGCGAAACATAGTTCCATTTTAAACTAAATGTTCCATCTGAAACTAAGTGTTCGATACTGTGCCAGGAGAAGCGCCTGTTCTCTGAAATCTGTGGGGATGCTACTCGAAACCGTATGTGTTCGACGAAACTAAGTGGTCCACCTTGTGAGAGAGGAAGCTCCAGATGCGAAGCTTAGTTCCATTTTAACCTAATTGTTCTATCTGAAACTAAGTGTTCGGTACTGTGCCAGCAGAAGCGCCTGTTCTCTGAAACCTGTGGCGTTGCTACTCGAAGCCGAATGGGTTCGACGAAAGTAAGTGGTAGACCGTGTGAGTGAGGAAACTCCAAATGCGAAACAAAGTTCCATTTTATACAAAGTGTTCTATCTGAAACTAAGTGTTCGATACTGTGCCAGGAGAAGCGCCTGTTTTCGGAAATCTGTCGCGAAGCTACTCGAAACCGTATGTGTTCGACGAAACTAAGTGGCCGACCTTGTGAGAGAGGAGACTTCAGATGCGAAACATATTTCCATTTTAAGCTAATTGTACTATCTGAAACTAAGTGTTCGGTACTGTGCCAGGAGAAGCGCCTGTTCTCTGAAACCTGTGGCGTTGCTACTCGAAGCCGAATGTGTTCGACGAAAGTAAGTGGCAGACCGTGTGAGAGAGGAAACTCCAGATGCGAAACTTAGATCCATTTTAAATTAATTGTTCTATCTGAAAGAGTTCGATACTGTGCGAGGAGAAGCGCCTGTTCTCTGAAATCTGTGGCGATACCACTCGAAACCGTATGTGTTTGACGATACTAAGTGGTCCACCTTGTGAGAGAGGAAACTCCAAATGCGAAACATAGTTCCATTTTAAATTAAATGTTCCATCTGAAACTAAGTGTTCGATACTGTGCCAGGAGAAGCGCCTGTTCTCTGAAATCTGTGGCGATACCACTCGAAACCGTATGAGTTCCACGAAACTAAGAGGTCGCCTTGTGAGAGAGGAAACTCCAGATGCGAAACTTAGTACCATATTAAAGTAATTGTTCTATCTGAAACTAAGTGTTCGATACTGTGCCAGGAGATGCGCCGGTTCTCTGAAACCTGAGGCGATGCTACTCGAAACCGTATGTGTTCGAAGAAACTAAGTTGTCGACCTTGTGAGAGAGGAAACTCCAGATGCGAAACATAGTTCCATTTTAAACTAATTGTTCTATCTGAAACTAAGTGTTCGATACTGTGCCAGGAGAAGCGCCTGTTCTCTGAAATCTGTGGCGATGCTACTCGAAACCGTATCTGTTCGACGAAACTAAGTTGTCGACCTTGTGAGAGAGGAAACTTCAGATGCGAAACTCAGTTCCATTTCAAATTAATTGTTCTATCTCAAACTAAGTGTTCGATACTGTGCCAGGAGAAGCTCATGTTCTCTGAAATCTGTGGCGATACTACTCGAAACCGCATGTGTTCGACGAAACTAAGTGGTCGACCTTGTGAGAGAGGAAACTGCAGATGCGAAACTTACTTCCATTTTAAACTAATTGTTCTATCTGAAACTAAGTGTCCGATACTGTGCCAGGAGAAGCTCCTGTTCTCTGAAATCTGTGGCGATACTACTCGAAACCGTATGTGGTCGACGAATCTAAGTGGTCGACCTTGTGAGAGAGGACACTCCAGATGCGAAACGTAGATCCATTTTAAACTAATTGTTCTATATGATACTAAGTGTTCGATACTGTGCCAGGAGAAGCGCCTGTTCTCTGAAATGTGTGGCGATGCCGATCGAAACCGTATCTGTTCGACGAAACTAAGTTGTTGACCTTGTTAGAGAGGATACTCCAGATGCGAAACTTAGTACCATATTAAACTAATTGTTCTATCTGAAACTAAGTGTTCGATACTGTGCCAGGAGAAGCGCCTGTTCTCTGAAACCTGAGGCGATGCTACTCGAAACCGTATCTGTTCGACGAAACTAAGTTGTCGACCTTGTGAGAGAGGAAACTTCAGATGCGAAACTCAGTTCCATTTCAAATTAATTGTTCTATCTCAAACTAAGTGTTCGATACTGTGCCAGGAGAAGCTCCTGTTCTCTGAAATCTGTGGCGATACTACTCGAAACCGCATGTGTTCGACGAAACTAAGTGGTCGACCTTGTGAGAGAGGAAACTGCAGATGCGAAACTTACTTCCATTTTAAACTAATTGTTCTATCTGAAACTAAGTGTTCGATACTGTGCCAGGAGAAGCTCCTGTTCTCTGAAATCTGTGGCGATACTACTCGAAACCGTATGTGTTCGACGAATCTAAGTGGTCGACCTTGTGAGAGAGGACACTCCAGATGCGAAACGTAGATCCATTTTAAACTAATTGTTCTATATGATACTAAGTGTTCGATACTGTGCCAGGAGAAGCGCCTGTTCTCTGAAATGTGTGGCGATGCCGATCGAAACCGTATGTGTTCGACGAAACTAAGTGGTTGACCTTGTTAGAGAGGATACTCCAGATGCGAAACTTAGTACCATATTAAACTAATTGTTCTATCTGAAACTAAGTGTTCGATACTGTGCCAGGAAAAGCGCCTGTTCTCTGAAACCTGAGGCGATGCTACTCGAAACCGTATGTGTTCGAAGAAACTAAGTGGTCGACCTTGTGAGAGAGGAAACTGCAGATGCGAAACTTACTTCCATTTCAAATTAATTGTTCTATCTGTAACTAAGTGTTCGATACTGTGCCAGGAGAAGCGCCTGTTCTCTGAAATCTGTGGCGATGCTACTCGAAACCGTATCTGTTCGACGAAACTAAGTTGTCGACCTTGTGAGAGAGGAAACTTCAGATGCGAAACTCAGTTCCATTTCAAATTAATTGTTCTATCTGAAACTAAGTGTTCGATACTGTGCCAGGAGAAGCTCCTGTTCTCTGAAATCTGTGGCGATACTACTCGAAACCGTATGTGTTCGACGAAACTAAGTGGTCGACCTTGTGAGAGAGGAAACTGCAGATGCGAAACTTACTTCCATTTCAAATTAATTGTTCTATCTGAAACTAAGTGTTCGATACTGTGCCAGGAGAAGCTCCTGTTCTCTGAAATCTGTGGCGATGCCGATCGAAACCGTATGTGTTCGACGAAACTAAGTGGTTGACCTTGTGAGAGAGGATACTCCAGATGCGAAACATAGTTCCATTTTAATCTAATTGTTCCATCTGAAACTAAGTGTTCGATACTGTGCCAGGAGAAGCGCCTGTTCTCTGAAATCTGTGGCGATACCACTCGAAACCGTATGTGTTCGACGAAACTAAGTGGCCGACCTTGTGAGAGAGGAAACTCCAGATGCGAATCTTAGTTCCATTTTTAACTAATTGTTGTATCTGAAACTAAGTGTTCGATACTGTGCCAGGAGAAGCGCCGGTTCTCTGAACTGTGTGGCGATGCCACTCGAAACCTTATGTGTTCGACGAAACTGAGTGGCCGACCTTGTGAGAGAGGAAGCTCCAGATGCGAAACATAGTTCCATTTTAAACAAATTGTTCTGTCTGAATGTGTTCGATACTGTTCCAGGAGAATTGCCTGTTCTCTGAAATCTGTGGCGATGCTACTCGAAACCGTATGTGTTCGACGAATCTAAATGGTCGACCTTGTGAGAGAGGAAACTCCAGATGCGAATCTTATTTCCATTTTTAACTAATTGTTCTATCTGAAACTAGGTGTTCGATACTTGCGAGGAGAAGTGCCTGTTCTCTGAAATCTGTGGCGATTCTACTCGAAACCGTATGTGTTCGACGAATCTAAATGGTCGACCTTGTGAGAGAGGAAACTCCAGATGCGAATCTTAGTTCCATTTTTAACTAATTGTTCTATCTGAAACTAAGTGTTCGGCACTGTGCAAGGAGCAGCGTCTGTTCTCTGAAATCTGTGGCGATGCTACTCGAAACCGTATGTGTTCGAAGAAACAAAGTGGCCGACCTTGTGAGAGAGGAAACTCCAGATGCGAAACATATTTCCATTTTAAACTAAATGTTCTATCTGAAACTAAGTATTCGATACTCTGCCAGTAGAAGCGCCTGTTCTCTGAAACCTGTGGCTTTGCTACTCGAAGCCGAATGTGTTCGACGAAAGTAAGGGGTAGACCGTGTGAGAGAGGAAACTCCAAATGCGAAACATAGTTCGATTTTAAACTAATTGTTCTATCTGAAACTACGTGTTCGATACTGTGCCAGGAGAAGCGCCTGTTCTCTGAAATCTGTGGCGATGCCACGCGAAACCATATGTGTTCGAAGAAACAAAGTGGCCGACCTTGTGAGAGAGGAAACTCCAGATGCGAAACATATAACAATTTTAAACTAAATGTTCTATCTGAAACTAAGTATTCGATACTCTGCCAGTAGAAGCGCCTGTTCTCTGAAAACTGTGGCGATGCTACTCGAAACCGTATGTGTTCGACGAATCTAAATGGTCGACCTTGTGAGAGAGGAAACTCCAGAAGCGAAACTTAGTTCCATTTAAAACTAAATGTTCCATCTGAAACTTAGTGTTCGATACTGTGCCAGGAGAAGAGCCTGTTCTCTGAAATCTGTGGCGATGCTATTCGAAACCGTATGTGTTCGACGAATCTAAATGGTCGACCTTGTGAGAGACGAAACTCCAGAAGCGAAACTTAGTTCCATTTAAAACTAAGTGTTCCATCTGAAACTTAGTGTTCGATACTGTGCCAGGAGAAGCGCCTGTTCTCTGAAATCTGTGGCGATGCTACTCGAAACCGTATGTGTTCGAAGAAACAAAGTGGCCGACCTTGTGAGAGAGGAGACTCCAGATGCGAAACTTAGTTTCATTTTAAACTAATTGTTCTATCTGAAAGTGTTCGATACTGTGCCAGGAGAAGCGCCTGTTCTCTGAAATCTGTGGCGATGCTACTCGAAACCGTATGTGTTCGACGAATCTAAATGGTCGACCTTGTGAGAGAGGAAACTCCAGAAGCGAAACTTAGTTCCATTTAAAACTAAGTGTTCCATCTGAAACTTAGTGTTCGATACTGTGCCAGGAGAAGCGCCTGTTCTCTGAAATCTGTGGCGATGCTACTCGAAACCGTATGTGTTCGAAGAAACAAAGTGGCCGACCTTGTGAGAGAGGAGACTCCAGTTGCGAAACTTAGTTTCATTTTAAACTAATTGTTCTATCTGAAAATGTTCGATACTGTGCCAGGAGAAGCGACTGTTCTCTGAAATCTGTGGCAATGCTACTCGAAACCGTATGTGTTCGACGAATCTAAATGGTCGACGTTGTGAGAGAGGAAACTCCAGATGCGAAACATAGTTCCATTTTAAACTAATTGTTCTATCTGAAACTACGTGTTCGATACTGTGCCAGGAGAAGCGCCTGTTCTCTGAAATCTGTGGCGATGCCACGCGAAACCATATGTGTTCGACGAAACTAAGTGGTCGACCTTGTGAGAGAGGAGACTCCAGAAGCGAAACTTAGTTCCATTTAAAACTAAGTGTTCCATCTGAAACTTAGTGTTCGATACTGTGCCAGGAGAAGCGCCTGTTCTCTGAAATCTGTGGCGATGCCACTCGAAACCGTATGTGTTCGAAGAAACAAAGTGGCCGACCTTGTGAGAGAGGAAACTCCAGATGCGAAACATATTTCCATTTTAAACTAAATGTTCTATCTGAAACTAAGTATTCGATACTCTGCCAGTAGAAGCGCCTGTTCTCTGAAACCTGTGGCTTTGCTACTCGAAGCCGAATGTGTTCGACGAAAGTAAGGGGTAGACCGTGTGAGAGAGGAAACTCCAAATGCGAAACATAGTTCCATTTTATACTAATTATTCTATCTGAAACTAAGTGTACGATACTGTGCCAGGAGAAGCGACTGTTCTCTGAAATCTGTGGCAATGCTACTCGAAACCGTATGTGTTCGACGAATCTAAATGGTCGACGTTGTGAGAGAGGAAACTCCAGATGCGAAACATAGTTCCATTTTAAACTAATTGCTCTATCTGAAACTACGTGTTCGATACTGTGCCAGCAGAAGCGCCTGTTCTCTGAAATCTGTGGCGATGCCACGCGAAACCATATGTGTTCGACGAAACTAAGTGGTTGACCTTGTGAGAGAGGAGACTCCAGATGCGAAACTTAGTTCCATTTTAAACTAATTGTTCTATCTGAAACTAAGTGTTCGATACTATGCCAGAAGAAGCACCTGTTCTCTGAAATCTGTGGCGATGCTACTCGAAACCGTATGTGTTCGAAGAAACAAAGTGGCCGACCTTGTGAGAGAGGAGACTCCAGTTGCGAAACTTAGTTTCATTTTAAACTAATTGTTCTATCTGAAAGTGTTCGATACTGTGCCAGGAGAAGCGCCTGTTCTCTGAAATCTGTGGCGATGCTACTCGAAACCGTATGTGTTCGACGAATCTAAATGGTCGACCTTGTGAGAGAGGAAACTCCAGAAGCGAAACTTAGTTCCATTTAAAACTAAGTGTTCCATCTGAAACTTAGTGTTCGATACTGTGCCAGGAGAAGCGCCTGTTCTCTGAAATCTGTGGCGATGCTACTCGAAACCGTATGTGTTCGAAGAAACAAAGTGGCCGACCTTGTGAGAGAGGAGACTCCAGATGCGAAACATATTTCCATTTTAAACTAAATGTTCTATCTGAAACTAAGTATTCGATACTCTGCCAGTAGAAGCGCCTGTTCTCTGAAACCTGTGGCGTTGCTACTCGAAGCCGAATGTGTTCGACGAAACTAAATGGTCGACCTTGTGAGAGAGGAAACTCCAGAAGCGAAACTTAGTTCCATTTAAAACTAAGTGTTCCATCTGAAACTTAGTGTTCGATACTGTGCCAGGAGAAGCGCCTGTTCTCTGAAATCTGTGGCGATGCTACTCGAAACCGTATGTGTTCGAAGAAACAAAGTGGCCGACCTTGTGAGAGAGGAGACTCCAGATGCGAAACTTAGTTTCATTTTAAACTAATTGTTCTATCTGAAAGTGTTCGATACTGTGCCAGGAGAAGCGCCTGTTCTCTGAAATCTGTGGCGATGCTACTCGAAACCGTATGTGTTCGACGAATCTAAATGGTCGACCTTGTGAGAGAGGAAACTCCTGATGCGAAACTTAGTTCCATTCTATTCTTATTGTTCTAGCTGAAACTAAGTTTACGATACTGTGCCAGGAGAAGCGCCTGCTCTCTGAGAACTGTGGCGATGCTACTCGAAACCGTATGTGTTCGACCAAACTAAGTGGTCGACTTTGTGAGAGAGGAAATTCCAGTTGCGAAACTTAGTTTCATTTTAAACTAATTGTTCTATCTGAAAATGTTCGATACTGTGCCAGGAGAAGCGCCTGTTCTCTGAAAACTGTGGCGATGCTACTCGAAACCGTATGTGTTCGACGAATCTAAATGGTCGACCTTGTGAGAGAGGAAACTCCAGAAGCGAAACTTAGTTCCATTTAAAACTAAGTGTTCCATCTGAAACTTAGTGTTCGATACTGTGCCAGGAGAAGCGCCTGTTCTCTGAAATCTGTGGCGATGCTACTCGAAACCGTATGTGTTCGAAGAAACAAAGTGGCCGACCTTGTGAGAGAGGAGACTCCAGATGCGAAACTTAGTTTCATTTTAAACTAATTGTTCTATCTGAAAGTGTTCGATACTGTGCCAGGAGAAGCGCCTGTTCTCTGAAATCTGTGGCGATGCTACTCGAAACCGTATGTGTTCGACGAATCTAAATGGTCGACCTTGTGAGAGAGGAAACTCCAGATGCGAAACTTAGTTCCATTCTATTCTTATTGTTCTAGCTGAAACTAAGTTTACGATACTGTGCCAGGAGAAGCGCCTGCTCTCTGAGAACTGTGGCGATGCTACTCGAAACCGTATGTGTTCGACCAAACTAAGTGGTCGACTTTGTGAGAGAGGAAATTCCAGATGCGAAACTTAGTTTCATTTTAAACTAATTGTTCTATCTGAAAATGTTCGATACTGTGCCAGGAGAAGCGCCTGTTCTCTGAAATCTGTGGCGATGCTACTCGAAACCGTATGTGTTCGACGAATCTAAATGGTCGACCTTGTGAGAGAGGAAACTCCAGAAGCGAAACTTAGTTCCATTTAAAACTAAGTGTTCCATCTGAAACTTAGTGTTCGATACTGTGCCAGGAGAAGCGCCTGTTCTCTGAAATCTGTGGCGATGCTACTCGAAACCGTATGTGTTCGAAGAAACAAAGTGGCCGACCTTGTGAGAGAGGAAACTCCAGATGCGAAACATATTTCCATTTTAAACTAAATGTTCTATCTGAAACTAAGTATTCGATACTCTGCCAGTAGAAGCGCCTGTTCTCTGAAACCTGTGGCTTTGCTACTCGAAGCCGAATGTGTTCGACGAAAGTAAGGGGTAGACCGTGTGAGAGAGGAAACTCCAAATGCGAAACATAGTTCCATTTTATACTAATTATTCTATCTGAAACTAAGTGTACGATACTGTGCCAGGAGAAGCGACTGTTCTCTGAAATCTGTGGCGATGCTACTCGAAACGGTATGTGTTCGACGAATCTAAATGGGCGACGTTGTGAGAGAGGAAACTCCAGATGCGAAACATAGTTCCATTTTAAACTAATTGTTCTATCTGAAACTACGTGTTCGATACTGTGCCAGGAGAAGCGCCTGTTCTCTGAAATCTGTGGCGATGCCACGCGAAACCATATGTGTTCGAAGAAACAAAGTGGCCGACCTTGTGAGAGAGGAAACTCCAGATGCGGAACATATTTCCATTTTAAA
This sequence comes from Nysson spinosus, assembly GCA_910591585.2. NCBI lineage: Eukaryota > Metazoa > Arthropoda > Insecta > Hymenoptera > Crabronidae > Nysson > Nysson spinosus. Next base: position 834,489 of record CAJUYC020000091.1, on the reverse strand, counting down.
CTAAATGTTCTATCTGAAACTAAGTATTCGATACTCTGCCAGTAGAAGCGCCTGTTCTCTGAAACCTGTGGCTTTGCTACTCGAAGCCGAATGTGTTCGACGAAAGTAAGGGGTAGACCGTGTGAGAGAGGAAACTCCAAATGCGAAACATAGTTCCATTTTATACTAATTATTCTATCTGAAACTAAGTATTCGATACTCTGCCAGTAGAAGCGCCTGTTCTCTGAAACCTGTGGCTTTGCTACTCGAAGCCGAATGTGTTCGACGAATCTAAATGGTCGACCTTGTGAGAGAGGAAACTCCAGAAGCGAAACTTAGTTCCATTTAAAACTAAGTGTTCCATCTGAAACTTAGTGTTCGATACTGTGCCAGGAGAAGCGCCTGTTCTCTGAAATCTGTGGCGATGCTACTCGAAACCATATGTGTTCGAAGAAACAAAGTGGCCGACCTTGTGATAGAGGAAACTCCAGATGCGAAACATATTTCCATTTTAAACTAAATGTTCTATCTGAAACTAAGTATTCGATACTCTGCCAGTAGAAGCGCCTGTTCTCTGAAACCTGTGGCTTTGCTACTCGAAGCCGAATGTGTTCGACGAAAGTAAGGGGTAGACAGTGTGAGAGAGGAAACTCCAAATGCGAAACATAGTTCCATTTTATACTAATTATTCTATCTGAAACTAAGTGTACGATACTGTGCCAGGAGAAGCGACTGTTCTCTGAAATCTGTGGCGATGCTACTCGAAACCGTATGTGTTCGACGAATCTAAATGGTCGACGTTGTGAGAGAGGAAAATCCAGATGCGAAACTTAGTTCCATTTTAAACTAATTGTTCTATCTGAAACTACGTGTTCGATACTGTGCCAGGAGAAGCGCCTGTTCTCTGAAATCTGTGGCGATGCCACGCGAAACCATATGTGTTCGACGAAACTAAGTGTGTTCTTGACCTTGTGAGAGAGGAGACTCCAGATGCGAAACTTAGTTCCATTTTAAACTAATTGTTCTATCTGAAACTAAGTGTTCGATACTATGCCAGAAGAAGCGCCTGTTCTCTGAAATCTGTGGCGATGCTACTCGAAATCGTATGTGTTCGACGAATCTAAATGGTCGACCTTGTGAGAGAGGAAACTCCAGAAGCGAAACTTAGTTCCATTTAAAACTAAGTGTTCCATCTGAAACTTAGTGTTCGATACTGTGCCAGGAGAAGCGCCTGTTCTCTGAAATCTGTGGCGATGCTACTCGAAACCGTATGTGTTCGAAGAAACAAAGTGGCCGACCTTGTGAGAGAGGAGACTCCAGATACGAGACTTAGTTTCATTTTAAACTAATTGTTCTATCTGAAAGTGTTCGATACTGTGCCAGGAGAAGCGCCTGTTCTCTGAAATCTGTGGCGATGCCACGCGAAACCATATGTGTTCGAAGAAACAAAGTGGCCGACCTTGTGAGAGAGGAAACTCCAGATGCGGAACATATTTCCATTTTAAACTAAATGTTCTATCTGAAACTAAGTATTCGATACTCTGCCAGTAGAAGCGCCTGTTCTCTGAAACCTGTGGCTTTGCTACTCGAAGCCGAATGTGTTCGACGAAAGTAAGGGGTAGACCGTGTGAGAGAGGAAACTCCAAATGCGAAACATAGTTCCATTTTATACTAATTATTCTATCTGAAACTAAGTATTCGATACTCTGCCAGTAGAAGCGCCTGTTCTCTGAAACCTGTGGCTTTGCTACTCGAAGCCGAATGTGTTCGACGAATCTAAATGGTCGACCTTGTGAGAGAGGAAACTCCAGAAGCGAAACATAGTTCCATTTAAAACTAAGTGTTCCATCTGAAACTTAGTGTTCGATACTGTGCCAGGAGAAGCGCCTGTTCTCTGAAATCTGTGGCGATGCTACTCGAAACCATATGTGTTCGAAGAAACAAAGTGGCCGACCTTGTGATAGAGGAAACTCCAGATGCGAAACATATTTCCATTTTAAACTAAATGTTCTATCTGAAACTAAGTATTCGATACTCTGCCAGTAGAAGCGCCTGTTCTCTGAAACCTGTGGCTTTGCTACTCGAAGCCGAATGTGTTCGACGAAAGTAAGGGGTAGACAGTGTGAGAGAGGAAACTCCAAATGCGAAACATAGTTCCATTTTATACTAATTATTCTATCTGAAACTAAGTGTACGATACTGTGCCAGGAGAAGCGACTGTTCTCTGAAATCTGTGGCGATGCTACTCGAAACCGTATGTGTTCGACGAATCTAAATGGTCGACGTTGTGAGAGAGGAAAATCCAGATGCGAAACTTAGTTCCATTTTAAACTAATTGTTCTATCTGAAACTACGTGTTCGATACTGTGCCAGGAGAAGCGCCTGTTCTCTGAAATCTGTGGCGATGCCACGCGAAACCATATGTGTTCGACGAAACTAAGTGTGTTCTTGACCTTGTGAGAGAGGAGACTCCAGATGCGAAACTTAGTTCCATTTTAAACTAATTGTTCTATCTGAAACTAAGTGTTCGATACTATGCCAGAAGAAGCGCCTGTTCTCTGAAATCTGTGGCGATGCTACTCGAAATCGTATGTGTTCGACGAATCTAAATGGTCGACCTTGTGAGAGAGGAAACTCCAGAAGCGAAACTTAGTTCCATTTAAAACTAAGTGTTCCATCTGAAACTTAGTGTTCGATACTGTGCCAGGAGAAGCGCCTGTTCTCTGAAATCTGTGGCGATGCTACTCGAAACCGTATGTGTTCGAAGAAACAAAGTGGCCGACCTTGTGAGAGAGGAGACTCCAGATACGAGACTTAGTTTCATTTTAAACTAATTGTTCTATCTGAAAGTGTTCGATACTGTGCCAGGAGAAGCGCCTGTTCTCTGAAATCTGTGGCGATGCTACTCGAAACCGTATGTGTTCGAAGAAACAAAGTGGCCGACCTTGTGAGAGAGGAAACTCCAGATGCGAAACATATTTCCATTGTAAACTAAATGTTCTATCTAAAACTAAGTATTCGATACTCTGCCAGTAGAAGCGCCTGTTCTCTCAAACCTGTGGCTTTGCTACTCGAAGCCGAATGTGTTCGACGAAAGTAAGGGGTAGACCGTGTGAGAGAGGAAACTCCAAATGCGAAACATAGTTCCATTTTAAACTAATTGTTCTATCTGAAACTAAGTGTTCGGTACTGTGCCAGGAGAATCGCCTGTTCTCTGAAATCTGTTGTGATGCTACTCGAAACCGTATGTGTTCGTCGAAACTAAGCGGTCGACGTTGTGAGAGAGGAAACTCCATATGCGAAACTTAGTTCCATTTTAAAGTAATTGTTCTATCTGAAACTAAGTGTTCGATACAGTGCCAGGAGAAGCGCCTGTTCTCTGAAATCTGTGGCGATGCCACTCGAAACCGTATGTGTTCGACGAAACAAAGTGGCCGACCTTGTGAGAGAGGAAACTCCAGATGCGAAATATAGTTCCATTTTATTCTTATTGTTCTAGCTGAAACTAAGTTTACGATACTGTGCCAGGAGAAGCGCCTGCTCTCTGAGAACTGTGGCGATGCTACTCGAAACCGTATGTGTTCGACCAAACTAAGTGGTCGACTTTGTGAGAGAGGAAATTCCAGATGCGAAACTTAGTTTCATTTTAAACTAATTGTTCTATCTGAAAATGTTCGATACTGTGCCAGGAGAAGCGCCTGTTCTCTGAAATCTGTGGCGATGCTACTCGAAACCGTATGTGTTCGACGAATCTAAATGGTCGACCTTGTGAGAGAGGAAACTCCAGAAGCGAAACTTAGTTCCATTTAAAACTAAGTGTTCCATCTGAAACTTAGTGTTCGATACTGTGCCAGGAGAAGCGCCTGTTCTCTGAAATCTGTGGCGATGCTACTCGAAACCGTATGTGTTCGAAGAAACAAAGTGGCCGACCTTGTGAGAGAGGAAACTCCAGATGCGAAACATATTTCCATTTTAAACTAAATGTTCTATCTGAAACTAAGTATTCGATACTCTGCCAGTAGAAGCGCCTGTTCTCTGAAACCTGTGGCTTTGCTACTCGAAGCCGAATGTGTTCGACGAAAGTAAGGGGTAGACCGTGTGAGAGAGGAAACTCCAAATGCGAAACATAGTTCCATTTTATACTAATTATTCTATCTGAAACTAAGTGTACGATACTGTGCCAGGAGAAGCGACTGTTCTCTGAAATCTGTGGCGATGCTACTCGAAACGGTATGTGTTCGACGAATCTAAATGGGCGACGTTGTGAGAGAGGAAACTCCAGATGCGAAACATAGTTCCATTTTAAACTAATCGTTCTATCTGAAACTACGTGTTCGATACTGTGCCAGGAGAAGCGCCTGTTCTCTGAAATCTGTGGCGATGCCACGCGAAACCATATGTGTTCGAAGAAACAAAGTGGCCGACCTTGTGAGAGAGGAAACTCCAGATGCGGAACATATTTCCATTTTAAACTAAATGTTCTATCTGAAACTAAGTATTCGATACTCTGCCAGTAGAAGCGCCTGTTCTCTGAAACCTGTGGCTTTGCTACTCGAAGCCGAATGTATTCGACGAAAGTAAGGGGTAGACCGTGTGAGAGAGGAAACTCCAAATGCGAAACATAGTTCCATTTTATACTAATTATTCTATCTGAAACTAAGTGTACGATACTGTGCCAGGAGAAGCGACTGTTCTCTGAAGTCTGTGGCAATGCTACTCGAAACCGTATGTGTTCGACGAATCTAAATGGTCGACGTTGTGAGAGAGGAAACTCCAGATGCGAAACATAGTTCCATTTTAAACTAATTGTTCTATCTGAAACTACGTGTTCGATACTGTGCCAGGAGAAGCGCCTGTTCTCTGAAATCTGTGGCGATGCCACGCGAAACCATATGTGTTCGACGAAACTAAGTGGTTGTCCTTGTGAGAGAGGAGACTCCAGATGCGAAACTTAGTTCCATTTTAAACTAATTGTTCTATCTGAAACTAAGTGTTCGATACTATGCCAGAAGAAGCACCTGTTCTCTGAAATCTGTGGCGATGCTACTCGAAACCGTATGTGTTCGAAGAAACAAAGTGGCCGACCTTGTGAGAGAGGAGACTCCAGTTGCGAAACTTAGTTTCTTTTTAAACTAATTGTTCTATCTGAAAGTGTTCGATACTGTGCCAGGAGAAGCGCCTGTTCTCTGAAATCTGTGGCGATGCTACTCGAAACCGTATGTGTTCGACGAATCTAAATGGTCGACCTTGTGAGAGAGGAAACTCCAGAAGCGAAACCTAGTTCCATTTAAAACTAAGTGTTCCATCTGAAACTTAGTGTTCGATACTGTGCCAGGAGAAGCGCCTGTTCTCTGAAATCTGTGGCGATGCTACTCGAAACCGTATGTGTTCGAAGAAACAAAGTGGCCGACCTTGTGATAGAGGAAACTCCAGATGCGAAACATATTTCCATTTTAAACTAAATGTTCTATCTGAAACTAAGTATTCGATACTCTGCCAGTAGAAGCGCCTGTTCTCTGAAACCTGTGGCTTTGCTACTCGAAGCCGAATGTGTTCGACGAAAGTAAGGGGTAGACAGTGTGAGAGAGGAAACTCCAAATGCGAAACATAGTTCCATTTTATACTAATTATTCTATCTGAAACTAAGTGTACGATACTGTGCCAGGAGAAGCGACTGTTCTCTGAAATCTGTGGCGATGCTACTCGAAACCGTATGTGTTCGACGAATCTAAATGGTCGACGTTGTGAGAGAGGAAACTCCAGAAGCGAAACTTAGTTCCATTTAAAACTAAGTGTTCCATCTGAAACTTAGTGTTCGATACTGTGCCAGGAGAAGCGCCTGTTCTCTGAAATCTGTGGCGATGCTACTCGAAACCGTATGTGTTCGAAGAAACAAAGTGGCCGACCTTGTGAGAGAGGAGACTCCAGATACGAGACTTAGTTTCATTTTAAACTAATTGTTCTATCTGAAAGTGTTCGATACTGTGCCAGGAGAAGCGCCTGTTCTCTGAAATCTGTGGCGATGCTACTCGAAACCGTATGTGTTCGACGAATCTAAATGGTCGACCTTGTGAGAGAGGAAACTCCAGAAGCGAAACCTAGTTCCATTTAAAACTAAGTGTTCCATCTGAAACTAAGTATTCGATACTCTGCCAGTAGAAGCGCCTGTTCTCTGAAATCTGTGGCGATGCTACTCGAAACCGTATGTGTTCGAAGAAACAAAGTGGCCGACCTTGTGATAGAGGAAACTCCAGATGCGAAACATATTTCCATTTTAAACTAAATGTTCTATCTGAAACTAAGTATTCGATACTCTGCCAGTAGAAGCGCCTGTTCTCTGAAACCTGTGGCTTTGCTACTCGAAGCCGAATGTGTTCGACGAAAGTAAGGGGTAGACAGTGTGAGAGAGGAAACTCCAAATGCGAAACATAGTTCCATTTTATACTAATTATTCTATCTGAAACTAAGTGTACGATACTGTGCCAGGAGAAGCGACTGTTCTCTGAAATCTGTGGCGATGCTACTCGAAACCGTATGTATTCGACGAATCTAAATGGTCGACGTTGTGAGAGAGGAAACTCCAGAAGCGAAACTTAGTTCCATTTAAAACTAAGTGTTCCATCTGAAACTTAGTGTTCGATACTGTGCCAGGAGAAGCGCCTGTTCTCTGAAATCTGTGGCGATGCTACTCGAAACCGTATGTGTTCGAAGAAACAAAGTGGCCGACCTTGTGAGAGAGGAGACTCCAGATACGAGACTTAGTTTCATTTTAAACTAATTGTTCTATCTGAAAGTGTTCGATACTGTGCCAGAAGAAGCGCCTGTTCTCTGAAATCTCTGGCGATGCTACTCGAAACCGTATGTGTTCGACGAAATTAAGTCGTCGACCTTGTGCGAAAGGAAACTCCAGATGCGAAACATTGTTCCATTTTAAACTAAATGTTCCATCTGAAACTAAGTGTTCGGTACTGTGCCAGGAGAAGCGCCTGTTCTCTGAAATCTGTGGCGATGCCACTCGAAACCGTATGTGTTCGACGAAACTAAGTGGTCAACCTTGTGAGAGAGGAAACTCCAGATGCGAAACTTACTTCCATTTTAAACTAATTATTCTATCTGAAACTAGGTGTTCGATACTGTGCCAGGAGAGGCGCCTGTTCTCTGAAATCTGTGACGATGCTACTCGAAACCGTATGTGTTCGACGAAACTAAGTGGTTGACCTTGTGAGAGAGGAAACTCCGGATGCGAAACTTAGTTCCATTTAAAACTAATTGTTCTATCTGATACTGAGTGTTCGACAGTGTGCCAGGAGAAGCGCCTATTCTCTGAAATCTGTGGCGATGCCACTCGAAACCGTATGTGTTCGACTAAACAAAGTGGTCGACCTTGTGGGGGAGGATACTCCAGATGCGAAACATAGTTACATTTTAAACTAATTGTTCTGTCTGAAATAAGTGTTCGATAGTGTGCCAGGAGAAGCGCCTGTTCTCTGAAATCTGTGGCGATGCTACTAGAAACCGTATGTGTTCGAAGACACTAAGTGGTCCACCTAGTGAGAGAGGAAACTCCAGATGCGAAACTTAGTTCCATTTTAAACTAATTGTTCTATCTGATACTAAGTGTTCGATACTGGGCCAGGAGAAGCGCCCGTTCTCTGAAATCTGTGGCGATGCCACTCGAAACCGTATGTGTTCGACGAAACTAAGTGGTCGACCTTGTGAGAGAGGAATATCCAGATGAGAAACATAGTTCCATTTAAAACTAATTGTTCTATCTGAAACTAAGTGTTCGATACTGTGGCAGGAGAAACGCCTGTTCTCTGAAATCTGTGGCGATGCCGCTCGAAACCGTATGTGTTCGACGAAACTAAGTGGCCGCCTTGTGAGACGGGAATCTCCAGATGCGAAACTTAGTTCCATTTTAAACTAATTGTTCTATCTGTAACTAAGTGTTCGATACTGTGCTAGAAGAAGCGCCTGTTCTCTGAAATCTGTGGCGATGCCACTCGATACCGTATGAGTTTCACGAAACTAAGAGGTCGCCTTGTGAGAGAGGAAACTCCAGATGCGAAACTTAGTACCATTTTAAACTAATTGTTCTATCTGAAACTAAGTGTTCGATACTGTGGCAGGAGAAGCGCCTGTTCTCTGAAATCTGTGGCGATGCTACTCGAAAGCGTGTGTTCGACGAAACTAAGTTGTCGACCTTGTGAGAGAGGAAACTCCAGATGCGAAACATAGTTCCATTTTAAACTAATTGTTCTATCTCTAACTAAGTTTTCGATACTGTGCCAGGCGAAGCGCCTGTTCTCTGAAATGTGTGGCGATGCCGATCGAAACCGTATGTGTTCGACGAAACTAAGTGGTTGACCTTGTGAGAGAGGATACTCCAGATGCGAAATATAGTTCCATTTTAAACTAATTGTTCTATCTGTAACTAAGTGTTCGATACTGTGCCAGGAGAGGCGCCTGTTCTCTGAAATCTGTGGCGATACTACTCGAAACCATATGTGTTCGACGAAACTAAGTTGTCGACCTTCTGAGAGAGGATACTCCGGATGCGAAACTTAGTTCCATTTTAAATTAATTGTTCTATCTGAAACTAAGTTTTCGATACTGTGCCAGGAGAAGCGCCTGTTCTCTGAAATCTGTGGCGATGCTACTCGAAACCATATATGTGTTCGACGAAACTAAGTGGTCGACCTTCTGAGAGAGGAAGATCCAGATACGAAACTTAGTTCCATTTTAAACTAATTTTTCTATCTGAAACTAAGTGTTCGATACTGTGCCTCGACAAACGCCTGTTCTCTGAAATCGGTGGCGATGCTACTCGAAACCGTATGTGTTCGACGAAACTAAGTGGCCGACCTTGTGAGAGAGGAAACCCCAGGTTCGAAGCTTAGTTCCATTTTAAACTAATTGTTCTATCTGATACTAAGTGTTCGATAATGTGCCAGGAGAAGCGCCTGTTCTCTGAAATCTGTGACCATGCCACTCGAAACCGTATGTGTTCTACGAAACTGAGTGGTCGACTTTGTGAGAGAGGAAACTCCAAATGCGAAACATAGTCCATTTTAAACTAATTGTTCTGTCTGAAATAAGTGTTCGATACTGTGCCAGGAGAAGCATCTGTTCTCTGAAATCTTTGGCGATGCTACTCGAAACCGTATGTGTTCCACGAAACTAAGTGGTCGACCTTGTGAGAGAGGAAACTCCAAATACGAAACATAGTTCCATTTTAAACTAATTGTTCTATCTGAAACTATGTGTTCGATACTGTGCCAGGAGAAGCGCCTGTTCTCTGAAATGTGTGGCGATGCCACTCGAAACCGTATGTGTTCGACTAAACAAAGTGGTCGACCTTGTGGGGGAGGATACTCCAGATGCGAAACATAGTTACATTTTAAACTAATTGTTCTGTCTGAAATAAGTGTTCGATAGTGTGCCAGGAGAAGCGCCTGTTCTCTGAAATCTGTGGCGATGCTACTAGAAACCGTATGTGTTCGAAGACACTAAGTGGTCCACCTAGTGAGGGAGGAAACTCCAGATGCGAAACATAGTTACATTTTAAACTAATTGTTCTGTCTGAAATAAGTGTTCGATACTATGCCAGGAAAGGCGCCTGCTCTCTGAAATCTGTGGCGATGCTACTCGAAACCGTATGTGCTCAACGAAACTAAGTCGTCGACCTTTTGAGGGAGGATACTCCAGACGCGAAACATAGTTACATTTTAATCTACTTGTTCTGTCTGAAATAAGTGTTCGATACTGTCCCAGGAGAAGCGCCTGCTCTCTGAACTGTGTGGCGATGCCGCTCGAAACCGTCTGTGTTGGACGAAACTAAGTGGTCGACCTTGTGAGGGAGGATACTCCAGAGGCGAAACATAGTTACATTTTAATCTACTTGTTCTGTCTGAAATAAGTGTTCGATACTGTGCCAGGAGAAGCGACTGCTCTCTGAAATCTGTGGCGATGCTACTCGAAACCGTATGTGTTCAACGAAACTAAGTCGTCGACCTTGTGAGGGAGGATACTCCAGACGCGAAACATAGTTACATTTTAATCTACTTGTTCTGTCTGAAATAAGTGTTCGATACTGTTCCAGGAGAAGCGCCTGTGCTCTGAACTGTGTGGTGATGCCGCTCGAAACCGTCTGTGTTGGACGAAACTAAGTGGTCGACCTTGTGAGAGAGGAAACTCCAGATGCGAAACATAGTTCCATTTTAACCTAATTGTTCTATCTGAAACTAAGTTTTCGATACTGTGCCAGTAGAAGCGCCTGTCTCTGAAATCTGTGGCGATGCCACTACAAACCGAATGTGTTCAACGAAACTAAGTCGTCGACCTTGTGAGGGAGGATACTCCAGATGCGAAACATATTTACATTTTAATCTAATTGTTCTGTCTGAAATAAGTGTTCGATACTGTGCCAGGAGAAGCGCCTGCTCTCTGAAATCTGTGGCGATGCTACTTGAAACCGTATGTGTTCGACGAAACAAAGTGGTCGACCTTGTGAGGGAGGATACTCCAGATGCGAAACATAGTTACATTTTAATCTAATTGTTCTGTCTGAAATAAGTGTTCGATACTGTGCCAGGAGAAGGGCCTGCTCTCTGAAATCTGTGGCGATGCTACTCGAAACCGTATGTGTTCGACGAAACTAAGTGGTCGACCTTGTGAGGGAGGATACTCCAGATGCGAAACATAGTTACATTTTAAACTAATTGGTCTGTCTGAAATAAGTGTTCGATACTGTGCCAGGAGAAGCGCCTGCTCTCTGAACTGTGTGGCGATGCCGCTCGAAACCGTATGTGTTGGACGAAACTTAGTGGTCGACCTTGTGAGAGAGGAAACTCCAGATGCGAAACATAGTTCCATTTTAAACTAATTGTTCTATCTGAAACTAAGTTTTCGATACTGTGCCAGTAGAAGCGCCTGTCTCCGAAATCTGTGGCAATGCCACTACAAACCGAATGTGTTCAACGAAACTAAGTCGTTGACCTTGTGAGGGAGGATACTCCAGATGCGAAACATAGTTACATTTTAATCTAATTGTTCTGTCTGAAATAAGTGTTCGATACTGTGCCAGGAGAAGCGCCTGCTCTCTCAAATCTGTGGCGATGCTACTCGAAACCGTATGTGTTCGACGAAACTAAGTCGCGACCTTGTGAGGGAGGAAACTCCAGATGCGAAACATAGTTACATTTTAAACTAATTGTTCTGTCTGAAATAAGTGTTCGATACTATGCCAGGAGAGGCGCCTGCTCTCTGAAATCTGTGGCGATGCTACTCGAAACCGTATGTGTTCGACGAAACTAAGTCGTCGACCTTGTGAGGGAGGATACTCCAGATGCGAAACATAGTTACATTTTAAACTAATTGTTCTGTCTGAAATAAGTGTTCGATACTATGCCAGGAGAGGCGCCTGCTCTCTGAAATCTGTGGCGATGCTACTCGAAACCGTATATGTTCAACGAAACTAAGTCGTCGACCTTGTGAGGGAGGATACTCCAGATGCGAAACATAGTTACATTTTAATCTACTTGTTCTGTCTGAAATAAGTGTTCGATACTGTGCCAGGAGAAGCGCCTGCTCTCTCAAATCTGTGGCGATGCTACTCGAAACCGTATGTGTTCGACGAAACTAAGTCGCGACCTTGTGAGGGAGGAAACTCCAGGTGCGAAACATAGTTACATTTTAAACTAATTGTTCTGTCTGAAATAAGTGTTCGATACTATGCCAGGAGAGGCGCCTGCTCTCTGAAATCTGTGGCGATGCTACTCGAAACCGTATGTGCTCAACGAAACTAAGTCGTCGACCTTGTGAGGGAGGATACTCCAGATGCGAAACATAGTTACATTTTAAACTAATTGTTCTATCTGAAACTAAGTGTTCGATACTGTGTCAGGAGAAGCGCCTGTTCTCTGAAATCTGTGGCGATGCCACTCGAAACCGTATGAGTTCGACGAAACTAAGTGGTCGACCTTGTGAGAGAGGAAACACCAAATTGCGAAACTTAGTTCATTTTAAACTATTAATCCTATCGGACACTGAGTGTTCGATACTGTGCCAGGAGAAGCGCCTGTTCTCTGAAATCTGTGGCGATGCCACTCGAAACCGTATGAGTTCGACGAAACTAAGTGGTCGACCTGGTGAGAGAGGAAACACCAAATTGCGAAACTTAGTTCATTTTAAACTAATAATCCTATCGGACACTAAGTGTTCGATACTGTGCCAGGAGAAGCGCCTGTCCTCTGAAATCTGTGGCGATGCCACTCGAAACCGTATGCGTTCGACGAAACTAAGTGGTCGAGCTTGTGAGAGAGGAAACTCCAAATGCGAAGCTTTGTTCCATTTTAAACTAATTGGTCTATCTGCTACTGAGTGTTCGATACTGTGTCAGGAGAAGCGCCTGTTCTCTGAAATCTGTGGCGATGCCACTCGAAACCGTATGAGTTCGACGAAACTAAGTGGTCGACCTTGTGAGAGAGGAAACACCAAATTGCGAAACTTAGTTCATTTTAAACTATTAATCCTATCGGACACTGAGTGTTCGATACTGTGCCAGGAGAAGCGCCTGTTCTCTGAAATCTGTGGCGATGCCACTCGAAACCGTATGAGTTCGACGAAACTAAGTGGTCGACCTTGTGAGAGAGGAAACACCAAATTGCGAAACTTAGTTCATTTTAAACTAATAATCCTATCGGACACTAAGTGTTCGATACTGTGCCAGGAGAAGCGCCTGTCCTCTGAAATCTGTGGCGATGCCACTCGAAACCGTATGCGTTCGACGAAACTAAGTGGTCGAGCTTGTGAGAGAGGAAACTCCAAATGCGAAGCTTTGTTCCATTTTAAACTAATTGGTCTATCTGCTACTGAGTGTTCGATACTGTGCTAGGAGAAGCGCCTGTTCTCTGAAATCTGTGGCGATGCCGCTCGAAACCGTATGTGTCCGACGAAACTAGGTGGTCGACCTTGTGAGAGAGGAAACTCCAAATGCGTAGCTTAGTTCCATTTTAACCTAATGGTTCTATCTGAAACTAAGTGTTCCATACTGTGCCCGGAGAAGCGCCTGCTCTCTGAACTGTGTGGCGATGCCGCTCGAAACCGTATGTGTTGGACGAAACTAAGTGGTCGACCTTGTGAGAGAGGAAACTCCAGATGCGAAACATAGTTCCATTTTAAACTAATTCTTCTATCTGAAACTAAGTTTTCGATACTGTGCCAGTAGAAGCGCCTGTCTCTGAAATCTGTGGCGATGCCACTACAAACCGAATGTGTTCAACGAAACTAAGTCGTCGACCTTGTGAGGGAGGATACTCCAGATGCGAAACATAGTTACATTTTAATATAATTGTTCTGTCTGAAATAAGTGTTCGATACTGTGCCAGGAGAAGGGCCTGCTCTCTGAAATCTGTGGCGATGCTACTCGAAACCGTATGTGCTCGACGAAACTAAGTGGTCGACCTTGTGAGGGAGGATACTCCAGATGCGAAACATAGTTACATTTTAATCTAATTGTTCTGTCTGAAATAAGTGTTCGATACTGTGCCAGGAGAAGCGCCTGCTCTCTGAAATCTGTGGCGATGCTACTCGAAACCGTATGTGTTCGACGAAACTAAGTGGTCGACCTTGTGAGGGAGGATACTCCAGATGCGAAACATAGTTACATTTTAAACTAATTGTTCTGTCTGAAATAAGTGTTCGATACTATGCCAGGAGAGGCGCCTGCTCTCTGAAATCTGTGGCGATGCTACTCGAAACCGTATATGTTCAACGAAACTAAGTCGTCGACCTTGTGAGGGAGGATACTCCAGATGCGAAACATAGTTACATTTTAATCTACTTGTACTGTCTGAAATAAGTGTTCGATACTGTCCCAGGAGAAGCGCCTACTCTCTGAACTGTGTGGCGATGCCGCTCGAAACCGTCTGTTTTGGACGAAACTAAGTGGTCGACCTTGTGAGAGAGGAAACTCCAGATGCGAAACATAGTTCCATTTTAAACTAATTGTTCTATCTGAAACTAAGTTTTCGATACTGTGCCAGTAGAAGCGCCTGTCTCTGAAATCTGTGGCGATGCCACTACAAACCGAATGTGTTCAACGAAACTAAGTCGTCGACCTTGTGAGGGAGGATACTCCAGATGCGAAACATAGTTACATTTTAAACTAATTGTTCTATCTGAAACTAAGTGTTCGATACTGTGTCAGGAGAAGCGCCTGTTCTCTGAAATCTGTGGCGATGCCACTCGAAACCGTATGAGTTCGACGAAACTAAGTGGTCGACCTTGTGAGAGAGGAAACACCAAATTGCGAAACTTAGTTCATTTTAAACTATTAATCCTATCGGACACTGAGTGTTCGATACTGTGCCAGGAGAAGCGCCTGTTCTCTGAAATCTGTGGCGATGCCACTCGAAACCGTATGAGTTCGACGAAACTAAGTGGTCGACCTTGTGAGAGAGGAAACACCAAATTGCGAAACTTAGTTCATTTTAAACTAATAATCCTATCGGACACTAAGTGTTCGATACTGTGCCAGGAGAAGCGCCTGTCCTCTGAAATCTGTGGCGATGCCACTCGAAACCGTATGCGTTCGACGAAACTAAGTGGTCGAGCTTGTGAGAGAGGAAACTCCAAATGCGAAGCTTTGTTCCATTTTAAACTAATTGGTCTATCTGCTACTGAGTGTTCGATACTGTGCTAGGAGAAGCGCCTGTTCTCTGAAATCTGTGGCGATGCCGCTCGAAACCGTATGTGTCCGACGAAACTAGGTGGTCGACCTTGTGAGAGAGGAAACTCCAAATGCGTAGCTTAGTTCCATTTTAACCTAATGGTTCTATCTGAAACTAAGTGTTCCATACTGTGCCCGGAGAAGCGCCTGCTCTCTGAACTGTGTGGCGATGCCGCTCGAAACCGTATGTGTTGGACGAAACTAAGTGGTCGACCTTGTGAGAGAGGAAACTCCAGATGCGAAACATAGTTCCATTTTAAACTAATTCTTCTATCTGAAACTAAGTTTTCGATACTGTGCCAGTAGAAGCGCCTGTCTCTGAAATCTGTGGCGATGCCACTACAAACCGAATGTGTTCAACGAAACTAAGTCGTCGACCTTGTGAGGGAGGATACTCCAGATGCGAAACATAGTTACATTTTAATATAATTGTTCTGTCTGAAATAAGTGTTCGATACTGTGCCAGGAGAAGGGCCTGCTCTCTGAAATCTGTGGCGATGCTACTCGAAACCGTATGTGCTCGACGAAACTAAGTGGTCGACCTTGTGAGGGAGGATACTCCAGATGCGAAACATAGTTACATTTTAATCTAATTGTTCTGTCTGAAATAAGTGTTCGATACTGTGCCAGGAGAAGCGCCTGCTCTCTGAAATCTGTGGCGATGCTACTCGAAACCGTATGTGTTCGACGAAACTAAGTCGTCGACCTTGTGAGGGAGGATACTCCAGATGCGAAACATAGTTACATTTTAAACTAATTGTTCTGTCTGAAATAAGTGTTCGATACTATGCCAGGAGAGGCGCCTGCTCTCTGAAATCTGTGGCGATGCTACTCGAAACCGTATATGTTCAACGAAACTAAGTCGTCGACCTTGTGAGGGAGGATACTCCAGATGCGAAACATAGTTACATTTTAATCTACTTGTACTGTCTGAAATAAGTGTTCGATACTGTCCCAGGAGAAGCGCCTACTCTCTGAACTGTGTGGCGATGCCGCTCGAAACCGTCTGTTTTGGACGAAACTAAGTGGTCGACCTTGTGAGAGAGGAAACTCCAGATGCGAAACATAGTTCCATTTTAAACTAATTGTTCTATCTGAAACTAAGTTTTCGATACTGTGCCAGTAGAAGCGCCTGTCTCTGAAATCTGTGGCGATGCCACTACAAACCGAATGTGTTCAACGAAACTAAGTCGTCGACCTTGTGAGGGAGGATACTCCAGATGCGAAACATAGTTACATTTTAAACTAATTGTTCTATCTGAAACTAAGTGTTCGATACTGTGTCAGGAGAAGCGCCTGTTCTCTGAAATCTGTGGCGATGCCACTCGAAACCGTATGAGTTCGACGAAACTAAGTGGTCGACCTTGTGAGAGAGGAAACACCAAATTGCGAAACTTAGTTCATTTTAAACTAATTATCCTATCGGACACTGAGTGTTCGATACTGTGCCAGGAGAAGCGCCTGTTCTCTGAAATCTGTGGCGATTCCACTCGAAACCGTATGAGTTCGACGAAACTAAGTGGTCGACCTTGTGAGAGAGGAAACTCCAAATTGCGAAACTTAGTTCATTTTAAACTAATAATCCTATCGGACACTAAGTGTTCGATACTGTGCCAGGAGAAGCGCCTGTCCTCTGAAATCTGTGGCGATGCCACTCGAAACCGTATGCGTTCGACGAAACTAAGTGGTCGAGCTTGTGAGAGAGGAAACTCCAAATGCGAAGCTTTGTTCCATTTTAAACTAATTGGTCTATCTGCTACTGAGTGTTCGATACTGTGCTAGGAGAAGCGCCTGTTCTCTGAAATCTGTGGCGATGCCGCTCGAAACCGTATGTGTCCGACGAAACTAGGTGGTCGACCTTGTGAGAGAGGAAACTCCAAATGCGTAGCTTAGTTCCATTTTAACCTAATGGTTCTATCTGAAACTAAGTGTTCCATACTGTGCCCGGAGAAGCGCCTGTTCTATGAAATCTGTGGTGATGCTACTCGAAACCGTATGTGTTCGACGAAACTAAGTGGTCGACCTTGTGAGAGAGGAAACTCCAGATGCGAAACTTAGTTCCATTTTAAACAAATTGTTCTATCTGAAACTAAGTGTTCGATACTGTGCCAGGAGTAGCGCCTGTTCTCTGAAATCTGTGGCGATGCTACTCGAAACCGTATGTTGTCGACGACACTAAGTGGTCCACCTTGTGAGAGAGGAAACTCCAGATGCGAAACATAGTTACATTTTAAACTAATTGTTCTGTCTGAAATAAGTGTTCGATACTATGCCAGGAGAGGCGCCTGCTCTCTGAAATCTGTGGCGATGCTACTCGAAACCGTATATGTTCAACGAAACTAAGTCGTCGACCTTGTGAGGGAGGATACTCCAGATGCGAAACATAGTTACATTTTAATCTACTTTTACTGTCTGAAATAAGTGTTCGATACTGTCCCAGGAGAAGCGCCTACTCTCTGAACTGTGTGGCGATGCCGCTCGAAACCGTCTGTTTTGGACGAAACTAAGTGGTCGACCTTGTGAGAGAGGAAACTCCAGATGCGAAACATAGTTCCATTTTAAACTAATTGTTCTATCTGAAACTAAGTTTTCGATACTGTGCCAGTAGAAGCGCCTGTCTCTGAAATCTGTGGCGATGCAACTACAAACCGAATGTGTTCAACGAAACTAAGTCGTCGACCTTGTGAGGGAGGATACTCCAGATGCGAAACATAGTTACATTTTAAACTAATTGTTCTATCTGAAACTAAGTGTTCGATACTGTGTCAGGAGAAGCGCCTGTTCTCTGAAATCTGTGGCGATGCCACTCGAAACCGTATGAGTTCGACGAAACTAAGTGGTCGACCTTGTGAGAGAGGAAACACCAAATTGCGAAACTTAGTTCATTTTAAACTATTAATCCTATCGGACACTGAGTGTTCGATACTGTGCCAGGAGAAGCGCCTGTTCTCTGAAATCTGTGGCGATGCCACTCGAAACCGTATGAGTTCGACGAAACTAAGTGGTCGACCTTGTGAGAGAGGAAACACCAAATTGCGAAACTTAGTTCATTTTAAACTAATAATCCTATCGGACACTAAGTGTTCGATACTGTGCCAGGAGAAGCGCCTGTTCTCTGAAATCTGTGGCGATGCCACTCGAAACCGTATGCGTTCGACGAAACTAAGTGGTCGAGCTTGTGAGAGAGGAAACTCCAAATGCGAAGCTTTGTTCCATTTTAAACTAATTGGTCTATCTGCTACTGAGTGTTCGATACTGTGCTAGGAGAAGCGCCTGTTCTCTGAAATCTGTGGCGATGCCGCTCGAAACCGTATGTGTCCGACGAAACTAGGTGGTCGACCTTGTGAGAGAGGAAACTCCAAATGCGTAGCTTAGTTCCATTTTAACCTAATGGTTCTATCTGAAACTGAGTGTTCCATACTGTGCCCGGAGAAGCGCCTGTTCTATGAAATCTGTGGTGATGCTACTCGAAACCGTATGTGTTCGACGAAACTAAGTGGTCGACCTTGTGAGAGAGGAAACTCCAGATGCGAAACTTAGTTCCATTTTAAACAAATTGTTCTATCTGAAACTAAGTGTTCGATACTGTGCCAGGAGTAGCGCCTGTTCTCTGAAATCTGTGGCGATGCTACTCGAAACCGTATGTTGTCGACGACACTAAGTGGTCCACCTTGTGAGAGAGGAAACTCCAGATGCGAAGCAGAGTTCCATTTTAAACTAATTGTTCTATCTGATCCTAAGCGTTCGATACTGTGCCAGGAGAAGCGCCTGTTCTCTGAAATGTGTGGCGATGCCAGTCGAAACCGTATGTGTTCGACGAAACTAAGTGGTCGACCTTGTGAGAGAGGATACTCCAGATGCGGAATATAGTTCCATTTTAAACAAATTGTTCTACCTGAAACTAAGTGTTCGATACTGTGCCAGGAGAAGCGCCTGTTCTCTGACATCTGTGGCGATGCCACTCGAAACCGTATGTGTTCGACGAAACTAAGTGGTCGACCTTGTGAGGGAGGAAACTCCAGATGCGAAACATAGTTCCATTTTAAACTAATTGTTCTATCTAACACTAAGTGTTCGATACTGTGCCAGGAGAAGCGCCTGTTCTCTGAAATCTGTGGCGATGCTACTCGAAACCGTATGTGTTCGACGAAACTAAGTGGTCGACCTTGTGAGAGAGGAAACTCCAGATGCGAAACTTAGTTCCATTTTAAACAAATTGTTCTATCTGAAACTAAGTGTTCGATACTGTGCCAGGAGTAGCGCCTGTTCTCTGAAATCTGTGGCGATGCTACTTGTTCAGGAATTCTCGAAGTCCGGAACGTTCGACGTAGTCAAACCTGCCCGTTCTCTGAAATCTGTGGCGATGGTACTCGAAACCGTATGGGTTCGACGAAACTAAGTGGTCGACCTTGTGAGAGAGGAAACTCCAGATGCGAAACTTTGTTCCATGTTAAACTAATCGTTCTATCTGAAACTAAGTGTTCGATAATGTGCCCGGAGAAGCGCCTCTTCTATGAAATCTGTGGTGATGCTACTCGAAACCGTATGTGTTCGACGAAACTAAGTGGTCGACCTTGTGAGAGAGGAAACTCCAGATGCGAAACTTAGTACCAATTTAAACTAATTGTTCCATCTGAAACTAAGTGTTCGATAGTGTGCCAGGAGAAGCGCCTGTTCTCTGAAATCTGTGGCGATGCCACTCGAAACCGTATGTGTTTGACGAAACTAAGTTGTCGACCTTGTGAGAGAGGAACTCCAGATGCGAAACTTAGTTCCATTTTAAACTAATTGTTCTATCTGAAATTAAGTGTTCGTTACTGTGCCAGGAGAAACGCCTGTTCTCTGAAATCTGTGGCGATGCCACTCGAAACCGTATGTGTTTGACGAAACTAAGTTGTCGACCTTGTGAGAGAGGAACTTCAGATGCGAAACTTAGTTCCATTTTAAACTAATTGTTCTATCTGAAACTTAGTGTTCGATACTGTGCCAGGAGAAGCGCCTGTTCTCTGAAATCTCTGGCGATGCCACTCGAAACCGTATGTGTTCGACGAAACTAAGTGGCCGACCTTGTGAGAGAGGAAACTCCGGATGCGAAACTTAGTTCCATTCTAAACCAAATGTTCCATCTGAAACTAAGTGTTCGATAATCTGCCAGTAGAAGCGCCTGTTCTCTGAAATCTGTGGCGTTGCCACTCGTTACCGAATGTGTTCAACAAAACTAAGTGGTCGAACTTGTGAGAGAGGAAACTCCAGTTGCGAAACTTAGTTCCATTTTAAACTAATTGTTCTATCTGAAACTAAGTGTTCGATAATGTGCCAGGAGAAGCGCCTGTTCTCTGAAATCTGTGGCGATGCCACCCGAAACCGTATGTGTTTGACGAAACTAAGTTGTCGACCTTGTGAGAGAGGAAACTCCAAATGCGAAACATAGTTCCATTTTAAACTAAATGTTCCATCTGAAACTAAGTGTTCGATACTGTGCCAGGAGAAGCGCCTGTTCTCTGAAATCTGTGGGGATGCTACTCGAAACCGTATGTGTTCGACGAAACTAAGTGGTCCACCTTGTGAGAGAGGAAGCTCCAGATGCGAAGCTTAGTTCCATTTTAACCTAATTGTTCTATCTGAAATTAAGTGTTCGATACTGTGCCAGCAGAAGCGCCTGTTCTCTGAAACCTGTGGCGTTGCTACTCGAAGCCGAATGGGTTCGACGAAAATAAATGGTAGACCGTGTGAGTGAGGAAACTCCAAATGCGAAACAAAGTTCCATTTTATACAAAGTGTTCTATCTGAAACTAAGTGTTCGATACTGTGCCAGGAGAAGCGCCTGTTTTCGGAAATCTGTCGCGAAGCTACTCGAAACCGTATGTGTTCGACGAAACTAAGTGGCCGACCTTGTGAGAGAGGAGACTTCAGATGCGAAACATATTTCCATTTTAAGCTAATTGTACTATCTGAAACTAAGTGTTCGGTACTGTGCCAGGAGAAGCGCCTGTTCTCTGAAACCTGTGGCGTTGCTACTCGAAGCCGAATGTGTTCGACGAAAGTAAGTGGCAGACCGTGTGAGAGAGGAAACTCCAGATGCGAAACTTAGATCCATTTTAAATTAATTGTTCTATCTGAAAGAGTTCGATACTGTGCGAGGAGAAGCGCCTGTTCTCTGAAATCTGTGGCGATACCACTCGAAACCGTATGTGTTTGACGATACTAAGTGGTCCACCTTGTGAGAGAGGAAACTCCAAATGCGAAACATAGTTCCATTTTAAATTAAATGTTCCATCTGAAACTAAGTGTTCGATACTGTGCCAGGAGAAGCGCCTGTTCTCTGAAATCTGTGGCGATACCACTCGAAACCGTATGAGTTCCACGAAACTAAGAGGTCGCCTTGTGAGAGAGGAAACTCCAGATGCGAAACTTAGTACCATATTAAAGTAATTGTTCTATCTGAAACTAAGTGTTCGATACTGTGCCAGGAGATGCGCCGGTTCTCTGAAACCTGAGGCGATGCTACTCGAAACCGTATGTGTTCGAAGAAACTAAGTTGTCGACCTTGTGAGAGAGGAAACTCCAGATGCGAAACATAGTTCCATTTTAAACTAATTGTTCTATCTGTAACTAAGTGTTCGATACTGTGCCAGGAGAAGCGCCTGTTCTCTGAAATCTGTGGCGATGCTACTCGAAACCGTATCTGTTCGACGAAACTAAGTTGTCGACCTTGTGAGAGAGGAAACTTCAGATGCGAAACTCAGTTCCATTTCAAATTAATTGTTCTATCTCAAACTAAGTGTTCGATACTGTGCCAGGAGAAGCTCATGTTCTCTGAAATCTGTGGCGATACTACTCGAAACCGCATGTGTTCGACGAAACTAAGTGGTCGACCTTGTGAGAGAGGAAACTGCAGATGCGAAACTTACTTCCATTTTAAACTAATTGTTCTATCTGAAACTAAGTGTCCGATACTGTGCCAGGAGAAGCTCCTGTTCTCTGAAATCTGTGGCGATACTACTCGAAACCGTATGTGGTCGACGAATCTAAGTGGTCGACCTTGTGAGAGAGGACACTCCAGATGCGAAACGTAGATCCATTTTAAACTAATTGTTCTATATGATACTAAGTGTTCGATACTGTGCCAGGAGAAGCGCCTGTTCTCTGAAATGTGTGGCGATGCCGATCGAAACCGTATCTGTTCGACGAAACTAAGTGGTTGACCTTGTTAGAGAGGATACTCCAGATGCGAAACTTAGTACCATATTAAACTAATTGTTCTATCTGAAACTAAGTGTTCGATACTGTGCCAGGAGAAGCGCCTGTTCTCTGAAACCTGAGGCGATGCTACTCGAAACCGTATCTGTTCGACGAAACTAAGTTGTCGACCTTGTGAGAGAGGAAACTTCAGATGCGAAACTCAGTTCCATTTCAAATTAATTGTTCTATCTCAAACTAAGTGTTCGATACTGTGCCAGGAGAAGCTCCTGTTCTCTGAAATCTGTGGCGATACTACTCGAAACCGCATGTGTTCGACGAAACTAAGTGGTCGACCTTGTGAGAGAGGAAACTGCAGATGCGAAACTTACTTCCATTTTAAACTAATTGTTCTATCTGAAACTAAGTGTCCGATACTGTGCCAGGAGAAGCTCCTGTTCTCTGAAATCTGTGGCGATACTACTCGAAACCGTATGTGTTCGACGAATCTAAGTGGTCGACCTTGTGAGAGAGGACACTCCAGATGCGAAACGTAGATCCATTTTAAACTAATTGTTCTATATGATACTAAGTGTTCGATACTGTGCCAGGAGAAGCGCCTGTTCTCTGAAATGTGTGGCGATGCCGATCGAAACCGTATGTGTTCGACGAAACTAAGTGGTTGACCTTGTTAGAGAGGATACTCCAGATGCGAAACTTAGTACCATATTAAACTAATTGTTCTATCTGAAACTAAGTGTTCGATACTGTGCCAGGAAAAGCGCCTGTTCTCTGAAACCTGAGGCGATGCTACTCGAAACCGTATGTGTTCGAAGAAACTAAGTGGTCGACCTTGTGAGAGAGGAAACTGCAGATGCGAAACTTACTTCCATTTCAAATTAATTGTTCTATCTGTAACTAAGTGTTCGATACTGTGCCAGGAGAAGCGCCTGTTCTCTGAAATCTGTGGCGATGCTACTCGAAACCGTATCTGTTCGACGAAACTAAGTTGTCGACCTTGTGAGAGAGGAAACTTCAGATGCGAAACTCAGTTCCATTTCAAATTAATTGTTCTATCTGAAACTAAGTGTTCGATACTGTGCCAGGAGAAGCTCCTGTTCTCTGAAATCTGTGGCGATACTACTCGAAACCGTATGTGTTCGACGAAACTAAGTGGTCGACCTTGTGAGAGAGGAAACTGCAGATGCGAAACTTACTTCCATTTCAAATTAATTGTTCTATCTGAAACTAAGTGTTCGATACTGTGCCAGGAGAAGCTCCTGTTCTCTGAAATCTGTGGCGATGCCGATCGAAACCGTATGTGTTCGACGAAACTAAGTGGTTGACCTTGTGAGAGAGGATACTCCAGATGCGAAATATAGTTCCATTTTAATCTAATTGTTCCATCTGAAACTAAGTGTTCGATACTGTGCCAGGAGAAGCGCCTGTTCTCTGAAATCTGTGGCGATACCACTCGAAACCGTATGTGTTCGACGAAACTAAGTGGCCGACCTTGTGAGAGAGGAAACTCCAGATGCGAATCTTAGTTCCATTTTTAACTAATTGTTGTATCTGAAACTAAGTGTTCGATACTGTGCCAGGAGAAGCGCCGGTTCTCTGAACTGTGTGGCGATGCCACTCGAAACCTTATGTGTTCGACGAAACTGAGTGGCCGACCTTGTGAGAGAGGAAGCTCCAGATGCGAAACATAGTTCCATTTTAAACAAATTGTTCTGTCTGAATGTGTTCGATACTGTTCCAGGAGAATTGCCTGTTCTCTGAAATCTGTGGCGATGCTACTCGAAACCGTATGTGTTCGACGAATCTAAATGGTCGACCTTGTGAGAGAGGAAACTCCAGATGCGAATCTTAATTCCATTTTTAACTAATTGTTCTATCTGAAACTAAGTGTTCGATACTTGCCAGGAGAAGTGCCTGTTCTCTGAAATCTGTGGCGATTCTACTCGAAACCGTATGTGTTCGACGAATCTAAATGGTCGACCTTGTGAGAGAGGAAACTCCAGATGCGAATCTTAGTTCCATTTTTAACTAATTGTTCTATCTGAAACTAAGTGTTCGGCACTGTGCAAGGAGCAGCGTCTGTTCTCTGAAATCTGTGGCGATGCTACTCGAAACCGTATGTGTTCGAAGAAACAAAGTGGCCGACCTTGTGAGAGAGGAAACTCCAGATGCGAAACATATTTCCATTTTAAACTAAATGTTCTATCTGAAACTAAGTATTCGATACTCTGCCAGTAGAAGCGCCTGTTCTCTGAAACCTGTGGCTTTGCTACTCGAAGCCGAATGTGTTCGACGAAAGTAAGGGGTAGACCGTGTGAGAGAGGAAACTCCAAATGCGAAACATAGTTCGATTTTAAACTAATTGTTCTATCTGAAACTACGTGTTCGATACTGTGCCAGGAGAAGCGCCTGTTCTCTGAAATCTGTGGCGATGCCACGCGAAACCATATGTGTTCGAAGAAACAAAGTGGCCGACCTTGTGAGAGAGGAAACTCCAGATGCGAAACATATAACAATTTTAAACTAAATGTTCTATCTGAAACTAAGTATTCGATACTCTGCCAGTAGAAGCGCCTGTTCTCTGAAAACTGTGGCGATGCTACTCGAAACCGTATGTGTTCGACGAATCTAAATGGTCGACCTTGTGTGAGAGGAAACTCCAGAAGCGAAACTTAGTTCCATTTAAAACTAAATGTTCCATCTGAAACTTAGTGTTCGATACTGTGCCAGGAGAAGAGCCTGTTCTCTGAAATCTGTGGCGATGCTATTCGAAACCGTATGTGTTCGACGAATCTAAATGGTCGACCTTGTGAGAGACGAAACTCCAGAAGCGAAACTTAGTTCCATTTAAAACTAAGTGTTCCATCTGAAACTTAGTGTTCGATACTGTGCCAGGAGAAGCGCCTGTTCTCTGAAATCTGTGGCGATGCTACTCGAAACCGTATGTGTTCGAAGAAACAAAGTGGCCGACCTTGTGAGAGAGGAGACTCCAGATGCGAAACTTAGTTTCATTTTAAACTAATTGTTCTATCTGAAAGTGTTCGATACTGTGCCAGGAGAAGCGCCTGTTCTCTGAAATCTGTGGCGATGCTACTCGAAACCGTATGTGTTCGACGAATCTAAATGGTCGACCTTGTGAGAGAGGAAACTCCAGAAGCGAAACTTAGTTCCATTTAAAACTAAGTGTTCCATCTGAAACTTAGTGTTCGATACTGTGCCAGGAGAAGCGCCTGTTCTCTGAAATCTGTGGCGATGCTACTCGAAACCGTATGTGTTCGAAGAAACAAAGTGGCCGACCTTGTGAGAGAGGAGACTCCAGTTGCGAAACTTAGTTTCATTTTAAACTAATTGTTCTATCTGAAAGTGTTCGATACTGTGCCAGGAGAAGCGACTGTTCTCTGAAATCTGTGGCAATGCTACTCGAAACCGTATGTGTTCGACGAATCTAAATGGTCGACGTTGTGAGAGAGGAAACTCCAGATGCGAAACATAGTTCCATTTTAAACTAATTGTTCTATCTGAAACTACGTGTTCGATACTGTGCCAGGAGAAGCGCCTGTTCTCTGAAATCTGTGGCGATGCCACGCGAAACCATATGTGTTCGACGAAACTAAATGGTCGACCTTGTGAGAGAGGAGACTCCAGAAGCGAAACTTAGTTCCATTTAAAACTAAGTGTTCCATCTGAAACTTAGTGTTCGATACTGTGCCAGGAGAAGCGCCTGTTCTCTGAAATCTGTGGCGATGCTACTCGAAACCGTATGTGTTCGAAGAAACAAAGTGGCCGACCTTGTGAGAGAGGAAACTCCAGATGCGAAACATATTTCCATTTTAAACTAAATGTTCTATCTGAAACTAAGTATTCGATACTCTGCCAGTAGAAGCGCCTGTTCTCTGAAACCTGTGGCTTTGCTACTCGAAGCCGAATGTGTTCGACGAAAGTAAGGGGTAGACCGTGTGAGAGAGGAAACTCCAAATGCGAAACATAGTTCCATTTTATACTAATTATTCTATCTGAAACTAAGTGTACGATACTGTGCCAGGAGAAGCGACTGTTCTCTGAAATCTGTGGCAATGCTACTCGAAACCGTATGTGTTCGACGAATCTAAATGGTCGACGTTGTGAGAGAGGAAACTCCAGATGCGAAACATAGTTCCATTTTAAACTAATTGCTCTATCTGAAACTACGTGTTCGATGCTGTGCCAGCAGAAGCGCCTGTTCTCTGAAATCTGTGGCGATGCCACGCGAAACCATATGTGTTCGACGAAACTAAGTGGTTGACCTTGTGAGAGAGGAGACTCCAGATGCGAAACTTAGTTCCATTTTAAACTAATTGTTCTATCTGAAACTAAGTGTTCGATACTATGCCAGAAGAAGCACCTGTTCTCTGAAATCTGTGGCGATGCTACTCGAAACCGTATGTGTTCGAAGAAACAAAGTGGCCGACCTTGTGAGAGAGGAGACTCCAGTTGCGAAACTTAGTTTCATTTTAAACTAATTGTTCTATCTGAAAGTGTTCGATACTGTGCCAGGAGAAGCGCCTGTTCTCTGAAATCTGTGGCGATGCTACTCGAAACCGTATGTGTTCGACGAATCTAAATGGTCGACCTTGTGAGAGAGGAAACTCCAGAAGCGAAACTTAGTTCCATTTAAAACTAAGTGTTCCATCTGAAACTTAGTGTTCGATACTGTGCCAGGAGAAGCGCCTGTTCTCTGAAATCTGTGGCGATGCTACTCGAAACCGTATGTGTTCGAAGAAACAAAGTGGCCGACCTTGTGAGAGAGGAGACTCCAGATGCGAAACATATTTCCATTTTAAACTAAATGTTCTATCTGAAACTAAGTATTCGATACTCTGCCAGTAGAAGCGCCTGTTCTCTGAAACCTGTGGCTTTGCTACTCGAAGCCGAATGTGTTCGACGAATCTAAATGGTCGACCTTGTGAGAGAGGAAACTCCAGAAGCGAAACTTAGTTCCATTTAAAACTAAGTGTTCCATCTGAAACTTAGTGTTCGATACTGTGCCAGGAGAAGCGCCTGTTCTCTGAAATCTGTGGCGATGCTACTCGAAACCGTATGTGTTCGAAGAAACAAAGTGGCCGACCTTGTGAGAGAGGAGACTCCAGATGCGAAACTTAGTTTCATTTTAAACTAATTGTTCTATCTGAAAGTGTTCGATACTGTGCCAGGAGAAGCGCCTGTTCTCTGAAATCTGTGGCGATGCTACTCGAAACCGTATGTGTTCGACGAATCTAAATGGTCGACCTTGTGAGAGAGGAAACTCCTGATGCGAAACTTAGTTCCATTCTATTCTTATTGTTCTAGCTGAAACTAAGTTTACGATACTGTGCCAGGAGAAGCGCCTGCTCTCTGAGAACTGTGGCGATGCTACTCGAAACCGTATGTGTTCGACCAAACTAAGTGGTCGACTTTGTGAGAGAGGAAATTCCAGATGCGAAACTTAGTTTCATTTTAAACTAATTGTTCTATCTGAAAATGTTCGATACTGTGCCAGGAGAAGCGCCTGTTCTCTGAAATCTGTGGCGATGCTACTCGAAACCGTATGTGTTCGACGAATCTAAATGGTCGACCTTGTGAGAGAGGAAACTCCAGAAGCGAAACTTAGTTCCATTTAAAACTAAGTGTTCCATCTGAAACTTAGTGTTCGATACTGTGCCAGGAGAAGCGCCTGTTCTCTGAAATCTGTGGCGATGCTACTCGAAACCGTATGTGTTCGAAGAAACAAAGTGGCCGACCTTGTGAGAGAGGAGACTCCAGATGCGAAACTTAGTTTCATTTTAAACTAATTGTTCTATCTGAAAGTGTTCGATACTGTGCCAGGAGAAGCGCCTGTTCTCTGAAATCTGTGGCGATGCTACTCGAAACCGTATGTGTTCGACGAATCTAAATGGTCGACCTTGTGAGAGAGGAAACTCCTGATGCGAAACTTAGTTCCATTCTATTCTTATTGTTCTAGCTGAAACTAAGTTTACGATACTGTGCCAGGAGAAGCGCCTGCTCTCTGAGAACTGTGGCGATGCTACTCGAAACCGTATGTGTTCGACCAAACTAAGTGGTCGACTTTGTGAGAGAGGAAATTCCAGATGCGAAACTTAGTTTCATTTTAAACTAATTGTTCTATCTGAAAATGTTCGATACTGTGCCAGGAGAAGCGCCTGTTCTCTGAAATCTGTGGCGATGCTACTCGAAACCGTATGTGTTCGACGAATCTAAATGGTCGACCTTGTGAGAGAGGAAACTCCAGATGCGAAACTTAGTTCCATTTAAAACTAAGTGTTCCATCTGAAACTTAGTGTTCGATACTGTGCCAGGAGAAGCGCCTGTTCTCTGAAATCTGTGGCGATGCTACTCGAAACCGTATGTGTTCGAAGAAACAAAGTGGCCGACCTTGTGAGAGAGGAAACTCCAGATGCGAAACATATTTCCATTTTAAACTAAATGTTCTATCTGAAACTAAGTATTCGATACTCTGCCAGTAGAAGCGCCTGTTCTCTGAAACCTGTGGCTTTGCTACTCGAAGCCGAATGTGTTCGACGAAAGTAAGGGGTAGACCGTGTGAGAGAGGAAACTCCAAATGCGAAACATAGTTCCATTTTATACTAATTATTCTATCTGAAACTAAGTGTACGATACTGTGCCAGGAGAAGCGACTGTTCTCTGAAATCTGTGGCGATGCTACTCGAAACGGTATGTGTTCGACGAATCTAAATGGGCGACGTTGTGAGAGAGGAAACTCCAGATGCGAAACATAGTTCCATTTTAAACTAATTGTTCTATCTGAAACTACGTGTTCGATACTGTGCCAGGAGAAGCGCCTGTTCTCTGAAATCTGTGGCGATGCCACGCGAAACCATATGTGTTCGAAGAAACAAAGTGGCCGACCTTGTGAGAGAGGAAACTCCAGATGCGGAACATATTTCCATTTTAAACTAAATGTTCTATCTGAAACTAAGTATTCGATACTCTGCCAGTAGAAGCGCCTGTTCTCTGAAACCTGTGGCTTTGCTACTCGAAGCCGAATGTGTTCGACGAAAGTAAGGGGTAGACCGTGTGAGAGAGGAAACTCCAAATGCGAAACATAGTTCCATTTTATACTAATTATTCTATCTGAAACTAAGTATTCGATACTCTGCCAGTAGAAGCGCCTGTTCTCTGAAACCTGTGGCTTTGCTACTCGAAGCCGAATGTGTTCGACGAATCTAAATGGTCGACCTTGTGAGAGAGGAAACTCCAGAAGCGAAACTTAGTTCCATTTAAAACTAAGTGTTCCATCTGAAACTTAGTGTTCGATACTGTGCCAGGAGAAGCGCCTGTTCTCTGAAATCTGTGGCGATGCTACTCGAAACCATATGTGTTCGAAGAAACAAAGTGGCCGACCTTGTGATAGAGGAAACTCCAGATGCGAAACATATTTCCATTTTAAACTAAATGTTCCATCTGAAACTAAGTATTCGATACTCTGCCAGTAGAAGCGCCTGTTCTCTGAAACCTGTGGCTTTGCTACTCGAAGCCGAATGTGTTCGACGAAAGTAAGGGGTAGACAGTGTGAGAGAGGAAACTCCAAATGCGAAACATAGTTCCATTTTATACTAATTATTCTATCTGAAACTAAGTGTACGATACTGTGCCAGGAGAAGCGACTGTTCTCTGAAATCTGTGGCGATGCTACTCGAAACCGTATGTGTTCGACGAATCTAAATGGTCGACGTTGTGAGAGAGGAAAATCCAGATGCGAAACTTAGTTCCATTTTAAACTAATTGTTCTATCTGAAACTACGTGTTCGATACTGTGCCAGGAGAAGCGCCTGTTCTCTGAAATCTGTGGCGATGCCACGCGAAACCATATGTGTTCGACGAAACTAAGTGTGTTCTTGACCTTGTGAGAGAGGAGACTCCAGATGCGAAACTTAGTTCCATTTTAAACTAATTGTTCTATCTGAAACTAAGTGTTCGATACTATGCCAGAAGAAGCGCCTGTTCTCTGAAATCTGTGGCGATGCTACTCGAAATCGTATGTGTTCGACGAATCTAAATGGTCGACCTTGTGAGAGAGGAAACTCCAGAAGCGAAACTTAGTTCCATTTAAAACTAAGTGTTCCATCTGAAACTTAGTGTTCGATACTGTGCCAGGAGAAGCGCCTGTTCTCTGAAATCTGTGGCGATGCTACTCGAAACCGTATGTGTTCGAAGAAACAAAGTGGCCGACCTTGTGAGAGAGGAGACTCCAGATACGAGACTTAGTTTCATTTTAAACTAATTGTTCTATCTGAAAGTGTTCGATACTGTGCCAGGAGAAGCGCCTGTTCTCTGAAATCTGTGGCGATGCCACGCGAAACCATATGTGTTCGAAGAAACAAAGTGGCCGACCTTGTGAGAGAGGAAACTCCAGATGCGGAACATATTTCCATTTTAAACTAAATGTTCTATCTGAAACTAAGTATTCGATACTCTGCCAGTAGAAGCGCCTGTTCTCTGAAACCTGTGGCTTTGCTACTCGAAGCCGAATGTGTTCGACGAAAGTAAGGGGTAGACCGTGTGAGAGAGGAAACTCCAAATGCGAAACATAGTTCCATTTTATACTAATTATTCTATCTGAAACTAAGTATTCGATACTCTGCCAGTAGAAGCGCCTGTTCTCTGAAACCTGTGGCTTTGCTACTCGAAGCCGAATGTGTTCGACGAATCTAAATGGTCGACCTTGTGAGAGAGGAAACTCCAGAAGCGAAACTTAGTTCCATTTAAAACTAAGTGTTCCATCTGAAACTTAGTGTTCGATACTGTGCCAGGAGAAGCGCCTGTTCTCTGAAATCTGTGGCGATGCTACTCGAAACCATATGTGTTCGAAGAAACAAAGTGGCCGACCTTGTGATAGAGGAAACTCCAGATGCGAAACATATTTCCATTTTAAACTAAATGTTCTATCTGAAACTAAGTATTCGATACTCTGCCAGTAGAAGCGCCTGTTCTCTGAAACCTGTGGCTTTGCTACTCGAAGCCGAATGTGTTCGACGAAAGTAAGGGGTAGACAGTGTGAGAGAGGAAACTCCAAATGCGAAACATAGTTCCATTTTATACTAATTATTCTATCTGAAACTAAGTGTACGATACTGTGCCAGGAGAAGCGACTGTTCTCTGAAATCTGTGGCGATGCTACTCGAAACCGTATGTGTTCGACGAATCTAAATGGTCGACGTTGTGAGAGAGGAAAATCCAGATGCGAAACTTAGTTCCATTTTAAACTAATTGTTCTATCTGAAACTACGTGTTCGATACTGTGCCAGGAGAAGCGCCTGTTCTCTGAAATCTGTGGCGATGCCACGCGAAACCATATGTGTTCGACGAAACTAAGTGTGTTCTTGACCTTGTGAGAGAGGAGACTCCAGATGCGAAACTTAGTTCCATTTTAAACTAATTGTTCTATCTGAAACTAAGTGTTCGATACTATGCCAGAAGAAGCGCCTGTTCTCTGAAATCTGTGGCGATGCTACTCGAAATCGTATGTGTTCGACGAATCTAAATGGTCGACCTTGTGAGAGAGGAAACTCCAGAAGCGAAACTTAGTTCCATTTAAAACTAAGTGTTCCATCTGAAACTTAGTGTTCGATACTGTGCCAGGAGAAGCGCCTGTTCTCTGAAATCTGTGGCGATGCTACTCGAAACCGTATGTGTTCGAAGAAACAAAGTGGCCGACCTTGTGAGAGAGGAGACTCCAGATACGAGACTTAGTTTCATTTTAAACTAATTGTTCTATCTGAAAGTGTTCGATACTGTGCCAGGAGAAGCGCCTGTTCTCTGAAATCTGTGGCGATGCTACTCGAAACCGTATGTGTTCGAAGAAACAAAGTGGCCGACCTTGTGAGAGAGGAAACTCCAGATGCGAAACATATTTCCATTGTAAACTAAATGTTCTATCTAAAACTAAGTATTCGATACTCTGCCAGTAGAAGCGCCTGTTCTCTCAAACCTGTGGCTTTGCTACTCGAAGCCGAATGTGTTCGACGAAAGTAAGGGGTAGACCGTGTGAGAGAGGAAACTCCAAATGCGAAACATAGTTCCATTTTAAACTAATTGTTCTATCTGAAACTAAGTGTTCGGTACTGTGCCAGGAGAATCGCCTGTTCTCTGAAATCTGTTGTGATGCTACTCGAAACCGTATGTGTTCGTCGAAACTAAGCGGTCGACGTTGTGAGAGAGGAAACTCCATATGCGAAACTTAGTTCCATTTTAAAGTAATTGTTCTATCTGAAACTAAGTGTTCGATACAGTGCCAGGAGAAGCGCCTGTTCTCTGAAATCTGTGGCGATGCCACTCGAAACCGTATGTGTTCGACGAAACAAAGTGGCCGACCTTGTGAGAGAGGAAACTCCAGATGCGAAACATAGTTCCATTTTATTCTTATTGTTCTAGCTGAAACTAAGTTTACGATACTGTGCCAGGAGAAGCGCCTGCTCTCTGAGAACTGTGGCGATGCTACTCGAAACCGTATGTGTTCGACCAAACTAAGTGGTCGACTTTGTGAGAGAGGAAATTCCAGATGCGAAACTTAGTTTCATTTTAAACTAATTGTTCTATCTGAAAATGTTCGATACTGTGCCAGGAGAAGCGCCTGTTCTCTGAAATCTGTGGCGATGCTACTCGAAACCGTATGTGTTCGACGAATCTAAATGGTCGACCTTGTGAGAGAGGAAACTCCAGAAGCGAAACTTAGTTCCATTTAAAACTAAGTGTTCCATCTGAAACTTAGTGTTCGATACTGTGCCAGGAGAAGCGCCTGTTCTCTGAAATCTGTGGCGATGCTACTCGAAACCGTATGTGTTCGAAGAAACAAAGTGGCCGACCTTGTGAGAGAGGAAACTCCAGATGCGAAACATATTTCCATTTTAAACTAAATGTTCTATCTGAAACTAAGTATTCGATACTCTGCCAGTAGAAGCGCCTGTTCTCTGAAACCTGTGGCTTTGCTACTCGAAGCCGAATGTGTTCGACGAAAGTAAGGGGTAGACCGTGTGAGAGAGGAAACTCCAAATGCGAAACATAGTTCCATTTTATACTAATTATTCTATCTGAAACTAAGTGTACGATACTGTGCCAGGAGAAGCGACTGTTCTCTGAAATCTGTGGCGATGCTACTCGAAACGGTATGTGTTCGACGAATCTAAATGGGCGACGTTGTGAGAGAGGAAACTCCAGATGCGAAACATAGTTCCATTTTAAACTAATCGTTCTATCTGAAACTACGTGTTCGATACTGTGCCAGGAGAAGCGCCTGTTCTCTGAAATCTGTGGCGATGCCACGCGAAACCATATGTGTTCGAAGAAACAAAGTGGCCGACCTTGTGAGAGAGGAAACTCCAGATGCGGAACATATTTCCATTTTAAACTAAATGTTCTATCTGAAACTAAGTATTCGATACTCTGCCAGTAGAAGCGCCTGTTCTCTGAAACCTGTGGCTTTGCTACTCGAAGCCGAATGTATTCGACGAAAGTAAGGGGTAGACCGTGTGAGAGAGGAAACTCCAAATGCGAAACATAGTTCCATTTTATACTAATTATTCTATCTGAAACTAAGTGTACGATACTGTGCCAGGAGAAGCGACTGTTCTCTGAAGTCTGTGGCAATGCTACTCGAAACCGTATGTGTTCGACGAATCTAAATGGTCGACGTTGTGAGAGAGGAAACTCCAGATGCGAAACATAGTTCCATTTTAAACTAATTGTTCTATCTGAAACTACGTGTTCGATACTGTGCCAGGAGAAGCGCCTGTTCTCTGAAATCTGTGGCGATGCCACGCGAAACCATATGTGTTCGACGAAACTAAGTGGTTGTCCTTGTGAGAGAGGAGACTCCAGATGCGAAACTTAGTTCCATTTTAAACTAATTGTTCTATCTGAAACTAAGTGTTCGATACTATGCCAGAAGAAGCACCTGTTCTCTGAAATCTGTGGCGATGCTACTCGAAACCGTATGTGTTCGAAGAAACAAAGTGGCCGACCTTGTAAGAGAGGAGACTCCAGTTGCGAAACTTAGTTTCTTTTTAAACTAATTGTTCTATCTGAAAGTGTTCGATATTGTGCCAGGAGAAGCGCCTGTTCTCTGAAATCTGTGGCGATGCTAATCGAAACCGTATGTGTTCGACGAATCTAAATGGTCGACCTTGTGAGAGAGGAAACTCCAGAAGCGAAACCTAGTTCCATTTAAAACTAAGTGTTCCATCTGAAACTTAGTGTTCGATACTGTGCCAGGAGAAGCGCCTGTTCTCTGAAATCTGTGGCGATGCTACTCGAAACCGTATGTGTTCGAAGAAACAAAGTGGCCGACCTTGTGATAGAGGAAACTCCAGATGCGAAACATATTTCCATTTTAAACTAAATGTTCTATCTGAAACTAAGTATTCGATACTCTGCCAGTAGAAGCGCCTGTTCTCTGAAACCTGTGGCTTTGCTACTCGAAGCCGAATGTGTTCGACGAAAGTAAGGGGTAGACCGTGTGAGAGAGGAAACTCCAAATGCGAAACATAGTTCCATTTTATACTAATTATTCTATCTGAAACTAAGTGTACGATACTGTGCCAGGAGAAGCGACTGTTCTCTGAAATCTGTGGCGATGCTACTCGAAACCGTATGTGTTCGACGAATCTAAATGGTCGACGTTGTGAGAGAGGAAACTCCAGAAGCGAAACTTAGTTCCATTTAAAACTAAGTGTTCCATCTGAAACTTAGTGTTCGATACTGTGCCAGGAGAAGCGCCTGTTCTCTGAAATCTGTGGCGATGCTACTCGAAACCGTATGTGTTCGAAGAAACAAAGTGGCCGACCTTGTGAGAGAGGAGACTCCAGATACGAGACTTAGTTTCATTTTAAACTAATTGTTCTATCTGAAAGTGTTCGATACTGTGCCAGGAGAAGCGCCTGTTCTCTGAAATCTGTGGCGATGCTACTCGAAACCGTATGTGTTCGACGAATCTAAATGGTCGACCTTGTGAGAGAGGAAACTCCAGAAGCGAAACCTAGTTCCATTTAAAACTAAGTGTTCCATCTGAAACTAAGTATTCGATACTCTGCCAGTAGAAGCGCCTGTTCTCTGAAATCTGTGGCGATGCTACTCGAAACCGTATGTGTTCGAAGAAACAAAGTGGCCGACCTTGTGATAGAGGAAACTCCAGATGCGAAACATATTTCCATTTTAAACTAAATGTTCTATCTGAAACTAAGTATTCGATACTCTGCCAGTAGAAGCGCCTGTTCTCTGAAACCTGTGGCTTTGCTACTCGAAGCCGAATGTGTTCGACGAAAGTAAGGGGTAGACCGTGTGAGAGAGGAAACTCCAAATGCGAAACATAGTTCCATTTTATACTAATTATTCTATCTGAAACTAAGTGTACGATACTGTGCCAGGAGAAGCGACTGTTCTCTGAAATCTGTGGCGATGCTACTCGAAACCGTATGTATTCGACGAATCTAAATGGTCGACGTTGTGAGAGAGGAAACTCCAGAAGCGAAACTTAGTTCCATTTAAAACTAAGTGTTCCATCTGAAACTTAGTGTTCGATACTGTGCCAGGAGAAGCGCCTGTTCTCTGAAATCTGTGGCGATGCTACTCGAAACCGTATGTGTTCGAAGAAACAAAGTGGCCGACCTTGTGAGAGAGGAGACTCCAGATACGAGACTTAGTTTCATTTTAAACTAATTGTTCTATCTGAAAGTGTTCGATACTGTGCCAGAAGAAGCGCCTGTTCTCTGAAATCTCTGGCGATGCTACTCGAAACCGTATGTGTTCGACGAAATTAAGTCGTCGACCTTGTGCGAAAGGAAACTCCAGATGCGAAACATTGTTCCATTTTAAACTAAATGTTCCATCTGAAACTAAGTGTTCGGTACTGTGCCAGGAGAAGCGCCTGTTCTCTGAAATCTGTGGCGATGCCACTCGAAACCGTATGTGTTCAACGAAATTAAGTGGTCGAACTTGTGAGAGAGCAAACTCCAGATGCGAAACTTAGTTCCATTTTAAACTAATTGTTCTATCTTAAAGTGTTCGATACTGTGCCAGGAGAAGCGCCTGTTCTCTGAAATCTGTGGCGATGCCACTCGAACCCGTATGTCTTCGACGAAACTAAGTCGTCGACCTTGTGAGAGAGGAAACTCCAGATGCGAAACTTAGTTCCGTTTTATACTAATTGTTCTATCTGAAACTAAGTGTTCGATACTGTGGCAGGAGAAGCGCCTGGTATCTGAAATCTGTGGCGATGCCACTCGAAACCGTATATGTTCGACGAAACTAAGTGGTCGACCTTGGGAGAGAGGAAACTCCAGATGTGAAACTTAATTCCATTTTAAACTAATTGTTCTATCTGAAAGTGTTCGATACTGTGCCAGAAGAAGCGCCTGTTCTCTGAAATCTCTGGCGATGCTACTCGAAACCGTATGTGTTCGACGAAATTAAGTCGTCGACCTTGTGCGAAAGGAAACTCCAGATGCGAAACATTGTTCCATTTTAAACTAAGTGTTCGATACTGTGCCAGGAGAAGCGCCTGTTCTCTGAAATCTGTGGCAATACCACTCGAAACCGTATGTGTTTGACGAAACTAAGTGGTCCACCTTGTGAGACAGGAAACTCCAAATGCGAAATATTGTTCCATTTTAAACTAAGTGTTCTATCTGTAACTAAGTGTTCGATACTGTGCCAGGAGAAGCGCCTGTTCTCTGAAATCTGTGGCGATGCTACTCGAAACAGTATGTGTTCGGCAAAACTAAGTGGTCGACCTTGTGATAGAGGAAACTGCAGATGCGAAACTTAGTTCCATTTTAATCTTATTGTTCTATCTGAAACTACGTTTTCGATTCTGTGCCAGGAGAAGCGCCTGTTCTCTGAAATCTGTGGCGTTGCTACTCGAGGCCGAATGTGTTCGACGAATCTAAGTAGACGACCTTGTGAGAGAGGAAACTCCAGATGCGAAACTTAGTTTCATTTTAAACTGATTGTTCTATCCGAAACTAAGTGTTCGATACTGTGCCAGGAGAAGCGCCTGTTCTCTGAAATCTGTGGCGGTGCTACACGAAGCCGTATGTGTTCGACGAAACTATGTGGTCGACCTTCTGAGAGAGCAAACTCCAGATGCGAAACTTAGTTCCATTTTAAACTAATTGCTCTATCTGTAACTGAGTGTTCGATACTGCGCCAGGAGATGCGCCTGTTCTCTGAAATCGGTGGCGATGCTACTCGAAACCGTATGTGTTCATCGAAACTAAGTGGTCGACCTTGTGAGAGAGGAAACTCCAGATGCGAAGCTTAGTTCCATTTTAAACTAATTGCTCTATCTGAAACTAAGTGTTCGGTACTGTGCCAGGAGAAGCGCCTGTTCTCTGAAATCTGTGGCGATGCTACTCGAAACCGTATGTGTTCGTCGAAACTAAGCGGTCGACGTTGTGAGAGAGGAAACTCCATATGCGAAACTTAGTTCCCTTTTAAACTAATTGTTCTATCTGAAACTAAGTGTTCGATACAGTGCCAGGAGAAGCGACTGTTCTCTGAAATCTGTGGCGATGCTACTCGAAACCGTATGTGTTCGACGAATCTAAATGGTCGACCTTGTGAGAGAGGAAACTCCAGAAGCGAAACTTAGTTCCATTTAAAACTAAGTGTTCCATCTGAAACTTAGTGTTCGATACTGTGCCAGGAGAAGCGCCTGTTCTCTGAAATCTGTGGCGATGCTACTCGAAACCGTATGTGTTCGAAGAAACAAAGTGGCCGACCTTGTGAGAGAGGAGACTCCAGATGCGAAACTTAGTTTCATTTTAAACTAATTGTTCTATCTGAAAGTGTTCGATACTGTGCAGGAGAAGCGCCTGTTCTCTGAAATCTGTGGCGATGCTACTCGAAACCGTATGTTTTCGAAGAAACAAAGTGGCCGACCTTGTGAGAGAGGAAACCCCAGATGCGAAACATATTTCCATTTTGAACTAAATGTTCTATCTGAAACTAAGTATTCGATACTCAGCCAGTAGAAGCGCCTGTTCTCTGAAACCTGTGGCTTTGCTACTCGAAGCCGAATGTGTTCGACGAAAGTAAGGGGTAGACCGTGTGAGAGAGGAAACTCCAAATGCGAAACATAGTTCCATTTTATACTAATTATTCTATCTGAAACTAAGTGTACGATACTGTGCCAGGAGAAGCGACTGTTCTCTGAAATCTGTGGCGATGCTACTCGAAACCGTATGTGTTCGACGAATCTAAATGGGCGACGTTGTGAGAGAGGAAACACCAGATGCGAAACATAGTTCCATTTTAAACTAATTGTTCTATCTGAAACTACGTGTTCGATACTGTGCCAGGAGAAGCGCCTGTTCTCTGAAATCTGTGGCGATGCCACGCGAAACCATATGTGTTCGAAGAAACAAAGTGGCCGACCTTGTGAGGGAGGAAACTCCAGATGCGAAACATATTTCCATTTTAAACTAAATGTTCTATCTGAAACTAAGTATTCGATACTCTGCCAGTAGAAGCGCCTGTTCTCTGAAACCTGTGGCTTTGCTACTCGAAGCCGAATGTGTTCGACGAAAGTAAGGGGTAGACCGTGTGAGAGAGGAAACTCCAAATGCGAAACATAGTTCCATTTTATACTAATTATTCTATCTGAAACTAAGTGTACGATACTGTGCCAGGAGAAGCGCCTGTTCTCTGAAGTCTGTGGCGATGCTACTCGAAACCGTATGTGTTCGACGAATCTCAATGGACGACGTTGTGAGAGAGGAAAATCCAGATGCGAAACTTAGTTTCATTTTAAACTAATTGTTCTATCTGAAAGTGTTCGATACTGTGCCAGGAGAAGCGCCTGTTCTCTGAAATCTGTGGCGATGCTACTCGAAACCGTATGTGTTCGAAGAAACAAAGTGGCCGACCTTGTGAGAGAGGAGACTCCAGTTGCGAAACTTAGTTTCATTTTAAACTAATTGTTCTATCTGAAAGTGTTCGATACTGTGCCAGGAGAAGCGCCTGTTCTCTGAAATCTGTGGCGATGCTACTCGAAACCGTATGTGTTCGACGAATCTAAATGGTCGACCTTGTGAGAGAGGAAACTCCAGAAGCGAAACTTAGTTCCATTTAAAACTAAGTGTTCCATCTGAAACTTAGTGTTCGATACTGTGCCAGGAGAAGCGCCTGTTCTCTGAAATCTATGGCGATGCTACTCGAAACCGTATGTGTTCGAAGAAACAAAGTGACCGACCTTGTGAGAGAGGAGCCTCCAGATACGAAACTTAGTTTCATTTTAAACTAATTGTTCTATCTGAAAGTGTTCGATACTGTGCGAGGAGAAGCGCCTGTTCTCTGAAATCTGTGGCGATGCTACTCGAAACCGTATGTGTTCGACGAATCTAAATGGTCGACCTTGTGAGAGAGGAAACTCCAGAAGCGAAACTTAGTTCCATTTTATTCTTATTGTTCTAGCTGAAACTAAGTTTACGATACTGTGCCAGGAGAAGCGCCTGCTCTCTGAGAACTGTGGCGATGCTACTCGAAACCGTATGTGTTCGACCAAACTAAGTGGTCGACTTTGTGAGAGAGGAAATTCCAGATGCGAAACTTAGTTTCATTTTAAACTAATTGTTCTATCTGAAAGTGTTCGATACTGTGCCAGGAGAAGCGCCTGTTCTCTGAAATCTGTGGCGATGCTACTCGGAACCGTATGTGTTCGACGAATCTAAATGGTCGACCTTGTGAGAGAGGAAACTCCAGAAGCGAAACTTAGTTCCATTTAAAACTAAGTGTTCCATCTGAAACTTAGTGTTCGATACTGTGCCAGGAGAAGCGCCTGTTCTCTGAAATCTGTGGCGATGCCACTCGAAACCGTATGTGTTCCACGAAACTAAGTGGTCGACCTTGTAAGAGAGGAAACTCCAGATGCGAAATTTAGTACAATTTTAGACTAATTGTTCTATCTGAAACTATGTGTCTGATACTGTGCCAGGAGAAGCGCCTGTTCTCTGAAATCTGTGGCGTTGCCACTCGAAACGGTATGTGTTCGAAGAAACTAAGTGGTCGACCTTGTGAGAGAGGAAACTCCAGAAGCGAAACATATTTCCATTTTAAACTAAATGTTCTATCTGAAACTAAGTATTCGATACTCTGCCAGTAGAAGCGCCTGTTCTCTGAAACCTGTGGCTTTGCTACTCGAAGCCAAATGTGTTCGACGAAAGTAAGGGGTAGACCGTGTGAGAGAGGAAACTCCAAATGCGAAACATAGTTCCATTTTAAACTAATTGTTCTATCTGAAACTACGTGTTCGATACTGTGCCAGGAGAAGCGCCTGTTCTCTGAAATCTGTGGCGATGCCACGCGAAACCATATGTGTTCGACGAATCTAAATGGTCGACCTTGTGAGAGAGGAAACTCCAGAAGCGAAACTTAGTTCCATTTAAAACTAAGTGTTCCATCTGAAACTTAGTGTTCGATACTGTGCCAGGAGAAGCGCCTGTTCTCTGAAATCTGTGGCGATGCTACTCGAAACCGTATGTGTTCGAAGAAACAAAGTGGCCGACCTTGTGAGAGATGAGACTCCAGATGTGAAACATATTTCCATTTTAAACTAAATGTTCTATCTGAAACTTAGTATTCGATACTGTGCCAGGAGAAGCGCCTGTTCTCTGAAATCTGTGGCGATGCCACTCGAAACCGTATGTGTTCCACGAAACTAAGTGGTCGACCTTGTAAGAGAGGAAACTCCAGATGCGAAATTTAGTACAATTTTAGACTAATTGTTCTATCTGAAACTATGTGTCTGATACTGTGCCAGGAGAAGCGCCTGTTCTCTGAAATCTGTGGCGTTGCCACTCGAAACGGTATGTGTTCGAAGAAACTAAGTGGTCCACCTTGTGAGAGAGGAAACTCCAGAAGCGAAACATATTTCCATTTTAAACTAAATGTTCTATCTGAAACTAAGTATTCGATACTCTGCCAGTAGAAGCGCCTGTTCTCTGAAACCTGTGGCTTTGCTACTCGAAGCCAAATGTGTTCGACGAAAGTAAGGGGTAGACCGTGTGAGAGAGGAAACTCCAAATGCGAAACATAGTTCCATTTTAAACTAATTGTTCTATCTGAAACTACGTGTTCGATACTGTGCCAGGAGAAGCGCCTGTTCTCTGAAATCTGTGGCGATGCCACGCGAAACCATATGTGTTCGACGAAACTAAGTGGTTGACCTTGTGAGAGAGGAGACTCCAGATGCGAAACTTAGTTCCATTTTAAACTAATTGTTCTATCTGAAACTACGTGTTCGATACTGTGCCAGGAGAAGCGCCTGTTCTCTGAAATCTGTGGCGATGCCACGCGAAACCATATGTGTTCGAAGAAACAAAGTGGCCGACCTTGTGAGAGAGGAAACTCCAGATGCGAAACATATTTCCATTTTAAACTAAATGTTCTATCTGAAACTAAGTATTCGATACTCTGCCAGTAGAAGCGCCTGTTCTCTGAAACCTGTGGCTTTGCTACTCGAAGCCAAATGTGTTCGACGAAAGTAAGGGGTAGACCGTGTGAGAGAGGAAACTCCAAATGCGAAACATAGTTCCATTTTATACTAATTATTCTATCTGAAACTAAGTGTACGATACTGTGCCAGGAGAAGCGACTGTTCTCTGAAATCTGTGGCAATGCTACTCGAAACCGTATGTGTTCGACGAATCTAAATGGTCGACGTTGTGAGAGAGGAAACTCCAGATGCGAAACATAGTTCCATTTTAAACTAATTGTTCTATCTGAAACTACGTGTTCGATACTGTGCCAGGAGAAGCGCCTGTTCTCTGAAATCTGTGGCGATGCCACGCGAAACCATATGTGTTCGACGAAACTAAGTGGTTGACCTTGTGAGAGAGGAGACTCCAGATGCGAAACTTAGTTCCATTTTAAACTAATTGTTCTATCTGAAACTAAGTGTTCGATACTATGCCAGAAGAAGCACCTGTTCTCTGAAATCTGTGGCGATGCTACTTGAAACCGTATGTGTTCGAAGAAACAAAGTGGCCGACCTTGTGAGAGAGGAGACCCCAGTTGCGAAACTTAGTTTCATTTTAAACTAATTGTTCTATCTGAAAGCGTTCGATACTGTGCCAGGAGAAGCGCCTGTTCTCTGAAATCTGTGGCGATGCTACTCGAAACCGTATGTGTTCGACGAATCTAAATGGTCGACCTTGTGAGAGAGGAAACTCCAGAAGCGAAACTTAGTTCCATTTAAAACTAAGTGTTCCATCTGAAACTTAGTGTTCGATACTGTGCCAGGAGAAGCGCCTGTTCTCTGAAATCTGTGGCGATGCTACTCGAAACCGTATGTGTTCGAAGAAACAAAGTGGCCGACCTTGTGAGAGATGAGACTCCAGATGTGAAACATATTTCCATTTTAAACTAAATGTTCTATCTGAAACTTAGTATTCGATACTGTGCCAGGAGAAGCGCCTGTTCTCTGAAATCTGTGGCGATGCCACTCGAAACCGTATGTGTTCCACGAAACTAAGTGGTCGACCTTGTAAGAGAGGAAACTCCAGATGCGAAATTTAGTACAATTTTAGACTAATTGTTCTATCTGAAACTATGTGTCTGATACTGTGCCAGGAGAAGCGCCTGTTCTCTGAAATCTGTGGCGTTGCCACTCGAAACGGTATGTGTTCGACGAAACTAAGTGGTCGACCTTGTGAGAGAGGAAACTCCAGAAGCGAAACTTAGTTCCATTTAAAAATAATCGTTCTATCTGAAACTAAGTGTTCGATACTGTGCCAGGAGAAGCGACTGTTCTCTGAAATCTGTGGCGATGCCACTCGAAACCGTATGTGTTCGACGAAACTAAGTGGTCGACCTTGTGAGAGAGGAAATTTCAAATGCGAAAATTAATTCCATTTTAAACTAATTGTTCTATCTGAAACCAAGGGTTCGATACTGTGCCAGGAGAAGCGTAGAGAATGTAGGGTGAACATATAGTATAAGAATGACTGAGTCAAAGACCCGTTAAGTAGCACTATCGGCTGTCCAAAAAAGTATTCTACGCCCTGATGCCTAAAACAATATTTCGGTCGTGGGCGGTGTGAAACTTCATAATTTACGTTCCAACGAAATGCATAAAAACACCAATGTAGGAGAACCTAGTTGAGCCCCAGTGGACCCGTAGAAGGCATGTGACTGTTTTCCAACAGTGGGTGGTGGAATCGTCACATTCCGCACCGTGCATCATGATCCGGTGTATGCAAAATTGAAGCAAACCCTTCTGATTCATGGAATTCAGATTTTCGGGCTGATTTCTTAAAAAGTAGTCAGAGAGTTGTCGCTCATTGGTGAACCTAATCATCCGGAACATGGACCGTAAGGTATTTGCCACCCATATAATACGTGCAGATACGCACACGGGGATCAAATGCACACGTGCATCAGTCGTGTTAGCATGGAGTCCTTCAGTTTCTTGCTACATGCAATCGGGACGCCACACTCGGCAAATGTGGACTTCGTCCATGAGTTACCTCTGGAAATATCGCAGTTGATTCTGCGGCAATTGGATTCTGCATCTTTACTGAGCGCAGCGCTTGTTTCCCGAAAGTGGCTATCTGTTTTGCGGGTCGATGTGAAACTCAGGCAAAGGGTAAGGAGATCCCTCAGTTACAAGGCGGAGCGGATTCGGTCGGACTACATTGGGAGGCCCACAACGGATGTAGTCAGACGTCATGGGTTCAGATGGAATTCACGTGTTAGAAATATTCAAAGATCTGCGCCTCCGACCAGTATTGACGCATATCGCCTAATGGATATAGAATCGACACGGCACAGTCGTTATCATGGACATCAGCGCGAGGACACCAAAAGGCGAATCAAGTCTTATAGAATTTGATGTAGTGAGAAACGGAACGGGAGTTTCTCCTGGCACAGTATCGAACACTTAGTTTCAGATAGAAGAACTAGTTCAAAATGCAACTAAGTTTCGCATCTTGAGTTTCCTCTCTCACAAGGTCGACCACTTAGTTTCGCCGAACACATACCGTTTCGAGTGCGCATCGCCACAGATTTCAGAGAACAGGCGCTTCTCCTGGCACAGTATCGAAAACTTAGTTTCAGAGAGAACAATTAGTTTA
This sequence comes from Nysson spinosus, assembly GCA_910591585.2. Lineage (NCBI taxonomy): Eukaryota > Metazoa > Arthropoda > Insecta > Hymenoptera > Crabronidae > Nysson > Nysson spinosus. Next base: position 790,458 of record CAJUYC020000091.1, on the reverse strand, counting down.
CAATTGAACTATGTTTCGCGTCTGGAGTTTCCTTCTCACAAGGTCGACCACTCAGTTTCGTCGAAGACATACGGTTTGGAGTAGCATCGCGACTGATTTCAGGGAACAGGCGCATCTCCTGGCGCAGTATCGAACACTTAGTTTCAGATAGAACAATTAATTTAAAATGGAACTGAGTTTCGCATCTGAAGTTTCCTCTCTCACAAGGTCGACCACTCAGTTTCGTCGAAGACATACGGTTTGGAGTAGCATCGCGACTGATTTCAGGGAACAGGCGCATCTCCTGGCGCAGTATCGAACACTTAGTTTCAGATAGAACAATTAATTTAAAATGGAACTGAGTTTCGCATCTGAAGTTTCCTCTCTCACAAGGTCGGCCACTTAGTTTCGTCGAACACATACGGTTTCGAGTAGCATCGCGACAGATTTCAGAGGACATGCGCTTCTCCTGGCACAGTATCGAACACTTAGTTTCAGATAGAACAATTAATTTAAAATGGAACTGAGTTTCGCATCTGAAGTTTCCTCTCTCACAAGGTCGGCCACTTAGTTTCGTCGAACACATACGGTTTCGAGTAGCATCGCGACAGATTTCAGAGGACATGCGCTTCTCCTGGCACAGTATCGAACACTTAGTTTCAGATAGGATTATTAGTTTAAAATGGAACTAAATTTCGCAATTTGGAGTTTCCCCTCTCACAAGTTCGACCACTTTGTTTCGTCGAACACATACGGTTTCGAGTAGCATCGCCACAGATTCCAGAGAACGGGCGCTTCTCCTGGCACAGTATCTAACACTTAGTTTCAGATAGAACAATTAATTTAAAATGGAACTAAGTTTCGCATCTGACGTTTCCTCTCACACAAGGTCGGCCACTTAGTTTCGTCGAACACATACGGTTTCGAGTGGCATCGCCACAGATTTCAGAGAACAGGCGCTTCTCCTGGCACAGTATCGAACACTTAGTTTCAGATAGAACAATTAATTTAAAATGGAACTAAGTTTCGCATCCGGAGTTTCCTCTGTCAGAAGGTCGACCACTTAGTTTCGTCGAAACATACGGTTTCGATTGGCATCGCCACAGATTTCAGAGAACAGGCGCTTCTGCTGGCACTGTATCGAACACTTAGTTTCAGATAGAACAATTAGTTTAAAATGGCACTAATTTTCGCGTCTGGAGTTTCCTATCTCACAATGTCGACCACTTAGTTTCGTCGAAAACATACGGTTTCGAGTAGCATCGCCACAGATTTCAGAGTACAGGCGCTTCTCCTGGCACAGTATCGAACACTTACTATCAGATAGAACAATTAGTTTAAAATGGAACTAAGTTTCGCATCTGGAGTATCCTCTCTCACAAGGTCAACCACTTAACTTCGTCGAACACATACGGTTTCGAGCGGCATCGCCACAGATTTCAGAGAACAGGCGTTTCTCCTGGCACAGTATCGAACACTTAGTTTCAGATAGAACAATTAGTTTAAAATGGAACTAAGTTTCGCATCTGGAGTTTCCTCTCTCACAAGGTCGACCACTTAATTTCGTCGAACACATACCGTTTCGAGGGGCATCGCCACAGATTTCAGAGAACAGGCGCTTCGCCTGGCACAGTATCGAATACTTAGTATCAGATAGAACAATTAGTTTAAAATGGAACTATGTTTCGCATCTGGAGTATCCTCTCTCACAAGGTCAACCACTTAACTTCGTCGAACACATACGGTTTCGAGCGGCATCGCCACAGATTTCAGAGAACAGGCGTTTCTCCTGGCACAGTATCGAACACTTAGTTTCAGATAGAACAATTAGTTTAAAATGGAACTAAGTTTCGCATCTGGAGTTTCCTCTCTCACAAGGTCGACCACTTAGATTCGTCGAACACATACGGTTTCGAGTAGCATCGCCAATGATCTCAGAGAACAGGCGCTTCTCCTGGCACAGTATCGGACACAGAGTTTCGGTTAGAACAATTAGTTTAAAATGGAACTAAGTTTCGCATCTGGAGTTTTCTCTCTCACAAGGTGGACCACTTAGTTTCGTCGAACACATACGGTTTCGAGTAGCATCGCCAGAGATTTCAGAGAACAGGCGCTTCTCCTGGCACAGTATCGAACACTTAGTATCAGATAGAACAATTAGTTTAAAATGGAACTAAAGTTCGCATCTGGAGTTTCCTCTCCCACAAGGTCGGCCACTTAGTTTCGCCGAACACATACGGTTTCAAGTAGCATCGCGACAGATTTCAGAGAACAGGCGCTTCTCCTGGCACAGTATCGAAAACTTAGTTTCAGATAGAACAATTATTTTAAAATGGAACTACATTTCGCAACTGGAGTGTCCTCTCACAAGGTCGACCACTTAGTTTCGTCGAACACATACGGTTTCGAGTGGCATCGCCACACATTTCAGAGAACAGGCGCTTCTCCTGGCACCTTATCGAACACTTAGTTTCAGACAGAACAATTAGTTTAAAATGGAACTATGTTTCGCATCTGGAGTATCCTCTCTCACAAGGTCAACCACTTAGTTTCGTCGAACACATACGCTTTCGATTTGCAACGCCACAGATTTAAGAGAACAGGCGCTTCTCCTGGCACAGTATCGGACACAGAGTTTCGGTTAGAACAATTAGTTTAAAATGGAACTAAGTTTCGCATCTGGAGTTTCCTCTCTCACAAGGTCGACCATTTAGATTCGTCGAACACATACGGTTTGGAGTTTCATCGCCAGGGATTTCAGAGAACAGGCGCTTCTCCTGGCACAGTATCGAACACTTATTTCAGACAGAACAATTAGTTTAAAATGGAACTATGTTTCGCATCTGGAGTTTCCTCTCTCACAAGGTGGACCACTTAGTTTCGTCGAACACATACGGTTTCGAGTAGCATCGCCAAAGATTTCAGAGAACAGGCGCTTCTCCTGGCACAGTATCGGACACAGAGTTTCGGTTAGAACAATTAGTTTAAAATGGAACTAAGTTTCGCATCTGGAGTTTTCTCTCTCACAAGGTGGACCACTTAGTTTCGTCGAACACATACGGTTTCGAGTAGCATCGCCAGAGATTTCAGAGAACAGGCGCTTCTCCTGGCACAGTATCGAACACTTAGTATCAGATAGAACAATTAGTTTAAAATGGAACTAAAGTTCGCATCTGGAGTTTCCTCTCCCACAAGGTCGGCCACTTAGTTTCGCCGAACACATACGGTTTCAAGTAGCATCGCGACAGATTTCAGAGAACAGGCGCTTCTCCTGGCACAGTATCGAAAACTTAGTTTCAGATAGAACAATTATTTTAAAATGGAACTACATTTCGCAACTGGAGTGTCCTCTCACAAGGTCGACCACTTAGTTTCGTCGAACACATACGGTTTCGAGTGGCATCGCCACACATTTCAGAGAACAGGCGCTTCTCCTGGCACCTTATCGAACACTTAGTTTCAGACAGAACAATTAGTTTAAAATGGAACTATGTTTCGCATCTGGAGTATCCTCTCTCACAAGGTCAACCACTTAGTTTCGTCGAACACATACGCTTTCGATTTGCAACGCCACAGATTTAAGAGAACAGGCGCTTCTCCTGGCACAGTATCGGACACAGAGTTTCGGTTAGAACAATTAGTTTAAAATGGAACTAAGTTTCGCATCTGGAGTTTCCTCTCTCACAAGGTCGACCATTTAGATTCGTCGAACACATACGGTTTGGAGTTTCATCGCCAGGGATTTCAGAGAACAGGCGCTTCTCCTGGCACAGTATCGAACACTTATTTCAGACAGAACAATTAGTTTAAAATGGAACTATGTTTCGCATCTGGAGTTTCCTCTCTCACAAGGTGGACCACTTAGTTTCGTCGAACACATACGGTTTCGAGTAGCATCGCCAAAGATTTCAGAGAACAGGCGCTTCTCCTGGCACAGTATCGAACACTTAGTATCAGATAGAACAATTAGTTTAAAATGGAACTGAGGTTCGCATCTGGAGTTTCCTCTCCCACAAGGTCGGCCACTTAGTTTCGTCGAACACATATGGTTTCAAGTAGCATCGCGACAGATTTCAGAGAACAGGCGCTTCTCCTGGCACAGTATCGAAAACTTAGTTTCAGATAGAACAATTAGTTTAAAATGGAACTAAATTTCGCAACTGGAGTGTCCTCTCACAAGGTCGGCCACTTAGATTCGTCGAACACATACGGTTTTGTGTGGCATCGCCACAGATTTCAGAGAACAGCCGCTTCTCCTGACACAGTATCGAACGCTTAGTTGCAGATAGAACAATTAGTTTAAAATGGAACTATGTTTCGCATCTGGATTTTCCTCTCTCACAAGGCGACCACTTAGTTTCGTCGAACACATACGGTTTCGAGTAGCATCGCCACAGATTTCAGAGAACAGGCGCTACTCCTGGCACAGTATCGAACACTTAGTTTCAGATAGAACAATTAGTTTAAAATGGAACTAAGTTTCGCATCTGGAGTTTCCTCTCTCACAATGTCGACCACTTAGTTTCGTCGAACACATACGGTATCGAGTGGCATCGCCACACATTTCAGAGAACAGGCGCTTCTCCTGGCACAGTATCGAACACTTAGCTTCAGATAGAAAAATTAGTTTAAAATGGACCTATGTTTCGCATTTGGAGTTTCCTCTCTCACAAGTTCGACCACTTAGTTTCGTCGAACACATTCGGTTTCGAGTGGCATCGCCACAGATATCAGAGAACAGGCGCTTCTCGTGGCACAGTATGGAACACTTAGTTTCAGATAGAACAATTTGTTTAAAATGGAACTAAGTTTCGCATCTGGAGTTTCCTCTCTCACAATGTCGACCACTTAGTTTCGTCGAACACATACGGTTTCGACTGGCATCGCCACACATTTCAGAGAACAGGCGCTTTTCCTGGCACATTATCGAACACTTAGTTTCAGATAGAAGAATTTGTTTAAAATGGAACTAAGTTTCGCATCTGGAGTTTCCTCTCTCACAAGGTCGACCACTTAGTTTCGTCGAACACATACGGTATCGAGTGGCATCGCCACACATTTCAGAGAACAGGCGCTTCTCCTGGCACAGTATCGAACACTTAGGATCAGATAGAACAATTAGTTTAAAATGGAAATCTGCTTCGCATCTGGAGTTTCCTCTCTCACAAGGTGGACCACTTAGTGTCGTCGACCACATACGGTTTCGAGTAGCATCGCCACAGATTTCAGAGAACAGGCGCTTCTCCTGGCACATTATTGAAAACTTAGTTTCAGCTAGAATATATAGTTTTAAATGGAAATATGTTTCGCATTTGAAGTTTCCTCTCTCACAAAGTCGACCACTTAGTTTCGTCGAACACATACGGTTTCGAGTGACATCGCCACAGATTTCAGAGAACAGGCGCTACTCCTGGCACAATATCGAACACTTAGTATCAGATAGAACAATTAGTTTAAAATGGAACTATGTTTCGCATCTGGAGTATCCTCTCTTACAAGGTCAACCACTTAGTTTCGTCGAACACATACGGTTTCGAGTTGCATCGCCACAGATTTCAGAGAACAGCCGCTTCTCCTGGCACAGTATCGAACACTTAATTTCAGATGGAACAATTAGTTTAAAATGGAACTAAGATTCGCATCTGGAGTTTCCTCTCTCACAAGGTCGACCACTTAGTTTCGTCGAACACATACGGTTTCGAGTGACATCGCCACAGATTTCAGAGAACAGGCACTACTCCTGGCACAATATCGAACACTTAGTATCAGATAGAACAATTAGTTTAAAATGGAACTATGTTTCGCATCTGGAGTATCCTCTCTTACAAGGTCAACCACTTAGTTTCGTCGAACACATACGGTTTCGAGTAGCATCGCCACATATTTCAGAGAGCAGGCGCTTCTCCTGGCACAGTATCGAACACTTATGTCAGACAGAACAATTAGTTTAAAATGGAACTAAGTTTCGCATCTGGAGTTTCCTCTCTCACAAGGTGGATCACTTAGTTTCGTCGACCACATACGGTTTCGAGTAGCATCGCCACAGATTTCAGAGAACAGGCGCTTCTCCTGGCACATTATTGAAAACTTAGTTTCAGCTAGAATATATAGTTTTAAATGGAAATATGTTTCGCATTTGAAGTTTCCTCTCTCACAAAGTCGACCACTTAGTTTCGTCGAACACATACGGTTTCGAGTGACATCGCCACAGATTTCAGAGAACAGGCGCTACTCCTGGCACAATATCGAACACTTAGTATCAGATAGAACAATTAGTTTAAAATGGAACTATGTTTCGCATCTGGAGTATCCTCTCTCACAAGGTCAACCACTTAGTTTCGTCGAACACATACGGTTTCGAGTTGCATCGCCACAGATTTCAGAGAACAGCCGCTTCTCCTGGCACAGTATCGAACACTTAATTTCAGATGGAACAATTAGTTTAAAATGGAACTAAGATTCGCATCTGGAGTTTCCTCTCTCACAAGGTCGACCACTTAGTTTCGTCGAACACATACGGTTTCGAGTGACATCGCCACAGATTTCAGAGAACAGGCGCTACTCCTGGCACAATATCGAACACTTAGTATCAGATAGAACAATTAGTTTAAAATGGAACTATGTTTCGCATCTGGAGTATCCTCTCTTACAAGGTCAACCACTTAGTTTCGTCGAACACATACGGTTTCGAGTGGCATCGCCACAGATTTCAGAGAACAGCCGCTTCTCCTGGCACAGTATCGAACACTTAATTTCAGATGGAACAATTAGTTTAAAATGGAACTAAGATTCGCATCTGGAGTTTCCTCTCTCACAAGGTCGACCACTTAGTTTCGACGAACACATACGGTTTCGAGTGGCATCGCCACAGATTTCAGCGAACGGGCGCTTCTCCTTGCACAGTATCTAACACTTAGTTTCAGATAGAACAATTAGTTTAAAATGGACCTAAGTTTCGCATCTGGAGTTTACTCTCTCACAAGGCGGCCACTCAGTTTCGTGGAACACATACGGTATCGAGTAGCATCGCCAAAGATTTCAGAGAACAGGCGCTTCTCGTGGCACAGTATCGAACACTTTCAGATAGAACAATTCGTTTAGAATGGTACTAAGCTACGCATCTGGAGTTTCCTCTCTCACAAGCCGGCCACTCAGTTTCGTCGAACACATAAGGTTTCGAGTAGCATCACCACTGATTTCAGAGAACAGGCGCTTCTCCTGGCACAGTATCGAACACTTAGTTTCAGACAGAACTATTAGTTTCAAATGGACCTATGTTTCGCATTTTGGAGTTTCCTCTCTCACAAGTTCGACCACTTGGTTTCGTCAAACACATACGGTTTCGAGTGGCATCGCCACAGATTTCAGAGAACAGGCGCTTCTCCTGGCAGAGTATCGAACACTTATTTCAGACAGAACAATTAGATTAAAATGGAACTATGTTTCGCATCTGGAGTGTCCTCTCTCACAAGGTCAACCACTTAGTTTCGTCGAACACATACGGTTTCGAGCGGCATCGCCACACAGTTCACAGAACAGGCGCTTCTCCTGGCACAGTATCGAAAACTTAGTTTCAGATAGAACAATTAATTTAAAATGGAACTAAGTTTCGCATCTGGAGTTTCCTCTCTCACAAGATCGACCACTTAGTTTCGTCGAACACATACGGTTTCGAGTAGCATCGCCACAGATTTCAGAGAGCAGGCGCTTCTCCTGGCACAGTATCGAACACTTATTACAGGCAGAACAATTAGTTTAAAATGGAACTATGTTTCGCATCTGGAGTTTCCTCTCTCACAAGGTCGACCACTTAGTTTCGTCGAACACATACGGTTTCGAGTAGCATCGCCACATATTTCAGAGAGCAGGCGCTTCTCCTGGCACAGTATCGAACACTTATGTCAGACAGAACAATTAGTTTAAAATGGAACTAAGTTTCGCATCTGGAGTTTCCTCTCTCACAAGGTGGATCACTTAGTTTCGTCGACCACATACGGTTTCGAGTAGCATCGCCACAGATTTCAGAGAGCAGGCGCTTCTCCTGGCACAGTATCGAACACTTATTACAGGCAGAACAATTAGTTTAAAATGGAACTATGTTTCGCATCTGGAGTTTCCTCTCTCACAAGGTCGACCACTTAGTTTCGTCGAACACATACGGTTTCGAGTAGCATCGCCACATATTTCAGAGAGCAGGCGCTTCTCCTGGCACAGTATCGAACACTTATGTCAGACAGAACAATTAGTTTAAAATGGAACTAAGTTTCGCATCTGGAGTTTCCTCTCTCACAAGGTGGATCACTTAGTTTCATCGACCATATACGGTTTCGAGTAGCATCGCCACAGATTTCAGAGAACAGGCGCTTCTCCTGGCACATTATCGAAAACTTAGTTTCAGCTAGAATACATAGTTTTAAATGGAAATATGTTTCGCATTTGAAGTTTCCTCTCTCACAAAGTCGACCACTTACTTTCTTCGAACACATACGGTTTCGAGTGGTATCGCCATACATTTCAGAGAACAGGCGTTTCTCCTGGTACACTATCGAACACTTAGTCTCAGATAGAACAATTAGGTTAAAATGGAACTAAGCTTCGCATCTGGAGTTTCCTCTCTCACAAGGTCGACCACTTAGTTTCGTCGACACATACGGTTTCGAGTGGCATCGCCACAGATTTCAGAGAACAGGCGCTTCTCCTGGCACAGTATCGAACACTTACTTCAGACAGAACAATTTGTTTAAAATGGAACTAAGTTTCGCATCTGGAGTATCCTCTCTCACAAGTTCAGCCACTTAGTTTCGTCGAACACATACGGTTTCGAGCGGCAGCGCCACACAGTTCAGGGAACAGGCGCTTCTCCTGGCACAGTACCGAACACTTAGTTTCAGATAGAACAATTAGTTTAAAATGGAACTAAGTTTCGCCTCTAGAGTTTCCTCTCTCACAAGGTCGACCACTTAGTTTCGTCGAACACCTACGGTTTCGGGTGGTATCGCCACACATTTCAGAGAACAGGCGTTTCTCCTGGTACACTATCGAACACTTAGTTCCAGATAGAACAATTAGTTTGAAATGGAACTAAGTTTCGCATCTGGAGTTTCCTCTCTCACAAGGTCGACGACTTAGTTTCGTTCAACACATTCGGTTTCGAGTAGTATCGCCACAGATTTCGCAGAACGGGAGTTTCTCCTGGCACAGTATCGAACACTTAGTTTCAGATAGAACAATTAGTTTAAAATGGTACTAAGTTTTGCATCTGGAGTTTCCTCTCTCACAAGGCGGCCACTTAGTTTCGTGGAACACATTCGGTTTCGAGTTGCATCGCCACAGATTTCAGAGAACAGCCGCTTCTCCTGGCACAGTATCAAACACTTAATTTCAGATGGAACAATTAGTTTAAAATGGAACTAAGATTCGCATCTGGAGTTTCTTCTCTCACAAGGTCGACCACTTAGTTTCGCCGAACGCATACGGTTTCGAGTGGCATCGCAACAGATTTCAGAGAACAGGCGCTTCATCTGGCACAGTATCGAACACTTAGTTTCAGATAGAACAATTAGTTTAAAATGGAACTAAGATTCGCATCTGGAGATTCCTCTCTCACAAGGTGACCATTTAGATTCGTCGAACACATACGGTTTCGAGTGGCATCGCCACAGATTTCAGAGAACAGCCGCTTCTCCTGGCAGAGTATCGAACACTTAATTTCAGGTGGAACAATTAGTTTAAAATGGAACTAAGTTTCGCATCTGAAGTTTCCTCTCTCACAAGGTCGGCCTCTTAGTTTCGTGGAACACATACGGTTTCGAGTAGCAGCGCGACAGATTTCAGAGAACAGGCGCTTCTCCTGGCGCAGTATCGAACATTTAATTTCAGATGGAACGATTAGTTTAGAATGGAACCAAATTTCGCATCTGAAGTTTCCTCTCTCACAAGGTCGGCCACTTAGTTTCGTGGCACACATAGGGTTTCGAGTAGCATCGCCACAGATTTCAGAGAACAGGCGCTTCTCCTGGCACAGTATCGAACACTTAGTTTCAGATAGAACAATTAGTCTAATATGGACCTATGTTTCGCATTTGGCGTTTCCTCTCTCACAAGTTCGACAACTTAGTTTCGTCGAACACATACGGTTTCGAGTGGAATCGCCATACATTTCAGAGAACAGGCGCTTCTCCTGGCACAGTATCGAACACTTAGTTTCAGATAGAACAATTAGTTTAAAATGTAACTATGTTTCGCATCTGGAGTTTCCTCTCTCACAAGGTCGACCACTTAGTTTCGTGGAACACAAACGCTTTCGAGTAACATCGCCACAGATTTCAGAGAACAGGCGCTCCCTCCTAGCACAGTATCGGGCACATAGTTTTAGATAGAACAATTAGTTTAAAATGGGACTAAATTTCGCATCTTGAGTTTCCTCTCTCAGAAGGCGGCCACTCAGTTTCGTCGAACACATACGGTTTCGAGTGGCATCGCCACAGATTTCAGAGAACAGGCGTTTCTCCTGGCACAGTATCGAACACTTAGTATCAGATAGAACAGTTAGTTTAAAATGGAACTAAGTTTCGCATCTGGAGTTTCCTCTCTCACAAGGTCGACCACTTAGTTTCGTCGAACACATACGGTTTCGAGTGGCATCGCCACAGATTTCAGAGAACAGGCGCTCCTCCTGGCACAGTATCGAACACTTAGTTTCAGATAGAACAATTAGTCTAATATGGACCTATGTTTCGCATTTGGCGTTTCCTCTCTCACAAGTTCGACAACTTAGTTTCGTCGTACACATACGGTTTCGAGTCGAATCGCCATACATTTCAGAGAACAGGCGCTTCTCCTGGCACAGTATCGAACACTTAGTTTCAGATAGAACAATTAGTTTAAAATGTAACTATGTTTCGCATCTGGAGTTTCCTCTCTCACAAGGTCGACCACTTAGTTTCGTGGAACACATACGCTTTCGAGTAACATCGCCACAGATTTCAGAGAACAGGCGCTCCCTCCTAGCACAGTATCGGGCACATAGTTTTAGATAGAACAATTAGTTTAAAATGGGACTATGTTTCGCATCTGGGGTTTCCTCTCTCACAAGGTCGACCACTTAGTTTCGTGGAACACAAACGCTTTCGAGTAACATCGCCACAGATTTCAGAGAACAGGCGCTCCCTCCTAGCACAGTATCGGGCACATAGTTTTAGATAGAACAATTAGTTTAAAATGGGACTAAATTTCGCATCTTGAGTTTCCTCTCTCAGAAGGCGGCCACTCAGTTTCGTCGAACACATACGGTTTCGAGTGGCATCGCCACAGATTTCAGAGAACAGGCGTTTCTCCTGGCACAGTATCGAACACTTAGTATCAGATAGAACAGTTAGTTTAAAATGGAACTAAGTTTCGCATCTGGAGTTTCCTCTCTCACAAGGTCGACCACTTAGTTTCGTCGAACACATACGGTTTCGAGTGGCATCGCCACAGATTTCAGAGAACAGGCGCTTCTCCTGGCACAGTATCGAACACTTAGTTTCAGATAGAACAATTAGTCTAATATGGACCTATGTTTCGCATTTGGCGTTTCCTCTCTCACAAGTTCGACAACTTAGTTTCGTCGTACACATACGGTTTCGAGTGGAATCGCCATACATTTCAGAGAACAGGCGCTTCTCCTGGCACAGTATCGAACACTTAGTTTCAGATAGAACAGTTAGTTTAAAATGGAACTAAGTTTCGCATCTGGAGTTTCCTCTCTCACAAGGTCGACCACTTAGTTTCGTCGAACACATACGGTTTCGAGTGGCATCGCCACAGATTTCAGAGAACAGGCGCTTCTCCTGGCACAGTATCGAACACTTAGTTTCAGATAGAACAATTAGTCTAATATGGACCTATGTTTCGCATTTGGCGTTTCCTCTCTCACAAGTTCGACAACTTAGTTTCGTCGTACACATACGGTTTCGAGTGGAATCGCCATACATTTCAGAGAACAGGCGCTTCTCCTGGCACAGTATCGAACACTTAGTTTCAGATAGAACAATTAGTTTAAAATGTAACTATGTTTCGCATCTGGAGTTTCCTCTCTCACAAGGTCGACCACTTAGTTTCGTGGAACACATACGCTTTCGAGTAACATCGCCACAGATTTCAGAGAACAGGCGCTCCCTCCTAGCACAGTATCGGGCACATAGTTTTAGATAGAACAATTAGTTTAAAATGGGACTAAGTTTCGCATCTGGAGTTTCCTCTTTCACAAGGCGACCACTCAGTTTCGTCGAACACATACGGTTTCGAGTGGCATCGCCACAGATTTCAGAGAACAGGCGTTTCTCCTGGCACAGTATCGAACACTTAGTATCAGATAGAACAGTTAGTTTAAAATGGAACTAAGTTTCGCATCTGGAGTTTCCTCTCTCACAAGGTCGACCGCTTAGTTTCGTCGAACACATACGGTTTCGAGTAACATCGCCACAGATTTCAGAGAACAGGCGCTTCTCCTGGCACAGTGTCGAACACTTAGTTTCAGATAGAACAATTAGTTTAAAATGTAACTATGTTTCGCATCTGGAGTTTCCTCTCTCACAAGGTCGACCACTTAGTTTCGTGGAACACATACGCTTTCGAGTAACATCGCCACAGATTTCAGAGAACAGGCGCTCCCTCCTAGCACAGTATCGGGCACATAGTTTTAGATAGAACAATTAGTTTAAAATGGGACTAAGTTTCGCATCTGGAGTTTCCTCTTTCACAAGGCGACCACTCAGTTTCGTCGAACACATACGGTTTCGAGTGGCATCGCCACAGATTTCAGAGAACAGGCGTTTCTCCTGGCACAGTATCGAACACTTAGTATCAGATAGAACAGTTAGTTTAAAATGGAACTAAGTTTCGCATCTGGAGTTTCCTCTCTCACAAGGTCGACCGCTTAGTTTCGTCGAACACATACGGTTTCGAGTAACATCGCCACAGATTTCAGAGAACAGGCGCTTCTCCTGGCACAGTATCGAACACTTAGTTTCAGATAGAACAATTAGTTTAAAATGTAACTATGTTTCGCATCTGGAGTTTCCTCTCTCACAAGGTCGACCACTTAGTTTCGTGGAACACATACGCTTTCGAGTAACATCGCCACAGGTTTCAGAGAACAGGCGCTTCCCCTGGCACAGTATCGAACACTTAGTTTCAGATCGAACAATTAGTTTAAAATGGAACTAAGTTTCGCATCTGGAGTTTCCTCTCTCACAAGGTCGACCACTTAGTTTCGACGAACACATACGGTTGCGAGTGGCATCGCCACAGATTTCAGAGAACAGGCGCTTCGCCTGGCACAGTATCGAACACTTATTTCAGACAGAACAATTAGTTTAAAATGAAACTATGTTTCGCATCTGGAGTATCCTCTCTCAGAAGATCAATCACTTAGTTTCGTCGAACACATACGGTTTCGAGTGGAATCGCCATACATTTCAGAGAACAGGCGCTTCTCCTGGCGCAGTATCGAACACTTAGTTTCAGATAGAACAATTAGTTTAAAATGTAACTATGTTTCGCATCTGGGGTTTCCTCTCTCACAAGGTCGACCACTTAGTTTCGTCGAACACATAAGGTTTCGAGTGGCATCGCCACAGATTTCAGAGAACAGGCGCTTCGCCTGGCACAGTATCGAACACTTAGTTTCAGATAGAACAATTTGTTTAAAATGGAACTAAGTTTCGCATCTGGAGTTTCCTCTCCCACAAGGTCGACCACTTAGTTTCCTCGAACACATACGGTTTCGAGGAGCATCGCCACAGATTTCAGAGAACAGGCGCTTCCCCTGGCACAGTATCGAACACTTAGTTTCAGATCGAACAATTAGTTTAAAATGGAACTAAGTTTCGCATCTGGAGTTTCCTCTCTCACAAGGTCGACCACTTAGTTTCGACGAACACATACGGTTTCGAGTGGCATCGCCACAGATTTCAGAGAACAGGCGCTTCGCCTGGCACAGTATCGAACACTTATTTCAGACAGAACAATTAGTTTAAAATGAAACTATGTTTCGCATCTGGAGTATCCTCTCTCACAAGATCAATCACTTAGTTTCGTCGAACACATACTGTTTCGAGTGGAATCGCCATACATTTCAGAGAACAGGCGCTTCTCCTGGCACAGTATCGAACACTTAGTTTCAGATAGAACAATTAGTTTAAAATGTAACTATGTTTCGCATCTGGAGTTTCCTCTCTCACAAGGTCGACCAATTAGTATCGTGGAACACATACGCTTTCGAGTAACATCGCCACAGATTTCAGAGAACAGGCGCTCCCTCCTAGCACAGTATCGGGCACATAGTTTTAGATAGAACAATTAGTTTAAAATGGGACTAAGTTTCGCATCTGGAGTTTCCTCTTTCACAAGGCGACCACTCAGTTTCGTCGAACACATACGGTTTCGAGTGGCATCGCCACAGATTTCAGAGAACAGGCGTTTCTCCTGGCACAGTATCGAACACTTAGTATCAGATAGAACAGTTAGTTTAAAATGGAACTAAGTTTCGCATCTGGAGTTTCCTCTCTCACAAGGTCGACCGCTTAGTTTCGTCGAACACATACGGTTTCGAGTAACATCGCCACAGATTTCAGAGAACAGGCGCTTCTCCTGGCACAGTATTGAACACTTAGTTTCAGATAGAACAATTAGTTTAAAATGTAACTATGTTTCGCATCTGGGGTTTCCTCTCTCACAAGGTCGACCACTTAGTTTCGTGGAACACATACGCTTTCGAGTAACATCGCCACAGATTTCAGAGAACAGGCGCTCCCTCCTAACACTGCATCGGGCACATAGTTTTAGATAGAACAATTAGTTTAAAATGGGACTACATTTCGCATCTGGAGTTTCCTCTCTCAGAAGGCGGCCACTTAGTTTCGTAGAACACATACGGTTTCGAGTGGCATCGCCACAGATTTCAGAGAACAGGCGCTTCGCCTGGCACAGTATCGAACACTTATTTCAGACAGAACAATTAGTTTAAAATGAAACTATGTTTCGCATCTGGAGTATCCTCTCTCACAAGATCAATCACTTAGTTTCGTCGAACACATACGGTTCCGAGTGGAATCGCCATACATTTCAGAGAACAGGCGCTTCTCCTGGCACAGTATCGAACCCTTAGTTTCAGATAGAACAATTAGTTTAAAATGTAACTATGTTTCGCATCTGGAGTTTCCTCTCCCACAAGGTCGGCCACTTAGTTTCGTCGAACACATAAGGTTTCGAGTGGCATCGCCACAGATTTCAGAGAACAGGCGCTTCGCCTGGCACAGTATCGAACACTTAGTTTCAGATAGAACAATTTGTTTAAAATGGAACTAAGTTTCGCATCTGGAGTTTCCTCTCCCACAAGGTCGACCACTTAGTTTCCTCGAACACATACGGTTTCGAGGAGCATCGCCACAGATTTCAGAGAACAGGCGCTTCCCCTGGCACAGTATCGAACACTTAGTTTCAGATCGAACAATTAGTTTAAAATGGAACTAAGTTTCGCATCTGGAGTTTCCTCTCTCACAAGGTCGACCACTTAGTTTCGACGAACACATACGGTTTCGAGTGGCATCGCCACAGATTTCAGAGAACAGGCGCTTCGCCTGGCACAGTATCGAACACTTATTTCAGACAGAACAATTAGTTTAAAATGAAACTATGTTTCGCATCTGGAGTATCCTCTCTCACAAGATCAATCACTTAGTTTCGTCGAACACATACGGTTTCGAGTGGAATCGCCATACATTTCAGAGAACAGGCGCTTCTCCTGGCACAGTATCGAACACTTAGTTTCAGATAGAACAATTAGTTTAAAATGTAACTATGTTTCGCATCTGGAGTTTCCTCTCTCACAAGGTCGACCAATTAGTATCGTGGAACACATACGCTTTCGAGTAACATCGCCACAGATTTCAGAGAACAGGCGCTCCCTCCTAGCACAGTATCGGGCACATAGTTTTAGATAGAACAATTAGTTTAAAATGGGACTAAGTTTCGCATCTGGAGTTTCCTCTTTCACAAGGCGACCACTCAGTTTCGTCGAACACATACGGTTTCGAGTGGCATCGCCACAGATTTCAGAGAACAGGCGTTTCTCCTGGCACAGTATCGAACACTTAGTATCAGATAGAACAGTTAGTTTAAAATGGAACTAAGTTTCGCATCTGGAGTTTCCTCTCTCACAAGGTCGACCGCTTAGTTTCGTCGAACACATACGGTTTCGAGTAACATCGCCACAGATTTCAGAGAACAGGCGCTTCTCCTGGCACAGTATTGAACACTTAGTTTCAGATAGAACAATTAGTTTAAAATGTAACTATGTTTCGCATCTGGGGTTTCCTCTCTCACAAGGTCGACCACTTAGTTTCGTGGAACACATACGCTTTCGAGTAACATCGCCACAGATTTCAGAGAACAGGCGCTCCATCCTAACACTGTATCGGGCACATAGTTTTAGATAGAACAATTAGTTTAAAATGGGACTACATTTCGCATCTGGAGTTTCCTCTCTCACAAGGTCGACCGCTTAGTTTCGTCGAACACATACGGTTTCGAGTAACATCGCCACAGATTTCAGAGAACAGGCGCTTCTCCTGGCACAGTATCGAACACTTAGTTTCAGATAGAACAATTAGTTTAAAATGTAACTATGTTTCGCATCTGGAGTTTCCTCTCTCACAAGGTTGACCACTTAGTTTCGTGGAACACATACGCTTTCGAGTAACATCGCCACAGATTTCAGAGAACAGGCGCTCCCTCCTAACACTGTATCGGGCACATAGTTTTAGATAGAACAATTAGTTTAAAATGGGACTACATTTCGCATCTGGAGTTTCCTCTCTCAGAAGGCGGCCACTTAGTTTCGTAGAACACATTCGGTTTCGAGTAGCATCGCCACAGATTTCAGAGAACAGGCGCTTCTCCTGGCATAGTATCGAACACTTAGCTTCAGGTAGAACAATTAGTTTAAAATGGAACTATGTTTCTCGTCTGGAGTTTCCTCTGTCACAAGGTCGACCACTCAGTTTCGTCGAACACATACCGTTTCGAGTGGTATCGCCACAGGTTTCACAGAACGGGCGCTTCTCCTGGCACAGTATCGAACACTTAGTTTCAGAGAGAACAATTCATTTAAAATGGAACTATGTTTCGCATCTGTAGTTTCCTCTCCCACAAGGTCGGCCACTTAGTTTCGTCGAACACATAAGGTTTCGAGTGGCATCGCCACAGATTTCAGAGAACAGGCGCTTCCCCTGGCACAGTATCGAACACTTAGTTTCAGATCGAACAATTAGTTTAAAATGGAACTAAGTTTCGCATCTGGAGTTTCCTCTCTCACAAGGTCGACCACTTAGTTTCGACGAACACATACGGTTTCGAGTGGCATCGCCACAGATTTCAGAGAACAGGCGCTTCGCCTGGCACAGTATCGAACACTTATTTCAGACAGAACAATTAGTTTAAAATGAAACTATGTTTCGCAACTGGAGTATCCTCTCTCACAAGATCAATCACTTAGTTTCGTCGAACACATACGGTTTCGAGTGGAATCGCCATACATTTCAGAGAACAGGCGCTTCTCCTGGCACAGTATCGAACACTTAGTTTCAGATAGAACAATTAGTTTAAAATGTAACTATGTTTCGCATCTGGAGTTTCCTCTCTCACAAGGTCGACCACTTAGTATCGTGGAACACATACGCTTTCGAGTAACATCGCCACAGATTTCAGAGAACAGGCGCTCCCTCCTAACACTGTATCGGGCACATAGTTTTAGATAGAACAATTAGTTTAAAATGGGACTACATTTCGCATCTGGAGTTTCCTCTCTCAGAAGGCGGCCACTTAGTTTCGTAGAACACATACGGTTTCGAGTGGCATCGCCACAGATTTCAGAGAACAGGCGCTTCTCCTGGCACAGTATCGAACACTTAGTTTCAGATAGAACAATTAGTTTAAAATGTAACTATGTTTCGCATCTGGGGTTTCCTCTCTCACAAGGTCGACCACTTAGTTTCGTGGAACACATACGCTTTCGAGTAACATCGCCACAGATTTCAGAGAACAGGCGCTCCCTCCTAACACTGTATCGGGCACATAGTTTTAGATAGAACAATTAGTTTAAAATGGGACTACATTTCGCATCTGGAGTTTCCTCTCTCAGAAGGCGGCCACTTAGTTTCGTAGAACACATACGGTTTCGAGTGGCATCGCCACAGATTTCAGAGAACAGGCGCTTCTCCTGGCACAGTATCGAACACTTAGTTTCAGATAGAACAATTAGTTTAAAATGTAACTATGTTTCGCATCTGGGGTTTCCTCTCTCACAAGGTCGACCACTTAGTTTCGTGGAACACATACGCTTTCGAGTAACATCGCCACAGATTTCAGAGAACAGGCGCTCCCTCCTAACACTGCATCGGGCACATAGTTTTAGATAGAACAATTAGTTTAAAATGGGACTACATTTCGCATCTGGAGTTTCCTCTCTCAGAAGGCGGCCACTTAGTTTCGTAGAACACATACGGTTTCGAGTGGCATCGCCACAGATTTCAGAGAACAGGCGCTTCGCCTGGCACAGTATCGAACACTTATTTCAGACAGAACAATTAGTTTAAAATGAAACTATGTTTCGCATCTGGAGTATCCTCTCTTACAAGATCAATCACTTAGTTTCGTCGAACACATACGGTTTCGAGTGGAATCGCCATACATTTCAGAGAACAGGCGCTTCTCCTGGCACAGTATCGAACACTTAGTTTCAGATAGAACAATTAGTTTAAAATGTAACTATGTTTCGCATCTGGGGTTTCCTCTCTCACAAGGTCGACCACTTAGTTTCGTGGAACACATACGCTTTCGAGTAACATCGCCACAGATTTCAGAGAACAGGCGCTCCCTCCTAACACTGTATCGGGCACATAGTTTTAGATAGAACAATTAGTTTAAAATGGGACTACATTTCGCATCTGGAGTTTCCTCTCTCAGAAGGCGGCCACTTAGTTTCGTAGAACACATACGGTTTCGAGTGGCATCGCCACAGATTTCAGAGAACAGGCGCTTCTCCTGGCACAGTATCGAACACTTAGTTTCAGATAGAACAATTAGTTTAAAATGTAACTATGTTTCGCATCTGGGGTTTCCTCTCTCACAAGGTCGACCACTTAGTTTCGTGGAACACATACGCTTTCGAGTAACATCGCCACAGATTTCAGAGAACAGGCGCTCCCTCCTAACACTGCATCGGGCACATAGTTTTAGATAGAACAATTAGTTTAAAATGGGACTACATTTCGCATCTGGAGTTTCCTCTCTCAGAAGGCGGCCACTTAGTTTCGTAGAACACATACGGTTTCGAGTGGCATCGCCACAGATTTCAGAGAACAGGCGCTTCGCCTGGCACAGTATCGAACACTTATTTCAGACAGAACAATTAGTTTAAAATGAAACTATGTTTCGCATCTGGAGTATCCTCTCTCACAAGATCAATCACTTAGTTTCGTCGAACACATACGGTTTCGAGTGGAATCGCCATACATTTCAGAGAACAGGCGCTTCTCCTGGCACAGTATCGAACACTTAGTTTCAGATAGAACAATTAGTTTAAAATGTAACTATGTTTCGCATCTGGGGTTTCCTCTCTCACAAGGTCGACCACTTAGTTTCGTGGAACACATACGCTTTCGAGTAACATCGCCACAGATTTCAGAGAACAGGCGCTCCCTCCTAACACTGTATCGGGCACATAGTTTTAGATAGAACAATTAGTTTAAAATGGGACTACATTTCGCATCTGGAGTTTCCTCTCTCAGAAGGCGGCCACTTAGTTTCGTAGAACACATACGGTTTCGAGTGGCATCGCCACAGATTTCAGAGAACAGGCGCTTCTCCTGGCACAGTATCGAACACTTAGTTTCAGATAGAACAATTAGTTTAAAATGTAACTATGTTTCGCATCTGGGGTTTCCTCTCTCACAAGGTCGACCACTTAGTTTCGTGGAACACATACGCTTTCGAGTAACATCGCCACAGATTTCAGAGAACAGGCGCTCCCTCCTAACACTGCATCGGGCACATAGTTTTAGATAGAACAATTAGTTTAAAATGGGACTACATTTCGCATCTGGAGTTTCCTCTCTCAGAAGGCGGCCACTTAGTTTCGTAGAACACATACGGTTTCGAGTGGCATCGCCACAGATTTCAGAGAACAGGCGCTTCGCCTGGCACAGTATCGAACACTTATTTCAGACAGAACAATTAGTTTAAAATGAAACTATGTTTCGCATCTGGAGTATCCTCTCTCACAAGATCAATCACTTAGTTTCGTCGAACACATACGGTTTCGAGTGGAATCGCCATACATTTCAGAGAACAGGCGCTTCTCCTGGCACAGTATCGAACACTTAGTTTCAGATAGAACAATTAGTTTAAAATGTAACTATGTTTCGCATCTGGAGTTTCCTCTCCCACAAGGTCGGCCACTTAGTTTCGTCGAACACATAAGGTTTCGAGTGGCATCGCCACAGATTTCAGAGAACAGGCGCTTCGCCTGGCACAGTATCGAACACTTAGTTTCAGATAGAACAATTTGTTTAAAATGGAACTAAGTTTCGCATCTGGAGTTTCCTCTCCCACAAGGTCGACCACTTAGTTTCCTCGAACACATACGGTTTCGAGGAGCATCGCCACAGATTTCAGAGAACAGGCGCTTCCCCTGGCACAGTATCGAACACTTAGTTTCAGATCGAACAATTAGTTTAAAATGGAACTAAGTTTCGCATCTGGAGTTTCCTCTCTCACAAGGTCGACCACTTAGTTTCGACGAACACATACGGTTTCGAGTGGCATCGCCACAGATTTCAGAGAACAGGCGCTTCGCCTGGCACAGTATCGAACACTTATTTCAGACAGAACAATTAGTTTAAAATGAAACTATGTTTCGCAACTGGAGTATCCTCTCTCACAAGATCAATCACTTAGTTTCGTCGAACACATACGGTTTCGAGTGGAATCGCCATACATTTCAGAGAACAGGCGCTTCTCCTGGCACAGTATCGAACACTTAGTTTCAGATAGAACAATTAGTTTAAAATGTAACTATGTTTCGCATCTGGAGTTTCCTCTCTCACAAGGTCGACCAATTAGTATCGTGGAACACATACGCTTTCGAGTAACATCGCCACAGATTTCAGAGAACAGGCGCTCCCTCCTAGCACAGTATCGGGCACATAGTTTTAGATAGAACAATTAGTTTAAAATGGGACTAAGTTTCGCATCTGGAGTTTCCTCTTTCACAAGGCGACCACTCAGTTTCGTCGAACACATACGGTTTCGAGTGGCATCGCCACAGATTTCAGAGAACAGGCGTTTCTCCTGGCACAGTATCGAACACTTAGTATCAGATAGAACAGTTAGTTTAAAATGGAACTAAGTTTCGCATCTGGAGTTTCCTCTCTCACAAGGTCGACCGCTTAGTTTCGTCGAACACATACGGTTTCGAGTAACATCGCCACAGATTTCAGAGAACAGGCGCTTCTCCTGGCACAGTATTGAACACTTAGTTTCAGATAGAACAATTAGTTTAAAATGTAACTATGTTTCGCATCTGGGGTTTCCTCTCTCACAAGGTCGACCACTTAGTTTCGTGGAACACATACGGTTTCGAGTAACATCGCCACAGATTTCAGAGAACAGGCGCTTCTCCTGGCACAGTATCGAACACTTAGTTTCAGATAGAACAATTAGTTTAAAATGTAACTATGTTTCGCATCTGGAGTTTCCTCTCTCACAAGGTTGACCACTTAGTTTCGTGGAACACATACGCTTTCGAGTAACATCGCCACAGATTTCAGAGAACAGGCGCTCCCTCCTAACACTGTATCGGGCACATAGTTTTAGATAGAACAATTAGTT
This sequence comes from Nysson spinosus, assembly GCA_910591585.2. Classification (NCBI taxonomy): domain Eukaryota; kingdom Metazoa; phylum Arthropoda; class Insecta; order Hymenoptera; family Crabronidae; genus Nysson; species Nysson spinosus. Next base: position 768,546 of record CAJUYC020000091.1, on the reverse strand, counting down.
TAAAATGGGACTACATTTCGCATCTGGAGTTTCCTCTATCAGAAGGCGGCCACTTAGTTTCGTAGAACACATTCGGTTTCGAGTAGCATCGCCACAGATTTCAGAGAACAGGCGCTTCTCCTGGCATAGTATCGAACACTTAGCTTCAGGTAGAACAATTAGTTTAAAATGGAACTATGTTTCTCGTCTGGAGTTTCCTCTGTCACAAGGTCGACCACTCAGTTTCGTCGAACACATACCGTTTCGAGTGGTATCGCCACAGGTTTCACAGAACGGGCGCTTCTCCTGGCACAGTATCGAACACTTAGTTTCAGAGAGAACAATTCATTTAAAATGGAACTATGTTTCGCATCTGTAGTTTCCTCTCCCACAAGGTCGGCCACTTAGTTTCGTCGAACACATAAGGTTTCGAGTGGCATCGCCACAGATTTCAGAGAACAGGCGCTTCCCCTGGCACAGTATCGAACACTTAGTTTCAGATCGAACAATTAGTTTAAAATGGAACTAAGTTTCGCATCTGGAGTTTCCTCTCTCACAAGGTCGACCACTTAGTTTCGACGAACACATACGGTTTCGAGTGGCATCGCCACAGATTTCAGAGAACAGGCGCTTCGCCTGGCACAGTATCGAACACTTATTTCAGACAGAACAATTAGTTTAAAATGAAACTATGTTTCGCATCTGGAGTATCCTCTCTCACAAGATCAATCACTTAGTTTCGTCGAACACATACGGTTTCGAGTGGAATCGCCATACATTTCAGAGAACAGGCGCTTCTCCTGGCACAGTATCGAACACTTAGTTTCAGATAGAACAATTAGTTTAAAATGTAACTATGTTTCGCATCTGGAGTTTCCTCTCTCACAAGGTCGACCACTTAGTATCGTGGAACACATACGCTTTCGAGTAACATCGCCACAGATTTCAGAGAACAGGCGCTCCCTCCTAACACTGTATCGGGCACATAGTTTTAGATAGAACAATTAGTTTAAAATGGGACTACATTTCGCATCTGGAGTTTCCTCTCTCAGAAGGCGGCCACTTAGTTTCGTAGAACACATACGGTTTCGAGTGGCATCGCCACAGATTTCAGAGAACAGGCGCTTCTCCTGGCACAGTATCGAACACTTAGTTTCAGATAGAACAATTAGTTTAAAATGTAACTATGTTTCGCATCTGGAGTTTCCTCTCTCACAAGGTCGACCACTTAGTTTCGTGGAACACATACGCTTTCGAGTAACATCGCCACAGATTTCAGAGAACAGGCGCTCCCTCCTAACACTGTATCGGGCACATAGTTTTAGATAGAACAATTAGTTTAAAATGGGACTACATTTCGCATCTGGAGTTTCCTCTCTCAGAAGGCGGCCACTTAGTTTCGTAGAACACATACGGTTTCGAGTGGCATCGCCACAGATTTCAGAGAACAGGCGCTTCTCCTGGCACAGTATCGAACACTTAGTTTCAGATAGAACAATTAGTTTAAAATGTAACTATGTTTCGCATCTGGAGTTTCCTCTCTCACAAGGTCGACCACTTAGTTTCGTGGAACACATACGCTTTCGAGTAACATCGCCACAGATTTCAGAGAACAGGCGCTCCCTCCTAACACTGCATCGGGCACATAGTTTTAGATAGAACAATTAGTTTAAAATGGGACTACATTTCGCATCTGGAGTTTCCTCTCTCAGAAGGCGGCCACTTAGTTTCGTAGAACACATACGGTTTCGAGTGGCATCGCCACAGATTTCAGAGAACAGGCGCTTCGCCTGGCACAGTATCGAACACTTATTTCAGACAGAACAATTAGTTTAAAATGAAACTATGTTTCGCAACTGGAGTATCCTCTCTCACAAGATCAATCACTTAGTTTCGTCGAACACATACGGTTTCGAGTGGAATCGCCATACATTTCAGAGAACAGGCGCTTCTCCTGGCACAGTATCGAACACTTAGTTTCAGATAGAACAATTAGTTTAAAATGTAACTATGTTTCGCATCTGGGGTTTCCTCTCTCACAAGGTCGACCACTTAGTTTCGTGGAACACATACGCTTTCGAGTAACATCGCCACAGATTTCAGAGAACAGGCGCTCCCTCCTAACACTGTATCGGGCACATAGTTTTAGATAGAACAATTAGTTTAAAATGGGACTACATTTCGCATCTGGAGTTTCCTCTCTCAGAAGGCGGCCACTTAGTTTCGTAGAACACATACGGTTTCGAGTGGCATCGCCACAGATTTCAGAGAACAGGCGCTTCTCCTGGCACAGTATCGAACACTTAGTTTCAGATAGAACAATTAGTTTAAAATGTAACTATGTTTCGCATCTGGGGTTTCCTCTCTCACAAGGTCGACAACTTAGTTTCGTGGAACACATACGCTTTCGAGTAACATCGCCACAGATTTCAGAGAACAGGCGCTCCCTCCTAACACTGCATCGGGCACATAGTTTTAGATAGAACAATTAGTTTAAAATGGGACTACATTTCGCATCTGGAGTTTCCTCTCTCAGAAGGCGGCCACTTAGTTTCGTCGAACACATACGGTTTCGAGTGGCATCGCCACAGATTTCAGAGAACAGGCGCTTCTCCTGGCACAGTATCGAACACTTAGTTTCAGATAGAACAATTAGTTTAAAATGTAACTATGTTTCGCATCTGGGGTTTCCTCTCTCACAAGGTCGACAACTTAGTTTCGTGGAACACATACGCTTTCGAGTAACATCGCCACAGATTTCAGAGAACAGGCGCTCCCTCCTAACACTGCATCGGGCACATAGTTTTAGATAGAACAATTAGTTTAAAATGGGACTACATTTCGCATCTGGAGTTTCCTCTCTCAGAAGGCGGCCACTTAGTTTCGTAGAACACATACGGTTTCGAGTGGCATCGCCACAGATTTCAGAGAACAGGCGCTTCGCCTGGCACAGTATCGAACACTTATTTCAGACAGAACAATTAGTTTAAAATGAAACTATGTTTCGCATCTGGAGTATCCTCTCTCACAAGATCAATCACTTAGTTTCGTCGAACACATACGGTTTCGAGTGGAATCGCCATACATTTCAGAGAACAGGCGCTTCTCCTGGCACAGTATCGAACACTTAGTTTCAGATAGAACAATTAGTTTAAAATGTAACTATGTTTCGCATCTGGAGTTTCCTCTCTCACAAGGTCGACCACTTAGTATCGTGGAACACATACGCTTTCGAGTAACATCGCCACAGATTTCAGAGAACAGGCGCTCCCTCCTAGCACAGTATCGGGCACATAGTTTTAGAAAGAACAATTAGCTTAAAATGGGACTAAGTTTCGCATCTGGAGTTTCCTCTTTCACAAGGCGACCACTCAGTTTCGTCGAACACATACGGTTTCGAGTGGCATCGCCACAGATTTCAGAGAACAGGCGCTTCTCCTGGCACAGTATCGAACACTTAGTTTCAGATAGAACAATTAGTCTAATATGGACCTATGTTTCGCATTTGGAGTTTCCTCTCTCAGAAGGCGGCCACTTAGTTTCGTGGAACACATTCGGTTTCGAGTAGCATCGCCACAGATTTCAGAGAACAGGCGCTTCTCCTGGCATAGTATCGAACACTTACTTTCAGAGAGAACAATTAGTTTAAAATGGAACTATGTTTCGCTTTTGGAGTTTCCTCTCTCACAAGGTGGACCCCTTAGTTTCATCGAACACATACGGTTTCAAGTAGCATCGCCACTGTTTTCAGAGAACAGGCGCTTCTCCTGGCGCAGTACCGAACACTTAGTTACAGCTAGAACACTTAGTTTAAAATGGAAATAATTTTCGCATCTGGAGTTAACTCTCTCACAAGGTCGACCATCTATTTTCGTCGAACATATACGGTTTCGAGTAGCATCGCCACAGATTTCAGAGAACAGGCGGTTCTCCTGGCACAGTATCGAACACTTAGTTTCAGATAGAACAATTTGTTTAAAATGGAACTAATTTTCGCATCTGGAGTTTCCTCTCTCAGAAGGTCGACCACTTAGTTTCGTGGAACACAAACGGTTTCGAGTAGCATCGCCACAGATTTCGGAGAACAGGCGCTTCGCCTGGCACAGTATCGACCACTTATTTCAGACAGAACAATTAGTTTAAAATGGAACTATGTTTCGCATCTGGAATATCTTCTCTCACAAGATCAACTACTTAGTTTCGTCGAACACATACGGTTTCGAGTAGCATCGCCACTGTTTTCAGAGAACAGGCGCTTCTCCTGGCACAGTATCGAAAACTTAGTTTCAGATCGAACAATTAGTTTTAAATGGAACTATGTTTCGCATCTGGAGTTTGCTGTCTCACAAGGTCGACGACATAGTTTCGTCGAACACATACGGTTTCGAATAGCATCGCCACAGATTTCAGAGAACAGGCGCTTCGCCTGGTACAGTATCGGGCACTTAGTTTCAGATGGAACATTTAGTTTAAAATTGAACTATGTTTCGCACCTGGAGTATCCTCTCACAAGATCAATCACTTAGTTTCGTCGAACACATACGGTTTAGAGTGGAATCGCCATACATTTCAGAGAACAGGCGCTTCTCCTGGGACACTATCGAACACTCAGTTTCAGATAGAACAATTAGTTTAAAATGTAACTATGTTTCGCATCTGGAGTTTCCTCTCTCAGAAGGCGGCCACTTAGTTTCGTGGAACACATTCGGTTTCGAGTAGCATCGCCACAGATTTCAGAGAACAGGCGCTTCTCCTGGCATAGTATCGAACACTTACTTTCAGAGAGAACAATTAGTTTAAAATGGAACTATGTTTCGCTTTTGGAGTTTCCTCTCTCACAAGGTGGACCCCTTAGTTTCATCGAACACATACGGTTTCAAGTAGCATCGCCACTGTTTTCAGAGAACCGGCGCTTCTCCTGGCGCAGTACCGAACACTTAGTTACAGCTAGAACACTTAGTTACAGCTAGAACACTTAGTTTAAAATGGAAATAATTTTCGCATCTGGAGTTAACTCTCTCACAAGGTCGACCATCTAGTTTCGTCGAACATATACGGTTTCGAGTAGCATCGCCACAGATTTCAGAGAACAGGCGGTTCTCCTGGCACAGTATCGAACACTTAGTTTCAGATAGAACAATTTGTTTAAAATGGAACTAATTTTCGCATCTGGAGTTTCCTCTCTCAGAAGGTCGACCACTTAGTTTCGTGGAACACAAACGGTTTCGAGTAGCATCGCCACAGATTTCAGAGAACAGGCGCTTCGCCTGGCACAGTATCGACCACTTATTTCAGACAGAACAATTAGTTTAAAATGGAACTATGTTTCGCATCTGGAATATCTTCTCTCACAAGATCAACTACTTAGTTTCGTCGAACACATACGGTTTCGAGTAGCATCGCCACTGTTTTCAGAGAACAGGCGCTTCTCCTGGCACAGTATCGAAAACTTAGTTTCAGATCGAACAATTAGTTTTAAATGGAACTATGTTTCGCATCTGGAGTTTGCTGTCTCACAAGGTCGACGACATAGTTTCTTCGAACACATACGGTTTCGAATAGCATCGCCACAGATTTCAGAGAACAGGCGCTTCGCCTGGTACAGTATCGGGCACTTAGTTTCAGATGGAACATTTAGTTTAAAATTGAACTATGTTTCGCACCTGGAGTTTCCTCTCTCACAAGTTCGACCACTTAGTTTCGCCAAACGCATACGGTTTCGAGTGGCATCGCCACAGATTTCAGAGAACAGGCGCTTCTGCTGGCGCAGTACCGAACACTTAGTTACAGCTAGAACACTTAGTTTAAAATGGAAATAATTTTCGCATCTGGAGTTAACTCTCTCACAAGGTCGACCATCTAGTTTCGTCGAACATATACGGTTTCGAGTAGCATCGCCACAGATTTCAGAGAACAGGCGCTTCTCCTGGCACAGTATCGAAAACTTAGTTTCAGATCGAACAATTAGTTTTAAATGGAACTAAGTTTCGCATCTGGAGTTTGCTGTCTCACAAGGTCGACGACATAGTTTCGTCGAACACATACGGTTTCGAATAGCATCGCCACAGATTTCGGAGAACAGGCGCTTCTCCTGGCACAGTAACGAACACTTAGTTTCAGAGAGAACAATTCATTTAAAATGGAACTATGTTTCGCATCTGTAGTTTCCTCTCTCACAAGGTCGGCCACTTAGTTTCGCCGAACACATACGGTTTCGAGTGCCATCGCCACAGATTTCAGAGAACAGGCGCTTCGCCTGGCACAGTATCGGGCACTTAGTTTCAGATCGAACATTTAGTTTAAAATTGAACTATGTTTCGCACCTGGAGTTTCCTCTCTCACAAGTTCGACCACTTAGTTTCGCCAAACGCATACGGTTTCGAGTGGCATCGCCACAGATTTCAGAGAACAGGCGCTTCTGCTGGCACAGAATCGAACACTTAGTTTCAGATAGAACAATTAGTTTAAAATGGAACTAAGATTCGCATCTGGAGTTTCTCTCTCACAAAGTCGACCATTTAGATTCGTCGAACACATACGGTTTCGAGTAGCATCGCCACAGATTTCAGAGAACAGGCGCTTCTCCTGGCACAGTATCGAACACTTAGTTTCAGATAGAACAATTAGTTTAAAATGGAAGTAAGTTTCGCATCTGAAGTTTCCTCTCCCACAAGGTCGGCCACTTATTTTCGTCGAACACATACGGTTTCGAGTGGCATCGCCACAGATTTCAGAGAACAGGCGCTTCTCCTGGCACAGTATCGAAAACTTAGTTTCAGGTAGAACAATAAGATTAAAATGGAACTATGTTTCGCATTTGGAGTTTCCCCTCTCACAAGGGCGACCACTTAGTTTCGTCGAACACATACGGTTTCGAGTGGCATCGCCACAGATTTCAGAGAACAGGCGTTTCTCCTGGCACAATATCGAACACTTAGTTTCAGATAGAACAATTAGTTTAAAATGGAACTAAGTTTCGCATCTGGAGTTTCCTCTCTCACAAGGTCGACCACTTAGTTTCGTCGAACACATACGGTTTCGAGCGGCATCGCCACAGATTTCAGAGAACAGGCGCTTCTGCTGGCACAGTATCGAACACTTAGTTTCAGATGGAACAATTAGTTTAAAATGGCACTAAATTTCGCGTCTGGAGTTTCCTCTCTCACAAGGTCGACCACTTAGTTTCGTCGAACACATACCGTTTCGAGTAGCATCGCGACAGATTTCAGAGAACAGGCTCTTCTCCTGGCACAGTATCGAACACTCAGTTTCAGATAGAAAAATTAGTTTAAAATGGAACTAAGTTTCCCATCTGGAGTTTCCTCTCTCACAAGGTCGGCCACTTAGTTTCGTCGAACACATACGGTTTCGAGTAGCATCGCCACAGATTTCAGAGAACAGGCGCTTCTCCTGGCACAGTATCGAACACTTAGTTTCAGATAGAACAATTAGTTTAAAATGGAACTAAGTTTCGCATCTGGAGTGTCCTCTCCCACAAGGTCGACCACTTAGTTTCCTCGAACACATACGGTTTGGAGTAGCATCGTCACAGAATTCAGAGAACAGGCACTTGTCCTGGCACAGTATCGAACACTTTAGTCTCAGATAGAACAATTAATTTAAAATGGAACTATGTTTCGCATCTGGAGTACCCTCCCTCACAAGGTCGACCACTTAGTTTCGTCGAACACATACGGTTTCGAGTGGCATCGCCACAGGTTTCAGAGAACTGCCGCTTCTCCTGGTACATTATCGAACACTTAGTATCAGATAGAACAACTACTTTAAAATGGAAATAAGCTTCGCATCTGGAGTTTCCTCTCTCACAAGGTGGACCACTTAGTTTCGTCGAACACATCCGGTTTCAAGTGGTATGGCCAGAGATTTCAGAGAACAGGCGCTTCTCCTGGCACAGTATCGAACACTTTCAGATAGAACAATTAGTTTCAAATGGAACTAAGTTTCGCATCTGGAGTTTCCTCTCTCAAAAGGTCGGCCACTTAGTTTCGTCGAACACATACGGTTTCGAGTAGCATCGCCACAGATTTCAGAGAACAGGCGCTTCTCCTGGCACAGTATCGAACACTCAGTTTCAGATAGAAAAACTAGTTTAAAATGGAACTAAGTTTCGCATCTGGAGTTTCCTCTCTCACAAGGTCGGCCACTTAGTTTCGTCGAACACATACGTTTTCGAGTAGCATCGCCACAGATTTCAGAGAACAGGCGCTTCTCCTGGCACAGTATCGAACACTCAGTTTCAGATAGAAAAATTAGTTTAAAATGGAACTAAGTTTCGCATTAGGAGTTTCCTCTCTCACAAGTTCGACCACTTAGTTTCGTCAAACACATACGGTTTCGAGTGGCATCGCTACACATTTCAGAGAACAGGCGGTTCTCCTGGCACAGTGTCGAAGACATAGTTTCAGATAGAACAATTAGTTTAAAATGGAACTAAGTTTCACATCTGGAGTTTCCTGTCCCACAAGGTCGACCACTAAGTTTCCTCGAACACATACGGTTTCGAGTAGCATCGCCACAGACTTCAGAGAACAGGCGAAGCTCCTGGCACATTATCGAACACTTAGTTTCAGATAGAACAATTAGTTTAAAATGGACCTATTTTTCGCATTTGGAGTTTCCTCTCTCACAAGTACGACCACTTAGTTTCGTCGAACAGATACGGTTTCGAGTAGCATCGCCACAGATTTCAGAGAACAAGCGCTTCTCCTGGCACAGTATCGAACACTTAGTTACAGATAGAACATTTGGTTTAAAATGGAACTAAGTTTCGCATCTGGAGTTTCCTCTCTCACAAGGTGGACCACTTAGTTTCGTCGAACACATCCGGTTTCAAGTGGTATGGCCAGAGATTTCAGAGAACAGGCGCTTCTCCTGGCACAGTATCGAACACTTTCAGATAGAACAATTAGTTTCAAATGGAACTAAGTTTCGCATCTGGAGTTTCCTCTCCCACAAGGTCGACCACTTAGTTTCCTCGAACACATACGGTTTCGAGTAGCATCGCCACAGATTTCAAAGAACAGGCGCTTCTCCTGGCACAGTATCGAACACTTAGTTACAGATAGAACATTTGGTTTAAAATGGAACTAAGTTTCGCATCTGGAGTTTACTCTCTCACAAGGTCGACCACTTAGTTTCGTCGACCACATATGGTTAAAGTAGCAACGCCACAGGTTTGAGAGAACAGGGGCTTCTACTGGCAGATTATCGAACACTTAGTTTCAGATGGAACATTTGGTTTAAAATGGAAATATGTTTCGCATTTGGAGTTTCCTCCCTCAAAAGGTCGACCACTTAGTTTCGTCGAACACATACGGTTTCGAGTAGCATCGCCACAGATTTCAGAGAACAGGCGGTTCTCCTGGCACAGTGTCGAAGACATAGTTTCAGATAGAACAATTAGTTTAAAATGGAACTAAGTTTCACATCTGGAGTTTCCTGTCCCACAAGGTCGACCACTAAGTTTCCTCGAACACATACGGTTTCGAGTAGCATCGCCACAGATTTCAGAGAACAGGCGAAGCTCCTGGCACATTATCGAACACTTAGTTTCAGATAGAACAATTAGTTTAAAATGGACCTATTTTTCGCATTTGGAGTTTCCTCTCTCACAAGTACGACCACTTAGTTTCGTCGAACAGATACGGTTTCGAGTAGCATCGCCACAGATTTCAGAGAACAAGCGCTTCTCCTGGCACAGTATCGAACACTTAGTTACAGATAGAACATTTGGTTTAAAATGGAACTAAGTTTCGCATCTGGAGTTTCCTCTCTCACAAGGTGGACCACTTAGTTTCTTCGAACACATCCGGTTTCAAGTGGTATGGCCAGAGATTTCAGAGAACAGGCGCTTCTCCTGGCACAGTATCGAACACTTTCAGATAGAACAATTAGTTTCAAATGGAACTAAGTTTCGCATCTGGAGTTTCCTCTCCCACAAGGTCGACCACTTAGTTTCCTCGAACACATACGGTTCCGAGTAGCATCGCCACAGATTTCAAAGAACAGGCGCTTCTCCTGGCACAGTATCGAACACTTAGTTACAGATAGAACATTTGGTTTAAAATGGAACTAAGTTTCGCATCTGGAGTTTACTCTCTCACAAGGTCGACCACTTAGTTTCGTCGACCACATATGGTTTCGAGTGGCATCGCCACAGATATCAGAGAACAGGCGCTCCTCCTGGCACAGTATCGAACACTTAGTTTCAGATAGAGCAATTAGTTTAAAATGGAACTAAGTTTCGCATCTGGAGTTTCCTCTCTCACAAGGTGGACCACTTAGTTTCTTCGAACACATCCGGTTTCAAGTGGTATGGCCAGAGATTTCAGAGAACAGGCGCTTCTCCTGGCACAGTATCGAACACTTTCAGATAGAACAATTAGTTTCAAATGGAACTAAGTTTCGCATCTGGAGTTTCCTCTCCCACAAGGTCGACCACTTAGTTTCCTCGAACACATACGGTTCCGAGTAGCATCGCCACAGATTTCAAAGAACAGGCGCTTCTCCTGGCACAGTATCGAACACTTAGTTACAGATAGAACATTTGGTTTAAAATGGAACTAAGTTTCGCATCTGGAGTTTACTCTCTCACAAGGTCGACCACTTAGTTTCGTCGACCACATATGGTTTCGAGTGGCATCGCCACAGATATCAGAGAACAGGCGCTCCTCCTGGCACAGTATCGAACACTTAGTTTCAGATAGAGCAATTAGTTTAAAATGGAACTAAGTTTCGCATCTGAAGTTTCCTCTCTCACAAGGTCGGCCACTTAGTTTCGTCGAACACATACGGTTTCGAGTGGCATCGCCACAGATTTCAGAGAACAGGCGCTTCTCCTGGCACAGTATCGAACACTTAGTTTCAGATGGAACATTTAGTTTAAAATTGAACTATGTTTCGCATTTGGAGTTTCTTCTCTCACAAGGTCGACCACTTAGTTTCGCCGAACGCATACGTTTTCGAGTGGCATCGCCACAGATTTCAGAGAACAGGCGCTTCTGCTGGCACAGTATCGAACACTTAGTTCCAGATAGAAAAATTAGTTTAAAATGGAACTAAATATCGCATTTGGAGTTTCCTCTCTCACAAGTTCGACCACTTAGTTTCGTCGAACACATACGGTTTCGAGTGGCATCGCGACAGGTTTCGGAGAACAGGCGCTTCTCCTGGCACAGTGTCGAACACATTGTTTCAGATAGAACAATTAGTTTAAAAAGGTACTATGTTTCGCATCTGGAGTTTCCTCTTTCACAAGGCGACCACTTAGTTTCGTCGAACACATACGGATTCCAGTAGCATCGCCACAGATTTCAGAGAACAGGCGCCTCTCCTGGCACAGTATCGAACACTTAGTTACAGATAAAACACTTAGTTTAAAATGGAACTATGTTTCGCATCGGAAGTGTCCTCTCTCACAAGGTCGACCACTTAGTTTCGTCGAACACATACGGTTTCGAGTAGCATCGCCACAGATTTCAGAGAACAGGCGCTTCTCCTGGCACAGTATCGAACAATTAGTTTCAGATAGAAACATTAGTTTAAAATGGAACTAAATTTCGCATTTGGAGTTTCCTCTCTCACAAGTTCGACCACTGAGTTTCGTCGAACACATACGGTTTCGAGTGGCATCGCCACAGGTTTCGGAGAACAGGCGCTTCTCCTGGCACAGTGTCGAACACATTGTTTCAGATAGAACATTTAGTTTAAAATGGTACTAAGCTTCGCATCTTGAGTTTCCTCTTTCACAAGGCGACCAGTTAGTTTCGTCGAACACATACGGTTTCGAGTAGCATCGCCACAGATTTCAGAGAACAGGCGCTTCTCCTGGCACAGTATCGAACAATTAATTTCAGATAGAAAAATTAGTTTAAAATGGAACTAACTTTCGCATTTGGAGTTTCCTCTCTCACAAGGTCGACCACTTAGTTTCGTCGAACACATACGGTTTCGAGTAGCATCGCCACAGATTTCAGAGAACAGGCGCTTCTCCTGGCACAGTATCGAACACTTAGTTTCAGATAGAACAGTTAGTTTTAAATGGAACTATGTTTTGCTTCTGGAGTTTCCTCTCTCACAAGGTCAACCACTTTGTTTCGTCGAACACAAACGGTTTCGTATGGTATCGCCACAGATTTCGCAGAACCGGAGTCTCTCCTGGGACATTATCGAACACTTAGTTTCAGATAGAACAATTAGTTTAAAATGGAACTAAGTTTCGCATCTGGAGTTTCCTCTCCCACAAGGTCGACCACTGAGTTTCGTCGAACACATACGGTTTCGAGTAGCATCGCCACAGATTTCAGAGAGTAGGCGCTTCTCCTGGCACAGTATCGAACACTTAGTATCACATAGAAGAATTAGTTTAAAATGGAACTTAGTTTCGCATCTGAAGTTTCCTCTCTCACAAGGTCGACCACTTAGTTTCGTCGAACACATACGGTTTCGAGTGGCATCGCCACAGATTTCAGAGAACAGGCGCTTCTCCTCGCACAGTATCGACCACTCAGGTTCAGATAGGACAATTAGTTTAAAATGGAACTATGTTTCGCATCTGGAGTTTCCTCTCTCACATGGCCGACCACTTAGTTTCGTCGAACGCATACGGTTTCGAGTGGCATCGCCACAGATTTCAGAAAACAGCCGCTTCTCCTGGCACAGTATCGAACACTTAGTTGCAGATAGAACAATTAGTTTAAAATGGAATGATGTTTCGCATTTGGAGTTTCCTCTCTCACAAGGTCGACCACTTAGTTTCGCCGAACACATACGGTTTCGAGTGGCATCGCCACAGATTTCAGAGAACCGGCGTTTCTCCTGGCAAACTATCGAACTCTTAATATCATATAGAACAATTAGTTTAAAATGGAACTAAGTTTGGCATCTGGAGTTTCCTCTCTCACCAGGCCGACCACTTAGTTTCGTCGAACACATACGGTTTCGAGTAGCATCGCCACAGATTTCTGAGAACAGGCGCTTCTCCTGGCACAGTACCGAACACTTAGTTTCAAATAGAACAATTACTTAAAAATGGAAATAAGCTTCGCATCTGGAGCTTCCTCTCGCACAAGGTCGACGACTTAATTTCGTCGAACACATACGGTTTCGAGTGGCATCGCCAAAGATTTCAGAGAACAGGCGCTTCTCCTGGAACAGTATCGAACACTTTCAGATAGAACAATTAGTTTAAAATGGAACTAAGTTTCGCATCTGGAGTTTCCTCTCTCACAAGGTCGGCCACTTAGTTTCGTCGAACACATACGGTTTCGAGTAGCATCGCGACAGATTTCGGAGAACAGGCGCGTCTCCTGACAGTGTATCGAACACTTAGTTTCAGATGGAACACTTAGTTTTAAATGGAACTAAGTTTCGCATCTGGAGTTTCCTCTCTCACAAGGTCGACCATTTAGATTCGTCGAACACATACGGTTTCGAGTGGTATCGCCACAGATTTCGCAGAACGGCGTTTCTCCGGGCACATAGTCAAACACATAGTTTCAGATAGAACAATTAGTTTAAAATGGAACTAACTTTCGCATCTGGAGTTTCCTCTCTCACCAGGCCGACCACTTAGTTTCGTCGAACACATACGGTTTCGAGTAGCATCGCCACAGATTTCTGAGAACAGGCGCTTCTCCTGGCACAGTACCGAACACTTAGTTTCAGATAGAAAAATTAGTTTAAAATGGAACTATGTCTCGCATCTGGAGTTTCCTCTCTCACAAGGTCGACCACTTAGTTTCGCCGAACACATACGGTTTCGAGTGGCATCGCCACAGATTTCAGAGAACCGGCGTTACTCCTGGCACACTATCGAATACTTAGTTTCACATAGAACAATTAGTATAAAATGGTACTAAGTTTCGCATTTGGAGTTTCTTCCCGCACAAGGTCGGCAACTTAGTTTCGTCGAACATATACGGTTTCGAGTGGTATCGCCACAGATTTCATAGAACGGCGTTTCTCCTGGCACAGTATCGAACACTTAGTTTCAAATAGATCAATTAGTTTAAAATGGAACTAACTTTCGCATCTGGAGTTTCCTCTCTCACAAGTTCGGCCACTTAGTTTCGTCGAACATCTACGGTTTCGAGTAGCATCGCGACAGATTTCAGAGAACAGGCGCGTCTCCTGGCACTGTATCGAACACTTAGTTTCAGATGGAACACTTAGTTTTAAATGGAACTAAGTTTCGCTTCTGGAGTTTCCTCTCTCACAAGGTCGACCATTTAGATTCGTCGAACACATACGGTTTCGAGTGGTATCGCCACAGATTTCGCAGAACGGCGTTTCTCCTGGCACAGTACCGAACACTTAGTTTCAAATAGAACAATTAGTTTAAAATGGAACTAACTTTCGCATCTGGAGTTTCCTCTCTCACATGGTCGATCACTTAGTTTCGTCGAACACATACGGTTTCGAGTGGCATCGCCACAGATTTCAGAAAACAGCCGCTTCTCCTGGCACAGTATCGAACACTTAGTTGCAGATAGAACAATTAGCTTAAAATGGAACGATGTTTCGCATTTGGAGTTTCTTCCCTCACAAGGCGACCACTTAGTTTCGTCGAACACATACGGTTTCGAGTGGCAATGCCACAGATTTCAGGGAACAGGCGCTTCTCCTGGCACAGTATCGAACACATAGTTTCAGATAGAAGAATTAGTTTAAAATGGAACTAAGTTTCGCATCTGGAGTTTCCTCTCTCACAAGGTCGACCACTTAGTTTCGTCGAGCTCATACGGTTTCGAGTGGCATCGCCACAGATTTCAGAGAACAGGCGCTTCTCCTGGCACAGTGTCGAACACTTAGTTACAGATAGAACACTTAGTTTAAAATGGAACTGTGTTTCATATTTGGAGTTTCCTCTCTCACAAGGTGGACCACTCAGTTTCGTCAAACACATACGGTTTCGAGTGGCATCGCCACAGATTTCGGAGAACAGGCGCTTCTCCTAGCACAGTATCGAACACTTAGTATCAGATAGAACAATTTGTTTAAAATGGACCTAAGTTTCGCATCTGGAGTTTCCTCTCTCACAAGGTCGACCATTTAGATTCGTCGAACACATACGGTTTCGAGTGGCATCGCCACAGATTTCAGAGAACAGGCGCTTCTCCTGGCACAGTGTCGAACACTTAGTTACAGATAGAACACTTAGTTTAAAATGGAACTGTGTTTCGTATTTGGAGTTTCCTCTCTCACAAGGTGGACCACTCAGTTTCGTCAAACACATACGGTTTCGAGTGGCATCGCCACAGATTTCGGAGAACAGGCGCCTCTCCTGGCACAGTATCGAACACTTAGTTTCAGATAGAACAATTTGTTTAAAATGGACCTAAGTCTCGCATCTGGAGTTTCCTCTCTCACAAGGTCGACCATTTAGATTCGTCGAACACATACGGTTTCGAGTGGCATCGCCACAGATTTCAGAGAGCAGGCGCTTCTCCTGGCACAGTATCGAACACTTAGTTTCAGATGGAACATTTGGTTAAAATGGAACTAAGTTTCGCATCTGAAGTTTCCTCTCGCACAAGGTCGGCCACTTAGTTTCGTCGAACACACACGGTTTCGAGTGGCATCGCCACAGATTTCAGAGAACAGGCGCTTCTCCTGGGACATTATCGAACACTTAGTTTAAGGTAGAAGAACTAGTTTAAAATGCAACTAAGTTTCGCATCTGGAGTTTCCTCTCTCACAAGGTCGACCATTTAGATTCGTCGAACACATACGGTTTCGAGTGGCATCGCCACAGATATCAGAGAACAGGCGCTTCTCCTGGCACAGTATCGAACACTTAGTTACAGATGGAACATTTGGTTTAAAATGGAACTACGTTTCGCATCTGAAGTTTCCTCTCTCACAAGGTGGACCACTTAGTTTCATCGAACATATACGGTTTCGAGTAGCATCGCCACTGATTTCAGAGATCAGGCGCCTCTCCTGGCACAGTATCGAACACTTAGTTTCAGATAGAACAATTTGTTTAAAATGGACCTAAGTTTCGCATCTGGAGTTTCCTCTCTCACAAGGTCGACCATTTAGATTCGTCGAACACATACGGTTTCGAGTAGCATCGCCACTGATTTCAGAGATCAGGCGCTTCTCCTGGCACAGTATCGAACACTTAGTTTCAGATAGAACAATTTGTTTAAAATGGACCTAAGTTTCGCATCTGGAGTTTCCTCTCTCACAAGGTCGACCATTTAGATTCGTCGAACACATACGGTTTCGAGTGGCATCGCCACAGATATCAGAGAACAGGCGCTTCTCCTGGCACAGTATCGAACACTTAGTTACAGATGGAACATTTGGTTTAAAATGGAACTAAGTTTCGCATCTGAAGTTTCCTCTCTCACAAGGTGGACCACTTAGTTTCATCGAACATATACGGTTTCGAGTAGCATCGCCACTGATTTCAGAGATCAGGCGCCTCTCCTGGCACAGTATCGAACACTTAGTTTCAGATAGAACAATTTGTTTAAAATGGACCTAAGTTTCGCATCTGGAGTTTCCTCTCTCACAAGGTCGACCATTTAGATTCGTCGAACACATACGGTTTCGAGTGGCATCGCCACAGATTTCAGAGAACAGGCGCTTCTCCTGGCACAGTGTCGAACACTTAGTTACAGATAGAACACTTAGTTTAAAATGGAACTGTGTTTCGTATTTGGAGTTTCCTCTCTCACAAGGTGGACCACTCAGTTTCGTCAAACACATACGGTTTCGAGTGGCATCGCCACAGATTTCGGAGAACAGGCGCCTCTCCTGGCACAGTATCGAACACTTAGTTTCAGATAGAACAATTTGTTTAAAATGGACCTAAGTCTCGCATCTGGAGTTTCCTCTCTCACAAGGTCGACCATTTAGATTCGTCGAACACATACGGTTTCGAGTGGCATCGCCACAGATTTCAGAGAGCAGGCGCTTCTCCTGGCACAGTATCGAACACTTAGTTTCAGATGGAACATTTGGTTAAAATGGAACTAAGTTTCGCATCTGAAGTTTCCTCTCGCACAAGGTCGGCCACTTAGTTTCGTCGAACACACACGGTTTCGAGTGGCATCGCCACAGATTTCAGAGAACAGGCGCTTCTCCTGGGACATTATCGAACACTTAGTTTAAGGTAGAAGAACTAGTTTAAAATGCAACTAAGTTTCGCATCTGGAGTTTCCTCTCTCACAAGGTCGACCATTTAGATTCGTCGAACACATACGGTTTCGAGTGGCATCGCCACAGATATCAGAGAACAGGCGCTTCTCCTGGCACAGTATCGAACACTTAGTTACAGATGGAACATTTGGTTTAAAATGGAACTAAGTTTCGCATCTGAAGTTTCCTCTCTCACAAGGTGGACCACTTAGTTTCATCGAACATATACGGTTTCGAGTAGCATCGCCACTGATTTCAGAGATCAGGCGCCTCTCCTGGCACAGTATCGAACACTTAGTTTCAGATAGAACAATTTGTTTAAAATGGACCTAAGTTTCGCATCTGGAGTTTCCTCTCTCACAAGGTCGACCATTTAGATTCGTCGAACACATACGGTTTCGAGTGGCATCGCCACAGATTTCAGAGAACAGGCGCTTCTCCTGGCACAGTGTCGAACACTTAGTTACAGATAGAACACTTAGTTTAAAATGGAACTGTGTTTCGTATTTGGAGTTTCCTCTCTCACAAGGTGGACCACTCAGTTTCGTCAAACACATACGGTTTCGAGTGGCATCGCCACAGATTTCGGAGAACAGGCGCCTCTCCTGGCACAGTATCGAACACTTAGTTTCAGATAGAACAATTTGTTTAAAATGGACCTAAGTCTCGCATCTGGAGTTTCCTCTCTCACAAGGTCGACCATTTAGATTCGTCGAACACATACGGTTTCGAGTGGCATCGCCACAGATTTCAGAGAGCAGGCGCTTCTCCTGGCACAGTATCGAACACTTAGTTTCAGATGGAACATTTGGTTAAAATGGAACTAAGTTTCGCATCTGAAGTTTCCTCTCGCACAAGGTCGGCCACTTAGTTTCGTCGAACACACACGGTTTCGAGTGGCATCGCCACAGATTTCAGAGAACAGGCGCTTCTCCTGGGACATTATCGAACACTTAGTTTAAGGTAGAAGAACTAGTTTAAAATGCAACTAAGTTTCGCATCTGGAGTTTCCTCTCTCACAAGGTCGACCATTTAGATTCGTCGAACACATACGGTTTCGAGTGGCATCGCCACAGATATCAGAGAACAGGCGCTTCTCCTGGCACAGTATCGAACACTTAGTTACAGATGGAACATTTGGTTTAAAATGGAACTAAGTTTCGCATCTGAAGTTTCCTCTCTCACAAGGTGGACCACTTAGTTTCATCGAACATATACGGTTTCGAGTAGCATCGCCACTGATTTCAGAGATCAGGCGCCTCTCCTGGCACAGTATCGAACACTTAGTTTCAGATAGAACAATTTGTTTAAAATGGACCTAAGTTTCGCATCTGGAGTTTCCTCTCTCACAAGGTCGACCATTTAGATTCGTCGAACACATACGGTTTCGAGTGGCATCGCCACAGATTTCAGAGAACAGGCGCTTCTCCTGGCACAGTGTCGAACACTTAGTTACAGATAGAACACTTAGTTTAAAATGGAACTGTGTTTCGTATTTGGAGTTTCCTCTCCCACAAGGTGGACCACTCAGTTTCGTCAAACACATACGGTTTCGAGTGGCATCGCCACAGATTTCGGAGAACAGGCGCCTCTCCTGGCACAGTATCGAACACTTAGTTTCAGATAGAACAATTTGTTTAAAATGGACCTAAGTCTCGCATCTGGAGTTTCCTCTCTCACAAGGTCGACCATTTAGATTCGTCGAACACATACGGTTTCGAGTGGCATCGCCACAGATTTCAGAGAACAGGCGCTTCTCCTGGCACAGTATCGAACACTTAGTTTCAGATGGAACATTTGGTTAAAATGGAACTAAGTTTCGCATCTGAAGTTTCCTCTCGCACAAGGTCGGCCACTTAGTTTCGTCGAACACACACGGTTTCGAGTGGCATCGCCACAGATTTCAGAGAACAGGCGCTTCTCCTGGGACAGTATAGAACACTTAGTTTAAGGTAGAAGAACTAGTTTAAAATGCAACTAAGTTTCGCATCTGGAGTTTCCTCTCTCACAAGGTCGACCACTTAGTTTCGTCGAACACATACGTTTTCGATTCGCATCGCCACAGATTTCAGAGAACAGGCGCTACTCCTGGCACAGTATCGAACACTTGGTTTCAGATAGAACTATTAGTTTAAAATGGAATTTAGTTTCGCATCTGGAGATTCCTCTGTCACAAGGTCGACCACTTACTTTCGTCGAACACATTCGGTTTCGAGTAGCAACGCCACAGGTTTCAGAGAACAGGCGCATCTCCTGGCACAGTATCGAACCCTTAGCTTCAGATAGAACAATTAGTTTAAAATGGAAATAAGTTTCACACCTGGAGCTTGCTCTCTCACAAGGTCGACCATTTAGATTCGTCGAGCACATACGGTTTCGAGTATCATCGCCACAGATTTCAGAGAACAGACGCTACTCCTGGCACAGTAACGAACACTTGGTTCATATAGAATGATTAGTTTAAAATGGAACTATGGTTCGCATCTGGAGTTTCTTCTCTCACAAGGCGACCACTTAGTTTCGTCGAACACACACGGTTTCGAGTGGCATCGCCACAGATTTCAGAGAACAGGCGCTTCTCCTGGCACAGTCTCGAACACTTAGTTACAGATAGAACACTTAGTTTAAAATGGAACTGTGTTTGGTATTTGGAGTTTCCTCTCTCACAAGGTGGACCACTCAGTTTCGTCAAACACATACGGTTTCGAGTGGCATCGCCACAGATTTCGGAGAACAGGCGCTTCTCCTGGCACAGTATCGAACACCTAGCTTCAGATAGAACAATTAGTTTAAAATGGAACTGTGTTTCGTATTTGGAGTTTCCTCTCTCAGAAGGTCGACCACTTAGTTTCGTCGAACACATACGGTTTCGAGTGGCATCGCCACAGATTTCAGTGAACAGGCGTTTCTCCTGGCACAGTATCGAACACATAGTTTCAGATAGAACAATTAGTTTAAAATGGAACTATGTTTCGCATCTAGTGTATCCTCCCTCACAAGGTCGACCACTTAGTTTCGTCGAACACATACGGTTTCGAGTGGCATCGCCACTGATTTCAGAGAACAGGCGCTTCTCCTGGCACACTATCGAACACTTAGTTTCAGATAGAACAATAAGATTAAAATGGAACGAAGTTTAGCATCTGGAGTTTCCTCTCTCAAAAGGTCGCCCACTTAGTTTCGTCGAACACATACGGTTTCGTGTAGCATCGCCACAGATTTCAGAGAGCAGGCGCTTCTCCTGGCACACTATCGAACACTTATTTCAGACAGAACAATTAATTTAAAATGGAACTATGGTTCGCATCTGGAGATTCCTCTCTCACAAGGTCGACCACTTAGTTTCGTCGAACACATACGGGTTCGAGTGGCATCGCCACAGATTTCAGAGAACAGGGGTTTCTCCTGGTACACTATCGAACACTTAGATTCAGGTTGAACAATTAGTTTAAAATGTAACTATGTGTCGCATCTGGAGTTTCCTCTCTCACAAGGTCTCACGACTTAGTTTCGTTGAACACATTCGGTTTAGAGTGTCATCGCCACAGATTTCGGAGACGGGCGCTTCTACAGGCAAAGTATCGAAAAATTAGTTTCAGATAGAGCAATTAGTTTAAAATGTAACTATGTGTCGCATCTGGAGTTTCCTCTCTCACAAGATCGACGACTTAGTTTCGTAGAACACATTCTGTTTCGAGTAGCATCGCCACAGATTTCAGAGAACAGGCGCTTCTCCTGGCACAGTATCGAACACTTAGTTTCAGATAGAACATTTAGTTTAAAATGGAAATATGTTTCGCATTTGGAGTTTCCTCCCTCACAAGGTCAATCACTTAGTTTCGTCGAACACATACGGTTTCGAGTAGCATCGTCACAGATTTCAGAGAACAGGCGCTTCTCCTGGCACAGTATCGAACACTTAGTTTCAGATAGATCAATTAGTTTAAAATGGACCTATGTTTCGCATTTGAGGTTTCCTCTCTCACAAGTTCGACCACTTAGTTTCCTCAAACACATACAGTTTCGAGTGGCACCGCCACAGATTTCAGAGAAAAGGCGCTTCTCCTGGCACAGTATCGAACACTTAGTATCAGATAGAACAATTAGTTTTAAATGGAACTAAACTTCGCATCTGGAGTTTCCTCTCTCACAAAGCCGACCACTTAGTTTCGTCGAACACATACGGTTTCGAGTGGCATCGCCACACATTTCAGAGAACAGGCCCTACTCCTGGCACAGTATCGAACACTTAGTATCAGATAGAATAATTAGTTTTAAATGGAACTAATTTTCGCATCTGGAGTTTCCTCTCTCACAAGGTCGACGACTTAGTTTCGTTGAACACATACGGTTTCGAGTAGCATCGCCACAGATTTCAGAGAGTAGGCGCCTCTCCTGGCATAGTATCGAACACTTATATCAGACAGAACAATTAGTTTAAAATGGAACTATGTTTCGCATCTGGAGTTTCCTCTCTCACAAGGTCGACCACTTAGTTTCGTCCAACACAGACGGTTTCGAGCGGCATCGCCACACAGTTCAGAGAGCAGGCGCTTCTCCTGGGACAGTATCGAACACTTATTTCAGACAGAACAAGTAGATTAAAATGTAACTATGTTTCGCGTCTGGAGTATCCTCCCTCAAAAGGTCGACGACTTAGTTTCGTTGAGCACATACGGTTTCGAGTAGCATCGCCACAGATTTCAGAGAGCAGGCGCCTCTCCTGGCATAGTATCGAACACTTATTTCAGACAGAACAATTAGTTTAAAATGTAACTATGTTTCGCATCTGGAGTTTCCTCCCTCACAAGGTCGCGACTTAGTTTCGTCGAACACATACGGTTTCGAGTAGCATCGCCACAGATTTGAGAGAGCAGGCGCTTCTCCTGGCACAGTATCGAACACTTATTTCAGACAGAACAATTAGATTAAAATGTAACTATGTTTCGCATCTGGAGTATCCTCCCTCACAAGGTCAACGACTTAGTTTCGTTGAACACATTCGGTTTGTAGTGGCATTGCCACAGATTTCGGAGACAGGCGCTTCTACTGGCACAGTATCGAAAACTTAGTTTCAGATAGAACAATTAGTTTAAAATGGAACTATGTTTCGCATCTGGAGTTTCCTCTCTCACAAGGTCGACCACTAAGTTTCGTCCAACACAGACGGTTTCGAGCGGCATCGCCACACAGTTCAGAGAGCAGGCGCTTCTCCTGGCACAGTATCGAACACTTATTTCAGACAGACCAATCAGTTTAAAATGTAACTATGTTTCGCATCTGGAGTATCCTCCCTCACAAGTTCGACCACTTAGTTTCGTCGAACACATACGGTTTCGAGTAGCATCGCCACAGATTTCAGAGAGCAGGCCCTTCTCCTGGCACAGTATCGAACACTTATTTCAGACAGACCAATTAGATTAAAATGTAACTATGTTTCGCATCTGGAGTATCCTCCCTCACAAGGTCGACCACTTAGTTTCGTCGAACACATACGGTTTCAAGTAGCATCGCCACAGATTTCAGAGAGCAGGCGCTTCTCCTGGCACAGTATCGAACACTTATTTCAGACAGAACAATTAGATTAAAATGTAAATATGTTTCGCATCTGGAGTATCCTCCCTCACAAGGTCGACGACTTAGTTTCGTTGAACACATTCGGTTTGTAGTGGCATCGCCACAGATTTCAGAGACAGGCGCTTCTACTGGCACAGTATCGAAAACTTAGTTTCAGATAGAACAATTAGTTTAAAATGGAACTATGTTTCGCATCTGGAGTTTCCTCTCTCACAAGGTCGACCACTTAGTTTCGTCCAACACAGACGGTTTCGAGCGGCATCACCACACAGTTCAGAGCACAGGCGCTTCTCCTGGAACAGTATCGAACACTTATTTCAGACAGAACAAGTAGATTAAAATGTAACTATGTTTCGCGTCTGGAGTATCCTCCCTCACAAGGTCGACGACTTAGTTTCGTTGAACACATACGGTTTCGAGTAGCATCGCCACAGATTTCAGAGAGCAGTCGCTTCTCCTGGGACAGTATCGAACACTTATTTCAGACAGTACAAGTAGATTAAAATGTAACTATATTTCGCATCTGGAGTATCCTCCCTCACAAGGTCGACGACTTAGTTTCGTTGAACATATACGGTTTCGAGTAGCATCGCCACAGATTTCAGAGAGCAGGCGCCTCTCCTGGCATAGTATCGAACACTTATTTCAGACAGAACAATTAGTTTAAAATGTAACTATGTTTCGCATCTGGAGTATCCTCCCTCACAAGGTCAACGACTTAGTTTCGTTGAACACATTCGGTTTGTAGTGGCATTGCCACAGATTTCGGAGACAGGCGCTTCTCCTGGCACAGTATCGAACACTTATTTCAGACAGACCAATTAGTTTAAAATGTAACTATGTTTCGCATCTGGAGTATCCTCCCTCACAAGTTCGACCACTTAGTTTCGTCGAACACATACGGTTTCGAGTAGCATCGCCACAGATTTCAGAGAGCAGGCCCTTCTCCTGGCACAGTATCGAACACTTATTTCAGACAGACCAATTAGATTAAAATGTAACTATGTTTCGCATCTGGAGTATCCTCCCTCACAAGGTCGACCACTTAGTTTCGTCGAACACATACGGTTTCAAGTAGCATCGCCACAGATTTCAGAGAGCAGGCGCTTCTCCTGGCACAGTATCGAACACTTATTTCAGACAGAACAATTAGATTAAAATGTAAATATGTTTCGCATCTGGAGTATCCTCCCTCACAAGGTCGACGACTTAGTTTCGTTGAACACATTCGGTTTGTAGTGGCATCGCCACAGATTTCAGAGACAGGCGCTTCTACTGGCACAGTATCGAAAACTTAGTTTCAGATAGAACAATTAGTTTAAAATGGAACTATGTTTCGCATCTGGAGTTTCCTCTCTCACAAGGTCGACCACTTAGTTTCGTCCAACACAGACGGTTTCGAGCGGCATCACCACACAGTTCAGAGCACAGGCGCTTCTCCTGGAACAGTATCGAACACTTATTTCAGACAGAACAAGTAGATTAAAATGTAACTATGTTTCGCGTCTGGAGTATCCTCCCTCACAAGGTCGACGACTTAGTTTCGTTGAACACATACGGTTTCGAGTAGCATCGCCACAGATTTCAGAGAGCAGTCGCTTCTCCTGGGACAGTATCGAACACTTATTTCAGACAGTACAAGTAGATTAAAATGTAACTATATTTCGCATCTGGAGTATCCTCCCTCACAAGGTCGACGACTTAGTTTCGTTGAACATATACGGTTTCGAGTAGCATCGCCACAGATTTCAGAGAGCAGGCGCCTCTCCTGGCATAGTATCGAACACTTATTTCAGACAGAACAATTAGTTTAAAATGTAACTATGTTTCGCATCTGGAGTATCCTCCCTCACAAGGTCAACGACTTAGTTTCGTTGAACACATTCGGTTTGTAGTGGCATTGCCACAGATTTCGGAGACAGGCGCTTCTCCTGGCACAGTATCGAACACTTATTTCAGACAGACCAATTAGTTTAAAATGTAACTATGTTTCGCATCTGGAGTATCCTCCCTCACAAGTTCGACCACTTAGTTTCGTCGAACACATACGGTTTCGAGTAGCATCGCCACAGATTTCAGAGAGCAGGCCCTTCTCCTGGCACAGTATCGAACACTTATTTCAGACAGAACAATTAGTTTAAAATGGAACTATGTTTCGCATCTGGAGTTTCCTCTCTCACAAGGTCGACCACTAAGTTTCGTCCAACACAGACGGTTTCGAGCGGCATCGCCACACAGTTCAGAGAGCAGGCGCTTCTCCTGGCACAGTATCGAACACTTATTTCAGACAGACCAATTAGTTTAAAATGTAACTATGTTTCGTATCTGGAGTATCCTCCCTCACAAGTTCGACCACTTAGTTTCGTCGAACACATACGGTTTCGAGTAGCATCGCCACAGATTTCAGAGAGCAGGCCCTTCTCCTGGCACAGTATCGAACACTTATTTCAGACAGACCAATTAGATTAAAATGTAACTATGTTTCGCATCTGGAGTATCCTCCCTCACAAGGTCGACGACTTAGTTTCGTTGAACACATTCGGTTTGTAGTGGCATCGCCACAGATTTCAGAGACAGGCGCTTCTACTGGCACAGTATCGAAAACTTAGTTTCAGATAGAACAATTAGGTTAAAATGGAACTATGTTTCGCATCTGGAGTTTCCTCTCTCACAAGGTCGACCACTTAGTTTCGTCCAACACAGACGGTTTCGAGCGGCATCACCACACAGTTCAGAGCACAGGCGCTTCTCCTGGAACAGTATCGAACACTTATTTCAGACAGAACAAGTAGATTAAAATGTAACTATGTTTCGCGTCTGGAGTATCCTCCCTCACAAGGTCGACGACTTAGTTTCGTTGAACACATACGGTTTCGAGTAGCATCGCCACAGATTTCAGAGAGCAGTCGCTTCTCCTGGGACAGTATCGAACACTTATTTCAGACAGAACAAGTAGATTAAAATGTAACTATGTTTCGCCTCTGGAGTATCCTCCCTCACAAGGTCGACCACTTAGTTTCGTCCAACACAGACGGTTTCGAGCGGCATCGCCACACAGTTCAGAGAGCAGGCGCTTCTCCTGGGACAGTATCGAACACTTATTTCAGACAGAACAAGTAGATTAAAATGTAACTATGTTTCGCGTCTGGAGTATCCTCCCTCAAAAGGTCGACGACTTAGTTTCGTTGAGCACATACGGTTTCGAGTAGCATCGCCACAGATTTCAGAGAGCAGGCGCCTCTCCTGGCATAGTATCGAACACTTATTTCAGACAGAACAATTAGTTTAAAATGTAACTATGTTTCGCATCTGGAGTTTCCTCCCTCACAAGGTCGCGACTTAGTTTCGTCGAACACATACGGTTTCGAGTAGCATCGCCACAGATTTGAGAGAGCAGGCGCTTCTCCTGGCACAGTATCGAACACTTATTTCAGACAGAACAATTAGATTAAAATGTAACTATGTTTCGCATCTGGAGTATCCTCCCTCACAAGGTCAACGACTTAGTTTCGTTGAACACATTCGGTTTGTAGTGGCATTGCCACAGATTTCGGAGACAGGCGCTTCTACTGGCACAGTATCGAAAACTTAGTTTCAGATAGAACAATTAGTTTAAAATGGAACTATGTTTCGCATCTGGAGTTTCCTCTCTCACAAGGTCGACCACTAAGTTTCGTCCAACACAGACGGTTTCGAGCGGCATCGCCACACAGTTCAGAGAGCAGGCGCTTCTCCTGGCACAGTATCGAACACTTATTTCAGACACACCAATTAGTTTAAAATGTAACTATGTTTCGCATCTGGAGTATCCTCCCTCACAAGTTCGACCACTTAGTTTCGTCGAACACATACGGTTTCGAGTAGCATCGCCACAGATTTCAGAGAGCAGGCCCTTCTCCTGGCACAGTATCGAACACTTATTTCAGACAGAACAATTAGATTAAAATGTAACTATGTTTCGCATCTGGAGTATCCTCCCTCACAAGGTCGACCACTTAGTTTCGTCGAACACATACGGTTTCGAGTAGCATCGCCACAGGTTTCAGAGAACAGGCGCTTCTCCTGGCACAGTGTCGGACACTTAGTTTCGGATAACAAAATTAGTTTAAAATGGAACTATGTTTCGCTTCTGGAGTTTCCAGTCTCACGAGGTCGGCCACTTAGTATCGTCGAACACATACGGTTTCGAGTGGCATCGCCACAGATTTCAGTGAACAGGCGCTTCTCCTCGCACAGTATCGAACACTTAGTTTCAGATAGAACAATTAGTTTAAAATGGAACTAAGTTTCGCGTCTGGAGTTTTCTCTCTCAGAAGGTCGACCACTTAGTTTCGTCGAACACATACGGTTTCGAGTAGCATCGCGACAGATTTCAGAGAACAGGCGCTTCTCCTGGGACAGTATCGAACACTCAGTTTAAGATAGAAGAACTAGTTTAAAATGTAACTAAGTTTCGCATCTGGAGTTTCCTCTCTCACAAGGTCGACCACTTAGTTTCGTCGAACACATACGGTTTCGAGTGGCATGGCCACAGATTTCAGAGAACAGGCGCTTCTCCTGGCACAGTGTCGAACACATAGTTTCAGATAGAACAATTAGGTTAAAATGGAACTAAGTTTCGCATCTGGAGTTTCCTCTCTTACAAGGTCGACCACTTAGTTTCGTGGAACACATACGGTTTCGAGTGGCATCGCCACAGATTTCAGAGAACAGGCGATTCTCCTGGCACAGAATCGAACACTTAGTTTCAGATAGAACAATTAGTTTAGAAAGGAACTATGTTCCGCATATGGTGAATCCTCCCTCACAAGGTCGATCACTTAGTTTCGTCGAACACATACGGTTTCGAGTAGCATCGCCACAGGTTTCAGAGAACAGGCGCTTCTCCTGGCACAGTGTCGGACACTTAGTTTCGGATAACAAAATTAGTTTAAAATGGAACTATGTTTCGCTTCTGGAGTTTCCAGTCTCACGAGGTCGGCCACTTAGTTTCCTCGAACACATACGGTTTCGAGTGGCATCGCCACAGATTTCAGAGAACAGGCGCTTCTCCTGGCACAGTATCGAACACTTAGTTTCAGGTAGAACAATTAGTTTAAAATGGTACTAAGTTTCGCATCTGGAGTTTCCTCTTTCACAAGGCGACCACTTAGTTTCGTCGAACACGTACGGTTTCGAGTAGCATCGCCACAGATTTCAGAGAACAGGCGCCTCTCCTGGCACAGTATCGAACACTTAGTTTCAGATAGAATAATTAGTTTAAAATGGAAGTAAGTTTCGCATGTGGAGTTTCCTCTCCCACAAGGTCGACCACTTAGTTTCGTCGAACACATACGGTTTCGAGTGGCATGGCCACAGATTTCAGAGAACAGGCGCTTCTCCTGGCACAGTGTCGAACACATAGTTTCAGATAGAA
This sequence comes from Nysson spinosus, assembly GCA_910591585.2. Lineage (NCBI taxonomy): Eukaryota > Metazoa > Arthropoda > Insecta > Hymenoptera > Crabronidae > Nysson > Nysson spinosus. The sequence goes on along the minus strand of CAJUYC020000091.1, from coordinate 740,402 downwards.
CAATTAGGTTAAAATGGAACTAAGTTTCGCATCTGGAGTTTCCTCTCTTACAAGGTCGACCACTTAGTTTCGTGGAACACATACGGTTTCGAGTGGCATCGCCACAGATTTCAGAGAACAGGCGATTCTCCTGGCACAGAATCGAACACTTAGTTTCAGATAGAACAATTAGTTTAGAATGGAACTATGTTCCGCATATGGTGAATCCTCCCTCACAAGGTCGATCACTTAGTTTCGTCGAACACATACGGTTTCGAGTGGCATCGCCACAGATTTCAGAGAACAGGCGCTTCTCCTGGAACAGTATCGAACACTCAGGTTCAGATAGAACAATTAGTTTAAAATGGAACCATGTTTCGCATCAGGAGTTTCCTCTCCCACAAGGTCGACCACTTAGTTTCAACGAACACATACGGTTTCGAGTGGCATGGCCACAGATTTCAGAGAACAGGCGCTTCTCCTGGCACAGTGTCGAACACATAGTTTCAGATAGAACAATTAGGTTAAACTGGAACTAAGTTTCGCATCTGGAGTTTCCTCTCTTACAAGGTCGACCACTTAGTTTCGTGGAACACATACGGTTTCGAGTGGCATCGCCACAGATTTCAGAGAACAGGCGATTCTCCTGGCACAGTATCGAACACTTAGTTTCAGATAGAACAATTAGTTTAGAATGGAACTATGTTCCGCATCTGGTGAATCCTCCCTCACAAGGTCAATCACTTAGTTTCGTGGAACACATACGGTTTCGAATGGCATCGCCACAGATTTCAGAAAACAGCCGCTTCTCCTGGCGCAGTATCGAACACTCAGGTTCAGATAGAACAATTAGTTTAAAATGGAACTATGTTTCGCATCTGGAGTTTCCTCTCTCACATGGTCGACCACTTAGTTTCGGCGAACACATACGGTTTCGAGTGGCATCGCCACAGATTTCAGAAAACAGCCGCTTCTCCTGGCACAGTATCGAACACTTAGTTTCAGATAGAACAATTAATTTGAAATGGAACTAAGTTTCGCATCTGAAGTTTCCTCTCTCACAAGGTCGGCCACTTATTTTCGTCGAACTCATACGGTTTCGAGTGGCAACGCCACAGATTTCAGAGAACAGGCGCTTCTCCTGGCACAGTATCAGACACATAGTTTCAGATAGAACAATTAGTCTAAAATTGTACTAAATTTCGCATCTGGAGTTTCCTCTCTTACAAGGTTGACCACTTAGTTTCGTGGAGCACATACGGTTTCGAGTGGCATCGCCACAGATTTCAGAGAACAGGCGCTTCTCCTGGCACAGTATCGAAAACTTAGTTTCAGATAGAACAATTAGTTTAAAATGGAACTATGTTCCGCATCTGGTGAATCCTCCCTCACAAGGTCAATCACATAGTTTCGTCGAACACATACGGTTTCGAGTGGCATCGCCACAGATTTCAGAGAACAGGCGCTTCTCCTGGCGCAGTATCGAACACTCAGGTTCAGATAGAACAATTAGTTTAAAATGGAACTAAGTTTCGCATCTGGAGTTTCCCCTCTCACAACGTCGACCAGTTTGTTTCGTCGAACACCTACGGTTTCGAGTAGCATTGCCACTGATTTCAGAGAACAGACCCTTCTCCTGGCACCTTATCGAACACATAGAATCAGATAGAACAATTAGTTTAAAATGGAACTAAGTTTAGCATCTGGAGTTTCCCCTCTCACAAGGTCGATCACTTAGTTTCGTCGAACACATACGGTTTCGAGTAGCATCGCCACAGATTTCAGAGAACAGGCGCTTCTCCTGGCACAGTATCGAACACTTACTTTCAGATAGCACAATTAGTTTAAAATGGAACTAAGTTTCGCATCTGGAGATTCCCGTCTCACAAGGCGGCCACTTAGTTTCGTGGAACACATAAGGTTTAGAGTAGCATCGCCACAGATTTCAGAGAACAGGCGCTTCTCCTGGCCCAGTATCGAACACTTAGTTAGAGATAGAACACTTAGTATAAAATGGAACAATGTTTCGCATTTGGAGTTTCCTCTCTCACAAGGTGGACTACTTAGTTTCGTCGAACGCATACGGTTTCGAGTAGCATCGCCACACATTTCAGAGAACAGGCGCTTCTCCTGGCACAGTATCGAAAACATAGTTTCAGATAGAACAATTAGTATAAAATGGAACAAGTTTCGCATCTGGATATTCTTCTCTCACAATGTCGACCACTTAGTTTCGTCGAACACATACGGTTTCGAGTGGCATCGCCACACATTTCAGAGAACAGGCGCTTCTCCTGGCACAGTATCGAACACATAGTTTCAGGTAGAACAATTAGTTTAAAATGGAACTATGTTTCGCATTTGGAGTTTCCTCTCTCACAAGGTCGACCACTTAGTTTCGTGGAACACATACGGTTTCGAGTAGCATCGCCAAAGATTTCAGAGAACAGATGCTTCTCCTGGCACAGTATCGAACACATAGTTTGAGATAGAACAATTAGTTTAAAATGGAACTATGTTTCGCATTTGGAGTTTCCTCTCTCACAAAGTCGACCACTCAGTTTCGTAGAACACATACGGTTTCGAGTGGCATGGTCACAGATTTCAGAGAACAGGCGCTTCTCCTGGCACATTATCGAACACTTAGTATCAGATAGAACAATTAGTTTAAAATGGAACTAAGCTTCGAACCTGGGGTTTCCTCTCTCACAAGGTCGGCCACTTAGTTTCGTCGAACACATACGGTTTCGAGTGTCATCGCCACAGATTTCAGAGAACAGGCGCTTCTCCTGGCACAGTATCGAACACTTATTTCAGACAGAACAATTAGTTTAAAATGGACTATGTTTCGCATTTGGAGTTTCCTCTCTCACAAGGTGGACTACTTAGTTTCGTCGAACGCATACGGTTTCGAGTAGCATCGCCACACATTTCAGAGAACAGGCGCTTCTCCTGGCACAGTATCGAAAACATAGTTTCAGATAGAACAATTAGTATAAAATGGAACAAGTTTCGCATCTGGATATTCTTCTCTCACAAGGTCGACCACTTAGTTTCGTCGAACACATACGGTTTCGAGTTGCATCGCCACAGATTTCAGAGAACAGGCGCTTCTCCTGGCACAGTATCGAACACTTAGTTAGAGATAGAACACTTAGTATAAAATGGAACAATGTTTCGCATTTGGAGTTTCCTCTCTCACAAGGTCGACTACTTAGTTTCGTCGAACACATTCGGTTTCGAGTCGCATCGCCACAGATTTCAGAGGACAGGCCTTTCTCCTGTCACACTATCGAATACTTAGTTTCAGATAGAACAATTAGTTTAAAATGGAACTAAGTTTCGCATCTGGAGATTCCCGTCTCACAAGGGGGCCACTTAGTTTCGTGGAACACATAAGGTTTAGAGTAGCATCGCCACAGATTTCAGAGAACAGGCGCTTCTCCTGGCCCAGTATCGAACACTTAGTTAGAGATAGAACACTTAGTATAAAATGGAACAATGTTTCGCATTTGGAGTTTCCTCTCTCACAAGGTGGACTACTTAGTTTCGTCGAACGCATACGGTTTCGAGTAGCATCGCCACACATTTCAGAGAACAGGCGCTTCTCCTGGCACAGTATCGAAAACATAGTTTCAGATAGAACAATTAGTATAAAATGGAACAAGTTTCGCATCTGGATATTCTTCTCTCACAATGTCGACCACTTAGTTTCGTCGAACACATACGGTTTCGAGTTGCATCGCCACAGATTTCAGAGAACAGGCGCTTCTCCTGGCACAGTATCGAACACTTAGTTAGAGATAGAACACTTAGTATAAAATGGAACAATGTTTCGCATTTGGAGTTTCCTCTCTCACAAGGTCGACTACTTAGTTTCTTCGAACACATTCGGTTTCGAGTAGGAACGCCCCAGATTTCAGAGAACAGGCGCTTCTCCTGGCACAGTATCGAACACTTAGTTACAGATAGAACAATTAGTTTAAAATGGAACTAAGTTTCGCATCTAGAGATTCCCGTCTCACAAGGCGGCCACTTAGTTTCGTCGAACACATACGGTTTCGAGTCGCATCGCCACAGATTCCAGAGAACAGGCCTTTCTCCTGTCAGACTATCGAATACTTAGTTTCAGATAGAACATTTGGTTTCAAATGGTACTAAGTTTCGCATCTGGAGTTTCCTCTCTCACAAGGTCGACCACTTAGTTTCGTAGAACACATACGGTTTCGAGTAGCATCGCCACAGATTTAAGAGAACAGGCGCTTCTCCTGGCACAGTATCAGACACATAGTTTCAGATAGAACAATTAGTTTAAAATGGAACTAAGTTTCGCATCTGGAATTTCCTCTCTCACAAGGTCGACCACTTAGTTTCGACGAACACATACGGTTTCGAGTGGCATCGTCACAGATTTCAGAGAACAGGCGCTTCGCCTGGCACAGTATCGAACACTTATTTCAGTCAGAACAATTAGTTTAAAATGGAACTATGTTTCGCATCTGGAGTATCCTCTCTCACAAGATCAACCACTTAGTTTCCTCGAACACATACGGTTTCGAGTGGCATCGCCCCACATTTCAGAGAACAGGCGCTTCTGCTGGCACAGTATCGAACACTTAGTATCAGATAGAACGATTAGTTTAAAATGGAAGTAAGTTTCCCATCTGCAGTTTCCTCTCTCACAAGGTCGACCACTTAGTTTCGTCGAACACATACGGTTTCGAGTGGCATCGCCACACATTTCAGAGAACAGGCGCTTCTCCTGGCACAGTATCGAACACATAGTTTCAGGTAGAACAATTAGTTTAAAATGGAACTATGTTTCGCATTTGGAGTTTCCTCTCTCACAAGGTCGACCACTTAGTTTCGTGGAACACATACGGTTTCGAGTAGCATCGCCAAAGATTTCAGAGAACAGATGCTTCTCCTGGCACAGTATCGAACACATAGTTTGAGATAGAACAATTAGTTTAAAATGGAACTAAGTTTCGCAACTGGAGTTTCCTCTCTCACAAAGTCGACCACTCAGTTTCGTAGAACACATACGGTTTCGAGTGGCATGGTCACAGATTTCAGAGAACAGGCGCTTCTCCTGGCACATTATCGAACACTTAGTATCAGATAGAACAATTAGTTTAAAATGGAACTAAGCTTCGAACCTGGGGTTTCCTCTCTCACAAGGTCGGCCACTTAGTTTCGTCGAACACATACGGTTTCGAGTGTCATCGCCACAGATTTCAGAGAACAGGCGCTTCTCCTGGCACAGTATCGAACACTTATTTCAGACAGAACAATTAGTTTAAAATGGACTATGTTTCGCATTTGGAGTTTCCTCTCTCACAAGGTGGACTACTTAGTTTCGTCGAACGCATACGGTTTCGAGTAGCATCGCCACACATTTCAGAGAACAGGCGCTTCTCCTGGCACAGTATCGAAAACATAGTTTCAGATAGAACAATTAGTATAAAATGGAACAAGTTTCGCATCTGGATATTCTTCTCTCACAAGGTCGACCACTTAGTTTCGTCGAACACATACGGTTTCGAGTTGCATCGCCACAGATTTCAGAGAACAGGCGCTTCTCCTGGCACAGTATCGAACACTTAGTTAGAGATAGAACACTTAGTATAAAATGGAACAATGTTTCGCATTTGGAGTTTCCTCTCTCACAAGGTCGACTACTTAGTTTCGTCGAACACATTCGGTTTCGAGTCGCATCGCCACAGATTTCAGAGAACAGGCCTTTCTCCTGTCACACTATCGAATACTTAGTTTCAGATAGAACAATTAGTTTAAAATGGAACTAAGTTTCGCATCTGGAGATTCCCGTCTCACAAGGCGGCCACTTAGTTTCGTGGAACACATAAGGTTTAGAGTAGCATCGCCACAGATTTCAGAGAACAGGCGCTTCTCCTGGCCCAGTATCGAACACTTAGTTAGAGATAGAACACTTAGTATAAAATGGAACAATGTTTCGCATTTGGAGTTTCCTCTCTCACAAGGTGGACTACTTAGTTTCGTCGAACGCATACGGTTTCGAGTAGCATCGCCACACATTTCAGAGAACAGGCGCTTCTCCTGGCACAGTATCGAAAACATAGTTTCAGATAGAACAATTAGTATAAAATGGAACAAGTTTCGCATCTGGATATTCTTCTCTCACAATGTCGACCACTTAGTTTCGTCGAACACATACGGTTTCGAGTTGCATCGCCACAGATTTCAGAGAACAGGCGCTTCTCCTGGCACAGTATCGAACACTTAGTTAGAGATAGAACACTTAGTATAAAATGGAACAATGTTTCGCATTTGGAGTTTCCTCTCTCACAAGGTCGACTACTTAGTTTCGTCGAACACATTCGGTTTCGAGTAGGAACGCCCCAGATTTCAGAGAACAGGCGCTTCTCCTGGCACAGTATCGAACACTTAGTTACAGATAGAACAATTAGTTTAAAATGGAACTAAGTTTCGCATCTAGAGATTCCCGTCTCACAAGGCGGCCACTTAGTTTCGTCGAACACATACGGTTTCGAGTCGCATCGCCACAGATTCCAGAGAACAGGCCTTTCTCCTGTCAGACTATCGAATACTTAGTTTCAGATAGAACATTTGGTTTCAAATGGTACTAAGTTTCGCATCTGGAGTTTCCTCTCTCACAAGGTCGACCACTTAGTTTCGTAGAACACATACGGTTTCGAGTAGCATCGCCACAGATTTAAGAGAACAGGCGCTTCTCCTGGCACAGTATCAGACACATAGTTTCAGATAGAACAATTAGTTTAAAATGGAACTAAGTTTCGCATCTGGAATTTCCTCTCTCACAAGGTCGACCACTTAGTTTCGACGAACACATACGTTTTCGAGTGGCATCGTCACAGATTTCAGAGAACAGGCGCTTCGCCTGGCACAGTATCGAACACTTATTTCAGTCAGAACAATTAGTTTAAAATGGAACTATGTTTCGCATCTGGAGTATCCTCTCTCACAAGATCAACCACTTAGTTTCCTCGAACACATACGGTTTCGAGTGGCATCGCCCCACATTTCAGAGAACAGGCGCTTCTGCTGGCACAGTATCGAACACTTAGTATCAGATAGAACAATTAGTTTAAAATGGAACTAAGCTTCGAACCTGGGGTTTCCTCTCTCACAAGGTCGGCCACTTAGTTTCGTCGAACACATACGGTTTCGAGTGTCATCGCCACAGATTTCAGAGAACAGGCGCTTCTCCTGGCACAGTATCGAACACTTATTTCAGACAGAACAATTAGTTTAAAATGGACTATGTTTCGCATTTGGAGTTTCCTCTCTCACAAGGTGGACTACTTAGTTTCGTCGAACGCATACGGTTTCGAGTAGCATCGCCACACATTTCAGAGAACAGGCGCTTCTCCTGGCACAGTATCGAAAACATAGTTTCAGATAGAACAATTAGTATAAAATGGAACAAGTTTCGCATCTGGATATTCTTCTCTCACAAGGTCGACCACTTAGTTTCGTCGAACACATACGGTTTCGAGTTGCATCGCCACAGATTTCAGAGAACAGGCGCTTCTCCTGGCACAGTATCGAACACTTAGTTAGAGATAGAACACTTAGTATAAAATGGAACAATGTTTCGCATTTGGAGTTTCCTCTCTCACAAGGTCGACCACTTAGTTTCGTCGAACACATACGGTTTCGAGTGGCATCGCCACAGATTTCAGAGAACAGGCCTTTCTCCTGTCACACTATCGAATACTTAGTTTCAGATAGAACATTTAGTTTAAAATGGAAATATGTTTCGCATCTGGAGTTTCCTCTCTCACAAGGTCGGCCACTTAGTTTCGTCGAACACATTCGGTTTCGAGTAGGAACGCCACAGATTTCAGAGAACAGGCGCTTCTCCTGGCACAGTATCGAACACTTAGTTACAGATAGAACAATTAGTTTAAAATGGAACTAAGTTTCGCATCTGGAGATTCCCGTCTCACAAGGCGGCCACTTAGTTTCGTCGAACACATACGGTTTCGAGTCGCATCGCCACAGATTTCAGAGAACAGGCCTTTCTCCTGTCACACTATCGAATACTTAGTTTCAGATAGAACATTTAGTTTAAAATGGAAATATGTTTCGCATCTGGAGTTTCCTCTCTCACAAGGTCGGCCACTTTGTTTCTTCGAACACATATGGTTTCGCGTGGCATCGCCACAGATTTCAGAGAACAGGCGCTTCTCCTGGCACAGTATCGAACACGTAGTTTCAGATAGAACAATTAGTTTTAAATGGAACTAAGTTTCGCTTCTGGAGTTTTCTCTCTCACAAGGTCGACCATTTAGATTCGTCGAACACATACGGTTTCGAGTAGCATCGCCACAGATTTCAGAGAACAGGCGCTTCTCCTGGCACAGTATCGAACATTTTCAGATAGAACAATTTGTTTAAAATGAAACTAAGTTTCGCATCTGGAATTTCCTCTCTCACAAGGTCGACCACTTAGTTTCGTAGAACACATACGGTTTCGAGTAGCATCGCCACAGATTTAAGAGAACAGGCGCTTCTCCTGGCACAGTATCAGACACATAGTTTCAGATAGAACAATTAGTTTAAAATGGAACTAAGTTTCGCATCTGGAATTTCCTCTCTCACAAGGTCGACCACTTAGTTTCGACGAACACATACGGTTTCGAGTGGCATCGTCACAGATTTCAGAGAACAGGCGCTTCGCCTGGCACAGTATCGAACACTTATTTCAGTCAGAACAATTAGTTTAAAATGGAACTATGTTTCGCATCTGGAGTATCCTCTCTCACAAGATCAACCACTTAGTTTCCTCGAACACATACGGTTTCGAGTGGCATCGCCCCACATTTCAGAGAACAGGCGCTTCTGCTGGCACAGTATCGAACACTTAGTATCAGATAGAACGATTAGTTTAAAATGGAAGTAAGTTTCCCATCTGCAGTTTCCTCTCTCACAAGGTCGACCACTTAGTTTCGTCGAACACATACGGTTTCGAGTGGCATCGCCACACATTTCAGAGAACAGGCGCTTCTCCTGGCACAGTATCGAACACATAGTTTCAGGTAGAACAATTAGTTTAAAATGGAACTATGTTTCGCATTTGGAGTTTCCTCTCTCACAAGGTCGACCACTTAGTTTCGTGGAACACATACGGTTTCGAGTAGCATCGCCAAAGATTTCAGAGAACAGATGCTTCTCCTGGCACAGTATCGAACACATAGTTTGAGATAGAACAATTAGTTTAAAATGGAACTATGTTTCGCATTTGGAGTTTCCTCTCTCACAAAGTCGACCACTCAGTTTCGTAGAACACATACGGTTTCGAGTGGCATGGTCACAGATTTCAGAGAACAGGCGCTTCTCCTGGCACATTATCGAACACTTAGTATCAGATAGAACAATTAGTTTAAAATGGAACTAAGCTTCGAACCTGGGGTTTCCTCTCTCACAAGGTCGGCCACTTAGTTTCGTCGAACACATACGGTTTCGAGTGTCATCGCCACAGATTTCAGAGAACAGGCGCTTCTCCTGGCACAGTATCGAACACTTATTTCAGACAGAACAATTAGTTTAAAATGGACTATGTTTCGCATTTGGAGTTTCCTCTCTCACAAGGTGGACTACTTAGTTTCGTCGAACGCATACGGTTTCGAGTAGCATCGCCACACATTTCAGAGAACAGGCGCTTCTCCTGGCACAGTATCGAAAACATAGTTTCAGATAGAACAATTAGTATAAAATGGAACAAGTTTCGCATCTGGATATTCTTCTCTCACAAGGTCGACCACTTAGTTTCGTCGAACACATACGGTTTCGAGTTGCATCGCCACAGATTTCAGAGAACAGGCGCTTCTCCTGGCACAGTATCGAACACTTAGTTAGAGATAGAACACTTAGTATAAAATGGAACAATGTTTCGCATTTGGAGTTTCCTCTCTCACAAGGTCGACTACTTAGTTTCGTCGAACACATTCGGTTTCGAGTCGCATCGCCACAGATTTCAGAGAACAGGCCTTTCTCCTGTCACATTATCGAATACTTAGTTTCAGATAGAACAATTAGTTTAAAATGGAACTAAGTTTCGCATCTGGAGATTCCCGTCTCACAAGGCGGCCACTTAGTTTCGTGGAACACATAAGGTTTAGAGTAGCATCGCCACAGATTTCAGAGAACAGGCGCTTCTCCTGGCCCAGTATCGAACACTTAGTATAAAATGGAACAATGTTTCGCATTTGGAGTTTCCTCTCTCACAAGGTGGACTACTTAGTTTCGTCGAACGCATACGGTTTCGAGTAGCATCGCCACACATTTCAGAGAACAGGCGCTTCTCCTGGCACAGTATCGAAAACATAGTTTCAGATAGAACAATTAGTATAAAATGGAACAAGTTTCGCATCTGGATATTCTTCTCTCACAATGTCGACCACTTAGTTTCGTCGAACACATACGGTTTCGAGTTGCATCGCCACAGATTTCAGAGAACAGGCGCTTCTCCTGGCACAGTATCGAACACTTAGTTAGAGATAGAACACTTAGTATAAAATGGAACAATGTTTCGCATTTGGAGTTTCCTCTCTCACAAGGTCGACTACTTAGTTTCGTCGAACACATTCGGTTTCGAGTAGGAACGCCCCAGATTTCAGAGAACAGGCGCTTCTCCTGGCACAGTATCGAACACTTAGTTACAGATAGAACAATTAGTTTAAAATGGAACTAAGTTTCGCATCTGGAGATTCCCGTCTCACAAGGCGGCCACTTAGTTTCGTCGAACACATACGGTTTCGAGTCGCATCGCCACAGATTCCAGAGAACAGGCCTTTCTCCTGTCAGACTATCGAATACTTAGTTTCAGATAGAACATTTGGTTTCAAATGGTACTAAGTTTCGCATCTGGAGTTTCCTCTCTCACAAGGTCGACCACTTAGTTTCGTAGAACACATACGGTTTCGAGTAGCATCGCCACAGATTTAAGAGAACAGGCGCTTCTCCTGGCACAGTATCAGACACATAGTTTCAGATAGAACAATTAGTTTAAAATGGAACTAAGTTTCGCATCTGGAATTTCCTCTCTCACAAGGTCGACCACTTAGTTTCGACGAACACATACGGTTTCGAGTGGCATCGTCACAGATTTCAGAGAACAGGCGCTTCGCCTGGCACAGTATCGAACACTTATTTCAGTCAGAACAATTAGTTTAAAATGGAACTATGTTTCGCATCTGGAGTATCCTCTCTCACAAGATCAACCACTTAGTTTCCTCGAACACATACGGTTTCGAGTGGCATCGCCCCACATTTCAGAGAACAGGCGCTTCTGCTGGCACAGTATCGAACACTTAGTATCAGATAGAACAATTAGTTTAAAATGGAACTAAGCTTCGAACCTGGGGTTTCCTCTCTCACAAGGTCGGCCACTTAGTTTCGTCGAACACATACGGTTTCGAGTGGCATCGCCACAGATTTCAGAGAACAGGCGCTTCTCCTGGCACAGTATCGAACACTTATTTCAGACAGAACAATTAGTTTAAAATGGACTATGTTTCGCATTTGGAGTTTCCTCTCTCACAAGGTGGACTACTTAGTTTCGTCGAACGCATACGGTTTCGAGTAGCATCGCCACACATTTCAGAGAACAGGCGCTTCTCCTGGCACAGTATCGAAAACATAGTTTCAGATAGAACAATTAGTATAAAATGGAACAAGTTTCGCATCTGGATATTCTTCTCTCACAAGGTCGACCACTTAGTTTCGTCGAACACATACGGTTTCGAGTTGCATCGCCACAGATTTCAGAGAACAGGCGCTTCTCCTGGCACAGTATCGAACACTTAGTTAGAGATAGAACACTTAGTATAAAATGGAACAATGTTTCGCATTTGGAGTTTCCTCTCTCACAAGGTCGACCACTTAGTTTCGTCGAACACATTCGGTTTCGAGTCGCATCGCCACAGATTTCAGAGAACAGGCCTTTCTCCTGTCACACTATCGAATACTTAGTTTCAGATAGAACATTTAGTTTAAAATGGAAATATGTTTCGCATCTGGAGTTTCCTCTCTCACAAGGTCGGCCACTTAGTTTCGTCGAACACATTCGGTTTCGAGTAGGAACGCCACAGATTTCAGAGAACAGGCGCTTCTCCTGGCACAGTATCGAACACTTAGTTACAGATAGAACAATTAGTTTAAAATGGAACTAAGTTTCGCATCTGGAGATTCCCGTCTCACAAGGCGGCCACTTAGTTTCGTCGAACACATACGGTTTCGAGTCGCATCGCCACAGATTTCAGAGAACAGGCCTTTCTCCTGTCACACTATCGAATACTTAGTTTCAGATAGAACATTTAGTTTAAAATGGAAATATGTTTCGCATCTGGAGTTTCCTCTCTCACAAGGTCGGCCACTTTGTTTCTTCGAACACATATGGTTTCGCGTGGCATCGCCACAGATTTCAGAGAACAGGCGCTTCTCCTGGCACAGTATCGAACACGTAGTTTCAGATAGAACAATTAGTTTTAAATGGAACTAAGTTTCGCTTCTGGAGTTTCCTCTCTCACAAGGTCGACCATTTAGATTCGTCGAACACATACGGTTTCGAGTAGCATCGCCACAGATTTCAGAGAACAGGCGCTTCTCCTGGCACAGTATCGAACATTTTCAGATAGAACAATTTGTTTAAAATGAAACTAAGTTTCGCATCTGGAATTTCCTCTCTCACAAAGTCGACCACTTAGTTTGGTCGAACACATACGGTTTCGAGTAGCATCGCCACAGTTCTCAGAGAGCAGGCGCTTCTCCTGGCACAGTATCGTAAACTTAGTTTCAGCTAGAACAATAAGAATAAAATGGAACTAAGTTTCGCATCAGGAGTTTTCTCTCTCACAAGGTCGACCATTTAGATTCGTCGAACACATACGGTTTCGAGTAGCATCGCCACAGATTTCAGAGAACAGGCGCTTCTCCTGGCTAAGTATCGAACACTTTCAGATAGAACAATTAGTTTAAAATGAAACTAAGTTTCGCATCTGGAGTCTCCTCTCTCACAAGGTCGGCCACTTTGTTTCTTCGAACACATACGGTTTCGAGTAGCATCGCCACAGATTTCAGAGAACAGGCGCTTCTCCTGGCACAGTATCGAACACTAATTTTCAGATGGAACACTTAGTTTTAAATGGAACTAAGTTTCGCTTCTGGAGTTTCCTCTCTCACAAGGTCGACCATTTAGATTCGTCGAACACATTCGGCTTCGAGTAGCAAAGCCACAGGTTTCAGAGAACAGGCGCTTCTACTGGCAGAGTATCGAATACTTAGTTTCAGATAGAACATTTAGTTTAAAATGGAAATATGTTTCGCATCTGGAGTCTCCTCTCTCACAAGGTCGGCCACTTTGTTTCTTCGAACACATACGGTTTCGAGTAGCATCGCCACAGATTTCAGAGAACAGGCGCTTCTCCTGGCACAGTATCGAACACTAAGTTTCAGATGGAACACTTAGTTTTAAATGGAACTAAGTTTCGCTTCTGGAGTTTCCCCTCTCACAAGATCAACAACTTAGTTTCCTCGAACACATACGGTTTCGAGTGGCATCGCCACAGATTTCAGAGAACAGGCGCTTCTCCTGGCACAGTATCGAACACTTAGTTTCAGGTAGAACAATTAGTTTAAAATGGTACTAAGTTTCGCATCTGGAGTTTCCTCTCTTACAAGGTCGACCACTTAGTTTCGTGGAACACATACGGTTTCGAGTGGCATCGCCACAGATTTCAGAGAACAGGCGATTCTCCTGGCACAGTATCGAACACTTAGTTTCAGATAGAACAATTAGTTTAGAATGGAACTATGTTCCGCATCTGGTGAATCCTCCCTCACAAGGTCAATCACTTAGTTTCGTGGAACACATACGGTTTCGAGTGGCATCGCCACAGATTTCAGAAAACAGCCGCTTCTCCTGGCGCAGTATCGAACACTCAGGTTCAGATAGAACAATTAGTTTAAAATGGAACTATGTTTCGCATCTGGTGTTTCCTCTCTCACAAGGTCGACCACTTAGTTTCGTCGAACTCATACGGTTTCGAGTGGCATCGCCACAGATTTCAGAGAACAGGCGCTTCTCCTGACACAGTATCGAACACTTAGTTTCAGATAGAACAATTAGTTTAAAATGTAACTATGTTTCGCATCTGGAGTATCCTCCCTCACAAGGTCGACGACTTAGTTTCGTCGAACACATACTGTTTCGAGTAGCATCGCCTCAGGTTTCAGAGGACAGGCGCTTCTCCTGCCACAGTATCGAACACTTAGTATCAGATAGAACCATTAGTTTAAAATGGAACTAAGCTTCGCATCTGGAGTTTCCTTTCTCACAAGGTCGACCACTTAGTTTCGTCGAACTCATACGGCTTCGAGTGGCATCGCCACAGATTTCAGAGAACAGGCGCTTCTCCTGGCACAGTATCGAACACTTAGTGTCCGATAGGATTAATAGTTTAAAATGAACTAAGTTTCGCAATTTGGTGTTTCAACTCTCACAAGGTCGACCACTTAGTTTCGTCGAACTCATACGGTTTCGAGTGGCATCGCCACAGATTTCAGAGAACAGGCGCTTCTCCTGACACAGTATCGAACACTTAGTTTCAGATAGAACAATTAGTTTAAAATGTAACTATGTTTCGCATCTGGAGTATCCTCCCTCACAAGGTCGACGACTTAGTTTCGTCGAACACATACTGTTTCGAGTAGCATCGCCTCAGGTTTCAGAGGACAGGCGCTTCTCCTGCCACAGTATCGAACACTTAGTATCAGATAGAAACATTAGTTTAAAATGGACCTAAGTTTCACACCTGGAGCTTGCTCTCTCACAAGGTCGACCATTTAGATTCGTCGAGCACATACGGTTTCGAGTATCATCGCCACAGATTTCAGAGTACAGGCGCTTTTCCTGGCACAGTATCGAGCACTTAGTTTCAGATAGAACAATTCGTTTAAAATGGAAATACGTTTCGCATCTGGAGTTTCTTCTCTCACAAGGCGACCACTTAGTTTCATCGGACACACACGGTTTCGAGTGGCATCGCCACAGATTTCAGAGAACAGGCGCTTCTCCTGACACAGTATCGAACACTTAGTTTCAGATAGAACAATTAGTTTAAAATGTAACTATGTTTCGCATCTGGAGTATCCTCCCTCACAAGGTCGACGACTTAGTTTCGTCGAACACATACTGTTTCGAGTAGCATCGCCTCAGGTTTCAGAGGACAGGCGCTTCTCCTGCCACAGTATCGAACACTTAGTATCAGATAGAACCATTAGTTTAAAATGGAACTAAGCTTCGCATCTGGAGTTTCCTTTCTCACAAGGTCGACCACTTAGTTTCGTCGAACTCATACGGCTTCGAGTGGCATCGCCACAGATTTCAGAGAACAGGCGCTTCTCCTGGCACAGTATCGAACACTTAGTGTCCGATAGGATTAATAGTTTAAAATGAACTAAGTTTCGCAATTTGGTGTTTCCTCTCTCACAAGGTCGACCACTTAGTTTCGTCGAACTCATACGGTTTCGAGTGGCATCGCCACAGATTTCAGAGAACAGGCGCTTCTCCTGACACAGTATCGAACACTTAGTTTCAGATAGAACAATTAGTTTAAAATGTAACTATGTTTCGCATCTGGTGTATCCTCCCTCACAAGGTCGACGACTTAGTTTCGTCGAACACATACTGTTTCGAGTAGCATCGCCTCAGGTTTCAGAGGACAGGCGCTTCTCCTGCCACAGTATCGAACACTTAGTATCAGATAGAACCATTAGTTTAAAATGGAACTAAGCTTCGCATCTGGAGTTTCCTTTCTCACAAGGTCGACCACTTAGTTTCGTCGAACACATATGGTTTCGAGTAGCATCGCCACCGATTTCAGAGAACAGGCCCTTCTCCTGGCGCAGTATCGAACACTTAGTTTCAGAGAGAACAATTAGTTTAAAATGGAACTACGTTTCGCATCTGGAGTTTGCTCTCTCACAAGGTCGACCACTTAGTTTCGTCGAACACATACGGTTTCGAGTGGCATCGCTAGACATTTCAGAGAACAGGCGCTTCTCCTGGCACAGCATCGAACACTTAGTTCAGATAGAACAATTAATTTGAAATGGAACTAAGTTTCGCATCTGAAGTTTCCTCTCTCACAAGGTCGGCCACTTAGTTTCGTCGAACACATACGGTTTCGAGTAGCATCGCCACAGATTTCAGAGAACAGGCGCTTCTCCTGGCTCATTATCGAACACTTAGTTTCAGATAGAACAATTAGTTTAAAATGGAACTAAGTTTCGCATCTGGAGTGTCCTCTCCCACAAGGTCGACCACTTAGTTTCCTCGAACACATACGGTTTGGAGTAGCGTCGTCACAGATTTCAGAGAACAGGCACTTCTCCTGGCACATTATCGATCACTTAGTCTCAGATAGAAGAGTTAGTTTAAAATGGAACTATGTTTCGCATCTGGAGTATCCTCTCTCACAAGGTCGACGACATAGCTTCGTTGAACACATACGGTTTCGAGTGGCATCGCCACATATTTCAGAGGACAGGCGCTTCTCCTGGCACAGTATCGAACACTCAGTTTCAGATAGAACGATTAGTTTAAAATGGAACAAAGTTTCGAATCTGGAGTCTCCTCTCTCACAAGGTCGACGACTTAGTTTCGTTGAACACATTCGGTTTCGAGTGTTATCGCCACAGGTTTCACAGAGCAGGCGCTTCTCCTGGCACAGTATCGAACACTTAGTTTCAGATACAACAATTAGATTAAAATGAAACTATGTTTCGCATCTGGAGTATCCTCCCTCACAAGGTCGACCACTTAGTTTCGTCGAACACATACGGTTTCGAGTAGCATCGCCACAGATTTCAGAGAGCAGGCCGTTCTCCTGGCACAGTATCGAACACTTATTTCAGACAGAACAATTAGATTAAAATGTAAATATGTTTCGCATCTGGAGTTTCCTCTCTCACAAGGCGACCTCTTAGTTTCGTGGAACTCATACGGTTTCGAGTGGCATCGCCACAGGTTTCAGAGAACAGGCGCTTCTCCTGGCACAGTGTCGGACACTTAGTTTCAGATAAAAAAATTAGTTTAAAATGGAACTATGTTTCGCTTCTGGAGTTTCCCCTCTCACAGGGTCGACCACTTAGTTTCGTCGAACACATACGGTTTCGAGTGGCATCGCCACAGATTTCAGAGAGCTGGCGCTTCCCCTGGCACAGTATCGAACACTTAGTTTCAGATAGAACAATTACTTTAAAATGGAACTAAGTTTCGCATTTGGAGTTTCCTCTCTCACAAGGTCGACCATTTAGATTCGTCGAACACATACGGTTTCGAGTAGCATCGCCACAGATTTCAGAGAACAGGCACTTCTCCTGGCACAGTATCGAACACTTAGTTTCAGATAGAACAATTAATTTAAAATGGAACTAAGTTTCGCATCTGGAGTTTCCTCTCTCATAAGGTCGACCATTTAGATTCGTCGAAAACATACGGTTTCGAGCAGCATCGCCACAGGTTTCAGAGAACAGGCGCTTCTCCTGGCACAGTATCGAACACTTAGTTTCAGATAGAACAATTAATTTGAAATGGAACTGAGTTTCGCATCTGAAGTTTCCTCTCTCACAAGGTCGACAACTTAGTTTCGTCGAACACATACTGTTTCGAGTAGCATCGCCACAGATTTCAGAGAACAGGCGCTTCTCCTGGCACAGTATCGAACACTTAGTTACAGATAGAACAATTAGTTTAAAATGGAACTATGTTTCGCATCTGGAGTTTCCTCTCTCACAAGGTCGACAACTTAGTTTCGTCGAATACATACTGTTTCGAGTAGCATCGCCTCAGGTTTCAGAGGACAGGCGCTTCTCCTGCCACAGTATCGAACACTTAGTATCAGATAGAACCATTAGTTTAAAATGGAACTAAGCTTCGCATCTGGAGTTTCCTTTCTCACAAGGTCGACCACTTAGTTTCGTCGAACACATACGGTTTCGAGTAGCATCGCCACCGATTTCAGAGAACAGGCCCTTCTCCTGGCGCAGTATCGAACACTTAGTTTCAGAGAGAACAATTAGTTTCAAATGGAACTACGTTTCGCATCTGGAGTTTCCTCTCTCACAAGGTCGACCACTTAGTTTCGTCGAACACATACGGTTTCGAGTAGCATCGCCACAGATTTCAGAGAGCAGGCGCTTCTCCTGGCACAGTATCGAACACTTATTTCAGACAGAACAATTAGATTAAAATGGAACTATGTTTCGCATTTGGAGTATCCTCTCTCACAAGGTCGACCACTTAGTTTCGTCGAACACATAAAGTTTCGAGTAGCATCGCCACAGATTTCAGAGAGCAGGCGCTTCTCCTGGCACAGTATCGAAAACATAGTTTCAGAGAGAACAATTAGTTTAAAATGGAACTAAGTTTCGCATCTGGAGTTTCCTCTCTCACAAGGTCGACAACTTAGTTTCGTCGAACACATAAGGTTTCGAGTGGCATCGCCACACAGTTCAGAGAACAGGCGCTTCTCCTGGCACAGTATCGAACACTTAGTTTCAGATAGAACAATTAGTTAAAAATGGAACTATGTTTCGCATTTGGAGTATCCTCTCTCACAAGGTCGACCATTTAGTTTCGTCGAACACATACGGTTTGGAGTAGCAACGCCAGAGATTTCAGAGAACAGGCGCTTCTCCTGGCACAGTATCGAACACTGTATTTCAGCTAGAATATATAGTTTTAAATGGAAATATGTTTCGCATTTGGAGTTTCCTCTCTCACAAGGTCGACCACTTAGTTTCGTCGAACACATACGGTTTCGAGTGACATCGCCACAGATTTCAGAGAACAGGCGCTTCTCCTGGCACAGTATCGAACACTTAGTTACAGATAGAACAATTAGTTTAATTTGGAACTATGTTTCGCATCTTGAGTTTCCTCTCTCACAACGTCGACAACTTAGTTTCGTCGAACACATACGGTTTCGAGTAGCATCGCCTCAGATTTCAGAGAACAGGCGCTTCTCCTGCCACAGTATCGAACACTTAGTTTCAGATAGAACAATTAGTTTAAAATGGTACTAAGTTTCGCATCTGGAATTTCCTCTCTCACAAGGCGACCTCTCAGTTTCGTGGAACTCATACAGTTTCGAGTGGCTTCGCCACAGATTTCAGAGAACAGGCGCTTCTTCTAGCACAGTATCGAACACATAGTTTCAGATAGAAAAATTAATTTAAAATGGAACTAAGTTTCGCATCAGCAGTTTCCTCTCCCACAAGGTCGGCAACTTAGTTTCGTCGAACACATACGGTTTCGAGTAGCATCGCCACAGATTTCAGAGAACAGGCGCTTCTCCCGGCACAGTATCGGACATTTAATATCATATAGAACAATTAGTTTAAAATGGAACTAAGCTTCGCAACTGGAGTTTCCTCTCTCACAAGGTCGACCACTTAGTTTCGTCGAACACATACGGTTTCGAGTAGCATCGCCACAGACTTCAGAGAACAGGCGCTTCTCCTGGCACAGTATCGAACACTTAATTTCCGATAGAACAATTAGTTTAAAATGGTACTAAGTTTCGCATCTGGAGTTTCCTCTCTCAGAAGGCGACCACTTAGTTTCGTGGAACACATACGGTTTCGAGTAGCATCGCCACAGATTTCAGAGAACAGGCGCTTCTCCTGGCACAGTATTGAACACTTAGATTCAGTAGAACAATTAGTTTAAAATGGAATTAAGTTTCGCATTTGGAGTTTCCTCTCTCATATGGTCAACCACTTAGTTTCGTCGAACACATACGGTCTCGTGTGGTATCGCCACAGATTTCACCGAACGGGTGTTTCTCCTGAAACAGTATCGACCACTTTGCTTCGTCGAACACATACGGTATCGAGTAGCATCGCCACACAGTTCAGAGAACAGGCGCTTCTCCCGGCACAGTATCGGACATTTAATATCATATAGAACAATTAGTTTAAAATGGAACTATGTTTCGCATCTGGAGTTTGCTCTCTCACAAGGTCGACCACTTAGTTTCGTCGAACACATACGGTTTCGAGTGGCATCGCTAGACATTTCAGAGAACAGGCGCTTCTCCTGGCACAGCATCGAACACTTAGTTCAGATAGAACAATTAATTTGAAATGGAACTAAGTTTCGCATCTGAAGTTTCCTCTCTCACAAGGTCGGCCACTTAGTTTCGTTGAACACATTCGGTTTCGAGTGTTATCGCCACAGGTTTCACAGAGCAGGCGCTTCTCCTGGCACAGTATCGAACACTTAGTTTCAGATACAACAATTAGTTTAAAATGAAACTATGTTTCGCATCTGGAGTATCCTCCCTCACAAGGTCGACCACTTAGTTTCGTCGAACACATACGGTTTCGAGTAGCATCGCCACAGATTTCAGAGAGCAGGCCCTTCTCCTGGCACAGTATCGAACACTTATTTCAGACAGAACAATTAGATTAAAATGTAACTATGTTTCGCATCTGGAGTATCCTCCCTCACAAGGTCGACCACTTAGTTTCGTCGAACACATACGGTTTCAAGTAGCATCGCCATAGATTTCAGAGAGCAGGCGCTTCTCCTGGCACAGTATCGAACACTTATTTCAGACAGAACAATTAGATTAAAATGTAAATATGTTTCGCATCTGGAGTATCCTCCCTCACAAGGTCGACGACTTAGTTTCGTTGAACACATTCGGTTTGTAGTGGCATCGCCACAGATTTCAGAGACAGGCGCTTCTACTGGCACAGTATCGAAAACTTAGTTTCAGATAGAACAATTAGTTTAAAATGGAACTATGTTTCGCATCTGGAGTTTCCTCTCTCACAAGGTCGACCACTTAGTTTCGTCCAACACAGACGGTTTCGAGCGGCATCGCCACACAGTTCAGAGCACAGGCGCTTCTCCTGGAACAGTATCGAACACTTATTTCAGACAGAACAAGTAGATTAAAATGTAACTATGTTTCGCGTCTGGAGTATCCTCCCTCAAAAGGTCGACGACTTAGTTTCGTTGAGCACATACGGTTTCGAGTAGCATCACCACAGATTTCAGAGAGCAGGCGCCTCTCCTGGCATAGTATCGAACACTAATTTCAGACAGAATAATTAGTTTAAAATGTAACTATGTTTCGCATCTGGAGTTTCCTCCCTCACAAGGTCGCGACTTAGTTTCGTCGAACACATACGGTTTCGAGTAGCATCGCCACAGATTTGAGAGAGCAGGCGCTTCTCCTGGCACAGTATCGAACACTTATTTCAGACAGAACAATTAGATTAAAATGTAACTATGTTTCGCATCTGGAGTATCCTCCCTCACAAGGTCAACAACTTAGTTTCGTTGAACACATTCGGTTTGTAGTGGCATTGCCACAGATTTCGGAGACAGGCGCTTCTACTGGCACAGTATCGAAAACTTAGTTTCAGATAGAACAATTAGTTTAAAATGGAACTATGTTTCGCATCTGGAGTTTCCTCTCTCACAAGGTCGACCACTTAGTTTCGTCCAACACAGACGGTTTCGAGCGGCATCGCCACACAGTTCAGAGAGCAGGCGCTTCTCCTGGCACAGTATCGAACACTTATTTCAGACAGAACAATTAGTTTAAAATGTAACTATGTTTCGCATCTGGAGTATCCTCCCTCACAAGGTCGACCACTTAGTTTCGTCGAACACATACGGTTTCGAGTAGCATCGCCACAGATTTCAGAGAGCAGGCCCTTCTCCTGGCACAGTATCGAACACTTATTTCAGACAGAACAATTAGATTAAAATGTAACTATGTTTCGCATCTGGAGTATCCTCCCTCACAAGGTCGACCACTTAGTTTCGTCGAACACATACGGTTTCAAGTAGCATCGCCACAGATTTCAGAGAGCAGGCGCTTCTCCTGGCACAGTATCGAACACTTATTTCAGACAGAACAATTAGATTAAAATGTAAATATGTTTCGCATCTGGAGTATCCTCCCTCACAAGGTCGACGACTTAGTTTCGTTGAACACATTCGGTTTGTAGTGGCATCGCCACAGATTTCAGAGACAGGCGCTTCTACTGGCACAGTATCGAAAACTTAGTTTCAGATAGAACAATTAGTTTAAAATGGAACTATGTTTCGCATCTGGAGTTTCCTCTCTCACAAGGTCGACCACTTAGTTTCGTCCAACACAGACGGTTTCGAGCGGCATCGCCACCGGTTTCAGAGAACAGGCGCTTCTCCTGGGACATTATCAAACACTTAGTTTCAGATAGAACACTTAGTTTAAAATGGAACTAAGTTTCGCATCTGGAGTTTCCTCTCCCTCATGGTGGACCACTTAGTTTCGTCGAGCACATACGGTTTAGAGTAGCATCGCCACAGATTTCAGAGAACAGGCGCTTCTCCTGGCACAGTATCGAACACTTAGTTTCAGACAGAACAATTAATTTAAAATGGAACTATGTTCCGTATCTGGTGAAACCTCTCTCACAAGGTCGGCCACTTAGTTTCGTCGAACACATACGGTTTCGAGTGGCATCGCTACTCATTTCAGAGAACAGGCGGTTCTCCTGGCACAGTGTCGAAGACATAGTTTCAGATAGAACAATTAGTTTAAAATGGAACTAAGTTTCGCATCTGGAGTTTCCTGTCCCACAAGGTCGACCACTAAGTTTCCTCGAACACATACGGTTTCGAGTAGCATCGCCACAGATTTCAGTGTACAGGCGCTACTCCTGGCACAGTATCGAACACTTAGTTTCAGATAGAACAATTAGTTTAAAATGGAACTAAGTTTCGCATCTGGAGTTCCCTCTCTCACAAGGTCGACCACTTAGTTTCGTCGAACACATACGGTATCGAGTGGCATCGCCACACATTTCAGAGAACAGGCGCTTCTCCTGGCACAGTATCGAACACTTACCTTCAGATAGAAAAATTAGTTTAAAATGGACCTATGTCTCGCATTTGGAGTTTCCTCTCTCACAAGTTCGACCACTTAGTTTCGTCGAACACATTCGGTTTCGAGTGGCATCGCCACAGATATCAGAGAAGAGGCGCTTCTCCTGGCACAGTATGGAACACTTAGTTTCAGATAGAACAATTAGTTTAAAATGGAACTAAGTTTCGCATTTGGAGTATCCTCTCTCACAAGATCAACCACTTAGTTTCGTCGAACACATACGGTTTCGAGCGTCATCGCCACACAGTTCAGAGAACAGGCGCTTCTCCTGGCACAGTATCGAACACTTATTTCAGACAGAACAATTAGTTTAAAATGGAACTATGTTTCGCATCTGGAGTTTCCTCTCTCACAAGGTGGACCACTTAGTTTCGTCGAACACATACGGTTTCGAGTAGCATCGCCAAAGATTTCAGAGAACAGGCGCTTCTCCTGGCACAGTATCGAACACTTAGTATCAGATAGAACAATTAGTTTAAAATGGAACTAAGGTTCGCATCTGGAGTTTCCTCTCCCACAAGGTCGGCCACTTAGTTTCGTCGAACACATACGGTTTCAAGTAGCATCGCGACAGATTTCAGAGAACAGGCGCTTCTCCTGGCACAGTATCGAAAACTTAGTTTCAGATAGAACAATTAGTTTAAAATGGAACTAAATTTCGCAACTGGAGTGTCCTCTCACAAGTTCGGCCACTTAGATTCGTCGAACACATACTGTTTTGAGTGGCATCGCCACAGATTTCAGAGAACAGCCGCTTCTCCTGACACAGTATCGAACGCTTAGTTGCAGATAGAACAATTAGTTTAAAACGGAACTATGTTTCGCATCTGGATTTTCCTCTCTCTCAAGGCGGCCACTTTGTTTCGTGGAACACATACGGTTTCGAGTGGCATCGCCACAGATATCAGAGAACAGGCGCTTCTCCTGGCACAGTATCGAATACTTAGTATCAGATAGAACAATTAGTTTAAAATGGAACTATGTTTCGCATCTGGAGTATCCTCTCTCACAAGGTCAACCGATTAGCTTCGTCGAACACATACGGTTTCGAGCGGCATCGCCACAGATTTCAGAGAACAGGCGTTTCTCCTGGCACAGTATCGAACACTTAGTTTCAGATAGAACAATTAGTTTAAAATGGAACTAAGTTTCGCATCTGGAGTTTCCTCTCTCACAAGGTCGACCACTTAGTTTCGTCGAACACATACGGTTTCGAGTAGCATCGCCAATGATCTCAGAGAACAGGCGCTACTCCTGGCACAGTATCGAATACTTAGTAGCAGATAGAACAATTAGTTTAAAATGGAACTATGTTTCGCATCTGGAGTATCCTCTCTCACAAGGTCAACAACTTAGCTTCGTCGAACACATACGGTTTCGAGCGGCATCGCCACAGATTTCAGAGAACAGGCGTTTCTCCTGGCACAGTATCGAACACTTAGTTTCAGATAGAACAATTAGTTTAAAATGGAACTAAGTTTCGCATCTGGAGTTTCCTCTCTCACAAGTTCGAACACTTAGTTTCGTCGAACACATACGGTTTCGAGTATCATCGCCAATGATCTCAGAGAAGAGGCGCTTCTCCTGGCACAGTAGCGAAAACTTATTTTCAGATAGAACAATTAGTTTTAAATGGAACTAAGTTTTGCTACTGGAGTTTCCTCTCTCACAAGGTCGACCACTCAGTTTCGTCGAACACATGCGGTTTCGAGTGGTATCGCCACAGATTTCAGATAACAGGCGCTTCTCCTGGCACAATATCGAAAACTTGGTCTCAGATAGAACAATTAGTTTAAAATGGACCAAAGCTTCGCATCTGGAGTTTCCTCTCCCACAAGGTGGACCACTTAGTTTCGTCGAACACATACGGTTTCGAGTAGCATCGCCACAGATTTCAGTGAACAGGCGTTTCTCCGGGCACACTATCGAACACTTAGTTTCAGGTAGCACCATTAGTTTAAAATGGAACTATGTTTCGCATCTGGAGATTCCTCTCTCACTAGGTCGACGACTTAGTTTCGTCGACCACATACGGTTTCGAGTGGCATCGCCACAGATTTCAGAGAACAGGCGCTTCTCCTGGCACAGTATCGAACACTTATTTTCAGATAGAAAAATTAGTTTAAAATGGAACTAAGTTTCGCATCTGGAGTTTGCTCTCTCAAAAGGTCGACCTCTTAATTTCGTTGAACACATACGGTTTCGTGTGGCATCACCACACATTTCAGAGAACAGGCGCTTCTCCTGGCACAGTATCGAACACATACTTGCAGATAGAACAATTAGTTTAAAATGGAACTAAGTTTCGCATCTGGAGTTTCCTCTCTCACAAGGTCGGCCACTTACTTTCGTGGAAAACATTCGGTTTCGAGTAGCATCGCCACAGATTTCAGAGAACAGGCGCTTCTCCTGGCACAGTATCGAACACATAGTTGCAGATGGAACAATTAGTTTAAAATGGAACTAAGATTCGCATCTGGAGTTTCTTCTCTCACAAGGTCGACCACTTAGTTTCGCCGAACGCATACGGTTTCGAGTGGCATCGCCACAGATTTCAGAGAACAGGCGCTTCATCTGGCACAGTATCGAACACTTAGTTTCAGATAGAGCAATTAGTTTAAAATGGAACTAAGATTCGCATCTGGAGATTCCTCTCTCACAAGGTGACCATTTAGATTCGTCGAACACATACGGTTTCGAGTGGCATCGCCACAGATTTCAGAGAGCAGGCGCTTCTCCTGGCAGAGTATCGAACACTTAATTTCAGATGGAACAATTAGTTTAAAATGGAACAAAGTTTCGCATCTGAAGTTTCCTCTCTCACAAGGTCGGCCTCTTAGTTTCGTGGAACACATACGGTTTCGAGTAGCAGCGCGACAGATTTCAGAGAACAGGCGCTTCTCCTGGCACAGTATCGAACACTTAATTTCAGATGGAACAATTAGTTTAGAATGGAACTAAGTTTCGCATCTGAAGCTTCCTCTCTCACAAGGTCGGCCACTTAGTTTCGTGGCACACATACGGTTTCGAGTAGCATCGCCACAGATTTCACAAGAACAGACGCTGCTCCTGGCACAGTATCGAACACTTAGTTTCAGATAGAACAATTAGTTAAAAATGGAACTAAGATTCGCATCTGGAGTTTCCTCTCTCACAAGGTCGACCATTTAGATTCGTCGAACACATACGGTTTCGAGTAGCATCGCACAGATTTCAGAGTACATGCGCTTCTCCTGGCACAGTATCGAACACTTAGTTTCAGATAGAACAATTTGTTTAAAATGGAACTATGTTTCGGATCTGGAGTTTCGTCTACCACAAGGTCGACCACTTATTTTTGTCGAACACATACGGTTTCGAGCGGCATCGCCACACAGTTCAGGGAACAGGCGCTTCTCCTGGCACAGTATCGAACACTTAGTTTCAGAGAGAACAATTAGTTTAAAATGGAACTAAGTTTCGCATCTAGAGTTTCCTCTCTCACAAGGTCGACCACTCAGTTTCTTCGAACACATACGGTTTCGAGTGGTATCGCCACACATTTCAGAGAACAGGCGTTTCTCCTGGTACACTATCGAACACTTAGTTTCAGAAAGAACAATTAGGTTAAAATGGAACTAAGCTTCGCATCTGGAGTTTCCTCTCTCACAAGGTCGACCACTTAGTTTCGTCGACACATACGGTTTCGAGTGGCATCGCCACAGATTTCAGAGAACATTCGCTTCTCCTGGCACAGTACCGAACTCTGAGTTTCAGATAGAACAATTAGTTTAAAATGGAACTAAGTTTCGCATCTAGAGTTTCCTCTCTCGCAAGGTCGACCACTTACTTTCTTCGAACACATACGGTTTCGAGTGGTATCGCCACACATTTCAGAGAACAGGCGTTTCTCCTGGTACACTATCGAACACTTAGTCTGAGATAGAACAATTAGGTTAAAATGGAACTAAGTTTCGCATCTGGAGTATCCTCTCTCACAAGTTCAGCCACTTAGTTTCGTCGAACACATACGGTTTCGAGCGGCAGCGCCACACAGTTCAGGGAACAGGCGCTTCTCCTGGCACAGTACCGAACACTTAGTTTCAGATAGAACAATTAGTTTAAAATGGAACTAAGTTTCGCCTCTAGAGTTTCCTCTCTCACAAGGTCGACCACTCAGTTTCTTCGAACACATACGGTTTCGAGTTGTATCGCCACACATTTCAGAGAACAGGCGTTTCTCCTGGTACACTATCGAACACTTAGTTTCAGATAGAACAATTAGGTTAAAATGGAACTAAGCTTCGCATCTTGAGTTTCCTCTCTCACAAGGTCGACCACTTAGTTTCGTCGACACATACGGTTTCGAGTGGCATCGCCACAGATTTCAGAGAACAGGCGCTTCTCCTGGCACAGTACCGAACACTTAGTTTCAGATAGAACAATTAGTTTAAAATGGTACTAAGTTTCGCATCTGGAGTTTCCTCTCTCACAAGGCGGCCACTTAGTTTCGTGGAACACATTCGGTTTCGAGTTGCATCGCCACAGATTTCAGAGAACAGCCGCTTCTCCTGGCACAGTATCGAACACTTAATTTCAGATGGAACAATTAGTTTAAAATGGAACTTAAATTCGCATCTGGAGTTTCTTCTCTCACAAGGTCGACCACTTAGTTTCGCCGAACGCATACGGTTTCGAGTGGCATCGCCACTGATTTCAGAGAACAGGCGCTTCATCTGGCACAGTATCGAACACTTAGTTTCAGATAGAACAATTAGTTTAAAATGGAACTAAGATTCGCATCTGGAGATTCCTCTCTCACAAGGTGACCATTTAGATTCGTCGAACACATACGGTTTCGAGTGGCATCGCCACAGATTTCAGAGAACAGGCAATTCTCCTGGCACAGTATCGAACACTTTCAGACAGAACAATTTGTTTAAAATGGAACTAAGTTTCGCATCTGGAGTTTCCTCTCTCACAAGGTCGGCCACTTACTTTCGTCGAACACATTCGGCTTCGAGTAGCAACGCCACAGGTCTCAGAGAACAGGCGCTTCTCCTGGCACAGTATCGAACACTTATTTTCAGATAGAAAAATTAGTTTAAAATGGAACTAAGTTTCGCATCTGGAGTTTGCTCTCTCAAAAGGTCGACCTCTTAATTTCGTTGAACACATACGGTTTCGAGTGGCATCACCACACATTTCAGAGAACAGGCGCTTCTCCTGGCACAGTATCGAACACATACTTGCAGATAGAACAATTAGTTTAAAATGGAACTAAGTTTCGCATCTGGAGTTTCCTCTCTCACAAGGTCGGCCACTTACTTTCGTGGAAAACATTCGGTTTCGAGTAGCATCGCCACAGATTTCAGAGAACAGGCGCTTCTCCTGGCACAATATCGAACACTTAGTTTCAGATAGAACTATTAGTTTAAAATGGAACTAAGCTTCGCATCTGGAGTTTCCTCTCTCACAAGGTCGACCACTTAATTTCGTCGAACACATACGGTTCCGAGTGGCATCGCCACAGATTTCAGAGAACAGGCGCTTCTCCTGGCACAGTATCGAACACTTAGTATCAGATAGAACTATTAGTTTAAAATGGAACTAAGTTTCGCATCTGGAGTTTGCTCTCTCAAAAGGTCGACCACTTAATATCGTTGAACACATACGGTTTCGAGTGGCATCGCCACAGATTTCAGAGAACAGGCGCTTCTCCTGGCACAGTATCGAACACTTTCAGATAGAACAATTTGTTTAAAATGGAACTAAGTTTCGCATCTGGAGTTTCCTCTCTCACAAGGTCGGCCACTTAGTTTCGTCGAACACATACGGTTTCGAGTGGCATCGCCACAGATTTCAGAGAACAGGCGCCTTTCTCCTGGCACATTATCGAACACTTAGTTTCAGTTGGAACAATTAGTTTAAAATGGTACTAAGTTTCGCATCTGGAGTTTCCTCTCTCACAAGGTCGACCATTTAGATTCATCGAACACATACGGTTTCGAGTGGCATCGCGACATATTTCAGAGAACAGGCGCTTCTCCAGGCACAGTATCGAACACTTAGTTTCAGATGGAACATTTGGTTTAAAATGGAACTAAGTTTCGCATCTGAAGTTTCCTCCCCCACAAGGTCGGCCACTTAGTTTCGTCGAACACACACGGTTTCGAGTGGCATCGCCACAGATTTCAGAGAACAGGCGTTTCTCCTGGCACAGTATCGAACACTTAGTATCAGATAGAACAATTAGTTTAAAATGGAGCAAAGCTTCGCATCTGGTGTTTCCTCTCTCACAAGGTCGGCCACTTAGTTTCGTCGAACACATACGGTTTCGAGTGGTATCGCCACAGATTTCAGAGAACAGGCGCTTCTCCTGGCACAGTATCGAACACTTATTTTCAGATAGAACAATTAGTTTAAAATGGAACTAAGTTCCCCATCTGGAGTTTCCTCACTCACAAGGTCGGCTATTTAGTTTCGTCGAACACATACGGTTTCGAGTGGCATCGCCACAGATTTCAGAGAACAGGTGCTTCTCCTGGCACAGTATCGAACACTTATTAAAGACAGAACAATTTCTTTAAAGTGTAACTATGTTTCGCATCTGGAGTATCCTCCCTCACAAGGTGGACCACTTAGTTTCGTCGCACACATACGGTTTCGAGTGGCATCGCCACAGATTTCAGAAAACAGGCGCCTCGCCTGGCAGAGTATCGAACACTTTCAGATAGAACAATTATTTTAAAATGGAACTAAGTTTCGCGTCTGGAGTTTCCTCTCTCACAAGGTCGGCCACTCAGTTTCGTCAAGCACATACGGTTTCGAGTGGTATCGCCACAGATTTCAGAGAACAGGCGCTTCTCCTGGCACAGTATCGAACACTTATTTTCAGATAGAACAATTAGTTTAAAATGGAACTAAGTTCCGCATCTGGAGTTTCCTCTCTCACAAGGTCGGCCATTTAGTTTCGTCGAACACATACGGTTTCGAGTGGCATCGCCACAGATTTCAGAGAACAGGTGCTTCTCCTAGCACAGTATCGAACACTTTCAGATAGAACAATTAGTTTAAAATGGAACTAAGTTTCGCATCTGTAGTTTCCTCTCTAACAAGGTCGGCCACTTAGTTTCGTCGAACACTTACGGTTTCGAGTGGCATCGACACAGATTTCAGAGAACAGGCGCTTCTCCTGGCACAGTATCGAACACTTAGTTTCGGATAGAACAATTAGTTTAAAGTGGAACTAAATTTCGCTTCTGGAGTTTCCTCTCTCACAAAGTCGACCACTTAGTTTCGTCGAACACATACGGTTTCGAGTGGTATCGCCACAGATTTCGCAGAACAGGCGCTTCTCCTGGCACATTATCGAACACTTAGTTTCAGATAGAACAATTAGTTTAAAATGGAACTATGTTTCGCATCTGGAGTTTCCTCTCTCACAATGTCGGCCACTTAGTTTGGTCGAACACATACGGTTTCGAGTGGCATCGCCACAGATTTCAGAGAACAGGCGCTTCTCCTGGCAGAGTATCGAACACTTAGTTTCAGATGGAACAATTAGTTTAAAATGGAACTAAGTTTCGCATCTGGAGTTTCCTCTCTCACAAGGTCGACCAATTAGATTCGTCGAACACATACGGTTTCGAGTGGCATCGCCACAGATTTCCGAGAACAGGCGCTTCTGCTGGCACAGTATCGAACACTTAGTGTCAGATAGTACAATTAGTTTAAAATGGTACTAAGTTTCGCATCTGGAGTTTCCTCTCTCACAAGGTCGACCACTTAGTTTCGTCGAACATATACGGTTTCGAGTAGCATCGCCACAGATTTCAGAGAACAGGCCCTTCTCCTGGCACATTATCGAACACTTAGTTTCAGATAGAACAATTAGTTTTAAATGAAACTATGTTTCGCATCTGGAGTATCCTCCCTCACAAGGTCGACCACTTAGTTTCGTCGTACACATACGGTTTGGAGTGGTATCGCCACAGATTTCGCAGAACAGGCGCTTCTCCTGGCACATTATCGAACACTTAGTTTCAGATAGCACAGTAAGTTTTAAATGAAACTAAGTTCCACTTCTGGAGTTTCCACTCTCCCAAGGCCGACAACTTAGTTTCGTCGAACACATACGGTTTCGAGTGGCATCGCCACAGATTTCAGAGAACAGGCGCTTCTCCTGGCACAGTATCGAACACTTAGTTTCAGATAGAACAAGCAGTTTTAAATGGAACTATGTTTCGCTTCTGGAGTTTCCTCTCTCACAAGGTCGACCACTAGGTTTCGTCGAACACATACGGTTTCGAGTAGCATCGCCACAGATTTCAGAGAGCAGGCGCTTCTCCTGGCACAGTATCGAACACTTAGATTCCGATAGAACAATTAGTTTAAAATGTAACTATGTGTCGCATCTGGAGTTTCCTCTCTCATAAGGTCGACGAATTAGTTTCGTTGAGCACATTCGGTTTCGAGTGGCATCGCCACAGATTTCAAAGACAGGCGCTTCTTCTGGCACAGTATCGAAAACTTAGTTTCAGATAGAACAATTAGTTTAAAATGGAACTATGTTTCGCATCTGGAGTTTCCTCGCTCACAAGGTCGACCACTTAGTTTCGTCGACACATACGGTTTCGAGCGGCATCGCCACAGATTTCAGAGAACAGGCGCTACTCCCGGCACAGTATCGAGCACTTACTTCAGACAGAACAATTAGTTTAAAATGGAACTCTCTTTCGCATCTGGAGTATGCTCTCTCACAAGGACAACCGCTTAGTTTCGTCGACCACATACGGTTTCGAGTGGCATCGCCACAGATTTCAGAGAACAGGCGCTTCTTCTGGCATAGTATCGAAAACTTAGTTTCAGATAGAACAATTAGTTTAAAATGGAACTATGTTTCGCATCTGGAGTTTCCTCGCTCACAAGGTCGACCACTTAGTTTCGTCGATCACATACGGTTTCGAGTGGCATCGCCACAGATATCAGAGAACAGGCGCTTCACCTGGCACACTATCGAACACTTAGTTTCAGATAGAACAATTAGTTTAAAACGGAACTAAGTTTCGAATCTGGAGTTTCCTCTATCACAAGGTCGACGATTTAGATTCGTCGAACACATACGGTTTCGAGTGGCATCGCCACACATTTCAGAGAACAGGCGCTTATCCTGGCACAGTATCGAACACTTTCAGATAGAACAATTAGTATAAAATGGAAATCTGTTTCGCATCTGGAGTGTCCTCTCTCACAAGGTCAACCACTTAGTTTCGTCGAACACATAAGGTTTCGAGTGGCATCGCCACAGATTTCAGAGAACAGGCGCTTCTCCTGGTACAGTATCGAACACTTAATTCAGCCAGAAAAATTAGTTTAAAATGGAACTAAGTTTCCCATCTGGAATTCACTCTCTCACAAGGTCGACCACTTAGTTTCGACGAACACATACGGTTTCGAGTAGCATCGCCACAGATTTCAGAGAACAGGCGCTTCTCCTGGTACAGTATCGAACACTTAGATTCCGATAGAACAATTAGTTTAAAATGTAACTATGTGTCGCATCTGGAGTTTCGTCTCTCATAAGGTCGACGAATTAGTTTCGTTGAGCACATTCGGTTTCGAGGGGCATCGCCACAGATTTCAAAGACAGGCGCTTATCCTGGTACAGTATCGAACACTTAGTTTCAGGTAGAACAATTAGTTTAAAATGGTACTAAGTTTCGCATCTGGAGTTTCCTCTCTCACAAGGTGGACAATTTAGATTCGTCGAACACATACGGGGTCGAGTAGCATCGCCACTGATTTCAGAGAACAGGAGCTTCTCCTGGTACAGTATCGAACACTTTCAGATAGAACAATTAGTTTAAAATGGAACTAAGTTCCGCATCTGGAGTTTCCTCTCTCACAAGGTCGACAATTTAGTTTCGTCGAACACATACGGTTTCGAGTTGCATCGGCACAGATTTCAGAGAACAGGCGCCTCTCCTGGCACAGTATCGAACACTTAGTTTCAGATAGAACAATTAGTTTAAAATGGAACTAAGTTCGCATCTGGAGTTTCCTGTCTCACATGGTCGGCCACTTAGTTTCGTCAAGCACATACGGTTTCGAGTGGCATCGCGACAGATTTCAGAGAACAGGAGCTTCTCCTGGCACAGTATCGAACACTTAGTTACGGACGGAAAATTTGGTTTAAAGTGGAACTAAATTCCGCATCTGGAGTTTCCTCTCTCACAAGGTCGATCATATAGATTCGTCGAACACATACGGGTTCGAGTAGCATCGCCACTGATTTCAGAGAACAGGCGCTTCTCCTGGCACAGTATCGAACACTTTCAGATAG
The DNA here is from genome assembly GCA_910591585.2 of Nysson spinosus. Taxonomy (NCBI): domain Eukaryota; kingdom Metazoa; phylum Arthropoda; class Insecta; order Hymenoptera; family Crabronidae; genus Nysson; species Nysson spinosus. The sequence goes on along the minus strand of CAJUYC020000091.1, from coordinate 707,114 downwards.
AACAATTAGTTTAAAATGGAACTAAGTTCCGCATCTGGAGTTTCCTCTCTCACAAGGTCGGCCACTTAGTTTCGTCGAACACATACGGGTTCGAGTAGCATCGCCACTGATTTCAGAGAACAGGCGCTTCTCCTGGCACAGTATCGAACACTTTCAGATAGAACAATTAGTTTGAAATGGAACTAAGTTCCGCATCTGGAGTTTCCTCTCTCACAAGGTCGGCCACTTAGTTTCGTCGAACACATACGGTTTCGATTGGCATCGCCACAGATTTCAGAGAACAGGCGCTTCTCCTGGCACAGTATCGAACGCTTAGTATCAGATAGAACAATTGCTTTCAAAATGGAACTATGTTTCGCATTTGGAGTTTCCTCTCTCACAAGATGGACCACTTAGTATCGTCAAACACATACGGTTTCGAGTGGCATCGCCACAGATTTCAGAGAAAAGGCGCTTCTCCTGGCACAGTATCGAAAACTTAGTTTCAGATACAACAATCAGTTTAAAATGGAACGAAGTTCCGCATCTGGAGTTTCCTCTCTCACCATGTCGACCACTTAGTTTCGTCGAACACATACGCTTTCGAGTGGTATCGCCACAGATTTCAGAGAACAGGCGCTTCTGCTGGCACATTATCGAACACTTAGTTTAAAATGGAACTATGTTTCGCATTTGGAGTTTCCTCTCTTATAAGTTCGACCACTTAGTTTCGTCGAAAACATACGGTTTCGAGTAGGATCGCCACAGATTTCAGAGAACAGGCGCTTCTCCTGGCACAGTATCGAACACTTAGTTACAGATAGAACACTTAGTATAAAATGGAACAATGTTTCGCATTTGGAGTTTCCTCTCTCACAAGGTCGACTACTTAGTTTCGTCGAACACATACGGTTTCGGGTAGCATCGCCACACATTTCAGAGAACAGGCGCTTCTCCTGGCACAGTATCGAACACATAGTTTCAGATAGAACAATTAGTTTAAAATGGAACATGTTTCGCATCTGGATATTCTTCTCTCAGAAGGTCGACCACTTAGTTTCGTCGAACACATACGGTTTCGAGTTGCATCGCCACAGATTTCAGAGAAGAGGCGCTTCTCCTGGCACAGTATCGAAAACTTAGTTTCAGATAGAACAATTAGTTTAAAATGGAACTAATTTTCGCATCTGGAGTTTCCTCTCTCAGAAGGTCCACCACTTAGTTTCGTCGAACACATACGGTTTCGAGTAGCATCGCGACAGATTTCAGAGAACAGGCGCTTCTCCTGGCACAGTATCGAACACTTAGTTTCAGATAGAACAATTAGTTTAAAACGGAACTAAGTTTCGAATCTGGAGTTTCCTCTATCACAAGGTCGACGATTTAGATTCGTCGAACACATACGGTTTCGAGTGGCATCGCCACACATTTCAGAGAACAGGCGCTTATCCTGGCACAGTATCGAACACTTTCAGATAGAACAATTAGTATAAAATTTAACTATGTTTCGCATCTGGAGTTTCCTCTCTCAGAAGGTCGACCACTTAGTTTGGCTGAACACATACGGTTTCGAGTGGTATCACCACAGATTTCAGAGAACAGGCGCTTCTCCTGGTACAGTATCGAACACTTAATTCAGCCAGAAAAATTAGTTTAAAATGGAACTAAGTTTCCCATCTGGAATTCACTCTCTCACAAGGTCGACCACTTAGTTTCGACGAACACATACGGTTTCGAGTAGCATCGCCACAGATTTCAGAGAACAGGCGCTTCTCCTGGTACAGTATCGAACACTTAGATTCCGATAGAACAATTAGTTTAAAATGTAACTATGTGTCGCATCTGGAGTTTCGTCTCTCATAAGGTCGACGAATTAGTTTCGTTGAGCACATTCGGTTTCGAGGGGCATCGCCACAGATTTCAAAGACAGGCGCTTATCCTGGTACAGTATCGAACACTTAGTTTCAGGTAGAACAATTAGTTTAAAATGGTACTAAGTTTCGCATCTGGAGTTTCCTCTCTCACAAGGTGGACAATTTAGATTCGTCGAACACATACGGGGTCGAGTAGCATCGCCACTGATTTCAGAGAACAGGAGCTTCTCCTGGTACAGTATCGAACACTTTCAGATAGAACAATTAGTTTAAAATGGAACTAAGTTCCGCATCTGGAGTTTCCTCTCTCACAAGGTCGACAATTTAGTTTCGTCGAACACATACGGTTTCCAGTTGCATCGGCACAGATTTCAGAGAACAGGCGCCTCTCCTGGCACAGTATCGAACACTTAGTTTCAGATAGAACAATTAGTTTAAAATGGAACTAAGTTCGCGTCTGGAGTTTCCTGTCTCACATGGTCGGCCACTTAGTTTCGTCAAGCACATACGGTTTCGAGTGGCATCGCGACAGATTTCAGAGAACAGGAGCTTCTCCTGGCACAGTATCGAACACTTAGTTACGGACGGAAAATTTGGTTTAAAGTGGAACTAAATTCCGCATCTGGAGTTTCCTCTCTCACAAGGTCGATCATATAGATTCGTCGAACACATACGGGTTCGAGTAGCATCGCCACTGATTTCAGAGAACAGGCGCTTCTCCTGGCACAGTATCGAACACTTTCAGATAGAACAATTAGTTTAAAATGGAACTAAGTTCCGCATCTGGAGTTTCCTCTCTCACAAGGTCGGCCACTTAGTTTCGTCGAACACATACGGGTTCGAGTAGCATCGCCACTGATTTCAGAGAACAGGCGCTTCTCCTGGCACAGTATCGAACACTTTCAGATAGAACAATTAGTTTGAAATGGAACTAAGTTCCGCATCTGGAGTTTCCTCTCTCACAAGGTCGGCCACTTAGTTTCGTCGAACACATACGGTTTCGATTGGCATCGCCACAGATTTCAGAGAACAGGCGCTTCTCCTGGCACAGTATCGAACGCTTAGTATCAGATAGAACAATTGCTTTCAAAATGGAACTATGTTTCGCATTTGGAGTTTCCTCTCTCACAAGGCGGCCACTTAGTTTCGTGGAGCACATTTGGTTTCGAGTAGCATCGCCACAGATTTCAGAGAACAGGCGCTTCTCCTGGCACAGTATCGAACACTTACTTTCAGAGAGAACAATTAGTTTAAAATGGAACTATATTTCGCATTTGGAGTTTCCTCTCTCACAAGGTGGACCACTTAGTTTCATCGAACACATACGGTTTCGAGTGGCATCGCTACACATTTCAGAGAACAGGCGCTTCTCCTAGCACAGTGTCGAACACATAGTTTCAGATAGAACAATTAGTTTAAAATGGAACTAAGTTTCGCATCTGGAGTTTCCTGTCCCACAAGGTCGACCACTTAGTTTCCTCGAACACATACGGTTTCGAGTGGCATCGCCACAGATTTCAGACAACAGGCGCTTCTCCTGGCACAGTATCGAACACTTAGTTTCAGATAGATCAATTAGTTTAAAATGGAAATACGTTTCGCACCTGGAGTTTCCTCTCTCACAAGGTCGACCACTTAATTTCGTTGAACACATACGGCTTCGAGTGGCATCGCCACAGATTTCAGAGAACAGGCGCTTCTCCTGGCACAGTATCGAACACTTAGTATCAGAGAGAACTATTAGTTTAAAATGGAACTAAGCTTCGCATCTGGAGTTTCCTCTCTCACAAGGTCGACCACTTAGTTTCGTCGAACACATACGGTTTCGAGTGGCATCGCCACAAGTATCAGAGAACAGGCGCTTCTCCTGGCACATTATCGGACACATAGTTTCAGTTAGAACAATTAATTTAAAATGGTACTAAATTTCGCATCTGGAGTTTCCTCTCTCACAAGGCGGCCACTTAGTTTCGTGGAGCACATTTGGTTTCGAGTAGCATCGGCACAGATTTCAGAGAACAGGCGCTTCTCCTGGCACAGTATCGAACACTTACTTTCAGAGAGAACAATTAGTTTAAAATGGAACTATATTTCGCATTTGGAGTTTCCTCTCTCACAAGGTGGACCACTTAGTTTCATCGAACACATACGGTTTCGAGTGGCATCGCTACACATTGCAGAGAACAGGCGCTTCTCCTAGCACAGTGTCGAACACATAGTTTCAGATAGAACAATTAGTTTAAAATGGAACTAAGTTTCGCGTCTGGAGTTTCCTGTCCCACAAGGTCGACCACTTAGTTTCCTCGAACACATACGATTTCGAGTGGCATCGCCACAGATTTCAGAGAACAGGCGCTTCTCCTGGCACAGTATCGAACACTTAGTTTCAGATAGAACAATTAGTTTAAAATGGAACTAAGTTTCGCATCTGGAGTTTCCTCTCTCACAAGGTCGACCACTTAGTTTCGTCGAACACATACGGTTTCGAGTTGCATCGCCACAGATTTCAGAGAAGAGGCGCTTCTCCTGGCACAGTATCGAAAACTTAGTTTCAGATAGAACAATTAGTTTAAAATGGAACTAAGTTTCGCATCTGGAGTTTCCTCTCTCAGAAGGTCCACCACTTAGTTTCGTCGAACACATACGGTTTCGAGTTGCATCGCCACAGATTTCAGAGAAGAGGCGCTTCTCCTGGCACAGTATCGAAAACTTAGTTTCAGATAGAACAATTAGTTTAAAATGGAACTAAGTTTCGCATCTGGAGTTTCCTCTCTCAGAAGGTCCACCACTTAGTTTCGTCGAACACATACGGTTTCGAGTAGCATCGCGACAGATTTCAGAGAACAGGCGCTTCTCCTGGCACAGTATCGAACACTTAGTTTCAGATAGAACAATTAGTTTAAAACGGAACTAAGTTTCGAATCTGGAGTTTCCTCTATCACAAGGTCGACGATTTAGATTCGTCGAACACATACGGTTTCGAGTGGCATCGCCACACATTTCAGAGAACAGGCGCTTATCCTGGCACAGTATCGAACACTTTCAGATAGAACAATTAGTATAAAATTTAACTAAGTTTCGCATCTGGAGTTTCCTCTCTCAGATGGTCGACCACTTAGTTTGGCTGAACACATACGGTTTCGAGTGGTATCACCACAGATTTCGCCGGACGGGAGTTTCTCCTGGCACAGTATCGACCACTTAGTTTCGTCGAGCACATACGGTGTCGAGTGGTATCGCCACAGATTTCGCAGAACGGCGTTTCTCCTGGCACACTATCGAACTCTTATTTTCAGATAGAACAATTTGTTTAAAATGGAACTAAGTTTCGCATTTGGAGTTTCCTCTCTCACAAGGTCGACCACTTAGTTTCATCGAACACATACGGTTTCGAGTGGCATCGCTACACATTTCAGAGAACAGGCGCTTCTCCTAGCACAGTGTCGAACACATAGTTTCAGATAGAACAATTAGTTTAAAATGGAACTAAGTTTCGCATCTGGAGTTTCCTGTCCCACAAGGTCGACCACTTAGTTTCCTCGAACACATACGGTTTCGAGTGGCATCGCCACAGATTTCAGACAACAGGCGCTTCTCCTGGCACAGTATCGAACACTTAGTTTCAGATAGATCAATTAGTTTAAAATGGAAATACGTTTCGCACCTGGAGTTTCCTCTCTCACAAGGTCGACCACTTAATTTCGCTGAACACATACGGCTTCGAGTGGCATCGCCACAGATTTCAGAGAACAGGCGCTTCTCCTGGCACAGTATCGAACACTTAGTATCAGAGAGAACTATTAGTTTAAAATGGAACTAAGCTTCGCATCTGGACTTTCCTCTCTCACAAGGTCGACCACTTAGTTTCATCGAACACATACGGTTTCGAGTGGCATCGCTACACATTTCAGAGAACAGGCACTTCTCCTAGCACAGTGTCGAACACATAGTTTCAGATAGAAAAATTAGTTTAGAATGGAACAAAGCTTCGCATTTGGAGTTTCCTCTCTCATAAGTTCGGCCACTTTGTTTCGTCGAACACATACGGTTTCGAGTAGCATCGGCACAGATTTCAGAAAACAGGCGCTTCTCCTGGCACATTATCGGACACATAGTTTCAGTTAGAACAATTAGTTTAAAATGGTACTATATTCCGCATCTGGAGTTCCCTCTCTCACAAGGCGGCCACTTAGTTTCGTGGAGCACATTTGGTTTCGAGTAGCATCGCCACAGATTTCAGAGAACAGGCGCTTCTCCTGGCACAGTATCGAACACTTACTTTCAGAGAGAACAATTAGTTTAAAATGGAACTATATTTCGCATTTGGAGTTTCCTCTCTCACAAGGTGGACCACTTAGTTTCATCGAACACATACGGTTTCGAGTGGCATCGCTACACATTTCAGAGAACAGGCGCTTCTCCTAGCACAGTGTCGAACACATAGTTTCAGATAGAACAATTAGTTTAAAATGGAACTAAGTTTCGCATCTGGAGATTCCTCCCTCACAAGGTCGACCACTTAGTTTCGTCGAACACATACGGTTTCGAGTAGCATCGCCACAGATTTCAGAAAGCAGGCGCTTCCCCTGGCACAGTATCGACCACTTATTTCAGACCGAACAATTAGTTTAAAATGGAACTATGTTTCCCATCTGGAGTATCATCTCTCAAAAGGTCAGCCGCTTAGTTTCATCGAACACATACGGTTTCGAGTGGCATCGCAACAGATTTCAGAGAACCGGCGTTTTCCTGGCGCAGTATCGAACACTTAGTTACAGATAGAACAATTAGTTTAAAATGGATCTATGTTTCGCATCGGGAGTATCCTCTCTCAGATGGTCGACCACTTAGTTTGGCTGAACACATACGGTTTCGAGTGGTATCACCACAGATTTCGCCGGACGGGAGTTTCTCCTGGCACAGTATCGACCACTTAGTTTCGTCGAGCACATACGGTGTCGAGTGGTATCGCCACAGATTTCGCAGAACGGCGTTTCTCCTGGCACACTATCGAACTCTTATTTTCAGATAGAACAATTTGTTTAAAATGGAACTAAGTTTCGCATTTGGAGTTTCCTCTCTCACAAGGTCGACCACTTAGTTTCATCGAACACATACGGTTTCGAGTGGCATCGCTACACATTTCAGAGAACAGGCGCTTCTCCTAGCACAGTGTCGAACACATAGTTTCAGATAGAACAATTAGTTTAAAATGGAACTAAGTTTCGCATCTGGAGTTTCCTGTCCCACAAGGTCGACCACTTAGTTTCCTCGAACACATACGGTTTCGAGTGGCATCGCCACAGATTTCAGACAACAGGCGCTTCTCCTGGCACAGTATCGAACACTTAGTTTCAGATAGATCAATTAGTTTAAAATGGAAATACGTTTCGCACCTGGAGTTTCCTCTCTCACAAGGTCGACCACTTAATTTCGCTGAACACATACGGCTTCGAGTGGCATCGCCACAGATTTCAGAGAACAGGCGCTTCTCCTGGCACAGTATCGAACACTTAGTATCAGAGAGAACTATTAGTTTAAAATGGAACTAAGCTTCGCATCTGGACTTTCCTCTCTCACAAGGTCGACCACTTAGTTTCATCGAACACATACGGTTTCGAGTGGCATCGCTACACATTTCAGAGAACAGGCACTTCTCCTAGCACAGTGTCGAACACATAGTTTCAGATAGAAAAATTAGTTTAGAATGGAACAAAGCTTCGCATTTGGAGTTTCCTCTCTCATAAGTTCGGCCACTTTGTTTCGTCGAACACATACGGTTTCGAGTAGCATCGGCACAGATTTCAGAGAACAGGCGCTTCTCCTGGCACATTATCGGACACATAGTTTCAGTTAGAACAATTAGTTTAAAATGGTACTAAATTCCGCATCTGGAGTTTCCTCTCTCACAAGGCGGCCACTTAGTTTCGTGGAGCACATTTGGTTTCGAGTAGCATCGCCACAGATTTCAGAGAACAGGCGCTTCTCCTGGCACAGTATCGAACACTTACTTTCAGAGAGAACAATTAGTTTAAAATGGAACTATATTTCGCATTTGGAGTTTCCTCTCTCACAAGGTGGACCACTTAGTTTCATCGAACACATACGGTTTCGAGTGGCATCGCTACACATTTCAGAGAACAGGCGCTTCTCCTAGCACAGTGTCGAACACATAGTTTCAGATAGAACAATTAGTTTAAAATGGAACTAAGTTTCGCATCTGGAGATTCCTCCCTCACAAGGTCGACCACTTAGTTTCGTCGAACACATACGGTTTCGAGTAGCATCGCCACAGATTTCAGAAAGCAGGCGCTTCCCCTGGCACAGTATCGACCACTTATTTCAGACCGAACAATTAGTTTAAAATGGAACTATGTTTCCCATCTGGAGTATCATCTCTCAAAAGGTCAGCCGCTTAGTTTCATCGAACACATACGGTTTCGAGTGGCATCGCAGCAGATTTCAGAGAACCGGCGTTTTCCTGGAACACTATCGAACACTTAGTTTCAGATAGAACAATTATTTTAAAATGGAATTAAGTTTCGCATTTGGGGTTTCCTCTCTCACAAGGTCGACAACTTAGTTTCCTCGAACAAATACGGTTTCGAGTGGTATCGCCACAGATTTCAGAGAACAGGCGCTTCTCCTGGCGCAGTATCGAACACTTAGTTACAGATAGAACAATTAGTTTAAAATGGATCTATGTTTCGCATCGGGAGTATCCTCTCTCACAAGGTCGACCATTTAGATTCGTCGAACACATACGGTTTGGAGTAGCATCGCCACTGATCACAGAGAACAGGCGCTACTCCTGGCACAGTATCGAACACTTAGTTTCAGATAGAACAATTAGTTTAAAATGGAACTGTGTTCCGCATCTGGAGAATCCTCTCTCACAAGGTCGACGACTTAGTTTCTTTGAACGCATTCGGTTTCGAGTGGCATCGCCACAGATTTCAGAGAACAGGCGCTTCCCCTGGCACAGTATCGAACACTTAGTTTCAGATAGAACGATTAGTTTAAAAAAGAACAAAGTTTTGCATCTGGAGTTTCCTCTCTCACAAGGTCGACCACTTAGTTTCGTCGAACATATACGGTTTCGAGTAGCATCGCCACAGATTTCAGAGAACAGGCGCTTCTCCTGGCTCATTATCGATCACTTAGTTTCAGATAGAACGATTAGTTTAAAAAGGAACAAAGTTTCGCTGCTGGAGTTTCCTCTCTCACAAGGTCGACCACTTAGTTTCGTGGAACACATACAGTTTCGAGTGGTATCGCCACAGATTTCGCAGAACGTCGTTTCTCCTGGCACATTATCGAACACATAGTTTCAGATAGAACAATTAGTTTAAAATGGAACTAAGTTTCGCATCTGGAGTTTCCTCTCTCACAAGGTCGACCACTTAGTCTCGTCGAACACATACGGTTTCGAGGGGCATCGCCACAGATTTCAGAGAACAGGCGCTTCTCCTGGCACAGTATCGAACAATTAGTTTAAAATGGAACTAATTTTCGCATCTGGAGTTTCCTCTCCCACAAGGTCGACCACTTAGTTTCGTCGAACACATACGGTTTCGAGTAGCAATGCCACAGGTGTCAGAGAACAGGCGCTTCTACTGGCAGGGTATCGAACACATAGTTTCAGATAGAACAATTAATTTAAAATGGAACTAAGTTTCGCATCTGGAGATTCCTCTCTCACAAGGTCGACTACTTAGTTTCGTCGAACACATACGGTTTCGAGTAGCATCGCCACAGATTTCAGAAAGCAGGCGCTTCCCCTGGCACAGTATCGACCACTTATTTCAGACCGAACAATTAGTTTAAAATGGAACTATGTTTCCCATCTGGAGTATCATCTCTCACAAGGTCAGCCGCTTAGTTTCATCGAACACATACGGTTTCGAGTGGCATCGCAACAGATTTCAGAGAACCGGCGTTTTCCTGGCACACTATCGAACACTTAGTTTCAGATAGAACAATTATTTTAAAATGGAATTAAGATTCGCATTTGGGGTTTCCTCTCTCACAAGGTCGACAACTTAGTTTCCTCGAACAAATACGGTTTCGAGTGGTATCGCCACAGATTTCAGAGAACAGGCGCTTCTCCTGGCGCAGTATCGAACACTTAGTTACAGATAGAACAATTAGTTTAAAATGGATCTATGTTTCGCATCGGGAGTATCCTCTCTCACAAGGTCGACCATTTAGATTCGTCGAACACATACGGTTTGGAGTTGCATCGCCACTGATCACAGAGAACAGGCGCTACTCCTGGCACAGTATCGAACACTTAGTTTCAGATAGAACAATTAGTTTAAAATGGAACTGTGTTCCGCATCTGGAGAATCCTCTCTCACAAGGTCGACGACTTAGTTTCTTTGAACGCATTCGGTTTCGAGTGGCATCGCCACAGATTTCAGAGAACAGGCGCTTCCCCTGGCACAGTATCGAACACTTAGTTTCAGATAGAACGATTAGTTTAAAAAAGAACAAAGTTTTGCATCTGGAGTTTCCTCTCTCACAAGGTCGACCACTTAGTTTCGTCGAACATATACGGTTTCGAGTAGCATCGCCACAGATTTCAGAGAACAGGCGCTTCTCCTGGCTCATTATCGATCACTTAGTTTCAGATAGAACGATTAGTTTAAAAAGGAACAAAGTTTCGCTGCTGGAGTTTCCTCTCTCACAAGGTCGACCACTTAGTCTCGTCGAACACATACGGTTTCGAGTAGCATCGCCACCGATTTCAGAGAACAGACGCGTCTCCTGGCACAGTATCGAACACTTAGTATGAGATAGAACAATTAGTTTAAAATGGAACTATGTTTCGCATCTGACGTTTCCTCTCTCACAAGGTCGACAACTTAGTTTCTTTGAACGCATTCGGTTTCGAGTGGCATCGCCACAGATTTCAGAGAACAGGCGCTTCCCCTGGCACAGTATCGAACACTTAGTTTCAGATAGAACGATTAGTTTAAAAAAGAACAAAGTTTTGCATCTGGAGTTTCCTCTCTCACAAGGTCGACCACTTAGTTTCGTCGAACATATACGGTTTCGAGTAGCATCGCCACAGATTTCAGAGAACAGGCGCTTCTCCTGGCTCATTATCGATCACTTAGTTTCAGATAGAACGATTAGTTTAAAAAGGAACAAAGTTTCGCTGCTGGAGTTTCCTCTCTCACAAGGTCGACCACTTAGTTTCGTGGAACACATACAGTTTCGAGTGGTATCGCCACAGATTTCGCAGAACGTCGTTTCTCCTGGCACATTATCGAACACATAGTTTCAGATAGAACAATTAGTTTAAAATGGAACTAAGTTTCGCATCTGGAGTTTCCTCTCTCACAAGGTCGACCACTTAGTTTCGTCGAACACATACGCTTTCGAGTGGCATCGCCACAGATTTCAGAGAACAGGCGCTTCTCCTGGCACATTATCGAACACTTAGTTTCAGATAGAACAATTAGTTTAAAATGGAACTAAGTTTCGCATCTGGAGTTTCCTCTCTCACAAGGTCGACCACTTAGTCTCGTCGAACACATACGGTTTCGAGTAGCATCGCCACCGATTTCAGAGAACAGACGCGTCTCCTGGCACAGTATCGAACACTTAGTATGAGATAGAACAATTAGTTTAAAATGGAACTATGTTTCGCATCTGACGTTTCCTCTCTCACAAGGTCGACAACTTAGTTTCGTCGGACAAATACGGTTTCGAGTGGTATCGCCACAGATTTCGCAGAACGGCGTTTCTCCTGGCACATTATCGAACACATAGTTTCAGATAGAACAATTAGTTTAAAATGAAACTAAGTTTCGCATCTGGAGTATCCTCCCTCACAAGGTGGACCACTTAGTTTCGTCGAACACATACGGTTTCGAGTGGCATCGCCACAGATTTCAGAGAACAGGCGCTTCTCCTGGCACATTATCGAACACTTAGTTTCAGATAGAACAATTAGTTTAAAATGGAACTAAGTTTCGCTTCTGGAGTTTCCTCTCTCACAAGGTCGACCACTTAGTCTCGTCGAACACATACGGTTTCGAGTAGCATCGCCACCGATTTCAGAGAACAGACGCGTCTCCTGGCACAGTATCGAACACTTAGTATGAGATAGAACAATTAGTTTAAAATGGAACTATGTTTCGCATCTGAAGTTTCCTCTCTCACAAGGTCGACAACTTAGTTTCGTCGGACAAATACGGTTTCGAGTGGCATCGCCACAGATTTCAGAGAACAGACGCTTCTACTGGCACAGTATCGAACACATAGTTCCAGATAGAACAATTACTTTAAAAAGGAACTAAGTTTCGCTGCTGGAGTTTCCTCTCTCACAAGGTCGACCACTTAGTTTCGTGGAACACATACAGTTTCGAGTGGTATCGCCACAGATTTCGCAGAACGGCGTTCCTCCTGGCAGATTATCGAACACATAGTTTCAGATAGAACAATTAGTTTAAAATGGAACTAAGTTTCGCATCTGGAGTTTCCTCTCTCACAAGGTCGATCACTTAGTTTCGTCGAACACATACTGTTGCGAGTGGCATCGCCACAGATTTCAGAGAACAGGCGCTTCTCCTGGCACAGTATCGAACAATTAGTTTAAAAAGGAACTAAGTTTCGCTGCTGGAGTTTCCTCTCTCACAATGTCGACCACTTGGTTTCGTCGAACACATACGGTTTCGAGTGGTATCGCCACAGATTTCGCAGAACGGCGTTCCTCCTGGCACATTATCGAACACATAGTTTCAGATAGAACAATTAGTTTAAAATGGAACTAAGTTTCGCATCTGGAGTTTCCTCTCTCACAAGGTCGATCACTTAGTTTCGTCGAACACATACGGTTGCGAGTGGCATCGCCACAGATTTCAGAGAACAGGCGCTTCTCCTGGCACAGTATCGAAAACTTAGTTTCGGATAGAACAATTGGTTTAAAATGGAACTAAATTTCGCATCTGGAGTTTCCTCTCTTACAAGGTCGGCCACTTAGTTTCGTCGAACACATATGGTTTCGAGTGGCATCGCCACAGATTTCAGAGAACAGGCGCTTCTCCTGGCACAGTATCGAACAATTAGTTTAAAAAGGAACTAAGTTTCGCTGCTGGAGTTTCCTCTCTCACAATGTCGACCACTTGGTTTCGTCGAACACATACGGTTTCGAGTAGCATCGCCACAGATTTCGCAGAACGGCGTTTCTCCTGGCACATTAACGAACACTTAGTTTCAGATAGAACAATTAGTTTAAAATGGAACTAAGTTTCGCATCTGGAGTTTCCTCTGTCACAAGGTCGACCACTTAGTCTCGTCGAACACATACGGTTTCGAGTAGCATCGCCACCGATTTCAGAGAACAGACGCGTCTCCTGGCACAGTATCGAACACTTAGTATGAGATAGAACAATTAGTTTAAAATGGAACTATGTTTCGCATCTGAAGTTTCCTCTCTCACAAGGTCGACAACTTAGTTTCGTCGGACAAATACGGTTTCGAGTGGCATCGCCACAGATTTCAGAGAACAGACGCTTCTACTGGCACAGTATCGAACACATAGTTCCAGATAGAACAATTACTTTAAAAAGGAACTAAGTTTCGCTGCTGGAGTTTCCTCTCTCACAAGGTCGACCACTTAGTTTCGTGGAACACATACAGTTTCGAGTGGTATCGCCACAGATTTCGCAGAACGGCGTTTCTCCTGGCACATTATCGAACACATAGTTTCAGATAGAACAATTAGTTTAAAATGGAACTAAGTTTCGCATCTGGAGTATCCTCCCTCACAAGGTGGACCACTTAGTTTCGTCGAACACATACGGTTTCGAGTGGCATCGCCACAGATTTCAGAGAACAGGCGCTTCTCCTGGCACATTATCGAACACTTAGTTTCAGATAGAACAATTAGTTTAAAATGGAACTAAGTTTCGCATCTGGAGTTTCCTCTCTCACAAGGTCGACCACTTAGTCTCGTCGAACACATACGGTTTCGAGTAGCATCGCCACCGATTTCAGAGAACAGACGCGTCTCCTGGCACAGTATCGAAAACTTAGTATGAAATAGAACAATTATTTTAAAATGGAACTATGTTTCGCATCTGAAGTTTCCTCTCTCACAAGGTCGACAACACAGTTTCGTCGGACAAATACGGTTTCGAGTGGTATCGCCACAGATTTCGCAGAACGGCGTTTCTACTGGCACATTATCGAACACATAGTTTCAGATAGAACAATTAGTTTAAAATGGAACTAAGTTTCGCTGTTGGAGTTTCCTCTCTCACAAGTTCGACCACTTAGTTTCGTCGAACACATACAGTTTCGAGTAGCATCGCCACCGATTTCAGAGAACAGACGCTTCTCCTGGCACAGTATCGAACACTTAGTTTCGGATAGAACAATTAGTTTAAAATTGAACTAAGTTTCGCATCTGGTGAATCCTCTGTCACAAGGTCGACCACTTAGTTTCGCCGAACACATACGGTTTCGAGAGCGCATCGCCACAGAATTCAGAGAACAGGCGATTCTCCAGGCTCATTATCGAACACTCTCAGATAGGACAATTAGTTTAAAATGGAACTAAGTTTCGCATCTGGAGTATCCTCCCTCACAAGGTGGACCACTTAGTTTCGTCGAACACATACTGTTGCGAGTGGCATCGCCACAGATTTCAGAGAACAGGCGCTTCTCCTGGCACAGTATCGAACAATTAGTTTAAAAAGGAACTAAGTTTCGCTGCTGGAGTTTCCTCTCTCACAATGTCGACCACTTGGTTTCGTCGAACACATACGGTTTCGAGTGGTATCGCCACAGATTTCGCAGAACGGCGTTCCTCCTGGCACATTATCGAACACATAGTTTCAGATAGAACAATTAGTTTAAAATGGAACTAAGTTTCGCATCTGGAGTTTCCTCTCTCACAAGGTCGATCACTTAGTTTCGTCGAACACATACGGTTGCGAGTGGCATCGCCACAGATTTCAGAGAACAGGCGCTTCTCCTGGCACAGTATCGAAAACTTAGTTTCGGATAGAACAATTGGTTTAAAATGGAACTAAATTTCGCATCTGGAGTTTCCTCTCTTACAAGGTCGGCCACTTAGTTTCGTCGAACACATACGGTTTCGAGTGGCATCGCCACAGATTTCAGAGAACAGGCGCTTCTCCTGGCACAGTATCGAACAATTAGTTTAAAAAGGAACTAAGTTTCGCTGCTGGAGTTTCCTCTCTCACAATGTCGACCACTTGGTTTCGTCGAACACATACGGTTTCGAGTAGCATCGCCACAGATTTCACAGAACAGGCGCTTCCCCTGGCACAGTATCGATCACTTAGTTTCAGATAGAACGATTAGTTTAAAATGGAACTAAGTTTCGCTGCTGGAGTTTCCTCTCTCACAAGTTCGACCACTTAGTTTCGTCGAACACATACGGTTTCGAGTGGTATCGCCACAGATTTCGCAGAACGGCGTTTCTCCTGGCACATTATCGAACACTTAGTTTCAGATAGAACAATTAGTTTAAAATGGAACTAAATTTCGCATCTGGAGTTTCCTCTCTTACAAGGTCGGCCACTTAGTTTCGTCGAACACATACGCTTTCGAGTGGCATCGCCACAGAT
Organism: Nysson spinosus; assembly: GCA_910591585.2. Classification (NCBI taxonomy): domain Eukaryota; kingdom Metazoa; phylum Arthropoda; class Insecta; order Hymenoptera; family Crabronidae; genus Nysson; species Nysson spinosus. The sequence continues at coordinate 691,651 of CAJUYC020000091.1, read as the reverse complement.
TTCAGAGAACAGGCGCTTCTCCTGGCACAGTATCGAACAATTAGTTTAAAAAGGAACTAAGTTTCGCTGCTGGAGTTTCCTCTCTCACAATGTCGACCACTTGGTTTCGTCGAACACATACGGTATCGAGTAGCATCGCCACAGATTTCACAGAACAGGCGCTTCCGCTGGCACAGTATCGATCACTTAGTTTCAGATAGAACGATTAGTTTAAAATGGAACTAAGTTTCGCTGCTGGAGTTTCCTCTCTCACAAGTTCGACCACTTAGTTTCGTCGAACACATACGGTTTCGAGTGGTATCGCCACAGATTTCGCAGAACGGCGTTTCTCCTGGCACATTATCGAACACTTAGTTTCAGATAGAACAATTAGTTTAAAATGGAACTAAGTTTCGCATCTGGAGTTTCCTCTGTCACAAGGTCGACCACTTAGTCTCGTCGAACACATACGGTTTCGAGTAGCATCGCCACCGATTTCAGAGAACAGACGCGTCTCCTGGCACAGTATCGAACACTTAGTATGAGATAGAACAATTAGTTTAAAATGGAACTATGTTTCGCATCTGAAGTTTCCTCTCTCACAAGGTCGACAACTTAGTTTCGTCGGACAAATACGGTTTCGAGTGGCATCGCCACAGATTTCAGAGAACAGACGCTTCTACTGGCACAGTATCGAACACATAGTTCCAGATAGAACAATTACTTTAAAAAGGAACTAAGTTTCGCTGCTGGAGTTTCCTCTCTCACAAGGTCGACCACTTAGTTTCGTGGAACACATACAGTTTCGAGTGGTATCGCCACAGATTTCGCAGAACGGCGTTTCTCCTGGCACATTATCGAACACATAGTTTCAGATAGAACAATTAGTTTAAAATGGAACTAAGTTTCGCATCTGGAGTATCCTCCCTCAAAAGGTGGACCACTTAGTTTCGTCGAACACATACGGTTTCGAGTGGCATCGCCACAGATTTCAGAGAACAGGCGCTTCTCCTGGCACATTATCGAACACTTAGTTTCAGATAGAACAATTAGTTTAAAATGGAACTAAGTTTCGCATCTGGAGTTTCCTCTCTCACAAGGTCGACCACTTAGTCTCGTCGAACACATACGGTTTCGAGTAGCATCGCCACCGATTTCAGAGAACAGACGCGTCTCCTGGCACAGTATCGAAAACTTAGTATGAAATAGAACAATTAGTTTAAAATGGAACTATGTTTCGCATCTGAAGTTTCCTCTCTCACAAGGTCGACAACATAGTTTCGTCGGACAAATACGGTTTCGAGTGGTATCGCCACAGATTTCGCAGAACGGCGTTTCTACTGGCACATTATCGAACACATAGTTTCAGATAGAACAATTAGTTTAAAATGGAACTAAGTTTCGCTGTTGGAGTTTCCTCTCTCACAAGTTCGACCACTTAGTTTCGTCGAACACATACAGTTTCGAGTAGCATCGCCACCGATTTCAGAGAACAGACGCTTCTCCTGGCACAGTATCGAACACTTAGTTTCGGATAGAACAATTAGTTTAAAATTGAACTAAGTTTCGCATCTGGTGAATCCTCTGTCACAAGGTCGACCACTTAGTTTCGCCGAACACATACGGTTTCGAGAGCGCATCGCCACAGAATTCAGAGAACAGGCGATTCTCCAGGCTCATTATCGAACACTCTCAGATAGGACAATTAGTTTAAAATGGAACTAAGTTTCGCATCTGGAGTATCCTCCCTCACAAGGTGGACCACTTAGTTTCGTCGAACACATACGGTTTCGAGTGGCATCGCCACAGATTTCAGAGAACAGGCGCTTCTCCTGGCACATTATCGAACACTTAGTTTCAGATAGAACAATTAGTTTAAAATGAAACTAAGTTTCGCATCTGGAGTTTCCTCTCTCACAAGGTCGACCACTTAGTCTCGTCGAACACATACGGTTTCGAGTAGCATCGCCACCGATTTCAGAGAACAGACGCGTCTCCTGGCACAGTATCGAACACTTAGTATGAGATAGAACAATTAGTTTAAAATGGAACTATGTTTCGCATCTGAAGTTTCCTCTCTCACAAGGTCGACAACATAGTTTCGTCGGACAAATACGGTTTCGAGTGGCATCGCCACAGATTTCAGAAAACAGACGCTTCTACTGGCACAGTATCGAACACATAGTTCCAGATAGAACAATTACTTTAAAAAGGAACTATGTTTCGCTGCTGGAGTTTCCTCTCTCACAAGGTCGACCACTTAGTTTCGTGGAACACATACAGTTTCGAGTGGTATCGCCACAGATTTCGCAGAACGGCGTTTCTCCTGGCACATTATCGAACACAAAGTTTCAGATAGAACAATTAGTTTAAAATGGAACTAAGTTTCGCATCTGGAGTATCCTCCCTCACAAGGTGGACCACTTAGTTTCGTCGAACACATACGGTTTCGAGTGGCATCGCCACAGATTTCAGAGAACAGGCGCTTCTCCTGGCACACTATCGAACACTTAGTTTAAAATGGAACTAAGTTTCGCATCTGGAGATTCCTCTCTCACAAGGTCGACCACTTAGTCTCGTCGAACACATATGGTTTCGAGTAGCATCGCCACCGATTTCAGAGAAGAGACGCGTCTCCTGGCACAGTATCGAACACTTAGTATGAGATAGAACAATTAGTTTAAAATGGAACTATGTTTCGCATCTGAAGTTTCCTCTCTCACAAGGTCGACAACATAGTTTCGTCGGACACATACGGTTTCGAGTGGCATCGCCACAGATTTCAGAGAACAGGCGCTTCTCCTGGCAGAGTATCGAACAATTAGTTTAAAAAGGAACTAAGTTTCGCTGCTGGAGTTTCCACTGTCACAATGTCGACCACTTAGTTTCGTCGAACACATACAGTTTCGAGTGGTATCGCCACAGATTTCGCAGAACGGCGTTTCTACTGGCACATTATCGAACACATAGTTTCAGATAGAACAATTAGTTTAAAAAGGAACTAAGTTTCGCTGCTGGAGTTTCCTCCCTCACAAGGTCGACCACTTAGTTTCGTGGAACACATACAGTTTCGAGTGGTATCGCCACAGATTTCGCAGAACGGCGTTCCTCCTGGCACATTATCGAACACATAGTTTCAGATACAACAATTAGTTTAAAATGGAACTAAGTTTCGCACCTGGAGTTTCCTCTCTCACAAGGTCGACCACTTAGTTTCGTCGAACACATACGGTTTCGAGTGGCATCGCCACAGATTTCAGAGAACAGGCGCTTCTCCTGGCACAGTATCGAAAACTTAGTTTCAGATAGAACAATTAGTTTAAAATGGTACTAAATTTCGAATCTGGAGTTTCCTCTCTTACAAGGTCGGCCACTTAGTTTCGTCGAACACATACGGTTTCGAGTAGCATCGCCACCGATTTCAGAGAACAGACGCTTCTCCTGGCACAGTATCGTACACTTAGTTTCGGATAGAACAATTAGTTTAAAATTGAACTAAGTTTCGCATCTGGTGAATCCTCTCTCACAAGGTCGACCACTTAGTTTCGCCGAACACATACGGTTTCGAGAGCGCATCGCCACAGAATTCAGAGAACAGACGCGTCTCCTGGCACAGTATCGAACACTTATGTCAGACAGAACAATTAGTTTAAAATGTAACTATGTGTCGCATCTTGAGTTTCCTTTCTCACAAGGTCGACGACTTAGTTTCGTTGAAGACATTCGGTTTCGAGTGGCATCGCCACAGATTTCGGAGACAGGCGCTTCTACTGGCACAGTATCGAAAACTTAGTTTCAGATAGAACAATTAGTTTAAAATGGAACTAAGTTTCGCTGTTGGAGTTTCCTCTCTCACAAGTTCGACCACTTAGTTTCGTCGAACACATACGGTTTCGAGTAGCATCGCCACCGATTTCAGAGGACAGACGCTTCTCCTGGCACAGTATCGAACACTTAGTTTCGGATAGAACAATTAGTTTAAAATTGAACTAAGTTTCGCATCTGGTGAATCCTCTCTCACAAGGTCGACCACTTAGTTTCGCCGAACACATACGGTTTCGAGAGCGCATCGCCACAGAATTCAGAGAACAGGCGTTTCTCCAGGCTCATTATCGAACACTCTCAGATAGGACAATTAGTTTAAAATGGAACTAACTTTCGCATCTGGAGTTTCCTCTCTCACAAGGTCGACCATTTAGATTCGTCGAACACATACGGTTTCGAGTGGCGTCGTCACACATTTCAGAGAACAGGCGCTTCTCCTGGCACATTATCGAACACATAGTTTCAGATAGAACAATTAGTTTAAAATGGAACTAAGTTTCGCATCTGGATATTCCTCTCTCACGAGGTCGACCACGTATTTTCGTCGAACACATACGTTTTCGAGTAGCATCGCCACAGGTTTCAGAGAAGAGGCGCTTCTCCTGGCACAGTATCGAACACTTAGTGTCAGATAGGATTATTAGTTTAAAATGAACTAAGTTTCGCAATTTGGAGTTTCCTCCCTCACAAGGTCGACCACTTAGTTTCGTCGAACTCATACGGTTTCGAGTGGCGTCGCCACAGATTTCAGAGAACAGGCGCTTCTCCTGGCACAGTATCGAACAATTAGTTTCAGATAGAACAATTAGTTTAAAAAGGTACTATGTTTCGCATCTGGAGTTTCCTCTTTCACAAGGCGACCACTTAGTTTCGCCGAACGCATACGTTTTCGAGTGGCATCGCCACAGATTTCAGAGAACAGGCGCTTCTGCTGGCACAGTATCGAACACTTAGTTTCAGAAAGAACAATTAATTTAAAAAGGAACTAATTTTCGCATCGGGAGTGTCCTCTCTCACAAGGTCGACCACTTAGTTTCGTCGAACACATACGGTTTCGAGTAGCATCGCCACAGATTTCAGAGAACAGGCGCTTCTCCTGGCACAGTATCGAACAATTAGTTTCAGATAGAAATATTAGTTTAAAATGGAACTAAATTTCGCATTTGGAGTTTCCTCTCTCACAAGTTCGACCACTGAGTTTCGTCGAACACATACGGTTTCGAGTGGCATCGCCACAGGTTTCGGAGAACAGGCGCTTCTCCTGGCACAGTGTCGAACACAATGTTTCAGATAGAACATTTAGTTTAAAATGGTACTAAGCTTCGCATCTGGAGTTTCCTCTTTCACAAGGCGACCAGTTAGTTTCGTCGAACACATACGGTTTCGAGTAGCATCGCCACAGATTTCAGAGAACAGGCGCTTCTCCTGGCACAGTATCGAACAATTAATTTCAGATAGAAAAATTAGTTTAAAATGGAACTAACTTTCGCATTTGGAGTTTCCTCTCTCACAAGGTCGACCACTTAGTTTCGTCCAACACATACGGTTTCGAGTAGCATCGCCACAGATTTCAGAGAACAGGCGCTTCTCCTGGCACAGTATCGAACACTTAGTTTCAGATAGAACAGTTAGTTTTAAATGGAACTATGTTTCGCTTCTGGAGTTTCCTCTCTCACAAGGTCAACCACTTTGTTTCGTCGAACACAAACGGTTTCGTGTGGTATCGCCACAGATTTCGCAGAACCGGAGTCTCTCCTGGGACATTATCGAACACTTAGTTTCAGATAGAACAATTAGTTTAAAATGGAACTAAGTTTCGCATCTGGAGTTTCCTCTCCCACAAGGTCGACCACTGAGTTTCGTCGAACACATACGGTTTCGAGTAGCATCGCCACAGATTTCAGAGAGCAGGCGCTTCTCCTGGCACAGTATCGAACACTTAGTATCACATAGAACAATTAGTTTAAAATGGAACTTAGTTTCGCATCTGAAGTTTCCTCTCTCACAAGGTCGGCCACTTAGTTTCGTCGAACACATACGGTTTCGAGTGGCATCGCCACAGATTTCAGAGAACAGGCGCTTCTCCTGGCATGGTATCGAACACTTAGTTTCAGATAGAACAATTAGTTTAAAATGGTACTAAGTTTCGCATCTGGAGTTTCCTCTCTCACATGGTCAACCCCTTAGTTTCGTCGAACACATACGGTTTCGAGTGGCATCGCCACAGATTTCAGAGAACAGGCGCTCCTCCTGGCACAGTATCGAACACTTAGTTTCAGATAGAGCAATTAGTTTAAAATGGAACTAAGTTTCGCATCTGAAGTTTCCTCTCTCACAAGGTCGGCCACTTAGTTTCGTCGAACACATACGGTTTCGAGTGGCATCGCCACAGATTTCAGAGAACAGGCGCTTCTCCTGGCACAGTATCGAACACTTAGTTTCAGATGGAACATTTAGTTTAAAATTGAACTATGTTTCGCATTTGGAGTTTCTTCTCTCACAAGGTCGATCACTTAGTTTCGCCGAACGCATACGTTTTCGAGTGGCATCGCCACAGATTTCAGAGAACAGGCGCTTCTGCTGGCACAGTATCGAACACTTAGTTCCAGATAGAAAAATTAGTTTAAAATGGAACTAAATTTCGCATTTGGAGTTTCCTCTCTCACAAGTTCGACCACTTAGTTTCGTCGAACACATACGGTTTCGAGTGGCATCGCGACAGGTTTCGGAGAACAGGCGCTTCTCCTGGCACAGTGTCGAACACATTGTTTCAGATAGAACAGTTAGTTTAAAAAGGTACTATGTTTCGCATCTGGAGTTTCCTCTTTCACAAGGCGACCACTTAGTTTCGTCGAACACATACGGATTCCAGTAGCATCGCCACAGATTTCAGAGAACAGGCGCCTCTCCTGGCACAGTATCGAACACTTAGTTACAGATAAAACACTTAGTTTAAAATGGAACTATGTTTCGCATCGGGAGTGTCCTCTCTCACAAGGTCGACCACTTAGTTTCGTCGAACACATACGGTTTCGAGTAGCATCGCCACAGATTTCAGAGAACAGGCGCTTCTCCTGGCACAGTATCGAACAATTAGTTTCAGATAGAAACATTAGTTTAAAATGGAACTAAATTTCGCATTTGGAGTTTCCTCTCTCACAAGTTCGACCACTGAGTTTCGTCGAACACATACGGTTTCGAGTGGCATCGCCACAGGTTTCGGAGAACAGGCGCTTCTCCTGGCACAGTGTCGAACACATTGTTTCAGATAGAACATTTAGTTTAAAATGGTACTAAGCTTCGCATCTGGAGTTTCCTCTTTCACAAGGCGACCAGTTAGTTTCGTCGAACACATACGGTTTCGAGTAGCATCGCCACAGATTTCAGAGAACAGGCGCTTCTCCTGGCACAGTATCGAACAATTAATTTCAGATAGAAAAATTAGTTTAAAATGGAACTAACTTTCGCATTTGGAGTTTCCTCTCTCACAAGGTCGACCACTTAGTTTCGTCGAACACATACGGTTTCGAGTAGCATCGCCACAGATTTCAGAGAACAGGCGCTTCTCCTGGCACAGTATCGAACACTTAGTTTCAGATAGAACAGTTAGTTTTAAATGGAACTATGTTTCGCTTCTGGAGTTCCCTCTCTCACAAGGTCAACCACTTTGTTTCGTCGAACACAAACGGTTTCGTGTGGTATCGCCACAGATTTCGCAGAACCGGAGTCTCTCCTGGGATATTATCGAACACTTAGTTTCAGATAGAACAATTAGTTTAAAATGGAACTAAATTTCGCATTTGGAGTTTCCTCTCTCACAAGTTCGACCACTGAGTTTCGTCGAACACATACGGTTTCGAGTAGCATCGCCACAGATTTCAGAGAACAGGCGCTTCTCCTGGCACAGTATCGAACAATTAGTTTCAGATAGAAACATTAGTTTAAAATGGAACTAAATTTCGCATTTGGAGTTTCCTCTCTCACAAGTTCGACCACTGAGTTTCGTCGAACACATACGGTTTCGAGTGGCATCGCCACAGGTTTCGGAGAACAGGCGCTTCTCCTGGCACAGTGTCGAACACATTGTTTCAGATAGAACATTTAGTTTAAAATGGTACTAAGCTTCGCATCTGGAGTTTCCTCTTTCACAAGGCGACCAGTTAGTTTCGTCGAACACATACGGTTTCGAGTAGCATCGCCACAGATTTCAGAGAACAGGCGCTTCTCCTGGCACAGTATCGAACAATTAATTTCAGATAGAAAAATTAGTTTAAAATGGAACTAACTTTCGCATTTGGAGTTTCCTCTCTCACAAGGTCGACCACTTAGTTTCGTCGAACACATACGGTTTCGAGTAGCATCGCCACAGATTTCAGAGAACAGGCGCTTCTCCTGGCACAGTATCGAACACTTAGTTTCAGATAGAACAGTTAGTTTTAAATGGAACTATGTTTCGCTTCTGGAGTTCCCTCTCTCACAAGGTCAACCACTTTGTTTCGTCGAACACAAACGGTTTCGTGTGGTATCGCCACAGATTTCGCAGAACCGGAGTCTCTCCTGGGATATTATCGAACACTTAGTTTCAGATAGAACAATTAGTTTAAAATGGAACTAAGTTTCGCATCTGGAGTTTCCTCTCCCACAAGGTCGACCACTGAGTTTCGTCGAACACATACGGTTTCGAGTAGCATCGCCACAGATTTCAGAGAGCAGGCGCTTCTCCTGGCACAGTATCGAACACTTAGTATCACATAGAACAATTAGTTTAAAATGGAACTTAGTTTCGCATCTGAAGTTTCCTCTCTCACAAGGTCGGCCACTTAGTTTCGTCGAACACATACGGTTTCGAGTGGCATCGCCACAGATTTCAGAGAACAGGCGCTTCTCCTGGCATGGTATCGAACACTTAGTTTCAGATAGAACAATTAGTTTAAAATGGAACAAATCTTCGCATCTGGAGTTTCCTCTCTCACATGGTCAACCCCTTAGTTTCGTCGAACACATACGGTTTCGAGTGGCATCGCCACAGATTTCAGAGAACAGGCGCTTCTCCTGGCACAGTATCGGACACTTAGTTTCAGATGGAACATTTAGTTTAAAATTGAACTATGTTTCGCATTTGGAGTTTCTTATCTCACAAGGTCGACCACTTAGTTTCGCCGAACGCATACGTTTTCGAGTGGCATCGCCACAGATTTCAGAGAACAGGCGCTTCTGCTGGCACAGTATCGAACACTTAGTTCCAGATAGAAAAATTAGTTTAAAATGGAACTAAATTTCGCATTTGGAGTTTCCTCTCTCACAAGTTCGACCACTTAGTTTCGTCGAACACATACGGTTTCGAGTGGCATCGCGACAGGTTTCGGAGAACAGGCGCTTCTCCTGGCACAGTGTCGAACACATTGTTTCAGATAGAACAATTAGTTTAAAAAGGTACTATGTTTCGCATCTGGAGTTTCCTCTTTCACAAGGCGACCACTTAGTTTCGTCGAACACATACGGATTCGAGTAGCATCGCCACAGATTTCAGGGAACAGGCGCCTCTCCTGGCACAGTATCGAACACTTAGTTACAGATAAAACACTTAGTTTAAAATGGAACTATGTTTCGCATTGGGAGTGTCCTCTCTCACAAGGTCGACCACTTAGTTTCGTCGAACACATACGGTTTCGAGTAGCATCGCCACAGATTTCAGAGAACAGGCGCTTCTCCTGGCACAGTATCGAACAATTAGTTTCAGATAGAAACATTTGTTTAAAATGGAACTAAATTTCGCATTTGGAGTTTCCTCTCTCACAAGTTCGACCACTGAGTTTCGTCGAACACATACGGTTTCGAGTGGCATCGCCACAGATTTCAGAGAACAGGCGCTTCTCCTGGCACAGTGTCGAACACATTGTTTCAGATAGAACATTTAGTTTAAAATGGTACTAAGCTTCGCATCTGGAGTTTCCTCTTTCACAAGGCGACCAGTTAGTTTCGTCGAACACATACGGTTTCGAGTAGCATCGCCACAGATTTCAGAGAACAGGCGCTTCTCCTGGCACAGTATCGAACAATTAATTTCAGATAGAAAAATTAGTTTAAAATGGAACAACTTTCGCATTTGGAGTTTCCTCTCTCACAAGGTCGACCACTTAGTTTCGTCGAACACATACGGTTTCGAGTAGCATCGCCACAGATTTCAGAGAACAGGCGCTTCTCCTGGCACAGTATCGAACACTTAGTTTCAGATAGAACAGTTAGTTTTAAATGGAACTATGTTTCGCTTCTGGAGTTCCCTCTCTCACAAGGTCAACCACTTTGTTTCGTCGAACACAAACGGTTTCGTGTGGTATCGCCACAGATTTCGCAGAACCGGAGTCTCTCCTGGGATATTATCGAACACTTAGTTTCAGATAGAACAATTAGTTTAAAATGGAACTAAGTTTCGCATCTGGAGTTTCCTCTCCCACAAGGTCGACCACTGAGTTTCGTCGAACACATACGGTTTCGAGTAGCATCGCCACAGATTTCAGAGAGCAGGCGCTTCTCCTGGCACAGTATCGAACACTTAGTATCACATAGAACAATTAGTTTAAAATGGAACTTAGTTTCGCATCTGAAGTTTCCTCTCTCACAAGGTCGGCCACTTAGTTTCGTCGAACACATACGGTTTCGAGTGGCATCGCCACAGATTTCAGAGAACAGGCGCTTCTCCTGGCATGGTATCGAACACTTAGTTTCAGATAGAACAATTAGTTTAAAATGGAACAAATCTTCGCATCTGGAGTTTCCTCTCTCACATGGTCAACCCCTTAGTTTCGTCGAACACATACGGTTTCGAGTGGCATCGCCACAGATTTCAGAGAACAGGCGCTTCTCCTGGCACAGTATCGAACACTTAGTTTCAGATGGAACATTTAGTTTAAAATTGAACTATGTTTCGCATTTGGAGTTTCTTCTCTCACAAGGTCGACCACTTAGTTTCGCCGAACGCATACGTTTTCGAGTGGCATCGCCACAGATTTCAGAGAACAGGCGCTTCTGCTGGCACAGTATCGAACACTTAGTTCCAGATAGAAAAATTAGTTTAAAATGGAACTAAATTTCGCATTTGGAGTTTCCTCTCTCACAAGTTCGACCACTTAGTTTCGTCGAACACATACGGTTTCGAGTGGCATCGCGACAGGTTTCGGAGAACAGGCGCTTCTCCTGGCACAGTGTCGAACACATTGTTTCAGATAGAACAATTAGTTTAAAAAGGTACTATGTTTCGCATCTGGAGTTTCCTCTTTCACAAGGCGACCACTTAGTTTCGTCGAACACATACGGATTCGAGTAGCATCGCCACAGATTTCAGGGAACAGGCGCCTCTCCTGGCACAGTATCGAACACTTAGTTACAGATAAAACACTTAGTTTAAAATGGAACTATGTTTCGCATTGGGAGTGTCCTCTCTCACAAGGTCGACCACTTAGTTTCGTCGAACACATACGGTTTCGAGTAGCATCGCCACAGATTTCAGAGAACAGGCGCTTCTCCTGGCACAGTATCGAACAATTAGTTTCAGATAGGATTACTTGTTTAAAATGGAACTAAATTTCGCATTTGGAGTTTCCTCTCTCACAAGTTCGACCACTGAGTTTCGTCGAACACATACGGTTTCGAGTGGCATCGCCACAGATTTCAGAGAACAGGCGCTTCTCCTGGCACAGTGTCGAACACATTGTTTCAGATAGAACATTTAGTTTAAAATGGTACTAAGCTTCGCATCTGGAGTTTCCTCTTTCACAAGGCGACCAGTTAGTTTCGTCGAACACATACGGTTTCGAGTAGCATCGCCACAGATTTCAGAGAACAGGCGCTTCTCCTGGCACAGTATCGAACAATTAATTTCAGATAGAAAAATTAGTTTAAAATGGAACAACTTTCGCATTTGGAGTTTCCTCTCTCACAAGGTCGACCACTTAGTTTCGTCGAACACATACGGTTTCGAGTAGCATCGCCACAGATTTCAGAGAACAGGCGCTTCTCCTGGCACAGTATCGAACACTTAGTTTCAGATAGAACAGTTAGTTTTAAATGGAACTATGTTTCGCTTCTGGAGTTTCCTCTCTCACAAGGTCAACCACTTTGTTTCGTCGAACACAAACGGTTTCGTGTGGTATCGCCACAGATTTCGCAGAACCGGAGTCTCTCCTGGGACATTATCGAACACTTAGTTTCAGATAGAACAATTAGTTTAAAATGGAACTAAGTTTCGCATCTGGAGTTTCCTCTCCCACAAGGTCGACCACTGAGTTTCGTCGAACACATACGGTTTCGAGTAGCATCGCCACAGATTTCAGAGAGCAGGCGCTTCTCCTGGCACAGTATCGAACACTTAGTATCACATAGAACAATTAGTTTAAAATGGAACTAAGTTTCGCATCTGAAGTTTCCTCTCTCACAAGGTCGGCCACTTAGTTTCGTCGAACACATACGGTTTCGAGTGGCATCGCCACAGATTTCAGAAAACAGGCGCTTCTCCTGGCATGGTATCGAACACTTAGGTTCAGATAGAACAATTAGTTTAAAATGGAACAAAGCTTCGCATCTGGAGTTTCCTCTCTCACATGGTCAACCCCTTAGTTTCGTCGAACAAATACGGTTTCGAGTGGCATCGCCACAGATTTCAGAGAACAGGCGCTCCTCCTGGCACAGTATCGAACACTTAGTTTCAGATAGAGCAATTAGTTTAAAATGGAACTAAGTTTCGCATCTGAAGTTTCCTCTCTCACAAGGTCGGCCACTTAGTTTCGTCGAACACATACGGTTTCGAGTGGCATCTCCACAGATTTCAGAGAACAGGCGCTTCTCCTGGCACAGTATCGAACACTTAGTTTCAGATGGAACATTTAGTTTAATATTGAACTATGTTTCGCATTTGGAGTTTCCTCTCTCACAAGGTCGACCACTTAGTTTCGCCGAAAGCATACGTTTTCGAGTGGCATCGCCACAGATTTCAGAGAACAGGCGCTTCTGCTGGCACAGTATCGAACACTTAGTTCCAGATAGAAAAATTAGTTTAAAATGGAACTAAATTTCGCATTTGGAGTTTCCTCTCTCACAAGTTCGACCACTTAGTTCCGTCGAACACATACGGCTTCGAGTGGCATCGCCACAGGTTTCGGAGAACAGGCGCTTCTCCTGGCACAGTGTCGAACACATTGTTTCAGATAGAACAATTAGTTTAAAATGGTACTATGTTTCGCATCTGGAGTTTCCTCTTTCACAAGGCGACCACTTAGTTTCGTCGAACACATACGGATTCGAGTAGCATCGCCACAGTTTTCAGAGAACAGGCGCCTCTCCTGGCACAGTATCGAACACTTAGTTACAGATAAAACACTTAGTTTAAAATGGAACTATGTTTCGCATCGGGAGTGTCCTCTCTCACAAGGTCGACCACTTAGTTTCGTCGAACACATACGGTTTCGAGTAGCATCGCCACAGATTTCAGAGAACAGGCGCTTCTCCTGGCACAGTATCGAACAATTAGTTTCAGATAGCGAAACATAGTTGCATTTTAAACTAATTGTTCTATCTGTAACTAAGTATTCGATAATGTGCCAGGAGAAGCGCCTGTTCTCTGAAATCTGTGGCGATGCCACTCGAAACCGTATGTGTTCGACGAAACTAAGTGGCCGACCTTGTGAGAGAGGAAACTCCAGATGCGAAACATAGTTGCATTTTAAACTAATTGTTCTATCTGTAACTAAGTGTTCGATAATGTGCCAGGAGAAGCGCCTGTTCTCTGAAATCTGTGGCGATGCTACTCGAAACCGTATGTGTTTGACGAACCTAGGTTGTTGACCTTCTGAGAGAGGATTCTCCAGATGCGAAACATAGTTCCATTTTAAACTAATTGTTCTATCTCATACTAAGTGTTCGATACTGTGCCAGGAGAAGCGTCTGTTCTCTGAAATCGGTGGCGATGCTACTCGAAACCGTATGTCTTCGACGAAACTAAGTGGTCGAACTTGTGAGAGAGGAAACTCCGAATGCGAACTTAGTTCCATTTTAAACTAATTTTTCTATCTGAAACTAAGTGTTCGATACTGTGCCAGGAGAAGCGCCTGTTCTCTGGAATGTGTGGCGATGCCACTCGAAACCGTATGTGTTCGACGAAACTAAGTGACCGACCTTGTGAGAGAGGAAACTGCAGATGCGAAACATAGTTCCATTTTAAACTAATGGTTCTACCTGAAACTAAGTGTTCGATAGTGTGCCCGGAGAAACGCCTGTTCACTGAAATCTGTGGCGATGCTACTCGAAACCGTACGTGTTCGACGAACCTAAGTGGTTCACCTTGTGGGAGAGGAAACTCCAGATGCGAAGCTTTGGTCCATTTTAAACTAATTGTTCTATCTGAGACCAAGTTTTCGATATTGTGCCAGGAGAAGCGCCTGTTATCTGAAATCTGTGGCGATACCACTCGAAACCGCATGTGTTCGACGAAACTGAGTGGTCGACCTTGTGAGAGAGGAAACTCCAGAAGCAAAACTTAGTTCCATTTAAAACTAATTGTTCTATCTGAAAATAAGTTTTCGATACTGTGCCAGGAGAAGCGCCTGTTCTCTGTGATCATTGGCGATGATACTCGAAACCGTATGTGTTCGACGAAACTAAGTGTTCGAACTTGTGAGAGAGGAAACTCCAGATGCGAAACAGAGTTGCATTTTAAACTAATTGTTCTATCTGTAACTAAGTGTTCGATAATGTGCCAGGAGAAGCGCCTGTTCTCTGAAATCTGTGGCGATGCCACTCGAAACCGTATGTGTTCGACGAAACTAAGTGGCCGACCTTGTGAGAGAGGAAACTCCAGATGCGAAACATAGTTGCATTTTAAACTAATTGTTCTATCTGTAACTAAGTGTTCGATAATGTGCCAGGAGAAGCGCCTGTTCTCTGAAATCTGTGGCGATGCCACTCGAAACCGTATGTGTTCGACGAAACTAAGTCGTCGACCTAGTGAGAGAGGAATCTCCAGATGCGAAACATAGTTCCATTTTAAACTAATGGTTCTACCTGAAACTAAGTGTTCGATAGTGTGCCCGGAGAAACGCCAGTTCACTGAAATCTGTGGCGATGCTACTCGAAACCGTATGTGTTCGACGAAACTAAGTGGTCCACCTTGTGGGAGAGGAAACTCCAGATGCGAAGCTTTGGTCCATTTTAAACTAATTGTTCTATCTGAGACCAAGTTTTCGATATTGTGCTAGGAGAAGCGCCTGTTATCTGAAATCTGTGGCGATACCACTCGAAACCGCATGTGTTCGACGAAACTGAGTGGTCGACCTTGTGAGAGAGGAAACTCCAGATGCGAAACTTAGTTCCATTTTAAACAAATTGTTCTATCTGAAACTAAGTGTTCCATACTGTGCCAGGAGAAGCGCCTGTTCTCTGATATCTGTGGCGATGCCACTCGAAACCGAATGTGTTCGACGAAACTAAGTGGTCGAACTTGTGAGAGAGGAAACTCCAAATGCGAAACATAGGTCCATTTTAAACTAATTTTTCTATCTGAAGCTAAGTGTTCGATACTGTGCCAGGAGAAGCGCCTGTTCTCTGAAATCTGTGGCGATGCTACTCTAAACCGTATGTGTTCGACGAAACTAAGTGGTCGAAATTGTGAGAGAGGAAACTCCAAATGCGAAACATAGGTCCATTTTAAACTAATTTTTCTATCTGAAGCTAAGTGTTCGATACTGTGCCAGGAGAAGCGCCTGTTCTCTGAAATCTGTGGCGATGCTACTCTAAACCGTATGTGTTCGACGAAACTAAGTGGTCGAAATTGTGAGAGAGGAAACTCCAAATGCGGAACATAGGACCATTTTAAACTAATTTTTCTATCTGAAGCTAAGTGTTCGATACTGTGCCAGGAGAAGCGCCTGTTCTCTGAAATGTGTGGCGATGCCACTCGATACCGTATGTGTTCGACGAAACTAAGTGGTCGACCTTGTGAGAGAGGAAACTCCAGATGCGAAACTTAGTTCCATTTTAAACTAATTGTTCTATCTGAAACTAAGTGTTCGATACTATGCCAGGAGTAGCGCCTGTTCTCTGAAATCTGTGGCGATGCTACTCGAAACCGTATGTGTTCGAGGAAACTTAGTGGTCGACCTTGTGGGACAGGAAACTCCAGATGCGAAACTTAGTTCCATTTTAAACTAATTGTTCTATCTGAAACTATGTCTTCGACACTGTGCCAGGAGAACCGCCTGTTCTGTGAAATGTGTAGCGATGCCACTCGAAACCGTATGTGTTCGACGAAACTAAGTGGCCGACCTTGTGAGAGAGGAAACTCCAGATGCGAAACATAGTTGCATTTTAAACTAATTGTACTATCTGTAACTAAGTGTTCGATAATGTGCCAGGAGAAGCGCCTGTTCTGTGAAATCTGTGGCGATGCCACTCGAAACCGTATGTGTTCGACGAAACTAAGTCTCCGACCTTGTGAGAGAGGAAACTCCTGATGCGAGACATAGTTGCATTTTAAACTAATTGTTCTATCTGTAACTAAGTGTTCGATAATGTGCCCGGAGAAGCGCCTGTTCTCTGAAATCTGTGGCGATGCCACTCGAAACCGTATGTGTTCGACGAAACTAAGTGGCCGACCTTATAAGAGAGGAAACTCCAGATGCGAAACATAGTTGCATTTTAAACTAATTGTTCTATCTGTAACTAAGTATTCGATAATGTGCCCGGAGAAGCGGCTGTTCTGTGAAATCTGTGGCGATGCCACTCGAAACCGTATGTGTTCGACGAAACTAAGTGGCCGACCTTGTGAGAGAGGAAACTCCAGATGCGAAACTTAGTACCAATTTAAACTAATTGTTCCATCTGAAACTAAGTGTTCGATACTGTGCCAGGAGAAGCGCCTGTTCTCTGAAATCTGTGGCGATACTACTCGAAACCGTATGTGTTCGACGAAACTAAGTGGTCGACCTTGTGTGAGAGGAAACTCCAGATGCGAGGCTTAGTTCCATTTTAAACTAATTGTTCTATCTGAAACTAAGTGTTCGACACTGTGCCAGGAGAAACGCCTCTTCTCTGAAATGTGTGGCGATACCAGTCGAAACCGTATGTGGCGACGAATCTAAGTGGTCGACCTAGTGAGAGAGGAAACTCCAGATGCGAAACTTAGTTCCATTTTAAAATAATTGTTCTATCCGATACTAAGTGTTTGATACTGTGCCAGGAGAAGCGCCTGTTTTCTGAAATCTGTGGCGATGCCACTCGAAACCGTATGTGTTCGGCGAAACTAAGTGGTCGACCTTGTGAAAGAGGGAACTCCAGATGCGAAACTTAGTTCCATTTTAAACTAATTGTTCTATCTGAAACTAAGTTTTCGATACTGTGCCAGTAGAAGCGCCTGTCCCTGAAACCTGTGGCGATGCCACTCGAAACCGAATGTGTTCAACGAAACTAAGTCGTCGACCTTGTGAGAGCAGAAACTCCAGATGCGACACATATTTACATTTGAAACTAATTGTTCTATCTGAATCTAAGTGTTTGACACTGTACCAGGAGAATCGCCTGTTCTCTGAAATCTGTGGCGATGCTACTCGAAACCGTATGTGTTCGACAAAACTAAGTGGTCGACCTTGTGGGAGAGGAAATTCCGGATGCGAAACTTAGTTCCATTTTAAACTGATTGTTCTATCTGAAACTAAGTTTTCGATACTGTGCCAGGAGAAGCGCCTGTTCTCTGAAATCTGTGGCGATGCTACTCGAAACCGTATGTGTTCGACGAAACTAAGTGGTCGACCTTGTGAGAGAGGAAACTCCAGATGCGAAACATAGTTGCATTTTAAACTAATTGTACTATCTGTAACTAAGTGTTCGATAATGTGCCAGGAGAAGCGCCTGTTCTCTGAAATCTGTGGCGATGCCACTCGAAACCGTATGTGTTCGACGAAACTAAGTCTCCGACCTTGTGAGAGAGGAAACTCCTGATGCGAGACATAGTTGCATTTTAAACTAATTGTTCTATCTGTAACTAAGTGTTCGATAATGTGCCCGGAGAAGCGCCTGTTCTCTGAAATCTGTGGCGATGCCACTCGAAACCGTATGTGTTCGACGAAACTAAGTGGCCGACCTTATAAGAGAGGAAACTCCAGATGCGAAACATAGTTGCATTTTAAACTAATTGTTCTATCTGTAACTAAGTATTCGATAATGTGCCCGGAGAAGCGGCTGTTCTGTGAAATCTGTGGCGATGCCACTCGAAACCGTATGTGTTCGACGAAACTAAGTGGCCGACCTTGTGAGAGAGGAAACTCCAGATGCGAAACTTAGTACCAATTTAAACTAATTGTTCCATCTGAAACTAAGTGTTCGATACTGTGCCAGGAGAAGCGCCTGTTCTCTGAAATCTGTGGCGATACTACTCGAAACCGTATGTGTTCGACGAAACTAAGTGGTCGACCTTGTGTGAGAGGAAACTCCAGATGCGAAGCTTAGTTCCATTTTAAACTAATTGTTCTATCTGAAACTAAGTGTTCGACACTGTGCCAGGAGAAACGCCTGTTCTCTGAAATGTGTGGCGATACCAGTCGAAACCGTATGTGGCGACGAATCTAAGTGGTCGACCTAGTGAGAGAGGAAACTCCAGATGCGAAACTTAGTTCCATTTTAAAATAATTGTTCTATCCGATACTAAGTGTTTGATACTGTGCCAGGAGAAGCGCCTGTTTTCTGAAATCTGTGGCGATGCCACTCGAAACCGTATGTGTTCGGCGAAACTAAGTGGTCGACCTTGTGAAAGAGGGAACTCCAGATGCGAAACATAGTTCCATTTTAAACTAATTGTTCTATCTGAAACTAAGTTTTCGATACTGTGCCAGTAGAAGCGCCTGTCCCTGAAACCTGTGGCGATGCCACTCGAAACCGAATGTGTTCAACGAAACTAAGTCGTCGACCTTGTGAGAGCAGAAACTCCAGATGCGACACATATTTACATTTGAAACTAATTGTTCTATCTGAATCTAAGTGTTTGATACTGTACCAGGAGAATCGCCTGTTCTCTGAAATCTGTGGCGATGCTACTCGAAACCGTATGTTTTCGACAAAACTAAGTGGTCGACCTTGTGGGAGAGGAAATTCCGGATGCGAAACTTAGTTCCATTTTAAACTGATTGTTCTATCTGAAACTAAGTTTTCGATACTGTGCCAGGAGAAGCGCCTGTTCTCTGAAATCTGTGGCGATGCTACTCGAAACCGTATGTGTTCGACGAAACTAAGTGGTCGACCTTGTGAGAGAGGAAACTCCAGATGAGAAACTTAGTTCCATTTTAAACTAATCGTTCTGTCTGAAACTAAGTGTTCGATACTGTGCCAGGAGAAGCGCCTGTTCTCTGAAATCTGTGGCGATGCTACTCGAAACTGTATGTGTTTGACAAAACAAAGTGGTCGACCTTGTGAGAGAGGAATCTCCAGTTGCGAAACTTAGTTCCATTTTAAACTAATTGTTCTATCTGAAACTAATTTGTCGATAATGTGCCAGGAGGAACTCCCGTTCGGCGAAATCTGTGGCGATACCACTCGAAACCATATGTGTTCGACGAAAGTAAGTGGTCGACTTTATGAAAGAGGAAACTCCAGATGCGAAACTTAGTACAATTTTAAACTAATTGTTCTATCGGAAAATACGTGTTCGACACTGTGCCAGGAGAAGCGCCTGTTCTCTGATATCTGTGGGGATGCCACTCGAAACCGTATGTGTTCGACGAAATTAAATCGTTGACCTTGTGAGAAAGGAAACTCCAGATGCGAAACATTGTTCTATTTTAAACTATTGTTCTATCTGAAACTAAGTGTTCCATACTGTGCCAGGAGAAGCGCCTGCTCTCTGAAATCTGTGCCGATGCTACTCGAAACCGTATGTGTTCGACGAAACTAAGTGGTCGAGCTTGCGAGAGAGGAAACTCCAGTTGCGAATCTTAGTTCCATTTTAAACTAATTGTTCTATGTGAAACTCAGTGTTCGATACTGCGCCAGGAGAAGCGCGTGTTCTCTGAAATCAGTCGCGATGCTCCTCGAAACCGTATGTGGTCGACGAAACTAAGTGGCCGACCTTGTGAGAGAGGAAACTTCAGATGCGAAGCTTAGTTCCATTTTAACTAATTGTTCCATCTGAAATTAAGTGTTCGATACTGTGCCAGGAGAAGCGGCTGTTCTCTGAAATCTGTGGCGATGCCACTCGAAACCGTATGTGTTCGACGAAACTAAGTCGTCGACCTAGTGAGAGAGGAATCTCCAGATGCGAAACATAGTTCCATTTTAAACTAATGGTTCTACCTGAAACTAAGTGTTCGATTGTGTGCCCGGAGAAACGCCAGTTCACTGAAATCTGTGGCGATGCTACTCGAAACCGTATGTGTTCGACGAAACTAAGTGGTCCACCTTGTGGGAGAGGAAACTCCAGATGCGAAGCTTTGGTCCATTTTAAACTAATTGTTCTATCTGAGACCAAGTTTTCGATATTGTGCTAGGAGAAGCGCCTGTTATCTGAAATCTGTGGCGATACCACTCGAAACCGCATGTGTTCGACGAAACTGAGTGGTCGACCTTGTGAGAGAGGAAACTCCAGATGCGAAACTTAGTTCCATTTTAAACAAATTGTTCTATCTGAAACTAAGTGTTCCATACTGTGCCAGGAGAAGCGCCTGTTCTCTGATATCTGTGGCGATGCCACTCGAAACCGAATGTGTTCGACGAAACTAAGTGGTCGAACTTGTGAGAGAGGAAACACCAAATGCGAAACATAGGTCCATTTTAAACTAATTTTTCTATCTGAAGCTAAGTGTTCGATACTGTGCCAGGAGAAGCGCCTGTTCTCTGAAATCTGTGGCGATGCTACTCTAAACCGTATGTGTTCGACGAAACTAAGTGGTCGAAATTGTGAGAGAGGAAACTCCAAATGCGGAACATAGGACCATTTTAAACTAATTTTTGTATCTGAAGCTAAGTGTTCGATACTGTGCCAGGAGAAGCGCCTGTTCTCTGAAATGTGTGGCGATGCCACTCGATACCGTATGTGTTCGACGAAACTAAGTGGTCGACCTTGTGAGAGAGGAAACTCCAGATGCGAAACTTAGTTCCATTTTAAACTAATTGTTCTATCGGAAACTAAGTGTTCGATACTATGCCAGGAGTAGCGCCTGTTCTCTGAAATCTGTGGCGATGCTACTCGAAACCGTATGTGTTCGAGGAAACTTAGTGGTCGACCTTGTGGGACAGGAAACTCCAGATGCGAAACTTAGTTCCATTTTAAACTAATTGTTCTATCTGAAACTATGTCTTCGACACTGTGCCAGGAGAACCGCCTGTTCTGTGAAATGTGTAGCGATGCCACTCGAAACCGTATGTGTTCGACGAAACTAAGTGGCCGACCTTGTGAGAGAGGAAACTCCAGATGCGAAACATAGTTGCATTTTAAACTAATTGTACTATCTGTAACTAAGTGTTCGATAATGTGCCAGGAGAAGCGCCTGTTCTCTGAAATCTGTGGCGATGCCACTCGAAACCGTATGTGTTCGGCGAAACTAAGTGGTCGACCTTGTGAAAGAGGGAACTCCAGATGCGAAACATAGTTCCATTTTAAACTAATTGTTCTATCTGAAACTAAGTTTTCGATACTGTGCCAGTAGAAGCGCCTGTCCCTGAAACCTGTGGCGATGCCACTCGAAACCGAATGTGTTCAACGAAACTAAGTCGTCGACCTTGTGAGAGCAGAAACTCCAGATGCGACACATATTTACATTTGAAACTAATTGTTCTATCTGAATCTAAGTGTTTGACACTGTACCAGGAGAATCGCCTGTTCTCTGAAATCTGTGGCGATGCTACTCGAAACCGTATGTGTTCGACAAAACTAAGTGGTCGACCTTGTGGGAGAGGAAATTCCGGATGCGAAACTTAGTTCCATTTTAAATTGATTGTTCTATCTGAAACTAAGTTTTCGATACTGTGCCAGGAGAAGCGCCTGTTCTCTGAAATCTGTGGCGATGCTACTCGAAACCGTATGTGTTCGACGAAACTAAGTGGTCGACCTTGTGAGAGAGGAAACTCCAGATGAGAAACTTAGTTCCATTTTAAACTAATCGTTCTGTCTGAAACTAAGTGTTCGATACTGTGCCAGGAGAAGCGCCTGTTCTCTGAAATCTGTGGCGATGCTACTCGAAACTGTATGTGTTTGACAAAACAAAGTGGTCGACCTTGTGAGAGAGGAATCTCCAGTTGCGAAACTTAGTTCCATTTTAAACTAATTGTTCTATCTGAAACTAATTTGTCGATAATGTGCCAGGAGGAACTCCCGTTCGGCGAAATCTGTGGCGATACCACTCGAAACCATATGTGTTCGACGAAAGTAAGTGGTCGACTTTATGAAAGAGGAAACTCCAGATGCGAAACTTAGTACAATTTTAAACTAATTGTTCTATCGGAAAATACGTGTTCGACACTGTGCCAGGAGAAGCGCCTGTTCTCTGATATCTGTGGGGATGCCACTCGAAACCGTATGTGTTCGACGAAATTAAATCGTTGACCTTGTGAGAAAGGAAACTCCAGATGCGAAACATTGTTCTATTTTAAACTATTGTTCTATCTGAAACTAAGTGTTCCATACTGTGCCAGGAGAAGCGCCTGCTCTCTGAAATCTGTGCCGATGCTACTCGAAACCGTATGTGTTCGACGAAACTAAGTGGTCGAGCTTGCGAGAGAGGAAACTCCAGTTGCGAATCTTAGTTCCATTTTAAACTAATTGTTCTATGTGAAACTCAGTGTTCGATACTGCGCCAGGAGAAGCGCGTGTTCTCTGAAATCAGTCGCGATGCTCCTCGAAACCGTATGTGGTCGACGAAACTAAGTGGCCGACCTTGTGAGAGAGGAAACTTCAGATGCGAAGCTTAGTTCCACTAATTGTTCCATCTGAAATTAAGTGTTCGATACTGTGCCAGGAGAAGCGGCTGTTCTCTGAAATCTGTGGCGATGCCACTTGAAACCGTATGTGTTCGACGAAACTAAGTGGCCGACCTTGGGAGAGAGGAAACTCCAGATGCGAAACTTAGTTCAATTTTAAACTAAATGTTCCATCTGAAACTAAGTGTTCGATACTGTGCCAGGAGAAGCGCCTGTTCTCTGAAATCTGTGCCGATGCCACTCGAAACCGTATGTGTTCGACGCAACTAAGTGGCCGACCTTGTGAGAGAGGAAACTCCAAATGCGAAACATAGTTCCAGTTTAAACTAATTGTTCTATCTGAAACTAAGTGTTCGATAATGTGCCAGGAGAAGCGCTTGTTCTCTGATATCTGTGGGGATGCCACTCGAAACCGTATGTGTTCGACGAAATTAAATCGTCGACCTTGTGAGAAAGGAAACTCCAGACGCGAAACATTGTTCTATTTTAAACTATTGTTCTATCTGAAACTAAGTGGTCCATACTGTGCCAGGAGAAGCGCCTGCTCTCTGAAATCTGTGCCGATGCTACACGAAACCGTATGTGTTCGACGAAACTAAGTGGTCGAGCTTGCGAGAGAGGAAACTCCAGTTGCGAATCTTAGTTCCATTTTAAACTAATTGTTCTATGTGAAACTCAGTGTTCGATACTGCGCCAGGAGAAGCGCGTGTTCTCTGAAATCAGTCGCGATGCTCCTCGAAACCGTATGTGGTCGACGAAACTAAGTGGCCGACCTTGTGAGAGAGGAAACTTCAGATGCGAAACTTAGTTCCATTTCAAATTAATTGTTATATCTGAACTAAGTGTTCGATGCTGTGCCAGGAGAAGCGCCTGTTCTCTGAAATCTGTGGCGATGCTACTCGGAACCGTATGTGTTCGACGAAAATAAGTGGTCGACCTTGTGGTAGAGGAAACTCCAGATGCGAAACATAGTTCCATTTTAAACTAATTGTTCTATCTGAACCTAAGTGTTCGGTACTGTGCCAGGAGAAGCGCCTGTTCTCTGAAATCTGTGGCGATACCACTCGATACCGAATGTGTTCGACGAAACTATGTGGTCCACCTTGTGAGAGAGGAAACTCCAGAAGCGAAATTTAGTTCCATTTTAAACTAATTGTTCTATCTGAAACTAAGTGTTCGATAATGTGCCAGGAGAAGCGCCTGTTCTCTGAAATATGTGGCGATGCCCCTCGAAACCGTATGTGTTCGACGAAACAAAGTGGTCGACCTTGTGAGAGAGGAAACTCCAGATGCGAAACTTAGTACCGTTTTAAACTAATTGTTCTATCTGAAACTAAGTGTTCGATACTGTGCCAGGAGAAGCGCCCGTTCTCTGAAATCTGTAGCGAGGCCGTTCGAAACAGTCAGAGTTCGGCGAAACTAAGTGGTCGACCTTGTGAGAGAGGATACTCTAAATTTAAAAATTTAGTTCCCTTTTAAACTAATAATCCTATCTGAAACTAAGTGTACGATACTGTGCCAGGAGAAGCGCATGTCCTCTGAAATCTGTGGCGATACCACTCGAAACCGTATGCGTTCGACGAAACTAGGTGGTCGAGCTTGTGAGAGAAGAAACTCCAAATGCGAAGCTTTGTTCCATTTTAAACTAATTGTTCTATCTGCTACTGAGTGTTCGATACTGTGCCAGGAGAAGCGGCTGTTCTCTGAAATCTGTGGCGATGCCACTTGAAACCGTATGTGTTCGACGAAACTAAGTGGCCGACCTTGGGAGAGAGGAAACTCCAGATGCGAAACTTAGTTCAATTTTAAACTAAATGTTCCATCTGAAACTAAGTGTTCGATACTGTGCCAGGAGAAGCGCCTGTTCTCTGAAATCTGTGCCGATGCCACTCGAAACCGTATGTGTTCGACGCAACTAAGTGGCCGACCTTGTGAGAGAGGAAACTCCAAATGCGAAACATAGTTCCAGTTTAAACTAATTGTTCTATCTGAAACTAAGTGTTCGATAATGTGCCAGGAGAAGCGCCTGTTCTCTGAAATATGTGGCGATGCCCCTCGAAACCGTATGTGTTCGACGAAACAAAGTGGTCGACCTTGTGAGAGAGGAAACTCCAGATGCGAAACTTAGTACCGTTTTAAACTAATTGTTCTATCTGAAACTAAGTGTTCGATACTGTGCCAGGAGAAGCGCCCGTTCTCTGAAATCTGTAGCGAGGCCGCTCGAAACAGTCAGAGTTCGGCGAAACTAAGTGGTCGAGCTTGTGAGAGAGGATACTCTAAATTTAAAAATTTAGTTCCCTTTTAAACTAATAATCCTATCTGAAACTAAGTGTACGATACTGTGCCAGGAGAAGCGCATGTCCTCTGAAATCTGTGGCGATACCACTCGAAACCGTATGCGTTCGACGAAACTAGGTGGTCGAGCTTGTGAGAGAAGAAACTCCAAATGCGAAGCTTTGTTCCATTTTAAACTAATTGTTCTATCTGCTACTGAGTGTTCGATACTGTGCCAGGAGAAGCGGCTGTTCTCTGAAATCTGTGGCGATGCCACTTGAAACCGTATGTGTTCGACGAAACTAAGTGGCCGACCTTGGGAGAGAGGAAACTCCAGATGCGAAACTTAGTTCAATTTTAAACTAAATGTTCCATCTGAAACTAAGTGTTCGATACTGTGCCAGGAGAAGCGCCTGTTCTCTGAAATCTGTGCCGATGCCACTCGAAACCGTATGTGTTCGACGCAACTAAGTGGCCGACCTTGTGAGAGAGGAAACTCCAAATGCGAAACATAGTTCCAGTTTAAACTAATTGTTCTATCTGAACCTAAGTGTTCGGTACTGTGCCAGGAGAAGCGCCTGTTCTCTGAAATCTGTGGCGATACCACTCGATACCGAATGTGTTCGACGAAACTATGTGGTCCACCTTGTGAGAGAGGAAACTCCAGAAGCGAAACTTAGTTCCATTTTAAACTAATTGTTCTATCTGAAACTAAGTGTTCGATAATGTGCCAGGAGAAGCGCCTGTTCTCTGAAATATGTGGCGATGCCCCTCGAAACCGTATGTGTTCGACGAAACAAAGTGGTCGACCTTGTGAGAAAGGAAACTCCAAATGCGAAACTTAGTACCGTTTTAAACTAATTGTTCTATCTGAAACTAAGTGTTCGATACTGTGCCAGGAGAAGCGCCCGTTCTCTGAAATCTGTAGCGAGGCCGCTCGAAACAGTCAGAGTTCGGCGAAACTAAGTGGTCGACCTTGTGAGAGAGGATACTCTAAATTTAAGAATTTAGTTCCCTTTTAAACTAATAATCCTATCTGAAACTAAGTGTACGATACTGTGCCAGGAGAAGCGCATGTCCTCTGAAATCTGTGGCGATACCACTCGAAACCGTATGCGTTCGACGAAACTAGGTGGTCGAGCTTGTGAGAGAAGAAACTCCAAATGCGAAGCTTTGTTCCATTTTAAACTAATTGTTCTATCTGCTACTGAGTGTTCGATACTGTGCTAGGAGAAGCGCCTGTTCTCTGAAATCTGTGGCGATGCCGCTCGAAACCGTATGTGTTCGACAAAGCTAAGTGGTCGACCTTGTGAGAGAGGAAACTCCAGATGCGAAACTTAGTTCCATTTTAACCTAATTTTTCTATCTGAAACTAAGTGTTCGATACTGTGCCAGGAGAAGCGCCTGTTCTCTGAAATGGGTGGCGATGCTACTCGAAACCGTATGTGTTCGTCGAAACTGAGTGGTCGACCTTGTGAGAGAGGAAACTCCAGATGCGAAACTTAGTTCCATTTTAAACTAATTGCTCTATCTGGAACTAAGTGTTCGATACTGTGCCAGGAGAAGCGCCTGTTCTCTGAAATCTGTGGCGATGCCACTCGAAACCGTCTGTGTTCGTCGAAACTGAGTGGTCGACCTTGTGAGAGAGGAAACTCCAGATGCGAAACTTAGTTCCATTTTAAACTAATTGTTCTATCTGAAACTAAGTGTTCGATAATGAGCCAGGAGAAGCGCCTGTTCTCTGAAATCTGTGGCGATGCTACTCGAAACCGTATGTGTTCGAGGAAACTAAGTGGCCGACCTTGTGAGAGAGGAAACTCCAGATGCGAAACTTAGTACCATTTTAAACTAATTGTTCTATCGGAAACTAAGTGTTCGATACTGTGCCAGGAGAAGCGCCCGTTCTCTGAAATCTGTAGCGATGCCGCTCGAAACCGTATAGGTTCGTCGAAACTGAGTGGTCGACCTTGTGAGAGAGGAAACTCCAGATGCGAAATTTAGTTCCATTTTAAACTAATTGTTCTATCTGAAACTCTGTGTTCGATACTGTGCCAGGAGAAGCGCCGGTTCTCTGAAACGTGTGGTGATGCCAATCGAAACCGTTTGTGTTCGACGAAACTAAGTGGTCAACCTTGTGAGAGAGGAAACTCCAGATGCGAAACTTACTTCCATTTTAAACTAATTATTCTATCTGAAACTAAGTGTTCGATACTGTGCCAGGAGAGGCGCCTGTTCTCTGAAATCTGTGACGATGCTACTCGAAACCGTATGTGTTCGACGAAACTAAGTGGTTGACCTTGTGAGAGAGGAAACTCCGGATGCGAAACTTAGTTCCATTTAAAACTAATTGTTCTATCTGATACTGAGTGTTCGACAGTGTGCCAGGAGAAGCGCCTATTCTCTGAAATCTGTGGCGATGCTACTCGAAACCGTATGTGTTCGACGAAACTAAGTGGCCGACCTTGTGAGAGAGGAAACTTCAGATGCGAAACTTAGTTCCATTTCAAATTAATTGTTATATCTGAACTAAGTGTTCGATGCTGTGCCAGGAGAAGCGCCTGTTCTCTGAAATCTGTGGCGATGCTACTAGAAACCGTATGTGTTCGAAGACACTAAGTGGTCCACCTAGTGAGAGAGGAAACTCCAGATGCGAAACCTAGTTCCATTTTAAACTAATTGTTCTACCTGAAACTAAGTGTTCGATACTGTGCCAGGAGAAGCGCCTGTTCTCTGAAATCTGTGGCGATGCCACTCGAAACCGTATGTGTTCGACGAAACTAAGTGGCCGACATTGTGAGAGAGGAAACTTCAGATGCGAAACATAGTTCCATTTCAAATTAATTGTTCTATCTGAACTAAGTGTTCGATACTGTGCCAGGAGAAGCGCCTGTTCTGTGAAACCTGTGGCGATGCCCCTCGAAACCGTATGTGTTCGACGAAACAAAGTGGCCGACCTTGTGGGAGAGGAAACTCCAGATGCGAAACTTAGTACCATTTTAAACTAATTATTCTATCTGAAACTAAGTGTTCGATATTGTGCCAGGAGAAGCGCCCGTTCTCTGAAATCTGTAGCGATGCCGCTCGAAACCGTATGAGTTCGGCGAAACTAAGTGGTCGACCTTGTGAGAGAGGATACTCTAAATTTAAAAATTTATTTCCATTTTAAACTAATAATCCTATCTGAAACTAAGGGTACGATACTGTGCCAGGAGAAGCGCCTGTCCTCTGAAATCTGTGGCGATGCCACTCGAAACCGTATGCGTTCGACGAAACTAAGTGGTCGAGCTTGTGAGAGAGGAAACTCCAAATGCGAAGCTTTGTTCCATTTTAAACTAATTGTTCTATCTGCTACTGAGTGTTCGATACTGAGCTAGGAGAAGCGCCTGTTCTCTGAAATCTGTGGCGATGCCGCTGGAAACCGTATGTGTTCGTCGAAACTGAGTGGTCAACCTTGTGGGAGAGGAAACTCCAGATGCGAAACATAGTTCCATTTTAAACTAATTGTTCTATCTGAAACTAAGTGTTCGATATTGTGCCAGGAGAAGCGCCCGTTCTCTGAAATCTGTAGCGATGCCGCTCGAAACCGTATGCGTTCGACGAAACTAAGTGGTCGAGCTTGTGAGAGAGGAAACTCCAAATGCGAAGCTTTGTTCCATTTTAAACTAATTGTTCTATCTGCTACTGAGTGTTCGATACTGAGCTAGGAGAAGCGCCTGTTCTCTGAAATCTGTGGCGATGCCGCTGGAAACCGTATGTGTTCGTCGAAACTGAGTGGTCGACCTTGTGGGAGAGGAAACTCCAGATGCGAAACTTAGTTCCATTTTAAACTAATTGTTCTATCTGAAACAAAGTGTTCGATACTGTGCCAGGAGAAGCGCCCGTTCTGTGAAACCTGTGGCGATAACACTCGAAACCGAATGTGTTCAACGAAACTAAGTCGTCGACCTTGTGAGAGAGGAGACTCCAGATTCGAAACTTTGTTCCATTTTAAACTAATCCTTCTATCTGAAACTGAGTGTTCGATACTGTGCCAGGAGAAGCGCCTGATCTCTGAAATCTGTGGCGATGCTACTCGAAACCGTATGTGTTCGACGAAAATAAGTGGCCGACCTTGTGAGAGAGGAAACTTCAGATGCGAAACTTAGTTCCATTTCAAATTAATTGTTCTATCTGAACTAAGTGTTCGATGCTGTGCCAGGAGAAGCGCCTGTTCTCTGAAATGTGTAGCGATGCCACTCGAAACCGTATGTGTTCGACGAAACTAAGTGGTCGACCTTGTGAGAGAGGATTCACCAGATGCGGAACATAGTTCCATTTTAAACTAAATGTTCTATCTGAAACTAAGTGTTCGATACTGTGCCAGGAGAAGCGCCTGTTCTCTGAAATCTGTGGCGATGCTACTCGGAAGAGAATGTGTTCTACGAAACTAAGTCGTCGATCTTGTGAGAGAGGAAACTCCAGATGCGACACATAGTTATATTTTAAACTAATTGCTCTATCTGAAACTAAGTTTTCGATACTTTGCCTGTAGAAGCGCCCGTCTCCGAAATCTGTGGCGATGACACTCGAAACCGAATGTGTTCAACGAAACTAAGTCGTGAGACCTTGCGGGAGAGGAAACTCCAGATGCGACACATAGTTACATTTTAAACTAATTGTCCTATCTGAAACTCTGTGTTCGATAATGTGCCAGGAGAAACGCCTGTTCTCTGAAATCTGTGGCGATGCTACTCGAAACCGTATGTGTTCGAGGAAACTAAGTGGTCGACTTTGTGGGAGAGGAAACTCCAGAGGCGAAACAGAGTCGCATTTTAAACAAATTGTTCTATCTGAAACTAAGGGCTCGATACTGTGCCAGGAGAAGCGCCTGTTCTCTGAAATCTGTGGCGATGCTACTCTAAAACGTATGTGATCGTGGTCCACCTTGAGGGAGAGGAAACTCCAGATGGGAAACTTAGTACCATTTAAAACTAATTGTTCTATCTGAAACTGAGTGTTCGATAGTGTACCGGGAGAAACGCCTGTTCTCTGAAACCTGTGGCGATGCCACTCGAAACCGTATCTGTTCGACGAAACTAAGTGGTCGATCTTGTGAGAGAGGAATATCCAGATGCGAAACTTAGTTCCATTTTAAACTAATTGTTCTATCTGACACTATGTGTTCGATACTGTGCCAGGAGAAGCGCCTGTTCTCTGAAACCTGTGGCGATGCCACTCGAAACCGTATGTGTTCGACGAAACTAGGTGGTCGACGTTGTGAGAGAGGAAACACCAGAAGCGAAACTTAGTTCTATTTTAAACTAATTGTTCTATCTGAAACTATGTGTTCAATACTGTGCCAGGAGAAGCGCCTGTTCTCTGAAACCTGTGGCGATGCCACACGAAACCGTATGTGTTCGACGAAACTAGGTGGTCGACCTTGTGAGAGAGGAAACACCAGAAGCGAAACTTAGTTCCATTTTAAACTAATTGTTCTATCTGAAACTATGTGTTCGATACTGTGCCAGCAGAAGCGCCTGTCCTCTGAAATGTGTGGCGATGCCACTCGAAACCGTATGTGTTCGACGAAACTAAGTGGTCGCCTTGTGAAAGAGGAAACTCCAGATGCTAAACTCAGTACCATTTTAAACTAATTGTTCTATCTGAAACTATGTGTTCGATACTGTGCCAGGAGAAGCGCCTGTTCTCTGAAATGTGTGGCGATGCCACTCGAAACCGTATGTGTTCGACGAAACTAAGTGGTCAACCTTGTGAGAGAGGAAACTCAAGATGCGAAACTTACTTCCATTTTAAACTAATTATTCTATCTGAAACTAAGTGTTCGATACTGTGCCAGGAGAGGCGCCTGTTCTCTGAAATCTGTGACGATGCTACTCGAAACCGTATGTGTTCGACGAAACTAAGTGGTTGACCTTGGGAGAGAGGAAACTCCGGATGCGAAACTTAGTTCCATTTAAAACTAATTGTTCTATCTGATACTGAGTATTCGACAGTGTGCCAGGAGAAGCGCCTGTTCTCTGATATCTGTGGCGATGCTACTCGAAACCGTATGTCTACGACGAAACTAAGTGGTGGACCTTGTGAGAGAGGAAACTCCAGATGCGAAACTTACTTCCATTTTAAACTAATTGTCCTATCTGAAACTCTGTGTTCGATAATGTGCCAGGAGAAACGCCTGTTCTCTGAAATCTGTGGCGATGCTACTCGAAACCGTATGTGTTCGAGGAAACTAAGTGGTCGACATTGTGGGAGAGGAAACTCCAGAGGCGAAACAGAGTCGCATTTTAAACAAATTGTTCTATCTGAAACTAAGGGCTCGATACTGTGCCAGGAGAAGCGCCTGTTCTCTGAAATCTGTGGCGATGCTACTCGAAACCGTATGTGGTCGACGAAACTAAGTGGTCGACCTTGTGAGAGAGGAAACTCCATATGCGAAACATAGTTCCATTTTAAACTAATTGTTCTCTCTTAAACTAAGTGTTCGATGCTGTGCCAGGAGAAGCGCCTGTTGTCTGAAATCTGTGGCGATGCTAGTCGAAACCGTATGTGTTCGACGAAACTAAGTGGTCGACCTTGTGAGCGAGGAACCTCCATATGCGAAACTTAGTTCCATTTTAAACTAATTATTCTATCTGAAACTATGTGTTCCTTACTGTGCCAGGAGAAGCGCCTGTTCTCTGAAATCTGTGGCGATGCGACTCGAAACCGTATGTGTTCGACGAAACTAAGAGGTCGCCTTGTGAGAGAGGAAACTCCAATGCGAAACTTAGTTCCATTTTAAATTAATTTTTCTATCTGAAACTATGTGTTCGATACTGTGCTAGAAGAAGCGCCCGTTCTCTGAAATCTGTGGCGATGCATCTCGAAACCGTATGTGTTCGACGAAACTAAGTGGCCGACCTTGTGAGAGAGGAAACTCCAGATGCGAAACTTAGTTCCATTTTAAACTAGTTGTTCTATCTGAAAGTGTTCGATACTGTGGCAGGAGAAGCGCCTGTTCTCTGAAATCTGTGGCGATGCTACTCGGAACCGTATGTGTTCGACGAAACTAAGTGGTCGACCTTGTGAGAGAGGAAACTGCAGATGCGAAACTTACTTCCATTTTAAACTAATTGTTCTATCTGAAACTAAGTGTTCGATACTGTGCCAGGAGAAGCGCCTGTTCTCTGAAACCTGTGGCGTTGCTACTCGAAGCCGAATGTGTTCGACGAAAGTAAGTGGTAGACCGTGTGAGAGAAGAAACTCCAGACGCGAAACTTAGTGCCATTTTAAACTAATTGTTCTATCTGAAACTAAGTGTTCGATACTGTGGCAGGAGAAGCGCCTGTTCTCGGAAATCTGTCGCGATGCTACTCGAGAGGGTATGTGTTCGACGAAACTAAGTGGTCGACCTTGTGAGAGAGGAAACTCCAGATGCGAAACTTAGTTCCATTTTAAACTAAATGTTCTATCTGAAACTAAGGGTTCGATACTGTGCCAGGAGAAGCGCCTGTTCTCTGAAATCTGTGGCGATGCCACTCGAAACCGTATGTGTTCGACGAAACTAAGTGGTTGACCTTGTAAGAGAGGATACTCCAGATGCGAAAAATAGTTCCATTTTAAACTAATTGTTCTATCTGATACTAAGTGTTCGATATTGTGCCAGGAGTAGCGCCTGTTCCCTGAAATCTGTGGCGATGTCACTCGAAACCGTATGTGTTCGACGAAACTAAGTGGTCGACTTTGTGAGAGAGGAAACTCCAGATGCGAAACTTAGTTCCATTTTAAACTATTTGTTCTATCTGAAACTAACTCTTCGATACTGTGCCAGGAGAAGCGCCTGTTCTCTGAACTGTGTGGCGATGCCCCTCAAAACCGTATGTGTTCGACGAAACTAAGTGGTCGCCTTGTGAGAGAAGAAACTCCAGATGCGAAACGTATTTCCATTTTAAACGAATTGTTCTATCTGAAACTAAGTGCTCGATACTGTGCCAGGAAAAGCGCCTGTACTCTGAAATCTGTGGCGATGATACTCGCAACCGTATGTGCTCGACGAATCTAAATGGTCGACCTTGTGAGTGAGGAAACTCCAGATGCGAAACTTAGTTCCATTTTAAACTAATAGTTCTATCTGAAACTAAGTGTTCGATACTGTGCCAGGAGAAGCGCCTGTTCTCTGAAATCTGTGGCGATGCCACTCGAAACCGTATGTGTTCGACGAAACTAAGTAGTCGACCTTGTGAGAGAGGAAACTCCAGATGCGAAACTTAGTTCCATTTTAAACTAATAGTTCTATCTGATACTAAGTGTTCGATACTGTGCCAGGAGAAGCGCCTGTTCTCTGAAATCTGTGGCGATGCTACTCGATACCGTATGTGTTCGACGAAACTAAGTGGTCGACCTTGTGAGAGAGGAAACTCCAGATGCGAAACTTAGTTCCATTTTAAACTAAATGTTCTATCTGAAACTAAGTGTTCGATACTGTGCCAGGAGAAGCGCCTGTTCTCTGAAATCTGCGGCGATGCCACTCGAAACCGTATGTGTTCCACGAAATTAAGTAGTCGCCTTGTGAGAGAGGAAACTCCAGATGCGAAACTTAGTACCATTTTAAAATAATTGTTCTATCTGAAACTAAGTGTTAGATACTGTGCCAGGAGTAGCGCCTGTTCTCTGAAATCTGTGGCGATGCTACTCGATACCGTATGTGTTCCACGAAATTATGTAGTCGCCTTGTGAGAGAGGAAACTCCAGATGCGAAGCTTAGTTCCATTTTAAACTAATAGTTCTATCTGATACTAAGTGTTCGATACTGTGCCAGGAGAAGCGCCTGTTCTCTGAAATCTGTGGCGATGCTACTCGATACCGTATGTGTTCGACGAAACTAAGTGGTCGACCTTGTGAGAGAGGAAACTCCAGATGCGAAACTTAGTTCCATTTTAACTAAATGTTCTATCTGAAACTAAGTGTTCGATACTGTGCCAGGAGAAGCGCCAGTTCTCTGAAATCTGTGGCGATGCCACTCGAAACCGTATGTGTTCGACGAAACTAAGTGGTTGACCTTGTAAGAGAGGATACTCCAGATGCGAAAAATAGTTCCATTTTAAACTAATTGTTCTATCTGATACTAAGTGTTCGATATTGTGCCAGGAGTAGCGCCTGTTCCCTGAAATCTGTGGCGATGTCACTCGAAACCGTATGTGTTCGACGAAACTAAGTGGTCGACTTTGTGAGAGAGG
The DNA here is from genome assembly GCA_910591585.2 of Nysson spinosus. Lineage (NCBI taxonomy): Eukaryota > Metazoa > Arthropoda > Insecta > Hymenoptera > Crabronidae > Nysson > Nysson spinosus. Next base: position 657,410 of record CAJUYC020000091.1, on the reverse strand, counting down.
AAACTCCAGATGCGAAACTTAGTTCCATTTTAAACTATTTGTTCTATCTGAAACTAACTCTTCGATACTGTGCCAGGAGAAGCGCCTCTTCTCTGAACTGTGTGGCGATGCCCCTCAAAACCGTATGTGTTCGACGAAACTAAGTGGTCGCCTTGTGAGAGAAGAAACTCCAGATGCGAAACGTATTTCCATTTTAAACGAATTGTTCTATCTGAAACTAAGTGCTCGATACTGTGCCAGGAAAAGCGCCTGTACTCTGAAATCTGTGGCGATGATACTCGAAACCGTATGTGCTCGACGAATCTAAATGGTCGACCTTGTGAGAGAGGAAACTCCAGATGCGAAACTTAGTTCCATTTTAAACTAATAGTTCTATCTGAAACTAAGTGTTCGATACTGTGCCAGGAGAAGCGCCTGTTCTCTGAAATCTGTGGCGATGCCACTCGAAACCGTATGTGTTCCACGAAATTAAGTAGTCGCCTTGTGAGAGAGGAAACTCCAGATGCGAAACTTAGTACCATTTTAAAATAATTGTTCTATCTGAAACTAAGTGTTAGATACTGTGCCAGGAGTAGCGCCTGTTCTCTGAAATCTGTGGCGATGCTACTCGATACCGTATGTGTTCCACGAAATTATGTAGTCGCCTTGTGAGAGAGGAAACTCCAGATGCGAAGCTTAGTTCCATTTTAAACTAATAGTTCTATCTGATACTAAGTGTTCGATACTGTGCCAGGAGAAGCGCCTGTTCTCTGAAATCTGTGGCGATGCTACTCGATACCGTATGTGTTCGACGAAACTAAGTGGTCGACCTTGTGAGAGAGGAAACTCCAGATGCGAAACTTAGTTCCATTTTAAACTAAATGTTCTATCTGAAACTAAGTGTTCGATACTGTGCCAGGAGAAGCGCCTGTTCTCTGAAATCTGTGGCGATGCCACTCGAAACCGTATGTGTTCGACGAAACTAAGTGGTTGACCTTGTAAGAGAGGATACTCCAGATGCGAAACATAGTTCCATTTTAAACTAATTGTTCTATCTGATACTAAGTGTTCGATATTGTGCCAGGAGTAGCGCCTGTTCTCTGAAATCTGTGGCGATGTCACTCGAAACCGTATGTGTTCGACGAAACTAAGTGGTCGCCTTGTGAGAGAAGAAACTCCAGATGCGAAACATATTTCCATTTTAAACGAATTGTTCTATCTGAAACTAAGTGCTCGATACTGTGCCAGGAAAAGCGCCTGTACTCTGAAATCTGTGGCGATGATACTCGAAACCGTATGTGCTCGACGAATCTAAATGGTCGACCTTGTGAGAGAGCAAGCTCCAGGTGTGAAACTTATTTCCATTTTAAACTAATTGTTCTATCTGAAACTAAGTGTTCGATACTGTGCCAGGAGATGCGCCTGTTCTCTGAAATATGTGGCGATGCCACTCGAAACCGTATGTGTCCGACGAAACTAAGTGGTCGCCTTGTGAGAGAAGAAACTCCAGATGCGAAACGTATTTCCATTTTAAACGAATTGTTCTATCTGAAACTAAGTGCTCGATACTGTGCCAGGAAAAGCGCCTGTTCTCTGAAATCTGTGGCGATGCCACTCGAAACCGTATGTGTTCGACGAATCTAAATGGTCGACCTTGTGAGAGATGAAACTCCAGATGCAAAACATAGCTCCATTTTAAAGAAATTGTTCTATCTGAAACTAAGTGTTCGATACTGTGCCAGCAGAGGCGCCTGATCCCTGAAATCAGTGGCGATGCTACTCGAAACCGTATATGTTCGATGAAACTAAGTGGTCCACCTTGTGAGAGAGGAATCTCGAGATACGAAGCTTAGTTCCATTTTAAAGTAATTGTTCTATCTGATACTAAGTGTTCGATACTGTGCTAGGAGAAGCGCCTGTTCTCCGAAATCTGTGGCGATGCCACTCGAAACCGTATGTGTTTGACGAAACTGAGTGGTCCATCTTGTGAGAGAGGAAACTCCAAATACGAAACACAGTTCCATTTTAAACTAAGTGTTCTATCTGTAACTAAGTGTTCGAGACTGTGCCAGGAGAAGCGCCTGTTCTCTGAAATCTGTGGCGATGCCACTCGAAACCGTGTGTGTTCGATGAAACTAAGTGGTCGCCTTGTGAGAGAAGAAACTCCAGATGCGAAACGTATTTCCATTTTAAACGAATTGTTCTATCTGAGACTAAGTGCTCGATACTGTGCCAGGAAAAGCGCCTGTACTCTGAAATCTGTGGCGATGATACTCGAAACCGTATGTGCTCGACGAATCTAAATGGTCGACCTTGTGCGAGAGCAAGCTCCAGGTGTGAAACTTAGGTCCATTTTAAACAAATTGTTCTAGCTGAAACTAAGTGTTCGATAATGTGCCAGGAGAAGCGCCTGTTCTCTGAAATCTGTGGCGATGCTACTCGAAACCGTATGTGGTCGACGAAACTAAGTGATCCACCTTGTGAGAGAGGAAACTCCAGATGCGAAACTTAGTTCCATTTTAAACTAATTGTTCTGTCTGACATAAGTGTTCGATACTGTGCCAGGAGAGGCGCCTGATCCCTGAAATCAGTGGCGATGCTACTCGAAACCGTATATGTTCGATGAAACTAAGTGGTCCACCTTGTGAGAGAGGAATCTCGAGATGCGAAGCTTGGTTCCATTTTAAAGTAATTGTTCTATCTGATACTAAGTGTTCGATACTGTGCCAGGAGAAGCGCCTGTTCTCTGAAATATGTGGCGACGCCACTCGAAACCGTATGTGTTCGACGAATCTAAATGGTCGACCTTGTGAGAGAGGAAACTCCAGATGCGAAACTTAGGTCCATTTTAAACAAATTGTTCTATCTGAAACTAAGTGTTCGATACTGTGCCAGGAGAAGCGCCTGATCTCTGAAATCAGTGGCGATGCTACTCGAAACCGTATATGTTCGATGAAACTAAGTGGTCCACCTTGTGAGAGAGGAATCTCGAGATGCGAAGCTTAGTTCCATTTTAAAGTAGTTGTTCTATCTGATACTAAGTGTTCGATACTGTGCTAAGAGAAGCGCCTGTTCTCCGAAATCTGTGGCGATGCCACTCGAAACCGTATGTGTTTGACGAAACTGAGTGGTCCACCTTGTGAGAGAAGAAACTCCAGATACGAAACACAGTTCCATTTTAAACTAAGTGTTCTATCTGTAACTAAGTGTTCTAGACTGTGCCAGGAGAAGCGCCTGTTCTCTGAAATCGGTGGCGATGCCACTCGAAACCGTGTGTGTCCGATGAAATTAAGTGGTCGCCTTGTGAGAGAAGAAACTCCAGATGCGAAACGTATTTCCATTTTAAACGAATTGTTCTATCTGAAACTAAGTGCTCGATACTGTGCCAGGAAAAGCGCCTGTACTCTGAAATCTGTGGCGATGATACTCGAAACCGTATGTGATCGACGAATCTAAATGGTCGACCTTGTGAGAGAGCAAGCTCCAGGTGTGAAACTTAGGTCCATTTTAAACAAATTGTTCTAGCTGAAACTAAGTGTTCGATAATGTGCCAGGAGAAGCGCCTGTTCTCTGAAATCTGTGGCGATGCTACTCGAAACCGTATGTGGTCGACGAAACTAAGTGATCCACCTTGTGAGAGAGGAAACTCCAGATGCGAAACTTAGTTCCATTTTAAACTAATTGTTCTGTCTGACATAAGTGTTCGATACTGTGCCAGGAGAAGCGCCTGTTCTCTGAAATCTGTGGCGATGCCACTCGAAACCGTATGTGTTCGACGAAACTAAGTGGTTGACCTTGTAAGAGAGGATACTCCAGATGCGAAACATAGTTCCATTTTAAACTAATTGTTCTATCTGATACTAAGTGTTCGATATTGTGCCAGGAGTAGCGCCTGTTCTCTGAAATCTGTGGCGATGTCACTCGAAACCGTATGTGTTCGACGAAACTAAGTGGTCGACTTTGTGAGAGAGGAAACTCCAGATGCGAAACTTAGTTCCATTTTAAACTATTTGTTCTATCTGAAACTAAGTGTTCGATACTGTGCCAGGAGAAGCGCCTGTTCTCTGAACTGTGTGGCGATGCCCCTCAAAACCGTATGTGTTCGACGAAACTAAGTGGTCGCCTTGTGAGAGAAGAAACTCCAGATGCGAAACGTATTTCCATTTTAAACGAATTGTTCTATCTGAAACTAAGTGCTCGATACTGTGCCAGGAAAAGCGCCTGTACTCTGAAATCTGTGGCGATGATACTCGAAACCGTATGTGCTCGACGAATCTAAATGGTCGACCTTGTGAGAGAGCAAGCTCCAGGTGTGAAACTTATTTCCATTTTAAACTAATTGTTCTATCTGAAACTAAGTGTTCGATACTGTGCCAGGAGATGCGCCTGTTCTCTGAAATATGTGGCGATGCCACTCGAAACCGTATGTGTCCGACGAAACTAAGTGGTCGCCTTGTGAGAGAAGAAACTCCAGATGCGAAACGTATTTCCATTTTAAACGAATTGTTCTATCTGAAACTAAGTGCTCGATACTGTGCCAGGAAAAGCGCCTGTTCTCTGAAATCTGTGGCGATGCCACTCGAAACCGTATGTGTTCGACGAATCTAAATGGTCGACCTTGTGAGAGATGAAACTCCAGATGCAAAACATAGCTCCATTTTAAAGAAATTGTTCTATCTGAAACTAAGTGTTCGATACTGTGCCAGCAGAGGCGCCTGATCCCTGAAATCAGTGGCGATGCTACTCGAAACCGTATATGTTCGATGAAACTAAGTGGTCCACCTTGTGAGAGAGGAATCTCGAGATACGAAGCTTAGTTCCATTTTAAAGTAATTGTTCTATCTGATACTAAGTGTTCGATACTGTGCTAGGAGAAGCGCCTGTTCTCCGAAATCTGTGGCGATGCCACTCGAAACCGTATGTGTTTGACGAAACTGAGTGGTCCATCTTGTGAGAGAGGAAACTCCAAATACGAAACACAGTTCCATTTTAAACTAAGTGTTCTATCTGTAACTAAGTGTTCGAGACTGTGCCAGGAGAAGCGCCTGTTCTCTGAAATCTGTGGCGATGCCACTCGAAACCGTGTGTGTTCGATGAAACTAAGTGGTCGCCTTGTGAGAGAAGAAACTCCAGATGCGAAACGTATTTCCATTTTAAACGAATTGTTCTATCTGAAACTAAGTGCTCGATACTGTGCCAGGAAAAGCGCCTGTACTCTGAAATCTGTGGCGATGATACTCGAAACCGTATGTGCTCGACGAATCTAAATGGTCGACCTTGTGCGAGAGCAAGCTCCAGGTGTGAAACTTAGGTCCATTTTAAACAAATTGTTCTAGCTGAAACTAAGTGTTCGATAATGTGCCAGGAGAAGCGCCTGTTCTCTGAAATCTGTGGCGATGCTACTCGAAACCGTATGTGGTCGACGAAACTAAGTGATCCACCTTGTGAGAGAGGAAACTCCAGATGCGAAACTTAGTTCCATTTTAAACTAATTGTTCTGTCTGACATAAGTGTTCGATACTGTGCCAGGAGAGGCGCCTGATCCCTGAAATCAGTGGCGATGCTACTCGAAACCGTATATGTTCGATGAAACTAAGTGGTCCACCTTGTGAGAGAGGAATCTCGAGATGCGAAGCTTGGTTCCATTTTAAAGTAATTGTTCTATCTGATACTAAGTGTTCGATACTGTGCCAGGAGAAGCGCCTGTTCTCTGAAATATGTGGCGACGCCACTCGAAACCGTATGTGTTCGACGAATCTAAATGGTCGACCTTGTGAGAGAGGAAACTCCAGATGCGAAACTTAGGTCCATTTTAAACAAATTGTTCTATCTGAAACTAAGTGTTCGATACTGTGCCAGGAGAAGCGCCTGATCTCTGAAATCAGTGGCGATGCTACTCGAAACCGTATATGTTCGATGAAACTAAGTGGTCCACCTTGTGAGAGAGGAATCTCGAGATGCGAAGCTTAGTTCCATTTTAAAGTAGTTGTTCTATCTGATACTAAGTGTTCGATACTGTGCTAAGAGAAGCGCCTGTTCTCCGAAATCTGTGGCGATGCCACTCGAAACCGTATGTGTTTGACGAAACTGAGTGGTCCACCTTGTGAGAGAAGAAACTCCAGATACGAAACACAGTTCCATTTTAAACTAAGTGTTCTATCTGTAACTAAGTGTTCTAGACTGTGCCAGGAGAAGCGCCTGTTCTCTGAAATCGGTGGCGATGCCACTCGAAACCGTGTGTGTCCGATGAAATTAAGTGGTCGCCTTGTGAGAGAAGAAACTCCAGATGCGAAACGTATTTCCATTTTAAACGAATTGTTCTATCTGAAACTAAGTGCTCGATACTGTGCCAGGAAAAGCGCCTGTACTCTGAAATCTGTGGCGATGATACTCGAAACCGTATGTGATCGACGAATCTAAATGGTCGACCTTGTGAGAGAGCAAGCTCCAGGTGTGAAACTTAGGTCCATTTTAAACAAATTGTTCTAGCTGAAACTAAGTGTTCGATAATGTGCCAGGAGAAGCGCCTGTTCTCTGAAATCTGTGGCGATGCTACTCGAAACCGTATGTGGTCGACGAAACTAAGTGATCCACCTTGTGAGAGAGGAAACTCCAGATGCGAAACTTAGTTCCATTTTAAACTAATTGTTCTGTCTGACATAAGTGTTCGATACTGTGCCAGGAGAAGCGCCTGTTCTCTGAAATCTGTGGCGATGCCACTCGAAACCGTATGTGTTCGACGAAACTAAGTGGTTGACCTTGTAAGAGAGGATACTCCAGATGCGAAACATAGTTCCATTTTAAACTAATTGTTCTATCTGATACTAAGTGTTCGATATTGTGCCAGGAGTAGCGCCTGTTCTCTGAAATCTGTGGCGATGTCACTCGAAACCGTATGTGTTCGACGAAACTAAGTGGTCGACTTTGTGAGAGAGGAAACTCCAGATGCGAAACTTAGTTCCATTTTAAACTATTTGTTCTATCTGAAACTAAGTGTTCGATACTGTGCCAGGAGAAGCGCCTGTTCTCTGAACTGTGTGGCGATGCCCCTCAAAACCGTATGTGTTCGACGAAACTAAGTGGTCGCCTTGTGAGAGAAGAAACTCCAGATGCGAAACGTATTTCCATTTTAAACGAATTGTTCTATCTGAAACTAAGTGCTCGATACTGTGCCAGGAAAAGCGCCTGTACTCTGAAATCTGTGGCGATGATACTCGAAACCGTATGTGCTCGACGAATCTAAATGGTCGACCTTGTGAGAGAGCAAGCTCCAGGTGTGAAACTTATTTCCATTTTAAACTAATTGTTCTATCTGAAACTAAGTGTTCGATACTGTGCCAGGAGATGCGCCTGTTCTCTGAAATATGTGGCGATGCCACTCGAAACCGTATGTGTCCGACGAAACTAAGTGGTCGCCTTGTGAGAGAAGAAACTCCAGATGCGAAACGTATTTCCAGTTTAAACGAATTGTTCTATCTGAAACTAAGTGCTCGATACTGTGCCAGGAAAAGCGCCTGTTCTCTGAAATCTGTGGCGATGCCACTCGAAACCGTATGTGTTCGACGAATCTAAATGGTCGACCTTGTGAGAGATGAAACTCCAGATGCAAAACATAGCTCCATTTTAAAGAAATTGTTCTATCTGAAACTAAGTGTTCGATACTGTGCCAGGAGAGGCGCCTGATCCCTGAAATCAGTGGCGATGCTACTCGAAACCGTATATGTTCGACGAAACTAAGTGGTCCACATTGTGAGAGAGGAATCTCGAGATACGAAGCTTAGTTCCATTTTAAAGTAATTGGTCTATCTGATACTAAGTGTTCGATACTGTGCTAGGAGAAGCGCCTGTTCTCCGAAATCTGTGGCGATGCCACTCGAAACCGTATGTGTTTGACGAAACTGAGTGGTCCATCTTGTGAGAGAGGAAACTCCAAATACGAAACACAGTTCCATTTTAAACTAAGTGTTCTATCTGTAACTAAGTGTTCGAGACTGTGCCAGGAGAAGCGCCTGTTCTCTGAAATCTGTGGCGATGCCACTCGAAACCGTGTGTGTTCGATGAAACTAAGTGGTCGCCTTGTGAGAGAAGAAACTCCAGATGCGAAACGTATTTCCATTTTAAACGAATTGTTCTATCTGAAACTAAGTGCTCGATACTGTGCCAGGAAAAGCGCCTGTACTCTGAAATCTGTGGCGATGATACTCGAAACCGTATGTGCTCGACGAATCTAAGTGGTCGACCTTGTGCGAGAGCAAGCTCCAGGTGTGAAACTTAGGTCCATTTTAAACAAATTGTTCTAGCTGAAACTAAGTGTTCGATAATGTGCCAGGAGAAGCGCCTGTTCTCTGAAATCTGTGGCGATGCTACTCGAAACCGTATGTGGTCGACGAAACTAAGTGATCCACCTTGTGAGAGAGGAAACTCCAGATGCGAAACTTAGTTCCATTTTAAACTAATTGTTCTGTCTGACATAAGTGTTCGATACTGTGCCAGGAGAGGCGCCTGATCCCTGAAATCAGTGGCGATGCTACTCGAAACCGTATATGTTCGATGAAACTAAGTGGTCCACCTTGTGAGAGAGGAATCTCGAGATGCGAAGCTTGGTTCCATTTTAAAGTAATTGTTCTATCTGATACTAAGTGTTCGATACTGTGCCAGGAGAAGCGCCTGTTCTCTGAAACATGTGGCGACGCCACTCGAAACCGTATGTGTTCGACAAATCTAAATGGTCGACCTTGTGAGAGAGGAAACTCCAGATGCGAAACTTAGGTCCATTTTAAACAAATTGTTCTATCTGAAACTAAGTGTTCGATACTGTGCCAGGAGAAGCGCCTGATCTCTGAAATCAGTGGCGATGCTACTCGAAACCGTATATGTTCGATGAAACTAAGTGGTCCACCTTGTGAGAGAGGAATCTCGAGATGCGAAGCTTAGTTCCATTTTAAAGTAGTTGTTCTATCTGATACTAAGTGTTCGATACTGTGCTAGGAGAAGCGCCTGTTCTCCGAAATCTGTGGCGATGCCACTCGAAACCGTATGTGTTTGACGAAACTGAGTGGTCCACCTTGTGAGAGAAGAAACTCCAGATACGAAACACAGTTCCATTTTAAACTAAGTGTTCTATCTGTAACTAAGTGTTCGAGACTGTGCCAGGAGAAGCGCCTGTTCTCTGAAATCTGTGGCGATGCCACTCGAAACCGTGTGTGTTCGATGAAACTAAGTGGTCGCCTTGTGAGAGAAGAAACTCCAGATGCGAAACGTATTTCCATTTTAAACGAATTGTTCTATCTGAAACTAAGTGCTCGATACTGTGCCAGGAAAAGCGCCTGTACTCTGAAATCTGTGGCGATGATACTCGAAACCGTATGTGCTCGACGAATCTAAATGGTCGACCTTGTGAGAGAGCAAGCTCCAGGTGTGAAACTTAGGTCCATTTTAAACAAATTGTTCTAGCTGAAACTAAGTGTTCGATAATGTGCCAGGAGAAGCGCCTGTTCTCTGAAATCTGTGGCGATGCTACTCGAAACCGTATGTGGTCGACGAAACTAAGTGATCCACCTTGTGAGAGAGGAAACTCCAGATGCGAAACATAGTTCCATTTTAAACTAATTGTTCTGTCTGACATAAGTGTTCGATACTGTGCCAGGAGAGGCGCCTGATCCCTGAAATCAGTGGCGATGCTACTCGAAACCGTATATGTTCGATGAAACTAAGTGGTCCACCTTGTGAGAGAGGAATCTCGAGATGCGAAGCTTGGTTCCATTTTAAAGTAATTGTTCTATCTGATACTAAGTGTTCGATACTGTGCCAGGAGAAGCGCCTGTTCTCTGAAATATGTGGCGACGCCACTCGAAACCGTATGTGTTCGACGAATCTAAATGGTCGACCTTGTGAGAGAGCAAGCTCCAGGTGTGAAACTTATTTCCATTTTAAACGAATTGTTCTATCTGAAACTAAGTGCTCGATACTGTGCCAGGAAAAGCGCCTGTTCTCTGAAATCTGTGGCGATGCCACTCGAAACCGTATGTGTTCGACGAATCTAAATGGTCGACCTTGTGAGAGATGAAACTCCAGATGCAAAACATAGCTCCATTTTAAAGAAATTGTTCTATCTGAAACTAAGTGTTCGATACTGTGCCAGGAGAGGCGCCTGATCCCTGAAATCAGTGGCGATGCTACTCGAAACCGTATATGTTCGATGAAACTAAGTGGTCCACCTTGTGAGAGAGGAATCTCGAGATACGAAGCTTAGTTCCATTTTAAAGTAATTGTTCTATCTGATACTAAGTGTTCGATACTGTGCTAGGAGAAGCGCCTGTTCTCCGAAATCTGTGGCGATGCCACTCGAAACCGTATGTGTTTGACGAAACTGAGTGGTCCATCTTGTGAGAGAGGAAACTCCAAATACGAAACACAGTTCCATTTTAAACTAAGTGTTCTATCTGTAACTAAGTGTTCGAGACTGTGCCAGGAGAAGCGCCTGTTCTCTGAAATCAGTGGCGATGCCACTCGAAACCGTGTGTGTTCGATGAAACTAAGTGGTCGCCTTGTGAGAGAAGAAACTCCAGATGCGAAACGTATTTCCATTTTAAACGAATTGTTCTATCTGAAACTAAGTGCTCGATACTGTGCCAGGAAAAGCGCCTGTACTCTGAAATCTGTGGCGATGATACTCGAAACCGTATGTGCTCGACGAATCTAAATGGTCGACCTTGTGAGAGAGCAAGCTCCAGGTGTGAAACTTAGGTCCATTTTAAACAAATTGTTCTAGCTGAAACTAAGTGTTCGATAATGTGCCAGGAGAAGCGCCTGTTCTCTGAAATCTTTGGCGATGCTACTCGAAACCGTATGTGGTCGACGAAACTAAGTGATCCACCTTGTGAGAGAGGAAACTCCAGATGCGAAACTTAGTTCCATTTTAAACTAATTGTTCTGTCTGACATAAGTGTTCGATACTGTGCCAGGAGAAGCGCCTGCTCTCTGAAATCTGTGGCGATGCTACACGAAACCGTATCTGTTCGACGAAACTAAGTGGCCGACCTTGTGCGAGAGGAAACTTCAGATGCGAAACTATGTTCCATTTTAAACCAAATGTTCCATCTGAAACTAAGTGTTCGATACTGTGCCAGGAGAAGCGCCTGTTCTCTGAAATCTGTGGCGATGCCACTCGAAACCGTATGTGTTCGACGAAACTAAGTGGTTGACCTTGTAAGAGAGGATACTCCAGATGCGAAACATAGTTCCATTTTAAACTAATTGTTCTATCTGATACTAAGTGTTCGATATTGTGCCAGGAGTAGCGCCTGTTCTCTGAAATCTGTGGCAATGTCACTCGAAACCGTATGTGTTCGACGAAACTAAGTGGTCGACTTTGTGAGAGAGGAAACTCCAGATGCGAAACATAGTTCCATTTTAAACTATTTGTTCTATCTGAAACTAAGTGTTCGATACTGTGCCAGGAGAAGCGCCTGTTCTCTGAACTGTGTGGCGATGCCCCTCAAAACCGTATGTGTTCGACGAAACTAAGTGGTCGCCTTGTGAGAGAAGAAACTCCAGACGCGAAACGTATTTCCATTTTAAACGAATTGTTCTATCTGAAACTAAGTGCTCGATACTGTGCCAGGAAAAGCGCCTGTACTCTGAAATCTGTGGCGATGATACTCGAAACCGTATGTGCTCGACGAATCTAAATGGTCGACCTTGTGAGAGAGCAAGCTCCAGGTGTGAAACTTATTTCCATTTTAAACGAATTGTTCTATCTGAAACTAAGTGCTCGATACTGTGCCAGGAAAAGCGCCTGTTCTCTGAAATCTGTGGCGATGCCACTCGAAACCGTATGTGTTCGACGAATCTAAATGGTCGACCTTGTGAGAGATGAAACTCCAGATGCAAAACATAGCTCCATTTTAAAGAAATTGTTCTATCTGAAACTAAGTGTTCGATACTGTGCCAGGAGAGGCGCCTGATCCCTGAAATCAGTGGCGATGCTACTCGAAACCGTATATGTTCGATGAAACTAAGTGGTCCACCTTGTGAGAGAGGAATCTCGAGATACGAAGCTTAGTTCCATTTTAAAGTAATTGTTCTATCTGATACTAAGTGTTCGATACTGTGCTAGGAGAAGCGCCTGTTCTCCGAAATCTGTGGCGATGCCACTCGAAACCGTATGTGTTCGACGAAACTAAGTGGTTGACCTTGTAAGAGAGGATACTCCAGATGCGAAACATAGTTCCATTTTAAACTAATTGTTCTATCTGATACTAAGTGTTCGATATTGTGCCAGGAGTAGCGCCTGTTCTCTGAAATCTGTGGCAATGTCACTCGAAACCGTATGTGTTCGACGAAACTAAGTGGTCGACTTTGTGAGAGAGGAAACTCCAGATGCGAAACATAGTTCCATTTTAAACTATTTGTTCTATCTGAAACTAAGTGTTCGATACTGTGCCAGGAGAAGCGCCTGTTCTCTGAACTGTGTGGCGATGCCCCTCAAAACCGTATGTGTTTGACGAAACTGAGTGGTCCATCTTGTGAGAGAGGAAACTCCAAATACGAAACACAGTTCCATTTTAAACTAAGTGTTCTATCTGTAACTAAGTGTTCGAGACTGTGCCAGGAAAAGCGCCTGTTCTCTGAAATCTGTGGCGATGCCACTCGAAACCGTATGTGTTCGACGAATCTAAATGGTCGACCTTGTGAGAGATGAAACTCCAGATGCAAAACATAGCTCCATTTTAAAGAAATTGTTCTATCTGAAACTAAGTGTTCGATACTGTGCCAGGAGAGGCGCCTGATCCCTGAAATCAGTGGCGATGCTACTCGAAACCGTATATGTTCGATGAAACTAAGTGGTCCACCTTGTGAGAGAGGAATCTCGAGATACGAAGCTTAGTTCCATTTTAAAGTAATTGTTCTATCTGATACTAAGTGTTCGATACTGTGCTAGGAGAAGCGCCTGTTCTCCGAAATCTGTGGCGATGCCACTCGAAACCGTATGTGTTTGACGAAACTGAGTGGTCCATCTTGTGAGAGAGGAAACTCCAAATACGAAACACAGTTCCATTTTAAACTAAGTGTTCTATCTGTAACTAAGTGTTCGAGACTGTGCCAGGAGAAGCGCCTGTTCTCTGAAATCAGTGGCGATGCCACTCGAAACCGTGTGTGTTCGATGAAACTAAGTGTTCGCCTTGTGAGAGAAGAAACTCCAGATGCGAAACGTATTTCCATTTTAAACGAATTGTTCTATCTGAAACTAAGTGCTCGATACTGTGCCAGGAAAAGCGCCTGTACTCTGAAATCTGTGGCGATGATACTCGAAACCGTATGTGCTCGACGAATCTAAATGGTCGACCTTGTGAGAGAGCAAGCTCCAGGTGTGAAACTTAGGTCCATTTTAAACAAATTGTTCTAGCTGAAACTAAGTGTTCGATAATGTGCCAGGAGAAGCGCCTGTTCTCTGAAATCTTTGGCGATGCTACTCGAAACCGTATGTGGTCGACGAAACTAAGTGATCCACCTTGTGAGAGAGGAAACTCCAGATGCGAAACTTAGTTCCATTTTAAACTAATTGTTCTGTCTGACATAAGTGTTCGATACTGTGCCAGGAGAAGCGCCTGCTCTCTGAAATCTGTGGCGATGCTACACGAAACCGTATCTGTTCGACGAAACTAAGTGGCCGACCTTGTGCGAGAGGAAACTTCAGATGCGAAACTATGTTCCATTTTAAACCAAATGTTCCATCTGAAACTAAGTGTTCGATACTGTGCCAGGAGAAGCGCCTGTTCTCTGAAATCTGTGGCGATGCCACTCGAAACCGTATGTGTTCGACGAAACTAAGTGGTTGACCTTGTAAGAGAGGATACTCCAGATGCGAAACATAGTTCCATTTTAAACTAATTGTTCTATCTGATACTAAGTGTTCGATATTGTGCCAGGAGTAGCGCCTGTTCTCTGAAATCTGTGGCAATGTCACTCGAAACCGTATGTGTTCGACGAAACTAAGTGGTCGACCTTGTGAGAGAGGAAACTCCAGATGCGAAACACAGTTCCATTTTAAACTAAGTGTTCTATCTGTAACTAAGTGTTCGAGACTGTGCCAGGAGAAGCGCCTGTTCTCTGAAATCTGTGGCGATGCTACTCGAAACCGTATGTGGTCGACGAAACTAAGTGATCCACCTTGTGAGAGAGGAAACTCCAGATGCGAAACTTAGTTCCATTTTAAACTAATTGTTCTGTCTGACATAAGTGTTCGATACTGTGCCAGGAGAAGCGCCTGCTCTCTGAAATCTGTGGCGATGCTACACGAAAACGTATCTGTTCGACGAAACTAAGTGGCCGACCTTGTGCGAGAGGAAACTTCAGATGCGAAACTTAGTTCCATTTTAAACCAAATGTTCCATGTGAAACTAAGTGTTCGATACTGTGCCAGGAGAAGCGCCTGTTCTCTGAAATATGTGGCGACGCCACTCGAAACCGTATGTGTTCGACGAATCTAAATGGTCGACCTTGTGAGAGAGGAAACTCCAGATGCGAAACTTAGGTCCATTTTAAACAAATTGTTCTATCTGAAACTAAGTGTTCGATACTGTGCCAGGAGAAGCGCCTGATGTCTGAAATCAGTGGCGATGCTACTCGAAACCGTATATGTTCGATGAAACTAAGTGGTCCACCTTGTGAGATAGGAATCTCGAGATGCGAAGCTTAGTTCCATTTTAAAGTAATTGTTCTATCTGATACTAAGTGTTCGATACTGTGCTAGGAGAAGCGCCTGTTCACCGAAATCTGTGGCGATGCCACTCGAAACCGTAGGTGTTTGACGAAACTGAGTGGTCCACCTTGTGTGAGAGGAAACTCCAAATACGAAACACAGTTCCATTTTAAACTAAGTGTTCTATCTGTAACTAAGTGTTCGAGACTGTGCCAGGAGAAGCGCCTGTTCTCTGAAATCTGTGGCGATGCCACTCGAAACCGTGTGTGTTCGACGAAACTAAGTGGTCGCCTTGTGAGAGAAGAAACTCCAGATGCGAAACGTATTTCCATTTTAAACGAATTGTTCTATCTGAAACTAAGTGCTCGATACTGTGCCAGGAAAAGCGCCTGTACTCTGAAATCTGTGGCGATGATACTCGAAACCGTATGTGCTCGACGAATCTAAATGGTCGACCTTGTGAGAGAGCAAGCTCCAGGTGTGAAACTTATTTCCATTTTAAACTAATTGTTCTATCTGAAACTAAGTGTTCGATACTGTGCCAGGAGATGCGCCTGTTCTCTGAAATCTGTGGCGATGCCACTCGAAACCGTATGTGTCCGACGAAACTAAGTGGTCGCCTTGTGAGAGAAGAAACTCCAGATGCGAAACGTATTTCCATTTTAAACGAATTGTTCTATCTGAAACTAAGTGCTCGATACTGTGCCAGGAAAAGCGCCTGTTCTCTGAAATCTGTGGCGATGCCACTCGAAACCGTATGTGTTCGACGAATCTAAATGGTCGACCTTGTGAGAGATGAAACTCCAGATGCAAAACATAGCTCCATTTTAAAGAAATTGTTCTATCTGAAACTAAGTGTTCGATACTGTGCCAGGAGAGGCTCCTGATCCCTGAAATCAGTGGCGATGCTACTCGAAACCGTATATGTTCGATGAAACTAAGTGGTCCACCTTGTGAGAGAGGAATCTCGAGATACGAAGCTTAGTTCCATTTTAAAGTAATTGTTCTATCTGATACTAAGTGTTCGATACTGTGCTAGGAGAAGCGCCTGTTCTCCGAAATCTGTGGCGATGCCACTCGAAACCGTATGTGTTTGACGAAACTGAGTGGTCCATCTTGTGAGAGAGGAAACTCCAAATACGAAACACAGTTCCATTTTAAACTAAGTGTTCTATCTGTAACTAAGTGTTCGAGACTGTGCCAGGAGAAGCGCCTGTTCTCTGAAATCTGTGGCCATGCCACTCGAAACCGTGTGTGTTCGATGAAACTAAGTGGTCGCCTTGTGAGAGAAGAAACTCCAGATGCGAAACGTATTTCCATTTTAAACGAATTGTTCTATCTGAAACTAAGTGCTCGATACTGTGCCAGGAAAAGCGCCTGTACTCTGAAATCTGTGGCGATGATACTCGAAACCGTATGTGCTCGACGAATCTAAATGGTCGACCTTGTGAGAGAGCAAGGTCCAGGTGTGAAACTTAGGTCCATTTTAAACAAATTGTTCTAGCTGAAACTAAGTGTTCGATAATGTGCCAGGAGATGCGCCTGTTCTCTGAAATCTGTGGCGATGCTACTCGAAACCGTGTGTGGTCGACGAAACTAAGTGATCCACCTTGTGAGAGAGGAAACTCCAGATGCGAAACTTAGTTCCATTTTAAACTAATTGTTCTGTCTGACATAAGTGTTCGATACTGTGCCAGGAGAGGCGCCTGATCTCTGAAATCAGGGGCGATGCTACTCGGAACCGTATATGTTCGATGAAACGAAGTGGTCCACCTTGTGAGAGAGGCATCTCGAGATGCGAAGCTTGGTTCCATTTTAAAGTAATTGTTCTATCTGATACTAAGTGTTCGATACTGTGCCAGGAGAAGCGCCCGTTCTCTGAAATATGTGGCGACGCCACTCGAAACCGTATGTGTTCGACGAATCTAAATGGTCGACCTTGTGAGAGAGGAAACTCCAGATGCGAAACTTAGGTCCATTTTAAACAAATTGTTCTAGCTGAAACTAAGTGTTCGATAATGTGCCAGGAGAAGCGCCTGTTCTCTGAAATCTGTGGCGATGCTACTCGAAACCGTATGTGGTCGACGAAACTAAGTGATCCACCTTGTGAGAGAGGAAACTCCAGATGCGAAACTTAGTTCCATTTTAAACTAATTGTTCTGTCTGACATAAGTGTTCGATACTGTGCCAGGAGAAGCGCCTGCTCTCTGAAATCTGTGGCGATGCTACACGAAACCGTATCTGTTCGACGAAACTAAGTGGCCGACCTTGTGCGAGAGGAAACTTCAGATGCGAAACTATGTTCCATTTTAAACCAAATGTTCCATCTGAAACTAAGTGTTCGATACTGTGCCAGGAGAAGCGCCTGTTCTCTGAAATATGTGGCGACGCCACTCGAAACCGTATGTGTTCGACGAATCTAAATGGTCGACCTTGTGAGAGAGGAAACTCCAGATGCGAAACTTAGGTCCATTTTAAACAAATTGTTCTATCTGAAACTAAGTGTTCGATACTGTGCCAGGAGAAGCGCCTGATCTCTGAAATCAGTGGCGATGCTACTCGAAACCGTATATGTTCAATGAAACTAAGTGGTCCACCTTGTGAGTGAGGAATCTCGAGATGCGAAGCTTAGTTCCATTTTAAAGTAATTGTTCTATCTGATACTAAGTGTTCGATACTGTGCTAGGAGAAGCGCCTGTTCTCCGAAATCTGTGGCGATGCCACTCGAAACCGTATGTGTTTGACGAAACTGAGTGGTCCACCTTGTGAGAGAGGAAACTCCAAATACGAAACACAGTTCCATTTTAAACTAAGTGTTCTATCTGTAACTAAGTGTTCGAGACTGTGCCAGGAGAAGCGCCTGTTCTCTGAAATCTGTGGCGATGCCACTCGAAACCGTGTGTTTTCGATGAAACTAAGTGGTCGCCTTGTGAGAGAAGAAACTCCAGATGCGAAACGTATTTCCATTTTAAACGAATTGTTCTATCTGAAACTAAGTGCTCGATACTGTGCCAGGAGAAGCGCCTGCTCTCTGAAATCTGTGGCGATGCTACACGAAACCGTATCTGTTCGACGAAACTAAGTGGTCGACCTTCTGAGAGGGGCAACTCCAGAAGCGAAACACAGTTCCATTTAAAACTAATTGTTCTATCTGAAGCTAAGTGTTCGATAGTGTACCAGGAAAACGCCTGTTCTCTGAAATGTGTGGCGATACCGCTCGAATCCGTATGTGTTCGACGAAACTAAGTGGTCGACCCTGTGAGAGAGGAAACTCCAGATGCGAAACTTAGTTCCATTTTAAATTAATTGTTCTATCTGAAACTAAGTTTTCGATACTGTGCCAGGAGAAGCGCCTGTTCTCTGAAATCTGTGGCGATGCCAGTCGAAACCGTATGTGTTCGACGAAACTAAGTGGTCCTCCTTGTGAGGGAGGATACTCCAGATGCGAAACATGGTTCCATTTTAATCTAATTGTTCTGTCTGAAATAAGTGTTCGATACTGTACCAGGAGAAGCGCCTGTTCTCTGAACTGTGTGGCGATGCCGCTCGTAACCGTATGTGTTCGGCGAAATTAAGTGGTCGACCTTGTGAGAGGGGAAACTCCAAATGCGAAACATAGTTCCATTTTAATCTTATTGCTCTACCCGAAACTAAGTTTTCGATACTGTGCCAGGAGAAGCGCCTGTTCTCTGAAATCTGTGGCGATGCCACTCGAAACCGTGTGTGTTCGACGAAACTAAGTGGCCGACCTTGTGCGAGAGGAAACTTCAGATGCGAAACTTAGTTCCATTTTAAACCAAATGTTCCATGTGAAACTAAGGGTTCGATACTGTGCCAGGAGAAGCGCCTGTTCTCTGAAATATGTGGCGACGCCACTCGAAACCGTATGTGTTGGACGAATCTAAATGGTCGACCTTGTGAGAGAGGAAACTCCAGATGCGAAACTTAGGTCCATTTTAAACAAATTGTTCTATCTGAAACTAAGTGTTCGATACTGTGCCAGGAGAAGCGCCTGATGTCTGAAATCAGTGGCGATGCTACTCGAAACCGTATATGTTCGATGAAACTAAGTGGTCCACCTTGTGAGAGAGGAATCTCGAGATGCGAAGCTTAGTTCCATTTTAAAGTAATTGTTCTATCTGATACTAAGTGTTCGATACTAAGCTAGGAGAAGCGCCTGTTCTCCGAAATCTGTGGCGATGCCACTCGAAACCGTATGTGTTTGACGAAACTGAGTGGTCCACCTTGTGTGAGAGGAAACTCCAAATACGAAACACAGTTCCATTTTAAACTAAGTGTTCTATCTGTAACTAAGTGTTCGAGACTGTGCCAGGAGAAGCGCCTGTTCTCTGAAATCTGTGGCGATGCCACTCGAAACCGTGTGTGTTCGACGAAACTAAGTGGTCGCCTTGTGAGAGAAGAAACTCCAGATGCGAAACGTATTTCCATTTTAAACGAATTGTTCTATCTGAAACTAAGTGCTCGATACTGTGCCAGGAAAAGCGCCTGTACTCTGAAATCTGTGGCGATGATACTCGAAACCGTATGTGCTCGACGAAACTAAGTGGCCGACCTTGTGAGAGAGGAAACTCCAAATGCGAAACATAGTTCAATTCTAAACTAAATGTTCCATCTGAAACTAAGTGTTCGAGACTGTGCCAGGAGAAGCGCCTGTTCTCTGAAATCTGTGGCGATGCCACTCGAAACCGTGTGTGCTCGACGAAACTAAGTGGTCGACCTTCTGAGAGAGGAAGCTCCAGATACGAAAATTAGTTCCATTTTAAACTAATTGTTCTATCTGAAACCATGTGTTCGATACTGTGCCAGGAGAAGCGCCTGTTCTCTGAAATCTGTGGCGATGCTACTCGAAACCGAATGTTTTCCACGAAACTAAGTGGCCGCCTTGTGAGGGAGGAAACTCCTGATGCGATATTTAGTACCATTTTAAACTAATTGTTCTATCTGAAACAAAGTGTTCGTTACTGTGCCAGGAGAAGCGCCTGTTCTCTGAAATCTGTGGCGATGCTACTCGAAACCGTATGTGTTCGTCGAAACTAAGCGGTCCACCTTGTGTGAGAGGAAACTCCAGATGCGAAACTTAGTTCCATTTGAAACTAATTGGTCCATCTGAAATTAAGTGTTCGATACTGTGCCAGGAGAAGCGCCTGTTCTCTGAAATCTGTCGCGATGCTACTCGAAACCGTATGTGTTCGACGAAACTAGGTGGTCGACCTTGTGGGAGAGGAAACTCCAGATGCGAAGCTTAGTTGGATTTTAAACTAATTGTTCCATCTGAAACTAAGTGTTCGATACTGTGCCAGGAGAAACTACCGTTCTGCGAAATCTGTGGCGATACTACTCGAAACCGTGTATGTTCGACGAAACTAAGTGGTCGACCTTGTGAGAGAGGACACTCCAGATGCGAAACATAGATCCATTTTAATCTAATTGTTCTATCTGATACTGAGTGATCGATACTGTGCCAGGAGAAGCGCCTGTTCTCTGAAATCTGTGGCGATGCTACTCGAAACCGTATGTGTTCGATGAAACTAAGTGGTCGACCCTGTGAGAGAGGAAACTCCAGATGCGAAACTTAGTTCCATTTTAAATTAATTGTTCTATCTGAAACTAAGTTTTCGATACTGTGCCAGGAGAAGCGCCTGTTCTCTGAAATCTGTGGCGATGCCAGTCGAAACCGTATGTGTTCGACGAAACTAAGTGGTCCTGCTTGTGAGGGAGGATACTCCAGATGCGAAACATGGTTCCATTTTAATCTAATTGTTCTGTCTGAAATAAGTGTTCGATACTGTACCAGGAGAAGCGCCTGTTCTCTGAACTGTGTGGCGCTGCCGCTCGTAACCGTATGTGTTCGGCGAAATTAAGTGGTCGACCTTGTGAGAGGGGAAACTCCAAATGCGAAACATAGTTCCATTTTAATCTTATTGCTCTACCCGAAACTAAGTTTTCGATACTGTGCCAGGAGAAGCGCCTGTTCTCTGAAATCTGTGGCGATGCCACTCGAAACCGTGTGTGTTCGACGAAACTAAGTGGCCGACCTTGTGCGAGAGGAAACTTCAGATGCGAAACTTAGTTCCATTTTAAACCAAATGTTCCATGTGAAACTAAGGGTTCGATACTGTGCCAGGAGAAGCGCCTGTTCTCTGAAATATGTGGCGACGCCACTCGAAACCGTATGTGTTCGACGAATCTAAATGGTCGACCTTGTGAGAGAGGAAACTCCAGATGCGAAACTTAGGTCCATTTTAAACAAATTGTTCTATCTGAAACTAAGTGTTCGATACTGTGCCAGGAGAAGCGCCTGATGTCTGAAATCAGTGGCGATGCTACTCGAAACCGTATATGTTCGATGAAACTAAGTGGTCCACCTTGTGAGAGAGGAATCTCGAGATGCGAAGCTTAGTTCCATTTTAAAGTAATTGTTCTATCTGATACTAAGTGTTCGATACTGTGCTAGGAGAAGCGCCTGTTCTCCGAAATCTGTGGCGATGCCACTCGAAACCGTATGTGTTTGACGAAACTGAGTGGTCCACCTTGTGTGAGAGGAAACTCCAAATACGAAACACAGTTCCATTTTAAACTAAGTGTTCTATCTGTAACTAAGTGTTCGAGACTGTGCCAGGAGAAGCGCCTGTTCTCTGAAATCTGTGGCGATGCCACTCGAAACCGTGTGTGTTCGACGAAACTAAGTGGTCGCCTTGTGAGAGAAGAAACTCCAGATGCGAAACGTATTTCCATTTTAAACGAATTGTTCTATCTGAAACTAAGTGCTCGATACTGTGCCAGGAAAAGCGCCTGTACTCTGAAATCTGTGACGATGATACTCGAAACCGTATGTGCTCGACGAAACTAAGTGGCCGACCTTGTGAGAGAGGAAACTCCAAATGCGAAACATAGTTCAATTCTAAACTAAATGTTCCATCTGAAACTAAGTGTTCGAGACTGTGCCAGGAGAAGCGCCTGTTCTCTGAAATCTGTGGCGATGCCACTCGAAACCGTGTGTGCTCGACGAAACTAAGTGGTCGACCTTCTGAGAGAGGAAGCTCCAGATACGAAAATTAGTTCCATTTTAAACTAATTGTTCTATCTGAAACCATGTGTTCGATACTGTGCCAGGAGAAGCGCCTCTTCTCTGAAATCTGTGGCGATGCTACTCGAAACCGAATGTTTTCCACGAAACTAAGTGGCCGCCTTGTGAGGGAGGAAACTCCTGATGCGATATTTAGTACCATTTTAAACTAATTGTTCTATCTGAAACAAAGTGTTCGTTACTGTGCCAGGAGAAGCGCCTGTTCTCTGAAATCTGTGGCGATGCTACTCGAAACCGTATGTGTTCGTCGAAACTAAGCGGTCCACCTTGTGTGAGAGGAAACTCCAGATGCGAAACTTAGTTCCATTTGAAACTAATTGGTCCATCTGAAATTAAGTGTTCGATACTGTGCCAGGAGAAGCGCCTGTTCTCTGAAATCTGTCGCGATGCTACTCGAAACCGTATGTGTTCGACGAAACTAGGTGGTCGACCTTGTGGGAGAGGAAACTCCAGATGCGAAGCTTAGTTGGATTTTAAACTAATTGTTCCATCTGAAACTAAGTGTTCGATACTGTGCCAGGAGAAACTACCGTTCTGCGAAATCTGTGGCGATACTACTCGAAACCGTGTATGTTCGACGAAACTAAGTGGTCGACCTTGTGAGAGAGGACACTCCAGATGCGAAACATAGATCCATTTTAAACTAATTGTTCTATCTGATACTGAGTGATCGATACTGTGCCTGGAGAAGAGCCTGTTCTCTGAAATGTGTGGCGATGCCGCTCGAAACCGTATGTGTTCGACGAAACAAAGTGGTTGACCTTGTGAGAGAGGATACTCCAGATGCGAAACATAGTTCCATTTTAAATTAATTGTTCTATCTGAAACTAAGTGTTCGATACTGTGCCAGGAGAAGCGCCTGTTCTCTGAAATCTGTGGCGATGCTACTCGAAACCGTATGTGTTCGATGAAACTAAGTGGTCGACCCTGTGAGAGAGGAAACTCCAGATGCGAAACTTAGTTCCATTTTAAATTAATTGTTCTATCTGAAACTAAGTTTTCGATACTGTGCCAGGAGAAGCGCCTGTTCTCTGAAATCTGTGGCGATGCCAGTCGAAACCGTATGTGTTCGACGAAACTAAGTGGTCCTCCTTGTGAGGGAGGATACTCCAGATGCGAAACATGGTTCCATTTTAATCTAATTGTTCTGTCTGAAATAAGTGTTCGATACTGTACCAGGAGAAGCGCCTGTTCTCTGAACTGTGGGGCGATGCCGCTCGTAACCGTATGTGTTCGGCGAAATTAAGTGGTCGACCTTGTGAGAGGGGAAACTCCAAATGCGAAACATAGTTCCATTTTAATCTTATTGCTCTACCCGAAACTAAGTTTTCGATACTGTGCCAGGAGAAGCGCCTGTTCTCTGAAATCTGTGGCGATGCCACTCGAAACCGTGTGTGTTCGACGAAACTAAGTGGCCGACCTTGTGCGAGAGGAAACTTCAGATGCGAAACTTAGTTCCATTTTAAACCAAATGTTCCATGTGAAACTAAGGGTTCGATACTGTGCCAGGAGAAGCGCCTGTTCTCTGAAATATGTGGCGACGCCACTCGAAACCGTATGTGTTCGACGAATCTAAATGGTCGACCTTGTGAGAGAGGAAACTCCAGATGCGAAACTTAGGTCCATTTTAAACAAATTGTTCTATCTGAAACTAAGTGTTCGATACTGTGCCAGGAGAAGCGCCTGTTCTCTGAAATCTGTGGTGATGCTACTCGAAACCGTATGTGTACGACGAAACTAAGTGGTCGACCTTGTGAGAGAGGAAACTCCAGATGCGAAATATAGTTCCATTTTAAACTAATTGTTCTATCTGAAACTATGTGTTCGATAATGTGCCAGGAGAAACGCCGTGCTGCGAAATCTGTGGCGATGCTACTCGAAACCGAATGTGTTCCACGAAAGTAAGTGGCCGACCTTGTGAGAGGGGAAACTCCAGATGCGAAACTTAGTTCCATTTTAAACTAATTGTTCTATCTGCAACTATGTGTTCGATACTGTGCCAGGAGAAGCGCCTGTTCTCTGAAATCTGTGGCGATGCCACTCGAAACCGTATGTGTTCGACGAAACTAAGTGGTCGAACTTGTGAGAGAGGAAACTCCAAATGCGAAACATAGGTCCATTTTAAACTAATTGTTCTATCTGTAACTGAGTGTTCGATACTGTGCCAGGAGAAGCGCCTGTTCTCTGAAATCTGTGGCGATGCCACTCGAAACC
Organism: Nysson spinosus; assembly: GCA_910591585.2. Lineage (NCBI taxonomy): Eukaryota > Metazoa > Arthropoda > Insecta > Hymenoptera > Crabronidae > Nysson > Nysson spinosus. The sequence goes on along the minus strand of CAJUYC020000091.1, from coordinate 633,405 downwards.
GTATGTGTTCGACGAAATTAAGCGGTCGACCTTGTGAGAGAGGAAACTCCAGATGCGAAACTTAGTTCCATTTTAAACTAATTGTTCTATGTGCAACTATGTGTTCGGTATTGTGCCAGGAGAAGCGCCTGTTCTCTGAAATCTGTGGCGATGCTACTCGAAACCGTATGTGTTCGACGAAATTAAGTGGTCGACCTTGTGAGAGAGGAAACTCCAGATGCGAAACTTAGTTCCATTTTAAACTAATTGTTCTATCTGCAACTATGTGCTCGATACTGTGCCAGGAGAAGTGCCTGTTCTCTGAAATCTGTGGCGATGCCACTCGAAACCGTATGTGTTCAACGAAATTAAATGGTCGACCTTGTGAGAGAGGACACTCCAGATGCGAAGCTTAGTTCCATTTTAAACTAATAGTTCTATCTGATACTAAGTGTTCGATACTGTGCCAGGAGAAGCGCCTGTTCTCTGAAATCTGTGGCGATGCTACTCTAAACCGTATGTGTTCGACGAAACTAAGTGGTCGACCTTCTGAGAGAAGAAACTCCAGATGCGAAACATAGTTCCAATTTGAACTAATTGTTCTCTCTGAAACTAAGTGTTCGATACTGTGCCAGGAGAAGCGCCTGTTCTCTGTAATCTGTTGCGATGCTACTCGAAACCGTATGTGTTCGAAGAAATTAAGTGGTCGACCTTGTGAGAGAGGAAACTCCAGATGCGAAACTTAGTTCCATTTTAAACTAATTGTTCTATCTGCATCTATGTGCTCGATACTGTGCCAGGAGAAGCGCCTGTTCTCTGTAATCTGTTGCGATGCTACTCGAAACCGTATGTGTTCGAAGAAATTAAGTGGTCGACCTTGTGAGAGAGGAAACTCCAGATGCGAAACTTAGTTCCATTTTAAACTAATTGTTCTATCTGCAACTATGTGCTCGATACTGTGCCAGGAGAAGCGCCTGTTCTCTGAAATCTGTGGCGATGCTACTCTAAACCGTATGTGTTCGACGAAATTAAGCGGTCGACCTTGTGAGAGAGGAAACTCCAGATGCGAAACTTAGTTCCATTTTAAACTAATTGTTCTATGTGCAACTATGTGTTCGGTATTGTGCCAGGAGAAGCGCCTGTTCTCTGAAATCTGTGGCGATGCTACTCTAAACCGTATGTGTTCGACGAAACTAAGTGGTCGACCTTCTGAGAGAAGAAACTCCAGATGCGAAACATAGTTCCATTTTAAACTAAGTGTTCTATCTGTAACTAAGTGTTCGAGACTGTGCCAGGAGAAGCGCCCGTTCTCTGAAATCTGTGGCGATGCCACTCGAAACCGTGTGTGTTCGATGAAACTAAGTGGTCGCCTTATGAGAGAAGAAACTCCAGATGCGAAACGTATTTCCATTTTAAACGAATTGTTCTATCTGAAACTAAGTGTTCGATAATGTGCCAGGAGAAACGCCGTGCTGCGAAATCTGTGGCGATGCTACTCGAAACCGAATGTGTTCCACGAAAGTAAGTGGCCGACCTTGTGAGAGGGGAAACTCCAGATGCGAAACTTAGTTCCATTTTAAACTAATTGTTCTATCTGCAACTATGTGTTCGATACTGTGCCAGGAGAAGCGCCTGTTCTCTGAAATCTGTGGCGATGCCACTCGAAACCGTATGTGTTCGACGAAACTAGGTGGTCGACCATGTGAGAGAGGAAATTCCAGATGCGATAATTATTTCCATTTTAAACTATGTGTTCTAGCTGTAACTAAGTGCTCGGTACTGCGCCAGGAGAAGCGCCTGTTCTCTGAAAACAGTGGCGATGCTACTCGAAACCGTATGTGTTCGATGAAACTAAGTGGACCACCTTGTGAGAGAGGAAACTCCAAATGCGAAACATATTTCCATTTTAAACTAATTGTTCTCTCTGAAGCTAAGTGTTCGATACTATGCCAGGAGAAGCGCCTGTTCTCTGAAATCTGTGGCCATGCTACTCGAAACCGAATGTGTTCCACGAAACTAAGTGGCCGCCTTGTGAGAGAGGAAACTCCAGATGCGAAATTTAGTACCATTTTAAACTAATTGTTCTATCTGAAACTATGTGTCCGATACTGCGCCTGTTCTCTGAAATGTGCGCCGGTGCCACTCGAAACCGTACGTGTTCGACGAAACTAAGTTGTCGACTTTGTGAGAGAGGAATATCCAGATGCGGCACTTAGTTCCATTTTAAACTAATTGTTCTATCTGAAACTATGTGTTCGATACTGTGCCAGGAGAAGCGCCTGTTATCTGAAATCTGTGGCAATGCCAATCGAAACCGTATGTGTTCGACGAAACTAAGTGGCCGACCTTCTGAGAGAGGAAACTCCGGATGCGAAACTCAGTTCCATTTTAAATTAATTGGTCTATCTGAAACTAAGCGTTCGATACTGTGCCAGGAGAAGCGCCTGTTCTCTGAAATCTGTCGCGATGCTACTCGAAACCGTATGTGTTTGACGAAACTGAGTGGTCGACATTGTGAGAGAGGAAACTCCAGACGCGAAAATTAGTGCCATTTTAAACTAATTGTTCTATCTGAAACTAAGTTTTCGATACTGTGCCAGGAGAAGCGCCTGTTCTCTGAACTGTGCGGCGATGCCGCTCGAAACCGTATGTGTTCGACGAAACTAAGTGGTTGACCTTGTGCGAGAGGATACTCCAGATGCGAAACTTAGTTCCATTTAAAACTAATTGTTCGGTCTGAAACTAAGTTTTCGATACCGTGCTAGGAGAAGCGCATGTTTTCTGAAATCTGTGGCAATGCGCACCCGAAACCGTATGTGTTCGACGAAACTAATTGGTCGATACTGTGCCAGAGGAAACTCCCCGTCTGCGAAATCTGTGGCGATGACATTCGAAAACGTATGTGTTCGACGAAACTAAGTGGCCGACCTTGTGAGAGAAGAAACTCCAGATGCGAAACATAGTTCCATTTTAAACTAATTGTTCTATCTGTAACTAAGTGTTCGATAATGTGCCAGGAGAAACGCCTGTTCTCTGAAATCTGTGGCGATACCACTCGAAACCGTATGTGTTCGACGGAACTAAGTGGCCGACCTTGTGAGAGAGGAAACTCCAGATGCGAAACATAGTTGCATTTTAAACTAATTGTTCTATCTGAAACTATGTGTTCGATACTGTGCCAGTAGAAGCGTCTGTTCTCTGAAATCTGTGGCGATCACACTCGAAACAGTATGTGTTCGACGAAACTAAGTGGTCGCCTTGTGAAAGAGGATACTCCAGATGCGAAACTTAGTTCCATTTAAAACTAATGGTTCCATCGGAAACTAAGTGTTCGATACTGTGCCAGAAGAAGCGCCTGTTCTCTGAAATCTGTAGCGATACCACTCGAAACCATATGTGTTCGACGAAACTAAGTGGCCGACCATGTGAGAGAGGATACTCCAGATGCGAAATTTAGAACCATTTTAAAATAATTGTTTTATCTGAAACTATGTGTCCGATACTGTGCCAGGAGAAGCTCCTGTTCTGTGAAATGTGTGGCGATGCCACTCGAAACCGTATGTGTTCGACGAAACTAAGTGGTCGACCTTGTGAGAGAGGATACTCCAGATGCGAAACATAGTCCTATTTTAAACTAATTGTTCTATCTGAAACTAAGTGTTCGAAACTGTGCCAGGAGAAGCGCCAGTTCTCTGAAATATGTGGCGATGCCACTCGAAACCGTATGTGTTCGACGAAACTAAGTGGTCGACCATGTGAGAGAGGATACTCCAGATGCGAAATTTAGAACCATTTTAAAATAATTGTTTTATCTGAAACTATGTGTCCGATACTGTGCCAGGAGAAGCTCCTGTTCTGTGAAATGTGTGGCGATGCCACTCGAAACCGTATGTGTTCGACGAAACTAAGTGGTCGACCTTGTGAGAGAGGATACTCCAGATGCGAAACATAGTCCTATTTTAAACTAATTGTTCTATCTGAGACTAAGTGTTCGATACTGTGCCAGGAGAAGTGCCTGATCTCTGAAAACTGTGACGATGCTACTCCAAACCGTATGTGTTCGACGAAAATAAGTGGTCGACCTTGTGGAAGAGGAAACTCCAGATGCGAGACTTAGTTCCATTTTAAACTAATTGTTCTATCTGAAACTAAGTGTTCGATACTGTGCCACGAGAAGCGCCTGTTCTCTGATATCTGTGGCGATGCCACTCGAAACCGAATGTGTTCGACGAAACTAAGTGGTCGAACTTGTGAGAGAGGAAACTCCAAATGCGAAACATAGGTCCATTTTAAACTAATTTTTCTATCTGAAGCTAAGTGTTCGATACTGTGCCAGGAGAAGCGCCTGTTCTCTGAAATGTGTGGCGATGCCACTCGATACCGTATGTGTTCGACGAAACTAAGTGGTCGAACTTGTGAGAGAGGAAACTCCAAATGCGAAACATAGGTCCATTTTAAACTAATTGTTCTATCTGTAACTGAGTGTTCGATACTGCGCCAGGAGAAGCGCCTGTTCTCTGAAATCTGTGGCGATGCCACTCGAAACCGTATGTGTTCGACGAAATTAAGCGGTCGACCTTGTGAGAGAGGAAACTCCAGATGCGAAACTTAGTTCCATTTTAAACTAATTGTTCTATGTGCAACTATGTGTTCGGTATTGTGCCAGGAGAAGCGCCTGTTCTCTGAAATCTGTGGCGATGCTACTCGAAACCGTATGTGTTCGACGAAATTAAGTGGTCGACCTTGTGAGAGAGGAAACTCCAGATGCGAAACTTAGTTCCATTTTAAACTAATTGTTCTATCTGCAACTATGTGCTCGATACTGTGCCAGGAGAAGTGCCTGTTCTCTGAAATCTGTGGCGATGCCACTCGAAACCGTATGTGTTCAACGAAATTAAATGGTCGACCTTGTGAGAGAGGACACTCCAGATGCGAAGCTTAGTTCCATTTTAAACTAATAGTTCTATCTGATACTAAGTGTTCGATACTGTGCCAGGAGAAGCGCCTGTTCTCTGAAATCTGTGGCGATGCTACTCTAAACCGTATGTGTTCGACGAAACTAAGTGGTCGACCTTCTGAGAGAAGAAACTCCAGATGCGAAACATAGTTCCAATTTGAACTAATTGTTCTCTCTGAAACTAAGTGTTCGATACTGTGCCAGGAGAAGCGCCTGTTCTCTGTAATCTGTTGCGATGCTACTCGAAACCGTATGTGTTCGAAGAAATTAAGTGGTCGACCTTGTGAGAGAGGAAACTCCAGATGCGAAACTTAGTTCCATTTTAAACTAATTGTTCTATCTGCAACTATGTGCTCGATACTGTGCCAGGAGAAGCGCCTGTTCTCTGAAATCTGTGGCGATGCTACTCTAAACCGTATGTGTTCGACGAAATTAAGCGGTCGACCTTGTGAGAGAGGAAACTCCAGATGCGAAACTTAGTTCCATTTTAAACTAATTGTTCTATGTGCAACTATGTGTTCGGTATTGTGCCAGGAGAAGCGCCTGTTCTCTGAAATCTGTGGCGATGCTACTCTAAACCGTATGTGTTCGACGAAACTAAGTGGTCGACCTTCTGAGAGAAGAAACTCCAGATGCGAAACATAGTTCCATTTTAAGCTAAGCGTTCTATCTGTAACTAAGTGTTCGAGACTGTGCCAGGAGAAGCGCCCGTTCTCTGAAATCTGTGGCGATGCCACTCGAAACCGTGTGTGTTCGATGAAACTAAGTGGTCGCCTTATGAGAGAAGAAACTCCAGATGCGAAACGTATTTCCATTTTAAACGAATTGTTCTATCTGAAACTAAGTGTTCGATAATGTGCCAGGAGAAACGCCGTGCTGCGAAATCTGTGGCGATGCTACTCGAAACCGAATGTGTTCCACGAAAGTAAGTGGCCGACCTTGTGAGAGGGGAAACTCCAGATGCGAAACTTAGTTCCATTTTAAACTAATTGTTCTATCTGCAACTATGTGTTCGATACTGTGCCAGGAGAAGCGCCTGTTCTCTGAAATCTGTGGCGATGCCACTCGAAACCGTATGTGTTCGACGAAACTAGGTGGTCGACCATGTGAGAGAGGAAATTCCAGATGCGATAATTATTTCCATTTTAAACTATGTGTTCTAGCTGTAACTAAGTGCTCGGTACTGCGCCAGGAGAAGCGCCTGTTCTCTGAAAACAGTGGCGATGCTACTCGAAACCGTATGTGTTCGATGAAACTAAGTGGACCACCTTGTGAGAGAGGAAACTCCAAATGCGAAACATATTTCCATTTTAAACTAATTGTTCTCTCTGAAGCTAAGTGTTCGATACTATGCCAGGAGAAGCGCCTGTTCTCTGAAATCTGTGGCCATGCTACTCGAAACCGAATGTGTTCCACGAAACTAAGTGGCCGCCTTGTGAGAGAGGAAACTCCAGATGCGAAATTTAGTACCATTTTAAACTAATTGTTCTATCTGAAACTATGTGTCCGATACTGCGCCTGTTCTCTGAAATGTGCGCCGGTGCCACTCGAAACCGTACGTGTTCGACGAAACTAAGTTGTCGACTTTGTGAGAGAGGAATATCCAGATGCGACACTTAGTTCCATTTTAAACTAATTGTTCTATCTGAAACTATGTGTTCGATACTGTGCCAGGAGAAGCGCCTGTTATCTGAAATCTGTGGCAATGCCAATCGAAACCGTATGTGTTCGACGAAACTAAGTGGCCGACCTTCTGAGAGAGGAAACTCCGGATGCGAAACTCAGTTCCATTTTAAATTAATTGGTCTATCTGAAACTAAGCGTTCGATACTGTGCCAGGAGAAGCGCCTGTTCTCTGAAATCTGTCGCGATGCTACTCGAAACCGTATGTGTTTGACGAAACTGAGTGGTCGACATTGTGAGAGAGGAAACTCCAGACGCGAAAATTAGTGCCATTTTAAACTAATTGTTCTATCTGAAACTAAGTTTTCGATACTGTGCCAGGAGAAGCGCCTGTTCTCTGAACTGTGCGGCGATGCCGCTCGAAACCGTATGTGTTCGACGAAACTAAGTGGTTGACCTTGTGCGAGAGGATACTCCAGATGCGAAACTTAGTTCCATTTAAAACTAATTGTTCGGTCTGAAACTAAGTTTTCGATACCGTGCTAGGAGAAGCGCATGTTTTCTGAAATCTGTGGCAATGCGCACCCGAAACCGTATGTGTTCGACGAAACTAATTGGTCGATACTGTGCCAGAGGAAACTCCCCGTCTGCGAAATCTGTGGCGATGACATTCGAAAACGTATGTGTTCGACGAAACTAAGTGGCCGACCTTGTGAGAGAAGAAACTCCAGATGCGAAACATAGTTCCATTTTAAACTAATTGTTCTATCTGTAACTAAGTGTTCGATAATGTGCCAGGAGAAACGCCTGTTCTCTGAAATCTGTGGCGATACCACTCGAAACCGTATGTGTTCGACGGAACTAAGTGGCCGACCTTGTGAGAGAGGAAACTCCAGATGCGAAACATAGTTGCATTTTAAACTAATTGTTCTATCTGAAACTATGTGTTCGATACTGTGCCAGTAGAAGCGTCTGTTCTCTGAAATCTGTGGCGATCACACTCGAAACAGTATGTGTTCGACGAAACTAAGTGGTCGCCTTGTGAAAGAGGATACTCCAGATGCGAAACTTAGTTCCATTTAAAACTAATGGTTCCATCGGAAACTAAGTGTTCGATACTGTGCCAGAAGAAGCGCCTGTTCTCTGAAATCTGTAGCGATACCACTCGAAACCATATGTGTTCGACGAAACTAAGTGGCCGACCATGTGAGAGAGGATACTCCAGATGTGAAATTTAGAACCATTTTAAAATAATTGTTTTATCTGAAACTATGTGTCCGATACTGTGCCAGGAAAAGCTCCTGTTCTGTGAAATGTGTGGCGATGCCACTCGAAACCGTATGTGTTCGACGAAACTAAGTGGTCGACCTTGTGAGAGAGGATACTCCAGATGCGAAACATAGTCCTATTTTAAACTAATTGTTCTATCTGAAACTAAGTGTTCGAAACTGTGCCAGGAGAAGCGCCAGTTCTCTGAAATATGTGGCGATGCCACTCGAAACCGTATGTGTTCGACGAAACTAAGTGGTCGACCATGTGAGAGAGGATACTCCAGATGCGAAATTTAGAACCATTTTAAAATAATTGTTTTATCTGAAACTATGTGTCCGATACTGTGCCAGGAGAAGCTCCTGTTCTGTGAAATGTGTGGCGATGCCACTCGAAACCGTATGTGTTCGACGAAACTAAGTGGTCGACCTTGTGAGAGAGGATACTCCAGATGCGAAACATAGTCCTATTTTAAACTAATTGTTCTATCTGAGACTAAGTGTTCGATACTGTGCCAGGAGAAGTGCCTGATCTCTGAAAACTGTGACGATGCTACTCCAAACCGTATGTGTTCGACGAAAATAAGTGGTCCACCTTGTGAGAGAGGAAACTCCAGATGCGAAATATAGTTCCATTTTAAACTAATTGTTCTGTCTGAAATAAGTGTTCGATACTGTGCCAGGAGAAGCGCCTGTTCTCTGAAATCCCTGGCGATGATACTCCAAACCGTATGTGTTCGACGAATCTAAGTGGTCGACCTTGTGAGAGAGGAAACTCCAGATGCGAAACTTAGTTCCATTTTAAACTAATTGTTCTAACCGAAACTCTGTGTCCGATACTGTGCCAGGAGAAGCGCCTGTTCTCTGAAATCTGTGGCGATGCAAATCGAAAGCGTATGTGTTCGACGAAACTAAGTGGTCCACCTTGTGAGAGAGGAAACTCCAGATGCGAAATATAGTTCCATTTTAAACTAATTGTTCTGTCTGAAATAAGTGTTCGATACTGTGCCAGGAGAAGCGCCTGTTCTCTGAAATCCCTGGCGATGATACTCCAAACCGTATGTGTTCGACGAATCTAAGTGGTCGACCTTGTGAGAGAGGAAACTCCAGATGCGAAACTTAGTTCCATTTTAAACTAATTGTTCTAACCGAAACTCTGTGTCCGATACTGTGCCAGGAGAAGCGCCTGTTCTCTTAAATCTGTGGCGATGCAAATCGAAAGCGTATGTGTTCGACGAAACTAAGTGGTTGACCTTGTGAGAGAGGATACTCCAGATGCGAAACATAGTTCCATTTTAAACTAATTGTTCTGTCTGAAACTAAGTGTTCGATAAGGTGCCAGGAGAAGCGCCTGTTCTCTGAACTGTGTGGCGATGACGCTCGAAACCGTATGTGTTCGACGAAACTAAGTGGTCGACCTTCTGAGAGAGGAAACTCCAGATGCGAAACATATTTCTATTTTAAACTAATTGTTCTATCTGAAACTAAGTGTTCGAAACTGTGCCAGGAGAAGCGCCAGTTCTCTGAAATATGTGGCGATGCCACTCGAAACCGTATGTGTTCGACGAAACTAAGTGGTCGACCATGTGAGAGAGGATACTCCAGATGCGAAATTTAGAACCATTTTAAAATAATTGTTTTATCTGAAACTATGTGTCCGATACTGTGCCAGGAGAAGCTCCTGTTCTGTGAAATGTGTGGCGATGCCACTCGAAACCGTATGTGTTCGACGAAACTAAGTGGTCGACCTTGTGAGAGAGGATACTCCAGATGCGAAACATAGTCCTATTTTAAACTAATTGTTCTATCTGATACTAAGTGTTCGATACTGTGCCAGGAGAAGTGCCTGATCTCTGAAAACTGTGACGATGCTACTCCAAACCGTATGTGTTCGACGAAAATAAGTGGTCGACCTTGTGGAAGAGGAAACTCCAGATGCGAGACTTAGTTCCATTTTAAACTAATTGTTCTATCTGATACTAAGTGTTCGATACTGTGCCAGGAGAAGCGCCTGTTCTCTGAAATCTGTGGCGATGCTACTCGAAACCGTATGTGTTCGACGAAACTAAGTGGTCCACCTTGTGAGAGAGGAAACTCCAGATGCGAAATATAGTTCCATTTTAAACTAATTGTTCTGTCTGAAATAAGTGTTCGATACTGTGCCAGGAGAAGCGCCTGTTCTCTGAAATCCCTGGCGATGATACTCCAAACCGTATGTGTTCGACGAATCTAAGTGGTCGACCTTGTGAGAGAGGAAACTCCAGATGCGAAACTTAGTTCCATTTTAAACTAATTGTTCTAACCGAAACTCTGTGTCCGATACTGTGCCAGGAGAAGCGCCTGTTCTCTTAAATCTGTGGCGATGCAAATCGAAAGCGTATGTGTTCGACGAAACTAAGTGGTTGACCTTGTGAGAGAGGATACTCCAGATGCGAAACATAGTTCCATTTTAAACTAATTGTTCTGTCTGAAACTAAGTGTTCGATAAGGTGCCAGGAGAAGCGCCTGTTCTCTGAACTGTGTGGCGATGACGCTCGAAACCGTATGTGTTCGACGAAACTAAGTGGTCGACCTTCTGAGAGAGGAAACTCCAGATGCGAAACATATTTCTATTTTAAACTAATTGTTCTATCTGAAACTAAGTGTTCGAAACTGTGCCAGGAGAAGCGCCAGTTCTCTGAAATATGTGGCGATGCCACTCGAAACCGTATGTGTTCGACGAAACTAAGTGGTCGACCATGTGAGAGAGGATACTCCAGATGCGAAATTTAGAACCATTTTAAAATAATTGTTTTATCTGAAACTATGTGTCCGATACTGTGCCAGGAGAAGCTCCTGTTCTGTGAAATGTGTGGCGATGCCACTCGAAACCGTATGTGTTCGACGAAACTAAGTGGTCGACCTTGTGAGAGAGGATACTCCAGATGCGAAACATAGTCCTATTTTAAACTAATTGTTCTATCTGGCACTAAGTGTTCGATACTGTGCCAGGAGAAGTGCCTGATCTCTGAAAACTGTGACGATGCTACTCCAAACCGTATGTGTTCGACGAAAATAAGTGGTCGACCTTGTGGAAGAGGAAACTCCAGATGCGAGACTTAGTTCCATTTTAAACTAATTGTTCTATCTGAAACTAAGTGTTCGATACTGTGCCAGGAGAAGCGCCTGTTCTCTGAAATCAGTGGCGATGCTACTCGAAACCGTATGTGTTCGACGAAACTAAGTGGTCCACCTTGTGAGAGAGGAAACTCCAGATGCGAAACTTAGTTCCATTTTAAACTAATTGTTCTATCTGAAACTAAGTGTTCGATACTGTGCCAGGAGAAGCGCCTGTTCTCTGAAATCTGTGGCGATGCTACTCGAAACCGTATGTGTTCGAGGAAACTTAGTGGTCGACCTTGTGGGACAGGAAACTCCAGATGCGAAACTTAGTTCCATTTTAAACTAATTGTTCTATCTGAAACTATGTCTTCGACACTGTGCCAGGAGAACCGCCTGTTCTCTGAAATCTGTGGCGATGCTACTCTAAACCGTATGTGTTGGACGAAACTAAGTGGCCGACCTTGTGGGAGAGGAAACTCCAGATGCGAACCTTAGTTCCATTTTAAACTAATTGTTCTATCTGATACTAAGTGTTCGATACTGTGCCAGGAGAAGCGCCTGTTCTCTGAAATCTGTGGCGATGCTACTCGAAACCGTATGTGTTCGACGAAACTAAGTGGTCCACCTTGTGAGAGAGGAAACTCCTGATGCGAAATATAGTTCCATTTTAAACTAATTGTTCTGTCTGAAATAAGTGTTCGATACTGTGCCAGGAGAAGCGCCTGTTCTCTGAAATCCCTGGCGATGATACTCCAAACAGTATGTGTTCGACGAATCTAAGTGGTCGACCTTGTGAGAGAGGAAACTCCAGATGCGAAACTTAGTTCCATTTTAAACTAATTGTTCTAACCGAAACTCTGTGTCCGATACTGTGCCAGGAGAAGCGCCTGTTCTCTTAAATCTGTGGCGATGCAAATCGAAAGCGTATGTGTTCGACGAAACTAAGTGGTTGACCTTGTGAGAGAGGATACTCCAGATGCGAAACATAGTTCCATTTTAAACTAATTGTTCTGTCTGAAACTAAGTGTTCGATAAGGTGCCAGGAGAAGCGCCTGTTCTCTGAACTGTGTGGCGATGACGCTCGAAACCGTATGTGTTCGACGAAACTAAGTGGTCGACCTTCTGAGAGAGGAAACTCCAGATGCGAAACATATTTCTATTTTAAACTAATTGTTCTATCTGAAACTAAGTGTTCGAAACTGTGCCAGGAGAAGCGCCAGTTCTCTGAAATATGTGGCGATGCCACTCGAAACCGTATGTGTTCGACGAAACTAAGTGGTCGACCATGTGAGAGAGGATACTCCAGATGCGAAATTTAGAACCATTTTAAAATAATTGTTTTATCTGAAACTATGTGTCCGATACTGTGCCAGGAGAAGCTCCTGTTCTGTGAAATGTGTGGCGATGCCACTCGAAACCGTATGTGTTCGACGAAACTAAGTGGTCGACCTTGTGAGAGAGGATACTCCAGATGCGAAACATAGTCCTATTTTAAACTAATTGTTCTATCTGAGACTAAGTGTTCGATACTGTGCCAGGAGAAGTGCCTGATCTCTGAAAACTGTGACGATGCTACTCCAAACCGTATGTGTTCGACGAAAATAAGTGGTCGACCTTGTGGAAGAGGAAACTCCAGATGCGAGACTTAGTTCCATTTTAAACTAATTGTTCTATCTGAAACTAAGTGTTCGATACTGTGCGAGGAGAAGCGCCTGTTCTCTGAAATCAGTGGCGATGCTACTCGAAACCGTATGTGTTCGACGAAACTAAGTGGTCCACCTTGTGAGAGAGGAAACTCCAGATGCGAAACTTAGTTCCATTTTAAACTAAGTTTTCTATCTGAAACTAAGTGTTTGATAATGTCCCAGGAGAAGCGCCTGTTCTCTGAAATCTGTGGCGATGCCACTCGAAACCGTATGTGGTCGACGAAACTAAGTCGTCGACCTAGTGAGAGAGGAAACTCCAGATGCGAAGCTTTGGTCCATTTTAAACTAATTGTTCTATCTGAGACCAAGTTTTCGATATTGTGCCCGGAGAAACGCCTGTTCACTGAAATATGTGGCGATGCTACTAGAAACCGTATGTGTTCGACGAAACTAAGTGGTCCACCTTGTGGGAGAGGAAACTCCAGATGCGAAGCTTTGGTCCATTTTAAACTAATTGTTCTATCTGAGACCAAGTTTTCGATATTGTGCCAGGAGAAGCGCCTGTTATCTGAAATCTGTGGCGATACCACTCGAAACCGCATGTGTTCGACGAAACTGAGTGGTCGACCTTGTGAGAGAGGAAACTCCAGAAGCAAAACTTAGTTCCATTTAAAACTAATTGTTCTATCTGAAAATAAGTTTTCGATACTGTGCCAGGAGAAGCGCCTGTTCTCTGAGATCATTGGCGATGATACTCGAAACCGTATGTGTTCGACGAAACTAAGTGTTCGAACTTGTGAGAGAGGAAACTCCAGATGCGAAACTTAGTTCCATTTTAAACTAATTGTTCTATCTGAAACTAAGTGTTCGATACTGTGCCAGAAGAAACGCCTGTTCTCTGAAATCTGTGGCGATGCCGCTCGAAACCGTATGTGTTCAAAGAAGCTAAGTGGTTGACCTTGTGAGAGAGGATACTCCAGATGCGAAACATAGTCCTATTTTAAACTAATTGTTCTATCTGAAACTAAGTGTTCGATACTGTGCCAGGAGAAACGCCTGTTCTCTGAAATCTGTGGCGATGCCGCTCGAAACAGTATGTGTTCGACGAAGCTAATCGGTTGACCTTGTGAGAGAGGATACTCCAGATGCGAAACATAGTTCCATTTTAAACTAATTGTTCTATCTGATACTAAGTATTCGATACTGTGCCAGGAGAAGCGCCTGTTCTCTGATATCTGTGGCGATTCCACTCGAAACCGTATGTGTTCCACGAAACAAAGTGGCCGCCTTGTGAGAGAGGAAAATCCAGATGCGAAACATAGTTCCATTTTAAACTAATTGTTCTATCTGCAACTAAGCGTTCGATACTGTGTCAGGAGAAGCGGCTGTTCTCTGAAATCTGTGGCGATGCCACTCAAAACCGTATGTGTTCGACGAATCTAAGTGGCCGACCTTGTGAGAGGACACTCCAGTTGCGAAATTTAGTTCCATTTTAAACTAATTGTTCTATCTGAAACTAAGTTTTCGATACTGTGCCAGGAGAAGCGCCTGTTCTCTGAAATCTGTCGCGATGCTACTTGAAACCGTATGTGTTCGACGAAACTAAGTGGCCGACCTTGTGGGAGAGGAAACTCCAGATGCGAACCTTAGTTCTATTTTAAACTATTTGTTCTATCTGATACTAAGTGTTCGATACTGTGCCAGGAGAAGCGCCTGTTCTCTGAAATCTTTGGCGATGCTACTCGAAACCGTATGTGTTCGACGAAACTAAGTGGTCCACCTTGTGAGGGAGGAAACTCCAGATGCGAAACATAGTTGCATTTTAAACTAATTGTTCTGTCTGAAATAAGTGTTCGATACTGTGCCAGGAGAAGCGCCTGTTCTCTGAAATCCCTGGCGATGAAACTCCAAACCGTATGTGTTCGACGAATCTATATGGTCGACCTTGTGAGAGAGGAAACTCCAGATGCGAAACTTAGTTCCATTTTAAACTAATTGTTCTAACCGTAACTCTGTGTCCGATACTGTGCCAGGAGAAGCGCCTGTTCTCTTAAATCTGTGGCGATGCAAATCGAAAGCGTATGTGTTCGACGAAACTAAGTGGTTGACCTTGTGAGAGAGGATACTCCAGATGCGAAACATAGTTCCATTTTAAACTAATTGTTCTGTCTGAAACTAAGTGTTCGATAAGGTGCCAGGAGAAGCGCCAGTTCTCTGAAATATGTGGCGATGCCACTCGAAACCGTATGTGTTCGACGAAACTAAGTGGTCGACCTTGTGAGAGGACACTCCAGTTGCGAAATTTAGTTCCATTTTAAAATAATTGTTCTATCTGAAACTAAGTTTTCGATACTGTGCCAGGAGAAGCGCCTGTTCTCTGAAATCTGTCGCGATGCTACTTGAAACCGTATGTGTTCGACGAAACTAAGTGGCCGACCTTGTGGGAGAGGAAACTCCAGATGCGAACCTTAGTTCCATTTTAAACTAATTGTTCTATCTGATACTAAGTGTTCGATACTGTGCCAGGAGAAGCGCCTGTTCTCTGAAATCTTTGGCGATGCTACTCGAAACCGTATGTGTTCGACGAAACTAAGTGGTCCACCTTGTGAGAGAGGAAACTCCAGATGCGAAACATAGTTCCATTTTAAACTAATTGTTCTGTCTGAAATAAGTGTTCGATACTGTGCCAGGAGAAGCGCCTGTTCTCTGAAATCCCTGGCGATGAAACTCCAAACCGTATGTGTTCGACGAATCTAAATGGTCGACCTTGTGAGAGAGGAAACTCCAGATGCGAAACTTAGTTCCATTTTAAACTAATTGTTCTAACCGAAACTCTGTGTCCGATACTGTGCCAGGAGAAGCGCCTGTTCTCTTAAATCTGTGGCGATGCAAATCGAAAGCGTATGTGTTCGATGAAACTAAGTGGTTGACCTTGTGAGAGAGGATACTCCAGATGCGAAACAAAGTTCCATTTTAAACTAATTGTTCTGTCTGAAACTAAGTGTTCGGTAAGGTGCCAGGAGAAGCGCCAGTTCTCTGAAATATGTGGCGATGCCACTCGAAACCGTATGTGTTCGACGAAACTGAGTGGTCGACCTTGTGAGAGAGGAAACTCAAGATGCGAAACTTAGTTCCATTTAAAACTAATTGTTCTGTCTGAAATAAGTGTTCAATACTGTGCCAGGAGAAGCGCCTGTTCTCTGAAATCTGTGGCGATGCTACTCTAAACCGTATGTCTTCGACGAAACTAAGTGGCCGACCTTGTGAGAGAGGTTTCACCAGATGCGGAACATAGTTCCATTTTAAACTAATTGTTCTGTCTGAAACTAAGTGTTCGATACTGTGCCAGGAGAAGCGCCTGTTCTCTGAAATCTTTGGCGATGCTACTCGAAACCGTATGTGTTCGACGAAACTAAGTGGTCCACCTTTTGAGAGAGGAAACTCCAGATGCGAAACATAGTTCCATTTTAAACTAATTGTTCTGTCTGAAATAAGTGTTCGATACTGTGCCAGGAAAAGCGCCTGTTCTCTGAAATCCCTGGCGATGAAACTCCAAACCGTATGTGTTCGACGAATCTAAATGGTTGACCTTGTGAGAGAGGAAACTCCAGATGCGAAACTTAGTCCCATTTTAAACTAATTGTTCTAACCGAAACTCTGTGTCCGATACTGAGCCAGGAGAAGCGCCTGTTCTCTTAAATCTGTGGCGATGCAAATCGAAAGCGTATGTGTTCCACGAAACTAAGTGGTTGACCTTGTGAGAGAGGATACTCCAGATGCGAAATATATTTCCATTTTAAACTAATTGTTCTGTCTGAAACTAAGTGTTCGATAAGGTGCCAGGAGAAGCGCCTGTTCTCTGAAATGTGTGGCGATGACGCTCGAAACCGTATGTGTTCGACGAAACTAAGTGGTTGATCTTGTGAGAGAGGATACTCCAAATGCGAAACTTAGTTCCATTTTAAACTAATTGTTGTATCTGAAACTAAGTGTTCCATACTGTGCCAGGAGAAGCGCCTGTTCTCTGATATCTGTGGCGATGCCACTCGAAACCGAATGTGTTCGACGAAACTAAGTGGCCGACCTTGTGTGAGAGGAAACGTCAGATGCGAAACTTAGTTCCATTTTAAATTAATTGTTCTATCTGAAACTAAGTGTTAGATACTGTGCCAGGAGAAGCGCCCGTTCTCTGGAATCTGTGGCGATGCTACTCGAAACCGTATGTGTTCGACGAAACAAAGTGGTCGAACTTGTGAGAGGGGAAACTCCAAATTGCGAAATTTAGTTCCATTTTAAACTAATAATCCTATCTGAAACTAAGTGTTCGATACTGTGCCAGGAGAAGCGCATGTCCTCTGAAATCTGTCGCGATGCTACTCGAAACCGTATGTGTTCGACGAAACTAAGTGGCCGACCTTGTGAGAGAGGAAACTTCAGATGCGAAACTCAGTTCCATTTTAAATTAATTGTTCTATCTGAAACTAAGTGTTCGATACTGCGCCAGGAGATGCGCCTGTTCCCTGAAATCAGTCGCGATGCTACTCCAAACCGTATGTGTTCGACGAAACTGAGTGGTCGACCTTGTGAGAAGGAAACTCCAGACGCGAAACTTAGTGCCATTTTAAACTAATTGTTCTCTCTGAAACTAAGTGTTCGATACTGTGCCAGCAGAAGCGCCTGTTCTCTGAAATCTGTGGCGATGCCACTCGAAACCGTATGCGTTCGGCGAAACAAAGTGGTCGACCTTGTGAGACAGGAAACTCCAGATGCGAAACATAGTTCAATTTTAAACTAATTGTTCTATCTGAAACTAAGTGTTCGATACTGTGCCAGGAGAAGCGCCTGTTCTCTGAAATCTGTGGCTATGCTACTCGAAACCGAATGTTTTCCACGAAACTAAGTGGCCGCCTTGTGAGGGAGGAAACTCCTGATGCGAAATTTAGTACCATATTAAAATTAGTCCGATACTGTGCCAGGAGAAACTCCCGTTCCGTTTCTCACTACATCAAATTCTATAAGACTTGATTCGCCTTTTGGTGTCCTCGCGCTGATGTCCATGATAACGACTGTGCCGTGTCGATTCTATATCCATTAGGCGATATGCGTCAATACTGGTCGGAGGCGCAGATCTTTGAATATTTCTAACACGTGGATTCCATCTGAACCCATGACGTCTGACTACATCCGTTGTGGGCCTCCCAATGTAGTCCGACCGAATCAGCTCCGCCTTGTAACTGAGGGATCTCCTTACCCTTTGCCTGAGTTTCACATCGACCCGCAAAACAGATAGCCACTTTCGGGAAACAAGCGCTGCGCTCAGTAAAGATGCAGAATCCAATTGCCGCAGAATCAACTGCGATATTTCCAGAGGTAACTCATGGACGAAGTCCACATTTGCCGAGTGTGGCGTCCCGATTGCATGTAGCAAGAAACTGAAGGACTCCATGCTAACACGACTGATGCACGTGTGCATTTGATCCCCGTGTGCGTATCTGCACGTATTATATGGGTGGCAAATATCTTGCGGTCCATGTTCCGGATGATTAGGTTCACCAATGAGCGACAACTCTCTGACTACTTTTTAAGAAATCAGCCCGAAAATCTGAATTCCATGAATCAGAAGGGTTTGCTTCAATTTTGCATACACCGGATCATGATTCACGGTGCGGAATGTGACGATTCCACCACCCACTGTTGGAAAACAGTCACATGCCTTCTACGGGTCCACTGGGGCTCAACTAGGTTCTCCTACATTGGTGTTTTTATGCATTTCGTTGGAACGTAAATTATGAAGTTTCACACCGCCCACGACCGAAATATTGTTTTAGGCATCAGGGCGTAGAATACTTTTTTGGACAGCCGATAGTGCTACTTAACGGGTCTTTGACTCAGTCATTCTTATACTATATGTTCACCCTACATTCTCTACGCTTCTCCTGGCACAGTATCGAACCCTTGGTTTCAGATAGAACAATTAGTTTAAAATGGAATTAATTTTCGCATTTGGAATTTCCTCTCTCACAAGGTCGACCACTTAGTTTCGTCGAACACATACGGTTTCGAGTGGCATCGCCACAGATTTCAGAGAACAGTCGCTTCTCCTGGCACAGTATCGAACACTTAGTTTCAGATAGAACGATTATTTTTAAATGGAACTAAGTTTCGCTTCTGGAGTTTCCTCTCTCACAAGGTCGACCACTTAGTTTCGTCGAACACATACCGTTTCGAGTAGCAGCGCCACAGATTTCAGAGAACAGGCGCTCCTCCTGGCACAGTATCGAACACTTAGTTTCAGATAGAACAATTAGTTTAAAATCGAACTATGTTTCGCATCTGGAGTTTCCTCTGTTACCATGTCGACCACTTAGTCTCGTCAAACACATACGGTTTCGAGTGGCATCAATACAGATTTCAAAGAACAAGCGCTTCTCGTGGCACAGTATCGAACCCTCAGTTTCAGATAGAAAAATAAGTATAAAATGGAACTAAATTTCGCATCTGGAGTTTCCTCTCTCACAAGGTTGACCACTTAGCTTCGCCGAACACATACGGTTTCGAGTAGCATCGCGACAGATTTCCGAGAACAGGCTCGTCTCCTGGCACAGTATCGAACACTTAGTTTCAGACAGAACTATTAGTTTAAAATGGAACAAAACTTCGCATCTGGAGTTTGCTCTCTCACAAAGTCGGCCACTTAGTATCGTCAAACACATAGGGTTTCTAGTGGCATCGCCACAGGTTTCAGATAACTGGCGCTTCTCCTGGCACAGTAAGGAACACTTAGTTTCAGATAGAACAATTAGTTTAAAATGGAACTAAGTTTCGCATCTGAAGTTTCCTCTCTCACAAGGTCGACCACTTAGTTTCGTCGAACACATACGGTTTGGGGTAGCTTCGCCACAGATTTCAGAGAACAGACGCTTCTCCTGGAACAGTATCGAACACTTAGTTCCAGATAGAACAATTTGTTTAAAATGGAACTAAGTCTCGCATCTGGAGACTCCTCTCCCACAAGGTCGACCAGTTAGTTTCGTCAAACACATACGGTTTCGAGTGGCATCGCCACAGGTTTCAGAGAACCCGCGCTTCTCCTGGCACAGTATGGAACACTTAGTATCAGATAGAACAATTATTTTAAAATGGAACTAAGCTTCGCATCTGGAGCTTCCTCTCCCACAAGGTTTACCACTTAGCTTTGCCGAACACATACGGTTTCGAGTGGTATCGCCACAAATTTCGCCGAACGGGAGCTTCTCCCGGCACAGTACCGAACACTTAGTTTCAGGTAGAACAATTAGTTTAAAATGGAACAAAGCTTCGCATCTGCAGTTTGTTCTCTCACAAGGTCGGCCACTTAGTATCGTCAAACACATAGGGTTTCTAGTGGCATCGCCACAGGTTTCAGATAACTGGCGCTTCTCCTGGCACAGTATCGAACACTTAATTTCAGATAGAACAATTATTTTAATATGGAATTAAGTTTCGCATTTGGAGTTTCCTCTCTCACAAGGTCGACCAGTTAGTTTCGTCAAACACATACGGTTTCGAGTGGCATCGCCACAGGTTTCAGAGAACCCGCGCTTCTCCTGGCACAGTATGGAACACTTAGTATCAGATAGAACAATTATTTTAAAATGGAACTATGCTTCGCATCTGGAGCTTCCTCTCCCACAAGGTTTACCACTTAGCTTTGCCGAACACATACGGTTTCGAGTGGTATCGCCACAAATTTCGCCGAACGGGAGCTTCTCCCGGCACAGTAACGAACACTTAGTTTCAGGTAGAACAATTAGTTTAAAATGGAACAAAGCTTCGCATCTGCAGTTTCCTCTCTCACAAGGTGGAACACTTAGTTTCTTCGAACACATACGGCTTCGAGCAAGATCGCTACAGATTTCAGAGAAGAGGCGCTTCTCCTGGCACAGTATCGAACACTTAGTTTCAGACAGAACAATTAATATTAAATGGAACTATGTTTCGCTTCTGGATTTTCCTCTCTCAGAAGGTCGACCACTTAGTTTCGTCGAAAACATGCGATTTCGAGTGGTATCGCCATAGATTTCGTCGAACGGGAGTTTCTCCTGGCACATTAACGAACACTTAGTTTCAGATAGAATAATTAATTTAAAATGGAACTATGTTTCTCATCTGAAGTTTCCTCTCTCCCAAGGTGGGCCACTTAGTTTCGTCGACCACATACGGTTTCAAGTAGCATCGCCACAGATTTCAGAGAACCGGCGCTCCTCCTGGCACAGTATCGAACACTTAGTTTCAGATAAAGCAATTACTTTAAAATGGAACTAAGCTTCGTATCAGGAGTTGCCTCCCTCACAAGGTGGACCACTTACTTTCGTCGACGTCATACGGTTTCGAGTACCATCGCCACCGATTTCAGAGAACAGGCGCTTCTCCTGGCACAGTATCGAACAGTTAGTTACAGATAAAACAATTAGTTTAATATGGAACTATGCATCGCATCTGGGGTTTCCTCTCCCACAAGGTGAACCACTTAGTTTCGTCGACCACATACGGTTTCGAGTAGCATCGCCACAGATTTCAGAGAACAGGCGCTTCTCCTGGCACAGTATCGAACACTTAGTTTCAGATAGAACAATTAGTTTTAAATGAAACTAAGTCTGGCATCTGGAGTTTCCCCCCTCACAAGGTGGACCACTTAGTTTCGTCGAACACATACGGTTTCGAGTGGCATCGCCACACATTTCAGAGAACAGGCGCTTCTACTGGCACCGTATCGAACACTTAGGCTCAGATAGAACAATTAATTTAAAATGGAACTATGTTTCGCATCTGGAGTATCCTCTCTCACAAGATCAACTACTTAGTTTCGTCGAACACATACGGTTTCGAGTGGCATCGCCACAGATTTCAGAGAACAGGCGCTCCTCCCGGCACAGTATCGAACACTTAGTATCGGATATAACAATTACGTTAAAATGGAACTCAGCTTCGCATCTGGAATTTTCTGTCTCACAAGGTCGACCACTTAGTTTCGTCGAACACATACGGTTTCGAGTGGCATCGCCAAAGATTTCAGAGAACAGGCGCTTCTCCTGGCACAGTATCGAAAACTTAGTTCCTGATACAACAATTAGTTTTAAATGGAACTAAGTTTCTCATCTGGAGTTTCCTCTCTCACAAGGTCGACCACTTAGTTTCCTCGAACACATACGGTTTCGAGTGGCATCGCCACAGATTTCAGAGAACAGGCGCTTCTCCTGGCACAGTATCGAACACTTAGTTTCAGATAGAACATTTAGTTTAAAATTGTACTAAATTTCGCATCTGGAGTTTCTTCCCTCACAAGGCGACCACTTAATTTCGTCGAACACCTACGGTTTCGAGTGGCATCGCCACAGATTTCAGAGAACAGGCGCTTCTCCTGGCACAGTATCGAACACTTAGTTTCAGATAGAACAATTAGTTTAAATTGGAACTAAGTTTCGCATCTGGAGTTTCCTCTCTCACAAGGTCGACCACTTAGTTTCCTCGAACACATACGGTTTCGAGTGGCACCGCCACACATTTCAGAGAAAAGGCGCTTCTCCTGGCACAGTATCGAACACTTAGTATGACATAGAAAAATTAGTTTAAAATGGAACTAAGTTTCGCATTTGGAGTTTCCTCTCTAACAAGGTCGACCACTTAGTTTCGTTGAATGCATACGGTTTCGAGTGGCATCGCCACAGATTTCCGAGAACAGGCGCTTCTCCTGGCACAGTATCGAACACTCAGGTTCAGATAGAACAATTAGTTTAAAATGGAACTATGTTTCGCATCTGGAGTTTCCTCCCTCACAAGGTCGACCATTTAGTTTCGTCGAACACATACGGTTTCGAGTAGCATCGCCACTGATTTCAGAGAACAGGCGCTTCTCCTGGCACAGTATCGAACACTTAGTTTCAGATAGAACAATTAGTTTAAAATGGACCTATGTTTCGAATTTGGAGTTTCCTCTCTCACAAGTTCGACCACTTAGTTTCGTCAAACACATACGGTTTCGAGTGGCACCGCCACAGATTTCAGAGAAAAGGCGCTTCTCCTGGCACAGTATCGAACACTTAGTTTCAGATAAAACATTTAGTTCAAAATTGTACTAAATTTCGCATCTGGAGTTTCTTCCCTCACAAGGCGACCACTTAATTTCGTCGAACACCTACGGTTTCGAGTGGCATCGCCACAGATTTCAGAGAACAGGCGCTTCTCCTGGCACAGTATCGAACACTTAGTTTCAGATAGAACAATTAGTTTAAATTGGAACTAAGTTTCGCATCTGGAGTTTCCTCTCTCACAAGGTCGACCACTTAGTTTCCTCGAACACATACGGTTTCGAGTGGCACCGCCACACATTTCAGAGAAAAGGCGCTTCTCCTGGCACAGTATCGAACACTTAGTATGACATAGAACAATTAGTTTAAAATGGAACTAAGTTTCGCATTTGGAGTTTCCTCTCTAACAAGGTCGACCACTTAGTTTCGTTGAATGCATACGGTTTCGAGTGGCATCGCCACAGATTTCCGAGAACAGGCGCTTCTCCTGGCACAGTATCGAACACTCAGGTTCAGATAGAACAATTAGTTTAAAATGGAACTATGTTTCGCATCTGGAGTTTCCTCCCTCACAAGGTCGACCACTTAGTTTCGTCGAACACATACGGTTTCGAGTAGCATCGCCACTGATTTCAGAGAACAGGCGCTTCTCCTGGCACAGTATCGCACACTTAGTTTCAGATAGAACAATTAGTTTAAAATGGACCTATGTTTCGAATTTGGAGTTTCCTCTCTCACAAGTTCGACCACTTAGTTTCGTCAAACACATACGGTTTCGAGTGGCACCGCCACAGATTTCAGAGAAAAGGCGCTTCTCCTGGCACAGTATCGAACACTTAGTTTCAGATAGAGCAATTAGTTTAAAGTGGAACTAAGTTTCGCATTTGGAGTTTCCTCTCCCACAAGGTCGACCACTTAGTTTCGTCAAACACATACGGTTTCGAGTGGCACCGCCACAGATTTCAGAGAAAAGGCGCTTCTCCTGGCACAGTATCGAACACTTAGTTTCAGATAGAACATTTAGTTTAAAATGGAACTAAGTTTCGCATCTGGAGTTTCTTCCCTCACAAGGCGACCACTTAATTTCGTCGAACACCTACGGTTTCGAGTGGCATCGCCACAGATTTCAGAGAACAGGCGCTTCTCCTGGCACAGTATCGAACACTTAGTTTCAGATAGAACAATTAGTTTAAAATGGAACTATGTTCCGCATCTGGAGTTTCCTCTCTCACAAGGTCGACCACTTAGTTTCCTCGAACACATACGGTTTCGAGTGGCACCGCAACACATTTCAGAGAAAAGGCGCTTCTCCTGGCACAGTATCGAACACTTAGTATGACATAGAAAAATTAGTTTAAAATGGAACTAAGTTTCGCATTTGGAGTTTCCTCTCTAACAAGGTCGACCACTTAGTTTCGTTGAATGCATACGGTTTCGAGTGGCATCGCCACAGATTTCCGAGAACAGGCGCTTCTCCTGGCACAGTATCGAACACTCAGGTTCAGATAGAACAATTAATTTAAAATGGAACTATGTTTCGCATCTGGAGTTTCCTCCCTCACAAGGTCGACCACTTAGTTTCGTCGAACACATACGGTTTCGAGTAGCATCGCCACTGATTTCAGAGAACAGGCGCTTCTCCTGGCACAGTATCGCACACTTAGTTTCAGATAGAACAATTAGTTTAAAATGGACCTATGTTTCGAATTTGGAGTTTCCTCTCTCACAAGTTCGACCACTTAGTTTCGTCAAACACATACGGTTTCGAGTGGCACCGCCACAGATTTCAGAGAAAAGGCGCTTCTCCTGGCACAGTATCGAACACTTAGTTTCAGATAGAACAATTAGTTTAAAATGGAACTAAGTTTCGCATCTGGAGTTTCCTCTCTCACAAGGTCGACCACTTAGTTTCCTCGAACACATACGGTTTCGTGTGGCATCGCCACACACTTCAGAGAACAGGCGCTTCTCCTGGCACAGTATCGAAAACTAAGTTTCAGATAGAACAATTAGTTTAAAATGGAACTATGTTCCGCATCTGGAGTTTCCTCCCTCACAAGGTCGACCATTTAGTTTCGTCGAACACATACGGTTTCGAGTAGCATCGCCACTGATTTCAGAGAACAGGCGCTTCTCCTGGCACAGTATCGAACACTTAGTTTCAGATAGAACAATTAGTTTAAAATGGACCTATGTTTCGAATTTGGAGTTTCCTCTCTCACAAGTTCGACCACTTAGTTTCGTCAAACACATACGGTTTCGAGTGGCACCGCCACAGATTTCAGAGAAAAGGCGCTTCTCCTGGCACAGTATCGAACACTTAGTTTCAGATAGAACATTTAGTTCAAAATTGTACTAAATTTCGCATCTGGAGTTTCTTCCCTCACAAGGCGACCACTTAATTTCGTCGAACACCTACGGTTTCGAGTGGCATCGCCACAGATTTCAGAGAACAGGCGCTTCTCCTGGCACAGTATCGAACACTTAGTTTCAGATAGATCAATTAGTTTAAATTGGAACTAAGTTTCGCATCTGGAGTTTCCTCTCTCACAAGGTCGACCACTTAGTTTCCTCGAACACATACGGTTTCGAGTGGCACCGCCACACATTTCAGAGAAAAGGCGCTTCTCCTGGCACAGTATCGAACACTTAGTATGACATAGAACAATTAGTTTAAAATGGAACTAAGTTTCGCATTTGGAGTTTCCTCTCTAACAAGGTCGACCACTTAGTTTCGTTGAATGCATACGGTTTCGAGTGGCATCGCCACAGATTTCCGAGAACAGGCGCTTCTCCTGGCACAGTATCGAACACTCAGGTTCAGATAGAACAATTAGTTTAAAATGGAACTATGTTTCGCATCTGGAGTTTCCTCCCTCACAAGGTCGACCACTTAGTTTCGTCGAACACATACGGTTTCGAGTAGCATCGCCACTGATTTCAGAGAACAGGCGCTTCTCCTGGCACAGTATCGCACACTTAGTTTCAGATAGAACAATTAGTTTAAAATGGACCTATGTTTCGAATTTGGAGTTTCCTCTCTCACAAGTTCGACCACTTAGTTTCGTCAAACACATACGGTTTCGAGTGGCACCGCCACAGATTTCAGAGAAAAGGCGCTTCTCCTGGCACAGTATCGAACACTTAGTTTCAGATAGAGCAATTAGTTTAAAGTGGAACTAAGTTTCGCATTTGGAGTTTACTCTCCCACAAGGTCGACCACTTAGTTTCGTCAAACACATACGGTTTCGAGTGGCACCGCCACAGATTTCAGAGAAAAGGCGCTTCTCCTGGCACAGTATCGAACACTTAGTTTCAGATAGAACATTTAGTTTAAAATGGAACTAAGTTTCGCATCTGGAGTTTCTTCCCTCACAAGGCGACCACTTAATTTCGTCGAACACCTACGGTTTCGAGTGGCATCGCCACAGATTTCAGAGAACAGGCGCTTCTCCTGGCACAGTATCGAACACTTAGTTTCAGATAGAACAATTAGTTTAAATTGGAACTAAGTTTCGCATCTGGAGTTTCCTCTCTCACAAGGTCGACCACTTAGTTTCCTCGAACACATACGGTTTCGAGTGGCACCGCAACACATTTCAGAGAAAAGGCGCTTCTCCTGGCACAGTATCGAACACTTAGTATGACATAGAAAAATTAGTTTAAAATGGAACTAAGTTACGCATTTGGAGTTTCCTCTCTAACAAGGTCGACCACTTAGTTTCGTTGAATGCATACGGTTTCGAGTGGCATCGCCACAGATTTCCGAGAACAGGCGCTTCTCCTGGCACAGTATCGAACACTCAGGTTCAGATAGAACAATTAATTTAAAATGGAACTATGTTTCGCATCTGGAGTTTCCTCCCTCACAAGGTCGACCACTTAGTTTCGTCGAACACATACGGTTTCGAGTAGCATCGCCACTGATTTCAGAGAACAGGCGCTTCTCCTGGCACAGTATCGCACACTTAGTTTCAGATAGAACAATTAGTTTAAAATGGACCTATGTTTCGAATTTGGAGTTTCCTCTCTCACAAGTTCGACCACTTAGTTTCGTCAAACACATACGGTTTCGAGTGGCACCGCCACAGATTTCAGAGAAAAGGCGCTTCTCCTGGCACAGTATCGAACACTTAGTTTCAGATAGAACAATTAGTTTAAAATGGAACTAAGTTTCGCATCTGGAGTTTCCTCTCTCACAAGGTCGACCACTTAGTTTCCTCGAACACATACGGTTTCGTGTGGCATCGCCACACACTTCAGAGAACAGGCGCTTCTCCTGGCACAGTATCGAAAACTAAGTTTCAGATAGAACAATTAGTTTAAAATGGAACTATGTTCCGCATCTGGTGAATCCTCCCTCACAAGGTCAATCACTTAGTTTCGTCGAACACATACGGTTTCGAGTGGCATCGCCACAGATTTCAGAGAACAGGCGCTTCTCCTGGCACAGTATCGAACACTCAGGTTCAGATAGAACAATTAGTTTAAAATGGAACTATGTTTCGCATCTGGAGTTTCCTCCCTCACAAGGTCGACCACTTAGTTTCGTCGAACACATACGGTTTCGAGTAGCATCGCCACTGATTTCAGAGAACAGGCGCTTCTCCTGGCACAGTATCGCACACTTAGTTTCAGATAGAACAATTAGTTTAAAATGGACCTATGTTTCGAATTTGGAGTTTCCTCTCTCACAAGTTCGACCACTTAGTTTCGTCAAACACATACGGTTTCGAGTGGCACCGCCACAGATTTCAGAGAAAAGGCGCTTCTCCTGGCACAGTATCGAACACTTAGTTTCAGATAGAGCAATTAGTTTAAAGTGGAACTAAGTTTCGCATTTGGAGTTTACTCTCCCACAAGGTCGACCACTTAGTTTCGTCAAACACATACGGTTTCGTGTGGCACCGCCACAGATTTCAGAGAAAAGGCGCTTCTCCTGGCACAGTATCGAACACTTAGTTTCAGATAGAACATTTAGTTTAAAATGGAACTAAGTTTCGCATCTGGAGTTTCTTCCCTCACAAGGCGACCACTTAATTTCGTCGAACACCTACGGTTTCGAGTGGCATCGCCACAGATTTCAGAGAACAGGCGCTTCTCCTGGCACAGTATCGAACACTTAGTTTCAGATAGAACAATTAGTTTAAATTGGAACTAAGTTTCGCATCTGGAGTTTCCTCTCTCACAAGGTCGACCACTTAGTTTCCTCGAACACATACGGTTTCGAGTGGCACCGCAACACATTTCAGAGAAAAGGCGCTTCTCCTGGCACAGTATCGAACACTTAGTATGACATAGAAAAATTAGTTTAAAATGGAACTAAGTTTCGCATTTGGAGTTTCCTCTCTAACAAGGTCGACCACTTAGTTTCGTTGAATGCATACGGTTTCGAGTGGCATCGCCACAGATTTCCGAGAACAGGCGCTTCTCCTGGCACAGTATCGAACACTCAGGTTCAGATAGAACAATTAATTTAAAATGGAACTATGTTTCGCATCTGGAGTTTCCTCCCTCACAAGGTCGACCACTTAGTTTCGTCGAACACATACGGTTTCGAGTAGCATCGCCACTGATTTCAGAGAACAGGCGCTTCTCCTGGCACAGTATCGCACACTTAGTTTCAGATAGAACAATTAGTTTAAAATGGACCTATGTTTCGAATTTGGAGTTTCCTCTCTCACAAGTTCGACCACTTAGTTTCGTCAAACACATACGGTTTCGAGTGGCACCGCCACACATTTCAGAGAAAAGGCGCTTCTCCTGGCACAGTATCGAACACTTAGTTGCAGATAGAACAATTAATTTGAAATGGAACTAAGTTTCGCATCTGAAGTTTCCCCTCTCACAAGGTCGGCCACTTATTTTCGTCGAACTCATACGGTTTCGAGTGGCAACGCCACAGATTTCAGAGAACAGGCGCTTCTCCTGGCACAGTATCGAACACTTTGTTTCAGATGGAACAATTAGTTTAAATTGGAACTAAGTTTCGCATCTGAAGTTTCCTCTCTCACAAGGTCGACCACTTAGTTTCGTCGAACACATACGGATTCGAGTAGCATCGCCACCGATTTCAGAGAACAGGCGCTTCTCCTGGCACAGTATGGAACACTTAGTTTCAGATAGAATCATTAGGTTAAAATGGAACTAAGCTTCGCATTTGGAGTTTCCTCTCTCACAAGGTCGACCACTTAGTTTCGTCGAACACATACGGTTTCGAGCGGCATCGCCACAGATTTCAGACAACAGGCGCTTCTCCTAGCACAGTATCGAACACTCAGTAGCAGATAGACCAATTAGTTTAAAATGGAACAAAGCTTCGCATTTGGAGTTTCCTCTCTCACAAGCTCGACCACTTAGTTTCGTCGAACGCATACGGTTTCGAGTGGCATCGCCACAGATTTCAGAGGACAGGCGCTTCTCCTGGCACAGTATCGAACACTTAGTGTCCGATAGGATTATTAGTTTAAAATGAACTAAGTTTCGCAATTTGGTGTTTCCTCTCTCACAAGGTCGACCACTTAGTTTCGTCGAACTCATACGGTTTCGAGTGGCATCGCCACAGATTTCAGAGAACAGGCGCTTCTCCTGGCACATTATCGAACACTTAGTTTCGGATAGAACAATTAGTCTAAAATGGACCTATGTTTCGCATTTGGCGTTTCCTCTCTCACAAGTTCGACAACTTAGTTTCGTCGAACACATAAGTTTTCGAGTAGCATCGCCACAGACTTCAGAGAGCAGGCGCTTCTCCTGGCACATTATCGAACACTTAGTTTCGGATAGAACAATTAGTCTAAAATGGACCTATGTTTCGCATTTGGCGTTTCCTCTCTCACAAGTTCGACAACTTAGTTTCGTCGAACACATACTGTTTCGAGTAGCATCGCCACTGATTTCAGAGAACAGGCGCTTCTCGTGGCACAGTATCGAACACTCAGTTTCAGATAGAACAACAAGATTAAAATGGAACTACGTTTCGCATCTGGAGTTTCCTCTCTCACAAGGTCGACCACTAAGTTTCGTCGAACACATACGGTTTCGAGTGGCATCGCCACACAGTTCAGAGAACAGGCGCTTCTCCTGGCACAGTATCGAAAACATAGTTTCAGAGAGAACAATTAGTTTAAAATGGAACTAAGTTTCGCATCTGGAGTTTCCTCTCTCACAAGGTCGACAACTTAGTTTCGTCGAACACATAAGGTTTCGAGTGGCATCGCCACACAGTTCAGAGAACAGGCGCTTCTCCTGGCACAGTATCGAACACTTAGTTTCAGATAGAACAATTAGTTAAAAATGGAACTAAGATGCGCATCTGGAGCTTCCTCTCTCACAAGGTCGACCATTTAGTTTCGTCGAACACATACGGTTTCGAGTAGCATCGCCACAGATTTCAGAGAGCAGGCGCTTCTCCTGGCACAGTATCGAACACTTAGTTTCAGATAGAACAATTAGTTTAAAATTGTACTAAATTTCGCATCTGGAGTTTCTTCCCTCACAAGGCGACCACTTAATTTCGTCGAACACCTACGGTTTCGAGTGGCATCGCCACAGATTTCAGAGAACAGGCGCTTCTCCTGGCACAGTATCGAACACTTAGTTTCAGATAGAACAATTAGTTTAAATTGGAACTAAGTTTCGCATCTGGAGTTTCCTCTCTCACAAGGTCGACCACTTAGTTTCCTCGAACACATACGGTTTCGAGTGGCACCGCCACACATTTCAGAGAAAAGGCGCTTCTCCTGGCACAGTATCGAACACTTAGTATGACATAGAAAAATTAGTTTAAAATGGAACTAAGTTTCGCATTTGGAGTTTCCTCTCTAACAAGGTCGACCACTTAGTTTCGTTGAATGCATACGGTTTCGAGTGGCATCGCCACAGATTTCCGGGAACAGGCGCTTCTCCTGGCACAGTATCGAACACTCAGGTTCAGATAGAACAATTAGTTTAAAATGGAACTATGTTTCGCATCTGGAGTTTCCTCCCTCACAAGGTCGACCATTTAGTTTCGTCGAACACATACGGTTTCGAGTAGCATCGCCACTGATTTCAGAGAACAGGCGCTTCTCCTGGCACAGTATCGAACACTTAGTTTCAGATAGAACAATTAGTTTAAAATGGACCTATGTTTCGAATTTGGAGTTTCCTCTCTCACAAGTTCGACCACTTAGTTTCGTCAAACACATACGGTTTCGAGTGGCACCGCCACAGATTTCAGAGAAAAGGCGCTTCTCCTGGCACAGTATCGAACACTTAGTTTCAGATAGAACATTTAGTTCAAAATTGTACTAAATTTCGCATCTGGAGTTTCTTCCCTCACAAGGCGACCACTTAATTTCGTCGAACACCTACGGTTTCGAGTGGCATCGCCACAGATTTCAGAGAACAGGCGCTTCTCCTGGCACAGTATCGAACACTTAGTTTCAGATAGAACAATTAGTTTAAATTGGAACTAAGTTTCGCATCTGGAGTTTCCTCTCTCACAACGTCGACCACTTAGTTTCCTCGAACACATACGGTTTCGAGTGGCACCGCCACACATTTCAGAGAAAAGGCGCTTCTCCTGGCACAGTATCGAACACTTAGTATGACATAGAAAAATTAGTTTAAAATGGAACTAAGTTTCGCATTTGGAGTTTCCTCTCTAACAAGGTCGACCACTTAGTTTCGTTGAATGCATACGGTTTCGAGTGGCATCGCCACAGATTTCCGAGAACAGGCGCTTCTCCTGGCACAGTATCGAACACTCAGGTTCAGATAGAACAATTAGTTTAAAATGGAACTATGTTTCGCATCTGGAGTTTCCTCCCTCACAAGGTCGACCATTTAGTTTCGTCGAACACATACGGTTTCGAGTAGCATCGCCACTGATTTCAGAGAACAGGCGCTTCTCCTGGCACAGTATCGAACACTTAGTTTCAGATAGAACAATTAGTTTAAAATGGACCTATGTTTCGAATTTGGAGTTTCCTCTCTCACAAGTTCGACCACTTAGTTTCGTCAAACACATACGGTTTCGAGTGGCACCGCCACAGATTTCAGAGAAAAGGCGCTTCTCCTGGCACAGTATCGAACACTTAGTTTCAGATAGAACATTTAGTTCAAAATTGTACTAAATTTCGCATCTGGAGTTTCTTCCCTCACAAGGCGACCACTTAATTTCGTCGAACACCTACGGTTTCGAGTGGCATCGCCACAGATTTCAGAGAACAGGCGCTTCTCCTGGCACAGTATCGAACACTTAGTTTCAGATAGAACAATTAGTTTAAATTGGAACTAAGTTTCGCATCTGGAGTTTCCTCTCTCACAAGGTCGACCACTTAGTTTCCTCGAACACATACGGTTTCGAGTGGCACCGCCACACATTTCAGAGAAAAGGCGCTTCTCCTGGCACAGTATCGAACACTTAGTATGACATAGAACAATTAGTTTAAAATGGAACTAAGTTTCGCATTTGGAGTTTCCTCTCTAACAAGGTCGACCACTTAGTTTCGTTGAATGCATACGGTTTCGAGTGGCATCGCCACAGATTTCCGAGAACAGGCGCTTCTCCTGGCACAGTATCGAACACTCAGGTTCAGATAGAACAATTAGTTTAAAATGGAACTATGTTTCGCATCTGGAGTTTCCTCCCTCACAAGGTCGACCACTTAGTTTCGTCGAACACATACGGTTTCGAGTAGCATCGCCACTGATTTCAGAGAACAGGCGCTTCTCCTGGCACAGTATCGCACACTTAGTTTCAGATAGAACAATTAGTTTAAAATGGACCTATGTTTCGAATTTGGAGTTTCCTCTCTCACAAGTTCGACCACTTAGTTTCGTCAAACATATACGGTTTCGAGTGGCACCGCCACAGATTTCAGAGAAAAGGCGCTTCTCCTGGCACAGTATCGAACACTTAGTTTCAGATAGAGCAATTAGTTTAAAGTGGAACTAAGTTTCGCATTTGGAGTTTACTCTCCCACAAGGTCGACCACTTAGTTTCGTCAAACACATACGGTTTCGAGTGGCACCGCCACAGATTTCAGAGAAAAGGCGCTTCTCCTGGCACAGTATCGAACACTTAGTTTCAGATAGAACATTTAGTTTAAAATGGAACTAAGTTTCGCATCTGGAGTTTCTTCCCTCACAAGGCGACCACTTAATTTCGTCGAACACCTACGGTTTCGAGTGGCATCGCCACAGATTTCAGAGAACAGGCGCTTCTCCTGGCACAGTATCGAACACTTAGTTTCAGATAGAACAATTAGTTTAAATTGGAACTAAGTTTCGCATCTGGAGTTTCCTCTTTCACAAGGTCGACCACTTAGTTTCCTCGAACACATACGGTTTCGAGTGGCACCGCAACACATTTCAGAGAAAAGGCGCTTCTCCTGGCACAGTATCGAACACTTAGTATGACATAGAAAAATTAGTTTAAAATGGAACTAAGTTTCGCATTTGGAGTTTCCTCTCTAACAAGGTCGACCACTTAGTTTCGTTGAATGCATACGGTTTCGAGTGGCATCGCCACAGATTTCCGAGAACAGGCGCTTCTCCTGGCACAGTATCGAACACTCAGGTTCAGATAGAACAATTAATTTAAAATGGAACTATGTTTCGCATCTGGAGTTTCCTCCCTCACAAGGTCGACCACTTAGTTTCGTCGAACACATACGGTTTCGAGTAGCATCGCCACTGATTTCAGAGAACAGGCGCTTCTCCTGGCACAGTATCGCACACTTAGTTTCAGATAGAACAATTAGTTTAAAATGGACCTATGTTTCGAATTTGGAGTTTCATCTCTCACAAGTTCGACCACTTAGTTTCGTCAAACACATACGGTTTCGAGTGGCACCGCCACAGATTTCAGAGAAAAGGCGCTTCTCCTGGCACAGTATCGAACACTTAGTTTCAGATAGAACAATTAGTTTAAAATGGAACTAAGTTTCGCATCTGGAGTTTCCTCTCTCACAAGGTCGACCACTTAGTTTCCTCGAACACATACGGTTTCGTGTGGCATCGCCACACACTTCAGAGAACAGGCGCTTCTCCTGGCACAGTATCGAAAACTAAGTTTCAGATAGAACAATTAGTTTAAAATGGAACTATGTTCCGCATCTGGTGAATCCTCCCTCACAAGGTCAATCACTTAGTTTCGTCGAACACATACGGTTTCGAGTGGCATCGCCACAGATTTCAGAGAACAGGCGCTTCTCCTGGCACAGTATCGAACACTCAGGTTCAGATAGAACAATTAGTTTAAAATGGAACTATGTTTCGCATCTGGATTTTCCTCTCTCACATCGTCGACCACTTAGTTTCGGCGAACACATACGGTTTCGAGTGGCACCGCCACACATTTCAGAGAAAAGGCGCTTCTCCTGGCACAGTATCGAACACTTAGTTGCAGATAGAACAATTAATTTGAAATGGAACTAAGTTTCGCATCTGAAGTTTCCTCTCTCACAAGGTCGGCCACTTATTTTCGTCGAACTCATACGGTTTCGAGTGGCAACGCCACAGATTTCAGAGAACAGGCGCTTCTCCTGGCACAGTATCGAACACTTTGTTTCAGATGGAACAATTAGTTTAAATTGGAACTAAGTTTCGCATCTGAAGTTTCCTCTCTCACAAGGTCGACCACTTAGTTTCGTCGAACACATACGGATTCGAGTAGCATCGCCACCGATTTCAGAGAACAGGCGCTTCTCCTGGCACAGTATGGAACACTTAGTTTCAGATAGAATCATTAGGTTAAAATGGAACTAAGCTTCGCATTTGGAGTTTCCTCTCTCACAAGGTCGACCACTTAGTTTCGTCGAACACATACGGTTTCGAGCGGCATCGCCACAGATTTCAGACAACAGGCGCTTCTCCTAGCACAGTATCGAACACTCAGTAGCAGATAGACCAATTAGTTTAAAATGGAACAAAGCTTCGCATTTGGAGTTTCCTCTCTCACAAGCTCGACCACTTAGTTTCGTCGAACGCATACGGTTTCGAGTGGCATCGCCACAGATTTCAGAGGACAGGCGCTTCTCCTGGCACAGTATCGAACACTTAGTGTCCGATAGGATTATTAGTTTAAAATGAACTAAGTTTCGCAATTTGGTGTTTCCTCTCTCACAAGGTCGACCACTTAGTTTCGTCGAACTCATACGGTTTCGAGTGGCATCGCCACAGATTTCAGAGAACAGGCGCTTCTCCTGGCACATTATCGAACACTTAGTTTCGGATAGAACAATTAGTCTAAAATGGACCTATGTTTCGCATTTGGCGTTTCCTCTCTCACAAGTTCGACAACTTAGTTTCGTCGAACACATAAGTTTTCGAGTAGCATCGCCACAGACTTCAGAGAGCAGGCGCTTCTCCTGGCACATTATCGAACACTTAGTTTCGGATAGAACAATTAGTCTAAAATGGACCTATGTTTCGCATTTGGCGTTTCCTCTCTCACAAGTTCGACAACTTAGTTTCGTCGAACACATAAGTTTTCGAGTAGCATCGCCACAGACTTCAGAGAGCAGGCGCTTCTTCTGGCACAGTATCGAACACTTAGTTTCGGATAGAACAATTAGTCTAAAATGGACCTATGTTTCGCATTTGGCGTTTCCTCTCTCACAAGTTCGACAACTTAGTTTCGTCGAACACATAAGTTTTCGAGTAGCATCGCCACAGACTTCAGAGAGCAGGCGCTTCTCCTGGCACATTATCGAACACTTAGTTTCGGATAGAACAATTAGTCTAAAATGGACCTATGTTTCGCATTTGGCGTTTCCTCTCTCACAAGTTCGACAACTTAGTTTCGTCGAACACATAAGTTTTCGAGTAGCATCGCCACAGACTTCAGAGAGCAGGCGCTTCTTCTGGCACAGTATCGAACACTTAGTTCCAGATAGAAAAATAGTTTAAAATGGAACTATGTTTCGCATTTGGAGTTTCCCCTCTCACAAGGTCGACCACTTAATTTCGCCGAACGCATACGGTTTCGAGGGGCATCGCTACAGATTTCAGAGAACAGGCGCTTCACCTGGCACAGTATCGAACACTTAGTTTCAGATGGAACATTTGGTTTAAAATGGAACTAAGTTTCGCATCTGGAGCTTCCTCTCTCACAATGTGGACCACTTAGTTTCGTCGAACACATACTGTTTCGAGTAGCATCGCCACTGATTTCAGAGAACAGGCGCTTCTCGTGGCACAGTATCGAACACTCAGTTTCAGATAGAACAACAAGATTAAAATGGAACTACGTTTCGCATCTGGAGTTTCCTCTCTCACAAGGTCGACCACTAAGTTTCGTCGAACACATACGGTTTCGAGTGGCATCGCCACACATTTCAGAGAACAGGCGCTTCTCGCGGCACAGTATCGGACACATCGTTTCAGATAGAACAATTAGTTTAGAATGGTACTAAGATTCGCATCTGGAGTTTCCTCCTTCACAAGGCGACCACTTAGTTTCGCCGAACACATACGGTTTCGAGTAGCATCGCCACACATTTCAGAGAGCAGGCGCTTCTCCTGGCACAGTATCGAACACTTAGTTTCAGATGGAACATTTAGTTTTAAATGGAACCAAGTTTCGCTTCTGGAGTTTCCTCTTTCACAAGGTGGACCACTTAGTTTCGTCGAACACATACGGTATCGAGTAGCATCGCCACACATTTCAGAGAACAGGCGCTTCTCCCGGCACAGTATCGGACATTTAATATCATATAGAACAATTAGGTTAAAATGGAACTAAGCTTCGCAACTGGAGTTTCCTCTCTCACAAGGTCGACCACTTAGTTTCGTCGAACACATACGGTTTCGAGTAGCATCGCCACAGATTTCAGAGAACAGGCGCTTCTCCTGGCACAGTAGCGAACACTTAATTTCCGATAGAACAATTAGTTTAAAATGGTACTAAGTTTCGCATCTGGAGTTTCCTCTCTCACAAGGCGACCACTTAGTTTCGTGGAACACATACGGTTTCGAGTAGCATCGCCACAGATTTCAGAGAACAGGCGCTTCTCCTGGCACAGTATTGAACACTTAGATTCAGTAGAACAATTAGTTTAAAATGGAATTAAGTTTCGCATTTGGAGTTTCCTCTCTCACATGGTCAACCACTTAGTTTCGTCGAACACATACGGTCTCGTGTGGTATCGCCACAGATTTCACCGAACGGGTGTTTCTCCCGGCACAGTATCGGACACATAGTTTCAGATAGAACAATTAGTTTAGAATGGTACTAAGTTTCCCATCTGGAGTTTCCTCTCTCACAAGGTCGGCCACTTAGTTTCGTCGAACACATACGGTTTCGAGGGGCATCGCCACAGGTTTCACAGAACAGGCGCTTCTCCTGGCACAGTATCGAACACTTACTTCAGATAGAACAATTAATTTGAAATGGAACTAAGTTTCGCATCTGGAATTTCCTCCCTCACAAGGTAGACCACTTAGTTTCGTCGAACACATACGGTTTCGAGCGGCATCGCCACACAGTTCAGAGGACAGGCGATTCTCCTGGCACAGTCTCGAACACTTAGTTTCAGATAGAACAATTAGTTTAAAATGGAACTAGGTTTCACATCTGGAGTTTCCTCTCTCACAAGATCGGCCACTTAGTTTCGTCGAACTCAAACGGTTTCGAGTTGCATCGCCACAGATTTCAGAGAACAGGCTCTTCTCCTGGCACAGTATCGAAAACTTAGTTTTAGATAGAACAAAAAGATTAAAATGGAACTAAATTTCGCATCTGGAGTTTCCTCTCTCACAAGGTCGACCGCTTAGTTTCGACGAACACATACGGTTTCGAGTAGCATCGCCACAGATTTCAGAGAACAGGCGCTTCTCCTGGCACAGTGACGAACACTTAGTTTCAGATAGAACAATTAGTTAAAATGGAACTAAGTTTCGCATCCGGGGTTTCCTCTCTCACAAGGTCGACCACTTAGTTTCGTTGAACACATACGGTTTCGAGTGGCAACGCCACAGATTTCAGAGATTAGGCGCTTCTCCTGGCACAGTATCGAACACTTAGATTCAGATGGAACACTTAGTTTAAAATGGAACTAAATCTCGCGTCTGGAAATTCCTCTCTCACACGGTCGACCATTTAGTTTCGTTGAACCCATACGGTTCGAGTGGTATCGCCACAGATTTCGTCGAACGGGAGTTTCTCCCGGCACAGTATCGGACACATAGTTTCAGATAGAACAATTAGTTTAGAATGGTACTAAGCTTCGCATCTGGAGTTTCCTCTCTCACAAGCCGGCCACTCAGTTTCGTGGAACACATTCGGCTTCGAGTGGCATCGCCACACATTTCATAGAACAGGCGCTTCTCCTGGCACAGTATCGAACACTTAGTTTCAGATGGAACATTTAGTTTAAAATTGAACTATGTTTCGCATCTGGAGTTTCCTCTCTCACAAGGTCGACCACTTAGTTTCCTCGAACACATACGGTTTCGAGTAGCATCGCCACAGATTTCAGAGAACAGGCGCTTCTCCTGGCACAGTATCGAACACTTTCGGATAGAATAATCAGTTTAAAATGGAACTAAGTTTTGCATCTGGAGTTTCCTCTCCAAAAAGGTCGACCACTTAGTTTCCTCGAACACATACGGTTTCGAGTAGCATCGCCACAGATTTCAGAGAACTGGCGCTTCTCCTGGCACAGTATCGAACACTTAGATTCAGTAGAACAATTAGTTTAAAATGGAACTAAGTTTCGCATCTGGATTTTCCTCTCTCACAAGGTCGACCATTTAGATTCGTCGAACACATACGGTTTCTAGTAACATCGCCACTGATTTCAGAGAAGAGGCGCTTCTCCTGGCACAGTATCGAACACTCAGTTTCAGATAGAATAATTAGTTTTAAATGGAACTAAGTCTGGCACATGGAGTTTCCTCTCTCACAAGGTCGGCCACTTAGTTTCGTCGAACACATACGGTTTCGAGCAGTATCGCCACACATTTCAGAGAACAGGCGCTCCTCCTGGTATATTATCGAACAATTAGTTAAAAATGGAACTAAATTTCGCATCTGTAATTTCCTCCCTCACAAGGTAGACCACTTAGTTTCGTCGAACACATACGGTTTCGAGCGGCATCGCCACACAGTTCAGAGGACAGGCGATTCTCCTGGCACAGTCTCGAAAACTTAGTTTCAGATAGAACAATTAGTTTAAAATGGAACTAGGTTTCACATCTGGAGTTTCCTCTCTCACAAGATCGACCACTTAGTTTCGTCGAACTCAAACGGTTTCGAGTAGCATCGCCACAGATTTCAGAGAACAGGCGCTTCTCCTGGCACAGTATCGAACACATAATTTCCGATAGAACAATTAGTTTAAAATGGTACTAAGTTTCGCATCTGGAGTTTCCTCTCTCACAAGGCGACCACTTAGTTTCGTGGAACACATACGGTTTCGAGTAGCATCGCCACAGATTTCAGAGAACAGGCGCTTCTCCTGGCACAGTATTGAACACTTAGATCCAGTAGAACAATTAGTTTAAAATGGAATTAAGTTTCGCATTTGGAGTTTCCTCTCTCACATGGCCAACCACTTAGTTTCGTCGAACACATACGGTCTCGTGTGGTATCGCCACAGATTTCACCGAACGGGTGTTTCTCCTGAAACAGTATCGACCACTTTGCTTCGTTGAACCCATACGGTTACGAGTTGCATCGCGACAGATTTCAGAGAACTGGCGCTTCTCCTGGCACAGTATCGAACACTTAGATTCAGTAGAACAATTAGTTTAAAATGGAACTAAGTTTCGCATCTGGATTTTCCTCTCTCACAAGGTCGACCATTTAGGTTCGACGAACACATACGGTTTCGAGTAGCATCGCCACAGATTTCAGAGAACAGGCGCTTCTCCTGGCACAGTGACGAACACTTAGTTTCAGATAGAACAATTAGTTTAAAATGGAACTAAGTTTCGCATCCGGGGTTTCCTCTCACAAGGTTGACGACTTAGTTTCGTCGAACACATACGGTTTCGAGTAGCATCGCCACAGGTTTCAGAGAACAAGCGCTTCTCCTGGCACAGTATCGAACACTTAGTTTCAGATGGAACATTTAGTTTTAAATGGAAGCAAGTTTCGCTTCTGGAGTTTCCTCTTTCACAAGGTGGACCACTTTGTTTCGTCGAACACATACGGCATCGAGTAGCATCGCCACAGATTTCAGAGAACAGGCGCTTCTCCCGGCACAGTATCGGACATTTAATATCATATAGAACAATTAGTTTAAAATGCAACTAAGCTTCGCAACTGGAGTTTCCTCTCTCACAAGGTCGACCACTTAGTTTCGTCGAACACATACGGTTTCGAGTAGCATCGCCACAGATTTCAGAGAACAGGCGCTTCTCCTGGCACAGTATCGAACACTTAATTTCCGATAGAACAATTAGTTTAAAATGGTACTAAGTTTCGCATCTGGAGTTTCCTCTCTCACAAGGCGACCACTTAGTTTCGTGGAACACATACGGTTTCGAGTAGCATCGCCACAGATTTCAGAGAACAGGCGCTTCTCCTGGCACAGTATTGAACACACAGATTCAGTAGAACAATTAGTTTAAAATGGAATTAAGTTTCGCATTTGGAGTTTCCTCTCTCATATGGTCAACCACTTAGTTTCGTCGAACACATACGGTCTCGTGTGGTATCGCCACAGATTTCACCGAACGGGTGTTTCTCCTGAAACAGTATCGACCACTTTGCTTCGTTGAACCCATACGGTTACGAGTGGCATCGCGACAGATTTCAGAGAGCAGGCGCTTCTCCTGGCACAGTATCGAACACTTAGTTTCAGATAGAGCAATTAGTTTAAAGTGGAACTAAGTTTCGCATTTGGAGTTTACTCTCCCACAAGGTCGACCACTTAGTTTCGTGGAACACATACGGTTTCGAGTGGCATCGCCACAGATTTCAGAGAACAGGCGCTTCTCCTGGCACAGTATCGGATACTTAGATTCAGATAGAACAATTAGTTTTAAATGGAACTAAGTTTGGCATCTGGAGTTTCCTCTCACACAAGGTCGACCACTTAGTTTCGTGGAACACATACAGTTTCTAGTGGCACCGCCACAGATTTCAGAGAACAGGCGCTTCTCCTGCCACAGTATCGAACACTTAATTTCAGATAGAACACTTAGTTTAAAATGGCACTAAGTTTCGCGTCTGGAGTTTCCTCTCTCACAAGGTCGACAACTCAGTTTCGTCGAACACATACCGTTTCGAGTGGCATGGCCACAGATTTCAGAGAGCAGGCGCTTCTCCTGGCACAGTATCGAACACTTACTTTCAGATGGAACATTTAGTTTAAAATTGACCTATGTTTCGCATCTGGAGTTTCCTCTCTCACAAGGTCGGCCACTTAGTTTCGTCGAACACATACGGTTTCGAGTGGCATCGCCACAGATTTCAGAGAACAGGCGCTTCTCCTGGCACAGTATCGAACACTTAGTTTCAGGTAGAACAATTAGTTTAAAATGGAACTATGTTTCGCATCCTGAGTTTCCTCTCTCACAAGGCGGCCACTTAGTTTCGTGGAACACATACGGTTTCGAGTGGCACCGCCACAGATTTCAGAGAACAGGCGCTTCTCCTGGCACAGTATCGAACACTTAGTTTCAGAGAGAACAATTAGTTTAAAATGGAATTATGTTTCGCATCTGGAGTATCCTCTCTCACAAGATCAACCACTTAGTTTGGTCGAACATATACGGTTTCGAGTGTCATCGCCACACATTTCAGAGAACAGGCGATTCTCCTGGCACAGTATCGAACACTTAGTTTCAGATAGAACAATAAGATTAAAATGGAACTATGTTTCCCATCTGGAGTTTCCTCTCTCACAAGGTCGACCACTTAGTTTCGTCGAACACATACGGTTTCGAGTGGCATCGCCACACAGTTCAGAGAACAAGAGCTTCTCCTCGCACAGTATCGAAAACGTAGTTTCAGATAGAACAATAAGACTAAAATGGAACTAAGTTTCGCATCTGGAGTTTCCTCTCTCACAATGTCGGCCACTTAGTTTCGTCGAACACATACGGTTTCGAGTGTCATCGCCACACATTTCAGAGAACAGGCGCTTCTCCTGGCACAGTATCGAACACTTAGTTTTAGATAGAGCAATTAGTTTAAAGTGGAACTAAGTTTCGCACCTGGAGTTTCCTCTCTCACAATGTCGGCCACTTAGTTTCGTCGAACACACACGGTTTCGAGTGGCATCGCCACAGATTTCAGAGAACAGGCGCTTCTCCTGGCACAGTATCGAAAACGTAGTTTCAGATAGAACAATAAGATTAAAATGGAACTAAGTTTCCCATCTGGAGTATCCTGTCTCACAAGGTCAAACACTTTGTTTCGTCGAACACATACGGTTTCGAGCGGCATCGCCATACAGTTCAGAGAACAGGCGCTTCTCCTGGCACAGTATCGAAAACTTAGATTCAGATAGAAAAATAAGATTAAAATGGAACTAAGTTTCGCATCTGGAGTTTCCTCTCTCATAAGGTCGACCAATTAGTTTCGTCGAACACATACGGTTTCGAGTAGCATCGCCACAGATTTCAGAGAGCAGGCGCTTCTCCTGGCACAGTATCGAACACTTAGTTTCAGATAGAACAATTAGCTTAAAATGGAACTAAGTTTCGCATCTGGAGTTTCCTCTCTCACAAGGTCGACCACTTAGTTTCGTGGAACACATACGGTTTCGAGTGGCATCGCCACAGATTTCAGAGAACAGGCGCTTCTCCTGACACAGTCCCGAACACTTAGTTTCAGATAGAACAATAAGATTAAAATGGAACTATGTTTCCCATCTGGAGTTTCCTGTCTCACAAGGTCAACCACTTAGTTTCGTCGAACACATACGGTTTCGAGCGGCATCGCCATACAGTTCAGAGAACAGGCGCTTCTCCTGGCACAGTATCGAAAACCTAGTTTCAGATAGAACAATAAGATTAAAATGGGACTAGGTTTCGCATCTGGAGTTTCCTCTCTCACAAGGTCGACCACTTAGTTTCGTCGAACACATACGGTTTCGAGTGGCATCGCCACAGATTTCAGAGAACAGGCGCTTCTCCTGGCACAGAATCGAACACTTAGTCTCAGATAGAACAATTAGTTTAAAATGGAACTAAGTTTCGCATCTGGAGTTTCCACTCTCACAATGTCGGCCACTTAGTTTCGTGGAACACATACGGTTTCGAGTGGCACCGCCACAGATTTCAGAGAACAGGCGCTTCTCCTGGCACAGTATCGAACACTTAGTTTCAGAGAGAACAATTAGTTTAAAATGGAATTATGTTTCGCATCAGGAGTATCCTCTCTCACAATGTCGGCCACTTAGTTTCGTCGAACACATACGGTTTCGAGGGTCATCGCCACACATTTCAGAGAACAGGCGCTTCTCCTGGCACAGTATCGAACACTTAGTTTTAGATAGAGCAATTAGTTTAAAGTGGAACTAAGTTTCGCACCTGGAGTTTCCTCTCTCACAATGTCGGCCACTTAGTTTCGTCGAACACACACGGTTTCGAGTGGCATCGCCACAGATTTCAGAGAACAGGCGCTTCTCCTGGCACAGTATCGAAAACGTAGTTTCAGATAGAACAATAAGATTAAAATGGAACTAAGTTTCCCATCTGGAGTATCCTGTCTCACAAGGTCAAACACTTAGTTTCGTCGAACACATACGGTTTCGAGCGGCATCGCCATACAGTTCAGAGAACAGGCGCTTCTCCTGGCACAGTATCGAAAACTTAGTTTCAGATAGAAAAATAAGATTAAAATGGAACTAAGTTTCGCATCTGGAGTTTCCTGTCTCATAAGGTCGACCAATTAGTTTCGTCGAACACATACGGTTTCGAGTAGCATCGCCACAGATTTCAGAGAGCAGGCGCTTCTCCTGGCACAGTATCGAACACTTAGTTTCAGATAGAACAATTAGCTTAAAATGGAACTAAGTTTCGCATCTGGAGTTTCCTCTCTCACAATGTCGACCACTTAGTTTCGTCGAACACATACGGTTTCGAGTGGCATCGTTACACATTTCAGAGAACAGGCGCTTCTCCTGGCACAGTATCGAACCCATAGTTTCAGATAGAACAATTAGTTTAAAATGGAATTAAGTTTCGCATCTGGAGTTTCCTCTCTCAGAAGGTCGGCCACTTAGTTACATCGAACACATACGGGTTCAAGTAGC
The DNA here is from genome assembly GCA_910591585.2 of Nysson spinosus. Lineage (NCBI taxonomy): Eukaryota > Metazoa > Arthropoda > Insecta > Hymenoptera > Crabronidae > Nysson > Nysson spinosus. The sequence continues at coordinate 589,560 of CAJUYC020000091.1, read as the reverse complement.
ATCGCCACTGATTTCAGAGGACAGGCGCTTCTCCTGGCACAATATCGAACACTTTCAGATAGAACAATTAGTTTAAAATGGAACTAAGTTCCGCATCTGGAGTTTCCTCTCTCACAACGTCGTCCACTTAGTTTCGTCGAACACATACGGTTTCGAGTGGCATCGCCACATATTTCAGAGAACAGGCGCTTCTCCTGGCACAGTATCGCACACTTAGTTTCGGACGGAACATTTGGTTTAAAGTGGAACTAAGTTTCGCATCTGGAGTTTCCTCTTTCACAAGGTCGGCCACTTAGTTTCGTCGAACACATACGTGTTCTAGTAGCATCGCCACTGATTTCAGAGAACAGGCGCTTCTCCTGGCACAGTATCGAACACTTTCAGATGGAACAATTAATTTAAAATGGAACTAAGTTTCGCATCTGGAGTTTCCTCTCTCACAAGGTCGACCATTTAGATTCGTCGAACACATACGTGTTCGAGTAGCATCGTCACTGATTTCAGAGAACAGGCGCTTCTCCTGGCACAGTATCGAACACTTTCAGATAGAACAATTAGTTTAAAATGGAACTAAGTTTCGCATCTGGAGTATCCTCTCTCACAAGGTCGGCCACTTAGTTTCGTCGAACTCATACGGTTTCGAGTGGCACCGCCACAGATTTCAGAGAACAGGCCCTTCTCCTGGCACAGTATCGAACACTTAGTTTCAGATAGAACAATTAGTTTAAAATGGAACCAAGTTTCGCATCTGGAGTTTCCTCTCTCACAATGTCGGCCACTTAGTTTCGTGGAACACATACGGTTTCGAGTGGTACCCCACAGATTTCAGAGAACAGGCGCTTCTCCTGGCACAGTATCGAACACTTAGTTTCAGAGAGAACAATTAGTTTAAAATGGAACTAATTTTCGCATCTGGAGTTTCCCCTCTCACAAGGTCGATCACTTAGTTTCGTCGAACACATACGGTTTCGAGTGGCACAGCCACAGATTTCAGAGAACAGGCCCTTCTCCTGGCACAGTATCGAACACTTAGTTTCAGATAGAGCAATTAGTTTAAAGTGGAACTAAGTTTCGCATTTGGAGTTTACTCTCCCACAAGGTCGACCACTTAGTTTCGTCGAACACATACGGTTTCGAGTGGCACCGCCACAGATTTCAGAGAACAGGCGCTTCTCCTGGCACAGTATCGAAAACCTAGTTTCAGATAGAACAATTAGTTTAAAATGGAACTAAGTTTCGCATCTGGAGTTTCCTCTCTCACAATGTCGGCCACTTAGTTTCGTGGAACACATACGGTTTCGAGTGGCACCGCCACAGATTTCAGAGAACAGGCGCTTCTCCTGGCACAGTATCGAACACTTAGTTTCAGAGAGAACAATTAGTTTAAAATGGAATTATGTTTCGCATCTGGAGTATCCTCTCTCACAAGATCAACCACTTAGTTTGGTCGAACACATACGGTTTCGAGTGGCATCGCCACAGATTTCAGAGAACAGGCGCTTCTCCTGGCATGGTATCGAACACTTAGTTTCAGATAGAACAATTAGTTTAAAATGGAACTAAATTTCGCATCTGGAGTTTCCTCTCTCAGAAGGTCGACCACTTAGTTTCGTCGAACACATACGGTTTCGAGTACCATCGGGACAGATTTCAGTGAATAGGCGCTTCTCCTGCCACAGTATCGACCACTTAGTTTCAGATAGAACAATTAGTTTAAAATGGAACTAAGTTTCGCATCTGAAGTTTCCTCTCTCACAAGGTCGGCCACTTAGTTTCAGCGAACACATACGGTTTCGAGTGGCATCGCCACAGATTTCAGAGAACAGGCGCTTCTCCTGGCACAGTATCGAACACTTAGTTTCAGATAGAGCAATTAGTTTAAAGTGGAACTAAGTTTCGCATTTGGAGTTTACTCTCCCACAAGGTCGACCACTTAGTTTCGTCGAACACATACGGTTTCGAGTGGCACCGCCACAGATTTCAGAGAACAGGCGATTCTCCTGGCACAGTATCGAAAACCTAGTTTCAGATAGAACAATTAGTTTAAAATGGAACTAAGTTTCGCATCTGGAGTTTCCTCTCTCACAATGTCGGCCACTTAGTTTCGTGGAACACATACGGTTTCGAGTGGCACCGCCACAGATTTCAGAGAACAGGCGCTTCTCCTGGCACAGTATCGAACACTTAGTTTCAGAGAGAACAATTAGTTTAAAATGGAACTAAATTTCGCATCTGGAGTTTCCTCTCTCAGAAGGTCGACCACTTAGTTTCGTCGAACACATACGGTTTCGAGTACCATCGGGACAGATTTCAGTGAACAGGCGCTTCTCCTGCCACAGTATCGAACACTTAGTTTCAGATAGAACAATTCATTTAAAACGGAACTAAGTTTCGCATCTGTAGTTTCCTCTCTCACAAGGTCGGCCACTTAGTTTCGTCGAACACATACGGTTTCGAGTGGCATCGCCACAGATTTCAGAGAACAGGCGCTTCTCCTGGCACGGTATCGAACCCTTAGTTTCAGATAGAACAATTAGTTTAAAATGGAACTAATTTCGCATCTGTAGTTTCCTCTCTCACAATGTCGGCCACTTAGTTTCGTCGAACACATACGGTTTGGCGTGGCATCGCCACAGATTTCGCAGAACCGGAGTTTCTCCTGGGACATTGTCGAACACTTAGTTTTAGATAGAGCAATTAGTTTAAAATGGAACTAAGTTTCGCATCTAAAGTTTCCTCTCTCACAAGGTCGGCCACTTAGTTTCGTCGAACACATACGGTTTCGAGTAGCATCGCCACAGATTTCAGAGAACAGGCGCATCTCCTGGCACAGTATCGAACACTTAGTTTCAGAGAGAACAATTAGTTTAAAATGGAATTATGTTTCGCATCTGGAGTATCCTCTCTCACAAGATCAACCACTTAGTTTGGTCGAACACATACGGTTTCGAGTGTCATCGCCACACATTTCAGAGAACAGGCGCTTCTCCTGGCACATTATCGAACACTCAGTTTTAGATAGAGGAATTAGTTTAAAGTGGAACTAAGTTTCGCACCTGGAGTTTCCTCTCTCACAATGTCGGCCACTTAGTTTCGTCGAACACATACGGTTTCGAGTGGCATCGCCACAGATTTCGCAGAACCGGAGTTTCTCCTGGGACATTGTCGAACACTTAGTTTTAGATAGAGCAATTAGTTTAAAGTGGGACTAAGTTTCGCACCTGGAGTTTCCTCTCTCACAATGTCGGCCACTTAGTTTCGTCGAACACACACGGTTTCGAGTGGCATCGCCACAGATTTCAGAGAGCAGGCGCTTCTCCTGGCACAGTATCGAACACTGAGTGTCAGATAGAACAATTAGTTTAAAACGGAACTAAGTTTCGCATCTGGAGTATCCTGTCTCACAAGGTCAACCACTTAGTTTCGTCGAACACATACGGTTTCGAGCGGCATCGCCATACAGTTCAGAGAACAGGCGCTTCTCCTGGCACAGTATCGAAAACTTAGTTTCAGATAGAAAAATAAGATTAAAATGGAACTAAGTTTCGCATCTGGAGTTTCCTCTCTCATAAGGTCGACCAATTAGTTTCGTCGAACACATACGGTTTCGAGTGGCATCGCCACAGATTTCGGAGAACAGGCGCTTCTCCTGACACAGTATCGAACACTTAGTTTCAGGTAGAATAATTAGTTTAAAATGGAACTATGTTTCGCAACTGGAGATTCCTCTCTCACATGATCGACGACTTAGTTTCGTCGAACACAGACGGTTTCGAGTGGCATCACCAAAGATTTCAGAGAGCAGGCGCTTCTCCTGGCACAGTATCGAACACTCAGCTACAGATAGAACAATTAGTTTAAAATTGAACTATGTTTCGCATCTGGAGTTTCCTCTCTCACAAGGTCGGCCACTTAGTTTCGTCGAACACATACGGTTTCGAGTGGCATCGCCACAGATTTCAGAGAACAGGCGCTTCTCCTTGCACAGTATTGAACACTTAGTTTCAGATGGAACATTTAGTTTAAAATGGAACTAAGTTTCGCATCTGGAGTTTCCTCTCTCACAAGGTCGACCATTTAATTACGTCGAACACATACGGTTTCGAGTGGCATCGCCACAGATTTCAGAGAACAGGCGCTTCTCCTGGCACAGTATCGAACACTTAGTTTCAGGTAGAACAATTAGTTTAAAATGGAACTATGTTTCGCAACTGGAGATTCCTCTCTCACATGATCGACGAAATAGTTTCGTCGAACACAGACGGTTTCGAGTGGCATCGCCACAGATTTCAGAGAACAGGCGCTACTCCTGGCACATTATCGAACACATAGTTGCAGATAGAACAATTAGTTTAAAATGGAAGTAAGTTTCGCATCTGGAGTTTCCTCTCTCACAAGGTCGACCACTTAATTTCGTCGAACACATACGGTTTCGAGTGGCATCGCCACAGATTTCAGAGAATAGGCGCTTCTCCTGACACAGTATCGAACACTTAGTTTCAGGTAGAACAATTAGTTTAAAATGGAACTATGTTTCGCAACTGTAGATTCCTCTCTCACAAGATCGACGACTTAATTACGTCGAACACATACGGTTTCGAGTGGCATCGCCACAGATTTCAGGGAACAGGCGCTTCTCCTGGCACAGTATCGAACACTTAGTTTCAGATACAACAATTAGTTTTAAATGGAACTAAGTTTCGCATCTGGAGTTTCCTCTCTCACAAGGTCGACCACTTAGTTTAGTCGAACACATACGGTTTCGAGTAGCATCGCCACAGATTTCAGAGAGCAAGCCTTCTTCCTGGCACAGTATCGAACACTTATTTCAGACAGAACAATTAGTTTAAAATGGAACTATGTTTCGCATCTGGAGTATCCTCTCTCACAAGGTCGGCCACTTAGTTACGTCGAACACATACGGTTTCGAGTGGCATCGTTACACATTTCAGAGAACAGGCGCTTCTCCTGGCACAGTATCGAACCCATAGTTTCAGATAGAACAATTAGTTTAAAATGGAATTAAGTTTCGCATCTGGAGTTTCCTCTCTCAGAAGGTCGGCCACTTAGTTACGTCGAACACATACGGGTTCAAGTAGCATCGCCACTGATTTCAGAGGACAGGCGCTTCTCCTGGCACAATATCGAACACTTTCAGATAGAACAATTAGTTTAAAATGGAACTAAGTTCCGCATCTGGAGTTTCCTCTCTCACAACGTCGTCCACTTAGTTTCGTCGAACACATACGGTTTCGAGTGGCATCGCCACATATTTCAGAGAACAGGCGCTTCTCCTGGCACAGTATCGCACACTTAGTTTCGGACGGAACATTTGGTTTAAAGTGGAACTAAGTTTCGCATCTGGAGTTTCCTCTTTCACAAGGTCGGCCACTTAGTTTCGTCGAACACATACGTGTTCTAGTAGCCTCGCCACTGATTTCAGAGAACAGGCGCTTCTCCTGGCACAGTATCGAACACTTTCAGATGGAACAATTAATTTAAAATGGAACTAAGTTTCGCATCTGGAGTTTCCTCTCTCACAAGGTCGACCATTTAGATTCGTCGAACACATACGTGTTCGAGTAGCATCGTCACTGATTTCAGAGAACAGGCGCTTCTCCTGGCACAGTATCGAACACTTTCAGATAGAACAATTAGTTTAAAATGGAACTAAGTTTCGCATCTGGAGTATCCTCTCTCACAAGGTCGGCCACTTAGTTTCGTTGAACAGATACGGGTTCGAGTAGCATCGCCACTGATTTCAGAGAACAGGCGCTTCTCCTGGCACAGTATCGAACACTTATTTCAGACAGAACAATTAGTTTAAAATGGACTATGTTTCGCATCTGGAGTATGCTCTCTCACAAGGTCGGCCACTTAGTTACGTCGAACACATACGGTTTCGAGTGGCATCGTTACACATTTCAGAGAACAGGCGCTTCTCCTGGCACAGTGTCGAACACATAGTTTCAGATAGAACAATTAGTTTAAAATGGAACTAAGTTTCGCATCTGGAATTTCCTCTCTCACAAGGTCGACCACTTAATTACGTCGAACACATACGGTTTCGAGTGGCATCGCCACAGATTTCAGAGAACAGGCGCTTCTCCTGGAAAAGTATCGAATACTTAGTTTCAGGTAGAACAATTAGTTTAAAATGGAACTATGTTTCGCAACTGGAGATTCCTCTCTCACATGATCGACGAAATAGTTTCGTCGAACACAGACGGTTTCGAGTGGCATCGCCACAGATTTCAGAGAACAGGCGCTACTCCTGGCACAGTATCGAACACTTAGTTTCAGATAGAACAATTAGTTTAAAATGGAACTAAGTTTCGCATCTGGAGTTTCCTCTCTCACAAGGTCGACCACTTAATTTCGTCGAACACATACGGTTTCGAGTGGCATCGCCACAGATTTCGGAGAACAGGCGCTTCTCCTGACACAGTATCGAACACTTAGTTTCAGGTAGAATAATTAGTTTAAAATGGAACTATGTTTCGCAACTGGAGATTCCTCTCTCACATGATCGACGACTTAGTTTCGTCGAACACAGACGGTTTCGAGTGGCATCACCAAAGATTTCAGAGAGCAGGCGCTTCTCCTGGCACAGTATCGAACACTCAGCTACAGATAGAACAATTAGTTTAAAATTGAACTATGTTTCGCATCTGGAGTTTCCTCTCTCAGAAGATCGGCCACTTAGTTTCGTCGAACACATACTGTTTCGAGTGGCATCGCCACAGATTTCAGAGAACAGGCGCTTCTCCTTGCACAGTATTGAACACTTAGTTTCAGATGGAACATTTAGTTTAAAATGGAACTAAGTTTCGCAACTGTAGATTCCTCTCTCACAAGATCGACGACTTAGTTTCGTCGAACACAGACGGTTTCGAGTGGCATCGCCACAGATATCAGAGAACAGGCGTTTCTCCTGGCTCATTTTCGATCACTTAGTTTCAGATAAAATAATAAGTTTAAAATGGAACTAAATTTCGCATCTGGAGTTTCCTCTCTCACAAGGTCGACCACTTAGTTTCGTCGAACTCATACGGTTTCGAGTGGCATCGCCACAGATTTCAGAGTTCAGGCGCTTCTCCTGGCACATTATCGAACACATAGTTGCAGATAGAACAATTAGTTTAAAATGGAACTAAGTTTCGCATCTGGAGTTTCCTCTCTCACAAGGTCGACCATTTAATTACGTCGAACACATACGGTTTCGAGTGGCATCGCCACAGATTTCAGAGAACAGGCGCTTCTCCTGGCACAGTATCGAACACTTAGTTTCAGGTAGAACAATTAGTTTAAAATGGAACTATGTTTCGCAACTGGAGATTCCTCTCTCACATGATCGACGAAATAGTTTCGTCGAACACAGACGGTTTCGAGTGGCATCGCCACAGATTTCAGAGAACAGGCGCTACTCCTGGCACATTATCGAACACATAGTTGCAGATAGAACAATTAGTTTAAAATGGAAGTAAGTTTCGCATCTGGAGTTTCCTCTCTCACAAGGTCGACCACTTAATTTCGTCGAACACATACGGTTTCGAGTGGCATCGCCACAGATTTCAGAGAATAGGCGCTTCTCCTGACACAGTATCGAACACTTAGTTTCAGGTAGAACAATTAGTTTAAAATGGAACTATGTTTCGCAACTGTAGATTCCTCTCTCACAAGATCGACGACTTAATTACGTCGAACACATACGGTTTCGAGTGGCATCGCCACAGATTTCAGTGAACAGGCGCTTCTCCTGGCACAGTCTCGAACACATTGTTTCAGATAGAACAATTAGTTTTAAATGGAACTAAGTTTCGCATCTGGAGTTTCCTCTCTCACAAGGCGGCCACTTAGTTTCGTGGAACACATTCGGTTTCGAGTGGCATCGCCACAGATTTCAGAGAACAGGCGCTTCTCCTGGCACAGTATCGAACACATAGTTGCAGATAGAACAATTAGTTTAAAATGGAACTAAGTTTCGCATCTGGAGTTTCCTCTCTCACAAGGTCGGCCATTTACTTTCGTGGAACACATTCGGTTTCGAGTAGCATCGCCACAGATTTCAGAGAACAGGCGCTTCTCCTGGCACAGTATCGAACACTTAGTTTCAGAGAGAACAATTAGTTTAAAATGGAAATATGTTTCACATTTGGAGTTTCCTCTCTCACAAGTTCGACCACTTAGTTTCGTCGAACACATACGGTTTCGAGTGGCATCGCCACAGATTTCAGAGAACAGGCGCTTCTCCTGGCACAGTATCGAACACTCAGGTTCAGATAGAACAATTAGTTTAAAATGGAACTATGTTTCGCATCTGGAGTTTCCTCTCTCACAAGGTCGATCACTTAGTTTCGTCGAACACATACGGTTTCGAGTAGCATCGCCACAGATTTCAGAGAACAGGCGCCTCTCCTGGCACAGTATCGAATATTTAGTTTCAGATGGAACATTTAGTTTAAAATTGAACAATGTTTCGCATCTGAAGTTTCCTCTCTAACAAGGTCGACCACTTAGTTTCGCCGAACACATGCGGTTTCGAGTGGCATCGCCACAGATTTCAGAGTACAGGCGCTTCTCCTGGCACAGTATCGAACACTTAGTATCAGATAGAACAATTACTTTAAAATGGAACTAAGCTTCGCATCTGGAGTTTCCTCTCCCACAAGGTCGGCCACTTAGTTTCGTCGAACACATACGGTTAAGAGTGGCATCGCCACAGATTTCAGAGAACAGGCGCTTCTCCTGGCACAGTATGGAACACTTAGTTTCAGATAGAACAACTACTTTAAAATGGAACTAAGTTTCACATCTGGAGTTCCCTCTCTCACAAGGTCGGCCACTTAGTTTCGTCGAACACATACAGTTTCGAGTGGCATCGCCACAGATTTCAGAGGACAGGCGCTTCTCCTGGCACAGTATCGAACACTTAGTTTCGGATGGAACATTTGGTTTAAAATGGAACTATGTTTCGCATTTGGAGTTTCCTCTCTCACAAGGTCGACCACTTACTTTCGTCGAACTCATTCGGTTTCGAGTAGCAACATGTCAGGTTTCAGAGAACAGTCGCTTCTCCTGGCACAGTATCGAACACATAGTTGCAGATAGAACAATTAGTTTAAATGGAACTAAGTTTCGCATCTGGAGTTTCCTCTCTCACAAGGTCGACCACTTAATTTCGTCGAACACATACGGTTTCGAGTGGCATCACCACAGATTTCAGAGAACAGGCGCTTCTCCTGGCACAGTATCGAACACTTAGTATCAGATAGAACTATTAGTTTCAGATGGAACTAAGCTTCGCATCTGGAGTTTCCTCTCTCACAAGGTCGACCACTTAGTTTCGATGAACACATATGGTTTCGAGTAGCATCGCCACCGATTTCAGAGAACAGGCGCTTCTCCTGGCGCAGTATCGAACACTCAGTTACAGATAGAACAATTAGTTTAAAATGGACCTATGTTTCGCATTTGGAGTTTCCTCTCTCACAAGTTCGACCACTTAGTTTCGTCGAACACACACGGTTTCGAGTGGCATCGCCACAGATTTCAGAGAACAGGCGCTACTCCTGGCGCAGTATCGAACACTTAGTTTCAGATAGAACAATTAGTTTAAAATGGAACTAAGTTTCGCATCTGGAGTTTCCTCTCCCACAAGGTCGACCACTTAGTTTCGTTGAACACATTCGGTTTCGAGTAGCATCGCCACAGATTTCAGAGAACAGGCGCTTCTCCTGCCACAGTATCGAACACTTAGGTTCAGATAGAACAATTAGTTTAAAATGGAACTATGTTTCGCATGTGGAGTTTCCTATCTCACAAGGTCGACCACTTAGTTTCGTCGAACACATACGGTTTCGAGTGGCATCGCCACAGATTTCAGAGAACAGGCGCTTCTCCTGGCACAGTATCGAACACATAGTTTCAGATAGCACAATTAGTTTAAAATGGTACTAAGTTTCGCATCTGGAGTTTCCTCTCTCACAAGGTCAACCACTTAGTTTCGTCGAACACATACGGTTTCGAGTGGCATCGCCACAGATTTCAGAGAACAGGCGTCTCTCCTGGCACAGTATCGAACACTTTCAGATAGAACAATTTGTTTAAAATGGAACTAAGTTTCGCATCTGGAGTTTCCTCTCTCACAAGGTCGGCCACTTAGTATCGTCGAACACATACGGTTTCGATTGGCGTCGCCACAGATTTAAGAGAACAGGCGCTTCTCCTGGCACAGTATCGAACACATAGTTTCAGATAGCACAATTAGTTTAAAATGGTACTAAGTTTCGCATCTGGAGTTTCCTCTCTCACAAGGTCATCCACTTAGTTTCGTCGAACACATACGGTTTCGAGTGGCATCGCCACAGATTTCAGAGAACTGGCGCTTCTCGTGGCACAGTATCGAACACTTCGTTTCAGATAGAAGAATTAGTTTAAAATGGAACTATGATGCGCATCTGGAGTTTCCTTTCGCACAAGGTCGACGACTTAATTTCGTCGAACACATACGGTTTCGAGTGGCATCGCCACAGATTTCAGAGAACAGGCGTCTCTCCTGGCACAGTATCGAACACAGTTTCAAATAGAACAATTAGTTTAAAATGGCATTAAGTTTCGCGTCTGGAGTTTCCTCTCTCACATGGTCGACCACTCAGTTTCGTCGAACACATACCGTTTCGAGTAGCATAGCCACAGATTTCAGAGAACAGGCGTCTCTCCTGGCACAGTATCGAACACAGTTTCAGATAGAACAATTAGTTTAAAATGGAACTAAGTTTCGCATCTGGAGTTTCCTCTATCACAAGGTCGACCACTTAGTTTCGTCGAACACATAGGGTTTCGAGTGGCATCGCCACAGATTTCTGAGAACTGGCGCTTCTCGTGGCACAGTATCGAACACTTCGTTTCAGATAGAAGAATTAGTTTAAAATGGAACTATGATGCGCATCTGGAGTTTCCTTTCGCACAAGGTCGACGACTTAATTTCGTCGAACACATACGGTTTCGAGTGGCATCGCCACAGATTTCAGAGAACAGGCGTCTCTCCTGGCACAGTATCGAACACAGTTTCAGATAGAACAATTAGTTTAAAATGGCACTAAGTTCCCTTCTCGAGTTTCCTCTCTCACAAGGTCGACCACTCAGTTTCGTCGAACACATACCGTTTCGAGTAGCATAGCCACAGATTTCAGAGAACAGGCGCTTCTGCTGGCACAGTATCGAACACTTAGTTTCAGATAGAACAATTAGTTTAAAATGGCAAAAAGTTTCGCATCTGGAGTTTCCTCTCTCACAAGGTTTCGTCGAACACATACGGTTTCGAGTAGCATCGCTACAGATTTCAGAGAACAGGCGCTTCTCCTGGCACAGTATCGAACACTTAGTTTCAGATAGAACAATTAGTTTAAAATGGCACTAAGTTTCGCGTCTGGAGTTTCCTATCTCACAAGGTCGACCACTCAGTTTCGTCGAACACAGACGGTTTCGAGTGGCATCGCCACAGATTTCAGAGAACAGGCGTTCCTCCTGGCACAGTATCGAACATTTGGTTTAAAATGGAACTATGTTTCGCTTCTGGAATTTCCTCTCTGACGAGGTTAACCACTTTGTTTCGTCGAACACATACGATTTCGAGTGACATCGCCACAGATTTCAGAGAACAGGCGCTTCTCCTGGCACAGTATCGAAAACTTAGTTTCAGATAGAACAATTAGTTTAAAATGGAACTAAGTTTCGCATCTGGAGTTTCCTCTCTCACAAGGTCGGCCACTTAGTATCCTCGAACACATACGGTTTCGATTGGCGTCGCCACAGATTTAAGAGAACAGGCGCTTCTCCTGGCACAGTATCGAACACATAGTTTCAGATAGCACAATTAGTTTAAAATGGTACTAAGTTTCGCATCTGGAGTTTCCTCTCTCACAAGGTCAACGACTTAGTTTCGTCGAACACATACGGTTTCGAGTGGCATCGCCACAGATTTCAGAGAACAGGCGTCTCTCCTGGCACAGTATCGAACACTTTCAGATAGAACAATTAGTTTAAAATGGAACTAAGTTTCGCATCTGGAGTTTCCTCTCTCACAAGGTCGGCCACTTAGTATCGTCGAACACATACGGTTTCGATTGGCGTCGCCACAGATTTAAGAGAACAGGCGCTTCTCCTGGCACAGTATCGAACACATAGTTTCAGATAGCACAATTAGTTTAAAATGGTACTAAGTTTCGCATCTGGAGTTTCCTCTCTCACAAGGTCAACGACTTAGTTTCGTCGAACACATACGGTTTCGAGTGGCATCGCCACAGATTTCAGAGAACAGGCGTCTCTCCTGGCACAGTATCGAACACTTTCAGATAGAACAATTAGTTTAAAATGGAACTAAGTTTCGCATCTGGAGTTTCCTCTCTCACAAGGTCGGCCACTTAGTATCGTCGAACACATACGGTTTCGATTGGCGTCGCCACAGATTTAAGAGAACAGGCGCTTCTCCTGGCACAGTATCGAACACATAGTTTCAGATAGCACAATTAGTTTAAAATGGTACTAAGTTTCGCATCTGGAGTTTCCTCTCTCACAAGGTCAACCACTTAGTTTCGTCGAACACATACGGTTTCGAGTGGCATCGCCACAGATTTCAAAGAACTGGCGCTTCTCGTGGCACAGTATCGAACACTTCGTTTCAGATAGAAGAATTAGTTTAAAATGGAACTATGATGCGCATCTGGAGTTTCCTTTCGCACAAGGTCGACGACTTAATTTCGTCGAACACATACGGTTTCGAGTGGCATCGCCACAGATTTCAGAGAACAGGCGTCTCTCCTGGCACAGTATCGAACACAGTTTCAGATAGAACAATTAGTTTAAAATGGCACTAAGTTCCCTTCTCGAGTTTCCTCTCTCACAAGGTCGACCACTCAGTTTCGTCGAACACATACCGTTTAGAGTAGCATAGCCACAGATTTCAGAGAACAGGCGCTTCTGCTGGCACAGTATCGAACACTTAGTTTCAGATAGAACAATTAGTTTAAAATGGCAAAAAGTTTCGCATCTGGAGTTTCCTCTCTCACAAGGTCGGCCACTTAGTTTCGTCGAACACATACGGTTTCGAGTAGCATCGCTACAGATTTCAGAGAACAGGCGCTTCTCCTGGCACAGTATCGAACACTTAGTTTCAGATAGAACAATTAGTTTAAAATGGCACTAAGTTTCGCGTCTGGAGTTTCCTATCTCACAAGGTCGACCACTCAGTTTCGTCGAACACAGACGGTTTCGAGTGGCATCGCCACAGATTTCAGAGAACAGGCGTTCCTCCTGGCACAGTATCGAACACTGTTTCAGATAGAACATTTGGTTTAAAATGGAACTATGTTTCGCTTCTGGAATTTCCTCTCTCACGAGGTTAACCACTTTGTTTCGTCGAACACATACGGTTTCGAGTGACATCGCCACAGATTTCAGAGAACAGGCGCTTCTCCTGGCACAGTATCGAAAACTTAGTTTCAGATAGAACAATTAGTTTAAAATGGAACTAAGTTTCGCATCTGGAGTTTCCTCTCTCACAAGGTCGGCCACTTAGTATCGTCGAACACATACGGTTTCGATTGGCGTCGCCACAGATTTAAGAGAACAGGCGCTTCTCCTGGCACAGTATCGAACACATAGTTTCAGATAGCACAATTAGTTTAAAATGGTACTAAGTTTCGCATCTGGAGTTTCCTCTCTCACAAGGTCAACCACTTAGTTTCGTCGAACACATACGGTTTCGAGTGGCATCGCCACAGATTTCAGAGAACAGGCGTCTCTCCTGGCACAGTATCGAACACTTTCAGATAGAACAATTAGTTTAAAATGGAACTAAGTTTCGCATCTGGAGTTTCCTCTCTCACAAGGTCGGCCACTTAGTATCGTCGAACACATACGGTTTCGATTGGCGTCGCCACAGATTTAAGAGAACAGGCGCTTCTCCTGGCACAGTATCGAACACATAGTTTTAGATAGCACAATTAGTTTAAAATGGTACTAAGTTTCGCATCTGGAGTTTCCTCTCTCACAAGGTCAACCACTTAGTTTCGTCGAACACATACGGTTTCGAGTGGCATCGCCACAGATTTCAGAGAACTGGCGCTTCTCGTGGCACAGTATCGAACACTTCGTTTCAGATAGAAGAATTAGTTTAAAATGGAACTATGATGCGCATCTGGAGTTTCCTTTCGCACAAGGTCGACGACTTAATTTCGTCGAACACATACGGTTTCGAGTGGCATCGCCACAGATTTCAGAGAACAGGCGTCTCTCCTGGCACAGTATCGAACACAGTTTCAGATAGAACAATTAGTTTAAAATGGCACTAAGTTTCGCGTCTGGAGTTTCCTCTCTCACATGGTCGACCACTCAGTTTCGTCGAACACATACCGTTTCGAGTAGCATAGCCACAGATTTCAGAGAACAGGCGTCTCTCCTGGCACAGTATCGAACACAGTTTCAGATAGAACAATTAGTTTAAAATGGAACTAAGTTTCGCATCTGGAGTTTCCTCTATCACAAGGTCGGCCACTTAGTTTCGTCGAACACATAGGGTTTCGAGTGGCATCGCCACAGATTTCTGAGAACTGGCGCTTCTCGTGGTACAGTATCGAACACTTCGTTTCAGATAGAAGAATTAGTTTAAAATGGAACTATGATGCGCATCTGGATTTTCCTTTCGCACAAGGTCGACGACTTAATTTCGTCGAACACATACGGTTTCGAGTGGCATCGCCACAGATTTCAGAGAACAGGCGTCTCTCCTGGCACAGTATCGAACACAGTTTCAGATAGAACAATTAGTTTAAAATGGCACTAAGTTCCCTTCTCGAGTTTCCTCTCTCACAAGGTCGACCACTCAGTTTCGTCGAACACATACCGTTTCGAGTAGCATAGCCACAGATTTCAGAGAACAGGCGCTTCTGCTGGCACAGTATCGAACACTTAGTTTCAGATAGAACAATTAGTTTAAAATGGCAAAAAGTTTCGCATCTGGAGTTTCCTCTCTCACAAGGTCGGCCACTTAATTTCGTCGAACACATACGGTTTCGAGTGACATCGCCACAGATTTCAGAGAACAGGCGCTTCTCCTGGCACAGTATCAAAAACTTAGTTTCAGATAGAACAATTAGTTTTAAATGGAACTAAGTTTCGCTTCTGGAGTTTCCTCTCTCACAAGGTCGACGACTTAGTTTCGTCGAACACATACGGTTTCGAGTGGCATCGCCACAGATTTCGCCAGACGGGAGTTCCTCCTGGCACAGTATCGACAACTTAGTTTCTTCGAACACATACGGTTTCGAGTGGTATCGCCACAGATTTCGCCGAAAGGGAGTTCCTCCTGGCATATTATCGACAACTTAGTTTCGACGAACACATACGGTCTCGAGTGGCATCGCCACAGATTTCAGAGAACAGGCGCTTCTCCTGGCACATTATCGAACACTTAGTTTCAGATAGAACAATTAGTTTAAAATACAACTATGTTTCGCATCTGGAGTTTCCTCTCTCACAAGGTCGGCCACTTAGTTTCGTCGAACACATACGGTTTCGAGTGGTATCGCCACAGATTTCAGAAAACAGGCGCTTCTCCTGGCACATTATCGAACACTTAGTATCAGATAGAACAATTAGTTTAAAATGGAACTATGTTTCGTATCTGGAGTATGCTTTCTCACAAGGTCAACCACTTAGTTTCGTCGAACACATACGGTTTCGAGTGGCATCGCCACAGATATCAGAGAACAGGCGCTTCTCCTGGCACAGTATCGAACACTTAGTTTCAGAGAGAACAATTAGTTTAAAATGGATCTATGTTTCGCATTTGGAGTTTCCTCTCTCACAAGGTCGACCACTTAGTTTCGTCGAACACATAAGGTTTCGTGTAGCATCGCGACAGATTTCCGAGAACAGGCGCTTCTCCTGGCACAGTATCGAACACTTAGTTTCCGATAGAACAATCAGTTTAAAATGGAACTAAGTTTCGCATCTGTAGTTTCCTCTCTCACAAGGTCGACCACTTAGTTTCGTCGAACACATACGGTTTCGAGTAGCATCGCCACAGATTTCAGAGAACAGGCGCTTCTCCTGTCACAGTATCGAACACTTAGTTTCAGATAGAACAATGAGTTTAAAATGGAACTAAGTTTCGCATCTTGAGTTTCGTCTCTCAAAAGGTCGGCCATTTGGTTTCGCCGAGCACATACAGTTTCGAGTGGCATCGCCACAGATTTCAGAGAACAGGCGCTTCTCCTGGCACAGTATCGAACACTTAGTTTCAGATAGAAAAATCAGTTTAAAATGGAACTAAGTTTCGCATCTGTAGTTTCCTCTCTCACAAGGTCGACCACTTAGTTTCGTCGAACACATACGGTTTCGAGTAGCATCGCCACAGATTTCAGAGAACAGGCGCTTCTCCTGTCACAGTATCGAACACTTAGTTTCAGATAGAACAATGAGTTTAAAATGGAACTAAGTTTCGCATCTTGAGTTTCGTCTCTCAAAAGGTCGGCCATTTGGTTTCGCCGAGCACATACAGTTTCGAGTGGCATCGCCACAGATTTCAGAGAACAGGCGCTTCTCTTGGCACAGTATCGAACACTTAGTTTCAGATAGAAAAATCAGTTTAAAATGGAACTAAGTTTCGCATCTGTAGTTTCCTCTCTCACAAGGTCGACCACTTAGTTTCGTCGAACACATACGGTTTCGAGTAGCATCGCCACAGATTTCAGAGAACAGGCGCTTCTGCTGGCACAGTATCGAACACTTAGTTTCAGATAGAACAATTAGTTTAAAATGGAACTAAGTTTCGCATCTGGAGTTTCCTCTCTCACAAGGTCGACCACTTAGTTTCGTGGAACACATAGGGTTTCGAGTGGCAGCGCCACAGATATCAGAGAACAGGCGCTTCTCCTGGCACAGTATCGAACACATAGTTTCAGATAGAACAATTAGTTTAAAATGGAATTAAGTTTCGCATCTGGAGTTTCCTCTCTCACAAGGTCGGCCACTTAGTTACGCCAAACACATACGGTTTCGAGTGGCATCGCCACAGATTTCAGAGAACAGGCGTTTCTCCTGGCACAGTGTCGAACACTGTTTCAGATAGAAAAATTAGTTTAAAATGGACCTCAGTTTGGCATCTGGAGTTTCCTCTCTCACAAGGTCTACCACTTACTTTCGTCGAACACATTCGGTTTCGAGAGGCATCGCCACAGATTTCAGAGAACAGGCGCTTCTCCTGGCACATTATCGAACACTTAGTTTCAGATGGAACAATTAGTATAAAATGGAACTAAATTTCGCATCTGGAGTGTCCTCTCTCAGAAGGTCGACCACTTAGTTCCGTCGAACACATACGTTTTCGTGTAGTATCGCCACAGATTTCGCAGAACGGGAGTTTCTCCTGGCACAGTATCGACCACTCAGTTTCAGATAGAACAATTAGTTTAAAATGCAACTATGTTTCGCATCTGGAGTTTCCTCTCAAACAAGGTCGGCCACTTAGTTTCGTCGAACACATACGGTTTCGAGTGGTATCGCCACAGATTTCAGAGAACAGGCGCTCCTCCTGGCACATTATCGAACACTTAGTTTCAGATGGAACACTTAGTTTAAAATGGACCTATGTTTCGCATCTGGAGTATCCTCTCTCACAAGGTCAACCACTTAGTTTCGTCGAACACGTACGGTTTGGAGTGGTATCGCCACAGATTTCAGCGAACAGGCGCTTCTCCTGGCACAGTATCGAACACTCAGTATCAGATAGAACAATCAGTTTAAAATGGAACTAAGTTCCGCATCTGGAGCTTCCTCGCTCACCATGTCGACCACTTAGTTTCGTCGAACACATACGGTTTCGAGTGGCATCGCCACAGATTTCAGAGAACAGGCGCTTCTCCTAGCAGAGTATCGAACACTTAGTATCAGATAGAACAATTAGTTTAAAATGGAACAAAGTTTCGCATCTGGAGTATCCTCTCTCACAAGGTCGACCACGTAGTTTCGACGAACACATTCGGTTTCGAGTGGCATCGCCACAGATTTCAGAGAACAGGCGTTTCTCCTGGCACAGTGTCGAACACTGTTTCAGATAGAAAAATTAGTTTAAAATGGAACTAAGTTTGGCATCTGGAGTATCTTCTCTCACAAGGTCAACCACTTAGTTTCGTCGAACACATACGGTTTCGAGTGGCATCGCCACAGATTTCAGATAACAGGCGCTTCTCCTGGCACAGTATCGAACACATAGTTTCAGATAGAACAATTAGTTTAAAATGGAACTAAGTTTCGCATCTGGAGTTTCCTCTCTCACAAGGTCGGCCACTTAGTTACGCCGAACAGATACGGTTTCGAGTGGCATCGCCACAGATTTCAGAGAACAGCCACTTCTACTGGCAGAGTATCGAATACTTAGTTTCAGATAGAATATTTAGTTTAAAATGGAAATATGTTTCGCATTTGGAGTTTCCTCCCTCACAAGGTCGACCACTTAGTTTCGTCGAGCACATACGGTTTCGAGTGGCATCGCTACAGATTTCAGAGAACAGGCGCTTCTCCCTGCACAGCATCGAACACTTAGTTTCAGATGGAACATGTGGTTTAAAATGGAACTAAGTTTCGCATCTGGAGTTTTTTAAAACTAACTTCGTTTCCCAGAACCTTAGTTTCTTTTAAAACTAACTGTTCTACCTGAAACTAAGTGTTCGATACTGTGCCAGGAGAAGCGCCTGCTCTCTGAAATGTGTGGCGATGCTACTCGAAGCCGTATGTGTTCGACGAAATTAAGTCGTCGACCTTGTGCGAAAGGAAACTCCAGATGCGAAACATTGTTCCATTTTAAACTATTTGTTCTATCTGAAACTAAGTGTTCGATACTGTGCCAGGAGAAGCGCCTGTTCTCTGAAATCTGTGGCGATGATACTCGAGACCGTATGTGTTCGACGAATCTAAATGGTCGACCTTGTGAGAGAGGAAACTGCAGATGCAAAGCTTATTTCCATTTTAAACTAATTGTTCTATCTGACACTAAGTGTTCGATACTGTGCCAGGAGAAGCGCCTGCTCTCTGAAATGTGTGGCGATGCTACTCGAAGCCGTATGTGTTCGACGAAATTAAGTCGTCGACCTTGTGCGAAAGGAAACTCCAGATGCGAAACATTGTTCCATTTTAAACTATTTGTTCTATCTGAAACTAAGTGTTCGATACTGTGCCAGGAGAAGCGCCTGTTCTCCGAAATCAGTGGCGATGCTACTCGAAACCGTATGTGTTCGACCAAACTAAGTGGTCCACCTTGTGAGAGAGGAAACTCCAGATGCAAAGTTTAGTTACATTTTAAAGTAATTGTTCTATCTGATACTAAGTGTTCGATACTGTGCCAGGAGAAGTGCCCGTTCTCTGAAATTTGTGGCGATGCTACTCGAAACCGTATATGTTCGACGAAACTAAGTGGTCGACCTTGTGAGAGAGGAAACTCCTGATGCGAAACTTAGTACCATTTTAAACTAATTGTTCTATCTGACACTAAGTGTTCGATACTGTGCCAGGAGAAGCGCCTGTTCTCTCAAATGTGTGGCGATGCTACTCGAAACCGTATGTGTTCGACGAAACTAAGTGGCCCACCTTGTGAGAGAGGAAACTCCAGATGCGAAGTTTAGTTCCATTTTAAAGTAATTGTTCTATCTGATACTAAGTGTTCGATACTGTGCCAGGAGAAGTGCCCGTTCTCTGAAATTTGTGGCGATGCTACTCGAAACCGTATATGTTCGACGAAACTAAGTGGTCGACCTTGTGAGAGAGGAAACTCCTGATGCGAAGCTTAGTACCATTTTAAACTAATTGTTCTATCTGAAACTAAGTGTTCGATACTGTGCCAAGAGAAGCGCCTGTTCTCTGAAATCTGTGGCTCTGCTACTCGAAACCGTATGTGTTCAACGAAACTAAGTGGTTGACCTTGTGAGAGAGGATACTCCAGATGCGAAACATAGTTCCATTTTAAACTAATTGTTCTGCCTGAAATAAGTATTCGATACTGTGCCAGGAGTAGCGCCTGCCCTCTGAAATCTGTGGCGATGCTCCTCGTAACCGTATGTGTTCGACGAAACTAAGTGGTCGACCTTGTGAGAGAGGAAACTCCAGATGCGAAACTTAGTTCCATTTTAAACTAATTGTTCTATCTGAAAATAAGTGTTCGATACTGTGCCAGGAGAAGCACCTGTTCTCTGAAATGTTTCGCGATGCTACTCGAAACGGTATGTGTTCGACGAAACTGAGTGGTCGACCTTGTGAGCGAGGAAACTCCAGACGCGAAACTTAGTGTCATTTTAAACTAATTGTTCTATCTGAAACTAAGTGTTCGATAATGTGCCAGGAGAAGCGCCCGTTTTGTGAAACCTGTGGCGATACCACTCGAAACGGTATGTGTTCGACGAAACAGAGTGGTCGACCTTGTGAGAGTGGAAACTCCAGATGCGAAACTTAGTTCCATATTAAACTGATTGTTCTATCTGAAACTAAGTGTTCGATACTGTGCCAGGAGAAGCGCCTGTCCTCTGAAATCTGTGGCGTTGCTACTCGAACCCGTATGTGTTCGACGAATCTAATTGGCCGACCTTGTGAGAGAGGAAACTCCAGATGCGAAACATAGTTCCATTTTAAACTAATTGTTCTATCTGAAACTATGTGTTCGATACTGTGCCAGGAGAAGCGCCTGTTCTCTGAAATCTCTGGCGATGCTACTCCAAACCGTATGTGTTCGACGAATCTAATTGGCCGACCTTGTGAGAGAGGAAACTCCAGATGCGAAACATAGTTCCATTTTAAACTAATTGTTCTATCTGAAACTAAGTGTTCGATACTGTGCCAGGAGAAACGCCGTTCTGCGAAATCTGTGGCGATACCACTCGTAACCGTATGTGTTCGACAAAACACAGTGGTCGACCTTGTGAGAGTGGAATCTCCAGAAGCGAAACTTAGTTCCATTTTAAACTAATTGTTCTATCTGATACTAAGTGTTCGATACTGTGCCAGGAGAAGCGCCTGTTCTCTGAAATCTGTGGCGATGCCACTCGAAACCGAATATGTTCGACGAAACTCAGTGGTCGACCTTGTGAGAGAGGAAACTCCAGATGCGAAACTTAGTTCCATATTAAACTGATTGTTCTATCTGAAACTAAGTGTTCGATACTGTGCCAGGTGAAGCGCCTGTCCTCTGAAATCTGTGGCGTTGCTACTCGAACCCGTATGTGTTCGACGAATCTAATTGGCCGACCTTGTGAGAGAGGAAACTCCAGATGCGAAACATAGTTCCATTTTAAACTAATTGTTCTATCTGAAACTATGTGTTCGATACTGTGCCAGGAGAAGCGCCTGTTCTCTGAAATCTCTGGCGATGCTACTCCAAACCGTATGTGTTCGACGAATCTAATTGGCCGACCTTGTGAGAGAGGAAACTCCAGATGCGAAACATAGTTCCATTTTAAACTAATTGTTCTATCTGAAACTAAGTGTTCGATACTGTGCCAGGAGAAACGCCGTTCTGCGAAATCTGTGGCGATACCACTCGTAACCGTATGTGTTCGACAAAACACAGTGGTCGACCTTGTGAGAGTATAATCTCCAGAAGCGAAACTTAGTTCCATTTTAAACTAATTGTTCTATCTGATACTAAGTGTTCGATACTGTGCCAGGAGAAGCGCCTGTTCTCTGAAATCTGTGGCGATGCCACTCGAAACCGAATATGTTCGACGAAACTCAGTGGTCGACCTTGTGAGAGAGGAAACTCCAAATGCGAAACTTTGTTCCATTTTAAACTAATTGTTCTATCTGATACTGAGTGTTCGATACTGTGCCAGGAGAAGCGCCTGTCCTCTGAAATCTGTGGCGTTGCTACTCGAACCCGTATGTGTTCGACGAATCTAATTGGCCGACCTTGTGAGAGAGGAAACTCCAGATGCGAAACATAGTTCCATTTTAAACTAATTGTTCTATCTGAAACTATGTGTTCGATACTGTGCCAGGAGAAGCGCCTGTTCTCTGAAATCTCTGGCGATGCTACTCCAAACCGTATGTGTTCGACGAATCTAATTGGCCGACCTTGTGAGAGAGGAAACTCCAGATGCGAAACTTTGTTCCATTTTAAACTAATTGTTCTATCTGATACTGAGTGTTCGATACTGTTCCAGGAGAAGCGCCTATTCTCTGAAATCTGTGGAGATGCTATTCGAAACCGTACGTGTTCGACGAAACTAAGTGGTCCACCTTGTGCGAGAGGAAACTCCAAATGCGAAACATAGTTCCATTTTAAACTAATTGTTCTATCTGAAACTAAGTGTTCGATACTGTGCCAGGAGAAGAGCCTGTTCTCTGAAATGTGTGGCGATGCCACTCGAAACCGTATGTGTTCGACGAAACGAAGTGGTCGACCTTGTGAGATGGGAAACTCCAGATGCGACGCTTAGTTCCATTTTAAACTAATTGTTCTATCTGATACTAAGTGTTCGATACTGTACCAGGAGAAGCGCCTGTTGTCTGAAATGTGTGGCGATGCCACTCGGAACCCTATGTGTTCGAGGAAACTAAGTGGTTGATCTTGTGAGAGCCGACAAGCGTGCCCCTCTGGTACGCGGGCGCCTCGAATATCTTAACACTATTTATATTATTAATTTTAAAACAAAAATTACATTTTTGTATAAATAGTATAAAATATTAATTTATAATATAAAATTTTTTATGAAACTCTATTTATTGATAATCTCCACTTTAACGAAAAGTATTTAAATAAAAACATCAATTCAACGAGAAAGCTTTTTTTTATCAAAATAAAAATTGTTAATCCCCACTTTAACGAAAAGTATCTAAATAAAAACATATTCTTTCTTTTAATATTATACCAAAAACAATGACCTAATTCTTTTATCTCAATAAAATTTATAATTTATTTAATTACTATAAGTAATTTATTAATTAATTTATTTCAATAAAAAATCTCTGGTAATAAAAAAAATTTCACATTATATACCTATATAAATTAAAAAATCTCTATCACTTTAACGAAAAGTATCTAAATAAAAACATCAATTCAACGAGAAAGCTTTTTTTTCTCAAAATAAAAATCGTTAATCTCCACTTTAACGAAAAGTATCTAAATAAAAACATCAATTCAACCAGAAAGCTTTTTTTTATCAAAATAAAAATCGTTAATCCCCACTCTAACGAAGAGTATCTAAATAAAAACATATTTTTTCTTTTAATATTTTACCAAAAACAATGACCTAATTCTTTTATCCCAATATAATTTATAATTTATTTAATTAATATAAGTAATTTATTAATTAATGTATTTTAATAAAAAATCTCTGGTAATAAAAATAATTTCACATTATATACCTATATAAATTAAAAAATCTCTAGTAACAAAAATAATTTTACATTATATACCTATATAAATTAAAAAATCTCTAGTAACAAAAATAATTTTACATTATATACCCATATAAATTAAAAAATCTCTAGTAACAAAAATAATTTTACATTATATACCTATATAAATTAAAAAATCTCTAGTAATAAAAATCAATTAATTATTATTTATATTGTTAGAACATTCAAAGTGCGCGCTTTAATGCGTGAGCATCGCTCTCCTTATACACTAGGGAGATATCACCTTTCTTTTTCTGGTTCTGTTCGTGGGCTCTCATCGCCTCGTGGTAATGCAATTCTTCTTGTACAATTATTTTATTCATTCTAATTATATATATATACATTAACAGTAATTGTGATACGTGTTTTGTATTTATTCCTCTGCCTAACATAATCCACAAAAGACCCGTCAACAGGTTATGGGCTCAGGGCAGGTAAATAAAAGATAATAATAAAATAAAAGAAAAGTGAGGTTAAGTGCGAACACGTGCCAAGTGCAGAGAAAAGTTTCCACAACCATGGGTTCAACAAATATTCAGAACATTGAAAAATTAAACGATACGAATTATGAATCATGGAAGATCCAAATGAAAAGTATTTTGAGATATAACGAATTGTGGGACTACGTGAATGGTATAAAGAATAGAACTGAAGAAAATGGAGCCGCGTGGAAAACGCATGACGAAAAGGCTCTCGATCTAATCATACTGAGTCTTAATAAGGACCAATATACACACGTAAAACGGGCAGAAACGTCGAAGGAAGCTTGGGAAGCATTAAATAATGTTCAACAATCTAGAGGCCCTATGCGACAGTGTGTATTATTTAAACAACTATATAGAATGAAAAAAGATTCCAAACAAAGTATGGCTCAGTACATCAACGACTTCATACACAAATCTGAACAATTACAAGAGTCTGGAATAATATTACCAGAATCTATTTGGCCAATAATGCTATTAATGTCACTACCCAGTGAATATGAAACCTTTTGCATAGCAATAGAGTCAAGAGATAAAATGCCTACGTTAGAAGAACTAACAATAAAATTAATTGAAGAAGAAATTAGAAAAATAGATATTAATGAAGTAAAGGACTCAGATAAGGAAGTAGCATTACTGACAAGGAAGAAATTCTCAAATGACAGAGCGATACAGAGAGAACATTACCAGAAGCAGAAACCCGGGGAGAGCAACCATATATCCAAAAACTGCAGAAGCCGACAAAAACATGGTCAGTGGAGCAACAGTGCACATGTGCAAAGATAAAGCTCAATTCATAAACCTTGACAAAGAACAAAGGGACAAAGTGTGTACAGCCACAGAAGAAAGCACAAACTCCTTAGGAAGAGGAAATATCAAGATAAATGTGCACTCCAAAAATCAAAGTACGAATGACATTAAACTAGCAAATGTTATGTGGGTTCCTGAATTGAGAAACAACCTGATGTCCGTATCAAGCATCACAGAAAATGGTTATACAGTAACGTTTACAAAACACTCAGCCTTTGTGAAGCGTAAGGATAATTCCATAGCGTTAACAGCTCATAAACGGAATGGTTTGTATATTGTGGAAACAAAGGGACGTCAACAGGCACTTCAGTCAAGAGAAGAAGAAAATGACAAACTTATAAGATGGCATCAAAGGCTAGGTCATTTAAACTTTAACGATGTAAATAAACTGCACAATAAAAATATGGTGATCGGTATGAACATAAATCAAAGAAGTGCAATAAACTCTCCACAGTGTAAAACGTGCGACTTGAGCAAAATAAATCAAACACCCTTTAAGGAATCAGAAAGGGTAGAGAAAGAAATACTAGGATTGATCCACACGGACGTATGCGGTCCTATGAGTGTGCCATCATTAGGGGGAGCAAAGTATTTCGCAACATTCATCGACGACAAAACTAGATTCACAGAAATAGCTGTACTAAAACAAAAATCCGAAATATTGTCTGCATTTAAAGCGTATAAAAACCGAGTAGAGAAACAAACCGGAAAAGAAATCAGAAAAATCAGGAGTGACAACGCCAAAGAATATCTTTCAAAGGAATTCTCAAATTACCTTGAGCAAGAGGGAATAGCAAGGCAACTGTCGACCCCGTATACACCGCAGCAGAACGGAGTAGCCGAACGCGCCAACAGGACAATAGTGGAAATGGCGAGAAGTATGTTAACCCAATCAAAATTACAAATGAGCCTATGGGCAGAAGCAGTAAACGCGGCCGTATACATTAGGAACAGATGCCCTACCAAAAAGTTGAACGAAGTCACACCATATGAACAATGGACAGGCGAAAAACCCTATGTAGGATTTTTAAGGATATTCGGTAGCAGCGCAGTAGCGCTGGAAAAAGGAACAAAAACAAACAAATTTATGCCAAAAGGCAAAGAATATGTCTTAGTCGGATACTCCGACGTGTCAAAGGCATACAGACTATGGGAACGTGGAACTCGTCATGTCGTCACAAGAAGAGACGTACGATTCCACGAAAAACTACACGATGTAGAGAACCCGAATGACCACTATTCCATACTCCTGTATAGAAATGATCCTCGAGAAACGTACAGAGAAGAACATATTAAAGAGGAGGAACCGGGGCAAAACTCAGAACAAGAGCACCCCGACATCAACAATGAAGATTCCGAAGTAATCCCCAGCGACACCGAAGATGCTGATGAAGACGTCACACCAACTTTAAGGAAAGGGAAAGGCCGCCCAAAAATACTACGAACCGGCAAACCGGGAAGGCCAAGGAAGTTATTTAATTACACAGCAAACGTGGGTGAAGAAGAACACGGTGAACCAAGAACACTAAAAGAAGCCATGAACAGCGGAGACAGATCATTCTGACTGGAAGCTATGAAAAAGGAATATAATTCTCTTGTAGAAAATAAAACATGGGAACTTACAGATAAACCAGATAACGCCAGGATACTCTCAATTAGATGGGTGTTTAAGATAAAGAAAAATCAAGACGGCACAATAAATAAGTACAAAGCTCGATTAGTGGCCAGAGGAAACGAACAGAAGAAAGGGATCGACTACGATGAAGTCTTTGCGCCCGTAGTTCGACTAGAAATCGTACGAATTCTCTTAGCCGGAGCAGCGGAAAACAGGATGCACGTACATCACATGGATGTCGTCACTGCCTATGTACAAGGGGAATTAACGGGTACCATATTCATGCAACAGCCAGAAATGTTCACTGAAACTGGTAAAGAAAATAAAGTGTGTAGTCTGAAGAGACCATTGTACGGTCTTAAACAAGCCGGAAGAGACTGGTATCACACCATAAATAATTATCTAATCAGTATTAGTTTTAAGAGATCTGAAATTAGCCCGTGTGTCTATACATGCATAACCAACGAAATGGAAGTAGTGGTAATCATATATGTCGACGACATACTACTGGCGTCGAAAGATCTACGAGCACTCACGAAAATAAAACAACGATTAAAGAATAAGTTCAAAATAAATGATCTGGGTAAAGTTACGAATATTCTGGGTATTTCCATAGTAAGAGAAGGAGACACTGGGCAAATAAAATTAAATCAACGTAAATATATAGAAGAAACTCTAAAGAAATTTGGAATGGAAGACTGCAAACCCGCGAGTACACCTTTGGTACCGAATGAAACCTTTAACAACATTGATGAAACTACAGAAGATATGACAAAGGTGCCATATAGGGAACTCATAGGGGCATTAATATATTTATCAAATGCTACTCGACCTGACATAGCATTCGCCGCAAACTTTCTAAGTCAATTTAACACGTGTCCAAAGAATTACCAATGGAAAGCAGCCAAACACGTTTTAAGATACCTTAAAGGAACCATAAACTACAGCATCACATACTCCAAAAGAGATAAACTAGTCGAAGTTTATGTAGACTCCGACTGGGCCGGAGACGAGAACGGGAGAAGGTCACGTTCTGGATACGTTACCATGTTAGCCGGAGGACCCACCAGTTGGGAATCAAAGAAACAAAAATCAGTGGCCCTATCAACAATGGAGGCCGAGTATATGGCAATATCCGAAGCAGCCAAAGAGGCATTCTACTTAAAGAGAATGTTATTAAACTTAGGATTTAGTAATTTAGTTCGCGATAAGATTAGTATATTTTGTGACAATCAAAGCGCTATCCAGCTAAGTAAAAATAATATGTTTCACCGTAAAAGTAAGCACATAGATATTAGGTATCACTACACGAGAGAAATATGCTGGAGAACGGCGAAATAGATTTCTACAGATGAAATGACCGCGGACGTACTAACGAAGTCTATACCTAAAAATAAGTTGGAAAAATGTATCGATTTGTTATGCCTGAAGAATTGTTAAATGATTTAGTTAGAAATTAGTTTACCGTACACTTTGAAAGGGGGAGTGTTAGAACATTCAAAGTGCGCGCTTTAATGCGTGAGCATCGCTCTCCTTATACACTAGGGAGATATCACCTTTCTTTTGTTTTTTTTTTCTTGTTCTGTTCGTGGGCTCTCATCGCCTCGTGGTAATGCAATTCTTCTTGTACAATTATTTTATTCATTCTAATTATATATATACATTAACAGTAATTGTGATACGTGTTTTGTATTTATTCCTCCGCCTCTTATTTCCTCTGAAAATTATATATAAATATATAATATTAATATATGTTATTATATTAAATTATAAAAAAATTTTATTAGAGCAGCAACACAATCTGAATGTATGTAGTAAACAAATAGTCGACTGGTTTCTGTCCAGTCGTTTTCGTTACCGCGTTGTTGTTTCGTTATTAATAAAAAAAGGTTTATGCTCTGCAATAGGTTATGGGCCAAGCTCCCTTGGAATAGTATATTTTAGGTAGTTAATTAAAGTCAATATCGCGAGTGAATACGCATGGGGATATGTGAGTGGTGAGATACCGAAACCGGATTTGGCAGAAGGAGCTATAGTCACAAAGCAGTGGAAAATTGCTGACAAGAAAGCCAGTTCAGATCTAATACTATCTATCCACACTCATGCATTAAAACAAATCAAGAATTGTACCACATCTCGAGATGTTTGGCTTAAATTAGAAAGTACCTATCAATCTAAGGGACCTGCTCGAAAAGCGAACCTTTTAAAACAACTCACTTTGCATAAAATGCGTGAAGGTGAAGACACACGAGACCACATTTCTAAATTCTTTGATGTGGTCGACAAGCTACAAGAAATGGATGTAGACCTCAATAAGGATTTGTTAGCCATAATGTTATTGTATAGTCTCCCAGAGAAATTTGAATATTTCCTATGTGCAATCGAATCCAGAGATGAATTACCATCACCGGAAATATTAAAGATAAAGATAGTTGAAGAAAGTGATGCACGCAATCAGAAATTAGAGGAAGAAGTCCCGAATGCAATGATGGCTGGAAGACAACCATTCAAAAATCACAAATTCCGGAACAATAGGCCCGACGAGCGTAGGGAAGAACATAAAGAAGAATTCAAATTCCGTTGCCATAAATGCAAAAAGGTGGGACACAAAGCTATAGACTGCAGACTCGAAGATGGGAAATACAAACCTTGGAAGTCGGGAAAGCAGACTCCCAAGGAATCTAGCTTACTAGTCACAGATAGAAAAGACTATGCTTTAAAGTCCGGACGCGACATAAGTACAAGCGATTGGTGCTTAGATAGTGGTTGTACATCGCATATTACGAAGAAAGAAGAAAGCCTAAAGAATCTGGAGTCATCTGAGTTCGAAGACTTGGATTTAGCGACTAACAATACAGCAGCTAAAGTATTGGCGAAAGGGACAGCATCTATTATTACCTCAAACAAAGATGGCAGTCAGAAAATAAATTTATTAAATACCTTATATGTTCCAGGATTACGCACAAATTTAATGTCTGTTTCAAAGATTACAGACAAGGGATATAATGTAACCTTCGGTAGAAACGGTGCTCTAGTCAAGGATAGAGCAGGAAGCATTTTAATGCGCGCTGACAGAATCGATGGTTTATATTACATTAGGCAAAACACACAATATGCAGGAAGAATGTCGAGTGAATCAGAAGAAAATTTAAAAACATGGCATGAGAGATACGGACACTTGAACGGAAGAGATCTGAAGAAAATGGTTGCTAATAAAGAGGTATGTGGCATCAGAATCAGAACACAAAAAGAACTACCTACGTGTGAAGTATGCTTAAAAGGCAAACTTACGCAGACACCTTTCCCAAAAGAGTCCAGTCGTAAATCGGAACTGCTAGAATTAGTACACACAGACTTATGTGGACCGATGAGGACAGAGTCATTGAATGGGTCAAAATATTTCTTAATCTTCATAGAAAACAGAACGAGGTGGTGCGAAGTAAGATTCTTGAAGAGGAAAAGCGAAGCCCTCACTGAATTCAAAAAGTACAAGAGCATGGTTGAAAACTTCACTGGTAGGAAAATCAAATACATTCAGTCCGACAACGGAAAAGAATATTGCAATAAAGAATTTGACGACTATTTACAAAAATCTGGAATCCAAAGAAGATTGACAATCCCGCACACACCGCAACAAAATGGCACCGCGGAACGCATGAATAGAACACTTGTGGAAATGGCAAGATGTCTACTAATTCAATCGAAACTATCCCCATCCTTTTGGGCAGAAGCACTGCATACAGCTAATTACATCCGCAATAGATGCCCCGCAAACCACTTAAATGGGCAAACACCTTATAAACTTTGGACCGGTAAAAGGCCAAATGTGAAATATTTCCGAACATTCGGATGTAAAGGATATGCATTGGACCGAGATACAAACAAAGGAAAATTTTCTCCAAGATCCAGAGAGGGTATGTTCGTAGGTTATTCCTTGGAATCTAAAGGTTACCGAGTTTGGGTACCTAGTGAAAGGAAAATAATTGTATCCAGAGATATAAAATTCTTCGAAGAAATTGGTGCCGGAACAAAATATGAAGAATTCGTTAATGAAAATAGGATGATTAATGGAAACAAACTAAAGGAAAGAAAATATGACGAAATAGAGACAAAAACGATCAGAGACCTCGGAGAACAAAACTTATTACAAGAAGAAGAAGAAGATGATGATGAAGAATACGAAGAAGCTATGGAGTGGACTCACGAAGAACCACAAAATAATGAAAACAGTGAAACCTGCGAACAAAGGGAAGAAGATGGGTTAAATAACCAACATCAAGAGCAAGAACAGGTAATACAAAATCCAGAAGTACAGTTGCGAAGAACCGTGGGGAGTCCAAAAATAATAAGGACGGGAAATCCAGGAAGACCCAAGAAACAGTATCACTATGAGGTAGCACAACAAGTCACTACAAAAGAAGAAGTGACAGAAGAACATGTGGATACAAGTGAAATTTCGGCTAAAAAGGCAATGGCCAGTAAAGATAGGGAAGAGTGGAAAGCAGCCATACGTAGTGAGATAATGTCTATGATCAAAAATAATACGTGGGAAATCGTAGATCGACCAAGGGACCGAAGCATCGTAAGCTGTCGTTTAATATTACGGAATAAATGTAAGGCTGACGGGACGCTGGATAGGAGGAAGGCGAGACTCGTAGCTCGAGGTTTTACACAAGTCCCGGGAATGGACTTTCATGAAACTTTTGCACCAGTAGCAAGATTGAGTTCCATAAGGACATTAATCGCTCTAGCAGTTGAGCGAGACATGCTGGTTGATCATCTTGATGTATCGACCGCTTTTCTGAATGGAGATATAGATGAAGAGATATACATGGAAATACCAGAAATGCTGGAAGAAACATTACAAGACATAAGATCAGCAAAGGACAGTAAAATCAGTAAGGATCAGAAGATCAGAATTGACAAAATGTTGCAAGATATTAAAGGCGAGAATAAAGTCTGTTTACTAAAGAAGGCAATTTATGGTTTGAAACAATCAAGCAGACAATGGAATATTAGACTTGATGAGAAATTGCGTGAATTAGGATTGCAATCGATGAATCCTGACCCTTGTGTTTACTTCAAAATAATGAACGAAAATTTGCTTATCGTGGCGATTTATGTCGATGATATATTAATGATATCAAGAAATAGAGAACACATGGAAGAATTAAAACAAGGACTAATGTCAACGTTTGAAATGAAGGACTTAGGACCCATTCAGCATTGCTTAGGAATTAAGTTCACGCTGAGTAAGGGGAAGATGGCGATGACTCAGAAGACCTATATTGAAGACACATTGAGAAAATTTGGCATGAGAGATGCGAAACCGATTTCTACTCCTTGTGAATTAAACAAACGGGATATAAAGGAAGAAACCAATGAAGATGTATCGGGAGCCGAAATTAAAGGGTTGCCATATAGGGAACTGATAGGATCGTTGATGTACATAGCCATTGCCACGAGACCAGACATAGCTCACGTGGTGAGCTGGCTCAGTCAATTCAGCTCCAATTTTGATCAAAACCATTGGAAAGCTGCGAAAAGAGTTCTGCGATACTTGAGGGGAAGCCTAAATTATGGATTAGTGTTCACCAAAGCCAAAGAAGATTTAATGGGATATGTGGACGCGGATTGGGGAGCCTGCCCGGATGATAGAAGGTCAGATACTGGTTACATCTTCAAATATGGTAATGCAGCTATAAGCTGGGAATCACGGAAGCAGCGAACAGTAGCCCTGTCTAGTACGGAGGCAGAGTACATGGCTCTGACAGAAGCGACGAAAGAAGCAATCAACCTCCAAAGTTTCCTGAAAGAATTAGGCGTTAGAGATGAGACACCATTGACACTGTGGAACGACAATCAAGGAGCACAAAAATTGGCCAAAAACGCCGTATTTCACAGGAGGACCAAGCATATCGACATAAGGCATCATTTCGTCCGCGATGCATTGAAAGAAAGATCTGTGATATTAAAATATATGCCCACGCAGGAAATGATGGCCGATGTGCTGACGAAGGGACTATCACGTTCAAAACACGAACACTGTCGCGATTTACTGGGAGTCCAGTCAATCGAAGATTGAAGGTGAAGACTCGGTGGAGAGTAACAACATTTACGATTGAGGGGAAGTATTAGAGTAGCAACACAATCTGAATGTATGTAGTAAACAAATAGTCGACTGGTTTCTGTCCAGTGTTTTGGTTACCGCGTTGTTGTTTCGTTATTAATAAAAAAAGGTTTATGCTCTGCAATAAATTTTAATATAAATTATTATATTATATATATATAGTATAGTCTATATTTATGATTTAATAATTTATATATATATATATATTAATATTATATAAATTATATTATTAATAATATAAGAGTATAAATATATTACCGATAATATATATATTAATTATATTAAATATATTGTTGCGGCGCGTGCGGGGCATATCGGTACACGGAGGAGATGATTATAATTAACAGAGCGTTTATTGGTATTTTATGAATCAGAGCTTCGAGCGCGCGTCCGGTCGCTCTCGCTGTCGGATTACAATTCAACTCTTTTTCGACTGTCTATAAATTGCTAGGCGCCCTTGACGACCCTCGTCGTCAAGGGGTTACAACGTAAGGGGTGGTCGTAACAATATATATATATATATAATTTATATAAATAATAATATATTTATAAATATATTATATTATTATATTTAATTATAATTTATATATTCTAAAAACTCTAATATAGACTACTACAGTATATATAATATATAATGTATATTTATAAGTTAATAATGTATATATATATACAATTAATATATATTGTTACGAGCACCCTTTATGTTAGAAAACCCGCCGTCCACCTTGACGACGGCGGTCGTCAAGGGTTGTTTCGTAGTTATGAAATGTTGTATGACATATGAGTCGTGATTTGACAGCCTGAGCGCGCGGACGCGTTCTGTGTACGACCGTTGAAATAAATAGCAGTTTGTAAAAGTATCACGTCTCTTCTCCCTCGATATGCCCCGACCGCGTCGTAACATTGGTGTCAGAAGTGGGATTAACACAATTCCGGGCGCGGATTCGCGAGTGTGTAGTGCGAATCGCAGAAGTTCCGAAGAAATACCACGGTCCCGAGGACGGCCGAGCACCCTCGCAACGGTGCAGGGCTTTCTCGAGGGCATGGAGGCGAGGATGCAGAGCAGGCAGACCGAGATAAGTAACCGTCTGGAAAATTTTGAGACGTCGTTACGCGAATTGGAATCTCGCGTAGAAAGTCATGTCGTGAGTCGGGCACCGCAATTGGCACCGCAATTCCCGGTAGCAGGCCCGTCGATCGTAGCCCCCAGTGGTATCGGATATAAGGTCAAACCGGCTAAATTTTCTGGGAACGGGTGGGACGAATTTCTCGCGCAATTCGAGACGATAGCCAGGGTTAATTTTTGGAACGGTAGTGAAATGGCCATCGCTTTGGTAAATTCATTAGAAGGTTCCGCGCTCTCGGTGCTCGCGAGCCTGGAGGAGGATCAACGATTAGATTATCCGCGATTGAAAGCCGCTTTAGCGCTAAGATTTGGAGGCCGCCAAAGCGCGGATTTGAGTTTCATCCAATTCCAAAATTATCGTCAAAAGTATAAGCAGGACCTCCCGGCTCTCGCGAATGAAATCGAGAGATTGGCTCGTTTAGCTTTGCCCGATTGTCCGCCAACAGTTAGGGATCGACTCGCTACATCCCAGTTTATTAGTGCCCTTACCGACATCGACTTGCAAAAGCAGTTGCGGTTGTCGCCGCCCGCCGACCTGCATGAGACCGTCACGCGTGCGTTAGAGGTCAAAACGGTTAATGAATTAATGAATACTCGACGGAATAACGTTTTACCACCTGCAAATCGAGACGCAAACATTTCTGAAAACGGCCATAAAAGACCGCTGCCGCGTGGGGACGCCGAAAGGGGGAGTGAAAGGTGCAGTGCACCGTCGGTGCAGTGCTGGCGTTGTGGCGATTTCGGCCACGTGCAAAGAGACTGTAAACAACATAGCGCGTCTCAAAAGAGCGAGGGTAACGGTGCACAAAGGAAGGCAAAAAAAGTTTAGAGGCTAAGTTGCAGAGGGACGATTTAGCCCGTGGAGTTTATCCCTCTGAGCGTTCTTATGTTAACAGATTTTCTGCGCCCTGTGTTGAGCGGGCTGTTTCGTTTGGTTTTCTAATCGTTTGTGTTATAATGTTCATGATCAGTTCTCTGTTCAAAGTTACACGTTTTGGAGTTAAAGTTTTTAATGAGTTGTCTTCGTTGGGTCCCGTGCCCCAGGAGGAGGAATTGTGTCCGTCCTCGGCCGAGGTTCCCTGCGAAACGTTGACCGAAGGAATTTTCTTGGATGGGTTTATAGACGGAAAGGCAAGCAAGATGCTTGTGGATACTGGTGCTGCCGTCACCCTCGTCCGGACAGACGAGGACGGTGTTAGGTCGCGAAACGGAGCGCCGCGGAGTGTCTTTTTTGTTCCAGATACGTTCGAGAACCTGCGATCGGTGACTGGCGAGTCTTTGCAGAGGATTATCACGGGAAGAAGAAGGTGCCGTTTCGATATTGGGTCAGCTCCGTTTGAACATGACGCGCTTCTCGCAGATATCCGTGACCCCTGTATTCTTGGACTGGATATCTTAACCAAGCTAAGATGTTCCTTGGATGTTGACGAGGACGTTCTACGACTTCGTTGCGTGGAAGACGGTATGACCGCGACACCGAGCATCCAGCACCGGAAGAGTGAAGAGAAGATCCGGCAGATCAAAGAAGTGCCAGAGTCCACAGAAGCAGTACCCTCACATTTAAAGGATCTATATGAAAGAAGCTCGCAGTTACTGGACGAGCAGGAACAGCTACAGTTGCGGGAACTGCTTTGTGAGTACGTGGATGTCTTCGCAGAGAATAAACGCCAAGTCGGACGCTGCGACTTAGTGGCGCACCGCATAGATACTGGCGAACATGCACCTATCAAGCAGCAACCAAGGAGGTTACCATTCAATCGCCGGGAGGAGGTGGAGGAATTGCTGTCCTCCATGTTCGAACAGGGCGTAATAGAAGAGTCGGCGAGTCCTTGGTCGTCCCCCGTAGTCCTGGTGAAGAAGAAGGACGGTTCGACGCGGTTTTGTGTTGACTACCGGCGGCTGAACAGCGTGACGAAGAGGGATTCTTATCCGTTACCAAGGATTGAAGATACCCTAGACGCTGTTGCGGGGTCGTCGTGGTTTTCAACGGTGGATCTCCAAAGCGGGTATTGGCAAATATCCATGGCAAAGGATGATCGAGAGAAGACCGCGTTTTCGGTGGGGACTGGCCTGTGGCAGTTTAGAGTAATGCCGTTCGGTTTAACCAACGCCCCGGCAACGTTCGAACGCTTGATGGAGAACGTCCTCCGTGGCCTGCTCTGGAAGAAGTGCCTAGTATTCTTGGATGACATCATTATTCTCGGATCGAATTTCACAGAAGAACTGGAAAATCTCCGCTTGGTGTTCGCCAGGTTAAGGGGCGCTCATCTTCTTATGAACCCGAAGAAGTGTACTTTCTTCAGGAGAGAAGTTGCTTATCTTGGACATGTGGTCTCTGCGGAGGGGATCAAAACGGATCCGTCGAAGATTTCCACCGTGAAAAATTGGCCAACTCCCACGGACAGGAAGCAAGTGAGAAGTTTCCTTGGATTGTGCTCATACTATCGACGTTTCATTCGGAATTTCTCGGAATTAGCAACACCCCTTTACCAGCTTACCGAAGAGAATAGATCTTTCGCATGGGACGAAGACTGCAGCGCAGCGTTTGACGCGCTAAAGAGAAGGCTTACTACTTCGCCGGTACTGGTCTACCCGCTTAGAGATAAGGAGTTCATCCTCGACACGATGCCTGCACTGCACGAAAGGGGCCACTGGACAAAGCGAAAGGAAGACTACAGGTTTATAATGTGGGAGCACCATTCGAGAGAATCGCTTTGGATATTTTAGGACCCTTACCGAAAACTTCGAAGGGGAATCGATTCCTTTTGGTGGTCTCAGACTATTTCACGAGATGGCCCGAGGTTATTCCAGTGAAGGACCATCGAGCTGAGACCGTGGCTCAGGCTCTCGTAGAACAGGTGATCAGTCGGCATGGCGTGCCTTCGGAGCTACACACGGACCAGGGAAGGAGCTTCGAATCAGGCCTTTTCCGCGAGGTTACACGGATTCTTGGGATTAAGAAGACGAGGACAACTCCTCTACACCCGCAATCGGATGGACTGGTGGAGAGGTTGAACAGGACGATTCTGCAGTACCTGTCGCTGTTCGTCTCCAAACACCAGCGGGATTGGGACAGCTGGATACCGCTTTTCTTGCTCGCGTATCGCTCGTCAGAACACGATACTCTCAGGCAGTCCCCATCGAGGATGCTGTACGGGAGGGAACTACGATTACCCCTAGATCTTTTGAGGGGAGTTCCACCAAATGAGGGCGAAGGAGTTTCACCTTCGGAGTATGCGCAACAACTCGAGGACTCGCTGGGTGCCGTCTATGATTTCGCTCGACGGAGGATTCTTTTGTCCTCGGGAAGGATGAAGGCCAGGTACGACTTGCATGCTCCGGGCACCCATTTTGAAGTAGGGGACGCCGTGTGGTTGTTCCAGCCGAGGAGGACTTCTGGAAGGTGTCCCAAGTTGCAGCCTAATTGGGAAGGCCCCTATCATGTTCTGGATCGCATCAACGAAGTAGTATACCGCATCCAACTGTCGCCGCGAAGCAAACCGAAGGTGGTGCACATCAACAGGTTGGCGAAGTATCGGGGAGGTCAGCCTGTGAAGAGTGCGCGACCAGGGCAGGGACGTCGCCGTCGACGCAAGCTGTGACTGGGTAGGAGGTTTCGACCAGGGTACTAGGGGAACGGTTCTCCCTGTAGTCGTTTTGGTTCCCCCACCTGTCCTACCCGCGAGATTTGGGGAAGTTGCCCTTTCTGATCGGGGGAAGGGGTGCCTCCAACTTCGGGTTTGCCAGGGAGTGGCTGACACCTCATGGGGCCAACATGGGAGCCTGGCTGCCACCAGCAGAGTGCAGGGGTGCCAGATCCTCCCCTTGGTTCCGGGTGCAGTCGGCGGGGAGTGCCTTGCGACGAACGGGTAGGGTCGTTTCGAAAGGGCCCGAGAACTCTCAAGTTTGTAGGAGATCCATCGCACGTACGCGGAGGGTCCCCCCCTGTACCTTACGTTCCTGAGGAAGTTGGGTTCTTCCCGGGAAGGGCCTGCCCTCAGGGTGACAGTGGTGCAGGCAGCGGCCCGCAGGAGTTATCCGAACCCCGTTGGGATTCCGCCGTTGTCGCGTGAGTTAGATCCCCTGCCGTCGCCGGAAGTGCGAAGAGGGCTCGTGATGGACTGAAGACGGACTAAGGGAGGACGCCGCGATCGTCTCAGACCACCACCTTCGGGGAAGCCCGTGCCAACTACCTCGCCCAGGGTTTTAGGTGGTTTTCCCTGGGCCGGCGGGCGAATGCCGGGGTAGCACCTGGTTCGCTGACTGGCCACCCGTCACACCGGCTGAACCAGAGGTACCAACGCGGGATTTGGACCGCACTCGAGGGCGAGTGCCTCTTCTTCAGCGGGGGGCAGTGTTACGAGCACCCTATATGTTAGAAAACCCGCCGTCCACCTTGACGACGGCGGTCGTCAAGGGTTGTTTCGTAGTTATGAAATGTTGTATGACATATGTGTCGTGATTTGACAGCCTGAGCGCGCGGACGCGTTCTGTGTACGACCGTTGAAATAAATAGCAGTTTGTAAAAGTATCACGTCTCTTCTCCCTCGATATGCCCCGACCGCGTCGTAACAATATTAATATTATATAGATTACATTTATTAATATATATATTATTAATAATATAAGAGTATAAATATATTACCGATAATATATATATTAATTATATTAAATATATTGTTGCGGCGCGTGCGGGGCATATCGGTACACGGAGGAGATGATTACGATTTACAGAGCGTTTTTTGGTATTTTATGAATCAGAGCGTCGAGCGCGCGTCCGGTCGCTCTCGC
This sequence comes from Nysson spinosus, assembly GCA_910591585.2. Lineage (NCBI taxonomy): Eukaryota > Metazoa > Arthropoda > Insecta > Hymenoptera > Crabronidae > Nysson > Nysson spinosus. The sequence continues at coordinate 551,161 of CAJUYC020000091.1, read as the reverse complement.
TGTCGGATTACAATTCAACTCTTTTTCGACTGTTTATAAATTGCTAGGCGCCCTTGATGACCCTTGTCGTCAAGGGGTTACAACGTAAGGGGTGGTCGTAACAATATATATTGTTACGTGCGTAAGGAATTATTTCGTGGGCCGAGCGGTCAGCCGTTCCGCATGTAACGCTTGAATAAATTTAAATTAGGATGGGTCGTATCATCTGAGATTCCATACGGAATCCGCGCATAGGTCAGGAATGAAATAGGTGTTAACGCAGAATAGAGGATAAATACCTTATTGGCCTGTTCTATTGATTCTTTACATTATATAAAAACAATTACACGGAATGGTTCAGAAATATCGGAGTCCAGAATGGATGACAATTTTACAATACGTATTTTAGTTGGAGTCTTAGATTGGTAAATTCCTAACGTGTTAAGTTTACGAATTGGCCCAAGGGAAATTCCCACAAGCATATAAACATATGTTTGGGTCCTCGTATCGCAATGATAACATAAGTATGGAAAACTCACCAATGAATACTATCTTGGAAGCAATGTTTTTCGTTAGCTCTGATGTGAATTGTCCCAGATGCTGGTGGAGCCCGAAGATGAAGAAATGGCTGATGAACTTTTCACGGCACTTATATGAGTTAACGCAATTCTATTTTCACTATACTATAAATACTATAAATACTATAAAGAAGAATTTAATATATTAGAATGGAGATTGGAATCTTAAGATTGATTTTAAATTTGAATAATTTCTTGTTAGCTGAGTCCTTCGGTAATTATGGAAGTAACTTCACTAATTTAACCCGAACTCTGGCTCAAAATAGCAACAAGGGCAAAACGCCACGCACCTCGCGATTTGACTAACGATTGCAACTCGCGGCGGTTTCTCTGCCTCTTTTGTAGATTTTGGGGACCGCTAAGGGGAAGTTCCAAGAGCCATGCTCGTTCCTCCCGCTCAGGAAATCGCCCGTTCCTGTTCTAAGAATTCCGCCCGCAGTTCATCAGCTATTTCCCATCCATAGCCTCCCGCTATTGCAATTTTGCTTATTAGCAAAACGTGACCACCGTTCGAAGAATATTCGCGGTCGAGGAATTTGCTTCGATATGATTTTTCGGTTCGCATAGCATGATCGACGTTCGACGCCACGGCACGTGCCGTGTTTAGGTATGCGAATTTTAATTTAACATCCGGTACGTAACACCCCTCCCCCCTTAGACTGATCATCGCCCTCGATGATGCTTTGCGGCTTGACCGTAGGTGGAATTAGAGAGATGGTCGCATATAAAAATTTTCGCAATTCTTGAACAGGTAATGTACAAAATGATTGGTATGCATTCAAAATATAACGTGTGTAATTGGCTTCACTCAACAAGGGTATCAGGCTTTGTGTAGAGCCATATGCACATTGAGGAGTAGCTCCATAACATCGAAGGTGATGTTAATGACACATATGACTTTTACCCAAAGACCTGCCGTCCGAGCCTGTGATAGTGAATGCTTACGTGAAGCATTCTCCTATCACGCCTGCACGGCGTTGCGGCGGTTCCTCCCAAGTAAAGGGCTAGTCTCTGATTGTGCGGGTCGCCCCGTAGTATCCTCTGGACAGCGTTGACGAGTGCACGCCCTATCCCATAGCAACCTTCCAGGTCCAGATGGTACAATTTGGCGCAGTTTCTCAACAACGGCACGATGTCCTCGTCCGTTACACCTTCGTTCTCCCGGCACTCCAAGAACTCAAGGTTTCTCAATTCCTCTAGGAAGTATCCTCCTACGGTGGGGTGCATGTAACTCATCTTTAATGTCCTGAGGGCTGTTCGAGCGAGTGGATCCAAGGAAGCCTCTCCTCGGATGTTGGTGCAACCCGTGATATCCAGTGCATGTAGTTTTCTGAGATGTTGTCCGATCTCGTTGACAAAACCTGCTGTTATCTACACGCAAAAAGGAATGGAGAGCTCGGTCAGCTTTGTGAAGGCTGCTGGTATTGATTTTGATATTTCGACTGGTCCCAAACTGAGTTCGAAAAAACGGGCCTCTGCATCTTCTTCTTACCCGCTTTCCGCGGTGGCCTCTGCCGGGTTGTCGAAATTACAGTAAATTAAATTTAACGATCTTAGTGTTTCGTGCAGTTCCGTATTTTCCAAAAGCGCGATGAGCGGCAGCTCGTTCTCGAGTCCCTCTGGCTGGTCAATGGTCAATTTCCTTAGTTGCGTGATATTTGTAAATAATTGTTCCAACGTGTCTCCCGTCGTTGACACTTCCCGTAAATTTAGTTCCTGCAGACTGAGTCCTGACTGGCTGACGTTCCCTATTACGTGGTTTTTCGTAATGTTCAAGGTCTGCAGGTGGTTATTTTTGATTAATAACGCTACGTGGTCAAAATCTATGCTGCCTTTGCATGGTCCAAGTCTCACTTCCTTCAGTTTATGTAACCTTGTGAGTTCTCGGAGCGCCGATGGTCTCATGGTTACGGCCGTTGTATCCAACACTTCCAGGTCAGGGGCATGCTTCGTGAGGATGGTGATCAGCTGGGGTTGTACTTCAGCGCAGAACTCGGCATCGTCCAGGATTACTCGGTTCAGAGTGTTGCCGAACCTTAGGATCGCCCAGTAAAAAGCGCGCAAAGACACCCTTGTTTGTCGCCAATTTTCCACATACCAAAAAGGTGCGCCTTTTTGGTATGTGGTGCCAATCGGGTGACCAACTATCGACGGCCTTCGGTGTTGATTGTGGTGGAACTAATGCTTGCTAACAATAAGTAACACATGGTTAGTACGAAGTTTACAATGGATATTGCTAAGGGCGCACGATGACGAGGACCAAAAACACAAATTTATACTTATATCTATACATGTTCGCATATACACACAAACATACATGCACATACATACATACACACACATATACACACATATGTATGTATATACAGATTATCATTGTTCCCATAATCATAACTACTTGAACTATTAGGCCTCCGAAGAGTAATGTATGCTGATATTGCTTTTCCCTGTGGTGTGTTCCTATCTCGTCAAGTTTTGCTTCTAGTTCGAACAGTGAAGCTCCTTTAGGATTGTCAGGTTCGCTTATGTCATCTGCTATTGTTCTAAGGCTCTTATAATATGGCAAAATTGGTGAAATTTCGGAAATGTTTAGCGACAGGTCAGGTTGATATAAATATTGCTCGTGATGATTGTTATAGATCTTGATTCCGACTAGGGTAGTTGTATGCGTTTTCGCTATACAATCTGGATGTATGTAGAGGATGCCGGTTCCGACTAGGGTTAGCAATAAATCCTTTTCGTTCTTGCAGATCAATTGCACAGATTCGGGTTTGTCCAATGCATATAGCCAAGATCCTGTGGTTTGTAATCGCGCCCAATATGGTTCATGTTTTGGTCTCACTTTAATATTGCACTGTCTTAAAGTCTTCACATTTGGTCTGAGTAGGAGAGAAATTTCACAGGCAGTCGATGTTGAGACTTCACGGAGGGGTAATTCCAGCGGGCAAAGATGAGCATACCATGTTCGTGTGCAAGAAGAAAGGTGTATTCCGTCCATCATTAGGTATGTATGGTGGTCGTCTCTCAGTCCTAAATATGTTGTTTGTGGTATGATTTGCGCTGAGATGTTGGTGTTGATGTCCAGGATTTGAGCGGTGGGCCAAGTATGCATTCGATATAAGTGATAGGTAGTACGCTCCACAAGGGGTAGGTGTAATACTATTATTATCCGTTCCTTGTGATAACCCAATTCTAATGTTGTTAGCTTGCTTATTTCTTCTGTTCGGCGGTGATTTGTGGGTGTCGGAAATTCATAGTCTGAGACTGAATCATGTATTTGGTCAATGATGGTCCTCAGATCAGCGCTGGGCATCAAGGATGAATCTAGTTTTCCTTCCCGCGCGGCGCGCAGTGAGGCTAAGAATTTTTAAATGCCCTAATATAATGGTCTAGTGAAATTTCGGCGCTGCGGGAGTAGTGATCAAGAGTTATACTATAGTTCAATAAGGCCTTTGTTTCCTCTATGGAGTTAAGTGTTTTCAGTATTTCGTTAATCTTTGCCCGATTCTCCTTGGTAGCCTTAATGTTTTTATTTATTGTATCGTGTAGTCCTTGCAAATTGCTGACGGTGACATGGGTTTGGTTTTTAATTATCTGTGTAATTTGCTTTTGATCGGTGTACAGTTTATCTATTTCAGAATTAAAATATTCTGCGTCATCAGTTGTCAATGTGCCGAATAAGTAGCGACTAGCTGAGCCTATGATACCAAATGCGACACTTCTGCGTACTACGGTTTTGGCTAACGTTTCAGTCTCCTGCACTACGACCTCTCCGGCTATTTCATTGATTTCCTCGTAGAGATCAAATGCTTCGTGAATTTTATTGTTTAAATAATCGGTTCTGAGTAAGGTGTCGCAGTGATGTCTGATCGGTACTGTCATGCATTCTGAGTGTAATTTAGTAAGATGAAATTTTTCGTTTGGGAATTGTTCCTTCAATTTCTTCAAATCAATAAATAAGGTTACGCGCCAATCTGCTCGTTTAAAACGTATGTTGTGTAATTTTTCAAAGTATAACCCCGGACTGTTCTTCAGCTCAGTAATTTGATATTTTTCCTCCGAATATACTGCTGCTACTAGCCCCAGTAGTAGGATGAGTATCGCTGAGTCCACCGCCATTCCTTATCAAATATCAGGCATCAATGATTATTATTTTACGAAATTTGAAATTACTGTGCGGCCAATTCTACTTTATCCGCGTGTATGATGAGTCTTTTACCATTACCATCTTCCAAAACAATATTATTTTTCTCCAAAACTCCAACTATTTTATAGGGACCATGATATCGAGTACTGAACTTTCCTTTCCTGGGTTCTACTAGAACACGAGCCATATCTCCTACTTTTCCTGGGAATGGTCGTGCCTTTTCATCATAATATCCTTTAGACTTATGTTTAGCAGAAATTAAATTTTGTCCAGCTAATATTTGTGATTCGGAAAGTCGAATTATCAATTCACGAAGATATGAATTATACGTTAGCATATCATCATCTTCGGGAAATGAACTAGGGTAACGAGCTAATTTTCCAAAAACTAATTCATATGGAGTGAAGTTAGTGGCTTCGTGTACTGAGGTGTTGTATGAGAACATGGCAAACGGAACTAACTTATCCCAATCATCGAAATCATTTATATAATGTTTTATATAGTCCGTTAATACTATATGGCTCCTTTCTAAAGCACCGTTTGTCTGTGGTATGTAACCAGACGTTGTTACGTGATGAATTTTGAAGATTTTTGTTAATTCCTTTAAAATCTTGTTTATAAAACTTGTTCCTCTGTCGGTTAATATAATACGCGGAGCTCCAAATTGTAAGATTAAATGTGTTACTATCGCGTGAGCAATTGTTTCAGCTTTTATATCTGGTACGGGTACGGCGATACAATATTTTGTCAAATTATCTTGCATAGTCAATATGTGCCGATTGCCATCAGGGGTTGTAGGTAGGAGTCCCACAGTATCTAATGATACTTTAGCAAACGGTTCTATAGGGGTATCTGTGATTATCATTGGTTCACGCGTTTTTGTTCTGACTAATTTATTTTCTTGACAGCTATGGCAGGTTCTAATGAAATTTTGAATATCATTCCTCATTCCTGGCCAATAGAATCTTTCGCGAATCCTGCGATACGTTTTAGTTACTCCTTTGTGAATATTCGCGATTTCCCGGGGCATTTATCCTATTTTACGCGCGAGAATGCCCCCCGGTCGGAGGAGGTTCCATATTTAATTATCGCGAAGGAACGGATCACGCGCTATTTTTCCCGACGGTGATTTCATAGAGAAAAATCCGCTCTCTCGTATGCTATCTTTCCCTTTACTTCATTTACATTATCTCCGGAGATATTCACGATTTCCCGGGGCGTTCATTCTACTTTTACGCGCGAAAATGCCCCCCGCTCGGAGGAGGCTTGGTATTTAATTATCGCGAAAGAACGGATCACGCGCTATTTTTCCCGACGGTGATCTTATAGAGAAAGGTCCGCTCCTTCGTATGCTGTCTCTCCCTTTGCTTCGATTGCATTATCTCCGGAGATATTCGCGATTTCCTGGGACGTTCACTCTATTTTACGCGCGAGAATGCCCCCCGCTCGGAGGAGGATTTGTATTTGATTATCGCGAAAGAACGGATCACGCGCTATTTTTCCCGAAGGTGATCTTATAGAGAAAGATCCGCTCTCTCGTATGCTGTCTTTCCCTTTGCTCCGACTGCATTATCTCCTGAGATATTCGCGATTTCCCGGGGCGTTTATCCTTTTTACACGCGAGAATGCCCCCCGCTCGGAGGAGGCTCCATATTTAATTATCGCGCGAGAACGGATCACGCGCTATTTTTCCCGACGGTGATTTTATAGAGAAAAATCCGCTCTTTCGTATGCTATCTTTGCCTCTACCTCGATTGCATTATCTCCGGAGATATTCGCGATTTGCCATTCTGTTCATTCTTGTTCATTCTATTTTACGCGCGAGAACGCCCCCCGCTCGGAGGAGGCCTCGTGTTTAGCCCCTTGCGGTCGTATTTAATTTGGACGTAGGTATCGTGCTGGTCGGAATTAATTTCCGCGGAGCGCGCAGTGATGCAGAGTATGCAAGATTACGAAGGAAAAACACAATTTATTCATTCTTTTGTGAACTTCGATATTTTAAACACAATAATAGGTTTAACGCAATGTTTTAGGGTAAAAATTGTAGTTTATAATTTACCATCGTGTGGTATCTCTCAAAGCAGCCTCCAATGCGAAGCCCTGGTTTTCGATAACAAGTGTCGCAAATAATTCATTTGGCGTGTTCCGCCCTTGATTTTTTTTTGTATCTGTATCGGTATATTGGGGCCAACAATCTTAGATCCCGTCGAAAAATTAGTTTTTGACTGAGGCTGGTCGATGTGCGTAACAGCGGAGAAGGAAGGACGACAACCCCAGGAACCAGCGGAGATGGAAGGAGGGCAACCCCCGCAACCAAAAGAGAAGGAAGGAAGAGGACAGGAAGCGATGACCCCCCCTCCGACAGCGGCGGACTAAAAGTGGTGCAGATCAACCTGCACCACAGTGACGTGGCTTCATCACATTTGGTGAAGTTCATGGCCACAATTAAAGCTGACTTGGCGCCAATCCAAGAGCCTTGGATAAGTTTCAAGGCCCCCAGGGGACTTGGACTTATCGGGCAAACGGCACATTCCTCCGAGGATCCAGCCCCCAGGGCCAGGAGGAATTGCCCGTTCACCCCGCTGCCGCAGTTCTGTAACAGGGACCAAGCAGCGGGAATATGGACAACCATTGGGGAGAACGGAGCTCCAAAAGAGGTAGTGGTGGTCTCATCCTACCAACCCTGGAACCTCCCGTACCCTCCCCCCACCAACGAGCTGAGAACCGTGGCCGAGTGGGCCACAGTGAACGGCAAGGAGTTGGTAGTCGGCATGGATGCGAATGCTTGCCACAGAGAGTGGGGCAGCACGACCACCAACCGACGAAGAGAGTCCGTCATGGACTTCCTCAACAGCCTAGACCTGAGGCATTTAAACAGGGGGTGTGAACACACCTACGAGATCAGGACTCGGAAAGAAACCCTGGATATAACAGTATGCTCCGAGAGCATAGCGGGAAGGGCAGTGGATTGGAGGGTCTCCGACGTTCCATCCATGTCCGACCACAGATATATCACATGTACCTTTCGGGGTACGGGGGAACCCACCCCCCCAATCAGGAAAGCCAATCCGAGAAATACGGATTGGATCGCCTACGGGAACGCCCTCAGGGCGAACCTAAAAGATTTTCCCTCCAGGTACGGGACGAAGGAGGACCTGGACGCGGCAGCCACCCGCATCACGGAGGCAATCGCAGGGGCCTTCAACGAGGCCTGTGAGGCCAAGGAGAGGTCCCGGAAAACCTCCGTGATGTGGTGGAACGAGGACCTCCAAAAGCAGAAGGACGACCTCCGGAAGCTGGAGATGACAGCCAGGGGAGGAGGCCGGAGGGACCAATGGCTAGCAATGAGGGAAGCCAGGAAAGCCATGGCGAAGGCCACCCGGAAGGCGCGAAGCCAGTCATGGAAGGACCACTGCCGGGACATCCGAACGATCCCGGAAACGGTGAGGCTGCACAGAATCCTGGAGAGGGAACCGAGCGAAAATCTCGGACCCCTCAAAAGGCCCGATGGCAGCCTCACCACATCAGACAGAGAGATCACGGAGATCTTGATGAGGGAACACTTCCCGGGCTTCCACCCCCATGGAACGCCCACAGTGCCAAACGCCGCTGCGGGCGATATCGCAGGAGAGATTGTTCCCGAGCCCCCTAATTGGGGCCTGGCGAACAAAATCGTAAATGAAGCCAGGGTGAAATGGGCTATAAACTCATTCTCACCCTATAAGGCTCCAGGCCCTGATGAGATCCACCCAGTGCTTTTGCAGAGAGGCCTGGCCCAGTTGTGCCAGCCACTCGCAAGAGTGCTGAGGGCCAGCATAGCCACGGGGATTATCCCGAGGCTATGGACCGAAACGAGGGTGGTGTTCCTTCCAAAGCCCAAAAAGGCGGACTACACCACCCCCAAGGCCTTTAGACCGATTAGCCTCCTGATGACCTCCCGATGACCTCCTTCCTCCTGAGGACCCTGGAGAGATTGGTGGACAGGTATTTAAAAGAGGTCTAGCTGGTCGAAACCCCACTCCACCGCCACCAGTACGCTTTCAGGGTTGGCCTCTCGGTTGAGGCCGCCCTCCACAGAGTTGTGGGAAAGCTGGAGGCGGGGATTAGGGATAAGGGCATGACGGTTTGCATCTTCATGTATATTGAAGGTGCATTTAACCAAACCTCGGCGGAGGCTATACAAAACGCACTCAGGGATTTCGCCATCCCTTCCACTATCAGCAGGTGGGTAAAAGTAATACTGAACTCGAGACGTCTGTCGGTCCAAAGAGGTCAGGAAACGGTGGAGGGGACAACCAATAAAGGTTGCCCTCAGGGAGGGATCCTCTCGCCGCTTCTGTGGACCTTGGTGGCCGACAGCCTGATCGGAGCATTGGAGGTCAGCGGAGTGGGGGCGCAAGCCTACGCCGATGACTTCCTCATAATGGCATATGGCACAGATATCGACTCCATTATGGATCGATGCCAGACGGCTCTCGCAGCCACAGAGATCTGGTGCGAATGCACCGGTCTCATGGTTAATCCGACCAAAACGGAAATGGTGCTTGTCACTAGAAAAAGCGTCATCCCCAAGTACACGGCCCCCGTGCTCTTCGGACAGCCCCTCGTGACCAGTAAAACGGCAAAATACCTGGGTGTCACGCTGGACTGGAGGATGAGCTGGAGGCCTCATTTGAGGGCGCAAGGGAACAGGGCCCTCACATCATTTGAAGACGCTGCGGCGCGTCATGGGGCCGACCTGGGGACTTGGACCCAGCGTCACGAAATGGATCTACGAGGCCATCACCGTCCCGAGGATCCTTTTCGGGGCCCTACTATGGTGGAGGGGAGCACAACTGACCACCATGCAGACACTCCTGGGCAAGATCCAGGGAGCGGCGCTGAGGGCCATCACTGGAGCCCTGCCGACCGCACCGCCGGCCGCTCTAGAGGCCATTCTGGGATGCCCGCCACTCCACCTGAGGGCACAGGAGGTGGCCATGAGGACGGCCCACTGCCTGAGTTCGTGGAGACGCGGGCACAGCGAGGACCACGGACACGCCAACCTCCCAGAGCGGAGGGATGAGCTAGAGGATAACTATCCTCTAGACTCGAATAACCCTGAGTTCAGGTTTAAAAAGAACTACGTGGTCACGATCCCCACCAGGGAGGAGTGGGCCACGAACAAGGTCCTGGCTGGGACCATAAACCAAGTCTGGTACACCGACGGGTCGCGTAAAAACGACCTAGTCGGAGCCGCCTGGACGAGGGGTCCAGGGAGTAGAGGCGGCTTTGCTTCCCTGGGATCAAGCCCCACCGTCTTCCAGGCGGAACTGTACGCCATCATAAGATGTGCAAGGCTCCTCATAGAGGAAAAGACCACCGGCCAGGTGATCAAGATCTGTTCCGACAGCCAAGCCACCCTCGTGGCGCTTAGCAACGAGACGACCAGATCAAAATTGACCCTGGACGGTATCGACACGCTCAACCAGTTGGGCGGGAAGAATAAGCTGTCCCTGACCTTTTTTTTTTTTGTACGAGGGGAAATCTTCATAGACACCCCGGTCTCCCTCTGGGGGGGGGGGGGAGGCCGGGGTAGTGCCGGATTCTTACCGGCTAAAACCCCTCGGTGGACTCCAGCCGTGGCGCTTTTTGGGACCCCGAGGCCCTCTTGAGAACTCTGCTCGGGATCCCAGCGCCCGGCCCTCAGAAGGGCCAGTTCAATTTTTGATTTTTGGAGATGCAGTGCGCCCACGACACTGCATCCCCCACCTCGGAACCACCATTCATGGCTGCCTGGGCCCCAACCAAGGCAGCCTGGTGGCTCCGGCGGCTATTACATAGCCGCCGCGGCAGCTGGCGGAGCCGGGGCTCTCCGTCCCCGCCTTCGTCCCCGCCTTCGCCCCCTTCCTTCAGGGTCCGCGGCTTCGCGGGCCCTTTCCGCGGCCTCCTTCCGTGACATTACCTGTTCACAGAAGGAGGCTACCGCTCCCCATGACCTCTCGCCGCTCACCATCGCCTTGACGACGGCTTGCAGCGACAGGTCCGGCCCGATGCTTAGACGAAGGACTCGGCGCTCTGCAGCCCAGGAGGGACACTCCTCCAGGGTGTGTTGCGCCGAGTCCACGTCCTCCCCGCAATGATGACATTGCGGGGTGGGCTCCCTTCCGATCCTATTCAGGAACTCACCGAAGCAACCATGCCCGGTGAGCACCTGCGTCAACCGGAAGGTGAGCCTTCCCTCCCTCCCCAGCCACTGCTGGAGGACCGGAAGGACGGCCTGCACCGTCCTTTCTCCGGAGCCGGGCTCCTCCAATTGGCTGCGCCACCTTTCAAAGGTGTGCAGCCGGGCCCGGCTCCTGCCGGCCTCCAGCTCTGACGCTCGACTTTCCGCCGAGGCCGGCGTCAAGCTGTCCCTGACCTGGGTACCCGGCCACAGAGGCATCCCCGGTAACGAGGAGGCTGACAGGCTGGCAAACCTCGGGTCGGACAGCCCCTTCACCGGGCCTGAACCGGCGCTCGGACTGGCCAAGGCGACGTTCACGACGTCGCTGAAAGCCAGAACCCGGGCGCTGCACCAGGCCCACTGAAACAACGTCGACGGTTGTCGACAAGCCAAGCTCCTCTTGGGCCCTAAAATAGACCTAAGAAGGAGCAAGGAGCTTCTGTGCCTGCAGAAGCAACTGGCGAGAGAGGCGGTGAGCCTACTCATTGGCTACGCCCCCACAGGGCACACACTGTGGAAGATGGGGCTGGCGGAGACCCCGACCTGCCCCAGATGCCAGGAGGAGCCGTAGACGGCCCAGCACATCCTCCTGGACTGTCCCGCACTAATGGGATGGAGGATGAAGCTCATGGGGACACCAAGACCTACGCCGGAGGAACTGAGGGCTATCCCCCTAGCAGTTCTAACTCGATGGATTGCCAAGGCCAAGGCAATCCGAGGCATCGGGGAAGCCACCCCACAGACCGACCCCCCCACTCCAGCGCCACCCACTCCAGGAGCGATGCCGTCAACCAGCAGGGCCGGTGGGTCCCATAATAACCCAGCCACAAACCCTGGTCCACGCACCAGAAGCGGGCGGAAACGCCCGCACACCGATCCAACCTCCCCCCAAAAGATTAGAGGCGGCAAACGGCCCCGCGACCATTAACGCGGGATCGACAACCGCCCCCTAAACGACAGTAAATAGATTCCCCAGCCCCCTAGAAGCGATCCGGGCCACGAACCTGACCGCAGGGGCTGGAAATCAACACCCCCCACCTCTCCCACCCCCTACCCCTTCCCATAAACACGGAATAAACCCCGTAAACAGGCTAGAGCGGCCTTTGTACACTCTTAGTTCCGGCCCGGATCAAAGGCAATTACTCCCCCCTGAGGTGGGAGCCGGCAAAGTACCGCCGAGATAGGCTGCGTGGTGGCGTTATGCACCCGACATCCGGCCCGGATTAAAGGCAATTACCCACCCTGTTGTGGTGGTGGCTGACGAAAGGCCGTCGAAATAGGCTGCGTGGGGGCCTTTGTACACCCGACATCCGGCCCGGACTAAAGGCAATTACTCCCCCCTGAGGTGGGAGCCCGCGAAATATCGCAAAATTTTGGCTACGGGGTGGCCATCATTCACCCCGACTTCCGGCCCGGATCTCAGGCAAGTCACTCACCCATGTCAGAGGTGGGAGCTGGCGGAATACCGCCACGTCTCGTAGGCCAGGTTGGACTGCGCCACACAACATCGGAGGACGGAGCGACGCACCTGCCTCCCCCACGTACCTCCCAGGGGCTCCATAACAACGCCCGTGACCGACCAGAGGGGACCTGCGAGGGGAATCCAAGGTGTGGACAGGGCAGATCCATATGCGCGGGGTCCCGTACGGACGAAACGTGGGGGGCAGGAGGGACGCTGCGTTCCCCGATGTGCGATAGGCTTGGGGGTAGCCTTTATACACCCTCACCTCCTTAGCGGGGAGTCAAATTACCGCTAACCTATAGGCAGGAGCAGCCTCAAACAGCCCACCCGTCCGCTTCGCGCGTGACAAGTCCACTGAGACAACAGTCAAACGGGGTTGTTTGGCGAGCGAAATACGTGGCTGCAGGGGAAAACCGAGCCACCTTCGACACCGCACGGTCTCCCGCAAGGGCTTGTGGGTGTGATTCGGGGTATCCAGTTACCGGGGACACCCTAGACTTAAGCAAGGTCGGAGAACCTATTCTCGCTCGCCTCGTAACTCTCCAGGCTAACGACCTGGCCCCATGGCAAAGCCGCATTAGTCGGCGTGCGCTGTGAGAGAGAAAGAGCACCGCGGGCAGAGGGCCATTTCGCCCCGAGTCGTCGTGCGCTCACAATCTAAGTCGGATCGGCGGCTCCCGGTGGGTCAGATCACTCCGTCGCAGCAGTGCTCTCTCACTCGCGTAGCACGTCGACGTGGTAACAGCGAATCCACAAACACGCTCGCCCTCCGTCCAACTCGGTCGTCTCTAAGACTCTCCTGCCCGCTGGGGGCGGGTTGTCTCAGGAGGCATCGAGCACGAGGGGCAGTAGCCATAGCGTGGGCGGGGAATCGCAAAGCTCACCTGCTTAACCGCAGGAAACTAAAGTAACTGTTCACGAGCCGGGTGTGTGAGCTGTAGCCCCTTGATCAGGGACAAGCAGTCCCTCCTGCCTGGGTCAGCCCCTGGGAGGCACACACACACCCACTTTAAAATTGACTGAACCCCCCACCGATACCACTACAGACTACTGCTCCTTTGTGACCGCCGACTATGCCTTCATGTAATTCTGAAATTATATTATGACGATGTTCTTCGGGAGGAATTTGAATTTTCCCAAGGCAAATTGTAATTTCGATGTCGATTTCCTCGAACATTTCTGTTAGGATTTCCTTTAGTGATTCGAGAGTAAGTGAATCGGTATAATCACCGGATTTTGAAATTCGAAAGGAGTTAATATCGGAATTTGGAAGAATTAATTTTAAGTTCCTAAGCCCGGTTTTTATTTTCGCGACGAAAGTCTCGTCAAAATGATGTTTCTGCCCAACGATGCTAAATATTTAGTACTTTCCCTGTCTAGTGATTAGTTCTTGACCTTCCTTTGGTTTAATTTCTCTGATATTTTCAACGCTGATAGCGCCTATATCTGTTAGCAATTTCCCTACGGATGTTGTCAATTCGCAATCAGCAGAAATAAAGCGAACATAATTATCATGTGAGTAGGTCAAATTTTCTCGGCTGATATTAATTAATTTCTTTGAAGAGCGTTGTGGTTACCGCGAAAGATTTACGGGAGAGCTAGGTGTGATATCCGGGGGAATTCCCTGAGTCAGCTGGATGCCAGTGCAGTACGTCTCGTTACCTGATACCGTCCTTGGAATTATTCGCCTTGGTATACCAACACATTTTGATTTAGTTTCACTGAAGTGTCCTGGTAGAAGTGCATTTTGTCTCGTATTGATTAGTGAAGCTGGAAAAGGAGTTGACAATGCCAATGGTTTAGAATGTGGAATAGGAGTAGGTAATGTGGATCTATGGGGTTGCCAATGAATTTTGGTCTGCTCGGATGTTTCCAGTGTACAGTCAGGTTTCGATTTATCATGTCCTTCTGTTCCATATTGTTTAAGTAATTTTTCTTTTCTACTATTTAACTCTACGTCGTCTAGTTCGTCAGTGTCCGAAGTATTACCTGATGATTCTTCCATAATTTCGCTGTGTTCTTTAAGAGATTCGTCAAAACGTTTGAAAGAGTCATGTAATTCCTGTTTGTTTATAGTCAGTCTTCGTTCGTCATCTAGGAAAACGTCATCGTCACTGTCCTCTGAGGGTGGCTGTAACTCTAGTAGTATAGTGTCAGCGTCTGTTGTTATCTCGTCTACGGATTCAGTATCAACGTCCTCGGCAATTGGTTCCAATACTTTCCCTTTCGGATGCTTTGAAGTAATTTTCTTGTGTAAATCCAGGCTTGGTATTACACTTTTCCTTTTCCGTAATATGGGTGTGTTACGAGCCGGGGCGCGGCGTGCGTTGACCGACGTAGAATTTCAGTACCCTGCTTGTGGCGTCTCTCGAATTAATATACCCGGGAGAGGGGTTTCGGCGTTGTGACCCCTCTGCCTTCTCCCGTTAATAACAAATCCGAAGATTCGCGTCAGTAAAGGTGGATCTGCTTGGTAACCACCACTGACTGGTAGAGAGAAGTAGCCAGAAGCAGGTGCTCGCGAACTCAGATAATCCTCGCTTACGAATGAATATACCCAGGAGAGGGTTTTCGGCGTTGTGACCCCTCTGCCTTCTCCTGTTAATAACGAATCCGAAGATTCGCGTCAGTAAAGGTGGATCTACTTGGTAACCACCACTGACTTTATCTAAGCGAGTACCGTCTGAGTCGCAGCCCGTTAACTTATTATTTGATTGTTCACTCCGAGCGGCTGGAGTGAACTCACGGGATCGTGCTCAAACGATGATTCTATTATTAGAGGGTAGGTCAGAGTTATTGACTACAAGGGTTATAAAAATATCTAAATATATTCTCACTATTGCTGAATGATTAAAGACCTGGCCTTTACAATGATGTTGAGTGTTACCTTGCGGTTTCGGTGTACGGTTGATGTTTGAAACTGACTATGATATAATGGGTAACTTGTTCCAGGCTTCAGCAATTCCCCTTTAGCTGTATGAACGTGACTACGATTGGGCCCTAAAGGGCTGCTCTATTTATACCGAGAAAAACGTGGTTTACACGTGGTTTTCCGGAAGGTGGAAAAAAGGTGGAGCTAGCGGCGTCGCTACCGAACCCCGGGCGCGAAACGCCTAGGTGCCTCGCCCTGGGCCCGGTAACGACGTATTGTTTTTCGGGGGTATTGTTGGAAGCCCGAGACAGGTTGTCCGCTTTCTATTTGCATTGTCGGCCGACTTTCCGGTGTTACTCCGAGAATTTAAGAAATTCTCATATCGAAAGACGCGTATGTAACAGGTGGTTCTGATGACTCGTCACGTGAATTGTCGGAATCTACGTCTGGCGTATCTGCTGACGATGGAACTGTAGGTCGTGGTGGAATGTAAGCGTTGGGTTTTAATTGATTTCGGGTCCTAGTTGCTATTGCACTGATATTTAAAGGGTTTGAGATTTTTGGTTTATTTTTCGATCCAATGGGCCTTCCTGGTTTTCTGGGTGCTTCCGAAACTGATTTGGATATTGGTCTAGATGTTGTTGCTGCTGAGCTAAGTTTAGATTTTGCTGGTTGTTCTTGAATCGGTAGAATTTTTGATGATTCAAGTTCAGTGTCAGAGTCGGTACTGCTGGTATCTGAGCGGTTAAATTTAACAACAGGATTTCTGGATAACGCGTCTGCGCTGGTGTTTAATTTTCCCGCTTTATGAACGAAATTATAGTCGTAGTCACGCAATTTCAATCTCCATCGAATTAAACGTTGCCCTGGATCCTTTATGGAGTCTGTCCATTTCAGGGGTTCGTGATCGCTAACTAACGTGAATTTCCTACCGTAAAGATACGGCCTAAAATGCAAAATTGCGTATAATACTGCCAAACATTCTTTTTCGGTGGTGAAATAATTTTTCTCAGGGTTTGTTAGAGTTCTAGAAAGATAAGCTATTGGTAAATCGTTTCCATCAACCTCCTGCCTAAGTATTGCTCCTATCGCAAAATCTGAGGCGTCTGTTGTTAAAGTGAAAGGCTTATCAAAATTTGGATATTGGAGAATTGGACCTCTACAGAGCGCTTTTCGTAATTCCTGGAAGCTACGTTTTTGTTCCTTTCCCCAAACGAAGGTCGCGTTCTTTTTTAACAATTCTGTTAATGGTTTGGATTTTGCTGCAAAATCTTTAATAAATCTGCGATAATAACCTGCTAATCCCAAAAATTGTCTGACATTCTTTGCTGTTTTTGGTCGAGGGAAGTTTTTTACTGCTATAATCTTTTTTGGATCTGGCCTTACGCCCTTTTGACTAATTATATGTCCTAGGTATGCTACTTCAGTTTTCAAAAATTCACATTTATCGGGTTGTAGTGTTAATTTAGGTTTTTCTAACCGATTAAATAATCTACGAATTTTCTTTCCGTGTTCTTCAGGAGTTTTTGCGTACACTACAATGTCATCGAGATAAACGAAAACTTCCGTTCCCTGCAAACCACGTAACGTTTGTGAACCGGTGGAAAGCGATACTGTCTAGTATTAATCGGTAAATCATCTGATGTCGGAATTGTATGTTTTATTAACGGGGTGAAAGGTAATTGGTCTCCTGGCAAATAAAAGCGATTTGGGTATTCTTCTATAATTTCGGTTATATGGTCTCGTTCCTCGTCATTTAGGTGATCTAAGCGCAAACGTTTTAGAATTTCAAAAACCCTATCTTGAACTACAGGGAAGTCCTGAACTTCTGAATCTGAATCGAAATATTCTTCTTCTGGAAAATCATAGTATTCAAAGGGAATTACTTCTTGTGGAGTAACTTCGACTTGTATGTCTTCTTCCAACGTATTAATTGCTAATACGTGACAGACACCATCCCGTACGCTAACAGCTGCTTCGCCTATGTATAAGCCTTCTACTGATTCTAACTTTGGCAAGTATCCTTCTTTTATTTCTGAATTAACCACGTCTATAGCTATCGGTTGACGAGTGCGAGCTTTAATCGTAAGAATTTGCGAACGAGGACTACGTTTAGATTTCTGATTTGGTTCTTCCCCAATGAACCTAAAAGGTCTGATGGGTTCAGTTTTTATGACCAAGGTATTATGAGCGAACGAGATTTCCGCCTGCTCTCGACGTAAGTAATCTTTGCCTAAAATTCCATCATTATGCAAGGGAAACGATAATCTAACGACGTGAAATTTAACCGGTTGTTATAAAAGTGTAACGGTAGTTGTTCCTAAAGTTCTCAATTTTTCCGGGGTAATTCCAGTTATAGAGACTGATTCCTGAATGTCTATTTCGACGTCTTCGTGCAAAGCATTTAATTTTATCAGATTTATATCTGCGCCGGTATCAACCAAAAATAAACCAGATTTATTGCGTAATTCTTCCGCAGACATTTTAATTAATGGTGATTCTTGCTGTCGTTTATAGGAATAGACGATTCCTCTGCTTCAAAAAATTTTACTGTTCGACGCTCCTAATTCGAGTAACTCGCCGTCGCGCCGGCACGACGAGTTGTGCGGGAGTTTAAATTTTCACTGTTCTTTCTCGGCGAATTCGAGTTAAAATGATCAAATGTTGGGATAGGGGAAGAAGATCTTTTTTTTTTTTTTGTACGAGGGGAAATCTTCATAGACACCCCGGTCTCCCTCTGGGGGGGGGAGGCCGGGGTAGTGCCGGATTCTTACCGGCTAAAACCCCTCGGTGGACTCCAGCCGTGGCGCTTTTTGGGACCCCGAGGCCCTCTTGAGAACTCTGCTCGGGATCCCAGCGCCCGGCCCTCAGAAGGGCCAGTTCAATTTTTGATTTTTGGAGATGCAGTGCGCCCACGACACTGCATCCCCCACCTCGGAACCACCATTCATGGCTGCCTGGGCCCCAACCAAGGCAGCCTGGTGGCTCCGGCGGCTATTACATAGCCGCCGCAGCAGCTGGCGGAGCCGGGGCTCTCCGTCCCCGCCTTCGTCCCCGCCTTCGCCCCCTTCCTTCAGGGTCCGCGGCTTCGCGGGCCCTTTCCGCGGCCTCTTTCGGTGACATTACCTGTTCACAGAAGGAGGCTACCGCTCCCCATGACCTCTCGCCGCTCACCATCGCCTTGACGACGGCTTGCAGCGACAGGTCCGGCCCGATGCTCAGACGAAGGACTCGGCGCTCTGCAGCCCAGGAGGGACACTCCTCCAGGGTGTGTTGCGCCGAGTCCACGTCCTCCCCGCAATGATGACATTGCGGGGTGGGCTCCCTTCCGATCCTATTCAGGAACTCACCGAAGCAACCATGCCCGGTGAGCACCTGCGTCAACCGGAAGGTGAGCCTTCCCTCCCTCCCCAGCCACTGCTGGAGGACCGGAAGGACGGCCTGCACCGTCCTTTCTCCGGAGCCGGGCTCCTCCAATTGGCTGCGCCACCTTTCAAAGGTGTGCAGCCGGGCCCGGCTCCTGCCGGCCTCCAGCTCTGACGCTCGGCTTTCCGCCGAGGCCGGCGTCCCTTTGAGGGCCGCGGAGATTTCATATATCTCCGCGGCCTCCGCCGCCTTAAGTTCCCATGGGGGGGAACACCCAAGTAGGGCCGCCGCCCGCTGGGATACGGTGCGGTACCCCCGGACGACCCGCACGGCGAGGGTCCGCTCTGCTCGGCAGAGGAGCTGGCGGTTCCGCCGGCACCCCTGGAGGGACCCCGCCCACGCGGGCGCGCCGTAAAGAGCGGTGCACCGCACCACCCCCTCGTACAGGCGGCGGACGCCCACCTGTGGTCCCCCCAGGTTGGGCAGCAGGCGTCCGAGCGCCGCCGCCGCCTTCTCGACCCGGGGCACAACCTCTTCAAGGTGGGCCCCGAATGACCATTGGCTGTCGAGGGTGACCCCCAGATATTTCATCCGGGTGCCCACCTCGACAGCCTCGTCCCCCACCCGCATTGGCGTGTCCGGTGGGGGGCCCCTCCTAGCCCCGTCGAAGAACCAAATCGCTTTGGTCTTCGACGGGGCGACCTCGAGGCCTAGCCTCTTGATGGAGGCCACCACGCACTCCACCCCGCACTCTCCCAGCCGGAGAGTGCGCGTGTAGTCCCTCCCGGAGGCGACCACCAGTGTGTCATCCGCGTAACACACTAGGGCCACCCCCGAGGGGAGTGCCGTTCGAAGGACGCGGTCGTACCCCAGGTTCCACAATGTCGGGCCTAAGACCGACCCCTGGGGTACGCCGCGCCAGCTGGGGCGTTCAACCCTCCCGCCCCGGCTCTGGTAGCCGAAGCTCCGAGGGGAAGAAGATCTGGAATTTTGGTTAGTGGGTGTGTTGGATCTTGAAGGTTCAATGCTTCGCGAAGGAACTGGGGTTGGAGAATTTGCTCTGGTTAGAGTATGATTAGTCAAGTTTGGATTCATATGGAAAGATTGAGGGTGATCATATATTGCACTGTAAGGCGGATATGGCATTGGTGGATAAAAATACGGTGGATAGTATGGATAAGGATGCGGTGGCAACGGATAATGGTGATGCTTGTAAGGAACAGGTGATGTAGGACGTGCAGATTTTAGAATGGTAATCGGTGAATTTGCGCGATTATAGTTCGGATTTCTCATGGGACTGGGACTCCTCGAATCTTGCTCTCGCAAGGTTTGGGAGCGGTTTGTGTAGGTGGTAGGTAAGTCACGAGAATCTGGATTCGGAACTGAATGTTGTGATAACATTAATCGCGAAGGTTCACCACCGGGGATTATTCCTGATTTCATTCGGGTTTCTATTCGTGCAGCAATTTTTACAGCGTCCTGTATTTTCTTTGGTTCACGCGAATCAACCGCGATAGCAATTTCGTCGGGTAATCCTCGAATAAAAGCTTCTAAAGCACATTCTTCTACGGGAGCCATCATTTGATTAGCGCATTCCCCGTATTTATCTTCTAAAGCAACACGAGCACCGCTGATTAGGATATTTAATCGATCTGCAGAGTCACTGACCGCTTCTCCGCGTCTCATTCGGATATTTTCTATATCGTGATGGTAGTATGGATATGTTTTACCTGGTGCAAATCTTTCCTTTAAATGTTTTACGAGATCATCTAGTTTTTGAAAATTTTTACCCCAAATACTATCTCTCGCTGTTCCTTGCAATTTTCCTAATATTGCCGTTACATATGAAGATTCCAGTGCTGGTGGCACATAGACTGCACCGTTTTGAACGTCACTTAAGAAATTTTTAAGCGGAATGTTTCTCCCATCGAAAAATGGAATATTTAATGTACTGTGTTGAATTGTGAAGCATTCAGCCATAGAAGCCATCATCAAATTAGTAACGTGTAACTCGTCCAATGTAACATTTGCCGAAACTTGTGCTGCTGCATTACGAGAGGAATTTGTGGCCATATTGATAAATTAGGCGAAGGAAAATTCAGCAATCGTTATCGTGTAATTATAATTGATGTTGATTATTGATTATGAATTTAACTATCTATGCAACTGTGTGCGAATCTCAAGTCTATATGATCCTTTAATTATTCTGCACTAACACATGCGCTAATTGACAATACATATCCCACTTCTGACACCAATTCAGCTGTTACGTGCGTAAGGAATTATTTCGTGGGCCGAGCGGTCAGCCGTTCCGCATGTAACGCTTGAATAAATTTAATTTAGGATGGGTCGTATCATCTAAGATTCCATACGGAATCCGCGCATAGGTCAGGAATGAAATAGGTGTTAACGCAGAATAGAGGATAAATACCTTATTGGCCTGTTCTATTGATCCTTTACATTATATAAAAACAATTACACGGAATGGTTCAGAAATATCGGAGTCCAGAATGGATGACAATTTTACAATACGTATTTTAGTTGGAGTCTTAGATTGGTAAATTCCTAACGTGTTAAGTTTACGAATGGGCCCAAGGGAAATTCCCACAAGCATATAAACATATGTTTGGGTCCTCGTATCGCAATGAGAACATAAGTATGAAAAACTCACCAATGAATACTATCTTGGAAGCAATGTTTATCGTTAGCTCTGATGTGAATTGTCCCAGATGCTGGTAGAGCCCGAAGATGAAGGAATGGCTGATGAACTTTTCACGGCACTTATATGAGTTAACGCAATTCTATTTTCACTATACTATAAATACTATAAATACTATAAAGAAGAATTTAATATATTAGAATGGAGATTGGAATCTTAAGATTGATTTTAAATTTGAATAATTTCTTGTTAGCTGAGTCCTTCGGTAATTATGGAAGTAACTTCACTAATTTAACCCGAACTCTGGCTCAAAATAGCAACAAGGGCAAAACGCCACGCACCTCGCGATTTGACTAACGATTGCAACTCGCGGCGGTTTCTCTGCCTCTTTTGTAGATTTTGGGGACCGCTAAGGGGAAGTTCCAAGAGCCATGCTCGTTCCTCCCACTCAGGAAATCGCCCGTTCCTGTTCTAAGAATTCCGCCCGCAGTTCATCAGCTATTTCCCATCCATAGCCTCCCGCTATTGCAATTTCGCTTATTAGCAAAACGTGACCACCGTTCGAAGAATATTCTCGGTCGAGGAATTTCGCCGTGTTTAGGTATGCAAATTTTAATTTAACATCCGGTACGTAACAATATATAATTTATATATAATATTATTTATATAAATAATAATATATTTAATTACAATTTATATGGACCGATATCTGTGGCCATGTCACTCGAAACCGTATGTGTTTGACGAAACTAAGTGGTCGACCTTGTGAGAGAGGAAACTCCAGATGCGAAAATTACTTCCATTTTAAACTAATTGTTCTAACTGAAACTAAGTGTTCGATACTGTGCCAGCAGAGGCGCCTGTTCTCTGAAATCTGTGGCGATGCTACTCGAAACCGTATGTGTTTGACGAAACTAAGTGGTCGACCTTGTGAGAGAGGAAACTTCAAATGCGAAATTTAGTTCCATTTTAAACTAATTTTTCTATCTGAAACTAATTGTTCGATACTGTGCCAGGAGAAGCGCCTGTTCTCTGAAATCTGTGGCGATGCTACTCGAAACCGTATGTGTTCGACGAAACTAAGTGGTCGACCTTGTGAGAGAGAACACTCCCGATGCGAAACATAGTTCCATTTTAAACTAAGTGTTTTATCTGTAACTAAGTGTTCGATACTGTGCCAGGAGAGGCGCCTGTTCTCTGAAATCTGTGGCGATGCTACTCGAAACCGTATGTGTTCGACGAAACTAAGTGGTCGCCTTGTGAAAGAGGAAACTCCAGATGCGAAGCTTAGTACCATTTTAAACTAATTGTTCTATCTGAAACAATGTGTTCGAGACTGTGCCAGGAGAAGCGCCTGTTCTCCGAAACCTGTGGCGATGCCACTCGAAACCGTATGTGTTCGACGAAACTAAGTGGTCGAGCTTGTGAGAGAGGAAACTCTAAATGCGAAATTTAGTTCCATTTTAAACTAATTTTTCTATCTGAAACTAATTGTTCGATACTGTGCCAGGAGAAGCGCCTGTTCTCTGAAATCTGTGGCGATGCTACTCGAAACCGTATGTGTTCGACGAAACTAAGTGGTCGACCTTGTGAGAGAGAACACTCCCGATGCGAAACATAGTTCCATTTTAAACTAAGTGTTTTATCTGTAACTAAGTGTTCGATACTGTGCCAGGAGAGGCGCCTGTTCTCTGAAATCTGTGGCGATGCTACTCGAAACCGTATGTGTTCGACGAAACTAAGTGGTCGCCTTGTGAAAGAGGAAACTCCAGATGCGAAGCTTAGTACCATTTTAAACTAATTGTTCTATCTGAAACAATGTGTTCGAGACTGTGCCAGGAGAAGCGCCTGTTCTCCGAAACCTGTGGCGATGCCACTCGAAACCGTATGTGTTCGACGAAACTAAGTGGTCGAGCTTGTGAGAGAGGAAACTCTAAATGCGAAATTTAGTTCCATTTTAAACTAATTTTTCTATCTGAAACTAATTGTTCGATACTGTGCCAGGAGAAGCGCCTGTTCTCTGAAATCTGTGGCGATGCTACTCGAAACCGTATGTGTTCGACGAAACTAAGTGGTCGACCTTGTGAGAGAGGACACTCCCGATGCGAAACATAGTTCCATTTTAAACTAAGTGTTTTATCTGTAACTAAGTGTTCGATACTGTGCCAGGAGAGGCGCCTGTTCTCTGAAACCTGTGGCGATGCTACTCGAAACCGTATGTGTTCGACGAAACTAAGTGGTCTCCTTGTGAAAGAGGAAACTCCAGATGCGAAACTTAGTTCCATTTTAAACTAATTGTTCTATGTGATACTAAGTGTTCGATACTGTGCCAGGAGAAGCGCCTGCTCTCTGAAATCTGTGGCGATGCTACTCGAAACCGTATGTGTTCGACGAAACTCAGTGGTCGACCTTGTGGGAGAGGAAACTCCAGATGCGAAACTTAGTTCCATTTTAAACTAATTGTTCTATCTGAAACTAAGTGTTCGATAATGTCCCAGGAGAGACTCCGGTTCTGCGAAATCTGTGGCGATACCACACGAAACCGTTTGTGTTCGACGAAACAAAGTGGTTGACCTTGTGAGAGAGGAAACTCCAGAAGCGAAACATAGTTCCATTTAAAACTAACTGTTCTATCTGAAACTAAGTGTAAGATACAGTGCCAGGAGAAGCGCCTGTTCTCTGAAATCTGTGGCGATGCTACTCGAAACCGTATGTGTTCGACGAAACTAAGTGGTCGACCTTGTGAGAGAGGACACTCCCGATGCGAAACATAGTTCCATTTTAAACTAAGTGTTTTATCTGTAACTAAGTGTTCGATACTGTGCCAGGAGAGGCGCCTGTTCTCTGAAACCTGTGGCGATGCTACTCGAAACCGTATGTGTTCGACGAAACTAAGTGGTCGCCTTGTGAAAGAGGAAACTCCAGATGCGAAGCTTAGTACCATTTTAAACTAATTGTTCTATCTGAAACAATGTGTTCGAGACTGTGCCAGGAGAAGCGCCTGTTCTCCGAAACCTGTGGCGATGCCACTCGAAACCGTATGTGTTCGACGAAACTAAGTGGTCGAGCTTGTGAGAGAGGAAACTCTAAATGCGAAATTTAGTTCCATTTTAAACTAATTTTTCTATCTGAAACTAATTGTTCGATACTGTGCCAGGAGAAGCGCCTGTTCTCTGAAATCTGTGGCGATGCTACTCGAAACCGTATGTGTTCGACGAAACTAAGTGGTCGACCTTGTGAGAGAGGACACTCCCGATGCGAAACATAGTTCCATTTTAAACTAAGTGTTTTATCTGTAACTAAGTGTTCGATACTGTGCCAGGAGAGGCGCCTGTTCTCTGAAACCTGTGGCGATGCTACTCGAAACCGTATGTGTTCGACGAAACTAAGTGGTCTCCTTGTGAAAGAGGAAACTCCAGATGCGAAACTTAGTTCCATTTTAAACTAATTGTTCTATGTGATACTAAGTGTTCGATACTGTGCCAGGAGAAGCGCCTGCTCTCTGAAATCTGTGGCGATGCTACTCGAAACCGTATGTGTTCGACGAAACTCAGTGGTCGACCTTGTTGGAGAGGAAACTCCAGATGCGAAACTTAGTTCCATTTTAAACTAATTGTTCTATCTGAAACTAAGTGTTCGATAATGTCCCAGGAGAGACTCCGGTTCTGCGAAATCTGTGGCGATACCACACGAAACCGTTTGTGTTCGACGAAACAAAGTGGTTGACCTTGTGAGAGAGGAAACTCCAGAAGCGAAACATAGTTCCATTTAAAACTAACTGTTCTATCTGAAACTAAGTGTTCGATACAGTGCCAGGAGAAGCGCCTGTTCTCTGAAATCTGTGGCGATGCTACTCGAAACCGTATGTGTTCGACGAAACTAAGTGGTCGACCTTGTGAGAGAGGAAACTCCAAATGCGAAAGTTAGTTCCATTTTAAACTAATTTTTCTATCTGAAATTAATTGTTCGATACTGTGCCAGGAGAAGCGCCTGTTCTCTGAAATCTGTGGCGATGCTACTCGAAACCGTATGTGTTCGACGAAACTAACTGGTCGCCTTGTGAAAGAGGAAACTCCAGATGCGAAGCTTAGTACCATTTTAAACTAAATGTTCTATCTGAAACAATGTGTTCGACACTGTGCCAAGAGAAGCGCCTGTTCTCCGACCTGTGGCGATGCCACTCGAAACCGTATGTGTTCGACGAAACTCAGTGGTCGAACTTGTGAGAGAGGAAACTCCAAATGCGAAATTTAGTTCCATTTTAAACTAATGTTTCTATCTGAAACTAATTGTTCGATACTGTGCCAGGTGAAGCGCCTGTTCTCTGAAATCTGTGGCGATGCTACTCGAAACCGTATGTGTTCGACGAAACTAAGTGGTCGACTTTGTGAGAGAGGACACTCCCGATGCGAAACATAGTTCCATTTTAAACTAAGTCTTTTATCTGTAACTAAGTGTTCGATACTGTGCTAGGAGAGGCGCCTGTTCTCTGAAATCTGTGGCGATGCTACTCGAATCCGTATGTGTTCGACGAAACTAAGTGGTCGCCTTGTGAAAGAGGAAACTCCAGATGCGAAACATAGTACCTTTTTAAACTAATTGTTCTATCTGAAACAATGTGTTCGACACTGTGCCAGGAGAAGCGCCTGTTCTCCGAAACCTGTCGCGATGCCACTCGAAACCGTATGTGTTCGACGAAACTAAGTGGTCGAACTTGTGAGAGAGGAAACTCCAAATGCGAAATTTAGTTCCATTTTAAACTAATTTTTCTATCTGGAACTAAGTGTTCGATACCATGCCAGGAGAAGCGCCTGTTCTCTGAAATCTGTGGCGATGCCACTCGAAACCGTATGTGTTCGACGAAACTAAGTGGCCGACCTTGTGAGAGAGGAAACTTCAGATGCGAAACTTAGTTCCATTTTAAACTAATTGTTCTATGTGATACTAAGTGTTCGATACTGTGCCAGGAGAAGCGCCTGCTCTCTGAAATCTGTGGCGATGCTACTCGAAACCGTATGTGTTCGACGAAACTCAGTGGTCGACCTTGTGGAAAGGAAACTCCAGATGCGAAACTTAGTTCCATTTTAAACTAATTGTTCTATCTGAAACTAAGTGTTCGATAATGCCCAGGAGAGACTCCGGTTCTGCGAAATCTGTGGCGATACCACACGAAACCGTTTGTGTTCGACGAAACAAAGTGGTTGACCTTGTGAGAGAGGAAACTCCAAATGCGAAACTTAGTTCCATTTTAAACTAAGTGTTTTATCTGGAACTAAGTGTTCGATACTGTGCCAGGAGAAGCGCCTGCTCTCTGAAATCTGTGGCGATGCTACTCGAAACCGTATGTGTTCGACGAAACTCAGTGGTCGACCTTGTGGGAGAGGAAACTCCAGATGCGAAACTTAGTTCCATTTTAAACTAATTGTTCTATCTGAAACTAAGTGTTCGATAATGTCCCAGGAGGGACTCCGGTTCTGCGAAATCTGTGGCGATACCACACGAAACCGTTTGTGTTCGACGAAACAAAGTGGTTGACCTTGTGAGAGAGGAAACTCCAGAAGCGAAACATAGTTCCATTTAAAACTAACTGTTCTATCTGAAACTAAGTGTTCGATACTGTGCCAGGAGAAGCGCCTGTCCTCTGAAATCTGTGGCGATGCTACTCGAAACCGTATGTGTTCGACGAAACTAAGTGGTCCACCTTGTGAGAGAGGAAACTCCAAATGCGAAAGTTAGTTCCATTTTAAACTAATTTTTCTATCTGAAATTAATTGTTCGATACTGTGCCAGGAGAAGCGCCTGTTCTCTGAAATCTGTGGCGATGCTACTCGAAACCGTATGTGTTCGACGAAACTAACTGGTCGCCTTGTGAAAGAGGAAACTCCAGATGCGAAGCTTAGTACCACTTTAAACTAAATGTTCTATCTGAAACAATGTGTTCGACACTGTGCCAGGAGAAGCGCCTGTTCTCCGAAACCTGTGGCGATGCCACCCGAAACCGTATGTGTTCGACGAAACTCAGTTGTCGAACTTGTGAGAGAGGAAACTCCAAATGCGAAATTTAGTTCCATTTTAAACTAATGATACTATCTGAAACTAATTGTTCGATACTCTGCCAGGAGAAGCGCCTGTTCTCTGAAATCTGTGGCGATGCTACTCGAAACCGTATGTGTTCGACGAAACTAAGTGGTCGACCTTGTGAGAGAGGACACTCCCGATGCGAAACATAGTTCCATTTTAAACTAAGTGTTTTATCTGTAACTAAGTGTTCGATACTGTGCCAGGAGAGGCGCCTGTTCTCTGAAATCTGTGGCGATACTACTCGAATCCGTATGTGTTCGACGAAACTAAGTGGTCGCCTTGTGAAAGAGGAAACTCCAGATGCCAAACATAGTACCATTTTAAACTAATTGTTCTATCTGAAACAATGTGTTCGACACTGTGCCAGGAGAAGCGCCTGTTCTCCGAAACCTGTGGCGATGCCACTCGAAACCGTATGTGTTCGACGAAACTAAGTGGTCGAACTTGTGAGAGAGGAAACTCCAAATGCGAAATTTAGTTCCATTTTAAACTAATTTTTCTATCTGGAACTAAGTGTTCGATACTGTGCCAGCAGAAGCGCCTGTTCTCTGAAATCTGTGGCGATGCCACTCGAAAACGTATGCGTTCGGCGAAACTAAGTGGTCGACCTTGTGAGAGAGAAAACTCCAAATGCGAAACATAGTTCAATTTTAAAATAAATGTTCCATCTGAAACTAAGTGTTCGATACTGTGCCAGCAGAAGCGCCTGTTCTCTGAAATCTGTGGCGATGCCACTCGAAACCGTATGTGTTCGACGAAACTAAGTGGTCGCCTTCTGAAAGAGGAAACTCCAGATGCGAAACATAGTACCATTTTAAACTAATTGTTCTATCTGAAACAATGTGTTCGAAACTGTGCCAGGAGAAGCGCCTGTTCTCCGAAACCTGTGGCGATGCCACTCGAAACCGTATGTGTTCGACGAAACTAAGTGGTCGAACTTGTGAGAGAGGAAACTCCAAATGCGAAATTTAGTTCCATTTTAAACTAATTTTTCTATCTGGAACTAAGTGTTCGATACTGTGCCAGCAGAAGCGCCTGTTCTCTGAAATCTGTGGCGATGCCACTCGAAAACGTATGCGTTCGGCGAAACTAAGTGGTCGACCTTGTGAGAGAGGAAACTCCAAATGCGAAACATAGTTCAATTTTAAACTAAATGTTCCATCTGAAACTAAGTGTTCGATACTGTGCCAGGAGAAGCGCCTGTTCTCTGAAATCTGTAGCGATGCCACTCGAAACCGTATGTGTTCGACGAAACTAAGTGGCCGACCTTGTGAAAGAGGAAACTTCAGATGCGAAACTTAGTTCCATTTTAAACTAATTGCTCTATCTGAAACTAAGTGTTCGATACTGTGCCAGGAGGAGCGCCTGTTCTCTGAAATCTGTGGCGATGCCACTCGAAACCGTATGTGTTCGACGAAACTAAGGGGTTGACCATGTGAGAGAGGAAACTCCAGATGCGAAGCTTTGTTCCATTTTAAACTAATTGTTCTATCTGAAACTAAGTGTTCGATAATGTCCCAGGAGAGACTCCGGTTCTGCGAAATCTGTGGCGATACCACACGAAACCGTTTGTGTTCGACGAAACAAAGTGGTTGACCTTGTGAGAGAGGAAACTCCAGAAGCGAAACATAGTTCCATTTAAAACTAATTGTTCTATCTGAAACAATGTGTTCGACACTGTGCCAGGAGAAGCGCCTGTTCTCCGAAACCTGTGCCGATGCCACTCGAAACCGTATGTGTTCGACGAAACTAAGTGGTCGAACTTGTGAGAGAGGAAACTCCAAATGCGAAATTTAGTTCCATTTTAAACTAATTGTTCTATCTGAAACTATGTGTCTGGTAGTCTGCCAGGCGAAGCGCCTGTTCTCTGAAATGTGTGGCGATGCCACTCGAAACAGTATGTGTTCGACGAAACTAAGTGGTTGATCTTGTGAGAGAGGATACTCCAGATGCGAAACATAGTTCCATTTTAAATTAATTGTTCTGTCTGAAATAAGTGTTCGATACTGTGCCAGGCGAAGCGCCTGTTCTCTGAAATCTGTGGCGATGCCCCTCGAAACCGTATGTGTTCGACGAAACTGAGTTGTCGCCTTGTGAAAGGGGAAACTCCAGATGCGAAACTTAGTTCCATTTTAAACTAATTGTTCTATCTGAAACTATGTGTACGTTACTGTGCCAGAAGAAGCGCCTGTTCTCTGAAATGTGTGACGATGCTACTCGAAACCGTATGTGGTCGAGGAAACTAAGTGGTCGACTTGTGGGACAGGAAACTCCAGATGCGAAATTTAGTTCCATTTTAAACTAATTGTTCCATCTGAAATTAAGTGTTCGATACTGTGCCAGGAGGAGCGCCTGTTCTCTGAAATCTGTGGCGATGCCACTCGAAACCGTATGTGTTCGACGAAACTAAGGGGTTGACCATGTGAGAGAGGAAACTCCAGATGCGAAGCTTTGTTCCATTTTAAACTAATTGTTCTATCTGAAACTAAGTGTTCGATACCATGCCAGGAGAAGCGCCTGTTCTCTGAAATCTGTGGCGATGCCACTCGAAACCGTATGTGTTCGACGAAACTAAGTGGCCGACCTTGTGAGAGAGGAAACTTCAGATGCGAAACTTAGTTCCATTTTAAACTAATTGTTCTATGTGATACTAAGTGTTCGATACTGTGCCAGGAGAAGCGCCTGCTCTCTGAAATCTGTGGCGATCCTACTCGAAACCGTATGTGTTCGACGAAACTAAGTGGTCGACCTTGTGGGAGAGGAAACTCCAGATGCGAAACTTAGTTCCATTTTAAACTAATTGTTCTATCTGAAACTAAGTGTTCGATAATGTCCCAGGAGAGACTCCGGTTCTGCGAAATCTGTGGCGATACCACACGAAACCGTTTGTGTTCGACGAAACAAAGTGGTTGACCTTGTGAGAGAGGAAACTCCAGAAGCGAAACATAGTTCCATTTAAATCTAACTGTTCTATCTGAAACTAAGTGTTCGATACTGTGCCCGGAGAAGCGCCTGTTCTCTGAAATCTGTGGCGATGCTACTCGAAACCGTATGTGTTCGACGAAACTAAGTGGTCGACCTTGTGAGAGAGGAAACTCCAAATGCGAAAGTTAGTTCCATTTTAAACTAATTTTTCTATCTGAAATTAATTGTTCGATACTGTGCCAGGAGAAGCGCCTGTTCTCTGAAATCTGTGGCGATGCTACTCGAAACCGTATATGTTCGACCAAACTAACTGGTCGCCTTGTGAAAGAGGAAACTCCAGATGCGAAGCTTAGTACCATTTTAAGCTAAATGTTCTATCAGAAACAATGTGTTCGACACTGTGCCAGGAGAAGCGCCTGTTCTCCGAAACCTGTGGCGATGCCACTCGAAACCGTATGTGTTCGACGAAACTAAGTGGTCGATCTTGTGAGAGAGGAAACTCCAAATGCGAAACATAGTTCCATTTTAAACTAAGTGTTTTATCTGTAACTAAGTGTTCGATACTGTGCCAGGAGAGGCGCCTGTTCTCTGAAATCTGTGGCGATGCTACTCGAATCCGTATGTGTTCGACGAAACTAAGTTGTCGCCTTGTGAAAGAGGAAACTCCAGATGCGAAACATAGTACTATTTTAAACTAATTGTTCTATCTGAAACAATGTGTTCGACACTGTGCCAGGAGAAGCGCCTGTTCTCCGAAACCTGTGGCGATGCCACTCGAAACCGTATGTGTTCGACGAAACTAAGTGGTCGAACTTGTGAGAGAGGAAACTCCAAATGCGAAATTTAGTTCCATTTTAAACTAATTTTTCTATCTGGAACTAAGTGTTCGATACTGTGCCAGCAGAAGCGCCTGTTCTCTGAAATCTGTGGCGATGCCACTCGAAAACGTATGCGTTCGGCGAAACTAAGTGGTCGACCTTGTGAGAGAGGAGACTCCAAATGCGAAACATAGTTCAATTTTAAACTAAATGTTCCATCTGAAACTAAGTGTTCGATACTGTGCCAGGAGAGGCGCCTGTTCTCTGAAATCTGTGGCGATGCTACTCGAATCCGTATGTGTTCGACGAAACTAAGTTGTCGCCTTGTGAAAGAGGAAACTCCAGATGCGAAACATAGTACTATTTTAAACTAATTGTTCTATCTGAAACAATGTGTTCGACACTGTGCCAGGAGAAGCGCCTGTTCTCCGAAACCTGTGGCGATGCCACTCGACACCGTATGTGTTCGACGAAACTAAGTGGTCGAACTTGTGAGAGAGGAAACTCCAAATGCGAAACATATTTCCATTTTAAACTAATTGTTCTCTCTGAAACTAAGTGTTCGATACTGTGCCAGGAGAAGCGCCTGTTCTCTGAAATCTGTGCCGATGCTACTCGAAACCGAATGTGTTCCACGAAAGTAAGTGGCCGACCTTGTGAGAGAGGAATCTCCAGATGCGAAACTTAGTTCCAATTTAAACTAATTCTTCTATCTGCAACTATGTGTTCGATACTGTGCCAGGAGAAGCGCCTGTTCTCTGAAATCTGTGGCGATGCCACTCGAAACCGTATATGTTCGACGAAATTAAGTGGTCGACCTTGTGAGAGAGGAAACTCCAGATGCGAAACTTAGTTCCATTTTAAACTAATTGTTCTATGTGCAACTATGTTTTCGATACTGTGCCAGGAGAAGTGCCTGTTCTCTGAAAACTGTGACGATGCTACTCCAAACCGTATGTGTTCGACGAAAATAAGTGGTCGACCTTGTGGAAGAGGAAACTCCGGATGCGAAACTTAGTTCCATTTTAAACTAATTGTTCTATCTGAAACTAAGTGTTCGATACTGTGCCAGGAGAAGCGCCTGTTCTCTGAAATCAGTGGCGATGCTACTCGAAACCGTATGTGTTCGACGAAAATAAGTGGTCGACCTTGTGGAAGAGGAAACTCCGGATGCGAAACTTAGTTCCATTTTAAATTAATTGTTCTATCTGAAACTAAGTGTTCGATACTGTGCCAGGAGAAGCGCCTGTTCTCTGAAATCAGTGGCGATGCTACTCGAAACCGTATGTGTTCGACGAAACTAAGCGGCCGCCATGTGAGAGAGGAAACTCCAGATG
Organism: Nysson spinosus; assembly: GCA_910591585.2. Taxonomy (NCBI): domain Eukaryota; kingdom Metazoa; phylum Arthropoda; class Insecta; order Hymenoptera; family Crabronidae; genus Nysson; species Nysson spinosus. The sequence continues at coordinate 518,732 of CAJUYC020000091.1, read as the reverse complement.
CGAAATTTATTACCATTTTAAACTAATTGTTCTCTCTGAAACTAAGTGTTCGATACTGCGCCAGGAGAAGCGCCTGTTCTCTGAAATCTGTGGGGATGCTCCTCGAAACCGTATGTGTTCGATGAAACTAAGTGGTTGATCTTGCGAGAGAGGAAACTCCAGATGCGAAGCTTTGTTCCATTTTAAACTAATAGTTCTATCTGATACTAAGTGTTCGATACTGTGCCAGGAGAAGCGCCTGTTCTCTGAAATCTGTGGCGATGCTACTCGAAACCGAATGTGTTCCACGAAAGTAAGTGGCAGACCTTGTGAGAGAGGAAACTCCAGATGGAAACTTAGTTCCATATTAAACTAATTGTTCTATCTGCAACTATGTGTTCGATACTGTGCCAGGAGAAGCGCCTGTTCTCCGAAATCTGTGGCGATGCCACTCGAAACCGTATGTGTTCGACGAAACTAAGTGGTCGAACTTGTGAGAGTGGAAACTCCAAATGCGAAACATAGGTCCATTTTAAACTAATTGTTCTATCTGTAACTGAGTGTTCGATACTGTGCCAGGAGTAGCGCCTGTTCTCTGAAATCGGTGGCGATGCCACTCGAAACCGTATGTGTTCGACGAAACTGAGTGGTCGAACTTGTGAGAGAGGAAACTCCAAATGCGAAACATATTTCCATTTTAAACTAATTGTTTTCTCTGAAACTAAGTGTTCGATACTGTGCCAGGAGAAGCGCCTTTTCTCTCAAATCTGTGGCGATGCTACTCGAAACCGAATGTGTTCCACGAAAGTAAGTGGCCGACCTTGTGAGAGAGGAAACTCCAGATGGAAACTTACTTCCATTTTAAACTAATTGTTCTATCTGCAACTATGTGTTCGATACTGTGCCAGGAGAAGCGCCTGTTCTCTGAAATCTGTGGCGATGCCACTCGAAACCGTATGTGTTCGACGAAACTAAGTGGTCGAACTTGTGAGAGTGGAAACTCCAAATGCGAAACATAGGTCCATTTTAAACTAATTGTTCTATCTGTAACTGAGTGTTCGATACTGCGCCAGGAGAAGCGCCTGTTCTCTGAAATCGGTGGCGATGCTACTCGAAACCGTATGTGTTCATCGAAACTAAGTGGTCGACCTTGTGAGAGGGGAAACTCCAGATGCGAAGCTTTGTTCCATTTTAAACTAATAGTTCTATCTGATACTAAGTGTTCGATACTGTGCCAGGAGAAGCGCCTGTTCTCTGATATCTGTGGCGATGCCACTCGAAACCGTATGTGTTCGACGAAATTAAGTGGTCGACCTTGTGAGAGAGGAAACTCCAGATGCGAAACTTAGTTCCATTTTAAACTAATTGTTCTATGTGCAACTAAGTGTTCGATACTGTGCCAGGAGAAGCGCCAGTTCTCTGAAATGTGTGGCGATGCCACTCGGAACCGCATGTGTTCGACGAAACTAAGTGGTCCACCTTGCGAGAGAGGAAACTCCAAATGCGAAACATAGTTACATTTTAAACTAATTGTTCTATGTGCAACTATGTGTTCGATACTGTGCCAGGAGATGCGCCTGTTCTCTGAAATCTGTGGCGATGCCACTCGACACCGTATGTGTTCGACGAAACTAAGTGGTCGAACTTGTGAGAGAGGAAACTCCAAATGCGAAACATATTTCCATTTTAAACTAATTGTTCTCTCTGAAACTAAGTGTTCGATACTGTGCCAGGAGAAGCGCCTGTTCTCTGAAATCTGTGGCGATGCTACTCGAAACCGAATGTGTTCCACGAAAGTAAGTGGCCGACCTTGTGAGAGAGGAAACTCCAGATGCGAAATTTAGTACCATTTTATACTAATTCTTTTATCTGAAACTATGTGTCCGATACTGTGCCAGGAGAAGCTCCTGTTCTCTGAAATGTGTGGCGATGCCAATCGAAACCGTATGTGTTCGACGGAACTATGTGGTCGACATTGTGAGAGAGGATACTCCAGATGCGAAACATATTTCTATTTTAAACTAATTGTTCTATCTGAAACGAAGTGTTCGATACTGTGCCAGGAGAAGCGCCAGTTCTCTGAAATGTGTGGCGATGCCACTCGAAACCGTATGTGTTCGACGAAAGTAAGTGGCCGACCTTGTGAGAGAGGAAACTCCAGATGGAAACTTAGTTCCATTTTAAACTAATTGTTCTATCTGCAACTATGTGTTCGATACTGTGCCAGGAGAAGCGCCGCTGCTCTCAAATCTGTGGCGATGCTACTCGAAACCGAATGTGTTCCACGAAAGTAAGTGGTCGACCTTTTGAGAGAGGAAACTCCAGATGCGAAGCTTTGTTCCATTTTAAACTAATAGTTCTATCTGATACTAAGTGTTCGATACTGTGCCAGGAGAAGCGCCTGTTCTCTGAAATCTGTGGCGATGCTACTCGAAACCGAATGTGTTCCACGAAAGTAAGTGGCAGACCTTGTGAGAGAGGAAACTCCAGATGGAAAATTAGTTCCATATTAAACTAATTGTTCTATCTGCAACTATGTGTTCGATACTGTGCCAGGAGAAGCGCCTGTTCTCCGAAATCTGTGGCGATGCCACTCGAAACCGAATGTGTTCCACGAAAGTAAGTGGCAGACCTTGTGAGAGAGGAAACTCCAGATGGAAACTTAGTTCCATTTTAAACTAATTGTTCTATCTGCAACTATGTGTTCGATACTGTGCCAGGAGAAGCGCCTCTGCTCTCAAATCTGTGGCGATGCTACTCGAAACCGAATGTGTTCCACGAAAGTAAGTGGTCGACCTTTTGAGAGAGGAAACTCCAGATGCGAAGCTTTGTTCCATTTTAAACTAATAGTTCTATCTGATACTAAGTGTTCGATACTGTGCCAGGAGAAGCGCCTGTTCTCTGAAATCTGTGGCGATGCTACTCGAAACCGAATGTGTTCCACGAAAGTAAGTGGCAGACCTTGTGAGAGAGGAAACTCCAGATGGAAACTTAGTTCCATATTAAACTAATTGTTCTATCTGCAACTATGTGTTCGATACTGTGCCAGGAGAAGCGCCTGTTCTCCGAAATCTGTGGCGATGCCACTCGAAACCGTATGTGTTCGACGAAACTAAGTGGTCGAACTTGTGAGAGTGGAAACTCCAAATGCGAAACATAGGTCCATTTTAAACTAATTGTTCTATCTGTAACTGAGTGTTCGATACTGTGCCAGGAGTAGCGCCTGTTCTCTGAAATCGGTGGCGATGCCACTCGAAACCGTATGTGTTCGACGAAACTAAGTGGAAAAACTTGTGAGAGAGGAAACTCCAAATGCGAAACATATTTCCATTTTAAACTAATTGTTTTCTCTGAAACTAAGTGTTCGATACTGTGCCAGGAGAAGCGCCTCTTCTCTCAAATCTGTGGCGATGCTACTCGAAACCGAATGTGTTCCACGAAAGAAAGTGGCCGACCTTGTGAGAGAGGAAACTCCAGATGGAAACTTACTTCCATTTTAAACTAATTGTTCTATCTGCAACTATGTGTTCGATACTGTGCCAGGAGAAGCGCCTGTTCTCTGAAATCTGTGGCGATGCCACTCGAAACCGTATGTGTTCGACGAAACTAAGTGGTCCACCTTGCGAGAGAGGAAACTCCAAATGCGAAACATAGTTACATTTTAAACTAATTGTTCTCTCTGAAACTAAGTGTTCGATACTGTGCCAGGAGAAGCGCCTGTTCTCTTAAATCTGTGACGATGCCACTCCAAACCGTATGTGTTCGACGAAAATAAGTGGTCGACCTTGTGGAAGAGGAAACTCCGGATGCGAAACTTAGTTCCATTTTAAACTAATTGTTCTATCTAAAACTAAGTGTTCGATACTGTGCCAGGAGAAGCGCCTGTTCTCTGAAATCAGTGGCGATGCTACTCGAAACCGTATGTTTTCGACGAAACTAAGTGGTCGACCTTGTGAGAGAGGAAACTCCAGATGCGAAACTTAGTACCATTTTAAACTAATTGTTCTATCTGAAACTAAGTGTTCGATACTGTGCCAGGAGAAGCGCCAGTTCTCTGAAATGTGTGGCGATGCCACTCGAAACCGTATGTGTTCGACGAAACTAAGTGGTCGACCTTGCGAGAGAGGAAACTCCAAATGCGAAATTTAGTACCATTTTAAACTAATTGTTCTATCTGAAACGAAGTGTTCGATACTGTGCCAGGAGAAGCGCCTCTTCTCTGAAATCTGTGGCGATGGTACTCGAAACCGAATGTGTTCCACGAAAGTAAGTGGCCGACCTTGTGAGAGAGGAAACTCCAGATGCGAAATTTAGTTCCAATTTAAACTAATTCTTCTATCTGCAACTATGTGTTCGATACTGTGCCAGGAGAAGCGCCTGTTCTCTGAAATCTGTGGGGATGCTACTCGAAACCGTATGTGTTCGATGAAACTAAGTGGTTGATCTTGTGAGAGAGGACACTCCAGATGCGAAACTTAGTTCCATTTTAAACTAATTGTTCTCTCTGAAACTAAGTGTTCGATACTGTGCCAGGAGAAGCGCCTGTTCTCTGAAATCTGTGGCGATGCTACTCGAAACCGAATGTGTTCCACGAAAGTAAGTGGCCGACCTTGTGAGAGAGGAAACTCCAGATGCGAAATTTAGTACCATTTTAAACTAATTGTTCTCTCTGAAACTAAGTGTTCGATACTATGCCAGGAGAAGCGCCTGTTCCCTGAAATCTGTGGCGATGCTACTCGAAACCGAATGTGTTCCACGAAAGTAAGTGGCCGACCTTGTGAGAGAGGAAACTCCAGATGCGAAACTTAGTTCCAATTTAAACTAATTCTTCTATCTGCAACTATGTGTTCGATACTGTGCCAGGAGAAGCGCCTGTTCTCTGAAATCTGTGGGGATGCTACTCGAAACCGTATGTGTTCGACGAAACTGAGTGGCCGCCATGTGAGAGAGGAAACTCCAGATGCGAAATTTAGTACCATTTTAAACTAATTGTTCTATCTGAAACGAAGTGTTCGATACTGTGCCAGGAGAAGCGCCAGTTCTCTGAAATGTGTGGCGATGCCACTCGAAACCGTATGTGTTCGACGAAACTAAGTGGTCGACCTTGTGAGAGAGGAAATTCCAGATGCGAAACTTAGTTCCAATTTAAACTAATTCTTCTATCTGCAACTATGTATTCGATACTGTGCCAGGAGAAGCGCCTGTTCTCTGAAATCTGTGACGATGCCACTCCAAACCGTATGTGTTCGACGAAAATAAGTGGTCGACCTTGTGGAAGAGGAAACTCCGGATGCGAAACTTAGTTCCATTTTAAACTAATTGTTCTATCTAAAACTAAGTGTTCGATACTGTGCCAGGAGAAGCGCCTGTTCTCTGAAATCAGTGGCGATGCTACTCGAAACCGTATGTGTTCGACGAAACTAAGTGGTCGACCTTGTGAGAGAGGAAACTCCAGATGCGAAACTTAGTACCATTTTAAACTAATTGTTCTATCTGAAACTAAGTGTTCGATACTGTGCCAGGAGAAGCGCCAGTTCTCTGAAATGTGTGGCGATGCCACTCGAAACCGTATGTGTTCGACGAAACTAAGTGGTCGACCTTGCGAGAGAGGAAACTCCAAATGCGAAATTTAGTACCATTTTAAACTAATTGTTCTATCTGAAACGAAGTGTTCGATACTGTGCCAGGAGAAGCGCCTGTTCTCTGAAATCTGTGGCGATGCTACTCGAAACCGAATGTGTTCCACGAAAGTAAGTGGCCGACCTTGTGAGAGAGGAAACTCCAGATGCGAAACTTAGTTCCAATTTAAACTAATTCTTCTATCTGCAACTATGTGTTCGATACTGTGCCAGGAGAAGCGCCTGTTCTCTGAAATCTGTGGGGATGCTACTCGAAACCGTATGTGTTCGATGAAACTAAGTGGTTGATCTTGTGAGAGAGGACACTCCAGATGCGAAACTTAGTTCCATTTTAAACTAATTGTTCTATCTGCAACTATGTGTTCGATACTGTGCCAGGAGAAGCGCCCGTTCTCTGAAATCTGTGGCGATGCCACTCGAAACCGTATGTGTTCGACGAAACTAAGTGGTCGACCTTGTGAGAGAGGAAATTCCAGATGCGAAACTTAGTTCCCATTTAAACTAATTGTTCTATCTGCAACTATGTGTTCGATACTGTGCCAGGAGAAGCGCCCGTTCTCTGAAATCTGTGACGATGCCACTCCAAACCGTATGTGTTCGACGAAAATAAGTGGTCGACCTTGTGGAAGAGGAAACTCCGGATGCGAAACTTAGTTCCATTTTAAACTAATTGTTCTATCTAAAACTAAGTGTTCGATACTGTGCCAGGAGAAGCGCCTGTTCTCTGAAATCAGTGGCGATGCTACTCGAAACCGTATGTGTTCGACGAAACTAAGTGGTCGACCTTGTGAGAGAGGAAACTCCAGATGCGAAACTTAGTACCATTTTAAACTAATTGTTCTATCTGAAACTAAGTGTTCGATACTGTGCCAGGAGAAGCGCCAGTTCTCTGAAATGTGTGGCGATGCCACTCGAAACCGTATGTGTTCGACGAAACTAAGTGGTCGACCTTGCGAGAGAGGAAACTCCAAATGCGAAATTTAGTACCATTTTAAACTAATTGTTCTATCTGAAACGAAGTGTTCGATACTGTGCCAGGAGAAGCGCCTGTTCTCTGAAATCTGTGGCGATGCTACTCGAAACCGAATGTGTTCCACGAAAGTAAGTGGCCGACCTTGTGAGAGAGGAAACTCCAGATGCGAAACTTAGTTCCAATTTAAACTAATTCTTCTATCTGCAACTATGTGTTCGATACTGTGCCAGGAGAAGCGCCTGTTCTCTGAAATCTGTGGGGATGCTACTCGAAACCGTATGTGTTCGACGAAACTGAGTGGCCGCCATGTGAGAGAGGAAACTCCAGATGCGAAATTTAGTACCATTTTAAACTAATTGTTCTATCTGAAACGAAGTGTTCGATACTGTGCCAGGAGAAGCGCCAGTTCTCTGAAATGTGTGGCGATGCCACTCGAAACCGTATGTGTTCGACGAAACTAAGTGGTCGACCTTGTGAGAGAGGAAATTCCAGATGCGAAACTTAGTTCCAATTTAAACTAATTCTTCTATCTGCAACTATGTATACGATACTGTGCCAGGAGAAGCGCCTGTTCTCTGAAATCTGTGACGATGCCACTCCAAACCGTATGTGTTCGACGAAAATAAGTGGTCGACCTTGTGGAAGAGGAAACTCCGGATGCGAAACTTAGTTCCATTTTAAACTAATTGTTCTATCTAAAACTAAGTGTTCGATACTGTACCAGGAGAAGCGCCTGTTCTCTGAAATCAGTGGCGATGCTACTCGAAACCGTATGTGTTCGACGAAACTAAGTGGTCGACCTTGTGAGAGAGGAAACTCCAGATGCGAAACTTAGTACCATTTTAAACTAATTGTTCTATCTGAAACTAAGTGTTCGATACTGTGCCAGGAGAAGCGCCAGTTCTCTGAAATGTGTGGCGATGCCACTCGAAACCGTATGTGTTCGACGAAACTAAGTGGTCGACCTTGCGAGAGAGGAAACTCCAAATGCGAAATTTAGTACCATTTTAAACTAATTGTTCTATCTGAAACGAAGTGTTCGATACTGTGCCAGGAGAAGCGCCTGTTCTCTGAAATCTGTGGCGATGCTACTCGAAACCGAATGTGTTCCACGAAAGTAAGTGGCCGACCTTGTGAGAGAGGAAACTCCAGATGCGAAACTTAGTTCCATTTTAAACTAATTGTTCTATCTGCAACTATGTGTTCGATACTGTGCCAGGAGAAGCGCCTGTTCTCTGAAATCTGTGGCGATGCCACTCGAAACCGTATGTGTTCGACGAAATTAAGTGGTCGACATTGTGAGAGAGGAAACTCCAGATGCGAAACTTAGTTCCATTTTAAACTAATTGTTCTATGTGCAACTATGTGTTCGATACTGTGCCAGGAGAAGCGCCTGTTCTCTGAAATCTGTGGCGATGCTACTCGAAACCGAATGTGTTCCACGAAAGTAAGTGGCCGACCTTGTGAGAGAGGAAACTCCAAATGCGAAACTTAGTTCCATTTTAAACTAATTGTTCTATCTGCAACTATGTGTTCGATACTGTGCCAGGAGAAGCGCCTGTTCTCTGAAATCTGTGGCGATGCCACTCGAAACCGTATGTGTTCGACGAAATTAAGTGGTCGACATTGTGAGAGAGGAAACTCCAGATGCGAAACTTAGTTCCATTTTAAACTAATTGTTCTATGTGCAACTATGTGTTCGATACTGTGCCAGGAGAAGTGCCTGTTCTCTGAAAACTGTGACGATGCTACTCCAAACCGTATGTGTTCGACGAAAATAAGTGGTCGACCTAGTGGAAGAGGAAACTCCGGATGCGAAACTTAGTTCCATTTTAAATTAATTGTTCTATCTGAAACTAAGTGTTCGATACTGTGCCAGGAGAAGCGCCTGTTCTCTGAAATCAGTGGCGATGCTACTCGAAACCGTATGTGTTCGACGAAACTAAGCGGCCGCCATGTGAGAGAGGAAACTCCAGATGCGAAATTTAGTACCATTTTAAACTAATTGTTCTCTCTGAAACTAAGTGTTCGATACTGTGCCAGGAGAAGCGCCTGTTCTCTGAAATCTGTGGGGATGCTACTCGAAACCGTATGTGTTCGATGAAACTAAGTGGTTGATCTTGTGAGAGAGGACACTCCAGATGCGAAACTTAGTACCATTTTAAACTAATTGTTCTATCTGAAACTAAGTGTTCGATACTGTGCCAGGAGAAGCGCCAGTTCTCTGAAATGTGTGGCGATGCCACTCGAAACCGTATGTGTTCGACGAAACTAAGTGGTCCACCTTGCGAGACAGGAAACTCCAAATGCGAAATTTAGTACCATTTTAAACTTATTGTTCTATCTGAAACGAAGTGTTCGATACTGTGCCAGGAGAAGCGCCTGTTCTCTGAAATCTGTGGCGATGCTACTCGAAACGGAATGTGTTCCACGAAAGTAAGTGGCCGACCTTTTGAGAGAGGAAACTCCAGATGCGAAACTTAGTTCCAATTTAAACTAATTCTTCTATCTGCAACTATGTGTTCGATACTGTGCCAGGAGAAGCGCCTGTTCTCTGAAATCTGTGGGGATGCTACTCGAAACCGTATGTGTTCGATGAAACTAAGTGGTTGATCTTGTGAGAGAGGACACTCCAGATGCGAAACTTAGTTCCATTTTAAACTAATTGTTCTATCTGCAACTATGTGTTCGATACTGTGCCAGGAGAAGCGCCTGTTCTCTGAAATCTGTGGCGATGCCACTCGACACCGTATGTGTTCGACGAAACTAAGTGGTCGAACTTGTGAGAGAGGAAACTCCAAATGCGAAACATATTTCCATTTTAAACTAATTGTTCTATCTGCAACTATGTGTTCGATACTGTGCCAGGAGAAGCGCCTGTTCTCTGAAATCAGTGGCGATGCTACTCGAAACCGTATGTGTTCGACGAAACTAAGTGGCCGCCATGTGAGAGAGGAAACTCCAGATGCGAAATTTAGTACCATTTTAAACTAATTGTTCTATCTGAAACGAAGTGTTCGATACTGTGCCAGGAGAAGCGCCAGTTCTCTGAAATGTGTGGCGATGCCACTCGAAACCGTATGTGTTCGACGAAACTAAGTGGTCGACCTTGTGAGAGAGGAAATTCCAGATGCGAAACTTAGTAACATTTTAAACTAATTGTTCAATCTGAAACAAAGTGTTCGATACTGTGCCAGGAGAAGCGCCAGTTCTCTGAAATGTGTGGCGATGCCACTCGAAACAGTATGTGTTCGACGAAACTAAGTGGTCCACCTTGCGAGAGAGGAAACTCCAAATGCGAAACATAGTTCCATTTTAAACTAATTGTTCTCTCTGAAACTAAGTGTTCGATAATGTGCCAGGAGAAGCGCCTGTTCTCTGAAATCTGTAGGGATGCTACTCGAAACCGTATGTGTTCGATGAAACTAAGTGGTTGATCTTGTGAGAGAGGACACGCCAGATGCGAAACTTAGTTCCATTTTAAACTAATTGTTCTATCTGCAACTATGTGTTCGATACTGTGCCAGGAGAAGCGCCTGTTCTCTGAAATCTGTGGCGATGCTACTCGACACCGTATGTGTTCGACGAAACTAAGTGGTCGAACTTGTGAGAGAGGAAACTCCAAATGCGAAACATATTTCCATTTTAAACTAATTATTCTCTCTGAAACTAAGTGTTCGATACTGTGCCGGGAGAAGCGCCTGTTCTCTGAAATCTGTGGCGATGCTACTCGAAACCGAATGTGTTCCACGAAAGTAAGTGGCCGACCTTGTGAGAGAGGAAACTCCAGATGCGAAATTTAGTACCATTTTAAACTAATTGTTCTATCTGAAACGAAGTGTTCGATACTGTGCCAGGAGAAGCGCCAGTTCTCTGAAATGTGTGGCGATGCCACTCGAAACCGTATGTGTTCGACGAAACTAAGTGGTCGACATTGTGAGAGAGGAAATTCCAGATGCGAAACTTAGTAACATTTTAAACTAATTGTTCAATCTGAAACAAAGTGTTCGATACTGTGCCAGGAGAAGCGCCAGTTCTCTGAAATGTGTGGCGATGCCACTCGGAACAGTATGTGTTCGACGAAACTAAGTGGTCCACCTTGCGAGAGAGGAAACTCCAAATGCGAAACATAGTTCCATTTTAAACTAATTGTTCTCTCTGAAACTAAGTGTTCGATAATGTGCCAGGAGAAGCGCCTGTTCTCTGAAATCTGTAGGGATGCTACTCGAAACCGTATGTGTTCGATGAAACTAAGTGGTTGATCTTGTGAGAGAGGACACGCCAGATGCGAAACTTAGTTCCATTTTAAACTAATTGTTCTATCTGCAACTATGTGTTCGATACTGTGCCAGGAGAAGCGCCTGTTCTCTGAAATCTGTGGCGATGCCACTCGACACCGTATGTGTTCGACGAAACTAAGTGGTCGAACTTGTGAGAGAGGAAACTCCAAATGCGAAACATATTTCCATTTTAAACTAATTATTCTCTCTGAAACTAAGTGTTCGATACTGTGCCGGGAGAAGCGCCTGTTCTCTGAAATCTGTGGCGATGCTACTCGAAACCGAATGTGTTCCACGAAAGTAAGTGGCCGACCTTGTGAGAGAGGAAACTCCAGATGCGAAACTTAGTTCCAATTTAAACTAATTCTTCTATCTGCAACTATGTATTCGATACTGTGCCAGGAGAAGCGCCTGTTCTCTGAAATCTGTGACGATGCCACTCCAAACCGTATGTGTTCGACGAAAATAAGTGGTCGACCTTGTGGAAGAGGAAACTCCGGATGCGAAACTTAGTTGCATTTTAAACTAATTGTTCTATCTAAAACGAAGTGTTCGATACTGTGCCAGGAGAAGCGCCTGTTCTCTGAAATCAGTGGCGATGCTACTCGAAACCGTATGTGTTCGACGAAACTAAGTGGTCGACCTTGTGAGAGAGGAAACTCCAGATGCGAAACTTAGTACCATTTTAAACTAATTGTTCTATCTGAAACTAAGTGTTCGATACTGTGCCAGGAGAAGCGCCAGTTCTCTGAAATGTGTGGCGATGCCACTCGAAACCGTATGTGTTCGACGAAACTAAGTGGTCGACCTTCTGAGAGAGGAAACTCCGGATGCGAAACTTAGTTCCATTTTAAACTAATTCTTCTATCTGCAACTATGTGTTCGATACTGTGCCAGGAGAAGCGCCTGTTCTCTGAAAACTGTGGCGATGCCACTCGAAACCGTATGTGTTCGACGAAACTAAGTGGTCGACCTTCTGAGAGAGGAAACTCCGGATGCGAAACTTAGTTCCATTTTAAACTAATTGTCCTATCTGAAACTAAGTGTTCGATACTGTGCCAGGAGTAGCGCCTGTTCTCTGAAATCTGTGGCGATGCCACTCGAAACCGTATGTGTTCGACGAAACTAAGTGGTCCACCTTGCGAGAGAGGAAACTCCAAATGCGAAATTTAGTACCATTTTAAACTTATTGTTCTATCTGAAACGAAGTGTTCGATACTGTGCCAGGAGAAGCGCCTGTTCTCTGAAATCTGTGGCGATGCTACTCGAAACCGTATGTGTTCGATGAAACTAAGTGGTTGATCTTGTGAGAGAGGACACTCCAGATGCGAAACTTAGTACCACTTTAAACTAATTGTTCTATCTGAAACTAAGTGTTCGATACTGTGCCAGGAGAAGCGCCAGTTCTCTGAAATGTGTGGCGATGCCACTCGAAACCGTATGTGTTCGACGAAACTAAGTGGTCCACCTTGCGAGAGAGGAAACTCCAAATGCGAAATTTAGTACCATTTTAAACTTATTGTTCTATCTGAAACGAAGTGTTCGATACTGTGCCAGGAGAAGCGCCTGTTCTCTGAAATCTGTGGCGATGCTACTCGAAACCGAATGTGTTCCACGAAAGTAAGTGGCCGACCTTTTGAGAGAGGAAACTCCAGATGCGAAACTTAGTTCCAATTTAAACTAATTCTTCTATCTGCAACTATGTGTTCGATACTGTGCCAGGAGAAGCGCCTGTTCTCTGAAAACTGTGGCGATGCCACTCGAAACCGTATGTGTTCGACGAAACTAAGTGGTCGACCTTCTGAGAGAGGAAACTCCGGATGCGAAACTTAGTTCCATTTTAAACTAATTGTCCTATCTGAAACTAAGTGTTCGATACTGTGCCAGGAGTAGCGCCTGTTCTCTGAAATCTGTGGCGATGCCACTCGAAACCGTATGTGTTCGACGAAACTAAGTCGTCGATCTTGTGAGAGAGGAATCTCCAGTTGCGAAACATAGTTCCATTTTAAACTAATTGTTCTACCTGAAACTAAGTGTTCGATACTGTGCTAGGAGAAGCGCCTGTTCTCTGAAATCAGTGGCGATGCTACTCTAAACCGTATGTGTTCGACGACTCTAAGTGGTCGACCTTCTGAGAGAAGAAACTCCAGATGCGAAACTTAGTTCCATTTTAAACTAATTGTTCTATCTGTAACTGAGTGTTCGATACTGCGTCAGGAGAAGCGCCTGTTCTCTGAAATCGGTGGCGATGCTACTCGAAACCGTATGTGTTCATCGAAACTAAGTGGTCGACCTTGTGAGAGAGGAAACTCCAGATGCGAAGATTAGATCCATTTTAAACTAATAGTTCTATGTGATACTAAGTGTTCGATACTGTGCCAGGAGAAGCGCCTGTTCTCTGAAAACTGTGGCGATGCCACTCGAAACCGTATGTGTTCAACGAAATTAAGTGGTCGACCTTGTGAGAGAGGAAACTCCAGATGCGAAACTTAGTTCCATTTTAAACTAATTGTTCTATCTGAAACTAAGTGTTCAATACTGTGCCAGGAGAAACGCCTGTTCTCTGAAATCTGTGGCGATGCTACTCGAAACCGTATGTGTTCGACGTAACTAAGTGGTCGACCTTGTGAGAGAGGAAACTCCAGATGCGAAACATAGTTCCAAATTAAACTAATTGTTCTCTCTGAAACTAAGTGTTCGATACTGTGCCAGGAGAAGCGCATGTTCCCTGAAATCTGTGGCGATGCTACTCGAAACCGAATGTGTTCCACGAAACTAAGTGGCCGACCTTGTGAGAGAGGAAACTCCAGATGCGAAACTTAGTTCCATTTTAAACTAATTGTTCTATCTGCAACTATGTGTTCGATACTGTGCCAGGAGAAGCGCCTGTTCTCTGAAATCTGTGGCGATGCCACTCGACACCGTATGTGTTCGACGAAACTAAGTGGTCGAACTTGTGAGAGAGGAAACTCCAAATGCGAAACATATTTCCATTTTAAACTAATTGTTCTCTCTGAAACTAAGTGTTCGATACTGTGCCAGGAGAAGCGCCTGTTCTCTGAAATCTGTAGGGATGCCACTCGAAACCGTATGTGTTCGATGAAACTAAGTGGTTAATCTTGTGAGAGAGGACACTCCAGATGCGAAACTTAGTTCCATTTTAAACTAATTGTTCTATCTGAAACGAAGTGTTCGATACTGTGCCAGGAGAAGCGCCTGTTCTCTGAAATCTGTGGCGATGCTACTCGAAACCGAATGTGTTCCACGAAAGTAAGTGGCCGACCTTTTGAGAGAGGAAACTCCAGATGCGAAACTTAGTTCCAATTTAAACTAATTCTTCTATCTGCAACTATGTGTTCGATACTGTGCCAGGAGAAGCGCCTGTTCTCTGAAAACTGTGGCGATGCCACTCGAAACCGTATGTGTTCGACGAAACTAAGTGGTCGACCTTCTGAGAGAGGAAACTCCGGATGCGAAACTTAGTTCCATTTTAAACTAATTGTCCTATCTGAAACTAAGTGTTCGATACTGTGCCAGGAGTAGCGCCTGTTCTCTGAAATCTGTGGCGATGCCACTCGAAACCGTATGTGTTCGACGAAACTAAGTCGTCGATCTTGTGAGAGTGGAATCTCCAGTTGCGAAACATAGTTCCATTTTAAACTAATTGTTCTACCTGAAACTAAGTGTTCGATACTGTGCTAGGAGAAGCGCCTGTTCTCTGAAATCAGTGGCGATGCTACTCTAAACCGTATGTGTTCGACGACTCTAAGTGGTCGACCTTCTGAGAGAAGAAACTCCAGATGCGAAACTTAGTTCCATTTTAAACTAATTGTTCTATCTGTAACTGAGTGTTCGATACTGCGTCAGGAGAAGCGCCTGTTCTCTGAAATCGGTGGCGATGCTACTCGAAACCGTATGTGTTCATCGAAACTAAGTGGTCGACCTTGTGAGAGAGGAAACTCCAGATGCGAAGATTAGTTCCATTTTAAACTAATAGTTCTATGTGATACTAAGTGTTCGATACTGTGCCAGGAGAAGCGCCTGTTCTCTGAAAACTGTGGCGATGCCACTCGAAACCGTATGTGTTCAACGAAATTAAGTGGTCGACCTTGTGAGAGAGGAAACTCCAGATGCGAAACTTAGTTCCATTTTAAACTAATTGTTCTATCTGAAACTAAGTGTTCAATACTGTGCCAGGAGAAACGCCTGTTCTCTGAAATCTGTGGCGATGCTACTCGAAACCGTATGTGTTCGACGAAACTAAGTGGTCCACCTTGCGAGAGAGGAAACTCCAAATGCGAAACATAGTTCCATTTTAAACTAATTTTTCTCTCTGAAACTAAGTGTTCGATACTGTGCCAGGAGAAGCGCCTGTTCTCTGAAATCTGTAGGGATGCCACTCGAAACCGTATGTGTTCGATGAAACTAAGTGGTTGATCTTGTGAGAGAGGACACTCCAGATGCGAAACTTAGTTCCATTTTAAACTAATTGTTCTATCTGCAACTATGTGTTCGATACTGTGCCAGGAGAAGCGCCTGTTCTCTGAAATCTGTGGCGATGCCACTCGACACCGTATGTGTTCAACGAAATTAAGTGGTCGACCTTTTTAGAGAGCAAACTCCAGATGCGAAACTTAGTTCCATTTTAAACTAATCGTTCTATCTGAAACTAAGTGTTCGATACTGTGCCAGGAGTAGCGCCTGTTCTCTGAAATCGGTGGCGATGCTACTCCAAACCGTATGTGTTCATCGAAACTAAGTGGTCGACCTTGTGAGAGAGGAAACTCCAGATGCGAAGCTTAGTTCCATTTTAAACTGATAGTTCTATCTGATACTAAGTGTTCGATACTGTGCCAGGAGAAGCGCCTGTTCTCTGAAATCTGTGGCGATGCCACTCGAAACCGTATGTGTTCGACGAAATTAAGTGGTCGACCTTGTGAGAGAGGAAACTCCAGATGCGAAACTTAGTTCCATTTTAAACTAATTGTTCTATCTGCAACTATGTGTTCGATACTGTGCCAGGAGAAGCGCCTGTGCTCTGAAATCTGTGGCGATGCCACTCGAAACCGTATGTGTTCGACGAAACTAAGTGGTCGAACTTGTGAGAGAGGAAACTCCAAATGCGAAACATATTTCCATTTTAAACTAATTGTTCTCTCTGAAACTAAGTGTTCGATACTGTGCCAGGAGAAGCGCCTGTTCTCTGAAATCTGTGGCGATGCCACTCGAAACCGTATGTGTTCGACGAAATTAAGTGGTCGACGTTGTGAGAGAGGAAACTCCAGATGCGAAACTTATTTCCATTTTAAACTAATTGTTCTATGTGCAACTATGTGTTCGATACTGTGCCAGGAGAAGCGCCTGTTCTCTGAAATCTGTGGCGATGCCACTCGAAACCGTATGTGTTCGACGAAACTAAGTCGTCGACCTTGTGAGAGAGGAAACTCCAGATGCGAAGCTTAGTTCCATTTTAAACTGATAGTTCTATCTGATACTAAGTGTTCGATACTGTGCCAGGAGAAGCGCCTGTTCTCTGAAATCTGTGGCGATGCCACTCGAAACCGTATGTGTTCGACGAAATTAAGTGGTCGACCTTGCGAGAGAGGAAACTCCAGATGCGAAACTTAGTTCCATTTTAAACTAATTGTTCTATCTGCAACTATGTGTTCGATACTGTGCCAGGAGAAGCGCCTGTGCTCTGAAATCTGTTGCGATGCCACTCGAAACCGTATGTGTTCGACGAAACTAAGTGGTCGAACTTGTGAGAGAGGAAACTCCAAATGCGAAACATATTTCCATTTTAAACTAATTGTTTTCTCTGAAACTAAGTGTTCGATACTGTGCCAGGAGTAGCGCCTCTTCTCTCAAATCTGTGGCGATGCTACTCGAAACCGAATGTGTTCCACGAAAGTAAGTGGCCGACCTTGTGAGAGAGGAAACTCCAGATGCGAAACTTAGTTCCATTTTAAACTAATTGTTCTATCTGTAACTGAGTGTTCAATACTGCGCCAGGAGAAGCGCCTGTGCTCTGAAATCGGTGGCGATGCTACTCGAAGCCGTATGTGTTCATCGAAACTAAGTGGTCGACCTTGTGAGAGAGGAAACTCCAGATGCGAAGCTTTGTTCCATTTTAAACTAATAGTTCTATCTGATACTAAGTGTTCGATACTGTGCCAGGAGAAGCGCCTGTTCTCTGAAATCTGTGGCGATGCCACTCGAAACCGTATGTGTTCGACGAAACTAAGTGGTCGAACTTGTGAGAGAGGAAACTCCAAATGCGAAACATATTTCCATTTTAAACTAATTGTTCTCTCTGAAACTAAGTGTTCGATACTGTGCCAGGAGAAGCGCTTGTTCTCTCAAATCTGTGGCGATGCTACTCGAAACCGAATGTGTTCCACGAAAGTAAGTGGCCGACCTTGTGAGAGAGGAAACTCCAGATGCGAAACTTAGTTCCATTTTAAACTAATTGTTCTATCTGCAACTATGTGTTCGATACTGTGCCAGGAGAAGGGCCTGTTCTCTGAAATCTGTGGCGATGCCACTCGAAACCGTATGTGTTCGTCGAAACTAAGTGGTCGACCTTGTGAGAGAGGAAACTCCAGATGCGAAACTTAGTTCCATTTTAAACTAATTGTTCTATCTGAAACTAAGTGTTCGATACCGTGCCAGGAGAAGCGCCTGTTCTCTGAAATCTGTGGCGATGCCACTCGAAACCGTATGTGTTCGACGAAACTAAGTGGTCGACCTTGTGAGAGAGGAAACTCCAGATGCGAAACTTAGTTCCATTTTAAACTAATTGTTCTATCTGAAACTAAGTGTTCGATACTGTGCCAGGAGAAGCGCCTGTTCTCTGAAATCTGTGGCGATGCCACTCGAAACCGTATGTGTTCGACGAAACTAAGTGGTCGACCTTGTGGGAGAGGAAACTCCAGATGCGAAACTTAGTTCCGTTTTAAACTAATTGTTCTATCTGACACTCAGTGTTCGATACTGTGCCAGGAGAAGCGCCTGTTCTCTGAAATCTGTGGCGATGCCACTCGAAACCGTATGTGTTCGACGGTAACTAAGTGGTCGACCTTGTGGGAGAGGAAACTCCAGATGCGAAACTTAGTTCCGTTTTAAACTAATTGTTCTATCTGACACTCAGTGTTCGATACTGTGCCAGGAGAAGCGCCTGTTCTCTGAAATGTGTGGCGATGCCACTCGAAACCGTATGTGTTCGACGAAACTAAGTGGTCGCCCTTGTGAGAGAGGTAACTGCAGATAGGAAACTTACTTCCATTTTAAACGAATTATTCTATCTAAAACTATGTGTTCGATACTGCGCCAGGAGAAGCGCCTGTTCTCTGAAATCTGTGGCGATGCTACTCGAAACCGTATGTGTTCGACGAAACTAAGTGGCCGACCTTGTGAGAGAGGAAACTTCAGATGCGAAACTTAGTTCCATTTTAAACTAATTGTTCTATCTGAAACTAAGTGTTCGCTACTGTGGCAGGAGAAGCGCCTGTTCACTGAAATCTGTCCCGATGGTACTCGAAACCGTATGTGTTCGACGAAACTAAGTGGTCGACCTTCTGAGAGAGGAAACTCCAGATGCGAAATTTAGTTCCATTTTAAACTAATTGTTCTATCTGAAACTAAGTGTTCGATACCATGCCAGGAGAAGCGCCTGTTCTCTGAAATCTGTGGCGATGTCACTCGAAACCGTATGTGTTCGACGGTAACTAAGTGGTCGACCTTGTGGGAGAGGAAACTCCAGATGCGAAACTTAGTTCCGTTTTAAACTAATTGTTCTATCTGACACTCAGTGTTCGATACTGTGCCAGGAGAAGCGCCTGTTCTCTGAAATCTGTGGCGATGCCACTCGAAACCGTATGTGTTCGACGAAACTAAGTGGCCGACCTTGTGAGAGAGGAAACTTTAGATGCGAAACTTAGTTCCATTTTAAACTAATTGTTCTATCTGAAACTAAGTGTTCGATACCATGCCAGGAGAAGCGCCTGTTCTCTGAAATCTGTGGCGATACCACTCGAAACGTTATGTGTTCGACGAAACTAAGTGGTCGACCTTGTGAGAGAGGAATCTCCAGATGCGAAACATAGTTCAATTTTAAACTAAATGTTCTATCTGAAACTAAGTGTTCGATACTGTGCCAGGAGAAGCGCCTGTTCTCTGAAATCTGTGGCGATGCCACTCGAAACCGTATGTGTTCGACGAAACTAAGTGGCCGACCTTGTGAGAGAGGAAACTTCAGATGCGAAACTTAGTTACATTTTAAACTAATTGTTCTATCTGAAACTAAGTGTTCGATACTGTGGCAGGAGAAGCGCCTGTTCACTGAAATCTGTCCCGATGGTACTCGAAGCCGTATGTGTTCGACGAAACTAAGTGGTCGACCTTCTGAGAGAGGAAACTCCAGATGCGAAATTTAGTTCCATTTTAAACTAATTGTTCTATCTGAAACTAAGTGTTCGATACTGTGCCAGGAGAAGCGCCTGTTCTCTGAAATCTGTGGCGATGATACTCGAAACCGTATGTGATCGACGAATCTAAATGGTCGACCTTGTGAGAGAGGAAACTCCAGATGCGAAACTTAGTTCCATTTTAAGCTGATTGTTCTATCTGATACTAAGTGTTCGATACTGTGCCAGGAGAAGCGCCTGTTCTCTGAAATCTGTGGCGATGTCACTCGAAACCGTATGTGTTCGACGAAACTAAGTGGTCGACCTTGTGACAGAGGAAACTCCAGATGCGAAACTTAGTTCCATTTTAAACTAATTATCCTATCTAAAACTATGTGTTCGATACTGCGCCAGGAGAAGCGCCTGTTCTCTGAAATCTGTGGCGATGCTACTCGAAACCGTATGTGTTCGACGAAACTAAGTGGTCGACTTTGTGACAGAGGAAACTCCAAATGCGAAACGTAGTTCCATATAAATCTAATTGTTGTATCTGAAACTAAGTTTTCGATATTGTGCCAGGAGAAGCGCCTGTTCTCTGAAATCTGTGGCCATGCTACTCGAAACCGTATGTGTTCGACGAATCTAAGTGGTCCACCTTGTGAGAGAGGAAACTCCAGATGCGAAACTTAATACCATTTTAACTAATTGTTCTATCTGAAACTATGTGTTCCACACGGTGCCAGGAGAAGCGCCTGTTCTCTGAAATGTGTGGCGATGCCACTCGAAACCGTATGTGTTCGACGAAACTAAGTGGTCGCCCTTGTGAGAGAGGTAACTGCAGATACGAAACTTACTTCCATTTTAAACTAAATGTTCTATCTGAAACTAAGTGTTCGATACTGTGCCAGGAGAAGCGCCTGTTCTCTGAAATCTGTGGCGATGCCACTCGAAACCGTATGTGTTCGACGAAACTAAGTGGCCGACCTTGTGAGAGAGGAAACTTCAGATGCGAAACTTAGTTACATTTTAAACTAATTGTTCTATCTGAAACTAAGTGTTCGATACTGTGGCAGGAGAAGCGCCTGTTCACTGAAATCTGTCCCGATGGTACTCGAAGCCGTATGTGTTCGACGAAACTAAGTGGTCGACCTTCTTGGAGAGGAAACTCCAGATGCGAAATTTAGTTCCATTTTAAACTAATTGTTCTATCTGAAACTAAGTGTTCGATACTGTGCCAGGAGAAGCGCCTGTTCTCTGAAATCTGTGGCGATGATACTCGAAACCGTATGTGATCGACGAATCTAAATGGTCGACCTTGTGAGAGAGGAAACTCCAGATGCGAAACTTAGTTCCATTTTAAGCTGATTGTTCTATCTGATACTAAGTGTTCGATACTGTGCCAGGAGAAGCGCCTGTTCTCTGAAATCTGTGGCGATGTCACTCGAAACCGTATGTGTTCGACGAAACTAAGTGGTCGACCTTGTGACAGAGGAAACTCCAGATGCGAAACTTAGTTCCATTTTAAACTAATTATCCTATCTAAAACTATGTGTTCGATACTGCGCCAGGAGAAGCGCCTGTTCTCTGAAATCTGTGGCGATGCTACTCGAAACCGTATGTGTTCGACGAAACTAAGTGGTCGACTTTGTGACAGAGGAAACTCCAAATGCGAAACGTAGTTCCATATAAATCTAATTGTTGTATCTGAAACTAAGTTTTCGATATTGTGCCAGGAGAAGCGCCTGTTCTCTGAAATCTGTGGCCATGCTACTCGAAACCGTATGTGTTCGACGAATCTAAGTGGTCCACCTTGTGAGAGAGGAAACTCCAGATGCGAAACTTAATACCATTTTAACTAATTGTTCTATCTGAAACTATGTGTTCCACACGGTGCCAGGAGAAGCGCCTGTTCTCTGAAATGTGTGGCGATGCCACTCGAAACCGTATGTGTTCGACGAAACTAAGTGGTCGCCCTTGTGAGAGAGGTAACTGCAGATACGAAACTTACTTCCATTTTAAACTAATTGTTCTATCTGAAACTAAGTGTTCGATACTGTGCCAGGAGAAGCGCCTGTTCTCTGAAATCTGTGGCGATGCCACTCGAAACCGTATGTGTTCGACGAAACTAAGTGGCCGACCTTGTGAGAGAGGAAACTTCAGATGCGAAACTTAGTTACATTTTAAACTAATTGTTCTATCTGAAACTAAGTGTTCGATACTGTGGCAGGAGAAGCGCCTGTTCACTGAAATCTGTCCCGATGGTACTCGAAGCCGTATGTGTTCGACGAAACTAAGTGGTCGACCTTCTTGGAGAGGAAACTCCAGATGCGAAATTTAGTTCCATTTTAAACTAATTGTTCTATCTGAAACTAAGTGTTCGATACTGTGCCAGGAGAAGCGCCTGTTCTCTGAAATCTGTGGCGATGATACTCGAAACCGTATGTGATCGACGAATCTAAATGGTCGACCTTGTGAGAGAGGAAACTCCAGATGCGAAACTTAGTTCCATTTTAAGCTGATTGTTCTATCTGATACTAAGTGTTCGATACTGTGCCAGGAGAAGCGCCTGTTCTCTGAAATCTGTGGCGATGTCACTCGAAACCGTATGTGTTCGACGAAACTAAGTGGTCGACCTTGTGACAGAGGAAACTCCAGATGCGAAACTTAGTTCCATTTTAAACTAATTATCCTATCTAAAACTATGTGTTCGATACTGCGCCAGGAGAAGCGCCTGTTCTCTGAAATCTGTGGCGATGCTACTCGAAACCGTATGTGTTCGACGAAACTAAGTGGCCGACCTTGTGAGAGAGGAAACTTCAGATGCGAAACTTAGTTCCATTTTAAACTAATTGTTCTATCTGAAACTAAGTGTTCGCTACTGTGGCAGGAGAAGCGCCTGTTCACTGAAATCTGTCCCGATGGTACTCGAAACCGTATGTGTTCGACGAAACTAAGTGGTCGACCTTCTGAGAGAGGAATCTCCAGATGCGAAATTTAGTTCCATTTTAAACTAATTGTTCTATCTGAAACTAAGTGTTCGATACCATGCCAGGAGAAGCGCCTGTTCTCTGAAATCTGTGGCGATGCCACTCGAAACCGTATGTGTTCGACGGTAACTAAGTGGTCGACCTTGTGGGAGAGGAAACTCCAGATGCGAAACTTAGTTCCGTTTTAAACTAATTGTTCTATCTGACACTCAGTGTTCGATACTGTGCCACGAGAAGCGCCTGTTCTCTGAAATCTGTCCCGATGGTACTCGAAACCGTATGTGTTCGACGAAACTAAGTGGTCGACCTTCTGAGAGAGGAAACTCCAGATGCGAAATTTAGTTCCATTTTAAACTAATTGTTCTATCTGAAACTAAGTGTTCGATACCATGCCAGGAGAAGCGCCTGTTCTCTGAAATCTGTGGCGATGCCACTCGAAACCGTATGTGTTCGACGGTAACTAAGTGGTCGACCTTGTGGGAGAGGAAACTCCAGATGCGAAACTTAGTTCCGTTTTAAACTAATTGTTCTATCTGACACTCAGTGTTCGATACTGTGCCAGGAGAAGCGCCTGTTCTCTGAAATCTGTGGCGATGCCACTCGAAACCGTATGTGTTCGACGAAACTAAGTGGCCGACCTTGTGAGAGAGGAAACTTCAGATGCGAAACTTAGTTCCATTTTAAACTAATTGTTCTATCTGAAACTAAGTGTTCGCTACTGTGGCAGGAGAAGCGCCTGTTCACTGAAATCTGTCCCGATGGTACTCAAAACCGTATGTGTTCGACGAAACTAAGTGGTCGACCTTCTGAGAGAGGAAACTCCAGATGCGAAATTTAGTTCCATTTTAAACTAATTGTTCTATCTGAAACTAAGTGTTCGATACTGTGCCAGGAGAAGCGCCTGTTCTCTGAAATCTGTGGCGATGATACTCGAAACCGTATGTGATCGACGAATCTAAATGGTCGACCTTGTGAGAGAGGAAACTCCAGATGCGAAACTTAGTTCCATTTTAAGCTGATTGTTCTATCTGATACTAAGTGTTCGATACTGTGCCAGGAGAAGCGCCTGTTCTCTGAAATCTGTGGCGATGTCACTCGAAACCGTATGTGTTCGACGAAACTAAGTGGTCGACCTTGTGACAGAGGAAACTCCAGATGCGAAACTTAGTTCCATTTTAAACTAATTATCCTATCTAAAACTATGTGTTCGATACTGCGCCAGGAGAAGCGCCTGTTCTCTGAAATCTGTGGCGATGCTACTCGAAACCGTATGTGTTCGACGAAACTAAGTGGTCGACTTTGTGACAGAGGAAACTCCAAATGCGAAACGTAGTTCCATATAAATCTAATTGTTGTATCTGAAACTAAGTGTTCGATACTGTGGCAGGAGAAGCGCCTGTTCACTGAAATCTGTCCCGATGGTACTCGAAACCGTATGTGTTCGACGAAACTAAGTGGTCGACCTTCTGAGAGAGGAAACTCCAGATGCGAAATTTAGTTCCATTTTAAACTAATTGTTCTATCTGAAACTAAGTGTTCGATACCATGCCAGGAGAAGCGCCTGTTCTCTGAAATCTGTGGCGATGCCACTCGAAACCGTATGTGTTCGACGGTAACTAAGTGGTCGACCTTGTGGGAGAGGAAACTCCAGATGCGAAACTTAGTTCCGTTTTAAACTAATTGTTCTATCTGACACTCAGTGTTCGATACTGTGCCAGGAGAAGCGCCTGTTCTCTGAAATCTGTGGCGATGCCACTCGAAACCGTATGTGTTCGACGAAACTAAGTGGCCGACCTTGTGAGAGAGGAAACTTCAGATGCGAAACTTAGTTCCATTTTAAACTAATTGTTCTATCTGAAACTAAGTGTTCGATACCATGCCAGGAGAAGCGCCTGTTCTCTGAAATCTGTGGCGATGCCACTCGAAACCGTATGTGTTCGACGAAACTAAGTGGCCGACCTTGTGAGAGAGGAAACTTCAGATGCGAAACTTAGTTCCGTTTTAAACTAATTGTTCTATCTGACACTCAGTGTTCGATACTGTGCCAGGAGAAGCGCCTGTTCTCAGAAATCTGTGGCGATGCCACTCGAAACCGTATGTGTTCGACGAAACTAAGTGGCCGACCTTGTGAGAGAGGAAACTTCAGATGCGAAACTTAGTTCCATTTTAAACTGATTGTTCTATCTGAAACTAAGTGTTCGATACTGTGGCAGGAGAAGCGCCTGTTCACTGAAATCTGTCCCCATGGTACTCGAAACCGTATGTGTTCGACGAAACTAAGTGGTCGACCTTCTGAGAGAGGAAACTCCAGATGCGAAATTTAGTTCCATTTTAAACTAATTGTTCTATCTGAAACTAAGTGTTCGATACTGTGCCAGGAGAAGTGCCCGTTCTCTGAAATTTGTGGCGATGCCACTCGAAACCGTATGTGTTCGACGAAAGTAAGTCGTTGACCTTGTGAGAGAGGATACTCCAGATGCGAAACTTAGTTCCATTTTAAACTAATTGTTCTATCTGAAACTAAGTGTTCGATGATGTCCCAGGAGAAACTCCCGTTCTGCGAAATCTGTGGCGATACCACTCGAAACAGTATGTGTTCGACGAAACAAAGTGGTTGACCTTGTGAGAGAGGAAACTCCAGAAGCGAAACATAGTTCCATTTAAAACTAACTGTTCTATCTGAAACTAAGTGTTCGATACTGTGCCAGGAGAAGCGCCTGTTCTCTGAAATTTGTCGCGATGCTACTCGAAACCGTACGTGTTCGACGAAACTAAGTGGCAGACCTTCTGAGAGAGGAAACTCCAGATGCGAAACTGAGTTCCATTTTAAACTAATTGTTCTATCTGAAACTAAGTGTTCGCTACCGTGCCAGGAGAAACGGCTGTTCTCTGAAATCTGTGGCGATGCCACTCGAAACCTTATGGGTTCGACGAAACTAAGTGGCCGACTTGGTGGGAGAGGAAACTACAGATGCGAAACTGAGTTTCATTTTAAACTAATTGTTCTATCTGGAACTAAGTGTTCGATACTGTGCCAGGAGAAGCGCCTGTTCTCTGAAATCTGTGGCAATGCCACTCGAAACCGTATGTGTTCGACGAAACTAAGTGGCCGACATGTGAGAGAGGAAACTTCAGATGCGAAACTTAGTTCCATTTTAAACTAATGGTTCCATCTGAAATTAAGTGTTCGATACTGTGGCAGGAGAAGCGCCTGTTCACTGAAATCTGTCCCGATGGTACTCGAAACCGTATGTGTTCGACGAAACTAAGTGGTCGACCTTCTGAGAGAGGAAACTCCAGATGCGAAATTTAGTTCCATTTTAAACTAATTGTTCTATCTGAAACTAAGTGTTCGATACCATGCCAGGAGAAGCGCCTGTTCTCTGAAATCTGTGGCGATGCCACTCGAAACCGTATGTGTTCGACGAAAGTAAGTCGTTGACCTTGTGAGAGAGGATACTCCAGATGCGAAACATAGTTCCATTTTAAACTAATTGTTCTGTCTGAAATAAGTGTTCGATACTGTGCCAGGAGAAGCGCCTGTTCTCTGAAATCTGTGGCTGTGCCACTCGAAACCGTATGTGTTCGACGAAACTAAGTGATCGACCTTGTGAGAGGGGAAACTCCAGATGCGAAACTTAGTTCCATTTTAAACTAATTGTTCTCTCTGAAACTAAGTGTTCGATACTGTGGCAGGAGAAGCGCCTGTTCACTGAAATCTGTCCCGATGGTACTCGAAACCGTATGTGTTCGACGAAACTAAGTGGTCGACCTTCTGAGAGAGGAAATTCCAGATGCGAAATTTAGTTCCATTTTAAACTAATTGTTCTATCTGAAACTAAGTGTTCGATAACATGCCAGGAGAAGCGCCTGTTCTCTGAAATCTGTGGCGATGCCACTTGAAACCGTATGTGTTCGACGGTAACTAAGTGGTCGACCTTGTGGGAGAGGAAACTCCAGATGCGAAACTTAGTTCCGTTTTAAACTAATTGTTCTATCTGATACTCAGTGTTCGATACTGTGCCAGGAGAAGCGTCTGCTCTCTGAAATCTCTGGCGATGCTACTCGAAACCGTATGTGTTCGACGAAACTCAGTGGTCGACCTTGTGAGAGAGGAAACTCCAGATGCGAAACTTAATACCATTTTAAACTAATTGTTCTATCTGAAACTAAGTGTTCGATACCATGCCAGG
Organism: Nysson spinosus; assembly: GCA_910591585.2. Classification (NCBI taxonomy): domain Eukaryota; kingdom Metazoa; phylum Arthropoda; class Insecta; order Hymenoptera; family Crabronidae; genus Nysson; species Nysson spinosus. The sequence continues at coordinate 492,276 of CAJUYC020000091.1, read as the reverse complement.
AGAAGCGCCTGTTCTCTGAAATCTGTGGCGATGCCACTCGAAACCGTATGTGTTCGACGAAAGTAAGTCGTTGACCTTGTGAGAGAGGATACTCCAGATGCGAAACATAGTTCCATTTTAAACTAATTGTTCTGTCTGAAATAAGTGTTCGATACTGTGCCAGGAGAAGCGCCTGTTCTCTGAAATCTGTGGCTGTGCCACTCGAAACCGTATGTGTTCGACGAAACTAAGTGATCGACCTTGTGAGAGGGGAAACTCCAGATGCGAAACTTAGTTCCATTTTAAACTAATTGTTCTCTCTGAAACTAAGTGTTCGATACTGTGGCAGGAGAAGCGCCTGTTCACTGAAATCTGTCCCGATGGTACTCGAAACCGTATGTGTTCGACGAAACTAAGTGGTCGACCTTCTGAGAGAGGAAATTCCAGATGCGAAATTTAGTTCCATTTTAAACTAATTGTTCTATCTGAAACTAAGTGTTCGATAACATGCCAGGAGAAGCGCCTGTTCTCTGAAATCTGTGGCGATGCCACTTGAAACCGTATGTGTTCGACGGTAACTAAGTGGTCGACCTTGTGGGAGAGGAAACTCCAGATGCGAAACTTAGTTCCGTTTTAAACTAATTGTTCTATCTGATACTCAGTGTTCGATACTGTGCCAGGAGAAGCGTCTGCTCTCTGAAATCTCTGGCGATGCTACTCGAAACCGTATGTGTTCGACGAAACTCAGTGGTCGACCTTGTGAGAGAGGAAACTCCAGATGCGAAACTTAGTTCCATTTTAAACTAATTGTTCTATCTGAAACTAAGTGTTCGATACTGTGCCAGGAGAAGGGCCTGTTCTCTGAAATCTGTGGCGGTGCCACTCGAAACCGTATGAGTTCGACGAAACTAAGTGGTCGACCTTGTGAGAGGAGAAACTCCAGATGCGAAACTTAGTAGCATTTTAAACTAATTGTTCTATATGAAACTATGTGTTCGACACTGTGCCAGGAGAAGCGCCTGTTCTCTGAAATCTGTGGCGATGCTACTCGAAACCGTATGTGTTCGACGAAACTAAGTGATCGACCTTGTGAGATGGGAAACTCCAGATGCGAAACTTAGTTCCATTTTAAACTAATTGTTCTATCTGAATCTATGTGTTCGATAAGGGGCCAGGAGAAGCGTCTGTGCTCTGAAATCAGTGGCAATGCTACTCGAAACCGTATGTGTTCGACGAAACTAAGTGGTCGACATTGTGAGAGAGGAAACTCCAGATGCGAAACTTAGTTCCATTTAAACTAATTGTTCTATCTGAAACTAAGTGTTCGATACTGTGCCAGGAGAAGCGCCTGCTCTCTGAAATCTGTGGCGATGCTACTCGAAACCGTATGTGTTCGACGAAACTAATTGGTCGACCTTATGAGAGAGGAAACTCCAGATGCGAAACTTAGTTCCATTTTAATCTTATTTTTCTATCTGAAACTAAGTTTTCGATACTGTGCCAGGAGAAGCGCCTGTTCTCTGAACTGTATGGCGATGCCGCTCGAAACCGTATGTGTTCGACGAAACTAAGTGGTTGACCTTGTGAGACAGGATACTCCAGATGCGAAAATTAGTTCCACTTTAAACTAATTGCTCTATCTGAAACTAAGTGTTCGATACTGTGCCAGGAGAAGGGCCTGTTCTCTGAAATCTGTGGCTGTGCCACTCGAAACCGTATGTGTTCGACGAAACTAAGTGATCGACCTTGTGAGAGGGGAAACTCCAGATGCGAAACTTAGTTCCATTTTAAACTAATTGTTCTCTCTGAAACTAAGTGTTCGATACTGTGGCAGGAGAAGCGCCTGTTCACTGAAATCTGTCCCGATGGTACTCGAAACCGTATGTGTTCGACGAAACTAAGTGGTCGACCTTCTGAGAGAGGAAATTCCAGATGCGAAATTTAGTTCCATTTTAAACTAATTGTTCTATTTGAAACTAAGTGTTCGATAACATGCCAGGAGAAGCGCCTGTTCTCTGAAATCTGTGGCGATGCCACTCGAAACCGTATGTGTTCGACGGTAACTAAGTTGTCGACCTTGTGGGAGAGGAAACTCCAGATGCGAAACTTAGTTCCACTTTAAACTAATTCCTCTATCTAAAACTGAGTGTTCGATACTGTGCCAGGAGAAGCGCCTCTTCTCTGAAATGTGTGGGGATGACACACGAAACCGTATGTGTTCGACCAAACTAAGTGGTTGATCTTGTGAGAGAGGATACTCCAGATGCGAAACATAATTCCATTTTAAACTAATTGTTCTCTCTGAAACTAAGTGTTCGATACTGTGCCAGGAGAAGCGCCTGTTCTCTGAAATCTGTGGCGGTGCCACTCGAAACCGTATGTGTTCCACGAAACTAAGTGGCCGACATTGTGAGAGAGGAACCACCAGATGCGAAACTTAGTTCCATTTTAAACTAATTGTTCTATCTGAAACTAGGTTTTCGATACTGTGCCAGGAGAAGCCCCTGTTCTCTGAAATCTGTGGCGGTGCCACTCGAAACCGTATGTGTTCGACGAAACTAAGTGGTCGACCTTGTGGGAGAGTAAACTCCAAATGCGAAACTTAGTTCCACTTTAAACTAATTGCTCTATCTGAAACTAAGTGTTCGATACTGTGCCAGGAGAAGGGCCTGTTCTCTGAAATCTGTGGCTGTGCCACTCGAAACCGTATGTGTTCGACGAAACTAAGTGATCGACCTTGTGAGAGGGGAAACTCCAGATGCGAAACTTAGTTCCATTTTAAACTAATTGTTCTCTCTAGAACTAAGTGTTCGATACTGTGCCAGGAGAAGCGCCTGTTCTCTGAAATCTGTGGCGGTACCACTCGAAACCGTATGTGTTCCACGAAACTAAGTGGCCGACATTGTGAGAGAGGAAACTCCAGATGCGAAACTTGGTTCCATTTTAAACTAATTGTTCTATCTGAAACTAAGTGTTCGATACTGTGCCAGGAGAAGGGCCTGTTCTCTGAAATCTGTGGCGGTGCCACTCGAAACCGTATGAGTTCGACGAAACTAAGTGGTCGACCTTGTGAGAGGAGAAACTCCAGATGCGAAACTTAGTAGCATTTTAAACTAATTGTTCTATATGAAACTATGTGTTCGACACTGTGCCAGGAGAAGCGCCTGTTCTCTGAAATCTGTGGCGATGCTACTCGAAACCGTATGTGTTCGACGAAACTAAGTGATCGACCTTGTGAGAGGGGAAACTCCAGATGCGAAACTTAGTAGCATTTTAAACTAATTGTTCTATATGAAACTATGTGTTCGACACTGTGCCAGGAGAAGCGCCTGTTCTCTGAAATCTGTGGCGATGCTACTCGAAACCGTATGTGTTCGACGAAACTAAGTCATCGACCTTGTGAGGGAGGATACTCCAGATGCGAAACATAGTTACATTTTAAACTAATTGTTCTGTCTGAAATAAGTGTTCGATACTATGCCAGAAGAGGCGCCTACTCTCTGAAATCTGTGGCGATGCTACTCGAAACCGTATGTGTTCAACGAAACTAAGTCGTCGACCTTGTGAGGGAGGATACTCCAGAGGCGAAACATAGTTACATTTTAATCTACTTGTTCTCTCTGAAATAAGTGTTCGATACTGTCCCAGGAGAAGCGACTGCTCTCTGAAATCTGTGGCGATGCTACTCGAAACCGTATGTGTTCAACGAAACTAAGTCGTCGACCTTGTGAGGGAGGATACTCCAGACGCGAAACATAGTTACATTTTAATCTACTTGTTCTGTCTGAAATAAGTGTTCGATACTGTTCCAGGAGAAGCGCCTGTGCTCTGAACTGTGTGGCGATGCCGCTCGAAACCGTCTGTGTTGGACGAAACTAAGTGGTCGACCTTGTGAGAGAGGAAACTCCAGATGCGAAACACAGTTCCATTTTAAACTAATAGTTCTATCTGAAACTAAGTCTTCGATACTGTGCCAGTAGAAGCGCCTGTCTCTGAAATCTGTGGCGATGCCACTACAAACCGAATGTGTTCAACGAAACTAAGTCGTCGACCTTGTGAGGGAGGATACTCCAGATGCGAAACATATTTACATTTTAATCTAATTGTTCTGTCTGAAATAAGTGTTCGATACTGTGCCAGGAGAAGCGCCTGCTCTCTGAAATCTGTGGCGATGCTACTTGAAACCGTATGTGTTCGACGAAACTAAGTGGTCGACCTTGTGAGGGAGGATACTCCAGATGCGAAACATAGTTACATTTTAATCTAATTGTTCTGTCTGAAATAAGTGTTCGATACTGTGCCAGGAGAAGGGCCTGCTCTCTGAAACCTGTGGCGATGCTACTCGAAACCGTATGTGTTCGACGAAACTAAGTGGTCGACCTTGTGAGGGAGGATACTCCAGATGCGAAACATAGTTACATTTTAACCTAATTGTTCTGTCTGAAATAAGTGTTCGATACTGTGCCAGGAGAAGCGCCTGCTCTCTGAACTGTGTGGCGATGCCGCTCGAAACCGTCTGTGTTGGACGAAACTAAGTGGTCGACTTTGTGAGAGAGGAAACTCCAGATGCGAAACATAGTTCCATTTTAAACTAATTGTTCTATCTGAAACTAAGTTTTCGATACTGTGCCAGTAGAAGCGCCTGTCTCCGAAATCTGTGGCAATGCCACTACAAACCGAATGTGTTCAACGAAACTAAGTTGTTGACCTTGTGAGGGAGGATACTCCAGATGCGAAACATAGTTACATTTTAATCTAATTGTTCTGTCTGAAATAAGTGTTCGATACTGTGCCAGGAGAAGCGCCTGCTCTCTCAAATCTGTGGCGATGCTACTCGAAACCGTATGTGTTCGACGAAACTAAGTCGCGACCTTGTGAGGGAGGAAACTCCAGATGCGAAACATAGTTACATTTTAAACTAATTGTTCTGTCTGAAATTAGTGTTCGATACTATGCCAGGAGAGGCGCCTGCTCTCTGAAATCTGTGGTGATGCTACTCGAAACCGTATGTGCTCAACGAAACTAAGTCGTCGACCTTTTGAGGGAGGATACTCCAGACGCGAAACATAGTTACATTTTAATCTACTTGTTCTGTCTGAAATAAGTGTTCGATACTGTTCCAGGAGAAGCGCCTGTGCTCTGAACTGTGTGGCAATGCCGCTCGAAACCGTCTGTGTTGGACGAAACTAAGTGGTCGACCTTGTGAGAGAGGAAACTCCAGATGCGAAACATAGTTCCATTTTAAACTAATTGTTCTATCTGAAACTAAGTTTTCGATACTGTGCCAGTAGAAGCGCCTGTCTCTGAAATCTGTGGCGATGCCACTACAAACCGAATGTGTTCAACGAAACTAAGTCGTCGACCTTGTGAGGGAGGATACTCCAGATGCGAAACATATTTACATTTTAATCTAATTGTTCTGTCTGAAATAAGTGTTCGATACTGTGCCAGGAGAAGCGCCTGCTCTCTGAAATCTGTGGCGATGCTACTTGAAACCGTATGTGTTCGACGAAACTAAGTGGTCGACCTTGTGAGGGAGGATACTCCAGATGCGAAACATAGTTACATTTTAATCTAATTGTTCTGTCTGAAATAAGTGTTCGATACTGTGCCAGGAGAAGGGCCTGCTCTCTGAAATCTGTGGCGATGCTACTCGAAACCGTATGTGTTCGACGAAACTAAGTGGTCGACCTTGTGAGGGAGGATACTCCAGATGCGAAGCATAGTTACATTTTAAACTAATTGTTCTGTCTGAAATAAGTGTTCGATACTGTGCCAGGAGAAGCGCCTGCTCTCTGAACTGTGTGGCCAAGCCGCTCGAAACCGTCTGTGTTGGACGAAACTAAGTGGCCGACCTTATGAGAGAGGAGACTTCAGATGCGAAACATATTTCCATTTTAAACTAAATGTTCTATCTGAAACTAAGTATTCGATACTCTGCCAGTAGAAGCGCCTGTTCTCTGAAACCTGTGGCGTTGCTACTCGAAGCCGAATGTGTTCGACGAAAGTAAGTGGTAGACCGTGTGAGAGAGGAAACTCCAGCTGCGAAACTTAGATCCATTTTAAATTAATTGTTCTATCTGAAAGAGTTCGATACTTTGCGAGGAGAAGCGCCTGTTCTCTGAAATCTGTGGCGATACCACTCGAAACCGTATGTGTTTGACGATACTAAGTGGTCCACCTTGTGAGAGAGGAAACTCCAAATGCGAAACATAGTTCCATTTTAAACTAAATGTTCCATCTGAAACTAAGTGTTCGGTACTGTGCCAGGAGAAGCGCCTGTTTTCGGAAATCTGTCGCGAAGCTACTCGAAACCGTATGTGTTCGACGAAACTAAGTGGCCGACCTTGTGAGAGAGGAAACTCCAGATGTGAAACTTAATTCCATTTTAAGCTAATTGTTCTATCTGAAACTAAGTGTTCGGTACTGTGCCAGGAGAAGCGCCTGTTCTCTGAAACCTGTGGCGTTGCTACTCGAAGCCGAATGTGTTCGACGAAACTAAGTCGTCGATCTTGTGAGAGAGGAAACTCCTGATGCGAAGCTTAGTTCCATTTTAAACTAATAGTTCTCTGATACTAAGTGTTCGATACTGTGCCAGGAGAAGCGCCTGTTCTCTGAAATCTGTGGTGATGCCACTCGAAACCGTATGTGTTCAACGAAATTAAGTGGTCGAACTTGTGAGAGAGCAAACTCCAGATGCGAACCTTAGTTCCATTTTAAACTAATTGTTCTATCTTAAAGTGTTCGATACTGTGCCAGGAGAAGCGCCTGTTCTCTGAAATCTGTGGCAATGCCACTCGAAACCGTATGTGTTCGACGAAACTAAGTGGTCGACCTTGTGAGAGAGGAAACTGCAGATACGAAACTTACTTCCATTTTAAACGAATTATTCTATCTGAAACTAAGTGTTCGATACTGTGCTAGGAGAAGCGCCTGTTCTCTGAAATCTGTGGCCATGCTACTCGAAACCGTATGTGTTCGACGAAACTAAGTGGTCAGCCTTGTGCGAGAGGAAACTCCTGATGCGAAACTTAATACCATTTTAAACTGATTGTTCAATCTGAAACTATGTGTTCGATACTGTGCCAGTAGAAGCGCCTGTTCTCTGAAATGTGTGGCAATGCCACTCGAAACCGTATGTGTTCGACGAAACTAAGTGGTCGACCTTGTGAGAGAGGAAACTGCAGATACGAAACTTACTTCCATTTTAAACGAATTATTCTATCTGAAACTAAGTGTTCGATACTGTGCTAGGAGAAGCGCCTGTTCTCTGAAATCTGTGGCCATGCTACTCGAAACCGTATGTGTTCGACGAAACTAAGTGGTCAGCCTTGTGCGAGAGGAAACTCCTGATGCGAAACTTAATACCATTTTAAACTGATTGTTCAATCTGAAACTATGTGTTCGATACTGTGCCAGTAGAAGCGCCTGTTCTCTGAAATATGTGGCGATGCTACTCGAAACCGTATTTGTTCTACGAAACTAAGTGGTCGACCTTGTGAGAGAGGAACCTCCAACTGCGAAACATAGTTCCAATTTAAACTAATTGTTCTACCTGAAACGAAGTGTTCAATACTGTGCCAGGAGAAGTGCCCGTTCTCTGAAATCTGTGGCGATGCCACTCGAAACCGTATGTGTTCGACGAAAGTAAGTCGTTGACCTTGTGAGAGAGGATACTCCAGATGCGAAACATAGTTCCATTTTAAACTAATTGTTTTGTCTGAAATAAGTGTTCGATACTGTACCCGGAGAAGCGCCTGTTCTCTGAAATCTGTGGCGATGATACTCGAAACCGTATGTGATCGACGAATCTAAATGGTCGACCTTGTGAGAGAGGAAACTCCAGATGCGAAACTTAGTTCCATTTTAAGCTGATTGTTCTATCTGATACTAAGTGTTCGATACTGTGCCAGGAGAAGCGCCTGTTCTCTGAAATCTGTGGCGATGTCACTCGAAACCGTATGTGTTCGACGAAACTAAGTGGCCGACCTTGTGACAAAGGAAACTCCAGATGCGAAACTTAGTTCCATTTTAAACTAATTATCCTATCTAAAATTATGTGTTCGATACTGCGCCAGGAGAAGCGCCTGTTCTCTGAAATCTGTGGCGATTCTACGCGAAACCGTATGTGTTCGACGAAACTAAGTGGTCGACTTTGTGACAGAGGAAACTCCAAATGCGAAACGTAGTTCCATATAAAACTAATTGTTGTATCTGAAACTAAGTTTTCGATATTGTGCCATGAGAAGCGCCTGTTCTCTGAAATCTGTGGCCATGCTACTCGAAACCGTATGTGTTCGACGAAACTAAGTGGTCCACCTTGTGAGAGAGGAAACTCCAGATGCGAAACATAATACCATTTTAACTAATTGTTCTATCTGAAACTATGTGTTCCACACGGTGCCAGGAGAAGCGCCTGTTCTCTGAAATGTGTGGCGATGCCACTCGAAACCGTATGTGTTCGACGAAACTAAGTGGTCGACCTTGTGAGAGAGGAATCTCCAGATGCGAAACATAGTTCAATTTTAAACTAAATGTTCTATCTGAAACTAAGTGTTCGATACTGTGCCAGGAGAAGCGCCTGTTCTCTGAAATCTGTGGCGATGCCACTCGAAACCGTATGTGTTCGACGAAACTAAGTGGCCGACCTTGTGAGAGAGGAAACTTCAGATGCGAAACTTAGTTACATTTTAAACTAATTGTTCTATCTGAAACTAAGTGTTCGATACTGTGGCAGGAGAAGCGCCTGTTCACTGAAATCTGTCCCGATGGTACTCGAAACCGTATGTGTTCGACGAAACTAAGTGGTCGACCTTCTGAGAGAGGAAACTCCAGATGCGAAATTTAGTTCCATTTTAAACTAATTGTTCTATCTGAAACTAAGTGTTCGATACCATGCCAGGAGAAGCTCCTGTTCTCTGAAATCTCTGGCGATGCTACTCGAAACCGTATGTGTTCGACGAAACTCAGTGGTCGACCTTGTGCGAGAGGAAACTCCTGATGCGAAACTTAATACCCTTTTAAACTGATTGTTCTATCTGAAACTAAGTGTTCGATACTGTGGCAGGAGAAGCGCCTGTTCACTGAAATCTGTCCCCATGGTACTCGAAACCGTATGTGTTCGACGAAACTAAGTGGTCGACCTTCTGAGAGAGGAAACTCCAGATTCGAAATTTAGTTCCATTTTAAACTAATTGTTCTATCTGAAACTAAGTGTTCGATACTGTGCCAGGAGAAGTGCCCGTTCTCTGAAATTTGTGGCGATGCCACTCGAAACCGTATGTGTTCGACGAAACTAAGTGGTCGACCTTGTGGGAGAGGAAACTCCAGATGCGAAACATAGTTCAATTTTAAACCAATTGTTCTATCTGAAACTAAGTGTTCGATACTGTACCAGCAGAAGCGCCTGTTCTCTGAAATCTGTGGCGATGCCACTCGAAACCGTATGTGTTCGAAGAAACTAAGTGGCCGACCTTGTGAGAGAGGAAACTTCAGATGCGAAACTTAGTTCCTATTTAAATGAATTGTTCTATCTGAAACTAAGTGTTCGATACTCTGCCAGGAGAAGCGCCCGTTTTGTGAAACCTGTGGCGATACCACTCGCACACGTATGTGTTCGACGAAACTGAGTGGCCGACCTTGTGAGAGAGGAAACCCCAGATGCGAAACTTAGTTCCATTTTAAACTAATTGTTCTATCTGAAACTAAGTGTTCGATACTGTGCCAGGAGAAGCGCCTGTTCTCTGAAATCTGTCGCGATGCTACTCGAAACCGTATGTGTTCGACGAAACTAGGTGGTCGACCTTGTGGGATAGGAAACTCCAGATGCGAAGCTTAGTTCCATTTTAAACTAATTGTTCTGTCTGAAAGTGTTCGATACTGTGCCAGGAGAAGCGCCTATTCCCTGAAATCTGTGGCGATGCTACTCGAAACCGTATGTGTTCGACGAATCTAAATGGTCGACCTTGTGTGTGAGGAAACTCCAGATGCGAAATTTAGTTCCATTTTAAACTAATTGTTCTATCTGAAACTAAGTGTTCGATATTGTGCCAGGAGAAGCGCCCGTTCTGTGAAACCTGTGGCGATACCACTCGAAACGGTATGTGTTCGACGAAACTCAGGGGTCGACCTTTTGAGAGAGGAAACTCCAGACGCGAAACTTAGTGCCCCTTTAAACTAATTGTTCTATCTGAAACTAAGCGTTCGATACTGTGCCAGGAGAAGCGCCTGTTCTCTGAAATCTGTCGCGATGCTACTCGAAACCGTATGTGTTCGACGAATCTAAATGGTCGACCTTGTGTGTGAGGAAACTCCAGATGCGAAACTTAGTTCCATTTTAAACTAATTTTTCTATCTGATACTAAGTGTTCGATACTGTGCCAGGAGAAGCGCCTGTTCTCTGAAATCTGTGGCGATGCCACTCAAAACCGTATGTGTTCGACGAAACTAAGTGGTGAACCATGTGAGAGAGGAAACTCCAGATGCGAAACATAGTTCCCTTTTAAACTAATTGTTCTATCTGCACCTGAGTGTTCGATACTGCCCCAGGAGAAGTGCCTGTTTTCTGAAATCTGTGGCGATGCCACTCGAAACCGTATGTGTTTGACGAGACTAAGTGGTCGACATGGTAACAGAGGAAACTCCAGATGCGAAACATAGTTCGATTTTAAACTAATTGTTCTATCCGAAACTAAGTGTTCGATACTGTGCCAGGAGGAGCGCCTGTTCTCTGAAATCTGTGGCGCTGCTACTCGAAACGGTATGTGTTCGACGAAACTAAGTGGTCGACCTTGTGAGAGAGGAAACTCCAGAAGCGAAACTTAGTTCCATTTAAAAATAATCGTTCTATCTGAAACTAAGTGTTCGATACTGTGCCAGGAGAAGCGACTGTTCTCTGAAATCTGTGGCGATGCCACTCGAAACCGTATGTGTTCGACGAAACTAAGTGGTCGACCTTGTGAGAGAGGAAATTCCAAATGCGAAAATTAATTCCATTTTAAACTAATTGTTCTATCTGAAACCAAGGGTTCGATACTGTGCCAGGAGAAGCGTAGAGAATGTAGGGTGAACATATAGTATAAGAATGACTGAGTCAAAGACCCGTTAAGTAGCACTATCGGCTGTCCAAAAAAGTATTCTACGCCCTGATGCCTAAAACAATATTTCGGTCGTGGGCGGTGTGAAACTTCATAATTTACGTTCCAACGAAATGCATAAAAACACCAATGTAGGAGAACCTAGTTGAGCCCCAGTGGACCCGTAGAAGGCATGTGACTGTTTTCCAACAGTGGGTGGTGGAATCGTCACCTTCCGCACCGTGCATCATGATCCGGTGTATGCAAAATTGAAGCAAACCCTTCTGATTCATGGAATTCAGATTTTCGGGCTGATTTCTTAAAAAGTAGTCAGAGAGTTGTCGCTCATTGGTGAACCTAATCATCCGGAACATGGGCCGCAAGATATTTGCCACCCATATAATACGTGCAGATACGCACACGGGGATCAAATGCACACGTGCATCAGTCGTGTTAGCATGGAGTCCTTCAGTTTCTTGCTACATGCAATCGGGACGCCACACTTGGCAAATGTGGACTTCGTCCATGAGTTACCTCTGGAAATATCGCAGTTGATTCTGCGGCAATTGGATTCTGCATCTTTACTGAGCGCAGCGCTTGTTTCCCGAAAGTGGCTATCTGTTTTGCGGGTCGATGTGAAACTCAGGCAAAGGGTAAGGAGATCCCAGTTACAAGGCGGAGCGGATTCGGTCGGACTACATTGGGAGGCCCACAACGGATGTAGTCAGACGTCATGGGTTCAGATGGAATTCACGTGTTAGAAATATTCAAAGATCTGCGCCTCCGACCAGTATTGACGCATATCGCCTAATGGATATAGAATCGACACGGCACAGTCGTTATCATGGACATCAGCGCGAGGGCACCAAAAGGCGAATCAAGTCTTATAGAATTTGATGTAGTGAGAAACGGAACGGGAGTTTCTCCTGGCACAGTATCGGACTAATTTGAATATGGTACTAAATTTCGCATCTGGAGTTTCCTCCCTCAAAAGGCGGCCACTTAGTTTCGTGGAAAACATTCGGTTTCGAGTAGCATAGCCACAGATTTCAGAGAACAGGCGCTTCTCCTGGCACAGTATCGAACACTTAGTTTCAGATAGAACAATTAGTTTAAAATTGAACTATGTTTCGCATCTGGAGTTTCCTGTCTCACAAGGTCGACCACTTTGTTTCGCCGAACGCATACGGTTTCGAGTGGCATCGCCACAGATTTCAGAGAACAGGCGCTTCTGCTGGCACAGTATCGAACACTTAGTTTCAGAGAGAACAATTAGTTTAAAATGGCACTAAGTTTCGCTTCTGGAGTTTCCTTCTCACAAGGTCGACCACTCAGTTTCGTCGAACACATACGGTTTGGAGTAGCATCGCGACTGATTTCAGGGAACAGGCGCATCTCCTGGCGCAGTATCGAACACTTAGTTTCAGATAGAACAATTAATTTAAAATGGAACTGAGTTTCGCATCTGAAGTTTCCTCTCTCACAAGGTCGGCCACTTAGTTTCGTCGAACACATACGGTTTCGAGTAGCATCGCGACAGATTTCAGAGGACATGCGCTTCTCCTGGCACAGTATCGAACACTTAGTTTCAGATAGGATTATTAGTTTAAAATGGAACTAAATTTCGCAATTTGGAGTTTCCCCTCTCACATGTTCGGCCACTTTGTTTCGTCGAACACATACGGTTTCGAGTAGCATCGCCACAGATTCCAGAGAACGGGCGCTTCTCCTGGCACAGTATCTAACACTTAGTTTCAGATAGAACAATTAATTTAAAATGGAACTAAGTTTCGCATCTGACGTTTCCTCTCACACAAGGTCGGCCACTTAGTTTCGTCGAACACATACGGTTTCGAGTGGCATCGCCACAGATTTCAGAGAACAGGCGCTTCTGCTGGCACTGTATCGAACACTTAGTTTCAGATAGAACAATTAGTTTAAAATGGCACTAATTTTCGCGTCTGGAGTTTCCTATCTCACAATGTCGACCACTCAGTTTCGTCGAACACATACCGTTTCGAGTGGTATCGCCACAGGTTTCACAGAACGGGGGCTTCTCCTGGCACAGTATCGAACACTTAGTTTCAGATAGAACAATTAATTTAAAATGGAACTAAGTTTCGCATCCGGAGTTTCCTCTGTCAGAAGGTCGACCACTTAGTTTCGTCGAAACATACGGTTTCGAGTGGCATCGCCACAGATTTCAGAGAACAGGCGCTTCTGCTGGCACTGTATCGAACACTTAGTTTCAGATAGAACAATTAGTTTAAAATGGCACTAATTTTCGCGTCTGGAGTTTCCTATCTCACAATGTCGACCACTTAGTTTCGTCGAAAACATACGGTTTCGAGTAGCATCGCCACAGATTTCAGAGTACAGGCGCTTCTCCTGGCACAGTATCGAACACTTACTATCAGATAGAACAATTAGTTTAAAATGGAACTAAGTTTCGCATCTGGAATTTCCTCTCTCACACGGTCGACCACTTAGTTTCGTCGAACACATTCGGTTTCGAGTGGCATCGCCACCGATTTCAGAGAACAGGCGCTTCTCCTGGCAGACTATCAGACACATAGTTTCAGATAGAAAAATTAGTTTAAAATTGTACTAAATTTCGAATCTGGAGTTTCTTCCCTCACAAGACGACCACTTAATTTCGTCGAACACATACGGTTTCGAGGGGCATCGCCACAGATTTCAGAGAACAGGCGCTTCGCCTGTCACAGTATCGAACACTTATTTCAGACAGAACAATTAGTTTAAAATGGAACTATGTTTCGCATCTGGAGTATCCTCTCTCACAAGGTCGGCCACTTAGTTTCGTCGAACACATACGGTTTCGCAAATGGAACTATGTTTCGCATCTGGAGTTTCCTCTCTCACAAGGTGGACCACTTAGTTTCGTCGAACACATACGGTTTCGAGTGGCATCGCCACACATTTCACAGAACAGGAGCTTCTCCTGGCACAGTATCGGACACATAGTTTCAGATAAAACAATTAGTTTAAAATGGTTCTAAATTTCGCATCTGGAGTATCCTCTCTCACATGGTCGACCACTTAGTTTCGTCGAACACATACGGTTTCGAGTGGCATCGCCACATATTTCAGAGAACTGGCGCTTCTCCTGGCACCTTATCGAACACTTAGTTTCAGACAGAACAATTAGTTTAAATTGGAACTATGTTTCGCATCTGGAGTATCCTCTCTCACAAGGTCAACCACTTAGTTTCGTCGAACACATACGCTTTCGATTTGCATCGCCACAGATTTAAGAGAACAGGCGCTTCTCCTGGCACAGTATCGGACACAGAGTTTCGGTTAGAACAATTAGTTTAAAATGGAACTAAGTTTCGCATCTGGAGTTTCCTCTCTCACAAGGTCGACCATTTAGATTCGTCGAACACATACGGTTTGGAGTTTCATCGCCAGGGATTTCAGAGAACAGACGCTTCTCCTGGCACAGTATCGAACACTTATTTCAGACAGAACAATTAGTTTAAAATGGAACTATGTTTCGCATCTGGAGTTTCCTGTCTCACAAGGTGGACCACTTAGTTTCGTCGAACACATACGGTTTCGAGTAGCATCGCCACTGATTTCAGAGAACAGGCGTTTCTCCTGGCACAGTATCGAACACTTATTTCAGACAGAACAATTAGTTTAAAATGGAACTATGTTTCGCATCTGGAGTTTCCTCTCTCACAAGGTGGACCACTTAGTTTCGTCGAACACATACGGTTTCGAGTAGCATCGCCAAAGATTTCAGAGAACAGGCGCTTCTCCTGGCACAGTATCGAACACTTAGTATCAGATAGAACAATTAGTTTAAAATGGAACTAAGGTTCGCATCTGGAGTTTCCTCTCCCACAAGGTCGGCCACTTAGTTTCGTCGAACACATACGGTTTCAAGTAGCATCGCGACAGATTTCAGAGAACAGGCGCTTCTCCTGGCACAGTATCGAAAACTTAGTTTCAGATAGAACAATTATTTTAAAATGGAACTAAATTTCGCAACTGGAGTGTCCTCTCACAAGGTCGACCACTTAGTTTCGTCGAACACATACGGTTTCGAGTGGCATCGCCACATATTTCAGAGAACTGGCGCTTCTCCTGGCACCTTATCGAACACTTAGTTTCAGACAGAACAATTAGTTTAAAATGGAACTATGTTTCGCATCTGGAGTATCCTCTCTCACAAGGTCAACCACTTAGTTTCGTCGAACACATACGCTTTCGATTTGCATCGCCACAGATTTAAGAGAACAGGCGCTTCTCCTGGCACAGTATCGGACACAGAGTTTCGGTTAGAACAATTACTTTAAAATGGAACTAAGTTCCGCATCTGGAGTTTCCTCTCTCACAAGGTCGACCATTTAGATTCGTCGAACACATACGGTTTGGAGTTTCATCGCCAGGGATTTCAGAGAACAGGCGCTTCTCCTGGCACAGTATCGAACACTTATTTCAGACAGAACAATTAGTTTAAAATGGAACTATGTTTCGCATCTGGAGTTTCCTGTCTCACAAGGTGGACCACTTAGTTTCGTCGAACACATACGGTTTCGAGTAGCATCGCCACTGATTTCAGAGAACAGGCGTTTCTCCTGGCACAGTATCGAACACTTAGTATCAGATAGAACAATTAGTTTAAAATGGAACTAAGGTTCGCATCTGGAGTTTCCTCTTCCACAAGGTCGACCACTTAGTTTCGTCGAACACATACGGTTTCAAGTAGCATCGCGACAGATTTCAGAGAACAGCCGATTCTCCTGGCACAGTATCGAAAACTTAGTTTCTGATAGAACAATTATTTTAAAATGGAACTAAATTTCGCAACTGGAGTGTCCTCTCACAAGGTCGACCACTTAGTTTCGTCGAACACATACGGTTTCGAGTGGCATCGCCACATATTTCAGAGAACTGGCGCTTCTCCTGGCACCTTATCGAACACTTAGTTTCAGACAGAACAATTAGTTTAAAATGGAACTATGTTTCGCATCTGGAGTATCCTCTCTCACAAGGTCAACCACTTAGTTTCGTCGAACACATACGCTTTCGATTTGCAACGCCACAGATTTAAGAGAACAGGCGCTTCTCCTGGCACAGTATCGGACACAGAGTTTCGGTTAGAACAATTAGTTTAAAATGGAACTAAGTTTCGCATCTGGAGTTTCCTCTCTCACAAGGTCGACCATTTAGATTCGTCGAACACATACGGTTTGGAGTTTCATCGCCAGGGATTTCAGAGAACAGGCGCTTCTCCTGGCACAGTATCGAACACTTATTTCAGACAGAACAATTAGTTTAAAATGGAACTATGTTTCGCATCTGGAGTTTCCTCTCTCACAAGTTCGAACACTTAGTTTCGTCGAACACATACGGTTTCGAGTATCATCGCCAATGATCTCAGAGAACAGGCGCTTCTCCTGGCACAGTATCGGACACAGAGTTTCGGTTAGAACAATTAGTTTAAAATGGAACTAAGTTTCGCATCTGGAGTTTCCTCTCTCACAAGGTCGAACATTTAGATTCGTCGAACACATACGGTTTGGAGTATCATCGCCAGGGATTTCAGAGAACAGGCGCTTCTCCTGGCACAGTATCGAACACTTATTTCAGACAGAACAATTAGTTTAAAATGGAACTATATTTCGCATCTGGAGTTTCCTCTCTCACAAGGTGGACCACTTAGTTTCGTCGAACACATACGGTTTCGAGTAGCATCGCCACAGATTTCAGAGAACAGGCGCTTCTCCTGGCACAGTATCGAACACTTAGTATCAGATAGAACAATTAGTTTAAAATGGAACTAAGGTTCGCATCTGGAGTTTCCTCTCCCACAAGGTCGGCCACTTAGTTTCGTCGAACACATACGGTTTAGAGTAGCATCGCCACACATTTCAGAGAACAGGCGGTTCTCCTGGCACAGTGTCGAAGACATAGTTTCAGATAGAACAATTAGTTTAAAATGGAACTAAGTTTCGCATCTGGAGTTTCCTGTCCCACAAGGTCGACCACTAAGTTTCCTCGAACACATACGGTTTCGAGTAGCATCGCCACAGATTTCAGAGAACAGGCGCTACTCCTGGCACAGTATCGAACACTTAGTTTCAGATAGAACAATTTGTTTAAAATGGAACTAAGTTTCGCATCTGGAGTTTCCTCTCTCACAAGGTCGACCACTTAGTTTCGTCGAACACATACGGTTTCGAGCGTCATCGCCACACAGTTCAGAGAACAGGCGCTTCTCCTGGCACCTTATCGAACACTTAGTTTCAGACAGAACAATTAGTTTAAAATGGAACAATGTTTCGCATCTGGAGTATCCTCTCTCACAAGGTCAACCACTTAGTTTCGTCGAACACATACGCTTTCGATTTGCATCGCCATAGATTTAAGAGAACAGGCGCTTCTCCTGGCACAGTATCGGACACAGAGTTTCGGTTAGAACAATTAGTTTAAAATGGAACTAAGTTTCGCATCTGGAGTTTCCTCTCTCACAAGGTCGACCATTTAGATTCGTCGAACACATACGGTTTGGAGTATCATCGCCAGGGATTTCAGAGAACAGGCGCTTCTCCTGGCACAGTATCGAACACTTATTTCAGACAGAACAATTAGTTTAAAATGGAACTATATTTCGCATCTGGAGTTTCCTCTCTCACAAGGTGGACCACTTAGTTTCGTGGAACACATACGGTTTCGAGTAGCATCGCCACAGATTTCAGAGAACAGGCGCTTCTCCTGGCACAGTATCGAACACTTAGTATCAGATAGAACAATTAGTTTAAAATGGAACTAAGGTTCGCATCTGGAGTTTCCTGTCCCACAAGGTCGGCCACTTAGTTTCGTCGAACACATACGGTTTAGAGTAGCATCGCCACAGATTTCAGAGAACAGGCGCTTCTCCTGGCACAGTATCGAACACTTAGTTTCAGACAGAACAATTAGTTTAAAATGGAACTATGTTCCGCATCTGGAGTTTCCTCTCTCACAAGGTCGACCACTTAGTTTCGTCGAACACATACGGTATCGAGTGGCATCGCCACACATTTCAGAGAACAGGCGCTTCTCCTGGCACAGTATCGAACACTTAGTATCAGATAGAACAATTAGTTTAAAATGGAACTAAGGTTCGCATCTGGAGTTTCCTCTCCCACAAGGTCGGCCACTTAGTTTCGTCGAACACATACGGTTTAGAGTAGCATCGCCACAGATTTCAGAGAACAGGCGGTTCTCCTGGCACAGTGTCGAAGACATAGTTTCAGATAGAACAATTAGTTTAAAATGGAACTAAGTTTCGCATCTGGAGTTTCCTGTCCCACAAGGTCGACCACTAAGTTTCCTCGAACACATACGGTTTCGAGTAGCATCGCCACAGATTTCAGAGAACAGGCGCTACTCCTGGCACAGTATCGAACACTTAGTTTCAGATAGAACAATTTGTTTAAAATGGAACTAAGTTTCGCAACTGGAGATTCCTCTCTCACAAGGTCGACCACTTAGTTTCGTCGACCACATACGGTTTCGAGTAGCATCGCCACAGATTTCAGAGAACTGGCGCTTCTCCTGGCACAGTATCGAACACTTAGTTTCAGAGAGCAATTAGTTTAAAATGGAACAATGTTTCGCATCTGGAGTATCCTCTCTCACAAGGTCAACCACTTAGTTTCGTCGAACACATACGCTTTCGATTTGCATCGCCATAGATTTAAGAGAACAGGCGCTTCTCCTGGCACAGTATCGGACACAGAGTTTCGGTTAGAACAATTAGTTTAAAATGGAACTAAGTTTCGCATCTGGAGTTTCCTCTCTCACAAGGTCGACCATTTAGATTCGTCGAACACATACGGTTTGGAGTATCATCGCCAGGGATTTCAGAGAACAGGCGCTTCTCCTGGCACAGTATCGAACACTTATTTCAGACAGAACAATTAGTTTAAAATGGAACTATATTTCGCATCTGGAGTTTCCTCTCTCACAAGGTGGACCACTTAGTTTCGTGGAACACATACGGTTTCGAGTAGCATCGCCACAGATTTCAGAGAACAGGCGCTTCTCCTGGCACAGTATCGAACACTTAGTATCAGATAGAACAATTAGTTTAAAATGGAACTAAGGTTCGCATCTGGAGTTTCCTCTCCCACAAGGTCGGCCACTTAGTTTCGTCGAACACATACGGTTTAGAGTAGCATCGCCACAGATTTCAGAGAACAGGCGCTTCTCCTGGCACAGTATCGAACACTTAGTTTCAGACAGAACAATTAATTTAAAATGGAACTATGTTCCGCATCTGCTGAAACCTCTCTCACAAGGTCGGCCACTTAGTTTCGTCGAACACATACGGTTTTGAGTGGCATCGCTACACATTTCAGAGAACAGGCGGTTCTCCTGGCACAGTGTCGAAGACATAGTTTCAGATAGAACAATTAGTTTAAAATGGAACTAAGTTTCGCATCTGGAGTTTCCTGTCCCACAAGGTCGACCACTAAGTTTCCTCGAACACATACGGTTTCGAGTAGCATCGCCACAGATTTCAGAGAACAGGCGCTACTCCTGGCACAGTATCGAACACTTAGTTTCAGATAGAACAATTAGTTTAAAATGGAACTATGTTTCGCATCTGGAGTATCCTCTCTCACAAGGTCAACCACTTAGTTTCGTCGAACACATACGCTTTCGATTTGCATCGCCATAGATTTAAGAGAACAGGCGCTTCTCCTGGCACAGTATCGGACACAGAGTTTCGGTTAGAACAATTAGTTTAAAATGGAACTAAGGTTCGCATCT
This sequence comes from Nysson spinosus, assembly GCA_910591585.2. Taxonomy (NCBI): domain Eukaryota; kingdom Metazoa; phylum Arthropoda; class Insecta; order Hymenoptera; family Crabronidae; genus Nysson; species Nysson spinosus. The sequence goes on along the minus strand of CAJUYC020000091.1, from coordinate 472,429 downwards.
GGAGTTTCCTGTCCCACAAGGTCGACCACTAAGTTTCCTCGAACACATACGGTTTCGAGTAGCATCGCCACAGATTTCAGAGAACAGGCGCTACTCCTGGCACAGTATCGAACACTTAGTTTCAGATAGAACAATTTGTTTAAAATGGAACTAAGTTACGCAACTGGAGATTCCTCTCTCACAAGGTCGACCACTTAGTTTCGTCGACCACATACGGTTTCGAGTAGCATCGCCACAGATTTCAGAGAACTGGCGCTTCTCCTGGCACAGTATCGAACACTTAGTTTCAGAGAGCAATTAGTTTAAAATGGAACAATGTTTCGCATCTGGAGTATCCTCTCTCACAAGGTCAACCACTTAGTTTCGTCGAACACATACGCTTTCGATTTGCATCGCCATAGATTTAAGAGAACAGGCGCTTCTCCTGGCACAGTATCGGACACAGAGTTTCGGTTAGAACAATTAGTTTAAAATGGAACTAAGTTTCGCATCTGGAGTTTCCTCTCTCACAAGGTCGACCATTTAGATTCGTCGAACACATACGGTTTCGAGTAGCATCGCCACAGATTTCAGAGAACAGGCGCTTCTCCTGGCACAATATCGAAAACTTGGTCTCAGATAGAACAATTCGTTTAAAATGGACCAAAGCTTCGCATCTGGAGTTTCCTCTCCCACAAGGTGGAGCACTTAGTTTCGTCGAACACATACGGTTTCGAGTAGCATCGCCACAGATTTCAGTGAACAGGCGTTTCTCCGGGCACACTATCGAACACTTAGTTTCAGGTAGAACCATTAGTTTAAAGTGGAACTATGTTTCGCATCTGGAGATTCCTCTCTCACTAGGTCGACGACTTAGTTTCGTCGAACACATACGATTTCGAGTGGCATCGCCACAGATTTCAGAGAACAGGCGCTTCTCCTGGCACATTATCGAACACTTAGTTACAGATAGAACAATTAGTTTAAAATGCAACTATGTTTCGCCTCTGGAGTTTCCTCTCTCACAAGGTCGGCCACTTAGTTTCGTCGAACACATACGGTTTCGAGTGGCATCGCCACAGATTTCAGAGAACAGGCGCTTCTCCTGGCACATTATCGAACACTTAGTTACAGATAGAACAATTAGTTTAAAATGCAACTCTGTTTCGCATCTGGAGTTTCCTCTCTCACAAGTTCGAACACTTAGTTTCGTCCAACACATACGGTTTCGAGTATCATCGCCAATGATCACAGAGAACAGGCGCTTCTCCTGGCACAGTATCGAAAACTTATTTTCAGATAGAACAATTAGTTTTAAATGGAACTACGTTTTGCTTCTGGAGTTTCCTCTCTCACAAGGTCGACCACTCAGTTTCGTCGAACACATGCGGTTTCGAGTGGTATCGCCACAGATTTCAGATAACAGGCGCTTCTCCTGGCACAATATCGAAAACTTGGTCTCAGATAGAACAATTAGTTTAAAATGGACCATAGCTTCGCATCTGGAGTTTCCTCTCCCACAAGGTGAACCACTTAGTTTCGTCGAACACGTACGGTTTCGAGCAGCATCGCCACAGATTTCAGTGAACAGGCGTTTCTCCGGGCACACTATCAAAAACTTAGTTTCAGGTAGAACCATTAGTTTAAAATGGAACTATGTTTCGCATCTGGAGTTTCCTCTCTCACAAGTTCGAACACTTAGTGTCTTCGACCACATACGGTTTCGAGTAGCATCGCCACAGATTTCAGAGAACAGGCGCTACTCCTGGCACAGTATTGAACACTTAGTTTCAGATAGAACAATTTGTTTAAAATGGAACTAAGTTTCGCATCTGGAGTTTCCTCTCTCACAAGGTCGACCACTTAGTTTCGTCGAACACATACGGTTTCGAGTGGCATCGCCACAGATTTCAGAGAACAGGCGCTTCTCCTGGCACATTATCGAACACTTAGTTACAGATAGTACAATTAGTTTAAAATGCAACTATGTTTCGCATCTGGAGTTTCCTCTCTCACAAGGTCGGCCACTTAGTTTCGTCGAACACATACGGTTTCGAGTGGCATCGCCACAGATTTCAGAGAACAGGCGCTTCTCCTGGCACATTATCGAACACTTAGTTACAGATAGACAATTAGTTTAAAATGCAACTCTGTTTCGCATCTGGAGTTTCCTCTCTCACAAGGTCGGCCACTTAGTTTCGTCGAACACATACGGTTTCGAGTGGTATCGCCGCAGATTTCAGAGAACAGGCGCTTCTCCTGGCACATTATCGAACACTTAGTTACAGATAGAACAATTAGTTTAAAATGCAACTATGTTTCGCATCTGGAGTTTCCTCTCTCACAAGGTCGGCCACTTAGTTTCGTCGAACACATATGGTTTCGAGTGGCATCGCCACAGATTTCAGAGAACAGGCGCTTCTCCTGACACATTATCGAACACTTAGTTACAGATAGAACAATTAGTTTAAAATGCAACTTTGTTTCGCATCTGGAGTATCCTCTTTCACAAGGCGACCACTTAGTTTCGTCGAACACATACGGTTTCGAGTGTGATCGCCACAGATTTCAGAGAACAGACGCTTCTACTGGCACAGTATCGAACACATAGTTTCAGATAGAACAATTAGTTTAAAATGCAACTATGTTTCGCATCTGGAGTTTCCTCTCTCACAAGGTCGGCCACTTAGTTCCGTCGAACACATACGGTTTCGAGTGGTATCGCCACAGATTTCAGAGAACAGGCGCTTCTCCTGGCACAGAATCGAACACTTAGTTTCAGATAGAAAAATTAGTTTAAAATGGAACTAAGTTCGCATTCGGAGTTTCCTCTCTCACAAGTTCGACCACTTAGTTTCGTCGAAGACATACGGTTTCGAGTAGCATCGCCACCGATTTCAGAGAACAGACGCTTCTCCTGGCACAGTATCGAACACTTAGTATGAGATAGAACAATTAGTTTAAAATGGAACTATGTTTCGCATCTGGAGAATCCTCTCTCACAAGGTCGGCCACTTAGTTTCGTCGAACACATACGGTTTCGAGTGGCATCGCCACAGATTTCACAGAACAGGCGCTTCTCCGGGCACATTATCGAACACTTAGTTTCCGATGGAACCATTAGTTTTAAATGGAACTCAGTTTCGCATCTGGAGTATCCTCTTTCACAAGGCGACCACTTAGTTTCGTCGAACACATGCGGTTTCGAGTGTGATCGCCACAGATTTCAGAGAACAGACGCTTCTACTGGCACAGTATCGAACACATAGTTTCAGATAGAACAATTAGTTTAAAATGCAACTATGTTTCGCATCTGGAGTTTCCTCTCTCACAAGGTCGGCCACTTAGTTTCGTCGAACCCATACGGTTTCGAGTGGTATCGCTACAGATTTCAGAGAACGGGCGCTTCTCCTGGCACATTATCGAACACTTAGGTTCAGATAGAACAATTAGTTTAAAATGGAACTAATTTTCGCATATGGAGTTTCCTATCTCACAAGGTGGACCACTTAGTTTCGTCGAACACATACGTTTTCGAATGTCATCGCCACAGATTTCGCAGACGGGGAGGTTCCTCTGGCACAGTATCGACCAATTAGTTTCGTCGAACACATACGGTTTCGGGTGCGCATTGCCACAGATTTCAGAAAACATGCGCTTCTCCTGGCACGGTATCGAAAACTTAGTTTCAGATCGAACAATTAGTTTTAAATGGAACTAAGTTTCGCATCTGGAGTATCCTCTCGCACAAGGTCAACCACTTAGTTTCGTCGAACACATACGGTTTCGAGCGGCATCGCCGCACAGTTCAGAGAACAGGCGCTTCTCCTGGCACAGTATCGAAAACTTAGTTTCAGATAGAACAATTAGTTTAAAATGGAACTAAGTTTCGCATCTGGAGTTTCCTCTCTCACAAGGTCGGCCACTTAGTTTCGTCGAACACATACGGTTTCGAGTGGCATCGCCACAGATTTCAGAGAACAGGCGCTTCTGCTGGGACAGTATCGAACATTTAGTTACAGATAGAACAATTAGTTTAAAATGGCACTAATTTTCGCGTCTGGAGTTTCCTCTCTCACAATGTCGACAACTCAGTTTCGTCAAACACATACGGTTTCGAGTAGCATCGCGACAGATTTCAGAGAACAGGCGCTTCTCCTGGCACAGTATCGAACGCTTAGTTTCAGATAGAACAATTAGTTTAAAGGGGCACTAAGTTTCGCGTCTGGAGTTTCCTCTCTCAAAAGGTCGACCCCTGAGTTTCGTCGAACACATACCGTTTCGAGTGGTATCGCCACAGGTTTCACAGAACGGGCGCTTCTCCTGGCACAATATCGAACACTTAGTTTCAGATAGAACAATTAGTTTAAAATGGAACTAAATTTCGCATCTGGAGTTACCTCACACACAAGGTCGACCATTTAGATTCGTCGAACACATACGGTTTCGAGTAGCATCGCCACAGATTTCAGGGAATAGGCGCTTCTCCTGGCACAGTATCGAACACTTTCAGACAGAACAATTAGTTTAAAATGGAACTAAGCTTCGCATCTGGAGTTTCCTATCCCACAAGGTCGACCACCTAGTTTCGTCGAACACATACGGTTTCGAGTAGCATCGCGACAGATTTCAGAGAACAGGCGCTTCTCCTGGCACAGTATCGAACACTTAGTTTCAGATAGAACAATTAGTTTAAAATGGAACTAAGTTTCGCATCTGGGGTTTCCTCTCTCACAAGGTCGGCCACTCAGTTTCGTCGAACACATACGTGTGCGAGTGGTATCGCCACAGGTTTCACAAAACGGGCGCTTCTCCTGGCAGAGTATCGAACACTTAGTTTCAGATAGAACAATTCATTTAAATAGGAACTAAGTTTCGCATCTGAAGTTTCCTCTCTCACAAGGTCGGCCACTTAGTTTCTTCGAACACATACGGTTTCGAGTGGCATCGCCACAGATTTCAGAGAACAGGCGCTTCTGCTGGTACAGTATCGAACACTTAGTTTCAGATAGAACAATTGGTTTAAAATTGAACTATGTTTCGCATCTGGAGTTTCCTCTCCCACAAGGTCGACCACTTAGTTTCGTCGAACACATACGGTTTCGAGTAGCATCGCCACAGATTTCAGAGAACAGGCACTTCTCCTGGCACAGTATCGAACACTTTCAGACAGAACAATTAGTTTAAAATGGAACTAAGTTTCGCATCTGAAGTTTCCCCTCTCACAAGGTCGGCCACTCAGTTTCGTCGAACACATACGTTTGCGAGTGGTATCGCCACAGATTTCCGAGAACAGGCGCTTCTCCTGGCACAGTATCGAGCACTTAGTTTCAGATAGAACAATTAGTTTAAAATGGTACTAAGCTTCGCATCTGGAGTTTCCTATCCCACAAGGTCGACCACCTAGTTTCGTCGAACACATACGGTTTCGAGTAGCATCGCGACAGATTTCAGAGAACAGGCGCTTCTCCTGGCACAGTATCGAACACTTAGTTTCAGATAGAACAATTAGTTTAAAATGGAACTAAGTTTCGCATCTGGAGTTTCCTCACACACAAGGTCGACCATTTAGATTCGTCGAACACATACGGTTTCGAGTAGCATCGCGACAGATTTCAGAGAACAGGCGCTTCTCCTGGCACAGTATCGAACGCTTAGTTTCAGATAGAACAATTAGTTTAAAGGGGCACTAAGTTTCGCGTCTGGAGTTTCCTCTCTCAAAAGGTCGACCCCTGAGTTTCGTCGAACACATACCGTTTCGAGTGGTATCGCCACAGGTTTCACAGAACGGGCGCTTCTCCTGGCACAATATCGAACACTTAGTTTCAGATAGAACAATTGGTTTAAAATTGAACTATGTTTCGCATCTGGAGTTTCCTCTCCCACAAGGTCGACAACTTAGTTTCGTCGAACACATACGGTTTCGAGTAGCATCGCCACTGATTTCAGAGAACAGGCACTTCTCCTGGCACAGTATCGAACACTTTCAGACAGAACAATTAGTTTAAAATGGAACTAAGTTTCGCATCTGAAGTTTCCTCTCTCACAAGGTCGGCCACTCAGTTTCGTCGAACACATACGTTTGCGAGTGGTATCGCCACAGATTTCCGAGAACAGGCGCTTCTCCTGGCACAGTATCGAGCACTTAGTTTCAGATAGAACAATTAGTTTAAAATGGTACTAAGCTTCGCATCTGGAGTTTCCTATCCCACAAGGTCGACCACCTAGTTTCGTCGAACACATACGGTTTCGAGTAGCATCGCGACAGATTTCAGAGAACAGGCGCTTCTCCTGGCACAGTATCGAACACTTAGTTTCAGATAGAACAATTAGTTTAAAATGGAACTAAGTTTCGCATCTGGAGTTTCCTCTCTCACAAGGTCGGCCACTGAGTTTCGTCGAACACATACGTGTGCGAGTGGTATCGCCACAGGTTTCACAAAACGGGCGCTTCTCCTGGCAGAGTATCGAACACTTAGTTTCAGATAGAACAATTCATTTAAATAGGAACTAAGTTTCGCATCTGAAGTTTCCTCTCTCACAAGGTCGGCCACTTAGTTTCTTCGAACACATACGGTTTCGAGTGGCATAGCCACAGATTTCAGAGAACAGGCGCTTCTGCTGGTACAGTATCGAACACTTAGTTTCAGATAGAACAATTGGTTTAAAATTGAACTATGTTTCGCATCTGGAGTTTCCTCTCCCACAAGGTCGACCACTTAGTTTCGTCGAACACATACGGTTTCGAGTAGCATCGCCACAGATTTCAGAGAACAGGCACTTCTCCTGGCACAGTATCGAACACTTTCAGACAGAACAATTAGTTTAAAATGGAACTAAGTTTCGCATCTGAAGTTTCCTCTCTCACAAGGTCGGCCACTCAGTTTCGTCGAACACATACGTTTGCGAGTGGTATCGCCACAGATTTCCGAGAACAGGCGCTTCTCCTGGCACAGTATCGAGCACTTAGTTTCAGATAGAACAATTAGTTTAAAATGGTACTAAGCTTCGCATCTGGAGTTTCCTATCCCACAAGGTCGACCACCTAGTTTCGTCGAACACATACGGTTTCGAGTAGCATCGCGACAGATTTCAGAGAACAGGCGCTTCTCCTGGCACAGTATCGAACACTTAGTTTCAGATAGAACAATTAGTTTAAAATGGAACTAAGTTTCGCATCTGGAGTTTCCTCACACACAAGGTCGACCATTTAGATTCGTCGAACACATACGGTTTCGAGTAGCATTGCCACAGATTTCAGAGAATAGGCGCTTCTCCTGGCACAGTATCGAACACTTTCAGACAGAAAAATTAGTGTAAAATGGAACTAAGTTTCGCATCTGGAGTTTCCTCTCTCACAAGGTCGGCCACTCAGTTTCGTCGAACACATACGTTTGCGAGTGGTATCACCACAGGTTTCACAAAACGGGCGCTTCTCCTGGCAGAGTATCGAACACTTAGTTTCAGATAGAACAATTCATTTAAATAGGAACTAAGTTTCGCATCTGAAGTTTCCTCTCTCACAAGGTCGGCCACTTAGTTTCTTCGAACACATACGGTTTCGAGTGGCATCGCCACAGATTTCAGAGAACAGGCGCTTCTGCTGGTACAGTATCGAACACTTAGTTTCAGATAGAACAATTGGTTTAAAATTGAACTATGTTTCGCATCTGGAGTTTCCTCTCCCACAAGGTCGACCACTCAGTTTCGTCGAACACATACGTGTGCGAGTGGTATCGCCACAGGTTTCACAAAACGGGCGCTTCTCCTGGCAGAGTATCGATTACTTAGTTTCAGATAGAAAATTGTAGGCTGGAAAGCGCATACAAGCGCCTCATGACCGCGTCAGGCCTAAGGGTGCGTGGCGCCTAAAAACTCTCTCTCCCCCCCTCACTGTGTGTGTGTGTGTGTGCGTGTGCGTGTGTGTGCGTGCGTGTGTGTACGTGCGTGCCTGCCCGCCTAAGGGTATAAAGGCACGCATTAGATACGGAGGACACAGAGTGTCTTCCCAGAGTCAGTGAACGAGATTTGAGTGAGAATTGAGAGTCGAGAGATCAGCGTTAGTTCTAAGAGTTAAGAGTTTTAAGAATTAAGATTTTTAAGCATTTAATGAAATAGACTTAAGTATATTATATTCCGTTCCAAATATATCTTTTAAATCTTCACCTTAAAACCAATTAATAAATCAAACTGTTACCCCACATACAACAATATCCTACAAAATTGGGGGCTCGTCCAGCCAGGGTACATTGATATTTAATTGAAAAAACAGTGTGAAGAACAAAGAGTTCAGTGTGTATCCTAAGTGTTAATAAAATAAAAGTGCAATGGCTACAGTGCAGTTCAGTGCAAATGACATCACCGTGCTGGAGATGAAAGAAAAACTAAAGGAGTGGGGACGCATCACAACTGGAAACAAATCCGAGTTAATTCAACGCCTGAACGAAATTGATCCGGCAGGTACGTGGATCCAGGATATTGTGAAGGCGCGTCAAACTCCACTTATGAACAAGGAAGCGGGTAACACAGGTACCAGCAATACAGGGGCTGCAGAGGAAAGCACAAATGTGAGTGAGCGAGAGGAATGTCTGTACCGTCGCGAAGCCGCCATGTACAAGAAAGAAAAAGAACTAGTAGAAAAGGAAATGGAAATCCTCCGCAGAGAAGTAGAGATGTTGAGGAATTTTCAACAATTGAGCGTATCCGGAGAATTATCGAGCCAGCGAAAGGCAACAAATATCAAAATCGTTGCCGATTATTTAAGCTGTTTCACGGGAGAAGTGGGCGCTCTAGAAGGTTGGGAGAAGCAAGTGAGATTGCTGAAATCGGCATATCATTTAGGAGAAGATGAAACAAAATTATTAATTATCATGAGACTAAAGGGGAAAGCCATTGAATGGTTGCAGTCCAAAGGAGAGCATATCGAAATGTCCTCGGAAGATCTATTGGCAAAGCTCAAAAGTATGTTCCATCATCCTCAGAATAAGCGCACACTGCGAAGAGAATTCGAAACAAGATTATGGAGGAAAGATGAAACCTTTCATCAATACGTTCACACAAAAATAATAATGGGCAATAAAATTTTAATCGATGAGGACGAAATGGTAGATTGCATCATTGATGGCATTCCGGATGCGAGTTTAAAGAATCAGGCCAGACTACAAAGCTTCCCCTCAACAGACGCACTTTTGAAAGCCTTTCAAAAGATAACATTGCCAGAAGAAAGACAGATCCACACCGCAAGATATACCAGGCAAGAAAACGAGGGGCCCAGCAGGACAAGGATGGAATGGACCGGAAGAATGGAGCAGGAACCTCGCGGCGTGAGACGTTTTTGTTATAATTGCGGATCCCCGAACCATATGAGTAGCCACTGTCCAACAAGAAGTGAGGGAGCAAGATGCTTTAATTGCAACGAGCGGGGTCATATTGCGGTCATATGCCCCGACAAGCGTGCGCCACCAAAGGAAAACTGCGTTGTATCACAGGTAACAAAAAACAAATGCGTAAAGGATGTACAAATCAATGGTCATACCGCTAGGGCACTAATCGATACGGGAAGCGATTTAAGTTTAATGAGCGCGGATCAATATTTTGAAATAGGTTCTCCCCAGTTAAAAGCCAGAAGAATAAAATTCAGCGGAGTAGGTGCAGAAAATACCACATTAGGTGAATTTTATGCAGGATTGAAAATAGACAACAATGAATTCGTAATTTTGATACGCGTCGTTCCGACCGCGCTTACTAGCCAAAAGTTAATATTAGGAAATGACTTTCTCGAACACGTCGAGCTGAACATTAAGAATGGAGAAATTACTATTAAAGCTAACGAAAAATCCAGCACTATTAATGAGTTGCCAGAAATATTTCAAATAGATATAATTGATGAAACCGAGAAAATAGAGATAACCCATATATCAAATCCCGAGCATAAAAAAATAATACAAAACCTGGTAGACAACTACAAGCCTAATAAAACAAAAGAAGTAGATATAAAAATGTCAATCGTGCTCAAAGACGATATACCCGTTTACCAAAGAGCAAGGCGACTGCCACCTTTAGAAAAAGAAGCCGTAAATAATCAAATACAGGCATGGCTGAATGAAGGTATATTTCGACCGTCACTATCGGATTACGCGAGCCCCGTTGTAATGGTAAAAAAGAAAAACGGATCTCCGAGGTTGTGTGTAGACTATAGACAACTAAATACGAAAATCATCAGAGATCGATATCCGCTTCCATTAATAGAAGATCAATTGGATTTACTACAAAATGCAAAACTTTTTAGCACCCTTGATTTAAAAAACGGATTTTTCCATGTTCAAGTAGAGGAACCGAGTCGTAAATATACAGCATTCATAGTCCCCGATGGACATTACGAATTTCTTAAAGTACCTTTTGGTCTTTGTAATTCTCCTGCAATATTTCAAAGATTCATTAATGCCACCTTTAAAGATTTGATCCGAGAGAAAATAGTTTTAACATATATGGATGATTTGATAATTCCTTCCATTGAACACGACGAGGGTTTAAAAAACCTTCAAATTGTATTAAAAACTGGTAGTGAAGCTGGCTTACAGTTTAACTGGAAAAAGTGCAAAGTGCTGCAGAAGAAAGTAGAATTTTTAGGATATACAATAGAAGATGGACATGTACGCCCATCTGAGCATAAATCAGAGGCCGTGATCAAATTTCCCGAACCGACCAATACGCGGCAGATACAGAGTTTCCTCGGGTTAAGTGGCTATTTTAGAAAATTTATTCCGCGTTATTCGATCATAGCACGACCCTTATCCAACTTGCTGAAAGCAAACGTAGAATTTATTTTTGGTGAGGAACAGAGAAATGCCTTCATTCATCTAAAAGAAAGCCTGATCACTAAACCGGTTTTGAGATTGTATCGTGTAGGAATCGAAACGCAATTACATACAGACGCATGTATGTATGGCTATGGCGCAGTTCTTCTGCAAAAGAGTTGTGATACCGATGCACTGCACCCTGTTTATTACGCGAGCGGTAAAACTACCCCAGCGGAGCAAAACTACACGAGCTATGAGCTTGAAGTGCTTGCAATAATTAAATCCCTGAAGAAATTCAGAGTATATTTGTTAGGTATACCATTCAAAATTGTGACAGATTGCCGCGCGTTTACATTAACAATGCGAAAAAGGGACCTTTGTGTGCGAGTGGCAAGATGGGCCCTACTATTAGAAGAGTTTAATTATAGCATTGAGCATAGACCGGGAAAAAGCATGATGCATGTAGATGCTCTAAGCCGTCACCCTTTGCCTGCGTGTTTTTCCATGGAGGAATGTAACGACAGTCTAACCATGCGTTTAAAACGAGCTCAGCGAGAAGATAGGGACGTACTGAAAATTGTAAATCTTGTAGAACAAAACAAGATCGTAGGATACGAAATCCGTGGAGGTTTGCTCTTCAAAGAGGTCGATAACGATTTTAAATTAGTAGTTCCGAAGTCCATGACAGCACAAATTATCCGCCAAGTGCATGAAAAGGGACACTTTTCTGTGGGAAAAACCGAAGCTTTACTTCGAAAAGATTACTACATACCAAATCTAAAAGCGAGAACAGAAAAAACTATTCACAACTGCGTTCCTTGTATTCTTGCAGATAGGAAAAGTGGAAAGCAGGAAGGATATTTGAACCCAATAGACAAGGGCGATGTGCCACTTGACACGCTGCACGTGGACCACCTAGGGCCGCTGCATGCCACTAAAAAAAATTATAAGCATATCCTTGTAGTTGTTGATGCGTTTTCCAAATTTGTCTGGTTATACGCGACAAAAAGCACATGTACAACCGAGGTAATAAATAGACTTAGAAAGCGAGCCGTAATTTTTGGAAATCCGAGGCGTATTATATCTGACCGAGGGACAGCCTTCACATCGGGCGAATTCGTAGACTATTGCGCGGAAGAGAACATACAACAAACGCTTATCACAACCGGAATCCCGAGAGCTAATGGCCAAGTAGAACGCATAAACCGTACACTTATACCAGTTTTAACAAAATTGTCCAATCCCAAAAAAGAAGAGTGGTACCGTCATTTAGATAAAGTTCAGCAATTTTTAAATATTAGTATACATCGGAGCATTGGAGCATCACCATTCGAGGTGTTATTTGGAACGCGCGCACGTCTTAAAGACGATTTAGAGATAAGAGAGCGACTAGAAAGAGAATGGGTAGAGATTTTTGAAAACGATCGCGACGATTTGAGGCATCAAGCGAGGGAAAATATTGCCAAAATTCAAAGGGAAAACCAGAAGACATATAACAAGCGGAGAAAGGAGGCTAGAATCTATTGCGAGGGTGAATTAGTAGCTATTAAGCGAGTACAGCAGGGACCAGGGTTTAAATTAGGTAACAAATTTCTCGGTCCATACAAAATTATGAAAGTAATGCGCAATAACCGATACTTAGTTCAAAGAGTAGGCGAACACGAAGGACCACGGCAAACATCTACTGCGGCCGATTATATGAAACCATGGATAGATGAAGGTAGTGACGTATCCGACGGCGAAAATAGCGAATTTTAGGACATTCGGTGACGAATGTCAACGCAGGGGGGCCGGGTGTAGGCTGGAAAGCGCATACAAGCGCCTCATGACCGCGTCAGGCCTAAGGGTGCGTGGCGCCTAAAAACTCTCTCTCCCTCCCTCACTGTGTGTGTGTGTGCGTGCGTGCCTGCCCGCCTAAGGGTATAAAGGCACGCATTAGATACGGAGGACACAGAGTGTCTTCCCAGAGTCAGTGAACGAGATTTGAGTGAGAATTGAGAGTCGAGAGATCAGCGTTAGTTCTAAGAGTTAAGATTTTTAAGAATTAAGAGTTTTAAGCATTTAATGAAATAGACTTAAGTATATTATATTCCGTTCCAAATATATCTTTTAAATCTTCACCTTAAAACCAATTAATAAATCAAACTGTTACCCCACATACAACAATATCCTACAATATTTAGTTTAAAATGGAAATATGTTTCGCATTTGGAGTTTCTTCCCTCGCAAGGTCGACCACTTAGTTTCGTCGAACACATACGGTTTCGAGCAGCATCGCCACAGATTTCAGAGAACAGGCACTTTTCGTGGCACAGTATCGAACACTTTCAGACAGAAAAATTAGTTTAAAATGGAACTAAGTTTCGCATCTGGAGTTTCCTCTCTCACAAGGTCGGCCACTCAGTTTCGTCGAACACATACGTTTGCGAGTGGTATCACCACAGGTTTCACAAAACGGGCGCTTCTCCTGGCAGAGTATCGAACACTTAGTTTCAGATAGAACAATTCATTTAAATAGGAACTAAGTTTCGCATCTGAAGTTTCCTCTCTCACAAGGTCGACCACTCAGTTTCGTCGAACACATACCGTTTCGAGTGATATTGCCACAGATTTCAGAGAACAGTCGCTTCTCCTGGCACATTATCGAACACTTAGTTACAGTTAGAATAATTAGTTTAAAATGGAAATATGTTTCGCATTTGGAGTTTCCTCTCTCACAAGGCCGACCACTTAGTTTCGTCGAACACATACGGTTTCGAGTAGTATCGCCACAGATTTCGCAGAACGGGAGTTTCTCCTGGCACAGTATCGAACACTTAGTTTCAGCTAGAACAATTAGTTTAAAATGCAACTATGTATCGCATCTGGAGTTTCCTCTCTCACAAGGTCGGCCACTTAGTTTCGTCGAACACATACGGTTTCGAGTGGTATCGCCACAGATTTCAGAGAACAGGCGCTTCTCCTGGCACATTATCGAACACTTAGTTTTAGTTAGAATAATTAGTTTAAAATGGAAATATGTTTCGCATTTGGAGCTTCCTCTCTCACAAGGTCGACCACTTAGTTTCGTCGAACACATACGGTTTCGAGTAGTATTGCCACAGTTTTCGCAAAACGGGACTTTCTCCTGGCACATTATCGAACACTTAGTTACAGATAGAACAATTAGTTTAAAATGCCACTATGTTTCGCATTTGGAGTTTCCTCTCTCACAACGTCGGCCACTTAGTTTCGTCGAACACATACGGTTTCGAGTGGTATCGCCACAGATTTCAGAGAACAGGCGCTTCTCCTGGCACATTATCGCACACTTAGTTCAGATAGAACAATTAGTTTAAAATGCAACTATGTTTCGCATCTGGAGTTTCCTCTCTCACAAGGTCGGCCACTTAGTTTCGTCGAACACATACGGTTTCGAGTGGTATCGCCACATATGTCAGAGAACAGGCGTTTCTCCTGGCACAGTATCAAACACTTTGTTTCAGATAGAACAATTAGTTTAAAATGGAACTAAGTTTCGCATCTGGAGTTTCCTCTCCCACAAGGTCGACGACTTAATTTCGTCGAACACATACGGTTTCGAGTGGCATCGCCAGAGATTTCAGAGAACGGGCGCTTCTCCTGGAACAGTATCGAACACTTTCAGAGAGAACAATTAGTTTAAAATGGTACTAAGTTTCGCATCTGGAGTTTCCTCACTCACAAGGTCGGCCACTTAGTTTCGTTGAACACATACGGTTTCGAGTTGCAACGCCACAGATTTCCGAGAACAGGCGCTTCTGCTGGCACAGTATCGAACACTTAGTTTCAGGTAGAACAATTAGTTTAAAATGGTAATAAGTTTCGCATCTGGAGTTTCCTCTTTCTCAAGGCGACCACTTAGTTTCGTGGAACACATACGGTTTCGAGTAGCATCGTCACAGATTTCAGAGAACAGGCGCCTCTCCTGGCACAGTATCGAACACTTAGTTTCAGATAGAACAATTAGTTTAAAATGGAACTAAGTTTCGCATCTGGATATTCCTCTCTCTCAAGGTCGACCACTTAGTTTCGTCGAACACATACGTTTTCGAGTGGCATCGCCACAGATTTCAGAGAACAGGCGCTTCTCCTGGCACAGTATCGAACACATAGTTTCAGATAGAAAAATTCATTTTAAATGGAACTAAGTTTCGCATCTGGAGTTTCATCTCTCACAAGGTCAACCACTTAGTTTCGTCGAACACATACGTTTTCGAGGGGCATCGCCACAGATTTCAGAGAACAGGCGCTTCTCCTGGCACAGTATCGAACACATAGTTTCAGATAGAAAAATTCATTTTAAATGGAACTAAGTTTCGCATCTGGAGTTTCCTCTTTCACAAGGCGACCACTTAGTTTCGTGGAACACATACGGTTTCGAGTAGCATCGTCACAGATTTCAGAGAACAGGCGCCTCTCCTGGCACAGTATCGAACACTTAGTTTCAGATAGAACAATTAGTTCAAAATGGAACTACGTTTCGCATCTGGAGTTTCATCTCTCACAAGGTCAACCACTTAGTTTCGTCGAACCCATACGGTTTCGAGGGGCATCGCCACAGATTTCAGAGAACAGGCGCTTCTCCTGGCACTGTATCGAACACATAGTTTCAGATAGAAAAATTCATTTTAAATGGAACTAAGTGTCGCATCTGGAGTTTCATCTCTCACAAGGTCAACCACTTAGTTTCGTCGAACACATACGTTTTCGAGGGGCATCGCCACAGATTTCTTAGAACAGGCGCTTTTCCTGGCACAGTATCGAACACATAGTTTCAGATAGAACAATTAGTTTAAAATGGTACTAAGTTTCGCATCAGGATATTCCTCTCTCACAAGGTCGACCACTTACTTCCGTCGAACCCATACGGTTTCGAGGGGCATCGCCACAGATTTCAGAGAACAGGCGCTTCTCCTGGCACAGTATCGAACACATAGTTTCAGATTGAAAAATTCATTTTAAATGGAACTAAGTGTCGCATCTGGAGTTTCATCTCTCACAAGGTCAACCACTTAGTTTCGTCGAACACATACGTTTTCGAGGGGCATCGCCACAGATTTCTTAGAACAGGCGCTTCTCCTGGCACAGTATCGAACACTTAGTTGCAGATAGAACAATTAGTTTAAAATTGTACTAAGTTTCGCATCTTGATATTCCTCTCTCACAAGGTCGACCACTTAGTTGCGTCGAACACATACGGTTTCGAGTGGCATCACCACAGATTTCAGAGAACAGGCGCTTCTCCTGGCACAGTATCGAAAACTTAGTTTCAGATAGAACAATTAGGTTTAAATGGAAGTAAGTTGCGCTTCTGGTGTTTCCTCTCTCACAAGGTCGACCACTTAGTTTCGCCGAGCACATACGGTTTCGAGTGGTATCGCCACAGATTGCGCCGAACGGGAGTTACTCATGGCACAGTATCGCCCACTTAGTTTCGTCGAACACATACGGTTTCGAGTAGCATCGCCACAGGTTTCACAGAACGGGCGCTTCTCCTGGCACATTATCGAACACTTAGTTTCAGATAGAACAATTAGTTTAAAATGGCACTAAGTTTCGCGTCTGGAGTTTCCTCCCTCACAAGGTCGACCACTCAGTTTCGTCGAACACATACCGTTTCGAGTAGCATCGCGACAGATTTCAGAGAACAGGTGCTTCTCCTGGCACAGTATCGAACACTTAGTTTCAGATAGAACAATTAGTTTAAAATGGAACTAAGTTTCGCGTCTGGAGTTTCCTCTCTCACAAGGTCGGCCACTTAGTTTCGTCAAGCACATACGGTTTCGAGTGGCATCGCCACAGATTTCAGAGAACAGGCGCTTCTCCTGGCACAATATCGAACACTTAGTTTCAGATAGAACAATCAGTTTAAAATGGAACTAAGGTCCGCACCTGGAGTTTCCTCCCACACAAGGTCGACCATTTAGATTCGTCGAACACATACGGTTTCGAGTGGCATCGCCCCAGATTTCAGAGGTACTAGCGCTGCTCCTGGCACAGTATCGAACACTTTCAGATAGAACAATTAGTTTAAAATGGAACTAAGTTCCGCATCTGGAGTTTCCTCTCTCACAAGGTCGGCCACTTAGTTTCGTCGAACACATACGGTTTCGAGTGGCATCGCCACAGATTTCAGAGAACAGGTGCTTCTCCTGGCACAGTATCGAACACTTAGTTTCAGATAGAACAATTAGTTTAAAATGGAACTAAGTTTGACATCTTGAGTTTCCTCCCTCACAAGGTCGGCCACTTAGTTACGTCGAACACATACGGGTTCGAGTAGCATCGCCACTGATTTCAGAGAACAGGCGCTTCTCTGGCACAGTATCGAACACTTTCAGATAGAACAATTATTTTAAAATGGAACTAAGTTCCGCATCTGGAGTTTCCTCTCTCACAAGGTCGTCCACTTAGTTTCGTCGAACACATACGGGTTCGAGTAGCATCGCCACTGATTTCAGAGAACAGGCGCTTCTCTGGCACAGTATCGAACACTTTCAGATAGAACAATTAGTTTAAAATGGAACTAAGTTCCGCATCTGGAGTTTCCTCTCTCACAAGGTCGTCCACTTAGTTTCGTCGAACACATACGGGTTCGAGTAGCATCGCCACTGATTTCAGAGAACAGGCGCTTCTGCTGGCACAGTATCGAACACTTTCAGATAGAACAATTATTTTAAAATGGAACTAAGTTCCGCATCTGGAGTTTCCTCTCTCACAAGGTCGTCCACTTAGTTTCGTCGAACACATACGGGTTCGAGTAGCATCGCCACTGATTTCAGAGAACAGGCGCTTCTCTGGCACCGTATCGAACACTTTCAAATAGAACAATTAGTTTAAAATGGAACTAAGTTCCGCATCTGGAGTTTCCTCTCTCACAAGGTCGTCCACTTAGTTTCGTCGAACACATACGGGTTCGAGTAGCATCGCCACTGATTTCAGAGAACAGGCGCTTCTGCTGGCACAGTATCGAACACTTTCAGATAGTACAATTAGTTTAAAATGGAACTATGTTCCGCATTTGGAGTTTCCTCTCTCACAAGGTCGGCCATTTAGTTTCGTCGAACACATACGGTTTCGAGTGGCATCGCCACAGATTTCAGAGAACAGGCGCTTCTCCTGGCACAGTATCGAACACTTAGCTTCAGACGGAACATTTAGTTTAAAATTGATCTATGTTTCGCATCTGGAGTTTCCTCTTTCACAAGGCGACCACTTAGTTTCGTGGAACACATACGGTTTCGAGTAGCATCGTCACAGATTTCAGAGAACAGGCGCCTCTCCTGGCACAGTATCGAACACTTAGTTTCAGATAGAACAATTAGTTTAAAATGGAACTAAGTTTCGCATCTGGATATTCCTCTCTCACAAGGTCGACCACTTAGTTTCGTCGAACACATACGTTTTCGAGTGGCATCGCCACAGATTTCAGAGAACAGGCGCTTCTCCTGGCACAGTATCGAACACATAGTTTCAGATAGAAAAATTCATTTTAAATGGAACTAAGTTTCGCATCTGGAGTTTCATCTCTCACAAGGTCAACCACTTAGTTTCGTCGAACACATACGTTTTCGAGGGGCATCGCCACAGATTTCAGAGAACAGGCGCTTCTCCTGGCACTGCATCGGACATATAGTTTCAGATAGAACAATTTATTTTAAATGGAACTAAGTTTCGCATCTGGAGTTTCATCTCTCACAAGGTCAACCACTTAGTTTCGTCGAACACATACGGTTTCGAGGGGCATCGCCACAGATTTCAGAGAACAGGCGCTTCTCCTGGCACTGTATCGAACACTTAGTTACAGATAGAACAATTAGTTTAAAATGGAACTAAATTTCGCATCTGAAGTTTCCTCTCTCACAAGGTCGGCCACTTTGTTTCGTCGAACACATACGGTTTCGAGTAGCATCGCCACTGATTTCAGAGAACAGCCGCTTCTCCTGGCACAGTATCGAACACTTAATTTCAGATGGAACAATTAGTTTAAAATGGAACTAAGTTTCACACCTGGAGCTTGCTCTCTCACAAGGTCGACCATTTAGATTCGTCGAGCACATACGGTTTCGAGTATCAGCGCCACAGATTTCAGAGTACAGGCGCTTTTCCTGGCACAGTATCGAGCACTTAGTTTCAGATAGAACAATTCGTTTAAAATGGAAATACGTTTCGCATCTGGAGTTTCTTCTCTCACAAGGCGACCACTTAGTTTCGTCGAACACACACGGTTTCGAGTGGCATCGCCACAGATTTCAGAGAACAGGCGTTTCTCCTGGCGCAGTATCGAACACTCAGTTACAGATAGAACAATTAGTTTAAAATGGAACTAAGTTTCGCATCTGGAGTTTCTTCTCTCAGAAGGTCGACAACTTAGTTTCGTCGAACACATAAGGTTTCGAGTGGCATCGCCACACAGTTCAGAGAACAGGCGCTTCTCCTGGCGCAGTATCGAACACTCAGTTACAGATAGAACAATTAGTTTAAAATGGAACTAAGTTCCGCATCTGGAGTTTCCTCTCTCACAAGGTCGGCCATTGAGTTCCGTCGAACACATACGGTTTCGAGTGACATCGCCACAGATTTCAGAGAACAGGTGCTTCTTCTGGCACAGTATCGAACACTTTCAGATAGAACATTTAGTTTAAAATGGAACTAAGTTCCGCATCTGGAGTTTCCTCTCTCACAAGGTCGGCCACTTAGTTTCGTCGAACACATACGGTTTCGGGTGGCATCGCCACAGATTTCAGAGAACAGGTGCTTCTCCTGGCACGGTATCGAACACTTAGTTTCAGATAGAACAATTAGTTTAAAATGGAACTAAGTTTCGCGTGTGGAGTTTCCTCTCTCACAAGGTCGGCCACTTAGTTTCGTCAAGCACATACGGTTTCGAGTTGCATCGCCACAGATTTCAGAGAACAGGCGATTCTCCTGGCACAATATCAAACACTTAGTTTCAGATAGAACAATCAGTTTAAAATGGAACTAAGTTCCGCATCCGGAATTTCCTCCCACACAAGGTCGACCATTTAGATTCGTCGAGCACATACGGTTTCGAGTAGCATCGCGACAGATTTCAGAGAACAGGTGCTTCTCCTGGCACAGTATCGAACACTTATTTTCAGATAGAACAATTAGTTTAAAATGGAACTGCGTTTCGCATCTGGAGTTTCCTCTCTCACAAGGTCGACCATTTAGATTCGTCGAACACATACGGTTTCGAGTAGCATCGCCACAGATTTCAGAGAACAGGCGCTTCTCCTGGCACAGTATCGAACACTTAGTTACAGATAGAACAATTAGTTTAAAATGGAACTAAATTTCGCATCTGAAGTTTCCTCTCTCACAAGGTCGGCCACTTTGTTTCGTCGAACACATACGGTTTCGAGTGGCATCGCCACAGATTTCAGAGAACAGGCGCTTCTCCTGGCACAGTATCGAACACTTATTTCAGACAGAACAATTAGATTAAAATGGAACCATGTTTCGCATCTGGAGTATCCTCCCTCACAAGGTCGACCACTTAGTTTCGTCGAACACATACGGTTTCGACTGGCATCGCCACAGATTTCAGAGAACAGGCGCTTCTCCTGGCACAGTATCGAAAACTTAGTTTCAGATAGAACAATTAATTTAAAATGGAACTAAGTTTCGCATCTGGAGTTTCCTCTCTCACATTGTCGACCACTTAGTTTCGTCGAACACATACGGTTTCGAGTAGCATCGCCACAGATTTCAGAGAACAGGCGCTTCTCCTGGCACAGTATCGAACACTTAGTTACAGATAGAACAATTAGTTTAAAATGGAACTAAATTTCGCATCTGAAGTTTCCTCTCTCACAAGGTCGGCCACTTTGTTTCGTCGAACACATACGGTTTCGAGTAGCATCGCCACTGATTTCAGAGAACAGCCGCTTCTCCTGGCACAGTATCGAACACTTAATTTCAGATGGAACAATTAGTTTAAAATGGAACTAAGTTTCACACCTGGAGCTTGCTCTCTCACAAGGTCGACCATTTAGATTCGTCGAGCACATACGGTTTCGAGTATCATCGCCACAGATTTCAGAGTACAGGCGCTTTTCCTGGCACAGTATCGAGCACTTAGTTTCAGATAGAACAATTCGTTTAAAATGGAAATACGTTTCGCATCTGGAGTTTCTTCTCTCACAAGGCGACCACTTAGTTTCGTCGAACACACACGGTTTCGAGTGGCATCGCCACAGATTTCAGAGAACAGGCGTTTCTCCTGGCGCAGTATCGAACACTCAGTTACAGATAGAACAATTAGTTTAAAATGGAACTAAGTTTCGCATCTGGAGTTTCTTCTCTCAGAAGGTCGACAACTTAGTTTCGTCGAACACATAAGGTTTCGAGTGGCATCGCCACACAGTTCAGAGAACAGGCGCTTCTCCTGGCACAGTATCGAACACTTAGTTTCAGATATAACAATTAGTTAAAAATGGAACTAAGATTCGCATCTGGAGTTTCTTATCTCACAAGGTCGACCACTTAGTTTCGCCGAACGCATACGGTTTCGAGTGGCATCGCCACAGATTTCAGAGAACAGGCGCTTCATCTGGCACAGTATCGAACACTTAGTTTCAGATGGAACATTTGGTTTAAAATGGAACTAAGTTTCGCATCTGGAGCTTCCTCTCTCACAATGTGGACCACTTAGTTTCGTGGAACACATACGGTTTCGAGTAGCATCGCCACTGATTTCAGAGAACAGGCGCTTCTACTGGCAGATTATCGAATATTTAGTTTCACATAGAACAATTACTTTAAAAGGCAACTAAGCTTCGCATCTGGAGTTTCCTCTCTCACAAGGTCAAAGACTTAGTTTCGTCGAACACATACGGTTTCGAGTGGCATCGCCACAGATTTCAGAGAACAGGCGCTTCTCGTGGCACAGTATCGAACACTCAGTTTCAGATAGAACAACAAGATTAAAATGGAACTACGTTTCGCATCTGGAGTTTCCTCTCTCACAAGGTCGACCACTTAGTTTCGCCGAACACATACGGTTTCGAGTAGCATCGCCACAGATTTCAGAGAGCAGGCGCTTCTCCTGGCACAGTATCGAACACTTATGTCAGACAGAACAATTAGTTTAAAATGGAACTAAGTTTCGCATTTGGAGTTTCCTCTCTCACAAGGTCGGCCACTTAGTTTCGTCGAACACATACGGTTTCGAGTGGCATCGCCACAGATTTTAGCGAACAGGCGCATCTCCTGGCACATTATCGAAAACTTAGTTTCAGATAGAACAATTGGTTTAAAATGGAGCTATGTTTTGCATCTGGAGTTTCATCTCTCACAAGGTCGACGACTTAATTGCGACGAACACATACGGTTTCGAGTGGCATCGCCACAGATTTCAGAGAACAGGCGCTTTTCCGGGCACAGTGTCGAGCACTTAGTTTCAGATAGAACAATTCGTTTAAAATGGATCTATGTTTCGCATCTGGAGTATCCTCCCTCACAAGCTCGACCACTTAGTTTCGTCGAACAAATACGGTTTCGAGTGGCATCGCCACAGATTTCAGAGAGCAGGCGCTGCTCCTGGCACAGTATCGAACACGTATTTAATACAAAACAATTAGTTTAAAATGTAACTATGTTCCGCATCTGGAGTATCCTCCCTCACAAGGTCGACTACTTCCTTTCGTCGAGCACATACGGTTTCGAGTGGCATCGCCACAGATTTCAGAGAACAGGCGCTTCTCCTGGCACAGTATCGAAAACTTAGTTTCAGGTAGAGCAATAAGATTAAAATGGAACTATGTTTCGCATTTGGAGTTTCCCCTCTCACAAGGTCGACCACTTAGTTTCGTCGAACACATACGGTTTCGACTGGCATCGCCACAGATTTCAGAGAACAGGCGCTTCTCCTGGCACAGTATCGAAAACTTAGTTTCAGATAGAACAATTAATTTAAAATGGAACTAAGTTTCGAATCTGGAGTTTCTTCTCTCACAAGGCGACCACTTAGTTTCGTCGAACACACACGGTTTCGAGTGGCATCGCCACAGATTTCAGAGAACAGGCGCTTCTCCTGGCGCAGTGTCGAACACTCAGTTACAGATAGAACAATTAGTTTAAAATGGAACTAAGTTTCGCATCTGGAGTTTCTTCTCTCAGAAGGTCGACCACTTAGTTTCGTCGAACACATACGGTTTAGAGTAGCATCGCCACAGATTTCAGAGAACAGGCGCTTCTCCTGGCACAGTACCGGAAACTTAGTTTCAGGTAGAACAATTAGTTTAAAATGGAACTAAGTTTCGCATCTGGAGTTTCCTCTCTCACAAGGTCGACAACTTAGTTTCGTCGAACACATAAGGTTTCGAGTGGCATCGCCACACAGTTCAGAGAACAGGCGCTTCTCCTGGCGCAGTATCGAACACTCAGTTACAGATAGAACAATTAGTTTAAAATGGAACTAAGTTCCGCATCTGGAGTATCCTCCCTCACAAGGTCGACCACTTAGTTTCGTCGAACACATACGGTTTCGACTGGCATCGCCACAGATTTCAGAGAACAGGCGCTTCTCCTGGCACAGTATCGAAAACTTAGTTTCAGATAGAACAATTAATTTAAAATGGAACTAAGTTTCGCATCTGGAGTTTCCTCTCTCACAGTGTCGACCACTTAGTTTCGTCGAACACATACGGTTTCGAGTAGCATCGCCACAGATTTCAGAGAACAGGCGCTTCTCCTGGCACAGTATCGAACACTTAGTTACAGATAGAACAATTAGTTTAAAATGGAACTAAATTTCGCATCTGAAGTTTCCTCTCTCACAAGGTCGGCCACTTTGTTTCGTCGAACACATACGGTTTCGAGTAGCATCGCCACTGATTTCAGAGAACAGCCGCTTCTCCTGGCACAGTATCGAACACTTAATTTCAGATGGAACAATTAGTTTAAAATGGAACTAAGTTTCACACCTGGAGCTTGCTCTCTCACAAGGTCGACCATTTAGATTCGTCGAGCACATACGGTTTCGAGTATCATCGCCACAGATTTCAGAGTACAGGCGCTTTTCCTGGCACAGTATCGAGCACTTAGTTTCAGATAGAACAATTCGTTTAAAATGGAAATACGTTTCGCATCTGGAGTTTCTTCTCTCACAAGGCGACCACTTAGTTTCGTCGAACACACACGGTTTCGAGTGGCATCGCCACAGATTTCAGGGAACAGGCGCTTCTCCTGGCGCAGTATCGAACACTTTCGGACAGAACAATTTGTTTAAAATGGAACTAAGTTTCGCATTTGGAGTATCCTCTCTCACAAGGTCGACCACTTAGTATCGTCGAACACATAAGGTTTCGAGTAGCATCGCCACAGATTTCAGAGAGCAGGCGCTTCTCCTGGCACAGTATCGAAAACATAGTTTCAGAGAGAACAATTAGTTTAAAATGGAACTAAGTTTCGCATCTGGAGTTTCCTCTCTCACAAGGTCGGCCACTCAGTTTCGTCGAACACATAAGGTTTCGAGTGGCATCGCCACACAGTTCAGAGAACAGGCGCTTCTCCTGGCACAGTATCGAAAACTTAGTTTCAGGTAGAACAATTAGTTTAAAATGGAAATATGTTTCGCAACTGGAGATTCCTCTCTCACAAGGTCGACCACTTAGTTTCGTCGACCACATACGGTTTCGAGTAGCATCGCCACAGATTTCAGAAAACTGGCGCTTCTCCTGGCACAGTATCGAACACTTAGTTTCAGAGAGCAATTAGTTTAAATTGGAACTATGTTTCGCATCTGGAGTTTCCTCTCTCACAAGGTCGACCACTTAATTTCGTTGAACACATACGGTTTCGAGTGGCATCGCCACAGATTTCAGAGAACAGGCGCTTCTCCTGGCACAGTATCGGGCACATAGTTGCAGATAGAACAATTAGTTTAAAATGGAACTAAGTTTCGCATCTGGAGTTTCCTGTCTCACAAGGACGACCACTTACTTTCGCCGAACACATTCGGTTACGAGTAGCAACGCAACAGGTTTCAGAGAACAGGCGCTTCTACTGGCAGATTATCGAATACTTAGTTTCAGAGAGAACAATTAGTTTAAAATGGAACTATATTTCGCATATGGAGTTTCCTCTCTCACAAGGTCGACCACTTAGTTTCGTCGACCACATACGGTTTCGAGTAGCATCGCCACAGATTTCAGAGAACTGGCGCTTATCCTGGCACAGTATCGAACACTTAGTTTCAGAGAGCAATTAGTTTAAATTGGAACTATGTCTCGCATCTGGAGTTTCCTCTCTCACAAGGTCGACCACTTAGTTTCGTCGACCACATACGGTTTTGAATGGCATCGCCACTGATTTCAGAGAACAGGCGCTTCTCGTGGCACAGTATCGAACACTTAGTTTCAGATAGAACAATTATTTTAATATGGAATTAAGTTTCGCATTTGGAGTTTCCTCTCTTACAAGGTCGACCACTTAGTTTCGGCAAACACATACGGTTTCGAGTGGCAACGCCACAGGTTTCAGAGAACTGGCGCTACTCCTAGCACAGTATCGAAAACTTAGTTTCAGATAGAACAATTTGTTTAAAATGGAACTAAGTTTCGCATCTGGAGTTTCATCTCTCACAAGGTCGACCTCTTAGTTTCGTCGAACACAAACGTTTTCGAGCAGCATCGCCACAAATTTCAGAGAACAGGCGTTTTTCCTGGCACAGTATCTGTTTCAGATAGAACAATTAGTTTTAAATGGAACTAAGTTTCGCATCTGGAGTTTCCTACCTCACAAGGTCGGCCACTTCGTTTCGTCGAACACATACGGTTTCGAGTAGCATCGCCACAGATTTCAGAGAACAGGCGCTTCTCCTGGCAGAGTATCGAACACTTTCAGATACAACAATTAGTTTAAAATGGAACTAAGTTTCGCATCTGGAGTTTCCTCTCTCACAAGGTCGGCCACTTAGTATCGTCAAACACATACGGTTTCGAGTGGCATCGCCACAGGTTTCAGAGAACTGACGCTACTCCTGGCACAGTATGGAACACTTAGTATCAGATAGAACAATTACTTTAAAATGGAACTAAGCTTCGCATCTGTAGTTTCCTTTCGCACAAGGTCGACGACTTAATTTCGTCGAACACATACGGTTTCGAGTGGCATCGCCAATGATTTCAGAGAACAGGCGCTTCGCCTGGTACAGTATCGAACACTTTCAGATAGAACAATTAGTTTAAAATGGAACTAAGTTTCGCATCTGGAGTTTCCTCTCTCACAAGGTCGGCCACTTAGTATCGTCGAACACATACGGTTTGGAGTGGCATCGCCACAGATTTCAGAGAACAGGCGCTTCTCGAGGCACAGTATCGAACACTTAGTTTCAGATAGAACAATTATTTTAATATGGAATTAATTTTCGCATTTGGAGTTTCCTCTCTCACAAGGTCGACCACTTAGTTTCGTCGAACACATACGGTTTCGAGTGGCATCGCCAATGATTTCAGAGAACAGGCGCTTCGCCTGGTACAGTATCGAACACTTTCAGATAGAACAATTAGTTTAAAATGGAACTAAGTTTCGCATCTGGAGTTTCCTCTCCCACACGGTCGACCACTTAGTTTCCTCGAACACATACGGTTTCGAGTAGCATCGCCACAGATTTCAGAGAACAGGCGCTTCTCCTGGCACAGTATCGAGCACTTAGTTTCAGATAGAACAATTTGTTTAAAATGGAACTAAGTTTCGCATCTGAAGTTTCCTCTCGCACAAGATCGGCCACTTAGTTTCGTCGAACACACACGGTTTCGAGTGGCATCGCCACAGATTTCAGACAACAGGCGCTTCTCCTGGCACAGTATCGAACACTTAGTTACAGATAGAACAATTAGTTTAATTTGGAACTATGCTTCGCATCTGGAGTTTCCTCTCTCACAAGGTCGACAACTTAGTTTCGTCGAACACATACGGTTTCGAGTAGCATCGCCTCAGATTTCAGAGAACAGGCGCTTCTCCTGCCATATTATCGAACACTTAGTTTCAGATAGAACAATTAGTTTAAAATGGAACTATGTTTCGCATTTGGAGTTTCCTCTCTCACAAGGTCGGCCACTTAGTTTCGTCGAACACACACGGTTTCGAGTGGCATCGCCACAGATTTTAGCGAACAGGCGCATCTCCTGGCACATTATCGGAAACTTAGTTTCAGATAGAACAATTGGTTTAAAATGGAGCTATGTTTTGCATCTGGAGTTTCATCTCTCACAAGGTCGACGACTTAATTGCGACGAACACATACGGTTTCGAGTGGCATCGCCACAGATTTCAGAGAACAGGCGCTTTTCCTGGCACAGTATCGAGCACTTAGTTTCAGATAGAACAATTCGTTTAAAATGGAAATACGTTTCTCATCTGGAGTTTCTTCTCTCACAATGTCAACCACTTAGTTTCGTCGGACACATACGGTTTCGAGTGGCATCGCCACAGATTTCAGAGAACAGGCGCTTCTCCTGGCGCAGTATCGAACACTCAGTTACAGATAGAACAATTAGTTTAAAATGGAACTAAGTTCCGCATCTGGAGTTTCTTCTCTCAGAAGGTCGACCACTTAGTTTCGTCGAACACATACGGTTTCGACTGGCATCGCCACAGATTTCAGAGAACAGGCGCTTCTCCTGGCACAGTATCGAAAACTTAGTTTCAGATAGAACAATTAATTTAAAATGGAACTAAGTTTCCAATCTGGAGTTTCTTCTCTCACAAGGCGACCACTTAGTTTCGTCGAACACACACGGTTTCGAGTGGCATCGCCACAGATTTCAGAGAACAGGCGCTTCTCCTGGCGCAGTATCGAACACTCAGTTACAGATAGAACAATTAGTTTAAAATGGAACTAAGTTTCGCATCTGGAGTTTCTTCTCTCAGAAGGTCGACCACTTAGTTTCGTCGAACACATACGGTTTAGAGTAGCATCGCCACAGATTTCAGAGAACAGGCGCTTCTCCTGGCACAGTACCGGAAACTTAGTTTCAGGTAGAACAATTAGTTTAAAATGGAACTAAGTTTCGCATCTGGAGTTTCCTCTCTCACAAGGTCGACAACTTAGTTTCGTCGAACACATAAGGTTTCGAGTGGCATCGCCACACAGTTCAGAGAACAGGCGCTTCTCCTGGCGCAGTATCGAACACTCAGTTACAGATAGAACAATTAGTTTAAAATGGAACTAAGTTCCGCATCTGGAGTATCCTCCCTCACAAGGTCGACCACATAGTTTCGTCGAACACATACGGTTTCGACTGGCATCGCCACAGATTTCAGAGAACAGGCGCTTCTCCTGGCACAGTATCGAAAACTTAGTTTCAGATAGAACAATTAATTTAAAATGGAACTAAGTTTCGCATCTGGAGTTTCCTCTCTCACAGTGTCGACCACTTAGTTTCGTCGAACACATACGGTTTCGAGTAGCATCGCCACAGATTTCAGAGAACAGGCGCTTCTCCTGGCACAGTATCGAACACTTAGTTACAGATAGAACAATTAGTTTAAAATGGAACTAAATTTCGCATCTGAAGTTTCCTCTCTCACAAGGTCGGCCACTTTGTTTCGTCGAACACATACGGTTTCGAGTAGCATCGCCACTGATTTCAGAGAACAGCCGCTTCTCCTGGCACAGTATCGAACACTTAATTTCAGATGGAACAATTAGTTTAAAATGGAACTAAGTTTCACACCTGGAGCTTGCTCTCTCACAAGGTCGACCATTTAGATTCGTCGAGCACATACGGTTTCGAGTATCATCGCCACAGATTTCAGAGTACAGGCGCTTTTCCTGGCACAGTATCGAGCACTTAGTTTCAGATAGAACAATTCGTTTAAAATGGAAATACGTTTCGCATCTGGAGTTTCTTCTCTCACAAGGCGACCACTTAGTTTCGTCGAACACACACGGTTTCGAGTGGCATCGCCACAGATTTCAGGGAACAGGCGCTTCTCCTGGCGCAGTATCGAACACTTTCGGACAGAACAATTTGTTTAAAATGGAACTAAGTTTCGCATTTGGAGTATCCTCTCTCACAAGGTCGACCACTTAGTATCGTCGAACACATAAGGTTTCGAGTAGCATCGCCACAGATTTCAGAGAGCAGGCGCTTCTCCTGGCACAGTATCGAAAACATAGTTTCAGAGAGAACAATTAGTTTAAAATGGAACTAAGTTTCGCATCTGGAGTTTCCTCTCTCACAAGGTCGGCCACTCAGTTTCGTCGAACACATAAGGTTTCGAGTGGCATCGCCACACAGTTCAGAGAACAGGCGCTTCTCCTGGCACAGTATCGAAAACTTAGTTTCAGGTAGAACAATTAGTTTAAAATGGAAATATGTTTCGCAACTGGAGATTCCTCTCTCACAAGGTCGACCACTTAGTTTCGTCGACCACATACGGTTTCGAGTAGCATCGCCACAGATTTCAGAAAACTGGCGCTTCTCCTGGCACAGTATCGAACACTTAGTTTCAGAGAGCAATTAGTTTAAATTGGAACTATGTTTCGCATCTGGAGTTTCCTCTCTCACAAGGTCGACCACTTAATTTCGTTGAACACATACGGTTTCGAGTGGCATCGCCACAGATTTCAGAGAACAGGCGCTTCTCCTGGCACAGTATCGGGCACATAGTTGCAGATAGAACAATTAGTTTAAAATGGAACTAAGTTTCGCATCTGGAGTTTCCTGTCTCACAAGGACGACCACTTACTTTCGCCGAACACATTCGGTTACGAGTAGCAACGCAACAGGTTTCAGAGAACAGGCGCTTCTACTGGCAGATTATCGAATACTTAGTTTCAGAGAGAACAATTAGTTTAAAATGGAACTATATTTCGCATATGGAGTTTCCTCTCTCACAAGGTCGACCACTTAGTTTCGTCGACCACATACGGTTTCGAGTAGCATCGCCACAGATTTCAGAGAACTGGCGCTTATCCTGGCACAGTATCGAACACTTAGTTTCAGAGAG
The DNA here is from genome assembly GCA_910591585.2 of Nysson spinosus. Taxonomy (NCBI): domain Eukaryota; kingdom Metazoa; phylum Arthropoda; class Insecta; order Hymenoptera; family Crabronidae; genus Nysson; species Nysson spinosus. The sequence continues at coordinate 442,646 of CAJUYC020000091.1, read as the reverse complement.
CAATTAGTTTAAATTGGAACTATGTCTCGCATCTGGAGTTTCCTCTCTCACAAGGTCGACCACTTAGTTTCGTCGACCACATACGGTTTTGAATGGCATCGCCACTGATTTCAGAGAACAGGCGCTTCTCGTGGCACAGTATCGAACACTTAGTTTCAGATAGAACAATTATTTTAATATGGAATTAAGTTTCGCATTTGGAGTTTCCTCTCTTACAAGGTCGACCACTTAGTTTCGGCAAACACATACGGTTTCGAGTGGCAACGCCACAGGTTTCAGAGAACTGGCGCTACTCCTAGCACAGTATCGAAAACTTAGTTTCAGATAGAACAATTTGTTTAAAATGGAACTAAGTTTCGCATCTGGAGTTTCATCTCTCACAAGGTCGACCTCTTAGTTTCGTCGAACACAAACGTTTTCGAGCAGCATCGCCACAAATTTCAGAGAACAGGCGTTTTTCCTGGCACAGTATCTGTTTCAGATAGAACAATTAGTTTTAAATGGAACTAAGTTTCGCATCTGGAGTTTCCTACCTCACAAGGTCGGCCACTTCGTTTCGTCGAACACATACGGTTTCGAGTAGCATCGCCACAGATTTCAGAGAACAGGCGCTTCTCCTGACAGAGTATCGAACACTTTCAGATACAACAATTAGTTTAAAATGGAACTAAGTTTCGCATCTGGAGTTTCCTCTCTCACAAGGTCGGCCACTTAGTATCGTCAAACACATACGGTTTCGAGTGGCATCGCCACAGGTTTCAGAGAACTGACGCTACTCCTGGCACAGTATGGAACACTTAGTATCAGATAGAACAATTACTTTAAAATGGAACTAAGCTTCGCATCTGTAGTTTCCTTTCGCACAAGGTCGACGACTTAATTTCGTCGAACACATACGGTTTCGAGTGGCATCGCCAATGATTTCAGAGAACAGGCGCTTCGCCTGGTACAGTATCGAACACTTTCAGATAGAACAATTAGTTTAAAATGGAACTAAGTTTCGCATCTGGAGTTTCCTCTCTCACAAGGTCGGCCACTTAGTATCGTCGAACACATACGGTTTGGAGTGGCATCGCCACAGATTTCGGAGAACAGGCGCTTCTCGAGGCACAGTATCGAACACTTAGTTTCAGATAGAACAATTATTTTAATATGGAATTAAGTTTCGCATTTGGAGTTTCCTCTCTCACAAGGTCGACCACTTAGTTTCGTCGAACACATACGGTTTCGAGTGGCATCGCCAATGATTTCAGAGAACAGGCGCTTCGCCTGGTACAGTATCGAACACTTTCAGATAGAACAATTAGTTTAAAATGGAACTAAGTTTCGCATCTGGAGTTTCCTCTCCCACACGGTCGACCACTTAGTTTCCTCGAACACATACGGTTTCGAGTAGCATCGCCACAGATTTCAGAGAACAGGCGCTTCTCCTGGCACAGTATCGAGCACTTAGTTTCAGATAGAACAATTTGTTTAAAATGGAACTAAGTTTCGCATCTGAAGTTTCCTCTCGCACAAGATCGGCCACTTAGTTTCGTCGAACACACACGGTTTCGAGTGGCATCGCCACAGATTTCAGACAACAGGCGCTTCTCCTGGCACAGTATCGAACACTTAGTTACAGATAGAACAATTAGTTTAATTTGGAACTATGTTTCGCATCTGGAGTTTCCTCTCTCACAAGGTCGACAACTTAGTTTCGTCGAACACATACGGTTTCGAGTAGCATCGCCTCAGATTTCAGAGAACAGGCGCTTCTCCTGCCATATTATCGAACACTTAGTTTCAGATAGAACAATTAGTTTAAAATGGAACTATGTTTCGCATTTGGAGTTTCCTCTCTCACAAGGTCGGCCACTTAGTTTCGTCGAACACACACGGTTTCGAGTGGCATCGCCACAGATTTTAGCGAACAGGCGCATCTCCTGGCACATTATCGGAAACTTAGTTTCAGATAGAACAATTGGTTTAAAATGGAGCTATGTTTTGCATCTGGAGTTTCATCTCTCACAAGGTCGACGACTTAATTGCGACGAACACATACGGTTTCGAGTGGCATCGCCACAGATTTCAGAGAACAGGCGCTTTTCCTGGCACAGTATCGAGCACTTAGTTTCAGATAGAACAATTCGTTTAAAATGGAAATACGTTTCTCATCTGGAGTTTCTTCTCTCACAATGTCAACCACTTAGTTTCGTCGGACACATACGGTTTCGAGTGGCATCGCCACATATTTCAGAGAACAGGCGCTTCTCCTGGCACAGTATCGAACACTTAGTTACAGATAGAACACTTAGTTTAAAATGGAACTGTGTTTGGTATTTGGAGTTTCCTCTCTCACAAGGTGGACCACTCAGTTTCGTCAAACACATACGGTTTCGAGTGGCATCGCCACAGATTTCGGAGAACAGGCGCTTCTCCTAGCACAGTATCGAACACTTAGTATCAGATAGAACAATTACTTTAAAATGGAACTAAGCTTCGCATCTCGAGATTCCTCTCTCACAAGGTGGACCACTTAGTTTCATCGAACATATACGGTTTCGAGTAGCATCGCCACTGATTTCAGAGAACAGGCGCTTCTCCTGGCACAGTATCGAACACTTAGTTTCAGATGGAACATTTGGTTTAAAATGGAACTAAGTTTCGCATCTGAAGTTTCCTCTCGCACAAGGTCGGCCACTTAGTTTCGTCGAACACACACGGTTTCGAGTGGCATCGCCACAGATTTCAGAGAACAGGCGCTTCTCCTGGGACAGTATCGAACACTTAGTTTAAGATAGAAGAACTAGTTTAAAATGCAACTAAGTTTCGCATCTGGAGTTTCCTCTCTCACAAGGTCGACCACTTAGTTTCGTCGAACACATACGGTTTCGAGTAGCATCGCCACAGATTTCAGAGAACAAGCGCTCCTCCTGGCACAGTATCGAACATTTAGTTTCAGATAGAACAATTAGTTTAAAATGGAACTAAGTTTCGCATCTGGAGTTTCCTCTCTCACAAGGTCGACAATTTAGTTTCGTCGAACACATACGGTTTGGAGTAGCAACGCCAGAGATTTCAGAGAACAGGCGCTTCTCCTGGCACAGTATCGAACACTTTATTTCAGCTAGAATATATAGTTTTAAATGGAAATATGTTTCGCATTTGGAGTTTCCTCTCTCACAAGGTCGACCACTTAGTTTCGTCGAACACATACGGTTTCGAGTGACATCGCCACAGATTTCAGACAACAGGCGCTTCTCCTGGCACAGTATCGAACACTTAGTTACAGATAGAACAATTAGTTTAATTTGGAACTATGTTTCGCATCTGGAGTTTCCTCTCTCACAAGGTCGACAACTTAGTTTCGTCGAACACATACGGTTTCGAGTAGCATCGCCTCAGATTTCAGAGAACAGGCGCTTCTCCTGCCACATTATCGAACACTTAGTTTCAGATAGAACAATTAGTTTAAAATGGTACTAAGTTTCGCATCTGGGATTTCCTCTCTCACAAGGCGACCTCTCAGTTTCGTGGAACTCATACGGTTTCGAGTGGCTTCGCCACAGATTTCAGAGAACAGGCGCTTCTTCTAGCACAGTATCGAACACATAGTTTCAGATAGAAAAATTAATTTAAAATGGAACTAAGTTTCGCATCAGCAGTTTCCTCTCCCACAAGGTCGGCAACTTAGTTTCGTCGAACACATACGGTTTCGAGTAGCATCGCCACAGATTTCAGAGAACAGGCGCTTCTCCTGGCACAGTATCGAACACTTAGTTACAGATAGAACAATTAGTTTAAAATGGAACTATGTCTCGCATCTGGAGTTTCCTCTCTCACAAGGTCGACAACTTAGTTTCGTCGAACACATACGGTTTCGAGTAGCATCGCCTCAGGTTTCAGAGAACAGGCGCTTCTCCTGCCACAGTATCGAACACTTAGTATCAGATAGAACAATTACTTTAAAATGGAACTAAGCTTCGCATCTCGAGATTCCTCTCTCACAAGGTGGACCACTTAGTTTCATCGAACATATACGGTTTCGAGTAGCATCGCCACTGATTTCAGAGAACAGGCGCTTCTCCTGGCACAGTATCGAACACTTAGTTTCAGATGGAACATTTGGTTTAAAATGGAACTAAGTTTCGCATCTGAAGTTTCCTCTCGCACAAGGTCGGCCACTTAGTTTCGTCGAACACACACGGTTTCGAGTGGCATCGCCACAGATTTCAGAGAACAGGCGCTTCTCCTGGGACAGTATCGAACACTTAGTTTAAGATAGAAGAACTAGTTTAAAATGCAACTAAGTTTCGCATCTGGAGTTTCCTCTCTCACAAGGTCGACCACTTAGTTTCGTCGAACACATACGGTTTCGAGTAGCATCGCCACAGATTTCAGAGAACAAGCGCTCCTCCTGGCACAGTATCGAACATTTAGTTTCAGATAGAACAATTAGTTTAAAATGGAACTAAGTTTCGCATCTGGAGTTTCCTCTCTCACAAGGTCGACAATTTAGTTTCGTCGAACACATACGGTTTGGAGTAGCAACGCCAGAGATTTCAGAGAACAGGCGCTTCTCCTGGCACAGTATCGAACACTTTATTTCAGCTAGAATATATAGTTTTAAATGGAAATATGTTTCGCATTTGGAGTTTCCTCTCTCACAAGGTCGACCACTTAGTTTCGTCGAACACATACGGTTTCGAGTGACATCGCCACAGATTTCAGAGAACAGGCGCTTCTCCTGGCACAGTATCGAACACTTAGTTACAGATAGAACAATTAGTTTAATTTGGAACTATGTTTCGCATCTGGAGTTTCCTCTCTCACAAGGTCGACAACTTAGTTTCGTCGAACACATACGGTTTCGAGTAGCATCGCCTCAGATTTCAGAGAACAGGCGCTTCTCCTGCCACATTATCGAACACTTAGTTTCAGATAGAACAATTAGTTTAAAATGGTACTAAGTTTCGCATCTGGGATTTCCTCTCTCACAAGGCGACCTCTCAGTTTCGTGGAACTCATACGGTTTCGAGTGGCTTCGCCACAGATTTCAGAGAACAGGCGCTTCTTCTAGCACAGTATCGAACACATAGTTTCAGATAGAAAAATTAATTTAAAATGGAACTAAGTTTCGCATCAGCAGTTTCCTCTCCCACAAGGTCGGCAACTTAGTTTCGTCGAACACATACGGTTTCGAGTAGCATCGCCACAGATTTCAGAGAACAGGCGCTTCTCCTGGCACAGTATCGAACACTTAGTTACAGATAGAACAATTAGTTTAAAATGGAACTATGTCTCGCATCTGGAGTTTCCTCTCTCACAAGGTCGACAACTTAGTTTCGTCGAACACATACGGTTTCGAGTAGCATCGCCTCAGGTTTCAGAGAACAGGCGCTTCTCCTGCCACAGTATCGAACACTTAGTTTCAGATAGAACAATTAGTTTAAAATGGAACTAAGTTTCGCATCTGGAGTTTCCTCTCTCACAAGGTCGGCCACTTAGTATCGCCGAACACATACGGGTTCGAGTGGCATCGCCACAGATTTCAGAGAACAGGCGCTTCTTCTAGCACAGTATCGAACACATAGTTTCATATAGAACAATTAGTTTTAAATGGAAATAAGTTTCGCATCTGGAGTTTCCCCTTTCACAAGGTCAACCACTTAGTTTCGTCGAACACTTTCGAGTAGCATCGTCACAGATTTCAGAGAACAGGCGCTTCTCCTGGCCCAGTATCGAACACTTAGTTTCAGATAGAACAATTAGTTTAAAATGGAACTAAGTTCCGCATCTGGAGTTTCCTCTCTCACAAGGTCGGCCACTTAGTTTCGTCGAACACATACGGTTTCGGGTGGCATCGCCACAGATTTCAGAGAACAGGTGCTTCTCCTGGCACGGTATCGAACACTTAGTTTCAGATAGAACAATTAGTTTAAAATGGAACTAGGTTTCGCGTTTGGAGTTTCCTCTCTCACAAGGTCGGCCACTTAGTTTCGTCAAGCACATACGGTTTCGAGTTGCATCGCCACAGATTTCAGAGAACAGGCGATTCTCCTGGCACAATATCAAACACTTAGTTTCAGATAGAACAATCAGTTTAAAATGGAACTAAGTTCCGCATCTGGAGTTTCCTCCCACACAAGGTCGACCATTTAGATTCGTCGAACACATACGGTTTCGAGTAGCATCGCGACAGATTTCAGAGAACAGGTGCTTCTCCTGGCACAGTATCGAACACTTATTTTCAGATAGAACAATTAGTTTAAAATGGAACTGAGTTTCGCATCTGGAGTTTCCTCTCTCACAAGGTCGACCATCTAGATTCGTCGAACACATACGGTTTCGAGTAGCATCGCCACTGTTTTCAGAGAACAGGCGCTTCGCCTGGCACAGTATCGAACACTTTCAGATAGAACAATTAGTTTAAAATGGAACTAAGTTCCGCATCTGGAGTTTCCTCTCTCACAAGGTCGACCATTTAGATTCGTCGAACTCATACGGGTTCGAGTAGCATCGCCACTGATTTCAGAGAACAGGCGCTTCTCCTGGCACAATATCGAACACTTTCAGATAGAACATTTAGTTTAAAATGGAACTAAGTTCCGCATCTGGAGTTTCCTCTCTCACAAGGTCGGCCACTTAGTTTCGTCGAACACATACGGTTTCGGGTGGCATCGCCACAGATTTCAGAGAACAGGTGCTTCTCCTGGCACGGTATCGAACACTTAGTTTCAGATAGAACAATTAGTTTAAAATGGAACTAAGTTTCGCGTGTGGAGTTTCCTCTCTCACAAGGTCGGCCACTTAGTTTCGTCAAGCACATACGGTTTCGAGTTGCATCGCCACAGATTTCAGAGAACAGGCGATTCTCCTGGCACAATATCAAACACTTAGTTTCAGATAGAACAATCAGTTTAAAATGGAACTAAGTTCCGCATCTGGAGTTTCCTCCCACACAAGGTCGACCATTTAGATTCGTCGAACACATACGGTTTCGAGTAGCATCGCGACAGATTTCAGAGAACAGGTGCTTCTCCTGGCACAGTATCGAACACTTATTTTCAGATAGAATAATTAGTTTAAAATGGAACTGAGTTTCGCATCTGGAGTTTCCTCTCTCACAAGGTCGACCATCTAGATTCGTCGAACACATACGGTTTCGAGTAGCATCGCCACTGATTTCAGAGAACAGGCGCTTCGCCTGGCACAGTATCGAACACTTTCAGATAGAACAATTATTTTAAAATGGAACTAAGTTCCGCATCTGGAGTTTCCTCTCTCACAAGGTCGACCATTTAGATTCGTCGAACACCTACGGGTTCGAGTAGCATCGCCACTGATTTCAGAGAACAGGCGCTTCTCCTGGCACGGTATCGAACACTTTCAGATAGAACAATTAGTTTAAAATGGAACTAAGTTTCGCATCTGGAGTTTCCTCTCTCACAAGGTCGGCCACTTAGTATCGCCGAACACATACGGGTTCGAGTAGCATCGCCACAGATTTCAGAGAACAGGCGCTTCTTCTAGCACAGTATCGAACACATAGTTTCATATAGAACAATTAGTTTTAAATGGAAATAAGTTTCGCATCTGGAGTTTCCCCTTTCACAAGGTCAACCACTTAGTTTCGTCGAACACGTAGGGTTTCGAGTAGCATCGTCACAGATTTCAGAGAACAGGCGCTTCTCCTGGCCCAGTATCGAACACTTAGTTTCAGATAGAACAATTAGTTTAAAATGGAACTAAGTTCCGCATCTGGAGTTTCCTCTCTCACAAGGTCGGCCATTTAGTTCCGTCGAACACATACGGTTTCGAGTGGCATCGCCACAGATTTCAGAGAACAGGTGCTTCTTCTGGCACAGTATCGAACACTTTCAGATAGAACATTTAGTTTAAAATGGAACTAAGTTCCGCATCTGGAGTTTCCTCTCTCACAAGTTCGGCCACTTAGTTTCGTCGAACACATACGGTTTCGGGTGGCATCGCCACAGATTTCAGAGAACAGGTGCTTCTCCTGGCACGGTATCGAACACTTAGTTTCAGATAGAACAATTAGTTTAAAATGGAACTAAGTTCCGCATCTGGAGTTTCCTCTCTCAGAAGGTCGGCCATTTAGTTTCGTCGAACACATACGGTTTCGAGTGGCATCGCCACAGATTTCAGAGAACAGGCGCTTCTCCTGGCACTTTATCGAACACTTAGTTTCAGATGGAACAATTAGTTTAAAATGGAACTAAGTTTCGCATCTGGAGTTTCCTCTCTCACAAGGTCGACCATTTAGATTGATCGAACACATACGGTTTCGAGTGGCATCGCCACATATTTCAGAGAACAGGCGCTTCTCCAGGCACAGTATCGAACACTTAGTTTCAGATGGAACATTTGGTTTAAAATGGAACATTTGGTTTAAAATGGAACAAAGTTTCGCATCTGATGTTTCCTCTCGCACAAGGTGGGCCACTTAGTTACGTCGAACACATACGTGTTCGAGTAGCATCGCCACTGATTTCAGAGAACAGGCGCTTCTCTGGCACAGTATCGAACACTTTCAGATAGAACAATTAGTTCAAAATGGAACTAAGTTCCGCATCTGGAGTTTCCTCTCTCACAAGGTCATCCACTTAGTTTCGTCGAACACATACGGGTTGGAGTGGCATCGCCACAGATTTCAGAGAACAGGTGCTTCTTCTGGCACAGTATCGAACACTTTCAGATAGAACATTTAGTTTAAAATGGAACCAAGTTCCGGATCTGGAGTTTCCTCTCTCACAAAGTCGGCCACTTAGTTTCGTCGAACACATACGGTTTCGGGTGGCATCGCCACAGATTTCAGAGAACAGGTGCTTCTCCTGGCACGGTATCGAACACTTAGTTTCAGATAGAACAATTAGTTTAAAATGGAACTAAGTTTCGCGTCTGGAGTTTCCTCTCTCACAAGGTCGGCCACTTAGTTTCGTCAAGCACATACGGTTTCGAGTGGCATCGCCACAGGTTTCAGAGAACAGGCGCTTCTCCTGGCACAATATCAAACACTTAGTTTCAGATAGAACAATCAGTTTAAAATGGAAATAAGTTCCGCATCTGGAGTTTCTTATCTCACAAGGTCGACCACTTAGTTTCGCCGAACGCATACGGTTTCGAGTGGCATCGCAACAGATTTCAGAGAACAGGCGCTTCATCTGGCACAGTATCGAACACTTAGTTTCAGATAGAACAATTAGTTTAAAATGGAACTAAGTTTCTCATCTGGAGTTTCCTCTCTCATAAGGTCGGCCACTTAGTTTCGTCGAACACATACGTTTTCGAGTGGCATCGCCACAGATTTCAGAGAACAGGCGCTTCTCCTGGCAGAGTATCGAACACTTAGTTTCAGATGGAACAATTAGTTTAAAATGTTACTATGTTTCGCGTCTGGAGTTTCCTCTCTCACAAGGTCGGCCACTCAGCTTCGTCGAACACATACGGTTTCGAGTGTCATCGCCGCAGATTTTAGAGAACAGGCGCTCCTCCTGGCACAGTATCGAACACTTAGTTTCAGATAGAACAATTAGTTTAAAATGGAACTAAGTTTCGCATCTGGAGTTTCCTCTCTCACAAGGTCGACCACTTAGTTTCGTCGAACACATACGGTTTCGAGTAGCATGGCCACAGATTTCAGAGAACAGCCGCTTCTCCTGGCACAGTGTTGAACACTTAGTTTCAGATAGAACAATTAGTTTAAAATGGAACTATGTTTCGCATCTGGAATTTCCTCTCTCACAAGGTCAACGACTTAGTTTCGTCGAACACATGCGGTTTCCAGTAGCATCGCCACAGATTTCAGAGAATAGTCGCTTCTCCTGGCACAGCGTGGAACACTTAGTTTCAGATAGAACAATTAGTTTAAAATGGAACTAAGTTTCGCATCTGGAGTTTCCTCTCTCACAAGGTCGACCACTTAGTTTCGTCGAACACATACGGTTTCGAGTGGCATCGCCACAGATTTCAGTGAACAGTCGCTTCTCCTGGCACAGTATCGAACACTCAGTTTCAGATAGAACAATTAGTTTAAAATGGAACTAGGTTTCGCATCTGGAGTTTCCTCTCTGACAAGGTCGACCACTGAGTTTCGTCGAACACATACGGTTTCGAGTAGCATCGCCACAGATTTCTGAGGACAGTCGCTTCTCCTGGCACAGTGTTGAACACTTAGTTTCAGATAGAACAATTAGTTTAAAATGGAACTAAGTTTCGCATCTGGAGTTTCCTCTCTCACAAGGTCGACCACTTAGTTTCCTCCAACACATACGGTTTCGAGTAGCATCGCCACAGATTGCAGAGAACAGCCGCTTCTCCTGGCACAGTATCGAACACTTAATTTCAGTTAGAACAATTAGTTTAAAATGGTACTATATTTCGCATCTGGAGTTTCCTCTCTCACAAGGTCGGCCACTTAGTTTCGTGGAACACATTCGGTTTCGAGTGGCATCGCCACAGATTGCAGAGAACAGTCGCTTCTCCTGGCATAGTATCGAACACTTTCAGATAGAACATTTAGTTTAAAATGGAACTAAGTGTCGCATCTGGAGTTTCCTCTCTCACAAGGTCGGCCACTTAGTATCGTCGAACACATATGGGTTCGAGTAGCATCGCCACAGATTTCTGAGGACAGTCGCTTCTCCTGGCACAGTGTTGAACACTTAGTTTCAGATAGAACAATTAGTTTAAAATGGAACTAAGTTTCGCATCTGGAGTTTCCTCTCTCACAAGGTCGACCACTTAGTTTCCTCCAACACATACGGTTTCGAGTAGCATCGCCACAGATTGCAGAGAACAGCCGCTTCTCCTGGCACAGTATCGAACACTTAATTTCAGTTAGAACAATTAGTTTAAAATGGTACTATATTTCGCATCTGGAGTTTCCTCTCTCACAAGGTCGGCCACTTAGTTTCGTGGAACACATTCGGTTTCGAGTGGCATCGCCACAGATTGCAGAGAACAGTCGCTTCTCCTGGCATAGTATCGAACACTTTCAGATAGAACATTTAGTTTAAAATGGAACTAAGTGTCGCATCTGGAGTTTCCTCTCTCACAAGGTCGGCCACTTAGTATCGTCGAACACATATGGGTTCGAGTAGCATCGCCACTGATTTCAGAGGACAGGCGCTTCTCCTGGCACAGTATCGAACACTTTCAAATAGAACAATTAGTTTAAAATGGAACTAAATTCCGCATCTGGAGTTTCCTCTCTCACAAGGTCGGCCACTTAGTTTCGTCGAACACATACGGTTTCGAGTGGCATCGCCACAGATTTCAGAGAACAGGCGCTTCTCCTGGCACTTTATCGAACACTTAGTTTCAGATGGAACAATTAGTTTAAAATGGAACTAAGTTTCGCATCTGGAGTTTCCTCTCTCACAAGGTCGACCATTTAGATTGATCGAACACATACGGTTTCGAGTGGCATCGCCACATATTTCAGAGAACAGGCGCTTCTCCAGGCACAGTATCGAACACTTAGTTTCAGATGGAACATTTGGTTTAAAATGGAACATTTGGTTTAAAATGGAACAAAGTTTCGCATCTGATGTTTCCTCTCGCACAAGGTGGGCCACTTAGTTACGTCGAACACATACGTGTTCGAGTAGCATCGCCACTGATTTCAGAGAACAGGCGCTTCTCTGGCACAGTATCGAACACTTTCAGATAGAACAATTAGTTCAAAATGGAACTAAGTTCCGCATCTGGAGTTTCCTCTCTCACAAGGTCATCCACTTAGTTTCGTCGAACACATACGGGTTCGAGTGGCATCGCCACAGATTTCAGAGAACAGGTGCTTCTTCTGGCACAGTATCGAACACTTTCAGATAGAACATTTAGTTTAAAATGGAACCAAGTTCCGGATCTGGAGTTTCCTCTCTCACAAAGTCGGCCACTTAGTTTCGTCGAACACATACGGTTTCGGGTGGCATCGCCACAGATTTCAGAGAACAGGTGCTTCTCCTGGCACGGTATCGAACACTTAGTTTCAGATAGAACAATTAGTTTAAAATGGAACTAAGTTTCGCGTCTGGAGTTTCCTCTCTCACAAGGTCGGCCACTTAGTTTCGTCAAGCACATACGGTTTCGAGTGGCATCGCCACAGGTTTCAGAGAACAGGCGCTTCTCCTGGCACAATATCAAACACTTAGTTTCAGATAGAACAATCAGTTTAAAATGGAAATAAGTTCCGCATCTGGAGTTTCTTATCTCACAAGGTCGACCACTTAGTTTCGCCGAACGCATACGGTTTCGAGTGGCATCGCCACAGATTTCAGAGAACAGGCGCTTCATCTGGCACAGTATCGAACACTTAGTTTCAGATAGAACAATTAGTTTAAAATGGAACTAAGTTTCTCATCTGGAGTTTCCTCTCTCATAAGGTCGGCCACTTAGTTTCGTCGAACACATACGTTTTCGAGTGGCATCGCCACAGATTTCAGAGAACAGGCGCTTCTCCTGGCAGAGTATCGAACACTTAGTTTCAGATGGAACAATTAGTTTAAAATGTTACTATGTTTCGCGTCTGGAGTTTCCTCTCTCACAAGGTCGGCCACTCAGCTTCGTCGAACACATACGGTTTCGAGTGTCATCGCCGCAGATTTTAGAGAACAGGCGCTCCTCCTGGCACAGTATCGAACACTTAGTTTCAGATAGAACAATTAGTTTAAAATGGAACTAAGTTTCGCATCTGGAGTTTCCTCTGTCACAAGGTCGACCACTTAGTTTCGTCGAACACATACGGTTTCGAGTAGCATGGCCACAGATTTCAGAGAACAGCCGCTTCTCCTGGCACAGTGTTGAACACTTAGTTTCAGATAGAACAATTAGTTTAAAATGGAACTATGTTTCGCATCTGGAATTTCCTCTCTCACAAGGTCAACGACTTAGTTTCGTCGAACACATACGGTTTCCAGTAGCATCGCCACAGATTTCAGAGAACAGTCGCTTCTCCTGGCACAGCGTGGAACACTTAGTTTCAGATAGAACAATTAGTTTAAAATGGAACTAAGTTTCGCATCTGGAGTTTCCTCTCTCACAAGGTCGACCACTTAGTTTCGTCGAACACATACGGTTTCGAGTGGCATCGCCACAGATTTCAGTGAACAGTCGCTTCTCCTGGCACAGTATCGAACACTCAGTTTCAGATAGAACAATTAGTTTAAAATGGAACTAGGTTTCGCATCTGGAGTTTCCTCTCTGACAAGGTCGACCACTGAGTTTCGTCGAACACATACGGTTTCGAGTAGCATCGCCACAGATTTCTGAGGACAGTCGCTTCTCCTGGCACAGTGTTGAACACTTAGTTTCAGATAGAACAATTAGTTTAAAATGGAACTAAGTTTCGCATCTGGAGTTTCCTCTCTCACAAGGTCGACCACTTAGTTTCCTCCAACACATACGGTTTCGAGTAGCATCGCCACAGATTGCAGAGAACAGCCGCTTCTCCTGGCACAGTATCGAACACTTAATTTCAGTTAGAACAATTAGTTTAAAATGGTACTATATTTCGCATCTGGAGTTTCCTCTCTCACAAGGTCGGCCACTTAGTTTCGTGGAACACATTCGGTTTCGAGTGGCATCGCCACAGATTGCAGAGAACAGTCGCTTCTCCTGGCACAGTATCGAACACTCAGTTTCAGATAGAACAATTAGTTTAAAATGGAACTAGGTTTCGCATCTGGAGTTTCCTCTCTGACAAGGTCGACCACTGAGTTTCGACGAACACATACGGTTTCGAGTAGCATCGCTACAGATTTCTGAGGACAGTCGCTTCTCCTGGCACAGTGTTGAACACTTAGTTTCAGATAGAACAATTAGTTTAAAATGGAACTAAGTTTCGCATCTGGAGTTTCCTCTCTCACAAGGTCGACCACTTAGTTTCCTCCAACACATACGGTTTCGAGTAGCATCGCCACAGATTGCAGAGAACAGGCGCTTCTCCTGGCACAACATCGAACACTTAGTTTCAGATAGAACAATTAGTTTAAAATGACACTAAGTTTCGAGTCTGGAGTTTCCTCTCTCACAAGGTGGACCACTCAGTTTCGTCGAACACATACGGTTTCGAGTGGCATCGCCACAGACTTCAGAGAACAGCCGCTTCTCCTGGCACAGTATCGAACACTTAATTTCAGTTAGAACAATTAGTTTAAAATGGTACTATATTTCGCATCTGGAGTTTCCTCTCTCACAAGGTCGGCCACTTAGTTTCGTGAAACACATTCGGTTTCGAGTAGCATCGCCACAGATTTCAGAGAACAAGCGCTTCCCCTGGCACAGTATCGAACACTTAGTTTCAAAGAGAACAATTAGTTTAAAATCGAAATATGTTTCGCATCTGAATTTTCCTCTCTCACAAGGTCGGCCACTTAGTTTCGTCGAACACATACGTTTTCGAGTGGCATCGCCACAGATTTCAGAGAACAGGCGCTTCTCCTGGCAGAGTATCGAACACTTAGTTTCAGATAGAACAATTAGTTTAAAATGACACTAAGTTTCGCGTCTGGAGTTTCCTCTCTCACAAGGTGGACCACTCAGTTTCGTCGAACACATACGGTTTCGAGTGGCATCGCCACAGATTTCTGAGGACAGTCGCTTCTCCTGGCACAGTGTTGAACACTTAGTTTCAGATAGAACAATTAGTTTAAAATGGAACTAAGTTTCGCATCTGGAGTTTCCTCTCTCACAAGGTCGACCACTTAGTTTCCTCCAACACATACGGTTTCGAGTAGCATCGCCACAGATTTCAGAGAACAGTCGCTTCTCCTGGCACAGTATCGAACACTCAGTTTCAGATAGAACAATTAGTTTAAAATGGAACTAAGTTTCGCATCTTGAGTTTCCTCTCTGACAAGGTCGACCACTGAGTTTCGTCGAACACATACGGTTTCGAGTAGCATCGCCACAGATTTCTGAGGACAGTCGCTTCTCCTGGCACAGTGTTGAACACTTAGTTTCAGATAGAACAATTAGTTTAAAATGGAACTAAGTTTCGCATCTGGAGTTTCCTCTCTCACAAGGTCGACCACTTAGTTTCCTCCAACACATACGGTTTCGAGTAGCATCGCCACAGATTGCAGAGAACAGGCGCTTCTCCTGGCACAGTATCGAACACTTAGTTTCAGAGAGAACAATTAGTTTAAAATGGAAATATGTTTCGCATTTGGAGTTTCCTCTCTCACAAGTTCGACCACTTAGTTTCGTCGAACTCATACGGTGTCGAGTGGCATCGCCACAGATTTCAGAGAACAGGCGCTTCTCCTGGCACAGTATCGAACACATAGTTGCAGATAGAACAATTAGTTTAAAATGGAACTAAGTTTCGCATCTGGAGTGTCCTCTCTCACAAGATCAACCACTTAGTTTCATCGAACACATACGGTTTCGAGTAGCATCCCCACAGATTTCAGAGAACAGGCACTTCTCCTGGCACAGTATCGAACACATAGTTTCAGATAAAACAATTAGTTTAAAATGGTACTAAATTTCGCATCTGGCGTTTCCCCTCTCACATGGCGGCCACTTAGTTTCGTGGAACACATTCGGTTTCGAGTAGCATCGCCACAGATTTCAGAGAACAGGCGCTTCTCCTGGCACAGTATCGAACACTTCGTTTCAGATAGAACAATTAGTTTAAAATGGTACTAAATTTCGCATCTGGAGTTTCCTCTCTCACATGGCGGCCACTTAGTTTCGTCGAATACATACGGTTTGGAGTAGCATCGTCACAGTTTTCAGAGAACAGGCACTTCTCCTGGCACAGTATCGAACACATAGTTGCACATAGAACAATTAGTTTAAAATGGAACTAAGTTTCGCATCTGGAGTTTCCTCTCTCACAAGATCAACCACTTAGTTTCATCGAACACATACGGTTTCGAGTAGCATCCCCACAGATTTCAGAGAACAGGCGCTTCTCCTGGCACAGTATCGAACACTTAGTTTCAGAGAGAACAATTAGTTTAAAATGGAACTATGTTTCGCATTTGGAGTTTACTCTCTCGCAAGGTGGACCACTTAGTTTCGTCGAACACATACGGTTTCGAGTGGCATCGCCACACATTTCAGAGAACTGGCGCTTCTCCTGGCACAGTATCGAAAACATAGTTGCACATAGAACAATTAGTTTAAAATGGAACTAAGTTTCGCATCTGGAGTTTCCTCTCTCACAAGGTCGACCACTTAATTTCGTCGAACACATACGGTTTCGAGTGGCATCGCCACAGATTTCAGAGAACAGGCGCTTCTCCTGGCACAGTATCGAACACATAGTTTCAGATAGAACAATTAGTTTAAAATGGAACTAAGTTTCGCATCCGGAGTTTCCTCTTCCAAATGGTCGACCACTTATTTTCGTCGAACACATACGGTTTGGAGTAGCATCGTCACAGTTTTCAGAGAACAGGCACTTCTCCTGGCACAGTATCGAACACATAGTTTCAGATAAAACAATTAGTTTAAAATGGTACTAAATTTCGCATCTGGAGTTTCCTCTCTCACCTGGCGGCCACTTAGTTTCGTGGAACACATTCGGTTTCGAGTAGCATCGCCACAGATTTCAGGGAACAGGCGCTTCTCCTGGCACAGTATCGAACACTTAGTTTCAGAGAGAACAATTAGTTTAAAATGGAATTATGTTTCGAATCTGGAGTATCCTCTCTCACAAGGTCGACCACTTATTTTCGTCGAACACATACGGTTTGGAGTAGCATCGTCACAGATTTCAGAGAACAGTCACTTCTCCTGGCACAGTATCGAACACATAGTTTCAGAAAAAACAATTAGTTTAAAATGGTACTAAATTTCGCATCTGGAGTTTCCTCTCTCACCTGGCGGCCACTTAGTTTCGTGGAACACATTCGGTTTCGAGTAGCATCGCCAAAGATTTCAGAGAACAGGCGCTTCTCCTGGCACAGCATCGAACACTTTCAGATAGAACAATTAGTTTAAAATGGTACTAAGTTTCGCATCTGGAGTTTCCTCTCTCACAAGGTCGACCACTTAGTTTCGTCGAACACATACGGTTTCGAGTAGCATCGCCACTGATTTCAGAGAACAGGCGCTTCTCCTGGAACAGTATCGAACACTTAGATTCAGATAGAACAATCAGTTTAAAATGGAACTAAGTTTCGCATCCGGAGTTTCCTCTTCCACAAGGTCGACCACTTATTTTCGTCGAACACATACGGTTTGGAGTAGCATCGTCACAGTTTTCAGAGAACAGGCACTTCTCCTGGCACAGTATCGAAAACATAGTTGCACATAGAACAATTAGTTTAAAATGGAACTAATATTCGCATCTGGAGTTTCCTCTCTCACAATGTCGACCACTTAATTTCGTCGAACACATACGGTTTCGAGTGGCATCGCCACAGATTTCAGAGAACAGGCGCTTCTCCTGGCACAGTATCGAACACATAGTTGCAGATAGAACAATTAGTTTAAAATGGAACTAAGTTTCGCATCTGGAGTGTCCTCTCTCACAAGATCAACCACTTAGTTTCATCGAACACATACGGTTTCGAGTAGCATCCCTACAGATTTCAGAGAACAGGCGCTTCTCCTGGCACAGTATCGAACACTTAGTTTCAGAGAGAAAAATTAGTTTAAAATGGAACTAAGTTTCGCATCCGGAGTTTCCTCTCTCAGAAGGTCGACCACTTAGTTTCGTCGAACACATACGGTTTCGAGTAGCATCGCCACAGATTTCAGAGAACGGGCACTTCCCCTGGCACAGTATCGAACACTTAGTATCAAATAGAACAATTAGTTTAAAATGGAAATAAGTTTCGCATCCGGAGTTTCCTCTCTCAGAAGGTCGACCACTTAGTTTCGTCGAACACATACGGTTTCGAGTAGCATCGCCTCAGATTTCAGAGAAGAGGCGCTTCTCCTGGCACAGTATCGAACACTTAGTTTCAGATAGAACAATTAGTTTAAAATGGTACTAAGTTTCGCATCAGGATTTTCCTCTCTCACAAGGTCAACCACTTAGTTTCGTCGAACATATACGGTTTCGAGTAGCATCGCCACAGATTTCAGAGAACAGGCGCTTCCCCTGGAACAGTATCGAACACTTAGTTTCAGATAGAACAATTAGTTTAAAATGGAAATAAGCTTCGCAACTGGAGATTCCTCTCTCACAAGGTCAACCACTTAGTTTCGTCGAACATATACGGTTTCGAGTAGCATCGCCAAAGATTTCAGAGAACAGGCGCTTCTCCTGGCACAGTATCGAACACTTAGTATCAGAGAGAACTATTAGTTTAAAATGGAACTAAGTTTCGCATCTGGAGTTTCCTCTCTCATGAGGTCGGCCACTTAGTATCGTCGAACACATACGGTTTCGAGTGGCATCGCCACAGATTTCAGAGAACAGGAGCTTCTCCTGGCACAGTATCGAACACTTAGTTTCAGATAGAACAATTAGTTTAAAATGGAACTAAGTTTCGCATCCGGAGTTTCCTCTCTCAGAAGGTCGACCACTTAGTTTCGTCGAACACATACGGTTTCGAGTAGCATCGCCTCAGATTTCAGAGAAGAGGCGCTTCTCCTGGCACAGTATCGAACACTTAGTTTCAGATAGAACAATTAGTTTAAAATGGTACTAAGTTTCGCATCAGGATTTTCCTCTCTCACAAGGTCAACCATTTGGTTTCGCCGAACATATACGGTTTCGAGTAGCATCGCCACAGATTTCAGAGAACAGGCGCTTCCACTGGCACAGTATCGAACACTTAGTTTCAGATAGAACAATTAGTTTAAAATGGAACTAAGTTTCGCATCTGGAGTTTCCTCTCCCACAAAGTGGACCACTTAGTTTGGTCGAACACATACAGTTTCGAGTAGCATCGCCACAGTTCTCAGAGAACAGGCGCTACTCCTGGCACAGTATCGAACACTTAGTTTCAGATAGGACAATTAGTTTAAAATGGAACTAAGTTTCGCATCCGGAGTTTCCTCTCTCAGAAGGTCGACCACTTAGTTTCGTCGAACACATACGGTTTCGAGTAGCATCGCCACAGATTTCAGAGAACGGGCACTTCCCCTGGCACAGTATCGAACACTTAGTATCAAATAGAACAATTAGTTTAAAATGGAAATAAGCTTCGCATCTGGAGTTTCCTCTCTCAGAAGGTCGACCACTTAGAGTCGTCGAACACATACGGTTTAGAGTAGCATCGCCACTGATTTCAGAGAACAGGCGCTTCTCCTGGCACAGTATCGAACACTTAGTTTCAGGTAGAACAATTAGTTTAAAATGGAAATAAGTTTCGCATCCGGAGTTTCCTCTCTCAGAAGGTCGACCACTTAGTTTCGTCGAACACATACGGTTTCGAGTAGCATCGCCTCAGATTTCAGAGAAGAGGCGCTTCTCCTGGCACAGTATCGAACACTTAGTTTCAGATAGAACAATTAGTTTAAAATGGTACTAAGTTTCGCATCAGGATTTTCCTCTCTCACAAGGTCAACCACTTAGTTTCGTCGAACATATACGGTTTCGAGTAGCATCGCCACAGATTTCAGAGAACAGGCGCTTCCCCTGGAACAGTATCGAACACTTAGTTTCAGATAGAACAATTAGTTTAAAATGGAAATAAGCTTCGCAACTGGAGATTCCTCTCTCACAAGGTCGACCACTTAATTTCGTTGAACACATACGGTTTCGAGTGGCATCGCCACAGTTTTCAGAGAACAGGCGCTTCTCCTGGCACAGTATCGAACACTTAGTATCAGATAGAACTATTAGTTTAAAATGGAACTAAGCTTCGCATCTGGAGTTTCCTCTCTCACAAGGTCGACCACTTAGTTTCGATGAACACATACGGTTTCGAGTAGCATCGCCACCGAATTCAGAGAACAGGCGCTTCTCCTGACGCAGTGTCGAACACTCAGTTACAGATAGAACAATTAGTTTAAAATGGAACTAAGTTTCGCATCTGGAGTTTCTTCTCTCAGAAGGTCGACAACTTAGAGTCGTCGAACACATACGGTTTAGAGTAGCATCGCCACTGATTTCAGAGAACAGGCGCTTGTCCTGGCACAGTATCGAACACTTAGTTTCAGGTAGAACAATTAGTTTAAAATGGAAATAAGCTTCGCATCTGGAGTTTCCTCTCTCACAAGGTCGACCGCTTAGTTTCGTCGAACACATACGGTTTCGAGTAGCATCGCCACAGATTTCAGAGAACAGGCGCTTCTCCTGGCACAGTATTGAACACTTAGTTTCAGATAGAACAATTAGTTTAAAATGGAACTAAGTTTCGCATCTGGAGTTTCCTCTCTCACAAGGTCGACCACTTAATTTCGTTGAACACATACGGTTTCGAGTGGCATCGCCACAGTTTTCAGAGAACAGGCGCTTCTCCTGGCACAGTATCGAACACTTAGTTTCAGATAGAACAATTAGTTTAAAATGGAACTAAGTTTCGCATCTGGAGTTTCCTCTCTCACAAGGTCAACCACTTAGTTTCGTCGAACATATACGGTTTCGAGTAGCATCGCCAAAGATTTCAGAGAACAGGCGCTTCTCCTGGCACAGTATCGAACACTTAGTATCAGAGAGAACTATTAGTTTAAAATGGAACTAAGTTTCGCATCTGGAGTTTCCTCTCTCATGAGGTCGGCCACTTAGTATCGTCGAACACATACGGTTTCGAGTGGCATCGCCACAGATTTCAGAGAACAGGAGCTTCTCCTGTCACAGTATCGAACACTTAGTTTCAGATAGAACAATTAGTTTAAAATGGAACTAAGTTTCGCATCCGGAGTTTCCTCTCTCAGAAGGTCGACCACTTAGTTTCGTCGAACACATTCGGTTTCGAGTAGCATCGCCTCAGATTTCAGAGAAGAGGCGCTTCTCCTGGCACAGTATCGAACACTTAGTTTCAGATAGAACAATTAGTTTAAAATGGTACTAATTTTCGCATCAGGATTTTCCTCTCTCACAAGGTCAAACATTTGGTTTCGCCGAACATATACGGTTTCGAGTAGCATCGCCACAGATTTCAGAGAACAGGCGCTTCCACTGGCACAATATCGAACACTTAGTTTCAGATAGAACAATTAGTTTAAAATGGAACTAAGTTTCGCATCTGGAGTTTCCTCTCCCACAAAGTGGACCACTTAGTTTGGTCGAACACATACAGTTTCGAGTAGCATCGCCACAGTTCTCAGAGAACAGGCGCTACTCCTGGCACAGTATCGAACACTTAGTTTCAGATAGGACAATTAGTTTAAAATGGAACTAAGTTTCGCATCCGGAGTTTCCTCTCTCAGAAGGTCGACCACTTAGTTTCGTCGAACACATACGGTTTCGAGTAGCATCGCCACAGATTTCAGAGAACGGGCACTTCCCCTGGCACAGTATCGAACACTTAGTATCAAATAGAACAATTAGTTTAAAATGGAAATAAGCTTCGCATCTGGAGTTTCCTCTCTCAGAATGTCGACCACTTAGAGTCGTCGAACACATACGGTTTAGAGTAGCATCGCCACTGATTTCAGAGAACAGGCGCTTCTCCTGGCACAGTATCGAACACTTAGTTTCAGGTAGAACAATTAATTTAAAATGGAAATAAGCTTCGCATCTGGAGTTTCCTCTCTCACAAGGTCGACCGCTTAGTTTCGTCGAACACATACGGTTTCGAGTAGCATCGCCACAGATTTCAGAGAACAGGCGCTTCTCCTGGCACAGTATTGAACACTTAGTTTCAGATAGAACAATTAGTTTAAAATGGAACTAAGTTTCGCATCTGGAGTTTCCTCTCTCACAAGGTCGACCACTTAATTTCGTTGAACACATACGGTTTCGAGTGGCATCGCCACAGTTTTCAGAGAACAGGCGCTTCTCCTGGCACAGTATCGAACACTTAGTATGAGATAGAACTATTAGTTTAAAATGGAACTAAGCTTCGCATCTGGAGTTTCCTCTCTCACAAGGTCGACCACTTAGTTTCGATGAACACATACGGTTTCGAGTAGCATCGCCACCGAATTCAGAGAACAGGCGCTTCTCCTGACGCAGTGTCGAACACTCAGTTACAGATAGAACAATTAGTTTAAAATGGAACTAAGTTTCGCATCTGGAGTTTCTTCTCTCAGAAGGTCGACCACTTAGAGTCGTCGAACACATACGGTTTAGAGTAGCATCGCCACTGATTTCAGAGAACAGGCGCTTGTCCTGGCACAGTATCGAACACTTAGTTTCAGGTAGAACAATTAGTTTAAAATGGAAATAAGCTTCGCATCTGGAGTTTCCTCTCTCACAAGGTCGACCGCTTAGTTTCGTCGAACACATACGGTTTCGAGTAGCATCGCCACAGATTTCAGAGAACAGGCGCTTCTCCTGGCACAGTATTGAACACTTAGTTTCAGATAGAACAATTAGTTTAAAATGGAACTAAGTTTCGCATCTGGAGTTTCCTCTCTCACAAGGTCGACCACTTTATTTCGTTGAACACATACGGTTTCGAGTGGCATCGCCACAGTTTTCAGAGAACAGGCGCTTCTCCTGGCACAGTATCGAACACTTAGTATCAGATAGAACTATTAGTTTAAAATGGAACTAAGCTTCGCATCTGGAGTTTCCTCTCTCACAAGGTCGACCACTTAGTTTCGATGAACACATACGGTTTCGAGTAGCATCGCCACCGAATTCAGAGAACAGGCGCTTCTCCTGACGCAGTATCGAACACTCAGTTACAGATAGAACAATTAGTTTAAAATGGAACTAAGTTTCGCATCTGGAGTTTCTTCTCTCAGAAGGTCGACCACTTAGAGTCGTCGAACACATACGGTATAGAGTAGCATCGCCACTGATTTCAGAGAACAGGCGCTTCTCCTGGCACAGTATCGAACACTTAGTTTCAGGTAGAACAATTAGTTTAAAATGGAAATAAGCTTCGCAACTGGAGTTTCCTCTCTCACAAGGTCGACCACTTAATTTCGTTGAACACATACGGTTTCGAGTGGCATCGCCACAGTTTTCAGAGAACAGGCGCTTCTCCTGGCACAGTATCGAACACTTAGTATCACATAGAACTATTAGTTTAAAATGGAACTAATCTTCGCATCTGGAGTTTCCTCTCTCACAAGGTCGACCACTTAGTTTCGATGAACACATACGGTTTCGAGTAGCATCGCCACCGATTACAGAGAACAGGCGCTTCTCCTGACGCAGTATCGAACACTCAGTTACAGATAGAACAATTAGTTTAAAATGGAACTAAGTTTCGCATCTGGAGTTTCTTCTCTCAGAAGGTCGACCACTTAGAGTCGTCGAACACATACGGTTTAGAGTAGCATCGCCACTGATTTCAGAGAACAGGCGCTTCTCCTGGCACAGTATCGAACACTGAGTTTCAGGTAGAACAATTAGTTTAAAGTGGAACTATGTTTCGCAACTGGAGATTCCTCTCTCACAAGATCGACGACTTAGTTTCGTCGAACACATACGGTTTCGAGTGGCATCGCCACAGATTTCAGAGAACAGGCGCTACTCCTGGCACAGTATCGAACACTTAGTTTCAGATAGGACAATTAGTTTAAAATGGAACTAACTTTCGCATCCGGAGTTTCCTCTCTCAGAAGGTCGACCACTTAGTTTCGTCGAACACATACGGTTTCGAGTAGCATCGCCACAGATTTCAGAGAACGGGCACTTCCCCTGGCACAGTATCGAACACTTAGTATCAAATAGAACAATTAGTTTAAAATGGAAATAAGCTTCGCATCTGGAGTTTCCTCTCTCAGAAGGTCGACCACTTAGAGTCGTCGGACACATACGGTTTAGAGTAGCATCGCCACTGATTTCAGAGAACAGGCGCTTCTCCTGGCACAGTATCGAACACTTAGTTTCAGGTAGAACAATTAGTTTAAAATGGAAATAAGCTTCGCATCTGGAGTTTCCTCTCTCACAAGGTCGACCGCTTAGTTTCGTCGAACACATACGGTTTCGAGTAGCATCGCCACAGATTTCAGAGAACAGGCGCTTCTCCTGGCACAGTATTGAACACTTAGTTTCAGATAGAACAATTAGTTTAAAATGGAACTAAGTTTCGCATCTGGAGTTTCCTCTCTCACAAGGTCGACCACTTAGTTTCGATGAACACATACGATTTCGAGTAGCATCGCCACCGAATTCAGAGAACAGGCGCTTCTCCTGACGCAGTATCGAACACTCAGTTACAGATAGAACAATTAGTTTAAAATGGAACTAAGTTTCGCATCTGGAGTTTCTTCTCTCAGAAGGTCGACCACTTAGAGTCGTCGAACACATACGGTTTAGAGTAGCATCGCCATTGATTTCAGAGAACAGGCGCTTCTCCTGGCACAGTATCGAACACTTAGTTTCAGATAGAACAATTAGTTTAAAATGGTACTAAGTTTCGCATCTGGAGTTTCCTCTCTCACAATGTCGACCACTTAGTTTCGTCGAACACATACGGTTTCGAGTAGCATCGCCACTGATTTCAGAGAACAGGCGCTTCTCCTGGCACAGTATCGAACACTTAGTATCAGATAGAACTATTAGTTTAAAATGGAACTAAGCTTCGCATCTGGAGTTTCCTCTCTCACCAGGTCGACCACTTAGTTTCGATGAACACATACGGTTTCGAGTAGCATCGCCACCGAATTCAGAGAACAGGCGCTTCTCCTGACGCAGTATCGAACACTCAGTTACAGATAGAACAATTCGTTTAAAATGGAACTAAGTTTCGCATCTGGAGTTTCTTCTCTCAGAAGGTCGACCACTTAGAGTCGTCGAACACATACGGTTTAGAGTAGCATCGCCACTGATTTCAGAGAACAGGCGCTTCTCCTGGCACAGTATCGAACACTTAGTATCAGATAGAACAATTAGTTTAAAATGGAACTAAGTTTCGCATCTGGAGTTTCTTCTCTCAGAAGGTCGACCACTTAGAGTCGTCGAACACATACGGTTTAGAGTAGCATCGCCACTGATTTCAGAGAACAGGCGCTTCTCCTGGCACAGTATCGAACACTGAGTTTCAGGTAGAACAATTAGTTTAAAATGGAACTATGTTTCGCAACTGGAGATTCCTCTCTCACAAGATCGACGACTTAGTTTCGTCGAACACATACGATTTCGAGTGGCATCGCCACAGATTTCAGAGAACAGGCGCTACTCCTGGCACAGTATCGAACACTTAGTTTCAGATAGGACAATTAGTTTAAAATGGAACTAAGTTTCGCATCCGGAGTTTCCTCTCTCAGAAGGTCGACCACTTAGTTTCGTCGAACACATACGGTTTTGAGTAGCATCACCACAGATTTCAGAGAACGGGCACTTCCCCTGGCACAGTATCGAACACTTAGTATCAAATAGAACAATTAGTTTAAAATGGAAATAAGCTTCGCACCTGGAGTTTCCTCTCTCACAAGGTGGACCACTTAGTTTCCTCGAACACATACGGTTTCGTGTAGCTTCGTCACAGATTTCAGAGAACAGTCGCTTCTCCTGGCACAGTATCGAACACTTAGTTTCAGATAGAACAATTAGTTTAAAATGGAACTAAGTTTCGCATCTGGAGTTTCCTCTCTCACAATGTCGGCCACTTAGTTTCGTCGAACACATACAGTTTCGAGTGGCATCGCCACAAAATTCAGAGAACCGGCGTTTCTCCTGGCACAGTATCGAACACTTAGTTTCAGAGAGAACGATTAGTTTAAAATGGAACTAAGTTTCGCATCTGGAGATTCTTCTCTCACATGGTCGAACACTTGGTTTCGTTGAACACACACGGTTTCGTCGAACACACACGGTTTCGTGTAGCATCGCCACAGATTTCAGAGAACACGCGCTTCTCCAGGCACGGTATCGAACACTTAGTTTCAAATAGAACAATTAGTTTAAAATGGAACTAAATTTCGCATCTGGAGTTTCCTCTCTCACAAGGTCGGCCACTTAGTTTTGTCGAACACATACGGTTTCGAGTAGCATCGCCACAGATTTCAGAGAACACGCGCTTCTCCTGGCACAGTATCGAGCATTTAGTTTCAGATAGAACAATTTGTTTAAAATGGATCTATGTTTCGCATCTGGAGTTTCCTCTCCCACAAGGTCGACCACTTAGTTTCCTCGAACACATACGGTTTCGAGTAGCATCGCCACAGATTTCAGAGAACAGCCGCTTCCCCTGGCACAGTATCGAACACTTAAGTTCAGATAGAACAATTAGTTCAAAAAGGAACTATGTTTCGCATCTGGAGTTTCCTCTCTCACAAGGTCGACCACTTAGTTTCGACGAACACATACGGTTTCGAGTGGCATCGCCACAGATTTCAGAGAACAGGCGCTTCGCCTGGCACAGTATCGAACACTCTCAGATTGAACAATTAGTTTAAAATGGAACAAAGGTTCGCATCTGGAGTTTCCTCTCTCACAAGGTCGACCACTTAGTTTCGACGAACACATACGGTTTCGAGTGGCATCGCCACAGATTTCAGAGAACAGGCGCTACTCCTGGCACAGTATCGAACACTTAGTTTCAGATAGGACAATTAGTTTAAAATGGAACTAACTTTCGCATCCGGAGTTTCCTCTCTCAGAAGGTCGACCACTTAGTTTCGTCGAACACATACGGTTTCGAGTAGCATCGCCACAGATTTCAGAGAACGGGCACTTCCCCTGGCACAGTATCGAACACTTAGTATCAAATAGAACAATTAGTTTAAAATGGAAATAAGCTTCGCATCTGGAGTTTCCTCTCTCAGAAGGTCGACCACTTAGAGTCGTCGAACACATACGGTTTAGAGTAGCATCGCCACTGATTTCAGAGAACAGGCGCTTCTCCTGGCACAGTATCGAACACTTAGTTTCAGGTAGAACAATTAGTTTAAAATGGAAATAAGCTTCGCATCTGGAGTTTCCTCTCTCACATGGTCGACCGCTTAGTTTCGTCGAACACATACGGTTTCGAGTAGCATCGCCACAGATTTCAGAGAACAGGCGCTTCTCCTGGCACAGTATTGAACACTTAGTTTCAGATAGAACAATTAGTTTAAAATGGAACTAAGTTTCGCATCCGGAGTTTCCTCTCTCAGAAGGTCGACCACTTAGTTTCGTCGAACACATACGGTTTCGAGTAGCATCGCCACAGATTTCAGAGAACGGGCACTTCCCCTGGCACAGTATCGAACACTTAGTATCAAATAGAACAATTAGTTTAAAATGGAAATAAGTTTCGCATCCGGAGTTTCCTCTCTCAGAAGGTCGACGACTTAGTTTCGTCGAACACATACGGTTTCGAGTGGCATCGCCACAGATTTCAGAGAACAGGCGCTACTCCTGACACAGTATCGAACACTTAGTTTCAGATAGGACAATTAGTTTAAAATGGAACTAAGTTTCGCATCCGGAGTTTCCTCTCTCAGAAGGTCGACCACTTAGTTTCGTCGAACACATACGGTTTCGAGTAGCATCGCCACAGATTTCAGAGAACGGGCACTTCCCCTGGCACAGTATCGAACACTTAGTATCAAATAGAACAATTAGTTTAAAATGGAAATAAGTTTCGCATCCGGAGTTTCCTCTCTCAGAAGGTCGACCACTTAGTTTCGTCGAACACATACGGTTTCGAGTAGCATCGCCTCAGATTTCAGAGAAGAGGCGCTTCTCCTGGCACAGTATCGAACACTTAGTTTCAGATAGAACAATTAGTTTAAAATGGTACTAAGTTTCGCATCAGGATTTTCCTCTCTCACAAGGTCAACCACTTAGTTTCGTCGAACATATACGGTTTCGAGTAGCATCGCCACAGATTTCAGAGAACAGGCGCTTCCCCTGGAACAGTATCGAACACTTAGTTTCAGATAGAACAATTAGTTTAAAATGGAAATAAGCTTCGCAACTGGAGATTCCTCTCTCACAAGGTCAACCACTTAGTTTCGTCGAACATATACGGTTTCGAGTAGCATCGCCAAAGATTTCAGAGAACAGGCGCTTCTCCTGGCACAGTATCGAACACTTAGTATCAGAGAGAACTATTAGTTTAAAATGGAACTAAGTTTCGCATCTGGAGTTTCCTCTCTCATGAGGTCGGCCACTTAGTATCGTCGAACACATACGGTTTCGAGTGGCATCGCCACAGATTTCAGAGAACAGGAGCTTCTCCTGTCACAGTATCGAACACTTAGTTTCAGATAGAACAATTAGTTTAAAATGGAACTAAGTTTCGCATCCGGAGTTTCCTCTCTCAGAAGGTCGACCACTTAGTTTCGTCGAACACATACGGTTTCGAGTAGCATCGCCTCAGATTTCAGAGAAGAGGCGCTTCTCCTGGCACAGTATCGAACACTTAGTTTCAGATAGAACAATTAGTTTAAAATGGTACTAAGTTTCGCATCAGGATTTTCCTCTCTCACAAGGTCAACCATTTGGTTTCGCCGAACATATACGGTTTCGAGTAGCATCGCCACAGATTTCAGAGAACAGGCGCTTCCACTGGCACAGTATCGAACACTTAGTTTCAGATAGAACAATTAGTTTAAAATGGAACTAAGTTTCGCATCTGGAGTTTCCTCTCCCACAAAGTGGACCACTTAGTTTGGTCGAACACATACAGTTTCGAGTAGCATCGCCACAGTTCTCAGAGAACAGGCGCTACTCCTGGCACAGTATCGAACACTTAGTTTCAGATAGGACAATTAGTTTAAAATGGAACTAAGTTTCGCATCCGGAGTTTCCTCTCTCAGAAGGTCGACCACTTAGTTTCGTCGAACACATACGGTTTCGAGTAGCATCGCCACAGATTTCAGAGAACGGGCACTTCCCCTGGCACAGTATCGAACACTTAGTATCAAATAGAACAATTAGTTTAAAATGGAAATAAGCTTCGCATCTGGAGTTTCCTCTCTCAGAAGGTCGACCACTTAGAGTCGTCGAACACATACGGTTTAGAGTAGCATCGCCACTGATTTCAGAGAACAGGCGCTTCTCCTGGCACAGTATCGAACACTTAGTTTCAGGTAGAACAATTAGTTTAAAATGGAAATAAGTTTCGCATCCGGAGTTTCCTCTCTCAGAAGGTCGACCACTTAGTTTCGTCGAACACATACAGTTTCGAGTAGCATCGCCTCAGATTTCAGAGAAGAGGCGCTTCTCCTGGCACAGTATCGAACACTTAGTTTCAGATAGAACAATTAGTTTAAAATGGTACTAAGTTTCGCATCAGGATTTTCCTCTCTCACAAGGTCAACCACTTAGTTTCGTCGAACATATACGGTTTCGAGTAGCATCGCCACAGATTTCAGAGAACAGGCGCTTCCCCTGGAACAGTATCGAACACTTAGTTTCAGATAGAACAATTAGTTTAAAATGGAAATAAGCTTCGCAACTGGAGATTCCTCTCTCACAAGGTCGACCACTTAATTTCGTTGAACACATACGGTTTCGAGTGGCATCGCCACAGTTTTCAGAGAACAGGCGCTTCTCCTGGCACAGTATCGAACACTTAGTATCAGATAGAACTATTAGTTTAAAATGGAACTAAGCTTCGCATCTGGAGTTTCCTCTCTCACAAGGTCGACCACTTAGTTTCGATGAACACATACGGTTTCGAGTAGCATCGCCACCGAATTCAGAGAACAGGCGCTTCTCCTGACGCAGTGTCGAACACTCAGTTACAGATAGAACAATTAGTTTAAAATGGAACTAAGTTTCGCATCTGGAGTTTCTTCTCTCAGAAGGTCGACAACTTAGAGTCGTCGAACACATACGGTTTAGAGTAGCATCGCCACTGATTTCAGAGAACAGGCGCTTGTCCTGGCACAGTATCGAACACTTAGTTTCAGGTAGAACAATTAGTTTAAAATGGAAATAAGCTTCGCATCTGGAGTTTCCTCTCTCACAAGGTCGACCGCTTAGTTTCGTCGAACACATACGGTTTCGAGTAGCATCGCCACAGATTTCAGAGAACAGGCGCTTCTCCTGGCACAGTATTGAACACTTAGTTTCAGATAGAACAATTAGTTTAAAATGGAACTAAGTTTCGCATCTGGAGTTTCCTCTCTCACAAGGTCGACCACTTAATTTCGTTGAACACATACGGTTTCGAGTGGCATCGCCACAGTTTTCAGAGAACAGGCGCTTCTCCTGGCACAGTATCGAACACTTAGTTTCAGATAGAACAATTAGTTTAAAATGGAACTAAGTTTCGCATCTGGAGTTTCCTCTCTCACAAGGTCAACCACTTAGTTTCGTCGAACATATACGGTTTCGAGTAGCATCGCCAAAGATTTCAGAGAACAGGCGCTTCTCCTGGCACAGTATCGAACACTTAGTATCAGAGAGAACTATTAGTTTAAAATGGAACTAAGTTTCGCATCTGGAGTTTCCTCTCTCATGAGGTCGGCCACTTAGTATCGTCGAACACATACGGTTTCGAGTGGCATCGCCACAGATTTCAGAGAACAGGAGCTTCTCCTGTCACAGTATCGAACACTTAGTTTCAGATAGAACAATTAGTTTAAAATGGAACTAAGTTTCGCATCCGGAGTTTCCTCTCTCAGAAGGTCGACCACTTAGTTTCGTCGAACACATACGGTTTCGAGTAGCATCGCCTCAGATTTCAGAGAAGAGGCGCTTCTCCTGGCACAGTATCGAACACTTAGTTTCAGATAGAACAATTAGTTTAAAATGGAAGTAATTTTCGCATCTGGAGTTTCCTCTCTCACAAGGTCGACCACTTAGTTTCGTCAAACACATACGGTTTCGAGTGACATGGCCACAGATATCGGTCCATATAAATTGTAATTAAATATATTATTATTTATATAAATAATATTATATATAAATTATATATTGTTACGTACCGGATGTTAAATTAAAATTTGCATACCTAAACACGGCGAAATTCCTCGACCGCGAATATTCTTCGAACGGTGGTCACGTTTTGCTAATAAGCGAAATTGCAATAGCGGGAGGCTATGGATGGGAAATAGCTGATGAACTGCGGGCGGAATTCTTAGAACAGGAACGGGCGATTTCCTGAGTGGGAGGAACGAGCATGGCTCTTGGAACTTCCCCTTAGCGGTCCCCAAAATCTACAAAAGAGGCAGAGAAACCGCCGCGAGTTGCAATCGTTAGTCAAATCGCGAGGTGCGTGGCGTTTTGCCCTTGTTGCTATTTTGAGCCAGAGTTCGTGTTAAATTAGTGAAGTTACTTCCATAATTACCGAAGGACTCAGCTAACAAGAAATTATTCAAATTTAAAATCAATCTTAAGATTCCAATCTCCATTCTAATATATTAAATTCTTCTTTATAGTATTTATAGTATTTATAGTATAGTGAAAATAGAATTGCGTTAACTCATATAAGTGCCGTGAAAAGTTCATCAGCCATTCCTTCATCTTCGGGCTCTACCAGCATCTGGGACAATTCACATCAGAGCTAACGATAAACATTGCTTCCAAGATAGTATTCATTGGTGAGTTTTTCATACTTATGTTCTCATTGCGATACGAGGACCCAAACATATGTTTATATGCTTGTGGGAATTTCCCTTGGGCCCATTCGTAAACTTAACACGTTAGGAATTTACCAATCTAAGACTCCAACTAAAATACGTATTGTAAAATTGTCATCCATTCTGGACTCCGATATTTCTGAACCATTCCGTGTAATTGTTTTTATATAATGTAAAGAATCAATAGAACAGGCCAATAAGGTATTTATCCTCTATTCTGCGTTAACACCTATTTCATTCCTGACCTATGCGCGGATTCCGTATGGAATCTTAGATGATACGACCCATCCTAAATTAAATTTATTCAAGCGTTACATGCGGAACGGCTGACCGCTCGGCCCACGAAATAATTCCTTACGCACGTAACAGCTGAATTGGTGTCAGAAGTGGGATATGTATTGTCAATTAGCGCATGTGTTAGTGCAGAATAATTAAAGGATCATATAGACTTGAGATTCGCACACAGTTGCATAGATAGTTCAATTCATAATCAATAATCAACATCAATTATAATTACACGATAACGATTGCTGAATTTTCCTTCGCCTAATTTAACAATATGGCCACAAATTCCTCTCGTAATGCAGCAGCACAAGTTTCGGCAAATGTTACATTGGACGAGTTACACGTTACTAATTTGATGATGGCTTCTATGGCTGAATGCTTCACAATTCAACACAGTACATTAAATATTCCATTTTTCGATGGGAGAAACATTCCGCTTAAAAATTTCTTAAGTGACGTTCAAAACGGTGCAGTCTATGTGCCACCAGCACTGGAATCTTCATATGTAACGGCAATATTAGGAAAATTGCAAGGAACAGCGAGAGATAGTATTTGGGGTAAAAATTTTCAAAAACTAGATGATCTCGTAAAACATTTAAAGGAAAGATTTGCACCAGGTAAAACATATCCATACTACCATCACGATATAGAAAATATCCGAATGAGACGCGGAGAAGCGGTCAGTGACTCTGCAGATCGATTAAATATCCTAATCAGCGGTGCTCGTGTTGCTTTAGAAGATAAATACGGGGAATGCGCTAATCAAATGATGGCTCCCGTAGAAGAATGTGCTTTAGAAGCTTTTATTCGAGGATTACCCGACGAAATTGCTATCGCGGTTGATTCGCGTGAACCAAAGAAAATACAGGACGCTGTAAAAATTGCTGCACGAATAGAAACCCGAATGAAATCAGGAATAATCCCCGGTGGTGAACCTTCGCGATTAATGTTATCACAACATTCAGTTCCGAATCCAGATTCTCGTGACTTACCTACCACCTACACAAACCGCTCCCAAACCTTGCGAGAGCAAGATTCGAGGAGTCCCAGTCCCATGAGAAATCCGAACTATAATCGCGCAAATTCACCGATTACCATTCTAAAATCTGCACGTCCTACATCACCTGTTCCTTACAAGCATCACCATTATCCGTTGCCACCGCATCCTTATCCATACTATCCACCGTATTTTTATCCACCAATGCCATATCCGCCTTACAGTGCAATATATGATCACCCTCAATCTTTCCATATGAATCCAAACTTGACTAATCATACTCTAACCAGAGCAAATTCTCCAACCCCAGTTCCTTCGCGAAGCATTGAACCTTCAAGATCCAACACACCCACTAACCAAAATTCCAGATCTTCTTCCCCTATCCCAACATTTGATCATTTTAACTCGAATTCGCCGAGAAAGAACAGTGAAAATTTAAACTCCCGCACAACTCGTCGTGCCGGCGCGACGGCGAGTTACTCGAATTAGGAGCGTCGAACAGTAAAATTTTTTGAAGCAGAGGAATCGTCTATTCCTATAAACGACAGGAAGAATCACCATTAATTAAAATGTCTGCGGAAGAATTACGCAATAAATCTGGTTTATTTTTGGTTGATACCGGCGCAGATATAAATCTGATAAAATTAAATGCTTTGCACGAAGACGTCGAAATAGACATTCAGGAATCAGTCTCTATAACTGGAATTACCCCGGAAAAATTGAGAACTTTAGGAACAACTACCGTTACACTTTTATAACAACCGGTTAAATTTCACGTCGTTAGATTATCGTTTCCCTTGCATAATGATGGAATTTTAGGCAAAGATTACTTACGTCGAGAGCAGGCGGAAATCTCGTTCCCTCATAATACCTTGGTCATAAAAACTGAACCCATCAGACCTTTTAGGTTCATTGGGGAAGAACCAAATCAGAAATCTAAACGTAGTCCTCGTTCGCAAATTCTTACGATTAAAGCTCGCACTCGTCAACCGATAGCTATAGACGTGGTTAATTCAGAAATAAAAGAAGGATACTTGCCAAAGTTAGAATCAGTAGAAGGCTTATACATAGGCGAAGCAGCTGTTAGCGTACGGGATGGTGTCTGTCACGTATTAGCAATTAATACGTTGGAAGAAGACATACAAGTCGAAGTTACTCCACAAGAAGTAATTCCCTTTGAATACTATGATTTTCCAGAAGAAGAATATTTCGATTCAGATTCAGAAGTTCAGGACTTCCCTGTAGTTCAAGATAGGGTTTTTGAAATTCTAAAACGTTTGCGCTTAGATCACCTAAATGACGAGGAACGAGACCATATAACCGAAATTATAGAAGAATACCCAAATCGCTTTTATTTGCCAGGAGACCAATTACCTTTCACCCCGTTAATAAAACATACAATTCCGACATCAGATGATTTACCGATTAATACTAGACAGTATCGCTTTCCACCGGTTCACAAACTTTACGTGGTTTGCAGGGAACGGAAGTTTTCGTTTATCTCGATGACATTGTAGTGTACGCAAAAACTCCTGAAGAACACGGAAAGAAAATTCGTAGATTATTTAATCGGTTAGAAAAACCTAAATTAACACTACAACCCGATAAATGTGTATTTTTGAAAACTGAAGTAGCATACCTAGGACATATAATTAGTCAAAAGGGCGTAAGGCCAGATCCAAAAAAGATTATAGCAGTAAAAAACTTCCCTCGACCAAAAACAGCAAAGAATGTCAGACAATTTTTGGGATTAGCAGGTTATTATCGCAGATTTATTAAAGATTTTGCAGCAAAATCCAAACTATTAACAGAATTGTTAAAAAAGAACGCGACCTTCGTTTGGGGAAAGGAACAAAAACGTAGCTTCCAGGAATTACGAAAAGCGCTCTGTAGAGGTCCAATTCTCCAATATCCAAATTTTGATAAGCCTTTCACTTTAACAACAGACGCCTCAGATTTTGCGATAGGAGCAATACTTAGGCAGGAGGTTGATGGAAACGATTTACCAATAGCTTATCTTTCTAGAACTCTAACAAACCCTGAGAAAAATTATTTCACCACCGAAAAAGAATGTTTGGCAGTATTATACGCAATTTTGCATTTTAGGCCGTATCTTTACGGTAGGAAATTCACGTTAGTTAGCGATCACGAACCCCTGAAATGGACAGACTCCATAAAGGATCCAGGGCAACGTTTAATTCGATGGAGATTGAAATTGCGTGACTACGACTATAATTTCGTTCATAAAGCGGGAAAATTAAACACCAGCGCAGACGCGTTATCCAGAAATCCTGTTGTTAAATTTAACCTCTCAGATACCAGCAGTACCGACTCTGACACTGAACTTGAATCATCAAAAATTCTACCGATTCAAGAACAACCAGCAAAATCTAAACTTAGCTCAGCAGCAACCACATCTAGACCAATATCCAAATCAGTTTCGGAAGCACCCAGAAAACCAGGAAGGCCCATTGGATCGAAAAATAAACCAAAAATCTCAAACCCTTTAAATATCAGTGCAATAGCAACTAGGACCCGAAATCAATTAAAACCCAACGCTTACATTCCACCACGACCTACAGTTCCATCGTCAGCAGATACGCCAGACGTAGATTCCGACAATTCACGTGACGAGTCATCAGAACCACCTGTTACATACGCGTCTTTCGATATGAGAATTTCTTAAATTCTCGGAGTAACACCGGAAAGTCGGCCGACAGTGCAAATAGAAAGCGGACAACCTGTCTCGAGCTTCCAACAATACCCCCGAAAAACAATACGTCGTTACCGGGCCCAGGGCGAGGCACCTAGGCGTTTCGCGCCCGGGGTTCGGTAGCGACGCCGCTAGCTCCACCTTTTTTCCACCTTCCGGAAAACCACGTGTAAACCACGTTTTTCTCGGTATAAATAGAGCAGCCCTTTAGGGCCCAATCGTAGTCACGTTCATACAGCTAAAGGGGAATTGCTGAAGCCTGGAACAAGTTACCCATTATATCATAGTCAGTTTCAAACATCAACCGTACACCGAAACCGCAAGGTAACACTCAACATCATTGTAAAGGCCAGGTCTTTAATCAT
This sequence comes from Nysson spinosus, assembly GCA_910591585.2. Classification (NCBI taxonomy): domain Eukaryota; kingdom Metazoa; phylum Arthropoda; class Insecta; order Hymenoptera; family Crabronidae; genus Nysson; species Nysson spinosus. The sequence goes on along the minus strand of CAJUYC020000091.1, from coordinate 406,786 downwards.
TCAGCAATAGTGAGAATATATTTAGATATTTTTATAACCCTTGTAGTCAATAACTCTGACCTACCCTCTAATAATAGAATCATCGTTTGAGCACGATCCCGTGAGTTCACTCCAGCCGCTCGGAGTGAACAATCAAATAATAAGTTAACGGGCTGCGACTCAGACGGTACTCGCTTAGATAAAGTCAGTGGTGGTTACCAAGTAGATCCACCTTTACTGACGCGAATCTTCGGATTCGTTATTAACAGGAGAAGGCAGAGGGGTCAGAACGCCGAAAACCCTCTCCTGGGTATATTCATTCGTAAGCGAGGATTATCTGAGTTCGCGAGCACCTGCTTCTGGCTACTTCTCTCTACCAGTCAGTGGTGGTTACCAAGTAGATCCACCTTTACTGACGCGAATCTTCGGATTTGTTATTAACGGGAGAAGGCAGAGGGGTCACAACGCCGAAACCCCTCTCCCGGGTATATTAATTCGAGAGACGCCACAAGCAGGGTACTGAAATTCTACGTCGGTCAACGCACGCCGCGCCCCGGCTCGTAACACACCCATATTACGGAAAAGGAAAAGTGTAATACCAAGCCTGGATTTACACAAGAAAATTACTTCAAAGCATCCGAAAGGGAAAGTATTGGGACCAATTGCCGAGGACGTTGATACTGAATCCGTAGACGAGATAACAACAGACGCTGACACTATACTACTAGAGTTACAGCCACCCTCAGAGGACAGTGACGATGACGTTTTCCTAGATGACGAACGAAGACTGACTATAAACAAACAGGAATTACATGACTCTTTCAAACGTTTTGACGAATCTCTTAAAGAACACAGCGAAATTATGGAAGAATCATCAGGTAATACTTCGGACACTGACGAACTAGACGACGTAGAGTTAAATAGTAGAAAAGAAAAATTACTTAAACAATATGGAACAGAAGGACATGATAAATCGAAACCTGACTGTACACTGGAAACATCCGAGCAGACCAAAATTCATTGGCAACCCCATAGATCCACATTACCTACTCCTATTCCACATTCTAAACCATTGGCATTGTCAACTCCTTTTCCAGCTTCACTAATCAATACGAGACAAAATGCACTTCTACCAGGACACTTCAGTGAAACTAAATCAAAATCTGTTGGTATACCAAGGCGAATAATTCCAAGGACGGTAACGAGACGTACTGCACTGGCATCCAGCTGACTCAGGGAATTCCCCCGGATATCACACCTAGCTCTCCCGTAAATCTTTCTCGGTAACCACAACGCTCTTCAAAGAAATTAATTAATATCAGCCGAGAAAATTTGACCTACTCACATGATAATTATGTTCGCTTTATTTCTGCTGATTGCGAATTGACAACATCCGTAGGGAAATTGCTAACAGATATAGGCGCTATCAGCGTTGAAAATATCAGAGAAATTAAACCAAAGGAAGGTCAAGAACTAATCACTAGACAGGGAAAGTACAAAATATTTAGCATCGTTGGGCAGAAACATCATTTTGACGAGACTTTCGTCGCGAAAATAAAAACCGGGCTTAGGAACTTAAAATTAATTCTTCCAAATTCCGATATTAACTCCTTTCGAATTTCAAAATCCGGTGATTATACCGATTCACTTACTCTCGAATCACTAAAGGAAATCCTAACAGAAATGTTCGAGGAAATCGACATCGAAATTACAATTTGCCTTGGGAAAATTCAAATTCCTCCCGAAGAACTTCGTCATAATATAATTTCAGATTTACATGAAGGCATAGTCGGCGGTCACAAAGGAGCAGTAGTCTGTAGTGGTATCGGTGGGGGGTTCAGTCAATTTTAAAGTGGGTGTGTGTGTGCCTCCCAGGGGGCTGACCCAGGCAGGAGCGACTGCTTGTCCCTGATCAAGGGGCTACAGCTCACACACCCGGCTCGTGAACAGTTACTTTAGTTTCCTGCGGTTAAGCAGGTGAGCTTTGCGATTCCCCGCCCACGCTATGGCTACTGCCCCTCGTGCTCGATGCCTCCTGAGACAACCCGCCCCTAGCGGGCAGGAGAGTCTTAGAGACGACCGAGTTGGACGGAGGGCGAGCGTGTTTGTGGATTCGCTGTTACCACGTTGACGTGCTACGCGAGTGAGAGAGCACTGCTGCGACGGAGTGATCTGACCCACCGGGAGCCGCCGATCCGACTTAGATTGTGAGCGCACGACGACTCGGGGCGAAATGGCCCTCTGCCCGCGGTGCTCTTTCTCTCTCACAGCGCACGCCGACTAATGCGGCTTTGCCATGGGGCCAGGTCGTTAGCCTGGAGAGTTACGAGGTGAGCGAGAATAGGTTCTCCGACCTTGCTTAAGTCTAGGGTGTCCCCGGTAACTGGATACCCCGAATCACACCCACAAGCCCTTGCGGGAGACCGTGCGGTGTCGAAGGTGGCTCGGTTTTCCCCTGCAGCCACGTATTTCGCTCGCCAAACAACCCCGTTTGACTGTTGTCTCAGTGGACTTGTCACGCGCGAAGCGGACGGGTGGGCTGTTTGAGGCTGCTCCTGCCTATAGGTTAGCGGTAATTTGACTCCCCGCTAAGGAGGTGAGGGTGTATAAAGGCTACCCCCAAGCCTATCGCACATCGGGGAACGCAGCGTCCCTCCTGCCCCCCACGTTTCGTCCGTACGGGACCCCGCGCATATGGATCTGCCCTGTCCACACCTTGGATTCCCCTCGCAGGTCCCCTCTGGTCGGTCACGGGCGTTGTTATGGAGCCCCTGGGAGGTACGTGGGGGAGGCAGGTGCGTCGCTCCGTCCTCCGATGTTGTGTGGCGCAGTCCAACCTGGCCTACGAGACGTGGCGGTATTCCGCCAGCTCCCACCTCTGACATGGGTGAGTGACTTGCCTGAGATCCGGGCCGGAAGTCGGGGTGAATGATGGCCACCCCGTAGCCAAAATTTTGCGATATTTCGCGGGCTCCCACCTCAGGGGGGAGTAATTGCCTTTAGTCCGGGCCGGATGTCGGGTGTACAAAGGCCCCCACGCAGCCTATTTCGACGGCCTTTCGTCAGCCACCACCACAACAGGGTGGGTAATTGCCTTTAATCCGGGCCGGATGTCGGGTGCATAACGCCACCACGCAGCCTATCTCGGCGGTACTTTGCCGGCTCCCACCTCAGGGGGGAGTAATTGCCTTTGATCCGGGCCGGAACTAAGAGTGTACAAAGGCCGCTCTAGCCTGTTTACGGGGTTTATTCCGTGTTTATGGGAAGGGGTAGGGGGTGGGAGAGGTGGGGGGTGTTGATTTCCAGCCCCTGCGGTCAGGTTCGTGGCCCGGATCGCTTCTAGGGGGCTGGGGAATCTATTTACTGTCGTTTAGGGGGCGGTTGTCGATCCCGCGTTAATGGTCGCGGGGCCGTTTGCCGCCTCTAATCTTTTGGGGGGAGGTTGGATCGGTGTGCGGGCGTTTCCGCCCGCTTCTGGTGCGTGGACCAGGGTTTGTGGCTGTGCCACTCGAAACCGTATGTGTTCGACGAAACTAAGTGATCGACCTTGTGGGAGAGTAAACTCCAAATGCGAAACTTAGTTCCACTTTAAACTAATTGCTCTATCTGAAACTAAGTGTTCGATACTGTGCCAGGAGAAGGGCCTGTTCTCTGAAATCTGTGGCGGTGCCACTCGAAACCGTATGAGTTCGACGAAACTAAGTGGTCGACCTTGTGAGAGGAGAAACTCCAGATGCGAAACTTAGTAGCATTTTAAACTAATTGCTCTATCTGAAACTAAGTGTTCGATACTGTGCCAGGAGAAGGGCCTGTTCTCTGAAATCTGCGGCTGTGCCACTCGAAACCGTATGTGTTCGACGAAACTAAGTGACCGACCTTGTGAGAGGGGAAACTCCAGATGCGAAACTTAGTTCCATTTTAAACTAATTGTTCTCTCTGAAACTAGGTGTTCGATACTGTGCCAGGAGAAGCGCCTGTTCTCTGAAATCTGTGGCGGTACCACTCGAAACCGTATGTGTTCCACGAAACTAAGTGGCCGACATTGTGAGAGAGGAAACTCCAGATGCGAAACTTAGTTCCATTTTAGTCTTATTGTTCTATCTGAAACTACGTTTTCGATACTGTGCGAGGAGAAGCTCTTGTTCTCTGAACTGTGTGGCGATGCCACTCGAAACCGTATGTGTTCGACGAAACTAAGTGACCGACCTTGTGAGAGGGGAAACTCCAGATGCGAAACTTAGTTCCATTTTAAACTAATTGTTCTCTCTGAAACTAAGTGTTCGATACTGTGCCAGGAGAAGGGCCTGTTCTCTGAAATCTGTGGCGGTGCCACTCGAAACCGTATGAGTTCGACGAAACTAAGTGGTCGACCTTGTGAGAGGAGAAACTCCAGATGCGAAACTTAGTAGCATTTTAAACTAATTGCTCTATCTGAAACTAAGTGTTCGATACTGTGCCAGGAGAAGGGCCTGTTCTCTGAAATCTGCGGCTGTGCCACTCGAAACCGTATGTGTTCGACGAAACTAAGTGTTTGACCTTGTGAGACAGGATACTCCAGATGGGAAACTTAGTTCCATTTTAATCTTATTGTTCTATCTGAAACTACGTTTTCGATACTGTGCCAGGAGAAGCGCCTGTTCTCTGAAATCTGTGGCGATGCCACTCAAAACCGTGTGTGTTCGACGAAACTAAGTGGCCGACATTGTGAGAGAGGAAACTCCAGGTGCGAAACTTAGTTCCACTTTTAACTAATTGCTCTATCTAAAACTAAGTGTTCGATACTGTGCCAGGAGAAGCGCCTGTTCTCTGAAATGTGTGGCGATGACACTCGAAACCGTATGTGTTCGACGAAACTAAGTGGCCGACATTGTGAGAGAGGAAACTCCAGATGCGAAACTTAGTTCCATTTTAAACTAATTGTTCTATCTGAAACTAGGTTTTCGATACTGTGCCAGGAGAAGCGCCTGTTCTCTGAAATCTGTGGCGGTGCCACTCGAAACCGTATGTGTTCCACGAAACTAAGTGGCCGACATTGTGAGAGTGGAAACTCCAGATGCGAAACTTAGGTCCATTTTAAACTAATTGTTCTATCTGAAACTAAGTGTTCGATTCTGTGCCAGGAGAAGCGCCTGTTCTCTGAAATGTGTGGCGATGACACTCGAAACCGTATGTGTTCGACGAAACTAAGTGATCGACCTTGTGAGAGGGGAAACTCCAGATGCGAAACTTAGTTCCATTTTAAACTAATTGTTCTATCTGAATCTATGTGTTCGATAAGGTGCCAGGAGAAGCGTCTGTGCTCTGAAATCAGTGGCAATGCTACTCGAAACCGTATGTGTTCGACGAAACTAAGTGGTCGACATTGTGAGAGAGGAAACTCCAGATGCGAAACTTAGTTCCATTTTAAGCTAATTGTTCTATCTGAAACTAAGTGTTCGATACTGTGCCAGGAGAAGCGCCTGCTCTCTGAAATCTGTGGCGATGCTACTCGAAACCGTATGTGTTCGACGAAACTAATTGGTCGACCTTATGAGAGAGGAAACTCCAGATGCGAAACTTAGTTCCATTTTAATCTTATTTTTCTATCTGAAACTAAGTTTTCGATACTGTGCCAGGAGAAGCGCCTGTTCTCTGAACGGTATGGCGATGCCGCTCGAAACCGTATGTGTTCGACGAAACTAAGTGTTTGACCTTGTGAGACAGGATACTCCAGATGGGAAACTTAGTTCCATTTTAATCTTATTGTTCTATCTGAAACTACGTTTTCGATACTGTGCCAGGAGAAGCGCCTGTTCTCTGAAATCTGTGGCGATGCCACTCGAAACCGTGTGTGTTCGACGAAACTAAGTGGCCGACATTGTCAGAGAGGAAACTCCAGGTGCGAAACTTAGTTCCACTTTAAACTAATTGCTCTATCTAAAACTAAGTGTTCGATACTGTGCCAGGAGAAGCGCCTGTTCTCTGAAATGTGTGGCGATGACACTCGAAACCGTATGTGTTCCACGAAACTAAGTGGTCGACCTTGTGTGAGAGGAAACTCCAGATGCCAAACTTAGTTCCATTTAAAACTAATTGTTCTATCTGAATCTAAGTATCCGATACTGTGCCAGGAGAAGCGCCTGTTCTCTGAAATCTGTGGCGATGCCACTCGAAACCGTATGTGTTCCACGAAACTAAGTGGTCGACATTGTGAGAGAGGAAACTCCAGATGCGAAACTTAGTTCCATTTTAAGCTAATTGTTCTATCTGAAACTAAGTGTTCGATACTGTGTCAGGAGAAGCGCCTGTTCTCTGAAATCTGTGGCGGTGCCACTCGAAACTGTATGTGTTCCACGAAACTAAGTGGTCGACCTTGTGTGAGAGGAAACTCCAGATGCCAAACTTAGTTCCATTTAAAACTAATTGTTCTATCTGAATCTAAGTATCCGATACTGTGCCAGGAGAAGCGCCTGTTCTCTGAAATCTGTGGCGATGCCACTCGAAACCGTATGTGTTCCACGAAACTAAGTGGTCGACCTTGTGGGAGAGTAAACTCCAAATGCGAAACTTAGTTCCACTTTAAACTAATTGCTCTATCTGAAACTAAGTGTTCGATACTGTGCCAGGAGAAGCGCCTGCTCTCTGAAATCTGTGGCGATGCTACTCGAAACCGTATGTGTTCGATGAAACTAAGTGCTCGACCTTGTGAGAGGAGAAACTCCAGATGCGAAACTTAGTAGCATTTTAAACTAATTGCTCTATCTGAAACTAAGTGTTCGATACTGTGCCAGGAGAAGGGCCTGTTCTCTGAAATCTGTGGCTGTGCCACTCGAAACCGTATGTGTTCGACGAAACTAAGTGATCGACCTTGTGGGAGAGTAAACTCCAAATGCGAAACTTAGTTCCACTTTAAACTAATTGCTCTATCTGAAACTAAGTGTTCGATACTGTGCCAGGAGAAGGGCCTGTTCTCTGAAATCTGTGGCGGTGCCACTCGAAACCGTATGAGTTCGACGAAACTAAGTTGTCGACCTTGTGAGAGGAGAAACTCCAGATGCGAAACTTAGTAGCATTTTAAACTAATTGCTCTATCTGAAACTAAGTGTTCGATACTGTGCCAGGAGAAGGGCCTGTTCTCTGAAATCTGCGGCTGTGCCACTCGAAACCGTATGTGTTCGACGAAACTAAGTGACCGACCTTGTGAGAGGGGAAACTCCAGATGCGAAACTTAGTTCCATTTTAAACTAATTGTTCTCTCTGAAACTAGGTGTTCGATACTGTGCCAGGAGAAGCGCCTGTTCTCTGAAATCTGTGGCGATGCTACTCGAAACCGTATGTGTTCGGCGAAACTAAGTGGTCGCCTTGTGAAGGAGGAAACTCCAGATGCGAAACTTAGTACCATTCTAAACTAATTGTTCTATCTGAAACGATGTGTCCGATACTGTGCCGCGAGAAGCGCCTGTTCTCTGAAATGTGTGGCGATGCTACTCGATACCGTATGTGTTCGACGAAACTAAGTGGTCCACCTTGTGAGAGAGGAAACTCCAGATGCGGAACTTAGTACCATTTTAAACTAATTGTTCTATCTGAAACTAAGTGTTCGATACTGTGCCAGGAGAAGCGCCTGCTCTCTGAAATCTGTGGCGATGCTACTCGAAACCGTTTGAGTTCGACGAAACTAAGTGGTCGACCTTTTTGTAGAGGAAACTCCAGATGCAAAACTTAGTTCCATTTTAAACTGATTATTCTATCCGAAAGTGTTCGATACTGTGCCAGGAGAAGCGCCTGTTCTCTGAAATCTGTGGCGATGCTACTCGAAACCGTATGTGTTCGAGGAAACTAAGTGGTCGACCTTGTGAGAGAGGAAACTCCAGATGCAAAACATAGTTCAACTTTAAACTAAATGTTCCATCTGAAACTAAGTGTTCGATACTGTGCCAGGAGAAGCGCCTGTTCTATGAAATGTGTGGCGATGCCACTCGAAGCCGAATGTGTTCCACGAAACTGAGTGGCCGGCTTGTGAGAGAGGAAACTCCAGATGCGAAGCTTAGTACCATTCTAAACTAATTGTTCTATCTGAAACTATGTGTCCGATACTGTGCCGGGAGAAACTCCCGTTCGACGAAATCTGTGGCGATACCACTCGAACCGTATGGGTTCAACGAAACTAAATGGTCGACCGTGTGAGAGAGGAATTTCCAGACGCGAGATTTAGTTCCATTTTAAACTAAGTGTTCAATCTGAATCTAAGTGTTCGATACTGTGCCAGGAGAAGCGCCTATTCTCTGAAATCTGTGGCGTTGCCACTCGAAACCGTATGTGTTCAACGAAACTAAGTGGTCGACCTTGTGAGAGAGGAAACCCCGGATGCGAAACTTTGTTCCATTTTAACTAATTGTTCTATCTGAAACTAAGTGTTCGTCACTGTGCCAGGAGAAGCGCCTGTTCTCTGAAATCTGTGGCGATGCTACTCGAAACCGTATGTGTTCGTCGAAACTAAACGGTCGACCTTGTGAGAGAGGAAACTCCAGAAGCGAAATTTAGTTCCATTTTAATCTTTTTGTTCTATCTAAAACTAAGTTTTCGATACTGTGCCAGGAGAAGCGCCTGTTCTCTGAAATCTGTGGCGATGCAACTCGAAACCGTTTGAGTTCGACGAAACTAAGTGGCCGATCTTGTGAGAGAGGAAACTCCAGATGTGAAACCTAGTTCCATTTTAAACTAATTGTTCTATCTGAAACTAAGTGTTCGAGACTGTGCCAGGAGAATCGCCTGTCCTCTGAACTGTGTGGCGATGCCGCTCGAAACCTTATGTGTTCGACGAAACTAAGTGGTCTACCTTGTGAGGGAGGAAATTCCAGATGCGAAACTTAGTTCCATTTCAAATTAATTGTTCTATCTGAAGTTAGTGTTCGATACTGTGCCAGGAGAAGCGCCTGTTCTGTGAAACCTGTGGCGATGCCCCTCGAAACCGTATGTGTTCGACGAAACTAAGTGGCCGACCTTGTGAGAGAGGAAACTCCAGATGCGAAACTTAGTACCATTTTAAACTAATTGTCCTATCTGAAACTAAGTGTTCGATACTGTGCCAGGAGAAGCGCCCGTTCTCTGAAATCTGTAGCGATGCCGCTCGAAACCGTATAGGTTCGTCGAAACTGAGTGGTCGACCTTGTGAGAGAGGAAACTCCAGATGCGAAATTTAATTCCATTTTAAACTAATTGTTCTATCTGAAACTATGTGTTCGATACTGTGCCAGGAGAAGCGCCTGTTCTCTGAAACGTGTGGCGATGCCACTCGAAACCGTATGTGTTCGACGAATCTAAGTGGTCAACCTTGTGAGAGAGGAAACTCCAGATGCGAAACTTACTTCCATTTTAACTAATTATTCTATCTGAAACTAGGTGTTCGATACTGTGCCAGGAGAGGCGCCTGTTCTCTGAAATCTGTGACGATGCTACTCGAAACCGTATGTGTTCGACGAAACTAAGTGGTTGACCTTGTGAGAGAGGAGACTCCAGATTCGAAACTTTGTTCCATTTTAAACTAATTGTTCTATCTGAAACTGAGTGTTCGATACTGTGCCAGGAGAAGCGCCTGTCCTCTGAAATATGTGGCGATGCCACTCGAAACCGTATGTGTTCAACGAAACTAAGTCGTCGACTTTGTGAGAGAGGATACTCCAGATGCGAAACATAGTTCCATTTTAAACTAACTCTTCTATCTGAGACTAAGTGATCGATAATGTGCCAGGAGAAGTGCCTGTTCTCTGAAATCTGTGACGATGCTACTCCAAACCGTATGTGTTCGAGGAAACTAAGTGGTCGACCTTGTGGGAGGGGAAACTCCAGATGCGAAACTTAGTTCCATTTTAAACTAATTGTTCTCTCTGAAACTAAGTGTTCGATACTGTGCCAGGAGAAGCGCCTGTTCTCTGAAATCTGTGGCGGTACCACTCGAAACCGTATGTGTTCCACGAAACTAAGTGGCCGACATTGTGAGAGAGGAAACTCCAGATGCGAAACTTGGTTCCATTTTAAACTAATTGTTCTATCTGAAACTAAGTGTTCGATACTGTGCCAGGAGAAGGGCCTGTTCTCTGAAATCTGTGGCGGTGCCACTCGAAACCGTATGAGTTCGACGAAACTAAGTGGTCGACCTTGTGAGAGGAGAAACTCCAGATGCGAAACTTAGTTCCATTTTAAGCTAATTGTTCTATCTGAAACTAATTGTTCGATACTGTGCCAGGAGAAGCGCCTGCTCTCTGAAATCTGTGGCGATGCTACTCGAAACCGTATGTGTTCGACGAAACTAATTGGTCGACCTTATGAGAGAGGAAACTCCAGATGCGAAACTTAGTTCCATTTTAATCTTATTTTTCTATCTGAAACTAAGTTTTCGATACTGTGCCAGGAGAAGCGCCTGTTCTCTGAACTGTATGGCGATGCCGCTCGAAACCGTATGTGTTCGACGAAACTAAGTGTTTGACCTTGTGAGACAGGATACTCCAGATGGGAAACTTAGTTCCATTTTAATCTTATTGTTCTATCTGAAACTACGTTTTCGATACTGTGCCAGGAGAAGCGCCTGTTCTCTGAAATCTGTGGCGATGCAACTCGAAACCGTTTGAGTTCGACGAAACTAAGTGGTCGATCTTGTGAGAGAGGAAACTCCAGATGTGAAACCTAGTTCCATTTTAAACTAATTGTTCTATCTGAAACTAAGTGTTCGAGAATGTGCCAGGAGAATCGCCTGTCCTCTGAACTGTGTGGCGGTGCCGCTCGAAACCGTATGTGTTCGACGAAACTAAGTGGTCGATACTGTTTCAGGAGAAACACCCGTTCGGTGAAATCTGTGGCGATACCACACGAGACCGTATGTGTTCGACGAAACTAAGTGGTTGACCATGTGAGAGAGGAAACTCCAAATGCGAAACTTAATTCCATTTTAAACTAATTGTTCTACTGAATCTAAGTGTTCAATACTGTGCCAGGAGAAGCGCCTGTTCTCTGAAATCTGTGGCGATGCTACTCGAAACCGTATGTGTTCCACGAAACTAAGTGGTCGCCTTGTGAGAGAGGAAACTCCAGATGCGAAACTTAGTACCATTTTAAACTAATTGTTCTATCGGAAATTAAGTGTTCGATACTGTGCCAGGAGAAGCGCCTGTTCTCTGAAATCTGTGGCGATGCTCCTCGAAACCGTTTGAGTTCGACGAAACTAAGTGGTCGATCTTGTGAGAGAGGAAACTCCAGATGTGAAACCTAGTTCCATTTTAAACTAATTGTTCTATCTGAAACTAAGTGTTCGAGACTGTGCCAGGAGAATCGCCTGTCCTCTGAACTGTGTGGCGATGCTGCTCGAAACCGTATGTCTTCGACGAAACTAAGTGGTCCACCTTGTGAGAAAGGAAACTCCAGATGCGAAGCTTTGCTCCTTCTTAAACTAATTGTTCTATCTGACACTAAGCGTTCTATACTGTGTCAGGAGAAACGCCGTTCTGCGAAATCTGTGGCGATACCACTCGAAACCGTATGTGTTCGACGAAACTAAGTGGTCGACCTGGCGAGAGAGGAAACTCCAGATGCGAAACTTAGTTCCATTTTAATCTTTTTGTTGTATCTAAAACTAAGTTTTCGATACTGTGCCAGGAGAAGCGCCTGTTCTCTGAAATCTGTGGCGATGCAACACGAAACCGTTTGAGTTCGACGAAACTAAGTGGTCGATCTTGTGAGAGAGGAAACTCCAAATGTGAAACCTAGTTCCATTTTAAACTAATTGTTCTATCTGAAACACAGTGTTCGAGACTGTGCCAGGAGAATCGCCTGTCCTCTGAACTGTGTGGCGGTGCCGCTCGAAACCGTATGTGTTCGACGAAACTAAGTGGTCGATACTGTTTCAGGAAAAACACCCGTTCGGTGAAATCTGTGGCGATACCACACGAGACCGTATGTGTTCGACGAAACTAACTGGTTGACCATGTGAGAGAGGAAACTCCAAATGCGAAACTTAATTCCATTTTAAACTAATTGTTCTACTGAATCTAAGTGTTCAATACTGTGCCAGGAGAAGCGCCTGTTCTCTGAAATCTGTGGCGATGCTAATCGAAACCGTATGTGTTCCACGAAACTAAGTGGTCGCCTTGTGAGAGAGGAAACTCCAGATGCGAAACTTACTTCCATTTTAAACTAATTATTCTATCTGAAAATAGGTGTTCGATACTGTGCCAGGAGAGGCGCCTGTTCTCTGAAATCTGTGACGATGCTACTCGAAACCATATGTGTTCGACGAAACTAAGTGGTTGACCTTGTGAGAGAGGAAACTCCGGAAGCGAAACTTAGTTCCATTTTAAACTAATTGTTCTATCTGAAACTAAGTGTTCGATAATGAGCCAGGAGAAGCGCCTGTTCTCTGAAATCTGTGGCGATGCTACTCGAAACCGTATGTGTTCGAGGAAACTAAGTGGCCGACCTTGTGAGAGAGGAAACTCCAGATGCGAAACTTAGTACCATTTTAAACTAATTGTTCTATCTGAAACTAAGTGTTCGAAACTGTGCCAGGAGAAGCGCCCGTTCTCTGAAATCTGTAGCGATGCCGCTCGAAACCGTATAGGTTCGTCGAAACTGCGTGGTCGACCTTGTGAGAGAGGAAACTCCAGATGCGAAACTTAGTTCCATTTTAAACTAATTGTTCTATCTGAAACTATGTGTTCGATACTGTGCCAGGAGAAGCACCTGTTCTCTGAAACGTGTGGCGATGCCAATCGAAACGGTATGTGTTCGACGAAACTAAGTGGTCAACCTTGTGAGAGAGGAAACTCCAGATGCGAAACTTACTTCCATTTTAAACTAATTATTCTATCTGAAACTAAGTCTTCGATACTGTGCCAGGAGAGGCGCCTGTTCTCTGAAATCTGTGACGATGCTACTCGAAACCGTATGTGTTCGACGAAACTAAGTGGTTGAACTTGTGAGAGAGGAACCTCCGGATGCGAAACTTAGTTCCATTTAAAACTAATTGTTCTATCTGATACTGAGTGTTCGAAAGTGTGACAGGAGAAGCGCCTATTCTCTGAAATCTGTGGCGATGCCACTCGAAACCGTATGTGTTCGACTAAACAAAGTGGCCGACATTGTGAGAGAGGAAACTTCAGATGCGAAACTTAGTTCCATTTCAAATTAATTGTTCTGTCTGAAATAAGTGTTCGATAGTGTGCCAGGAGAAGCGCCTGTTGTCTGAAATCTGTGGCGATGCTACTAGAAACCGTATGTGTTCGACGAAACTAAGTGGCCGACCTTGTGAGAGAGGAAACTCCAGATGCGAAACTTAGTACCATTTTAAACTAATGGTTCTATCTGAAACTAAGTGTTCGATACTGTGCCAGGAGAAGCGCCCGTTCTCTGAAATCTGTAGCGATGCCGCTCGAAACCGTATAGGTTCGTCGAAACTGAGTGGTCGACCTTGTGAAAGAGGAAACTCCAGATGCGAAACTTAGTTCCATTTTAAACTAATTGTACTATCTGAAACTATGTGTTCGATACTGTGCCAGGAGAAACGCCTGTTCTCTGAAACGTGTGGCGATGCCACTCGAAACCGTATGTGTTCGACGAAACTAAGTGGCCAACCTTGTGAGAGAGGAAACTCCAGATGCGAAACTTACTTCCATTTTAAACTAATTATTCTATCTGAAACTAGGTGTTCGATACTGTGCCAGGAGAGGCGCCTGTTCTCTGAAATCTGTGACGATGCTACTCGAAACCGTATGTGTTCGACGAAACTAAGTGGTTGACCTTGTGAGAGAGGAAACTCCGGATGCGAAACTTAGTTCCATTTTAAACTAATTGTTCTATCTGAAACTAAGTGATCGATAATGAGCAAGGAGAAGCGCCTGTTCTCTGAAATCTGTAGCGATGCCGCTCGAAACCGTATAGGTTCGTCGAAACTGAGTGGTCGACCTTGTGAGAGAGGAAACTCCAGATGCGAAACTTAGTTCCATTTTAAACTAATTGTTCTATCTGAAACTATGTGTTCGATACTGTGCCAGGAGAAGCGCCTGTTCTCTGAAACGTGTGGCGATGCCAATAGAAACCGTATGTGTTCGACGAAACTAAGTGGCCAACCTTGTGAGAGAGGAAACTCCAGATGCGAAACTTACTTCCATTTTAAACTATTTATTCTATCTGAAACTAAGTGTTCGATACTGTGCCAGGAGAGGCGCCTGTTCTCTGAAATCTGTGACGATGCTACTCGAAACCGTATGTGTTCGACGAAACTAAGTGGTTGACCTTGTGAGAGAGGAACCTCCGGATGCGAAACTTAGTTCCATTTAAAACTAATTGTTCTATCTGATACTGAGTGTTCGACAGTGTGCCAGGAGAAGCGCCTATTCTCTGAAATCTGTGGCGATGCCACTCGAAACCGTATGTGTTCGACTAAACAAAGTGGTCGACCTTGTGGGGGAGTTTACTCCAGATGCGAAACATAGTTACATTTTAAACTAATTGTTCTGTCTGAAATAAGTGTTCGATAGTGTGCCAGGAGAAGCGCCTGTTCTCTGAAATCTGTGGCGATGCTACTAGAAACCGTATGTGTTCGAAGACACTAAGTGGTCCACCTAGTGAGAGAGGAATCTCCAGATGCGAAACTTAGTTCCATTTTAAACTAATTGTTCTATCTGATACTAAGTGTTCGATACTGGGCCAGGAGAAGCGCCCGTTCTCTGAAATCTGTGGCGATGCCACTCGAAACCGTATGTGTTCGTCGAAACTGAGTGGTCGACCTTGTGAAAGAGGAAACTCCAGATGCGAAACTTAGTTCCATTTTAAACTAATTGTACTATCTGAAACTATGTGTTCGATACTGTGCCAGGAGAAGCGCCTGTTCTCTGAAACGTGTGGCGATGCCACTCGAAACCGTATGTGTTCGACGAAACTAAGTGGTCAACCTTGTGAGAGAGGAAACTCCAGATGCGAAACTTACTTCCATTTTAAACTAATTATTCTATCTGAAACTAGGTGTTCGATACTGTGCCAGGAGAGGCGCCTGTTCTCTGAAATCTGTGACGATGCTACTCGAAACGGTATGTGTTCGACGAAATTAAGTGGTTGACCTTGTGAGAGAGGAAACTCCGGATGCGAAACTTAGTTCCATTTTAAACTTATTGTTCTATCTGAAACTAAGTGATCGATAATGAGCCAGGAGAAGCGCCTGTTCTCTGAAATCTGTAGCGATGCCGCTCGAAACCGTATAGGTTCGTCGAAACTGAGTGGTCGACCTTGTGAGAGAGGAAACTCCAGATGCGAAACTTAGTTCCATTTTAAACTAATTGTTCTATCTGAAACTATGTGTTCGATACTGTGCCAGGAGAAGCGCCTGTTCTCTGAAACGTGTGGCGATGCCAATCGAAACCGTATGTGTTCGACGAAACTAAGTGGCCAACCTTGTGAGAGAGGAAACTCCAGATGCGAAACTTACTTCCATTTTAAACTATTTATTCTCTCTGAAACTAAGTGTTCGATACTGTGCCAGGAGAGGCGCCTGTTCTCTGAAATCTGTGACGATGCTACTCGAAACCGTATGTGTTCGACGAAACTAAGTGGTTGACCTTGTGAGAGAGGAACCTCCGGATGCGAAACTTAGTTCCATTTAAAACTAATTGTTCTATCTGATACTGAGTGTTCGACAGTGTGCCAGGAGAAGCGCCTATTCTCTGAAATCTGTGGCGATGCCACTCGAAACCGTATGTGTTCGACTAAACAAAGTGGTCGACCTTGTGGGGGAGGATACTCCAGATGCGAAACATAGTTACATTTTAAACTAATTGTTCTGTCTGAAATAAGTGTTCGATAGTGTGCCAGGAGAAGCGCCTGTTCTCTGAAATCTGTGGCGATGCTACTAGAAACCGTATGTGTTCGAAGACACTAAGTGGTCCACCTAGTGAGAGAGGAAACGCCAGATGCGAAACTTAGTTCCATTTTGAACTAATTGTTCTATCTGATACTAAGTGTTCGATACTGGGCCAGGAGAAGCGCCCGTTCTCTGAAATCTGTGGCGATGCCACTCGAAACCGTATGTGTTCGACGAAACTAAGTGGTCGACCTTGTGAGAGAGGAATATCCAAATGAGAAACATAGTTCCATTTAAAACTAATTGTTCTATCTGAAACTAAGTGTTCGATACTGTGGCAGGAGAAACGCCTGTTCTCTGAAATCTGTGGCGATGCCGCTCGAAACCGTATGTGTTCGACGAAACCAAGTGGTCGACCTTGTGCGAGAGGAAACTCCAGATGAGAAACTTATTTCCATTTTAAACTAATTGTTCTATCGGATACTAAGTGTTCGATACTGTGCCAGGGGAAGTGCCCGTTCTCTGAAATCTGTGGCGATGCTACTCGAAACCGTATGTGTTCGACGAAACTAAGTGGTCGACCTTCTGAGAGAGGAAACGCCGGATGCGAAACTTAGTTCCCTTTTAAACTAATTGTTCTATCGGATACTAAGTGCTCGATACTGTGCCAGGAGAAGCGCCTCTTCTCTGAAATCTGAGGCGATGCTACTCGAAACCGTATGTGTTCGACGAAACTAAGTGGTCGACCTTCTGAGAGAGGAAATTCCGGATGCGAAACTTAGTTCCATTTTAAACTAATTGTTCTATCTGAAACTAAGTGTTCGATACTGTGCGAGGAGAAGCGCCTGTTCTCTGAAATCTGTGGCGATGCCACTCGAAACCGTATGTGTTCGACGATACTAAGTGGCCCACCTCGTGAGAGAGGAAACTCCAGATGCGAAACTTAGTTCCATTTTAAACTAATTGTTCTATCTGAAACTAAGTGTTCGATACTGTGCGAGGAGAAGCGCCTGTTCTCTGAAATCTGTGGCGATGCCACTCGAAACCGTATGTGTTCGACGATACTAAGTGGCCCACCTCGTGAGAGAGGAAACTCCGGATGCGAAACTTAGTTCCCTTTTAAACTAATTGTTCTATCTGAAACTAAGTGTTCGATACTGTGCGAGGAGAAGCGCCTGTTCTCTGAAATCTGTGGCGATGCCACTCGAAACCGTATGTGTTCGACGAAACTAAGTGGCCGACCTTGTGAGAGAGGAAACTCCAGATGCGAAGCTTATTTCCATTTTAAACTAATTGTTCTATCGGATACTAAGTGTTCGATACTGTGCCAGGGGAAGTGCCCGTTCTCTGAAATCTGTGGCGATGCTACTCGAAACCGTATGTGTTCGACGAAACTAAGTGGTCGACCTTCTGAGAGAGGAAACTCCAAATGCGAAACTTAGTTCCATTTTAAACTAATTGTTCTATCGGATACTAAGTGTTCGATACTGTGCCAGGGGAAGTGCCCGTTCTCTGAAATCTGTGGCGATGCTACTCGAAACCGTATGTGTTCGACGAAACTAAGTGGTCGACCTTCTGAGAGAGGAAACTCCGGATGCGAAACTTAGTTCCATTTTAAACTAATTGTTCTATCTGAAACTAAGTGTTCGATACTGTGCGAGGAGAAGCGCCTGTTCTCTGAAATCTGTGGCGATGCCACTCGAAACCGTATGTGTTCGACGATACTAAGTGGCCGACCTCGTGAGAGAGGAAACTCCAGATGCGAAACTTAGTTCCATTTTAAACTAATTGTTCTATCTGAAACTAAGTGTTCGATACTGTGCCAGGAGAAGCGCCTGTTCTCTGAAATCTGTCGCGATGCTACTCGAAACCGTATGTGTTCGACGAAACTAAGTTGTCGACCTTCTGAGAGAGAAAACTCCAGACGCGAAACTTAGTTCCATTTTAAACTAATTGTTCTATCTGAAACTAAGTGTTCGATACTGTGCCAGGAGAAGCGCCTGTTCTCTGAACTGTGTGGCGATGCCGCTCGAAACCGTATGTGTTCGACGAAACTAAGTCGTTGACCTTGTGAGAGAAGAAACTCCAAAAGCGAAACTTAGTTCCATTTTAAACTAATTGTTCTGTCTGAAATAAGTGTTCGATACTGTGCCAGGAGAAGCGCGTGCTCTCTGAAATCTGTGGCGATGCCACTCGAAACCGTATGTGTTCGACGAAACTAAGTGGCCGACCTTGTGCGAGGGGAAACTTCAGATGCGAAACTTAGTTCAGTTTTAAACCAAATGTTCCATCTGAAACTAAGTGTTCGATACTGTGCCAGGAGAAGCGCCTGTTCCCCGAAATATGTGGCGATGCCACTCGAAACCGTATGTGTTCGACGAATCTAAATGGTCGACCTTGTGAGAGAGGAAACTCCAGATGCGAAACTTAGTTCCATTTTAAAATAATTGTTCGATCTGAAACAAAGTGTTCGATACTGTGCCAGGAGAAGCGCGTGTTCTCTGAAATCAGTCGCGATGCTCCTCGAAACGGTATGTGTTCGACGAAACTAAATGGCCGACCTTGTGAGAGAGGAAACTCCAGATGCGAAACTTAGTTCCATTTTAAACTAATTGTTCTATCTGAAACTAAGTGTTCGATACTGTGCGAGGAGAAGCGCCTGTTCTCTGAAATCTGTGGCGATGCCACTCGAAACCGTATGTGTTCGACGATACTAAGTGGCCGACCTCGTGAGAGAGGAAACTCCAGATGCGAAACTTAGTTCCATTTTAAACTAATTGTTCTATCTGAAACTAAGTGTTCGATACGGTGCCAGGAGAAGCGCCTGTTCTCTGAAATCTGTGGCGATGCCACACGAAACAGTATGTGTTCGACGAAACTAAGTAGTCGATACTGTGGCAGGAGAAGCGCCTGTTCCCTGAAATCTGTGGCGATACCACCCGAAGCCGTATGTGTTCGACGAAACTAAGTGGTCGACCTTGTGAAAGAGGAAACTCCAGATGCGAAGTTTAGTTCCATTTTAAACTAACTTTTTTATCTGAAACTAAGTGTCCGACATTGTGCCAGGAGAAGCGCCTGTTCTCTGAAACCTGTGGCGATGCTACTCGAAACCGTATGTGTTCGACGAAACTAAGTGGCCGACATTGTGAGAGAGGAAACTCCAGGTGCGAAACTTAGTTCCACTTTAAACTAATTCCTCTATCTAAAACTGAGTGTTCGCTACTGTGCCAGGAGAAGCGCCTGTTCTCTGAAATCTGTGGCGGTGCCACTCGAAACCGTATGTGTTCGACGAAACTAAGTGGTCGACCTTGTGGGAGAGTAAACTCCAAATGCGAAACTTAGTTCCACTTTAAACTAATTGCTCTATCTGAAACTAAGTGTTCGATACTGTGCCAGGAGAAGGGCCTGTTCTCTGAAATCTGTGGCTGTGCCACTCGAAACCGTATGTGTTCGACGAAACTAAGTGATCGACCTTGTGAGAGGGGAAACTCCAGATGCGAAACTTAGTTCCATTTTAAACTAATTGTTCTCTCTGAAACTAAGTGTTCGATACTGTGCCAGGAGAAGCGTCTGTGGTCTGAAATCAGTGGCAATGCTACTCGAAACCGTATGTGTTCGACGAAACTAAGTGGTCGACATTGTGAGAGAGGAAACTCCAGATGCGAAACTTAGTTCCATTTTAAGCTAATTGTTCTATCTGAAACTAAGTGTTCGATACTGTGCCAGGAGAAGCGCCTGTTCTCTGAAATCTGTGGCGATGCCACTTGAAACCGTATGTGTTCGACGAAACTAAGTGGCCGACATTGTGAGAGAGGAAACTCCAGGTGCGAAACTTAGTTCCACTTTAAACTAATTCCTCTATCTAAAACTGAGTGTTCGATACTGTGCCAGGAGAAGCGCCTGTTCTCTGAAATGTGTGGCGATGACACTCGAAACCGTATGTGTTCGACCAAACTAAGTGGTTGATCTTGTGAGAGAGGATACTCCAGATGCGAAAAATAATTCCATTTTAAACTAATTGTTCTCTCTGAAACTAAGTGTTCGAAACTGTGCCAGGAGAAGCGCCTGTTCTCTGAAATCTGTGGCGGTGCCACTCGAAACCGTATGTGTTCCACGAAACTAAGTGGCCGACATTGTGAGAGAGGAAACTCCAGATGCGAAACTTAGTTCCATTTTAATCTTATTGTTCTATCTGAAACTACGTTTTCGATACTGTGCCAGGAGAAGCGCCTGTTCTCTGAAATCTGTGGCGATGCCACTCGAAACCGTATGTGTTCGACGAATCTAAGTGGTCGACCTTGTGGGAGAGTAAACTCCAAATGCGAAACTTAGTTCCACTTTAAACTAATTGCTCTATCTGAAACTAAGTGTTCGATACTGTGCCAGGAGAAGGGCCTGTTCTCTGAAATCTGTGGCTGTGCCACTCGAAACCGTATGTGTTCGACGAAACTAAGTGATCGACCTTGTGAGAGGGGAAACTCCAGATGCGAAACTTAGTTCCATTTTAAACTAATTGTTCTCTCTGAAACTAAGTGTTCGATACTGTGCCAGGAGAAGCGTCTGTGCTCTGAAATCAGTGGCAATGCTACTCGAAACCGTATGTGTTCGACGAAACTAAGTGGTCGACATTGTGAGAGAGGAAACTCCAGATGCGAAACTTAGTTCCATTTTAAGCTAATTGTTCTATCTGAAACTAAGTGTTCGATACTGTGCCAGGAGAAGCGCCTGTTCTCTGAAATCTGTGGCGATGCCACTCGAAACCGTATGTGTTCGACGAAACTAAGTGGCCGACATTGTGAGAGAGGAAACTCCAGATGCGAAACTTAGTTCCACTTTAAACTAATTCCTCTATCTAAAACTGAGTGTTCGATACTGTGCCAGGAGAAGCGCCTGTTCTCTGAAATGTGTGGCGATGACACTCGAAACCGTATGTGTTCGACCAAACTAAGTGGTTGATCTTGTGAGAGAGGATACTCCAGATGCGAAACATAATTCCATTTAACACTAACTGTTCTATCTGAAACTAAGTGTGCGATACTGTGCCAGGAGAAGCGCCTGTTCTCTGAAATCTGTGGCGATGCCACTCGAAACCGTATGTGTTCGACGAAACTAAGTGGCCGACATTGTGAGAGAGGAAACTCCAGGTGCGAAACTTAGTTCCACTTTAAACTAATTCCTCTATCTAAAACTGAGTGTTCGATACTGTGCCTGGAGAAGCGCCTGTTCTCTGAAATCTGTGGCGGTGCCACTCGAAACCGTATGTGTTCGACGAAACTAAGTGGTCGACCTTGTGGGAGAGTAAACTCCAAATGCGAAACTTAGTTCCACTTTAAACTAATTGCTCTATCTGAAACTAAGTGTTCGATACTGTGCCAGGAGAAGGGCCTGTTCTCTGAAATCTGTGGCTGTGCCACTCGAAACCGTATGTGTTCGACGAAACTAAGTGATCGACCTTGTGAGAGGGGAAACTCCAGATGCGAAACTTAGTTCCATTTTAAACTAATTGTTCTATCTGAAACTAGGTTTTCGATACTGTGCCAGGAGAAGCGCCTGTTCTCTGAAATCTGTGTTGTGCCACTCGAAACCGTATGTGTTCGACGAAACTAAGTGGTTGATCTTGTGAGAGAGGATACTCCAGATGCGAAACATAATTCCATTTTAAACTAATTCTTCTCTCTGAAACTAAGTGTTCGATACTGTGCCAGGAGAAGAGCCTGTTCTCTGAAATCTGTGGCGGTGCCACTCGAAACCGTATGTGTTCGACGAAACTAAGTGGCCGACATTGTGAGAGAGGAAACTCCAGGTGCGAAACTTAGTTCCACTTTAAACTAATTCCTCTATCTAAAACTGAGTGTTCGATACTGTGCCAGGAGAAGCGCCTGTTCTCTGAAATGTGTGGCTGTGCCACTCGGAACCGTATGTGTTCGACGAAACTAAGTGGTCGACCTTGTGGGAGAGTAAACTCCAAATGCGAAACTTAGTTCCACTTTAAACTAATTGCTCTATCTGAAACTAAGTGTTCGATACTGTGCCAGGAGAAGGGCCTGTTCTCTGAAATCTGTGGCTGTGCCACTCGAAACCGTATGTGTTCGACGAAACTAAGTGATCGACCTTGTGAGAGGGGAAACTCCAGATGCGAAACTTAGTTCCATTTTAAACTAATTGTTCTATCTGAAACTAGGTTTTCGATACTGTGCCAGGAGAAGCGCCTGTTCTCTGAAATCTGTGTTGTGCCACTCGAAACCGTATGTGTTCGACGAAACTAAGTGGTTGATCTTGTGAGAGAGGATACTCCAGATGCGAAACATAATTCCATTTTAAACTAATTCTTCTCTCTGAAACTAAGTGTTCGATACTGTGCCAGGAGAAGAGCCTGTTCTCTGAAATCTGTGGCGGTGCCACTCGAAACCGTATGTGTTCGACGAAACTAAGTGGCCGACATTGTGAGAGAGGAAACTCCAGGTGCGAAACTTAGTTCCACTTTAAACTAATTCCTCTATCTAAAACTGAGTGTTCGATACTGTGCCAGGAGAAGCGCCTGTTCTCTGAAATGTGTGGCTGTGCCACTCGGAACCGTATGTGTTCGACGAAACTAAGTGATCGACCTTGTGAGAGGGGAAACTCCAGATGCGAAACTTAGTTCCACTTTAAACTAATTCCTCTATCTAAAACTGAGTGTTCGATACTGTGCCAGGAGAAGCGCCTGTTCTCTGAAATCTGTGGCGGTGCCACTCGAAACCGTATGTGTTCGACGAAACTAAGTGGTCGACCTCGTGGGAGAGTAAACTCCAAATGCGAAACTTAGTTCCACTTTAAACTAATTCCTCTATCTAAAACTGAGTGTTCGATACTGTGCCAGGAGAAGCGCCTGTTCTCTGAAATCTGTGGCGATGCCACTCGAAACCGTATGTGTTCGACGAAACTAAGTGGCCGACATTGTGAGAGAGGAAACTCCAGGTGCGAAACTTAGTTCCACTTTAAACTAATTCCTCTATCTAAAACTGAGTGTTCGATACTGTGCCAGGAGAAGCGCCTGTTCTCTGAAATCTGTGGCTGTGCCACTCGAAAGCGTATGTGTTCGACGAAACTAAGTGATCGACCTTGTGAGAGGGGAAACTCAAGATGCGAAACTTAGTTCCATTTTAAACTAATTGTTCTCTCTGAAACTAAGTGTTCGATACTGTGCCAGGAGAAGCGCCTGTTCTCTGAAATCTGTGGCGGTGCCACTCGAAACCGTATGTGTTCCACGAAACTAAGTGGCCGACATTGTGAGAGAGGAAACTCCAGATGCGAAACTTGGTTCCATTTTAAACTAATTGTTCTATCTGAAACTAAGTGTTCGATACTGTGCCAGGAGAAGGGCCTGTTCTCTGAAATCTGTGGCGGTGCCACTCGAAACCGTATGTGTTCGACGAAACTAAGTGGTCGACCTTGTGGGAGAGTAAACTCCAAATGCGAAACTTA
This sequence comes from Nysson spinosus, assembly GCA_910591585.2. Classification (NCBI taxonomy): domain Eukaryota; kingdom Metazoa; phylum Arthropoda; class Insecta; order Hymenoptera; family Crabronidae; genus Nysson; species Nysson spinosus. The sequence continues at coordinate 383,520 of CAJUYC020000091.1, read as the reverse complement.
GTTCCACTTTAAACTAATTGCTCTATCTAAAACTGAGTGTTCGATACTGTGCCAGGAGAAGCGCCTGTTCTCTGAAATCTGTGGCGGTGCCACTCGAAACCGTATGTGTTCGACGAAACTAAGTGGTCGACCTCGTGGGAGAGTAAACTCCAAATGCGAAACTTAGTTCCACTTTAAACTAATTCCTCTATCTAAAACTGAGTGTTCGATACTGTGCCAGGAGAAGCGCCTGTTCTCTGAAATCTGTGGCGATGCCACTCGAAACCGTATGTGTTCGACGAAACTAAGTGGCCGACATTGTGAGAGAGGAAACTCCAGGTGCGAAACTTAGTTCCACTTTAAACTAATTCCTCTATCTAAAACTGAGTGTTCGATACTGTGCCAGGAGAAGCGCCTGTTCTCTGAAATCTGTGGCTGTGCCACTCGAAACCGTATGTGTTCGACGAAACTAAGTGATCGACCTTGTGAGAGGGGAAACTCAAGATGCGAAACTTAGTTCCATTTTAAACTAATTGTTCTCTCTGAAACTAAGTGTTCGATACTGTGCCAGGAGAAGCGCCTGTTCTCTGAAATCTGTGGCGGTGCCACTCGAAACCGTATGTGTTCCACGAAACTAAGTGGCCGACATTGTGAGAGAGGAAACTCCAGATGCGAAACTTGGTTCCATTTTAAACTAATTGTTCTATCTGAAACTAAGTGTTCGATACTGTGCCAGGAGAAGGGCCTGTTCTCTGAAATCTGTGGCGGTGCCACTCGAAACCGTATGTGTTCGACGAAACTAAGTGGTCGACCTTGTGGGAGAGTAAACTCCAAATGCGAAACTTAGTTCCACTTTAAACTAATTGCTCTATCTGAAACTAAGTGTTCGATACTGTGCCAGGAGAAGGGCCTGTTCTCTGAAATCTGTGGCTGTGCCACTCGAAACCGTATGTGTTCGACGAAACTAAGTGATCGACCTTGTGAGAGGGGAAACTCCAGATGCGAAACTTAGTTCCATTTTAAACTAATTGTTCTCTCTGAAACTAAGTGTTCGATACTGTGCCAGGAGAAGCGTCTGTGCTCTGAAATCAGTGGCAATGCTACTCGTAACCGTATGTGTTCGACGAAACTAAGTGGTCGACATTGTGAGAGAGGATACTCCAGATGCGAAACATAATTCCATTTTAAACTAATTGTTCTCTCTGAAGCTAAGTGTTCGATACTGTGCCAGGAGAAGCGCCTGTTCTCTGAAATCTGTGGCGGTGCCACTCGAAACCATATGTGTTCCACGAAACTAAGTGGCCGACATTGTGAGAGAGGAAACTCCAGATGCGAAACTTAGTTCCATTTTAAACTAATTGTTCTATCTGAAACTAGGTTTTCGATACTGTGCCAGGAGAAGCGCCTGTTCTCTGAAATCTGTGGCGGTGCCACTCGAAACCGTATGTGTTCGACGAAACTAAGTGGTTGACCTTGTGAGACAGGATACTCCAGATGCTAAACTTAGTTCCATTTTAATCTTATTGTTCTATCTGAAACTACGTTTTCGATACTGTGCCAGGAGAAGCGCCTGTTCTCTGAAATCTGTGGCGATGCCACTCGAAACCGTATGTGTTCGACGAATCTAAGTGGTCGACCTTGTGGGAGAGTAAACTCCAAATGCGAAACTTAGTTCCACTTTAAACTAATTGTTCTCTCTGAAACTAAGTGTTCGATACTGTGCCAGGAGAAGCGCCTGTTCTCTGAAATCTGTGGCGGTGCCACTCGAAACCGTATGTGTTCCACGAAACTAAGTGGCCGACATTGTGAGAGAGGAAACTCCAGATGCGAAACTTGGTTCCATTTTAAACTAATTGTTCTATCTGAAACTAAGTGTTCGATACTGTGCCAGGAGAAGGGCCTGTTCTCTGAAATCTGTGGCGGTGCCACTCGAAACCGTATGTGTTCGACGAAACTAAGTGGTCGACCTTGTGGGAGAGTAAACTCCAAATGCGAAACTTAGTTCCACTTTAAACTAATTGCTCTATCTGAAACTAAGTGTTCGATACTGTGCCAGGAGAAGGGCCTGTTCTCTGAAATCTGTGGCTGTGCCACTCGAAACCGTATGTGTTCGACGAAACTAAGTGATCGACCTTGTGAGAGGGGAAACTCCAGATGCGAAACTTAGTTCCATTTTAAACTAATTGTTCTCTCTGAAACTAAGTGTTCGATACTGTGCCAGGAGAAGCGTCTGTGCTCTGAAATCAGTGGCAATGCTACTCGTAACCGTATGTGTTCGACGAAACTAAGTGGTCGACATTGTGAGAGAGGATACTCCAGATGCGAAACATAATTCCATTTTAAACTAATTGTTCTCTCTGAAGCTAAGTGTTCGATACTGTGCCAGGAGAAGCGCCTGTTCTCTGAAATCTGTGGCGGTGCCACTCGAAACCATATGTGTTCCACGAAACTAAGTGGCCGACATTGTGAGAGAGGAAACTCCAGATGCGAAACTTAGTTCCATTTTAAACTAATTGTTCTATCTGAAACTAGGTTTTCGATACTGTGCCAGGAGAAGCGCCTGTTCTCTGAAATCTGTGGCGGTGCCACTCGAAACCGTATGTGTTCGACGAAACTAAGTGGTTGACCTTGTGAGACAGGATACTCCAGATGCTAAACTTAGTTCCATTTTAATCTTATTGTTCTATCTGAAACTACGTTTTCGATACTGTGCCAGGAGAAGCGCCTGTTCTCTGAAATCTGTGGCGATGCCACTCGAAACCGTATGTGTTCGACGAATCTAAGTGGTCGACCTTGTGGGAGAGTAAACTCCAAATGCGAAACTTAGTTCCACTTTAAACTAATTGTTCTCTCTGAAACTAAGTGTTCGATACTGTGCCAGGAGAAGCGCCTGTTCTCTGAAATCTGTGGCGGTGCCACTCGAAACCGTATGTGTTCCACGAAACTAAGTGGTCGACCTTGTGGGAGAGTAAACTCCAAATGCGAAACTTAGTTCCACTTTAAACTAATTGCTCTATCTGAAACTAAGTGTTCGATACTGTGCCAGGAGAAGGGCCTGTTCTCTGAAATCTGTGGCTGTGCCACTCGAAAGCGTATGTGTTCGACGAAACTAAGTGATCGACCTTGTGAGAGGGGAAACTCAAGATGCGAAACTTAGTTCCATTTTAAACTAATTGTTCTCTCTGAAACTAAGTGTTCGATACTGTGCCAGGAGAAGCGCCTGTTCTCTGCAATCTGTGGCGGTGCCACTCGAAACCGTATGTGTTCCACGAAACTAAGTGGCCGACATTGTGAGAGAGGAAACTCCAGATGCGAAACTTGGTTCCATTTTAAACTAATTGTTCTATCTGAAACTAAGTGTTCAATACAGTGCCAGGAGAAGGGCCTGTTCTCTGAAATCTGTGGCGGTGCCACTCGAAACCGTATGTGTTCGACGAAACTAAGTGGCCGACATTGTGAGAGAGGAAACTCCAGGTGCGAAACTTAGTTCCACTTGAAACTAATTGCTCTATCTAAAACTAAGTGTTCGATACTGTGCCAGGAGAAGCGCCTGTTCTCTGAAATGTGTGGCGATGACACTCGAAACCGTATGTGTTCGACGAAACTAAGTGGTTGACCTTGTGAGACAGGATACTCCAGATGCGAAATTTAGTTCCATTTTAATCTTATTGTTCTATCTGAAACTACGTTTTCGATACTGTGCCAGGAGAAGCGCCTGTTCTCTGAAATCTGTGGCGATGCTACTCGAAACCGTATGTGTTCGACGAAACTAAGTGGTCGACCTTCTGAGACAGGAAACTCCAGAGGCGAGGCTTAGTTCCATTTTAAAGTAATTGTTCTATCTGAAACTGAGTATTCGATACTGTGCCAGGAGAAGCGCCTGCCCTCTGAAATATGTGGCGATGCCACTCGAAACCGTATGTGTTCAACAAAACTAAGTCGTCGACCTTGTGAGAGAGGATACTCCAGATGCGAAACATAGTTCCATTTTAAACTAACTGTTCTATCTGAGACTAAGTGTTCGATAATGTGCCAGGAGAAGTGCCTGTTCTCTGAAATCTGTGCCGATGCTACTCCAAACCGTATGTGTTCGAGGAAACTAAGTGGTCGACCTTGTGGGAGAGGACACTCCAGATGCGAGACTTAGTTCCATTTTAAACTAATTGCTCTATCTGAAACTAAGTGTTCGATACTGTGCCAGGAGATGCGCCTGTTCTCTGAAATCTGTGGCGATGCCACTCGAAACCGTATGTTTTCGACGAAACTAAGTGGTCCACCTTGTGAGAGAGGAAACTCCAGATGCCAGACATAGTTTCATTTAAAACTAATTGTTCTATCTGAAACTAAGTGTTCGATACTGTGCCAGGAGAAGCGCCTGTTCTCTGAAATCTGTGGCGATGCTACTCGATACCGTATGTGTTCGACGAAACTAAGTGGTCCACCTTGTGAGAGAGGAAACTCCAGATGCGAAACTTAGTTCCATTTTAAACTAATTGTTCTATCTGAATCTATGTGTTCGATAAGCTGCCAGGAGAAGCGTCTGTGCTCTGAAATCAGTGGCAATGCTACTCGAAACCGTATGTGTTCGACGAAACTAAGTGGTCGACATTGTGAGAGAGGAAACTCCAGATGCGAAACTTAGTTCCATTTTAAGCTAATTGTTCTATCTGAAACTAAGTGTTCGATACTGTGCCAGGAGAAGCGCCTGCTCTCTGAAATCTGTGGCGATGCTACTCGAAACCGTATGTGTTCGACGAAACTAATTGGTCGACCTTATGAGAGAGGAAACTCCAGATGCGAAACTTAGTTCCAATTTAATCTTATTTTTCTATCTGAAACTAAGTTTTCGATACTGTGCCAGGAGAAGCGCCTGTTCTCTGAACTGTATGGCGATGCCGCTCGAAACCGTATGTGTTCGACGAAACTAAGTGGTTGACCTTGTGAGACAGGATACTCCAGATGCGAAATTTAGTTCCATTTTAATCTTATTGTTCTATCTGAAACTACGTTTTCGATACTGTGCCAGGAGAAGCGCCTGTTCTCTGAAATCTGTGGCGATGCCACTCGAAACCGTGTGTGTTCGACGAAACTAAGTGGCCGACATTGTGAGAGAGGAAACTCCAGGTGCGAAACTTAGTTCCACTTTAAACTAATTGCTCTATCTAAAACTAAGTGTTCGATACTGTGCCAGGAGAAGCGCCTGTTCTCTGAAATGTGTGGCGATGACACTCGCAACCGTATGTGTTCGACGAAACTAAGTGGCCGACATTGTGAGAGAGGAAACTCCAGATGCGAAACATAGATCAATTTTAAACTAAATGTTCCATCTGAAACTAAGTGTTCGATACTGTGCCAGGAGACGCGCCTGTCCTCTGAAATCTGTGGCGATGCCACTCGAAAACGTATGTGTTCGACGAAACTAAGTGGTCGAACTTGTGAGAGAGGATACTCCAGATGCGAAGCTTAGTTCCATTTTAAACTAATTGTTCTATGTGCAACTATGTGTTCGATACTGCGCCAGGAGAAGCGCCTGTTCTCTGAAATCTGTGGCGATGCCACTCGAAACCGTATGTGTTCGACGAAACTAAGTCGTCGATCTTGTGAGAGAGGAAACTCCAGATGCGAAGCTTAGTTCCATTTTAAACTAATAGTTCTCTCTGATACTAAGTGTTCGATACTGTGCCAGGAGAAGCGCCTGTTCTCTGAAATCTGTGGCGATGCCACTCGAAACCGTATGTGTTCAACGAAATTATGTTGTCGACCTTTTGAGAGAGCAAACTCCAGATGCGAAACTTAGTTCCATTTTAAACTAATTGTTCTATCTGAAACTAAGTGTTCGATACTGTGCCAGGAGTAGCGCCTGTTCTCTGAAATCGGTGGCGATGCTACTCGAAACCGTATGTGTTCATCGAAACTAAGTGGTCGACCTTGTGAGAGAGGAAACTCCAGATGCGAAGCTTAGTTCCATTTTAAACTAATAGTTCTATCTGATACTAAGTGTTCGATACTGTGCCAGGAGAAGCGGCTGTTCTCTGAAATCTGTGGCGATGCCACTCGAAACCGTATGTGTTCGACGAAACTAAGTGGCCGACCTTGTGAGAGAGGAAACTCCAGATGCGAAACTTAGTTCCATTTTAAACTAATTATTCTATCTGCAACTATGTGGTCGATACTGTGACAGGAGAAGCGCCTGTGCTCTGAAATCTGTGGCGATGCCACTCGAAACCGTATGTGTTTGACGAAACTAAGTGGTCGAACTTGTGAGAGAGGAAACTCCATATGCGAAACTTAGTTCCATTTTAAACTAATTATTCTATCTGAAACTAAGTGTTCGATACTGTGCCAGGAGAAGCGCCTTTTCTCTGAAATCTGTGGCGGTGCCACTCGAAACTGTATGTGTTTGACGAAACTAAGTTGTCGAACTTGTGAGAGAGGAAACTGCAAGTGCGAAACATAGGTCCATTTTAAACTAATTGTTCCATCTGAAACTAAGTGTTCGATACTGTGCCAGGAGAAGCCCCTGTTCTCTGAAATCTGTGGCGACTCCACTCGAAACCGTATGTGTTCGACGAAACTAAGTGATTGACCTTGTGAGAGAGGAAACTCCAGATGCGAAACTTAGTTCCATTTTAAACTAATTAATCTATCTGAAACTAAGTGTTCGACACTGTGCCAGGAGAAGCGCCTTTTCTCTGAAATCTGTGGCGGTGCCACTCGAAACCGTATGTGTTTCACGAAACTAAGTGGTCGGCCTTGTAAGAGAGGAAACTCCAGATGCGAAACATAGTTCCATTTTAAACTAATTGTTCTGTCTGAAACTAAGTGTTCGATACTGTGCCGGGAGAAGCGCCTGTTCTCTGATATCTGTGGCGATGCCACTCGAAACCGTATGTGTTCGACGAAACTAAGTGGTCCACCTTGTGGGAGTGGATACTCCAGATGCGAAACATAGTTCCATTTTAAACTAATTGTTCTATCTGATACTAAGTGTTCGATACTGTGCCAGGAGAAACGCCTGTTCTCTGAAATCTGTGGCGATGCTACTCGAAACCCTATGTGTTCGACGAAACTAAGTGGTCGACCTTGTGAGAGAGGAAACTCCAGATGCGAAACTTAGTTCCATTTTAGCCTAATTGTTCTACCTGAAACTAAGTGGTCGATACTGTGCCAGGAGAAGCGCCTGTTCTCTGAAATCTGTGGCGATGCCACTCGAAACCGTATGTGTTCGACGTAACTAAGTGGTCGACCTTCTGAGAGAGGAAACTCCAGTTGCGAAACTTAGTTCCATTTTAAACTAATTGTTCTATCTGAAACTAAGTGTTCGATACTGTGCCAGGAGAAGCGCCTGTTCTCTGAAATATGTGGCGATGCCACTCGAAACCGTATGTGTCCAACGAAATTAAGTGGTCAACCTTGTGAGAGAACAAACTCCAGATGCGAAAGTTAGTTCCAATTTAAACTAATGGTTCTATCTGAAACTAAGTGTTCGATACTGTGCCAGGAGAAGCGCCTGTTCTCTGAAATCTGTGGCGATGCCGCTCGAAACCGTATGTGTTCATCGAAACTAAGTGGTCGACCTTGTGAGAGAGGAAACTCCAGATGCGAAACTTAGTTCCATTTTAAGCTAATTGTTCTATCTGCAACTATGTGTTCGATGCTGTGCCAGGAGAAGCGCCTGTTCTCTGAAATCTGTGGCGATGCCACTCGAAACCGTATGTGTTCGACGAAATTAAGTGGTCGAGCTTGTGAGAGAGGAAACTCCAGATGCGAAACTTAGTTCCATTTTAAGCTAATTGTTCTATCTGAAACTAAATGTTCGATACTGTGCCAGGAGAAGCGCCTGTTCTTTGAAATCTGTGGCGATGCCACTGGAAACCGTATGTGATTGACGAAAGTAAGTGGTCCACCTTGGGAGAGAAGAAACTCCAAATGCGAAACATAGTTCCATTTTAAACTAATTGTTCTCTCTGAAACTAAGTGTTCGATACTGTGCCAGGAGAAGCGCCTGTTCTCTGAAATCTGTGGCGACGCTACTCGAAACCGTATGTGTTCGACGAAACTAAGTGGTCGAACTTGTGAGAGAGGAAACTCCAAATGCGAAACATAGGTCCATTTTAAACTAATTGTTCTATCTGTAACTGAGTGTTCGATACTGTGCCAGGAGAAGCGCCTGTTCTCTGAAATCTGTGGCGATGCCACTCGAAACCGTATGTGTTCGACGAAATTAAGTGGTCGACCTTGTGAGAGACGATACTGCAGATGCGAAACTTAGTTCCATTTTAAACTAATTGTTCTATGTGCAACTATGTGTTCGATACTGTGACAGGAGAAGCGCCTGTTCTCTGAAATCTGTGGCGATGCCACTCGAAACCGTATGTGTTCGACGAAATTAAGTGGTCGACCTTGTGAGAGAGGAAACTCCAGATGCGAAACTTAGTTCCATTTTAAACTTATTGTTCTATCTGAAACTATGTGTTCGATAATGTGCCAGGCGAAACGCCGTTCTGCGAAATCTGTGGCGATACCACTCGAAACTGTATGTGTTCGACGAAACTAAGTGGTCGACCTTGTGAGAGAGGAAACTGGAGCAGCGAAGCTTAGTTCCATTTTTAAGTAATTGTTCTATCTGATACTAAGTGTTCGATACTGTGCCTTTAGAAGCGTCTGTTATCTGAAATCTGTGGCGATGCTACTCGAAACCGTATGTGTTCGACGAAACTAAGTGGTCGATCTTGTGAGAGAGGAAACTCCAGATACGAAACTTAGTTCCATTTTAAACTAATTGTTCTATCTGAAACTAAGTGTTCGATACTGTGCCCGGCGAAGCGCCTGTTCTTTGAAATCTGTGCCTATGCTACTCGAAACCGTATATGTTCGACGAAACTAGGTGGTCCACCTTGTGGGAGAGGAAACTCCAGATGCAAAACTTAGTTCCATTTTAAACTAATTGTTCTATCTGAAACTAAGTTTTCGATACTGTGCCAGGAGAAGCGTCTGTTCTCTGAAATGTGTGGCGATGCCACTCGAAACCGTATGTGTTCGAGGAAACTAAGTGGTCGACCTTGTGAGAGAGGACACTCCAGATGCGAAACTTAGTTCCATTTTAAACTAATTATTCTATCTGGAACTAAGTGTTCGATACTGTGCCAGGAGAAGCGCCTGTTCTCTGAAATCAGTGGCGATGCTACTCGAAACCGTATGTGTTCGACGAAACTAAGTGGTCCACCTTGTGAGAGAGAAAGCTCCAGATGCGAAGCTTAGTTCCATTTTTAAGTAATTGTTCTATCTGATACTAAGTGTTCGATACTGTGCCAGGAGAAGCGCCTTTTCTCTGAAATCTGTGGCGGTACCACTCGAAACTGTATGTGTTTGACGAAACTAAGTTGTCGAACTTGTGAGAGAGGAAACTCCAAGTGCGAAACATAGGTCCATTTTAAACTAATTGTTCTATCTGATACTAAGTGTTCGATACTGTGCCAGGAGAAGCGCCAGTTCTGTGAAACCTGTGGCGGTGCCACTCGAAACCGTATGTGCTCCACGAAACTAAATGACCGCCTTGTGAGAGAGGAAACTGCAGATGCGAAACTTAGTTCCATTTTAAACTAATTGTTCTCTCTGAAACTAAGTGTTCGATACTCTGCCAGGAGAAGCGCCTGTCCTCTGAAATCTGTGGCGTTGCCACTCGAAACCGTATGTGTTCAACGAAACTAAGTGGTCGACCTTGTGAGAGAGGAAACTCCAGATGCGAAACTTAGTTCCATTTTAAACTAATTGTTCTATCTGAAACTAAGTGTTCGATACTGTGCCAGGAGAAGCGCCTGTTCTTTGAAATCTGTGGCGATGCTACTGGAAACCGTATATGTTCGACGAAACTAGGTGGTCGACCTTGTGGGAGAGGAAACTCCAGATGCAAAACCTAGTTCCATTTTACACTAATTGTTCTATCTGAAACTAAGTATTCATTACTGTGCCAGGAGAAGCGCCTGTTCTCTGAAATCTGTGGCGATGCTACTCGAAACCGTATATGTTCGACGAAACTAGGTGGTCGACCTTGTGAGAGAGGAAACTCCAGATGCAAAATTATTTCCATTTTAAACTAATTGTTCTATCTGAACCTGAGTGTTCGATACTGTGCCAGGAGAAGCGCCTGTTCTCTGAAATCTGTGGCGATGCTACTCGAAACCGTATGTGTTCGACGAAACTAAGTGATTGACCTTGTGAGGGAGGATTCACCAGATGCGGAACATAGTTCCATTTTAAACTAATTGTTCTATCTGAAACTAAGTTTTCGATACTGTGCCAGGAGAAGCGCCTGTTCTCTGAAATGTGTGGCGATGCCACTCGAAACCGTATGTGTTCGAGGAAACTAAGTGGTCGACCTTGTGAGAGAGGAAACTCCAGATGCGAAACTTAGTTCCATTTTAAACTAATTATTCTATCTGAAACTAAGTGTTCGATACTGTGCCAGGAGAAGCGCCTTTTCTCTGAAATCTGTGGCGGTGCCACTCGAAACTGTATATGTTCGACGAAACTAAGTGGCCGGCCTTGTGAGGGAGGAAACTCCAGATGCGAAACATAGTTCCATTTTAAACTAATTGTTCTGTCTGAAACTAAGTGTTCGATACTGTGCCGGGAGAAGCGCCTGTTCTCTGATATCTGTGGCGATGCCACTCGAAACCGTATGTGTTCGACGAAACTAAGTGGTCGACCTTGTGAGAGAGGAAACTCCAGATGCGAAACTTAGTTCCATTTTAGACTAATTGTTCTACCTGAAACTAAGTGTTCGATACTGTGCCAGGAGAAGCGCCTGTTCTCTGAAATCTGTGGCGATGCCACTCGAAACCGTATGTGTTCGACGTAACTAAGTGGTCGACCTTCTGAGAGAGGAAACTCCAGCTGCGAAACTTAGTTCCATTTTAAACTAATTGTTCTATCTGAAACTAAGTGTTCGATACTGTGCCAGGAGAAGCGCCTGTTCTCTGAAATATGTGGCGATGCCACTCGAAACCGTATGTGTTCAACGAAATTAAGTGGTCAACCTTGTGAGAGAACAAACTCCAGATGCGAAAGTTAGTTCCAATTTAAACTAATGGTTCTATCTGAAACTAAGTGTTCGATACTGTGCCAGGAGAAGCGCCTGTTCTCTGAAATCTGTGGCGATGCCGCTCGAAACCGTATGTGTTCATCGAAACTAAGTGGTCGACCTTGTGAGAGAGGAAACTCCAGATGCGAAACTTAGTTCCATTTTAAGCTAATTGTTCTATCTGAAAGTGTTCGATACTGTTTCAGGAGAAGCGCCTGTTCTTTGAAATCTGTGGCGATGCCACTGGAAACCGTATGTGATTGACGAAAGTAAGTGGTCCACCTTGGGAGAGAAGAAACTCCAAATGCGAAACATAGTTCCATTTTAAACTAATTATTCTCTCTGAAACTAAGTGTTCGATACTGTGCCAGGAGAAGCGGCTGTTTTCTGAAATCTGTGGCGATGCCACTCGAAACCGTATGTGTTCGACGAAACTAAGTGGTCGACCATGTGAGAGAGGAAACTCCAGATGCGAAACATAGTTCCATTTTAAACTAATTGTTCTATCTGAACCTGAGTGTTCGATACTGTGCCAGGAGAAGCGCCTCTTCTCTGAAATCTGTGGCGATGCCACTCGAAACCGTATGTGTTCGAGGAAACTAGGTGGTCGACCTTGTGAGAGAGGAAACTCCAGATGCGAAACTTAGTTCCATTTTAAACTAATTGTTCTATCTGAAAGTGTTCGATACTGTTTCAGGAGAAGCGCCTGTTCTCTGAAATCTCTGGCGATGCCACTCGAAACCGTATGTGTTCGACGAAATTAAGTCGTCGACCTTGTGCGAAAGGAAACTCCAGATGCGAAACATAGTTCCATTTTAAACTAATTGTTCTATCTGAACCTGAGTGTTCGATACTGTGCCAGGAGAAGCGCCTGTTCTCTGAAATCTGTGGCGATGCCACTCGAAACCGTATGTGTTCGAGGAAACTAAGTGGTCGACCTTGTGAGAGAGGAAACTCCAGATGCGAAACTTAGTACCATTTTAAACTAATTATTCTATCTGAAACTAAGTGTTCGACACTGTGCCAGGAGAAGCGCCTGTTCTCTGAAATCTGTGGCGATGCCACTCGAAACCGTATGTGTTCGAGGAAACTAAGTGGTCGACCTTGTGCGAAAGGAAACTCCAGATGCGAAACATAGTTCCATTTTAAACTAATTGTTCTATCTGAACCTGAGTGTTCGATACTGTGCCAGGAGAAGCGCCTGTTCTCTGAAATCTGTGGCGATGCCACTCGAAACCGTATGTGTTCGACGAAACTAAGTGGTCCACCTTGTGGGAGTGGATACTCCAGATGCGAAACATAGTTCCATTTTAAACTAATTGTTCTATCTGAAACTACGTGTTCGATACTGTGCCAGGAGAAGCGCCTGTTCTCTGAAATCTGTGGCGATGCCACGCGAAACCATATGTGTTCGACGAAACTAAGTGGTTGACCTTGTGAGAGAGGAGACTCCAGATGCGAAACTTAGTTCCATTTTAAACTAATTGTTCTATCTGAAACTACGTGTTCGATACTGTGCCAGGAGAAGCGCCTGTTCTCTGAAATCTGTGGCGATGCCACGCGAAACCATATGTGTTCGAAGAAACAAAGTGGCCGACCTTGTGAGAGAGGAAACTCCAGATGCGAAACATATTTCCATTTTAAACTAAATGTTCTATCTGAAACTAAGTATTCGATACTCTGCCAGTAGAAGCGCCTGTTCTCTGAAACCTGTGGCTTTGCTACTCGAAGCCAAATGTGTTCGACGAAAGTAAGGGGTAGACCGTGTGAGAGAGGAAACTCCAAATGCGAAACATAGTTCCATTTTATACTAATTATTCTATCTGAAACTAAGTGTACGATACTGTGCCAGGAGAAGCGACTGTTCTCTGAAATCTGTGGCAATGCTACTCGAAACCGTATGTGTTCGACGAATCTAAATGGTCGACGTTGTGAGAGAGGAAACTCCAGATGCGAAACATAGTTCCATTTTAAACTAATTGTTCTATCTGAAACTACGTGTTCGATACTGTGCCAGGAGAAGCGCCTGTTCTCTGAAATCTGTGGCGATGCCACGCGAAACCATATGTGTTCGACGAAACTAAGTGGTTGACCTTGTGAGAGAGGAGACTCCAGATGCGAAACTTAGTTCCATTTTAAACTAATTGTTCTATCTGAAACTACGTGTTCGATACTGTGCCAGGAGAAGCGCCTGTTCTCTGAAATCTGTGGCGATGCCACGCGAAACCATATGTGTTCGAAGAAACAAAGTGGCCGACCTTGTGAGAGAGGAAACTCCAGATGCGAAACATATTTCCATTTTAAACTAAATGTTCTATCTGAAACTAAGTATTCGATACTCTGCCAGTAGAAGCGCCTGTTCTCTGAAACCTGTGGCTTTGCTACTCGAAGCCAAATGTGTTCGACGAAAGTAAGGGGTAGACCGTGTGAGAGAGGAAACTCCAAATGCGAAACATAGTTCCATTTTATACTAATTATTCTATCTGAAACTAAGTGTACGATACTGTGCCAGGAGAAGCGACTGTTCTCTGAAATCTGTGGCAATGCTACTCGAAACCGTATGTGTTCGACGAATCTAAATGGTCGACGTTGTGAGAGAGGAAACTCCAGATGCGAAACATAGTTCCATTTTAAACTAATTGTTCTATCTGAAACTACGTGTTCGATACTGTGCCAGGAGAAGCGCCTGTTCTCTGAAATCTGTGGGGATGCCACGCGAAACCATATGTGTTCGACGAAACTAAGTGGTTGACCTTGTGAGAGAGGAGACTCCAGATGCGAAACTTAGTTCCATTTTAAACTAATTGTTCTATCTGAAAGTAAGTGTTCGATACTATGCCAGAAGAAGCACCTGTTCTCTGAAATCTGTGGCGATGCTACTCGAAACCGTATGTGTTCGAAGAAACAAAGTGGCCGACCTTGTGAGAGAGGAGACCCCAGTTGCGAAACTTAGTTTCATTTTAAACTAATTGTTCTATCTGAAAGTGTTCGATACTGTGCCAGGAGAAGCGCCTGTTCTCTGAAATCTGTGGCGATGCTACTCGAAACCGTATGTGTTCGACGAATCTAAATGGTCGACCTTGTGAGAGAGGAAACTCCAGAAGCGAAACTTAGTTCCATTTAAAACTAAGTGTTCCATCTGAAACTTAGTGTTCGATACTGTGCCAGGAGAAGCGCCTGTTCTCTGAAATCTGTGGCGATGCTACTCGAAACCGTATGTGTTCGAAGAAACAAAGTGGCCGACCTTGTGAGAGAGGAGACTCCAGATGTGAAACATATTTCCATTTTAAACTAAATGTTCTATCTGAAACTAGGTATTCGATACTGTGCCAGGAGAAGCGCCTGTTCTCTGAAATCTGTGGCGATGCCACGCGAAACCGTATGTGTTCCACGAAACTAAGTGGTCGACCTTGTAAGAGAGGAAACTCCAGATGCGAAATTTAGTACAATTTTAGACTAATTGTTCTATCTGAAACTATGTGTCTGATACTGTGCCAGGAGAAGCGCCTGTTCTCTGAAATCTGTGGCGTTGCCACTCGAAACCGTATGAGTTCGACGCAAATAAGTGGCCGACTTTGTGAGAGAGCAAACTCCAGATGCGAAATTTTGTTCCATTTTAAACTAATAGTTCTGTCTGAAACTAAGTGTTCGATACTGTGCCAGGAGACGAGCCTGTTCTCGGAAATCTGTCGCGATGCTACTCGAAACCGTATGTGTTCGGCGAAGCTAAGTGGTCAACCTTGTGAGAGAGGAAACTCCAGATGCGAAATTTAGTTCCATTTTATACTTATTTTTCTATCTGAAACTGAGGGTTCGATACTGTGCCACGAGAAGCGCTTGTTCTTTGAAATCTGTATTGATGCCACTCGAAACCGTATGTGTTTGACGAGACTAAGTGGTCGACATGGTAACAGAGGAAACTCCAGATGCGAAACATAGTTCGATTTTAAACTAATTGTTCTATCTGAAACTAAGTGTTCGATACTGTGCCAGGAGGAGCGCCTGTTCTCTGAAATCTGTGGCGCTGCTACTCGAAACGGTATGTGTTCGACGAAACTAAGTGGTCGACCTTGTGAGAGAGGAAACTCCAGAAGCGAAACTTAGTTCCATTTAAAAATAATCGTTCTATCTGAAACTAAGTGTTCGATACTGTGCCAGGAGAAGCGACTGTTCTCTGAAATCTGTGGCGATGCCACTCGAAACCGTATGTGTTCGACGAAACTAAGTGGTCGACCTTGTGAGAGAGGAAATTCCAAATGCGAAAATTAATTCCATTTTAAACTAATTGTTCTATCTGAAACCAAGGGTTCGATACTGTGCCAGGAGAAGCGTAGAGAATGTAGGGTGAACATATAGTATAAGAATGACTGAGTCAAAGACCCGTTAAGTAGCACTATCGGCTGTCCAAAAAAGTATTCTACGCCCTGATGCCTAAAACAATATTTCGGTCGTGGGCGGTGTGAAACTTCATAATTTACGTTCCAACGAAATGCATAAAAACACCAATGTAGGAGAACCTAGTTGAGCCCCAGTGGACCCGTAGAAGGCATGTGACTGTTTTCCAACAGTGGGTGGTGGAATCGTCACATTCCGCACCGTGCATCATGATCCGGTGTATGCAAAATTGAAGCAAACCCTTCTGATTCATGGAATTCAGATTTTCGGGCTGATTTCTTAAAAAGTAGTCAGAGAGTTGTCGCTCATTGGTGAACCTAATCATCCGGAACATGGACCGCAAGGTATTTGCCACCCATATAATACGTGCAGATACGCACACGGGGATCAAATGCACACGTGCATCAGTCGTGTTAGCATGGAGTCCTTCAGTTTCTTGCTACTTGCAATCGGGACGCCACACTCGGCAAATGTGGACTTCGTCCATGAGTTACCTCTGGAAATATCGCAGTTGATTCTGCGGCAATTGGATTCTGCATCTTTACTGAGCGCAGCGCTTGTTTCCCGAAAGTGGCTATCTGTTTTGCGGGTCGATGTGAAACTCAGGCAAAGGGTAAGGAGATCCCTCAGTTACAAGGCGGAGCGGATTCGGTCGGACTACATTGGGAGGCCCACAACGGATGTAGTCAGACGTCATGGGTTCAGATGGAATTCACGTGTTAGAAATATTCAAAGATCTGCGCCTCCGACCAGTATTGACGCATATCGCCTAATGGATATAGAATCGACACGGCACAGTCGTTATCATGGACATCAGCGCGAGGACACCAAAAGGCGAATCAAGTCTTATAGAATTTGATGTAGTGAGAAACGGAACGGGAGTTTCTCCTGGCACAGTATCGGACTAATTTTAATATGGTACTAAATTTCGCATCTGGAGTTTCCTCCCTCACAAGGCGGCCACTTAGTTTCGTGGAAAACATTCGGTTTCAAGTAGCATAGCCACAGATTTCAGAGTACAGGCGCTTCTCCTGGCACAGTATCGAACACTTAGTTTCAGATAGAACAATTAGTTTAAAATTGAACTAAGTTTCGCATCTGGAATTTCCTCTCTCACACGGTCGACCACTTAGTTTCGTCGAACACATTCGGTTTCGAGTGGCATCGCCACCGATTTCAGAGAACAGGCGCTTCTCCTGGCAGACTATCAGGCACATAGTTTCAGATAGAAAAATTAGTGTAAAATTGTACTAAATTTCGCATCTGGAGTTTCTTCCCTCACAAGACGACCACTTAATTTCGTCGAACACATACGGTTTCGAGGGTCATCGCCACAGATTTCAGAGAACAGGCGCTTCGCCTGGCACAGTATCGAACACTTATTTCAGACAGAACAATTAGTTTAAAATGGAACTATGTTTCGCATCTGGAGTATCCTCTCTCACAAGGACGACCACTTAGTTTCGTCGAACACATACGGTTTCGAGTGGCATCGCAACAGATATCAGAGAACAGGCGCTTCTCCTGGCACAGTATCGAATACTTAGTATCAGATAGAACAATTAGTTTAAAATGGAACTATGTTTCGCATCTGGAGTATCCTCTCTCACAAGGTCAACCACTTAACTTCGTCGAACACATACGGTTTCGAGCGGCATCGCCACAGATTTCAGAGAACAGGCGTTTCTCCTGGCACAGTATCGAACCCTTAGTTTCAGATAGAACAATTAGTTTAAAATGCAACTATGTTTCGCATCTGGAGTTTCCTCTCTCACAAGGTCGGCCACTTAGTTTCGTCGAACACATACGGTTTCGAGTGGTATCGCCACAGATTTCAGAGAACAGGCGCTTCTCCTGGTACAGTATCGAACCCTTAGTTACAGATAGAACAATTAGTTTAAAATGCAACTATGTTTCGCATCTGGAGTTTCCTCTCTCACAAGGTCGGCCACTTAGTTTCGTCGAACACATACCCGTTTCGAGTGGCATCGCCACAGATTTCAGAGAACAGGCGCTTCTCCTGACACATTATCGAACACTTAGTTACAGATAGAACAATTAGTTTAAAATGCAACTATGTTCCGCATCTGGAGTTTCCTCTCTCACACGGTCGACCACTTAGTTTCGTCGAACACATTCGGTTTCGAGTGGCATCGCCACCGATTTCAGAGAACAGGCGCTTCTCCTGGCAGACTATCAGGCACATAGTTTCAGATAGAAAAATTAGTTTAAAATTGTACTAAATTTCGCATCTGGAGTTTCTTCCCTCACAAGACGACCACTTAATTTCGTCGAACACATACGGTTTCGAGGGGCATCGCCACAGATTTCAGAGAACAGGCGCTTCGCCTGGCACAGTATCGAACACTTATTTCAGACAGAACAATTAGTTTAAAATGGAACTATGTTTCGCATCTGGAGTATCCTCTCTCACAAGGACGACCACTTAGTTTCGTCGAACACATACGGTTTCGAGTGGCATCGCAACAGATATCAGAGAACAGGCGCTTCTCCTGGCACAGTATCGAATACTTAGTATCAGATAGAACAATTAGTTTAAAATGGAACTATGTTTCGCATCTGGAGTATCCTCTCTCACAAGGTCAACCACTTAACTTCGTCGAACACATACGGTTTCGAGCGGCATCGCCACAGATTTCAGAGAACAGGCGTTTCTCCTGGCACAGTATCGAACACTTAGTTTCAGATAGAACAATTAGTTTAAAATGGAACTAAGTTTCGCATCTGGAGTTTCCTCTCTCACAAGGTCGACCACTTAGATTCGTCGAACACATACGGTTTCGAGTAGCATCGCCAATGATCTCAGAGAACAGGCGCTTCTCCGGGCACAGTATCGGACACAGAGTTTCGGTTAGAACAATTAGTTTAAAATGGAACTAAGTTTCGCATCTGGAGTTTCCTCTCTCACAAGGTGGACCACTTAGTTTCGTCGAACACATACGGTTTCGAGTAGCATCGCCAGAGATTTCAGAGAACAGGCGCTTCTCCTGGCACAGTATCGAACACTTAGTATCAGATAGAACAATTAGTTTAAAATGGAACTAAAGTTCGCATCTGGAGTTTCCTCTCCCACAAGGTCGGCCACTTAGTTTCGTCGAACACATACGGTTTAGAGTAGCATCGCCACAGATTTCAGAGAACAGGCGCTTCTCCTGGCACAGTATCGAACACTTACCTTCAGATAGAAAAATTAGTTTAAAATGGACCTATGTTTCGCATTTGGAGTTTCCTCTCTCACAAGTTCGACCACTTAGTTTCGTCGAACACATTCGGTTTCGAGTGGCATTGCCACAGATATCAGAGAAGAGGCGCTTCTCCTGGCACAGTATGGAACACTTAGTTTCAGATAGAACAATTAGTTTAAAATGGAACTAAGTTTCGCATTTGGAGTATCCTCTCTCACAAGATCAACCACTTAGTTTCGTCGAACACATACGGTTTCGAGCGTCATCGCCACACAGTTCAGAGAATAGGCGCTTCTCCTGGCACCTTATCGAACACTTAGTTTCAGACAGAACAATTAGTTTAAAATGGAACTATGTTTCGCATCTGGAGTATCCTCTCTCACAAGGTCAACCACTTAGTTTCGTCGAACACATACGCTTTCGATTTGCATCGCCACAGATTTAAGAGAACAGGCGCTTCTCCTGGCACAGTATCGGACACAGAGTTTCGGTTAGAACAATTAGTTTAAAATGGAACTAAGTTTCGCATCTGGAGTTTCCTCTCTCACAAGGTCGACCATTTAGATTCGTCGAACACATACGGTTTGGAGTTTCATCGCCAGGGATTTCAGAGAACAGGCTCTTCTCCTGGCACAGTATCGAACACTTATTTCAGACAGAACAATTAGTTTAAAATGGAACTATGTTTCGCATCTGGAGTTTCCTCTCTCACAAGGTGGACCACTTAGTTTCGTCGAACACATACGGTTTCGAGTAGCATCGCCAAAGATTTCAGAGAACAGGCGCTTCTCCTGGCACAGTATCGAACACTTAGTATCAGATAGAACAATTAGTTTAAAATGGAACTAAGGTTCGCATCTGGAGTTTCCTCTCCCACAAGGTCGGCCACTTAGTTTCGTCGAACACATACGGTTTCAAGTAGCATCGCGACAGATTTCAGAGAACAGGCGCTTCTCCTGGCACAGTATCGAAAACTTAGTTTCAGATAGAACAATTAGTTTAAAATGGAACTAAATTTCGCAACTGGAGTGTCCTCTCACAAGGTCGGCCACTTAGATTCGTCGAACACATACGGTTTTGAGTGGCATCGCCACAGATTTCAGAGAACAGCCGCTTCTCCTGACACAGTATCGAACGCTTAGTTGCAGATAGAACAATTAGTTTAAAATGGAACTATGTTTCGCATCTGGATTTTCCTCTCTCTCAAGGCGGCCACTTTGTTTCGTGGAACACATACGGTTTCGAGTGGCATCGCCACAGATATCAGAGAACAGGCGCTTCTCCTGGCACAGTATCGAATACTTAGTATCAGATAGAACAATTAGTTTAAAATGGAACTATGTTTCGCATCTGGAGTATCCTCTCTCACAAGGTCAACCGATTAGCTTCGTCGAACACATACGGTTTCGAGCGGCATCGCCACAGATTTCAGAGAACAGGCGTTTCTCCTGGCACAGTATCGAACCCTTAGTTTCAGATAGAACAATTAGTTTAAAATGCAACTATGTTTCGCATCTGGAGTTTCCTCTCTCACAAGGTCGGCCACTTAGTTTCGTCGAACACATACGGTTTCGAGTGGTATCGCCACAGATTTCAGAGAACAGGCGCTTCTCCTGGCACAGTATCGAACACTTAGTTACAGATAGAACAATTAGTTTAAAATGCAACTATGTTTCGCATCTGGAGTTTCCTCTCTCACAAGGTCGGCCACTTAGTTTCGTCGAACACATACCCGTTTCGAGTGGCATCGCCACAGATTTCAGAGAACAGGCGCTTCTCCTGACACATTATCGAACACTTAGTTACAGATAGAACAATTAGTTTAAAATGCAACTATGTTTCGCATCTGGAGTTTCCTCTCTCACAAGGTCGGCCACTTAGTTTCGTCGAACACATATGGTTTCGAGTGGCATCGCCACAGATTTCAGAGAACAGGCGCTTCTCCTGGCACATTATCGCACACTTAGTTACAGATAGAACAATTAGTTTAATATGCAACTATG
Source organism: Nysson spinosus (assembly GCA_910591585.2). Taxonomy (NCBI): domain Eukaryota; kingdom Metazoa; phylum Arthropoda; class Insecta; order Hymenoptera; family Crabronidae; genus Nysson; species Nysson spinosus. The sequence continues at coordinate 362,854 of CAJUYC020000091.1, read as the reverse complement.
TTTCGCATCTGGAGTTTCCTCTCTCACAAGGTCGGCCACTTAGTTTCGTCGAACACATACGGTTTCGAGTGGTACCGCCACAGATTTCAGAGAACAGGCGCTTCTCCTGGCACAGTATCGAACACTTAGTTTCAGATAGAACAATTAGTTTAAAATGCAACTATGTTTCGCATCTGGAGTTTCCTCTCTCACAAGGTCGGCCACTTAGTTCCGTCGAACACATACGGTTTCGAGTAGCATCGCGACAGATTTCAGAGAACAGGCGCTTCTCCTGGCACAGTATCGAACGCTTAGTTTCAGATAGAACAATTAGTTTAAAGGGGCACTAAGTTTCGCGTCTGGAGTTTCCTCTCTCAAAAGGTCGACCCCTGAGTTTCGTCGAACACATACCGTTTCGAGTGGTATCGCCACAGGTTTCACAGAACGGGCGCTTCTCCTGGCACAATATCGAACACTTAGTTTCAGATAGAACAATTAGTTTAAAATGGAACTAAATTTCGAATCTGGAGTTTCCTCACACACAAGGTCGACCATTTAGATTCGTCGAACACATACGGTTTCGAGTAGCATCGCCACAGATTTCAGGGAATAGGCGCTTCTCCTGGCACAGTATCGAACACTTTCAGACAGAACAATTAGTTTAAAATGGAACTAAGTTTCGCATCTGAAGTTTCCTCTCTCACAAGGTCGGCCACTCAGTTTCGTCGAACACATACGTTTGCGAGTGGTATCGCCACAGATTTCCGAGAACAGGCGCTTCTCCTGGCACAGTATCGAGCACTTAGTTTCAGATAGAACAATTAGTTTAAAATGGTACTAAGCTTCGCATCTGGAGTTTCCTATCCCACAAGGTCGACCACCTAGTTTCGTCGAACACATACGGTTTCGAGTAGCATCGCGACAGATTTCAGAGAACAGGCGCTTCTCCTGGCACAGTATCGAACACTTAGTTTCAGATAGAACAATTAGTTTAAAATGGAACTAAGTTTCGCATCTGGAGTTTCCTCTCTCACAAGGTCGGCCACTCAGTTTCGTCGAACACATACGTGTGCGAGTGGTATCGCCACAGGTTTCACAAAACGGGCGCTTCTCCTGGCAGAGTATCGAACACTTAGTTTCAGATAGAACAATTCATTTAAATAGGAACTAAGTTTCGCATCTGAAGTTTCCTCTCTCACAAGGTCGGCCACTTAGTTTCTTGGAACACATACGGTTTCGAGTGGCATCGCCACAGATTTCAGAGAACAGGCGCTTCTGCTGGTACAGTATCGAACACTTAGTTTCAGATAGAACAATTGGTTTAAAATTGAACTATGTTTCGCATCTGGAGTTTCCTCTCCCACAAGGTCGACCACTTAGTTTCGTCGAACACATACGGTTTCGAGTAGCATCGCCACAGATTTCAGAGAACAGGCACTTCTCCTGGCACAGTATCGAACACTTTCAGACAGAACAATTAGTTTAAAATGGAACTAAGTTTCGCATCTGAAGTTTCTTCTCTCACAAGGTCGGCCACTCAGTTTCGTCGAACACATACGTTTGCGAGTGGTATCGCCACAGATTTCCGAGAACAGGCGCTTCTCCTGGCACAGTATCGAGCACTTAGTTTCAGATAGAACAATTAGTTTAAAATGGTACTAAGCTTCGCATCTGGAGTTTCCTATCCCACAAGGTCGACCACCTAGTTTCGTCGAACACATACGGTTTCGAGTAGCATCGCGACAGATTTCAGAGAACAGGCGCTTCTCCTGGCACAGTATCGAACACTTAGTTTCAGGTAGAACAATTAGTTTAAAATGGAAGTAAGTTTCGCATCTGGAGATTCCTCTCTCACAAGGTCGGCAACTTAATTTCCTCGAACACATACGGTTTCGAGTAGCATCGTCACAGATTTCAGAGAACAGGCGCCTCTCCTGGCACAGTATCGAACACTTAGTTTCAGATAGAACAATTAGTTTAAAATGGAAGTAAGCTTCGCACCTGGGGTTTCCTCTCTCACAAGGTCGGCCACTTAGTTTCGTCGAACACATACGGTTTCGAGTGGCATCGCCACAGATTTCAGAGAACAGGCGCTTCTCCTGGCACAGTATCGAACACTTAGTTTCAGATGGAACATTTGCTTTAAAATGGAACTAAGCTTCGCATCTGGATTTTCCTATCCACAAGGTCGACAACATAGTCTCGTTGAACACATACGGTTTCGAGTAGCATTGCCACAGATTTCAGAGAACAGGCGCTTCTCCTGGCACTGTATAGAAAACTTTCAGCTAGAACAATTTGTTTAAAATGGAACTAAGTTTCGCATCTGGAGCTTCCTCTCTCACAAGGTCGACCACTTAGTTTCGTCGAACATATACGGTTTCGATTGGCATCGCCACAGATTTCAGATAACGGGCACTTCTCCCGGCACAGTATTGAACAGTTATTTTCATATAGAACAATTAGTTTAAAATGGAACAAAGCTTCGCACCTGGAGTTTCCTCACACACAAGGTCGACCATTTAGATTCGTCGAACACATACGGTTTCGAGTAGCATCGCCACAGATTTCAGGGAATAGGCGCTTCTCCTGGCACAGTATCGAACACTTTCAGACAGAACAATTAGTTTAAAATGGAACTAAGTTTCGCATCTGAAGTTTCCTCTCTCACAAGGTCGGCCACTCAGTTTCGTCGAACACATACGTTTGCGAGTGGTATCGCCACAGATTTCCGAGAACAGGCGCTTCTCCTGGCACAGTATCGAGCACTTAGTTTCAGATAGAACAATTAGTTTAAAATGGTACTAAGCTTCGCATCTGGAGTTTCCTATCCCACAAGGTCGACCACCTAGTTTCGTCGAACACATACGGTTTCGAGTAGCATCGCGACAGATTTCAGAGAACAGGCGCTTCTCCTGGCACAGTATCGAACACTTAGTTTCAGATAGAACAATTAGTTTAAAATGGAACTAAGTTTCGCATCTGGAGTTTCCTCTCTCACAAGGTCGGCCACTCAGTTTCGTCGAACACATACGTGTGCGAGTGGTATCGCCACAGGTTTCACAAAACGGGCGCTTCTCCTGGCAGAGTATCGAACACTTAGTTTCAGATAGAACAATTCATTTAAATAGGAACTAAGTTTCGCATCTGAAGTTTCCTCTCTCACAAGGTCGGCCACTTAGTTTCTTCGAACACATACGGTTTCGAGTGGCATCGCCACAGATTTCAGAGAACAGGCGCTTCTGCTGGTACAGTATCGAACACTTAGTTTCAGATAGAACAATTGGTTTAAAATTGAACTATGTTTCGCATCTGGAGTTTCCTCTCCCACAAGGTCGACCACTTAGTTTCGTCGAACACATACGGTTTCGAGTAGCATCGCCACAGATTTCAGAGAACAGGCACTTCTCCTGGCACAGTATCGAACACTTTCAGACAGAACAATTAGTTTAAAATGGAACTAAGTTTCGCATCTGAAGTTTCTTCTCTCACAAGGTCGGCCACTCAGTTTCGTCGAACACATACGTTTGCGAGTGGTATCGCCACAGATTTCCGAGAACAGGCGCTTCTCCTGGCACAGTATCGAGCACTTAGTTTCAGATAGAACAATTAGTTTAAAATGGTACTAAGCTTCGCATCTGGAGTTTCCTATCCCACAAGGTCGACCACCTAGTTTCGTCGAACACATACGGTTTCGAGTAGCATCGCGACAGATTTCAGAGAACAGGCGCTTCTCCTGGCACAGTATCGAACACTTAGTTTCAGGTAGAACAATTAGTTTAAAATGGAAGTAGGTTTCGCATCTGGAGATTCCTCTCTCACAAGGTCGGCAACTTAATTTCCTCGAACACATACGGTTTCGAGTAGCATCGTCACAGATTTCAGAGAACAGGCGCCTCTCCTGGCACAGTATCGAACACTTAGTTTCAGATAGAACAATTAGTTTAAAATGGAAGTAAGCTTCGCACCTGGGGTTTCCTCTCTCACAAGGTCGGCCACTTAGTTTCGTCGAACACATACGGTTTCGAGTGGCATCGCCACAGATTTCAGAGAACAGGCGCTTCTCCTGGCACAGTATCGAACACTTAGTTTCAGATGGAACATTTGCTTTAAAATGGAACTAAGCTTCGCATCTGGATTTTCCTATCCACAAGGTCGACAACATAGTCTCGTTGAACACATACGGTTTCGAGTAGCATCGCCACAGATTTCAGAGAACAGGCACTTCTCCTGGCACAGTATCGAACACTTTCAGACAGAACAATTAGTTTAAAATGGAACTAAGTTTCGCATCTGGAGCTTCCTCTCTCACAAGGTCGACCACTTAGTTTCGTCGAACATATACGGTTTCGATTGGCATCGCCACAGATTTCAGATAACGGGCACTTCTCCCGGCACAGTATTGAACAGTTATTTTCATATAGAACAATTAGTTTAAAATGGAACAAAGCTTCGCACCTGGAGTTTCCTCTCGCACAAGGTGGACCACTTAGTTTCGTCGAACACATACGGTTTCGAGTAGCATCGCCACAGATTTCAGCGAGCAGGCGCTCCTCCTGGCACAGTATCGAACACTTTCAGATAGAACAATTAGTTTAAAATGGAAGTAAGTTTCGCATCTGCAGTTTCCTCTCTCACAAGGTCGACCACTTAGTTTCGTCGAACACACACGTTTTCGAGTAGCATCGCCACAGATTTCAGAGAACAGGCTCCTCCCCTGGCACAGTATCGAACACTTAGTTTCAGATAGAACAATTAGTTTAAAATGGCACTAAGTTGCGCGTCTGGAGTTTCCTATCTCACAAGGTGGACCACTTAGTTTCGTCGAACACATACGGTTTCCAGTGGCATCGCCACAGATTTCAGAGAACAGGCGCTTCTCCTGGCACAATATTGAACACTTAGTTTCTGATGGAACATTTAGTTTAAAATTGAACTATATTTCGGATCTGAAGTCTCCTCTCTCCCAAGGTGGACCACTTAGTTTCGTCGAACACATACGTTTTCGAGTGGCACGGCCACAGATTTCGCCGAACGGGAGTTCCTCCTGGCACAGTATCGACAACTTAGGTTCGTCGAACACACGGTTTCGAGTGGCATCGCCACAGATTTCAGACAACAGGCGCTTCTCGTGGCACAGTATCGAACACTTAGTTTCAGATAGAAAAATTAGTTTAAAGTGGAACTATGTTTCGCATCTGGTGAATCCTCTCTCACAAGGTCGACCACTTAGTTTCGTCGAACACATACGGTTTCGAGTGGCATTATCACAGATTTCAGGGAACAGGCGCTTCTCCTGGCACAGTATCGAACACATAGTTTCAGATAGAACAATTAGTTTAAAATGGTACTAAGCTTTGCATCTGGAGTTTCCTCTTTCACAAGGCGACCACTTAGTTTCGTCGAACACATACGGTTTCGAGTAGCATCGCCACAGATTTTAGAGAACAGGCGCCTCCCCTGGCACACTATCGAACACTTAGTTTCAGGTAGAACAATTAGTTTAAAATGGAAGTAAGTTTCGCATCTGGAGATTCCTCTCTCACAAGGTCGGCAACTTAATTTCGTCGAACACATACGGTTTCGAGTAGCATCGTCACAGATTTCAGAGAACAGGCGCCTCTCCTGGCACAGTATCGAACACTTAGTTTCAGATAGAACAATTAGTTTATAATGGAAGTAAGCTTCGCACCTGGGGTTTCCTCTCTCACAAGGTCGGCCACTTAGTTTCGTCGAACACATACGGTTTCGAGTGGCATCGCCACAGATTTCAGAGAACAGGCGCTTCTCCTGGCACAGTATCGAACACTTAGTTTCAGATGGAACATTTGCTTTAAAATGGAACAAAGCTTCGCATCTGGATTTTCCTATCCACAAGGTCGACAACATAGTCTCGTTGAACACATACGGTTTCGAGTAGCATTGCCACAGATTTCAGAGAACAGGGGCTTCTCCTGGCACTGTATAGAAAACTTTCAGCTAGAACAATTTGTTTAAAATGGAACTAAGTTTCGCATCTGGAGTTTCCTCTCTCACAAGGTCGACCACTTAGTTTCGTCGAACATATACGGTTTCGATTAGCATCGCCACAGATTTCAGATAACGGGCACTTCTCCCGGCACAGTATTGAACAGTTATTTTCATATAGAACAATTAGTTTAAAATGGAACAAAGCTTCGCACCTGGAGTTTCCTCTCGCACAAGATGGACCACTTAGTTTCGTCGAACACATACGGTTTCGAGTGGCATCGCCACAGATTTCGGAGAACAGTCGCTTCTCCTGGCACAGTATCGAACACTTAGTTTCAGATGGAACATTTGGTTTAAAATGGAACTAATTTTCGCATCTGGAGTTTCCTCTCCCACAAGGTCGACCACTTAGTTTCGTCGAACACATACGGTTTCGAGTAGCAATGCCACAGGTGTCAGAGAACAGGCGCTTCTACTGGCAGAGTATCGAATACTTAGTTTCAGACAGAACATTTAGTTTAAAATGGAAATATGTTTCGCATTTGGAGTTTCCTCCCTCACAAGGTCGACCACTTAGTTTCGTCGAACACATACGGTTTCGAGTAGCATCGCCAAAGATTTCAGAGAACAGGCGCTTCTCCTGGCACAGTATCGAACACTTTCAGATAGAACAATTAATTTAAAATGGAACTAAGCTTCGCATCCGGAGTTTCCTCTCTCAGAAGGTCGAGCACTTAGTTTCGTCGAACACATACTCTTTCGAGTAGCAAGGCCACAGGTTTCAGAGAACAGGCGCTTCTCCTGGCACAGTATCGAACACTTAGTTACAGATAAAACACTTAGCTTAAAATGGAACTATGTTTCACATTTGGAGTTTCCTCTCTCACACGGTCTACCACTTACTTTCGTCGAACACATTCGGCTTCGAGTAGCAACGCCACAGGTTTCAGAGAACAGGCGCTTCTCCTGGCACAGTATCGAACACTTAGGATCAGATAGAACAATTAGTTTTAAATGGAACTAAAGTTCGCATCTGGATTTTCTTCTCTCACAAGGTGGACCACTTAGTTTCGTCGAACACAAACGGTTTCGAGTGGCATCGGCACAGATTTCAGAGAACAGGCGCTTCTCCTGGCAGGGTATCGAACACATAGTTTCAGATAGAACAATTAATTTAAAATGGAACTAAGTTTCGCATCTGGAGATTCCTCTCTCACAAGGTCGACCACTTAGTTTCGTCGAACACATACGGTTTCGAGTAGCATCGCCACAGATTTCAGAAAGCAGGCGCTTCCCCTGGCACAGTATCGACCACTTATTTCAGACCGAACAATTAGTTTAAAATGGAACTATGTTTCCCATCTGGAGTATCATCTCTCACAAGGTCAGCCGCTTAGTTTCATCGAACACATACGGTTTCGAGTGGCATCGCAACAGATTTCAGAGAACCGGCGTTTTCCTGGCACACTATCGAACACTTAGTTTCAGATAGAACAATTATTTTAAAATGGAATTAAGTTTCGCATTTGGGGTTTCCTCTCTCACAAGGTCGACAACTTAGTTTCCTCGAACAAATACGGTTTCGAGTGGTATCGCCACAGATTTCAGAGAACAGGCGCTTCTCCTGGCGCAGTATCGAACACTTAGTTACAGATAGAACAATTAGTTTAAAATGGATCTATGTTTCGCATCGGGAGTATCCTCTCTCACAAGGTCGACCATTTAGATTCGTCGAACACATACGGTTTGGAGTAGCATCGCCACTGATCACAGAGAACAGGCGCTACTCCTGGCACAGTATCGAACACTTAGTTTCAGATAGAACAATTAGTTTAAAATGGAACTGTGTTCCGCATCTGGAGAATCCTCTCTCACAAGGTCGACGACTTAGTTTCTTTGAACGCATTCGGTTTCGAGTGGCATCGCCACAGATTTCAGAGAACAGGCGCTTCCCCTGGCACAGTATCGAACACTTAGTTTCAGATAGAACGATTAGTTTAAAAAAGAACAAAGTTTTGCATCTGGAGTTTCCTCTCTCACAAGGTCGACCACTTAGTTTCGTCGAACATATACGGTTTCGAGTAGCATCGCCACAGATTTCAGAGAACAGGCGCTTCTCCTGGCTCATTATCGATCACTTAGTTTCAGATAGAACGATTAGTTTAAAAAGGAACAAACTTTCGCTGCTGGAGTTTCCTCTCTCACAAGGTCGACCACTTAGTTTCGTGGAACACATACAGTTTCGAGTGGTATCGCCACAGATTTCGCAGAACGTCGTTTCTCCTGGCACATTATCGAACACATAGTTTCAGATAGAACAATTAGTTTAAAATGGAACTAAGTTTCGCATCTGGAGTTTCCTCTCTCACAAGGTCGACCACTTAGTCTCGTCGAACACATACGGTTTCGAGTGGCATCGCCACAGATTTCAGAGAACAGGCGCTTCTCCTGGCACAGTATCGAACAATTAGTTTAAAAAGGAACTAAGTTTCGCTGCTGGAGTTTCCTCTCTCACAATGTCGGCCACTTAGTTTCGTGGAACACATACAGTTTCGAGTGGTATCGCCACAGATTTCGCAGAACGGCGTTTCTCCTGGCACATTATCGAACACATAGTTTCAGATAGAACAATTAGTTTAAAATGGAACTAAGTTTCGCATCTGGAGTATCCTCCCTCACAAGGTGGACCACTTAGTTTCGTCGAACACATACGCTTTCGAGTGGCATCGCCACAGATTTCAGAGAACAGGCGCTTCTCCTGGCACATTATCGAACACTTAGTTTCAGATAGAACAATTAGTTTAAAATGGAACTAAGTTTCGCATCTGGAGTTTCCTCTCTCACAAGGTCGACCACTTAGTCTCGTCGAACACATACGGTTTCGAGTAGCATCGCCACCGATTTCAGAGAACAGACGCGTCTCCTGGCACAGTATCGAACACTTAGTATGAGATAGAACAATTAGTTTAAAATGGAACTATGTTTCGCATCTGAAGTTTTCTCTCTCACAAGGTCGACAACTTAGTTTCGTCGGACAAATACGGTTTCGAGTGGCATCGCCACAGATTTCAGAGAACAGACGCTTCTACTGGCACAGTATCGAACACATAGTTCCAGATAGAACAATTACTTTAGAAAGGAACTAAGTTTCGCTGCTGGAGTTTCCTCTCTCACAAGGTCGACCACTTAGTTTCGTGGAACACATACAGTTTCGAGTGGTATCGCCACAGATTTCGCAGAACGGCGTTCCTCCTGGCACATTATCGAACACATAGTTTCAGATAGAACAATTAGTTTAAAATGGAACTAAGTTTCGCATCTGGAGTTTCCTCTCTCACAAGGTCGATCACTTAGTTTCGTCGAACACATACGGTTGCGAGTGGCATCGCCACAGATTTCAGAGAACAGGCGCTTCTCCTGGCACAGTATCGAAAACTTAGTTTCGGATAGAACAATTGGTTTAAAATGGAACTAAATTTCGCATCTGGAGTTTCCTCTCTTACAAGGTCGGCCACTTAGTTTCGTCGAACACATACGGTTTCGAGTGGCATCGCCACAGATTTCAGAGAACAGGCGCTTCTCCTGGCACAGTATCGAACAATTAGTTTAAAAAGGAACTAAGTTTCGCTGCTGGAGTTTCCTCTCTCACAATGTCGACCACTTGGTTTCGTCGAACACATACGGTTTCGAGTAGCATCGCCACAGATTTCACAGAACAGGCGCTTCCCCTGGCACAGTATCGATCACTTAGTTTCAGATAGAACGATTAGTTTAAAATGGAACTAAGTTTCGCTGCTGGAGTTTCCTCTCTCACAAGTTCGACCACTTAGTTTCGTCGAACACATACGGTTTCGATTGGTATCGCCACAGATTTCGCAGAACGGCGTTTCTCCTGGCACATTATCGAACACTTAGTTTCAGATAGAACAATTAGTTTAAAATGGAACTAAATTTCGCATCTGGAGTTTCCTCTCTTACAAGGTCGGCCACTTAGTTTCGTCGAACACATACGCTTTCGAGTGGCATCGCCACAGATTTCAGAGAACAGGCGCTTCTCCTGGCACAGTATCGAACAATTAGTTTAAAAAGGAACTAAGTTTCGCTGCTGGAGTTTCCTCTCTCACAATGTCGACCACTTGGTTTCGTCGAACACATACGGTTTCGAGTAGCATCGCCACAGATTTCACAGAACAGGCGCTTCCGCTGGCACAGTATCGATCACTTAGTTTCAGATAGAACGATTAGTTTAAAATGGAACTAAGTTTCGCTGCTGGAGTTTCCTCTCTCACAAGTTCGACCACTTAGTTTCGTCGAACACATACGGTTTCGAGTGGTATCGCCACAGATTTCGCAGAACGGCGTTTCTCCTGGCACATTATCGAACACTTAGTTTCAGATAGAACAATTAGTTTAAAATGGAACTAAGTTTCGCATCTGGAGTTTCCTCTGTCACAAGGTCGAGCACTTAGTCTCGTCGAACACATACGGTTTCGAGTATCATCGCCACCGATTTCAGAGAACAGACGCGTCTCCTGGCACAGTATCGAACACTTAGTATGAGATAGAACAATTAGTTTAAAATGGAACTATGTTTCGCATCTGAAGTTTCCTCTCTCACAAGGTCGACAACTTAGTTTCGTCGGACAAATACGGTTTCGAGTGGCATCGCCACAGATTTCAGAGAACAGACGCTTCTACTGGCACAGTATCGAACACATAGTTCCAGATAGAACAATTACTTTAAAAAGGAACTAAGTTTCGCTGCTGGAGTTTCCTCTCTCACAAGGTCGACCACTTAGTTTCGTGGAACACATACAGTTTCGAGTGGTATCGCCACAGATTTCGCAGAACGGCGTTTCTCCTGGCACATTATCGAACACATAGTTTCAGATAGAACAATTAGTTTAAAATGGAACTAAGTTTCGCATCTGGAGTATCCTCCCTCACAAGGTGGACCACTTAGTTTCGTCGAACACATACGGTTTCGAGTGGCATCGCCACAGATTTCAGAGAACAGGCGCTTCTCCTGGCACATTATCGAACACTTAGTTTCAGATAGAACAATTAGTTTAAAATGGAACTAAGTTTCGCATCTGGAGTTTCCTCTCTCACAAGGTCGATCACTTAGTCTCGTCGAACACATACGGTTTCGAGTAGCATCGCCACCGATTTCAGAGAACAGACGCGTCTCCTGGCACAGTATCGAAAACTTAGTATGAAATAGAACAATTAGTTTAAAATGGAACTATGTTTCGCATCTGAAGTTTCCTCTCTCACAAGGTCGACAACATAGTTTCGTCGGACAAATACGGTTTCGAGTGGCATCGCCACAGATTTCAGAAAACAGACGCTTCTACTGGCACAGCATTGAACACATAGTTCCAGATAGAACAATTACTTTAAAAAGGAACTAAGTTTCGCTGCTGGAGTTTCCTCTCTCACAAGGTCGACCACTTAGTTTCGTGGAACACATACAGTTTCGAGTGGTATCGCCACAGATTTCGCAGAACGGCGTTCCTCATGGCACATTATCGAACACATAGTTTCAGATAGAACAATTAGTTTAAAATGGAACTAACTTTCGCATCTGGAGTTTCCTCTCTCACACGGTCGACCACTTAGTTTCGTCGAACACATACGGTTTCGAGTGGCATCGCCACAGATTTCAGAGAACAGGCGCTTCTCCTGGCACAGTATCGAAAACTTAGTTTCAGATAGAACAATTAGTTTAAAATGGAACTAAATTTCGCATCTGGAGTTTCCTCTCTTACAAGGTCGGCCACTTAGTTTCGTCGAACACATACGGTTTCGAGTGGCATCGCCACAGAGTTCAGAGAACAGGCGCTTCTCCTGGCACAGTATCGAACAATTAGTTTAAAAAGGAACTAAGTTTCGCTGCTGGAGTTTCCTTTGTCACAATGTCGACCACTTAGTTTCGTCGAACACATACAGTTTCGAGTGGTATCGCCACAGATTTCGCAGAACGGCGTTTCTACTGGCACATTATCGAACACATAGTTTCAGATAGAACAATTAGTTTAAAATGGAACTAAGTTTCGCTGTTGGAGTTTCCTCTCTCACAAGTTCGACCACTTAGTTTCGTCGAACACATACAGTTTCGAGTAGCATCGCCACCGATTTCAGAGAACAGACGCTTCTCCTGGCACAGTATCGAACACTTAGTTTCGGATAGAACAATTAGTTTAAAATTGAACTAAGTTTCGCATCTGGAGTATCCTCCCTCACAAGGTGGACCACTTAGTTTCGTCGAACACATACGGTTTCGAGTGGCATCGCCACAGATTTCAGAGAACAGGCGCTTCTCCTGGCACATTATCGAACACTTAGTTTCAGATAGAACAATTAGTTTAAAATGGAACTAAGTTTCGCATCTGGAGTTTCCTCTCTCACAAGGTCGACCACTTAGTCTCGTCGAACACATACGGTTTCGAGTAGCATCGCCACCGATTTCAGAGAACAGACGCGTCTCCTGGCACAGTATCGAACACTTAGTATGAGATAGAACAATTAGTTTAAAATGGAACTATGTTTCGCATCTGAAGTTTCCTCTCTCACAAGGTCGACAACATAGTTTCGTCGGACAAATACGGTTTCGAGTGGCATCGCCACAGATTTCAGAAAACAGACGCTTCTACTGGCACAGTATCGAACACATAGTTCCAGATAGAACAATTACTTTAAAAAGGAACTAAGTTTCGCTGCTGGAGTTTCCTCTCTCACAAGGTCGACCACTTAGTTTCGTGGAACACATACAGTTTCGAGTGGTATCGCCACAGATTTCGCAGAACGGCGTTTCTCCTGGCACATTATCGAACACAAAGTTTCAGATAGAACAATTAGTTTAAAATGGAACTAAGTTTCGCATCTGGAGTATCCTCCCTCACAAGGTGGACCACTTAGTTTCGTCGAACACATACGGTTTCGAGTGGCATCGCCACAGATTTCAGAGAACAGGCGCTTCTCCTGGCACACTATCGAACACTTAGTTTCAGATAGAACAATTAGTTTAAAATGGAACTAAGTTTCGCATCTGGAGTTTCCTCTCTCACAAGGTCGACCACTTAGTCTCGTCGAACACATACGGTTTCGAGTAGCATCGCCACCGATTTCAGAGAAGAGACGCGTCTCCTGGCACAGTATCGAATACTTACTATGAGATAGAACAATTAGTTTAAAATGGAACTATGTTTCGCATCTGAAGTTTCCTCTCTCACAAGGTCGACAACATAGTTTCGTCGGACACATACGGTTTCGAGTGGCATCGCCACAGATTTCAGAGAACAGGCGCTTCTCCTGGCAGAGTATCGAACAATTAGTTTAAAAAGGAACTAAGTTTCGCTGCTGGAGTTTCCACTGTCACAATGTCGACCACTTAGATTCGTCGAACACATACAGTTTCGAGTTGTATCGCCACAGATTTCGCAGAACGGCGTTTCTACTGGCACATTATCGAACACATAGTTCCAGATAGAACAATTACTTTAAAAAGGAACTAAGTTTCGCTGCTGGAGTTTCCTCTCTCACAAGGTCGACCACTTAGTTTCGTGGAACACATACAGTTTCGAGTGGTATCGCCACAGATTTCGCAGAACGGCGTTTCTCCTGGCACATTATCGAGCACAAAGTTTCAGATAGAACAATTAGTTTAAAATGGAACTAAGTTTCGCTTCTGGAGTATCCTCCCTCACAAGGTGGACCACTTAGTTTCGTCGAACACATACGGTTTCGAGTGGCATCGCCACAGATTTCAGAGAACAGGCGCTTCTCCTGGCACACTATCGAACACTTAGTTTCAGATAGAACAATTAGTTTAAAATGGAACTAAGTTTCGCATCTGGAGTTTCCTCTCTCACAAGGTCGACCACTTAGTCTCGTCGAACACATACGGTTTCGAGTAGCATCGCCACCGATTTCAGAGAAGAGACGCGTCTCCTGGCACAGTATCGAATACTTACTATGAGATAGAACAATTAGTTTAAAATGGAACTATGTTTCGCATCTGAAGTTTCCTCTCTCACAAGGTCGACAACATAGTTTCGTCGGACACATACGGTTTCGAGTGGCATCGTCACAGATTTCAGAGAACAGGCGCTTCTCCTGGCAGAGTATCGAACAATTAGTTTAAAAAGGAACTAAGTTTCGCTGCTGGAGTTTCCACTGTCACAATGTCGACCACTTAGATTCGTCGAACACATACAGTTTCGAGTTGTATCGCCACAGATTTCGCAGAACGGCGTTTCTACTGGCACATTATCGAACACATATTTTCTGATAGAACAATTAGTTTAAAAAGGAACTAAGTTTCGCTGCTGGAGTTTCCTCTCTCACAAGGTCGACCACTTAGTTTCGTGGAACACATACAGTTTCGAGTGGTATCGCCACAGATTTCGCAGAACGGCGTTCCTCCTGGCACATTATCGAACACATAGTTTCAGATAGAACAATTAGTTTAAAATGGAACTAAGTTTCGCACCTGGAGTTTCCTCTCTCACAAGGTCGACCACTTAGTTTCGTCGAACACATACGGTTTCGAGTGGCATCGCCACATATTTCAGAGAACAGGCGCTTCTCCTGGCACAGTATCGAAAACTTAGTTTCAGATAGAACAATTAGTTTAAAATGGAACTAAATTTCGAATCTGGAGTTTCCTCTCTTACAAGGTCGGCCACTTAGTTTCGTCGAACACATACGGTTTCGAGTGGCATCGCCACAGATTTCAGAGAACAGGCGCTTCTCCTGGCAGAGTATCGAACAATTAGTTTAAAAAGGAACTAAGTTTCGCTGCTGGAGTTTCCACTGTCACAATGCCGACCACTTAGTTTCGTCGAACACATACGGTTTCGAGTAGCATCGCCACCGATTTCAGAGAACAAACGCTTCTCCTGGCACAGTATCGAACACTTAGTTTCGGATAGAACAATTAGTTTAAAATTGAACTAAGTTTCGCATCTGGTGAATCCTCTCTCACAAGGTCGACCACTTAGTTTCGCCGAACACATACGGTTTCGAGAGCGCATCGCCACAGAATTCAGAGAACAGACGCGTCTCCTGGCACAGTATCGAACACTTATGTCAGACAGAACAATTAGTTTAAAATGTAACTATGTGTCGCATCTTGAGTTTCCTTTCTCACAAGGTCGACGACTTAGTTTCGTTGAAGACATTCGGTTTCGAGTGGCATCGCAACAGATTTCGGAGACAGGCGCTTCTACTGGCACAGTATCGAAAACTTAGTTTCAGATAGAACAATTAGTTTAAAATGGAACTAAGTTTCGCTGTTGGAGTTTCCTCTCTCACAAGTTCGACCACTTAGTTTCGTCGAACACATACGGTTTCGAGTAGCATCGCCACCGATTTCAGAGAACAGACGCTTCTCCTGGCACAGTATCGAACACTTAGTTTCGGATAGAACAATTAGTTTAAAATTGAACTAAGTTTCGCATCTGGTGAATCCTCTCTCACAAGGTCGACCACTTAGTTTCGCCGAACACATACGGTTTCGAGAGCGCATCGCCACAGAATTCAGAGAACAGGCGTTTCTCCAGGCTCATTATCGAACACTCTCAGATAGGACAATTAGTTTAAAATGGAACTAACTTTCACATCTGGAGTTTCCTCTCTCACAAGGTCGACCATTTAGATTCGTCGAACACATACGGTTTCGAGTGGCGTCGTCACACATTTCAGAGAACAGGCGCTTCTCCTGGCACATTATCGAACACATAGTTTCAGATAGAACAATTAGTTTAAAATGGAACTAAGTTTCGCATCTGGATATTCCTCTCTCACGAGGTCGACCACGTAGCTTCGTCGAACACATACGTTTTCGAGTAGCATCGCCACAGGTTTCAGAGAAGAGGCGCTTCTCCTGGCACAGTATCGAACACTTAGTGTCAGATAGGATTATTAGTTTAAAATGAACTAAGTTTCGCAATTTGGAGTTTCCTCCCTCACAAGGTCGACCACTTAGTTTCGTCGAACTCATACGGTTTCGAGTGGCGTCGCCACATATTTCAGAGAACAGGCGCTTCTCCTGACACTGTATCGAACACTTAGTTTCAGATAGAACAGTTAGCTTAAGATGGAACTAAGTTTCGCATCTGGATATTCCTCTCTCACGATGTCGACCAGGTAGTTTCGTCGAACACATACGTTTTCGAGTAGCATCGCCACAGGTTTCAGAGAACAGGCGCTTCTCCTGGCACAGTATCGAACACTTAGTGTCAGATAGGATTATTAGTTTAAAATGAACTAAGTTTCGCAATTTGGAGTTTCCTCCCACACAAGGTCGACCACTTAGTTTCGTCGAACTCATACGGTTTCGAGTGGCGTCGCCACATATTTCAGAGAACAGGCGCTTCTCCTGACACTGTATCGAACACTTAGTTTCAGATAGAACAATTAGTTTAAAATGGAACTAAGTTTCGCATCCGGAATTTCCTCTCTCAGAAGGTCGACCATTTAGATTCGTCGAACACATACGGTTTGGAGTATCATCGCCAGGGATTTCAGAGAACAGGCGCTTCTCCTGGCACAGTATCGAACACTTATTTCAGACAGAACAATTAGTTTAAAATGGAACTATGTTTCGCATCTGGAGTTTCCTCTCTCACAAGGTGGACCACTTCGTTTCGTCGAACACATACGGTTTCGAGTAGCATCGCCACAGATTTCAGAGAACAGGCGCTTCTCCTGGCACAGTATCGAACACTTAGGATCAGATAGAACAATTAGTTTAAAATGGAACTCTGCTTCGCATTTGGAGTTTCCTCTCTTACAAGTTCGACCACTGAGTTTCGTCGAACACATACGGTTTCGAGTGGCATCGCCACAGGTTTCGGAGAACAGGCGCTTCTCCTTGCACAGTGTCGAACACATTGTTTCGGATAGAACAATTAGTTTAAAATTGAACTAAGTTTCGCATCTGGTGAATCCTCTCTCACAAGGTCGACCACTTAGTTTCGCCGAACACATACGGTTTCGAGAGCGCATCGCCACAGAATTCAGAGAACAGACGCGTCTCCTGGCACAGTATCGAACACTTATGTCAGACAGAACAATTAGTTTAAAATGTAACTATGTGTCGCATCTTGAGTTTCCTTTCTCACAAGGTCGACGACTTAGTTTCGTTGAAGACATTCGGTTTCGAGTGGCATCGCAACAGATTTCGGAGACAGGCGCTTCTACTGGCACAGAATCGAAAACTTAGTTTCAGATAGAACAATTAGTTTAAAATGGAACTAAGTTTCGCTGTTGGAGTTTCCTCTCTCACAAGTTCGACCACTTAGTTTCGTCGAACACATACGGTTTCGAGTAGCATCGCCACCGATTTCAGAGAACAGACGCTTCTCCTGGCACAGTATCGAACACTTAGTTTCGGATAGAACAATTAGTTTAAAATTGAACTAAGTTTCGCATCTGGTGAATCCTCTCTCACAAGGTCGACCACTTAGTTTCGCCGAACACATACGGTTTCGAGAGCGCATCGCCACAGAATTCAGAGAACAGGCGTTTCTCCAGGCTCATTATCGAACACTCTCAGATAGGACAATTAGTTTAAAATGGAACTAACTTTCACATGTGGAGTTTCCTCTTTCACAAGGCGACCAGTTAGTTTCGTCGAACACATACGGTTTCGAGTAGCATCGCCACAGATTTCAGAGAACAGGCGCTTCTCCTGGCACAGTATCGAACAATTAATTTCAGATAGAAAAATTAGTTTAAAATGGAACTAACTTTCGCATTTGGAGTTTCCTCTCTCACAAGGTCGACCACTTAGTTTCGTCGAACACATACGGTTTCGAGTGGCATCGCGACAGGTTTAGGAGAACAGGCGCTTCTCCTGGCACAGTGTCGAACACATTGTTTCAGATAGAACAATTAGTTTAAAAAGGTACTATGTTTCGCATCTGGAGTTTCCTCTTTCACAAGGCGACCACTTAGTTTCGTCGAACACATACGGATTCGAGTAGCATCGCCACAGATTTCAGAGAACAGGCGCCTCTCCTGGCACAGTATCGAACACTTAGTTACAGATAAAACACTTAGTTTAAAATGGAACTATGTTTCGCATCGGGAGTGTCCTCTCTCACAAGGTCGACCACTTAGTTTCGTCGAACACATACGGTTTCGAGTAGCATCGCCACAGATTTCAGAGAACAGGCGCTTCTCCTGGCACAGTATCGAACAATTAGTTTCAGATAGAAACATTAGTTTAAAATGGAACTAAATTTCGCATTTGGAGTTTCCTCTCTCACAAGTTCGACCACTGAGTTTCGTCGAACACATACGGTTTCGAGTAGCATCGCCACAGATTTCAGAGAACAGGCGCCTCTCCTGGCACAGTATCGAACACTTAGTTACAGATAAAACACTTAGTTTAAAATGGAACTATGTTTCGCATCGGGAGTGTCCTCTCTCACAAGGTCGACCACTTAGTTTCGTCGAACACATACGGTTTCGAGTGGCATCGCCACAGGTTTCGGAGAACAGGCGCTTCTCCTGGCACAGTGTCGAACACATTGTTTCAGATAGAACATTTAGTTTAAAATGGTACTAAGCTTCGCATCTGGAGTTTCCTCTTTCACAAGGCGACCAGTTAGTTTCGTCGAACACATACGGTTTCGAGTAGCATCGCCACAGATTTCAGAGAACAGGCGCTTCTCCTGGCACAGTATCGAACAATTAATTTCAGATAGAAAAATTAGTTTAAAATGGAACTAACTTTCGCATTTGGAGTTTCCTCTCTCACAAGGTCGACCACTTAGTTTCGTCGAACACATACGGTTTCGAGTAGCATCGCCACAGATTTCAGAGAACAGGCGCTTCTCCTGGCACAGTATCGAACACTTAGTTTCAGATAGAACAGTTAGTTTTAAATGGAACTATGTTTCGCTTCTGGAGTTTCCTCTCTCACAAGGTCAACCACTTTGTTTCGTCGAACACAAACGGTTTCGTGTGGTATCGCCACAGATTTCGCAGAACCGGAATCTCTCCTGGGACATTATCGAACACTTAGTTTCAGATAGAACAATTAGTTTAAAATGGAACTAAGTTTCGCATCTGGAGTTTCCTCTCCCACAAGGTCGACCACTGAGTTTCGTCGAACACATACGGTTTCGAGTAGCATCGCCACAGATTTCAGAGAGCAGGCGCTTCTCCTGGCACAGTATCGAACACTTAGTATCACATAGAACAATTAGTTTAAAATGGAACTAAGTTTCGCATCTGAAGTTTCCTCTCTCACAAGGTCGGCCACTTAGTTTCGTCGAACACATACGGTTTCGAGTGGCGTCGCCACAGATTTCAGAGAACAGGCGCTTCTCCTGGCATGGTATCGAACACTTAGTTTCAGATAGAACAATTAGTTTAAAATGGAACAAAGCTTCGCATCTGGAGTTTCCTCTCTCACATGGTCAACCCCTTAGTTTCGTCGAACAAATACGGTTTCGAGTGGCATCGCCACAGATTTCAGAGAACAGGCGCTCCTCCTGGCACAGTATCGAACACTTAGTTTCAGATAGAGCATTTAGTTTAAAATGGAAATAAGTTTCGCATCTGAAGTTTCCTCTCTCACAAGGTCGGCCACTTAGTTTCGTCGAACACATACGGTTTCGAGTGGCATCGCCACAGATTTCAGAGAACAGGCGCTTCTCCTGGCACAGTATCGAACACTTAGTTTCAGATGGAACATTTAGTTTAATATTGAACTATGTTTCGCATTTGGAGTTTCCTCTCTCACAAGGTCGACCACTTAGTTTCGCCGAACGCATACGTTTTCGAGTGGCATCGCCACAGATTTCAGAGAACAGGCGCTTCTGCTGGCACAGTATCGAACACTTAGTTTCAGAAAGAACAATTAATTTAAAAAGGAACTAATTTTCGCATCGGGAGTGTCCTCTCTCACAAGGTCGACCACTTAGTTTCGTCGAACACATACGGTTTCGAGTAGCATCGCCACAGATTTCAGAGAACAGGCGCTTCTCCTGGCACAGTATCGAACAATTAGTTTCAGATAGAAATATTAGTTTAAAATGGAACTAAATTTCGCATTTGGAGTTTCCTCTCTCACAAGTTCGACCACTGAGTTTCGTCGAACACATACGGTTTCGAGTGGCATCGCCACAGGTTTCGGAGAACAGGCGCTTCTCCTGGCACAGTGTCGAACACATTGTTTCAGATAGAACATTTAGTTTAAAATGGTACTAAGCTTCGCATCTGGAGTTTCCTCTTTCACAAGGCGACCAGTTAGTTCCGTCGAACACATACGGTTTCGAGTAGCATCGCCACAGATTTCAGAGAACAGGCGCTTCTCCTGGCACAGTATCGAACAATTAATTTCAGATAGAAAAATTAGTTTAAAATGGAACTAACTTTCGCATTTGGAGTTTCCTCTCTCACAAGGTCGACCACTTAGTTTCGTCGAACACATACGGTTTCGAGTAGCATCGCCACAGATTTCAGAGAACAGGCGCTTCTCCTGGCACAGTTACTATTACGCTTTGCGGGCTCGAAGGCCGGGGAGTACCTGGGGCTTTCGCCTATACCTCCCCTTTTCTTGCGAAGTGGCAGGTGGTATGCCTCTACTAATAATTCTAGCTCATGGTCTCGTCGTGCCCGATTCCAGAGGAAACCACGCCACCCAGAGTCCAACCCATATCCGGGAACCCCGACACAGTCGGAGGGGCTTGATCCCGGCCCTGGGCACCATAGTTTATCCAGCTTGGTCAACTGGCGGTCGGCTAAGCAAGAGACTGCGGTGCGTGGTTTGGTAGATTTCATACGAGTGTCGAGGGGTCCGAGCTCTCCGTCTCTTCCACGTCTTCGTTTTGTCAGCCATAAAGGATGATCATATGGCACTTGCTGCTACCAACAGCCCCCGCTAAATTTTGCTCGGAGCGAAAAAAACGCTCAAAGAGCAAAATTTGCCTAAAGCCAGCGAACTGACTTTAGGCATGTATCGTCATCGAGAACGGGCCTCGACACTCGGTGTCTCCTGCCTTCGCTCCCCAATTCTATTCGACCCGTGTGCGCGCCAATGTACACTCGGGGCCTGCCTCATTAGTGAATAACAGCCTATACCACGTGTAGGTTGAGGCTCGACTTGACAATCCAGGATCTAGCACTGTCACCTGATTGCCCATAGGCCTTCTCCTGGCACAGTATCGAACACTTAGTTTCAGATAGAACAGTTAGTTTTAAATGGAACTATGTTTCGCTTCTGGAGTTTCCTCTCTCACAAGGTCAACCACTTTGTTTCGTCGAACACAAACGGTTTCGTGTGGTATCGCCACAGATTTCGCAGAACCGGAGTCTCTCCTGGGACATTATCGAACACTTAGTTTCAGATAGAACAATTAGTTTAAAATGGAACTAAGTTTCGCATCTGGAGTTTCCTCTCCCACAAGGTCGACCACTGAGTTTCGTCGAACACATACGGTTTCGAGTAGCATCGCCACAGATTTCAGAGAGCAGGCGCTTCTCCTGGCACAGTATCGAACACTTAGTATCACATAGAACAATTAGTTTAAAATGGAACTTAGTTTCGCATCTGAAGTTTCCTCTCTCACAAGGTCGGCCACTTAGTTTCGTCGAACACATACGGTTTCGAGTGGCATCGCCACAGATTTCAGAGAACAGGCGCTTCTCCTGGCATGGTATCGAACACTTAGTTTCAGATAGAACAATTAGTTTAAAATGGAACAAAGCTTCGCATCTGGAGTTTCCTCTCTCACATGGTCAACCCCTTAGTTTCGTCGAACACATACGGTTTCGAGTGGCATCGCCACAGATTTCAGAGAACAGGCGCTCCTCCTGGCACAGTATCGAACACTTAGTTTCAGATAGAGCAATTAGTTTAAAATGGAACTAAGTTTCGCATCTGAAGTTTCCTCTCTCACAAGGTCGGCCACTTAGTTTCGTCGAACACATACGGTTTCGAGTGGCATCGCCACAGATTTCAGAGAACAGGCGCTTCTCCTGGCACAGTATCGAACACTTAGTTTCAGATAGAACAGTTAGCTTAAGATGGAACTAAGTTTCGCATCTGGATATTCCTCTCTCACGATGTCGACCAGGTAGTTTCGTCGAACACATACGTTTTCGAGTAGCATCGCCACAGGTTTCAGAGAACAGGCGCTTCTCCTGGCACAGTATCGAACACTTAGTGTCAGATAGGATTATTAGTTTAAAATGAACTAAGTTTCGCAATTTGGAGTTTCCTCCCACACAAGGTCGACCACTTAGTTTCGTCGAACTCATACGGTTTCGAGTGGCGTCGCCACATATTTCAGAGAACAGGCGCTTCTCCTGACACTGTATCGAACACTTAGTTTCAGATAGAACAATTAGTTTAAAATGGAACTAAGTTTCGCATCCGGAATTTCCTCTCTCAGAAGGTCGACCATTTAGATTCGTCGAACACATACGGTTTGGAGTATCATCGCCAGGGATTTCAGAGAACAGGCGCTTCTCCTGGCACAGTATCGAACACTTATTTCAGACAGAACAATTAGTTTAAAATGGAACTATGTTTCGCATCTGGAGTTTCCTCTCTCACAAGGTGGACCACTTCGTTTCGTCGAACACATACGGTTTCGAGTAGCATCGCCACAGATTTCAGAGAACAGGCGCTTCTCCTGGCACAGTATCGAACACTTAGGATCAGATAGAACAATTAGTTTAAAATGGAACTCTGCTTCGCATTTGGAGTTTCCTCTCTTACAAGTTCGACCACTGAGTTTCGTCGAACACATACGGTTTCGAGTGGCATCGCCACAGGTTTCGGAGAACAGGCGCTTCTCCTTGCACAGTGTCGAACACATTGTTTCGGATAGAACAATTAGTTTAAAATTGAACTAAGTTTCGCATCTGGTGAATCCTCTCTCACAAGGTCGACCACTTAGTTTCGCCGAACACATACGGTTTCGAGAGCGCATCGCCACAGAATTCAGAGAACAGACGCGTCTCCTGGCACAGTATCGAACACTTATGTCAGACAGAACAATTAGTTTAAAATGTAACTATGTGTCGCATCTTGAGTTTCCTTTCTCACAAGGTCGACGACTTAGTTTCGTTGAAGACATTCGGTTTCGAGTGGCATCGCAACAGATTTCGGAGACAGGCGCTTCTACTGGCACAGAATCGAAAACTTAGTTTCAGATAGAACAATTAGTTTAAAATGGAACTAAGTTTCGCTGTTGGAGTTTCCTCTCTCACAAGTTCGACCACTTAGTTTCGTCGAACACATACGGTTTCGAGTAGCATCGCCACCGATTTCAGAGAACAGACGCTTCTCCTGGTACAGTATCGAACACTTAGTTTCGGATAGAACAATTAGTTTAAAATTGAACTAAGTTTCGCATCTGGTGAATCCTCTCTCACAAGGTCGACCACTTAGTTTCGCCGAACACATACGGTTTCGAGAGCGCATCGCCACAGAATTCAGAGAACAGGCGTTTCTCCAGGCTCATTATCGAACACTCTCAGATAGGACAATTAGTTTAAAATGGAACTAACTTTCACATGTGGAGTTTCCTCTCTCACAAGGTCGACCATTTAGATTCGTCGAACACATACGGTTTCGAGTGGCGTCGTCACACATTTCAGAGAACAGGCGCTTCTCCTGGCACATTATCGAACACATAGTTTCAGATAGAACAATTAGTTTAAAATGGAACTAAGTTTCGCATCTGGATATTCCTCTCTCACGAGGTCGACCACGTAGCTTCGTCGAACACATACGTTTTCGAGTAGCATCGCCACAGGTTTCAGAGAAGAGGCGCTTCTCCTGGCACAGTATCGAACACTTAGTGTCAGATAGGATTATTAGTTTAAAATGAACTAAGTTTCGCAATTTGGAGTTTCCTCCCTCACAAGGTCGACCACTTAGTTTCGTCGAACTCATACGGTTTCGAGTGGCGTCGCCACATATTTCAGAGAACAGGCGCTTCTCCTGACACTGTATCGAACACTTAGTTTCAGATAGAACAATTAGCTTAAGATGGAACTAAGTTTCGCATCTGGATATTCCTCTCTCACGATGTCGACCACGTAGTTTCGTCGAACACATACGTTTTCGAGTAGCATCGCCACAGGTTTCAGAGAACAGGCGCTTCTCCTGGCACAGTATCGAACACTTAGTGTCAGATAGGATTATTAGTTTAAAATGAACTAAGTTTCGCAATTTGGAGTTTCCTCCCACACAAGGTCGACCACTTAGTTTCGTCGAACTCATACGGTTTCGAGTGGCGTCGCCACATATTTCAGAGAACAGGCGCTTCTCCTGACACTGTATCGAACACTTAGTTTCAGATAGAACAATTAGTTTAAAATGGAACTAAGTTTCGCATCCGGAATTTCCTCTCTCAGAAGGTCGACCATTTAGATTCGTCGAACACATACGGTTTGGAGTATCATCGCCAGGGATTTCAGAGAACAGGCGCTTCTCCTGGCACAGTATCGAACACTTATTTCAGACAGAACAATTAGTTTAAAATGGAACTATGTTTCGCATCTGGAGTTTCCTCTCTCACAAGGTGGACCACTTAGTTTCGTCGAACACATACGGTTTCGAGTAGCATCGCCACAGATTTCAGAGAACAGGCGCTTCTCCTGGCACAGTATCGAACACTTAGGATCAGATAGAACAATTAGTTTAAAATGGAACTCTGCTTCGCATTTGGAGTTTCCTCTCTTACAAGTTCGACCACTGAGTTTCGTCGAACACATACGGTTTCGAGTGGCATCGCCACAGGTTTCGGAGAACAGGCGCTTCTCCTTGCACAGTGTCGAACACATTGTTTCAGATAGAACATTTAGTTTAAAATGGTACTAAGCTTCGCATCTGGAGTTTCCTCTTTCACAAGGCGACCAGTTAGTTTCGTCGAACACATACGGTTTCGAGTAGCATCGCCACAGATTTCAGAGAACAGGCGCTTCTCCTGGCACAGTATCGAACAATTAATTTCAGATAGAAAAATTAGTTTAAAATGGAACTAACTTTCGCATTTGGAGTTTCCTCTCTCACAAGGTCGACCACTTAGTTTCGTCGAACACATACGGTTTCGAGTGGCATCGCGACAGGTTTAGGAGAACAGGCGCTTCTCCTGGCACAGTGTCGAACACATTGTTTCAGATAGAACAATTAGTTTAAAAAGGTACTATGTTTCGCATCTGGAGTTTCCTCTTTCACAAGGCGACCACTTAGTTTCGTCGAACACATACGGATTCGAGTAGCATCGCCACAGATTTCAGAGAACAGGCGCCTCTCCTGGCACAGTATCGAACACTTAGTTACAGATAAAACACTTAGTTTAAAATGGAACTATGTTTCGCATCGGGAGTGTCCTCTCTCACAAGGTCGACCACTTAGTTTCGTCGAACACATACGGTTTCGAGTAGCATCGCCACAGATTTCAGAGAACAGGCGCTTCTCCTGGCACAGTATCGAACAATTAGTTTCAGATAGAAACATTAGTTTAAAATGGAACTAAATTTCGCATTTGGAGTTTCCTCTCTCACAAGTTCGACCACTGAGTTTCGTCGAACACATACGGTTTCGAGTAGCATCGCCACAGATTTCAGAGAACAGGCGCCTCTCCTGGCACAGTATCGAACACTTAGTTACAGATAAAACACTTAGTTTAAAATGGAACTATGTTTCGCATCGGGAGTGTCCTCTCTCACAAGGTCGACCACTTAGTTTCGTCGAACACATACGGTTTCGAGTGGCATCGCCACAGGTTTCGGAGAACAGGCGCTTCTCCTGGCACAGTGTCGAACACATTGTTTCAGATAGAACATTTAGTTTAAAATGGTACTAAGCTTCGCATCTGGAGTTTCCTCTTTCACAAGGCGACCAGTTAGTTTCGTCGAACACATACGGTTTCGAGTAGCATCGCCACAGATTTCAGAGAACAGGCGCTTCTCCTGGCACAGTATCGAACAATTAATTTCAGATAGAAAAATTAGTTTAAAATGGAACTAACTTTCGCATTTGGAGTTTCCTCTCTCACAAGGTCGACCACTTAGTTTCGTCGAACACATACGGTTTCGAGTAGCATCGCCACAGATTTCAGAGAACAGGCGCTTCTCCTGGCACAGTATCGAACACTTAGTTTCAGATAGAACAGTTAGTTTTAAATGGAACTATGTTTCGCTTCTGGAGTTTCCTCTCTCACAAGGTCAACCACTTTGTTTCGTCGAACACAAACGGTTTCGTGTGGTATCGCCACAGATTTCGCAGAACCGGAATCTCTCCTGGGACATTATCGAACACTTAGTTTCAGATAGAACAATTAGTTTAAAATGGAACTAAGTTTCGCATCTGGAGTTTCCTCTCCCACAAGGTCGACCACTGAGTTTCGTCGAACACATACGGTTTCGAGTAGCATCGCCACAGATTTCAGAGAGCAGGCGCTTCTCCTGGCACAGTATCGAACACTTAGTATCACATAGAACAATTAGTTTAAAATGGAACTAAGTTTCGCATCTGAAGTTTCCTCTCTCACAAGGTCGGCCACTTAGTTTCGTCGAACACATACGGTTTCGAGTGGCGTCGCCACAGATTTCAGAGAACAGGCGCTTCTCCTGGCATGGTATCGAACACTTAGTTTCAGATAGAACAATTAGTTTAAAATGGAACAAAGCTTCGCATCTGGAGTTTCCTCTCTCACATGGTCAACCCCTTAGTTTCGTCGAACAAATACGGTTTCGAGTGGCATCGCCACAGATTTCAGAGAACAGGCGCTCCTCCTGGCACAGTATCGAACACTTAGTTTCAGATAGAGCAATTAGTTTAAAATGGAACTAAGTTTCGCATCTGAAGTTTCCTCTCTCACAAGGTCGGCCACTTAGTTTCGTCGAACACATACGGTTTCGAGTGGCATCGCCACAGATTTCAGAGAACAGGCGCTTCTCCTGGCACAGTATCGAACACTTAGTTTCAGATGGAACATTTAGTTTAATATTGAACTATGTTTCGCATTTGGAGTTTCCTCTCTCACAAGGTCGACCACTTAGTTTCGCCGAACGCATACGTTTTCGAGTGGCATCGCCACAGATTTCAGAGAACAGGCGCTTCTGCTGGCACAGTATCGAACACTTAGTTTCAGAAAGAACAATTAATTTAAAAAGGAACTAATTTTCGCATCGGGAGTGTCCTCTCTCACAAGGTCGACCACTTAGTTTCGTCGAACACATACGGTTTCGAGTAGCATCGCCACAGATTTCAGAGAACAGGCGCTTCTCCTGGCACAGTATCGAACAATTAGTTTCAGATAGAAATATTAGTTTAAAATGGAACTAAATTTCGCATTTGGAGTTTCCTCTCTCACAAGTTCGACCACTGAGTTTCGTCGAACACATACGGTTTCGAGTGGCATCGCCACAGGTTTCGGAGAACAGGCGCTTCTCCTGGCACAGTGTCGAACACATTGTTTCAGATAGAACATTTAGTTTAAAATGGTACTAAGCTTCGCATCTGGAGTTTCCTCTTTCACAAGGCGACCAGTTAGTTCCGTCGAACACATACGGTTTCGAGTAGCATCGCCACAGATTTCAGAGAACAGGCGCTTCTCCTGGCACAGTATCGAACAATTAATTTCAGATAGAAAAATTAGTTTAAAATGGAACTAACTTTCGCATTTGGAGTTTCCTCTCTCACAAGGTCGACCACTTAGTTTCGTCGAACACATACGGTTTCGAGTAGCATCGCCACAGATTTCAGAGAACAGGCGCTTCTCCTGGCACAGTATCGAACACTTAGTTTCAGATAGAACAGTTAGTTTTAAATGGAACTATGTTTCGCTTCTGGAGTTTCCTCTCTCACAAGGTCAACCACTTTGTTTCGTCGAACACAAACGGTTTCGTGTGGTATCGCCACAGATTTCGCAGAACCGGAGTCTCTCCTGGGACATTATCGAACACTTAGTTTCAGATAGAACAATTAGTTTAAAATGGAACTAAGTTTCGCATCTGGAGTTTCCTCTCCCACAAGGTCGACCACTGAGTTTCGTCGAACACATACGGTTTCGAGTAGCATCGCCACAGATTTCAGAGAGCAGGCGCTTCTCCTGGCACAGTATCGAACACTTAGTATCACATAGAACAATTAGTTTAAAATGGAACTTAGTTTCGCATCTGAAGTTTCCTCTCTCACAAGGTCGGCCACTTAGTTTCGTCGAACACATACGGTTTCGAGTGGCATCGCCACAGATTTCAGAGAACAGGCGCTTCTCCTGGCATGGTATCGAACACTTAGTTTCAGATAGAACAATTAGTTTAAAATGGAACAAAGCTTCGCATCTGGAGTTTCCTCTCTCACATGGTCAACCCCTTAGTTTCGTCGAACACATACGGTTTCGAGTGGCATCGCCACAGATTTCAGAGAACAGGCGCTCCTCCTGGCACAGTATCGAACACTTAGTTTCAGATAGAGCAATTAGTTTAAAATGGAACTAAGTTTCGCATCTGAAGTTTCCTCTCTCACAAGGTCGGCCACTTAGTTTCGTCGAACACATACGGTTTCGAGTGGCATCGCCACAGATTTCAGAGAACAGGCGCTTCTCCTGGCACAGTATCGAACACTTAGTTGCAGATGGAACATTTAGTTTAAAATTGAACTATGTTTCGCATTTGGAGTTTCTTCTCTCACAAGGTCGACCACTTAGTTTCGCCGAACGCATACGTTTTCGAGTGGCATCGCCACAGATTTCAGAGAACAGGCGCTTCTGCTGGCACAGTATCGAACACTTAGTTCCAGATAGAAAAATTAGTTTAAAATGGAACTAAATTTCGCATTTGGAGTTTCCTCTCTCACAAGTTCGACCACTTAGTTTCGTCGAACACATACGGTTTCGAGTGGCATCGCGACAGGTTTCGGAGAACAGGCGCTTCTCCTGGCACAGTGTCGAACACATTGTTTCAGATAGAACAATTAGTTTAAAAAGGTACTATGTTTCGCATCTGGAGTTTCCTCTTTCACAAGGCGACCACTTAGTTTCGTCGAACACATACGGATTTGAGTAGCATCGCCACAGATTTCAGAGAACAGGCGCCTCTCCTGGCACAGTATCGAACACTTAGTTACAGATAAAACACTTAGTTTAAAATGGAACTATGTTTCGCATCGGGAGTGTCCTCTCTCACAAGGTCGACCACTTAGTTTCGTCGAACACATACGGTTTCGAGTAGCATCGCCACAGATTTCAGAGAACAGGCGCTTCTCCTGGCACAGTATCGAACAATTAGTTTCAGATAGAAACATTAGTTTAAAATGGAACTAAATTTCGCATTTGGAGTTTCCTCTCTCACAAGTTCGACCACTGAGTTTCGTCGAACACATACGGTTTCGAGTGGCATCGCCACAGGTTTCGGAGAACAGGCGCTTCTCCTGGCACAGTGTCGAACACATTGTTTCAGATAGAACATTTAGTTTAAAATGGTACTAAGCTTCGCATCTGGAGTTTCCTCTTTCACAAGGCGACCAGTTAGTTTCGTCGAACACATACGGTTTCGAGTAGCATCGCCACAGATTTCAGAGAACAGGCGCTTCTCCTGGCACAGTATCGAACAATTAATTTCAGATAGAAAAATTAGTTTAAAATGGAACAACTTTCGCATTTGGAGTTTCCTCTCTCACAAGGTCGACCACTTAGTTTCGTCGAACACATACGGTTTCGAGTAGCATCGCCACAGATTTCAGAGAACAGGCGCTTCTCCTGGCACAGTATCGAACACTTAGTTTCAGATAGAACAGTTAGTTTTAAATGGAACTATGTTTCGCTTCTGGAGTTTCCTCTCTCACAAGGTCAACCACTTTGTTTCGTCGAACACAAACGGTTTCGTGTGGTATCGCCACAGATTTCAGAGAACAGGCGCTTCTGCTGGCACAGTATCGAACACTTAGTTCCAGATAGAAAAATTAGTTTAAAATGGAACTAAGTTTCGCATCTGGAGTTTCCTCTCCCACAAGGTCGACCACTGAGTTTCGTCGAACACATACGGTTTCGAGTAGCATCGCCACAGATATCAGAGAGCAGGCGCTTCTCCTGGCACAGTATCGAACACTTAGTATCACATAGAACAATTAGTTTAAAATGGAACTTAGTTTCGCATCTGAAGTTTCCTCTCTCACAAGGTCGGCCACTTAGTTTCGTCGAACACATACGGTTTCGAGTGGCATCGCCACAGATTTCAGAGAACAGGCGCTTCTCCTGGCATGGTATCGAACACTTAGTTTCAGATAGAACAATTAGTTTAAAATGGAACAAAGCTTCGCATCTGGAGTTTCCTCTCTCACATGGTCAACCCCTTAGTTTCGTCGAACACATACGGTTTCGAGTGGCATCGCCACAGATTTCAGAGAACAGGCGCTCCTCCTGGCACAATATCGAACACTTAGTTTCAGATAGAGCAATTAGTTTAAAATGGAACTAAGTTTCGCATCTGAAGTTTCCTCTCTCACAAGGTCGGCCACTTAGTTTCGTCGAACACATACGGTTTCGAGTGGCATCGCCACAGATTTCAGAGAACAGGCGCTTCTCCTGGCACAGTATCGAACACTTAGTTTCAGATGGAACATTTAGTTTAAAATTGAACTATGTTTCGCATTTGGAGTTTCTTCTCTCACAAGGTCGACCACTTAGTTTCGCCGAACGCATACGTTTTCGAGTGGCATCGCCACAGATTTCAGAGAACAGGCGCTTCTGCTGGCACAGTATCGAACACTTAGTTCCAGATAGAAAAATTAGTTTAAAATGGAACTAAATTTCGCATTTGGAGTTTCCTCTCTCACAAGTTCGACCACTTAGTTTCGTCGAACACATACGGTTTCGAGTGGCATCGCGACAGGTTTAGGAGAACAGGCGCTTCTCCTGGCACAGTGTCGAACACATTGTTTCAGATAGAACAATTAGTTTAAAAAGGTACTATGTTTCGCATCTGGAGTTTCCTCTTTCACAAGGCGACCACTTAGTTTCGTCGAACACATACGTATTCGAGTAGCATCGCCACAGATTTCAGAGAACAGGCGCCTCTCCTGGCACAGTATCGAACACTTAGTTACAGATAAAACACTTAGTTTAAAATGGAACTATGTTTCGCATCGGGAGTGTCCTCTCTCACAAGGTCGACCACTTAGTTTCGTCGAACACATACGGTTTCGAGTAGCATCGCCACAGATTTCAGAGAACAGGCGCTTCTCCTGGCACAGTATCGAACAATTAGTTTCAGATAGAAACATTAGTTTAAAATGGAACTAAATTTCGCATTTGGAGTTTCCTCTCTCACAAGTTCGACCACTGAGTTTCGTCGAACACATACGGTTTCGAGTGGCATCGCCACAGGTTTCGGAGAACAGGCGCTTCTCCTGGCACAGTGTCGAACACATTGTTTCAGATAGAACATTTAGTTTAAAATGGTACTAAGCTTCGCATCTGGAGTTTCCTCTTTCACAAGGCGACCAGTTAGTTTCGTCGAACACATACGGTTTCGAGTAGCATCGCCACAGATTTCAGAGAACAGGCGCTTCTCCTGGCACAGTATCGAACAATTAATTTCAGATAGAAAAATTAGTTTAAAATGGAACTAACTTTCGCATTTGGAGTTTCCTCTCTCACAAGGTCGACCACTTAGTTTCGTCGAACACATACGGTTTCGAGTAGCATCGCCACAGATTTCAGAGAACAGGCGCTTCTCCTGGCACAGTATCGAACACTTAGTTTCAGATAGAACAGTTAGTTTTAAATGGAACTATGTTTCGCTTCTGGAGTTTCCTCTCTCACAAGGTCAACCACTTTGTTTCGTCGAACACAAACGGTTTCGTGTGGTATCGCCACAGATTTCGCAGAACCGGAGTCTCTCCTGGGACATTATCGAACACTTAGTTTCAGATAGAACAATTAGTTTAAAATGGAACTAAGTTTCGCATCTGGAGTTTCCTCTCCCACAAGGTCGACCACTGAGTTTCGTCGAACACATACGGTTTCGAGTAGCATCGCCACAGATTTCAGAGAGCAGGCGCTTCTCCTGGCACAGTATCGAACACTTAGTATCACATAGAACAATTAGTTTAAAATGGAACTTAGTTTCGCATCTGAAGTTTCCTCTTTCACAAGGTCGGCCACTTAGTTTCGTCGAACACATACGGTTTCGAGTGGCATTGCCACAGATTTCAGAGAACAGGCGCTTCTCCTGGCATGGTATCGAACACTTAGTTTCAGATAGAACAATTAGTTTAAAATGGAACAAAGCTTCGCATCTGGAGTTTCCTCTCTCACATGGTCAACCCCTTAGTTTCGTCGAACACATACGGTTTCGAGTGGCATCGCCACAGATTTCAGAGAACAGGCGCTCCTCCTGGCACAGTATCGAACACTTAGTTTCAGATAGAGCAATTAGTTTAAAATGGAACTAAGTTTCGCATCTGAAGTTTCCTCTCTCACAAGGTCGGCCACTTAGTTTCGTCGAACACATACGGTTTCGAGTGGCATCGCCACAGATTTCAGAGAACAGGCGCTTCTCCTGGCACAGTATCGAACACTTAGTTTCAGATGGAACATTTAGTTTAAAATTGAACTATGTTTCGCATTTGGAGTTTCTTCTCTCACAAGGTCGACCACTTAGTTTCGCCGAACGCATACGTTTTCGAGTGGCATCGCCACAGATTTCAGAGAACAGGCGCTTCTGCTGGCACAGTATCGAACACTTAGTTCCAGATAGAAAAATTAGTTTAAAATGGAACTAAATTTCGCATTTGGAGTTTCCTCTCTCACAAGTTCGACCACTTAGTTTCGTCGAACACATACGGTTTCGAGTGGCATCGCGACAGGTTTCGGAGGACAGGCGCTTCTCCTGGCACAGTGTCGAACACATTGTTTCAGATAGAACAATTAGTTTAAAAAGGTACTATGTTTCGCATCTGGAGTTTCCTCTTTCACAAGGCGACCACTTAGTTTCGTCGAACACATACGGATTCGAGTAGCATCGCCACAGATTTCAGAGAACAGGCGCCTCTCCTGGCACAGTATCGAACACTTAGTTACAGATAAAACACTTAGTTTAAAATGGAACTATGTTTCGCATCGGGAGTGTCCTCTCTCACAAGGTCGACCACTTAGTTTCGTCGAACACATACGGTTTCGAGTAGCATCGCCACAGATTTCAGAGAACAGGCGCTTCTCCTGGCACAGTATCGAACAATTAGTTTCAGATAGAAACATTAGTTTAAAATGGAACTAAATTTCGCATTTGGAGTTTCCTCTCTCACAAGTTCGACCACTGAGTTTCGTCGAACACATACGGTTTCGAGTGGCATCGCCACAGGTTTCGGAGAACAGGCGCTTCTCCTGGCACAGTGTCGAACACATTGTTTCAGATAGAACATTTAGTTTAAAATGGTACTAAGCTTCGCATCTGGAGTTTCCTCTTTCACAAGGCGACCAGTTAGTTTCGTCGAACACATACGGTTTCGAGTAGCATCGCCACAGATTTCAGAGAACAGGCGCTTCTCCTGGCACAGTATCGAACAATTAATTTCAGATAGAAAAATTAGTTTAAAATGGAACAACTTTCGCATTTGGAGTTTCCTCTCTCACAAGGTCGACCACTTAGTTTCGTCGAACACATACGGTTTCGAGTAGCATCGCCACAGATTTCAGAGAACAGGCGCTTCTCCTGGCACAGTATCGAACACTTAGTTTCAGATGGAACAGTTAGTTTTAAATGGAACTATGTTTCGCTTCTGGAGTTTCCTCTCTCACAAGGTCAACCACTTTGTTTCGTCGAACACAAACGGTTTCGTGTGGTATCGCCACAGATTTCGCAGAACCGGAGTCTCTCCTGGGACATTATCGAACACTTAGTTTCAGATAGAACAATTAGTTTAAAATGGAACTAAGTTTCGCATCTGGAGTTTCCTCTCCCACAAGGTCGACCACTGAGTTTCGTCGAACACATACGGTTTCGAGTAGCATCGCCACAGATTTCAGAGAGCAGGCGCTTCTCCTGGCACAGTATCGAACACTTAGTATCACATAGAACAATTAGTTTAAAATGGAACTAAGTTTCGCATCTGAAGTTTCCTCTCTCACAAGGTCGGCCACTTAGTTTCGTCGAACACATACGGTTTCGAGTGGCATCGCCACAGATTTCAGAGAACAGGCGCTTCTCCTGGCATGGTATCGAACACTTAGGTTCAGATAGAACAATTAGTTTAAAATGG
Source organism: Nysson spinosus (assembly GCA_910591585.2). Classification (NCBI taxonomy): domain Eukaryota; kingdom Metazoa; phylum Arthropoda; class Insecta; order Hymenoptera; family Crabronidae; genus Nysson; species Nysson spinosus. The sequence goes on along the minus strand of CAJUYC020000091.1, from coordinate 328,662 downwards.
AACAAAGCTTCGCATCTGGAGTTTCCTCTCTCACATGGTCAACCCCTTAGTTTCGTCGAACAAATACGGTTTCGAGTGGCATCGCCACAGATTTCAGAGAACAGGCGCTCCTCCTGGCACAGTATCGAACACTTAGTTTCAGATAGAGCAATTAGTTTAAAATGGAACTAAGTTTCGCATCTGAAGTTTCCTCTCTCACAAGGTCGGCCACTTAGTTTCGTCGAACACATACGGTTTCGAGTGGCATCGCCACAGATTTCAGAGAACAGGCGCTTCTCCTGGCACAGTATCGAACACTTAGTTTCAGATGGAACATTTAGTTTAATATTGAACTATGTTTCGCATTTGGAGTTTCCTCTCTCACAAGGTCGACCACTTAGTTTCGCCGAACGCATACGTTTTCGAGTGGCATCGCCACAGATTTCAGAGAACAGGCGCTTCTGCTGGCACAGTATCGAACACTTAGTTCCAGATAGAAAAATTAGTTTAAAATGGAACTAAATTTCGCATTTGGAGTTTCCTCTCTCACAAGTTCGACCACTTAGTTCCGTCGAACACATACGGCTTCGAGTGGCATCGCCACAGGTTTCGGAGAACAGGCGCTTCTCCTGGCACAGTGTCGAACACATTGTTTCAGATAGAACAATTAGTTTAAAATGGTACTATGTTTCGCATCTGGAGTTTCCTCTTTCACAAGGCGACCACTTAGTTTCGTCGAACACATACGGATTCGAGTAGCATCGCCACAGTTTTCAGAGAACAGGCGCCACTCCTGGCACAGTATCGAACACTTAGTTACAGATAAAACACTTAGTTTAAAATGGAACTATGTTTCGCATCGGGAGTGTCCTCTCTCACAAGGTCGACCACTTAGTTTCGTCGAACACATACGGTTTCGAGTAGCATCGCCACAGATTTCAGAGAACAGGCGCTTCTCCTGGCACAGTATCGAACAATTAGTTTCAGATAGAAATATTAGTTTAAAATGGAACTAAATTTCGCATTTGGAGTTTCCTCTCTCACAAGTTCGACCACTGAGTTTCGTCGAACACATACGGTTTCGAGTGGCATCGCCACAGGTTTCGGAGAACAGGCGCTTCTCCTGGCACAGTGTCGAACACATTGTTTCAGATAGAACATTTAGTTTAAAATGGTACTAAGCTTCGCATCTGGAGTTTCCTCTTTCACAAGGCGACCAGTTAGTTTCGTCGAACACATACGGTTTCGAGTAGCATCGCCACAGATTTCAGAGAACAGGCGCTTCTCCTGGCACAGTATCGAACAATTAATTTCAGATAGAAAAATTAGTTTAAAATGGAACTAACTTTCGCATTTGGAGTTCCCTCTCTCACAAGGTCGACCACTTAGTTTCGTCGAACACATACGGTTTCGAGTAGCATCGCCACAGATTTCAGAGAACAGGCGCTTCTCCTGGCACAGTATCGAACACTTAGTTTCAGATAGAACAGTTAGTTTTAAATGGAACTATGTTTCGCTTCTGGAGTTTCCTCTCTCACAAGGTCAACCACTTTGTTTCGTCGAACACAAACGGTTTCGTGTGGTATCGCCACAGATTTCGCAGAACCGGAGTCTCTCCTGGGACATTATCGAACACTTAGTTTCAGATAGAACAATTAGTTTAAAATGGAACTAAGTTTCGCATCTGAAGTTTCCTCTCTCACAAGGTCGGCCACTTAGTTTCGTCGAACACATACGGTTTCGAGTGGCATCGCCACAGATTTCAGAGAACAGGCGCTTCTCCTGGCATGGTATCGAACACTTAGGTTCAGATAGAACAATTAGTTTAAAATGGAACAAAGCTTCGCATCTGGAGTTTCCTCTCTCACATGGTCAACCCCTTAGTTTCGTCGAACAAATACGGTTTCGAGTGGCATCGCCACAGATTTCAGAGAACAGGCGCTCCTCCTGGCACAGTATCGAACACTTAGTTTCAGATAGAGAAATTAGTTTAAAATGGAACTAAGTTTCGCATCTGAAGTTTCCTCTCTCACAAGGTCGGCCACTTAGTTTCGTCGAACACATACGGTTTCGAGTGGCATCGCCACAGATTTCAGAGAACAGGCGCTTCTCCTGGCACAGTATCGAACACTTAGTTTCAGATGGAACATTTAGTTTAATATTGAACTATGTTTCGCATTTGGAGTTTCCTCTCTCACAAGGTCGACCACTTAGTTTCGCCGAACGCATACGTTTTCGAGTGGCATCGCCACAGATTTCAGAGAACAGGCGCTTCTGCTGGCACAGTATCGAACACTTAGTTCCAGATAGAAAAATTAGTTTAAAATGGAACTAAATTTCGCATTTGGAGTTTCCTCTCTCACAAGTTCGACCACTTAGTTCCGTCGAACACATACGGCTTCGAGTGGCATCGCCACAGGTTTCGGAGAACAGGCGCTTCTCCTGGCACAGTGTCGAACACATTGTTTCAGATAGAACAATTAGTTTAAAATGGTACTATGTTTCGCATCTGGAGTTTCCTCTTTCACAAGGCGACCACTTAGTTTCGTCGAACACATACGGATTCGAGTAGCATCGCCACAGTTTTCAGAGAACAGGCGCCTCTCCTGGCACAGTATCGAACACTTAGTTACAGATAAAACACTTAGTTTAAAATGGAACTATGTTTCGCATCGGGAGTGTCCTCTCTCACAAGGTCGACCACTTAGTTTCGTCGAACACATACGGTTTCGAGTAGCATCGCCACAGATTTCAGAGAACAGGCGCTTCTCCTGGCACAATATCGAACAATTAGTTTCAGATAGAAATATTAGTTTAAAATGGAACTAAATTTCGCATTTGGAGTTTCCTCTCTCACAAGTTCGACCACTGAGTTTCGTCGAACACATACGGTTTCGAGTGGCATCGCCACAGGTTTCGGAGAACAGGCGCTTCTCCTGGCACAGTGTCGAACACATTGTTTCAGATAGAACATTTAGTTTAAAATGGTACTAAGCTTCGCATCTGGAGTTTCCTCTTTCACAAGGCGACGAGTTAGTTTCGTCGAACACATACGGTTTCGAGTAGCATCGCCACAGATTTCAGAGAACAGGCGCTTCTCCTGGCACAGTATCGAACAATTAATTTCAGATAGAAAAATTAGTTTAAAATGGAACTAACTTTCGCATTTGGAGTTTCCTCTCTCACAAGGTCGACCACTTAGTTTCGTCGAACACATACGGTTTCGAGTAGCATCGCCACAGATTTCAGAGAACAGGCGCTTCTCCTGGCACAGTATCGAACACTTAGTTTCAGATAGAACAGTTAGTTTTAAATGGAACTATGTTTCGCTTCTGGAGTTTCCTCTCTCACAAGGTCAACCACTTTGTTTTGTCGAACACAAACGGTTTCGTGTGGTATCGCCACAGATTTCGCAGAACCGGAGTCTCTCCTGGGACATTATCGAACACTTAGTTTCAGATAGAACAATTAGTTTAAAATGGAACTAAGTTTCGCATCTGGAGTTTCCTCTCCCACAAGGTCGACCACTGAGTTTCGTCGAACACATACGGTTTCGAGTAGCATCGCCACAGATTTCAGAGAGCATGCGCTTCTCCTGGCACAGTATCGAACACTTAGTATCACATAGAACAATTAGTTTAAAATGGAACTTAGCTTCACATCTGAAGTTTCCTCTCTCACAAGGTCGGCCACTTAGTTTCGTCGAACACATACGGTTTCGAGTGGCATCGCCACAGATTTCAGAGGACAGGCGCTTCTCCTGGCATGGTATCGAACACTTAGTTTCAGATAGAACAATTAGTTTAAAATGGAACAAAGCTTCGCATCTGGAGTTTCCTATCTCACATGGTCAACCCCTTAGTTTCGTCGAACACATACGGTTTCGAGTGGCATCGCCACAGATTTCAGAGAACAGGCGCTCCTCCTGGCACAGTATCGAACACTTAGTCTCAGATAGAGCAATTAGTTTAAAATGGAACTAAGTTTCGCATCTGATGTTTCCTCTCTCACAAGGTCGGCCACTTAGTTTCGTCGAACACATACGGTTTCGAGTGGCATCGCCACAGATTTCAGAGAACAGGCGCTTCTCCTGGCACAGTATCGAACACTTAGTTTCAGATGGAACATTTAGTTTAAAATTGAACTATGTTTCGCATTTGGAGTTTCTTCTCTCACAAGGTCGACCACTTAGTTTCGCCGAACGCATACGTTTTCGAGTGGCATCGCCACAGATTTCAGAGAACAGGCGCTTCTGCTGGCACAGTATCGAACACTTAGTATCACATAGAACAATTAGTTTAAAATGGAACTTAGTTTCGCATCTGAAGTTTCCTCTCTCACAAGGTCGGCCACTTAGTTTCGTCGAACACATACGGTTTCGAGTGGCATCGCCACAGATTTCAGAGAACAGGCGCTTCTCCTGGCATGGTATCGAACACTTAGTTTCAGATAGAACAATTAGTTTAAAATGGAACAAATCTTCGCATCTGGAGTTTCCTCTCTCACATGGTCCACCCCTTAGTTTCGTCGAACACATACGGTTTCGAGTGGCATCGCCACAGATTTCAGAGAACAGGCGCTCCTCCTGGCACAGTATCGAACACTTAGTTTCAGATAGAGCAATTAGTTTAAAATGGAACTAAGTTTCGCATCTGAAGTTTCCTCTCTCACAAGGTCGGCCACTTAGTTTTGTCGAACACATACGGTTTCGAGTGGCATCGCCACAGATTTCAGAGAACAGGCGCTTCTCCTGGCACAGTATCGAACACTTAGTTTCAGATGGAACATTTAGTTTAAAATTGAACTATGTTTCGCATTTGGAGTTTCTTCTCTCACAAGGTCGACCACTTAGTTTCGCCGAACGCATACGTTTTCGAGTGGCATCGCCACAGATTTCAGAGAACAGGCGCTTCTGCTGGCACAGTATCGAACACTTAGTTCCAGATAGAAAAATTAGTTTAAAATGGAACTAAATTTCGCATTTGGAGTTTCCTCTCTCACAAGTTCGACCACTTAGTTTCGTCGAACACATACGGTTTCGAGTGGCATCGCGACAGGTTTCGGAGAACAGGCGCTTCTCCTGGCACAGTGTCGAACACATTGTTTCAGATAGAACAATTAGTTTAAAAAGGTACTATGTTTCGCATCTGGAGTTTCCTCTTTCACAAGGCGACCACTTAGTTTCGTCGAACACATACGGATTCGAGTAGCATCGCCACAGATTTCAGAGAACAGGCGCCTCTCCTGGCACAGTATCGAACACTTAGTTACAGATAAAACACTTAGTTTAAAATGGAACTATGTTTCGCATCGGGAGTGTCCTCTCTCACAAGGTCGACCACTTAGTTTCGTCGAACACATACGGTTTCGAGTAGCATCGCCACAGATTTCAGAGAACAGGCGCTTCTCCTGGCACAGTATCGAACAATTAGTTTCAGATAGAAACATTAGTTTAAAATGGAACTAAATTTCGCATTTGGAGTTTCCTCTCTCACAAGTTCGACCACTGAGTTTCGTCGAACACATACGGTTTCGAGTGGCATCGCCACAGGTTTCGGAGAACAGGCGCTTCTCCTGGCACAGTGTCGAACACATTGTTTCAGATAGAACATTTAGTTTAAAATGGTACTAAGCTTCGCATCTGGAGTTTCCTCTTTCACAAGGCGACCAGTTAGTTTCGTCGAACACATACGGTTTCGAGTAGCATCGCCACAGATTTCAGAGAACAGGCGCTTCTCCTGGCACAGTATCGAACAATTAATTTCAGATAGAAAAATTAGTTTAAAATGGAACAACTTTCGCATTTGGAGTTTCCTCTCTCACAAGGTCGACCACTTAGTTTCGTCGAACACATACGGTTTCGAGTAGCATCGCCACAGATTTCAGAGAACAGGCGCTTCTCCTGGCACAGTATCGAACACTTAGTTTCAGATAGAACAGTTAGTTTTAAATGGAACTATGTTTCGCTTCTGGAGTTTCCTCTCTCACAAGGTCAACCACTTTGTTTCGTCGAACACAAACGGTTTCGTGTGGTATCGCCACAGATTTCGCAGAACCGGAGTCTCTCCTGGGACATTATCGAACACTTAGTTTCAGATAGAACAATTAGTTTAAAATGGAACTAAGTTTCGCATCTGGAGTTTCCTCTCCCACAAGGTCGACCACTGAGTTTCGTCGAACACATACGGTTTCGAGTAGCATCGCCACAGATTTCAGAGAGCAGGCGCTTCTCCTGGCACAGTATCGAACACTTAGTATCAGATAGAACAATTAGTTTAAAATGGAACTAAGCTTCGCATCTGAAGTTTCCTCTCTCACAAGGTCGGCCACTTAGTTTCGTCGAACACATACGGTTTCGAGTGGCATCGCCACAGATTTCAGAGAACAGGCGCTTCTCCTGGCATGGTATCGAACACTTAGGTTCAGATAGAACAATTAGTTTAAAATGGAACAAAGCTTCGCATCTGGAGTTTCCTCTCTCACATGGTCAACCCCTTAGTTTCGTCGAACAAATACGGTTTCGAGTGGCATCGCCACAGATTTCAGAGAACAGGCGCTCCTCCTGGCACAGTATCGAACACTTAGTTTCAGATAGAGCAATTAGTTTAAAATGGAACTAAGTTTCGCATCTGAAGTTTCCTCTCTCACATGGTCGGCCACTTAGTTTCGTCGAACACATACGGTTTCGAGTGGCATCGCCACAGATTTCAGAGAACAGGCGCTTCTCCTGGCACAGTATCGAACACTTAGTTTCAGATAAAACACTTAGTTTAAAATGGAACTATGTTTCGCATCGGGAGTGTCCTCTCTCACAAGGTCGACCACTTAGTTTCGTCGAACACATACGGTTTCGAGTAGCATCGCCACAGATTTCAGAGAACAGGCGCTTCTCCTGGCACAGTATCGAACAATTAGTTTCAGATAGAAATATTAGTTTAAAATGGAACTAAATTTCGCATTTGGAGTTTCCTCTCTCACAAGTTCGACCACTGAGTTTCGTCGAACACATACGGTTTCGAGTGGCATCGCCACAGGTTTCGGAGAACAGGCGCTTCTCCTGGCACAGTGTCGAACACATTGTTTCAGATAGAATATTTAGTTTAAAATGGTACTAAGCTTCGCATCTGGAGTTTCCTCTTTCACAAGGCGACAAGTTAGTTTCGTCGAACACATACGGTTTCGAGTAGCATCGCCACAGATTTCAGAGAACAGGCGCTTCTCCTGGCACAGTATCGAACACTTAGTTTCAGATGGAACATTTAGTTTAAAATTGAACTATGTTTCGCATTTGGAGTTTCTTCTCTCACAAGGTCGACCACTTAGTTTCGCCGAACGCATACGTTTTCGAGTGGCATCGCCACAGATTTCAGAGAACAGGCGCTTCTGCTGGCACAGTATCGAACACTTAGTTCCAGATAGAAAAATTAGTTTAAAATGGAACTAAATTTCGCATTTGGAGTTTCCTCTCTCACAAGTTCGACCACTTAGTTTCGTCGAACACATACGGTTTCGAGTGGCATCGCGACAGGTTTCGGAGAACAGGCGCTTCTCCTGGCACAGTGTCGAACACATTGTTTCAGATAGAACAATTAGTTTAAAAAGGTACTATGTTTCGCATCTGGAGTTTCCTCTTTCACAAGGCGACCACTTAGTTTCGTCGAACACATACGGATTCGAGTAGCATCGCCACAGATTTCAGAGAACAGGCGCCTCTCCTGGCACAGTATCGAACACTTAGTTACAGATAAAACACTTAGTTTAAAATGGAACTATGTTTCGCATCGGGAGTGTCCTCTCTCACAAGGTCGACCACTTAGTTTCGTCGAACACATACGGTTTCGAGTAGCATCGCCACAGATTTCAGAGAACAGGCGCTTCTCCTGGCACAGTATCGAACAATTAGTTTCAGATAGAAACATTAGTTTAAAATGGAACTAAATTTCGCATTTGGAGTTTCCTCTCTCACAAGTTCGACCACTGAGTTTCGTCGAACACATACGGTTTCGAGTGGCATCGCCACAGGTTTCGGAGAACAGGCGCTTCTCCTGGCACAGTGTCGAACACATTGTTTCAGATAGAACATTTAGTTTAAAATGGTACTAAGCTTCGCATCTGGAGTTTCCTCTTTCACAAGGCGACCAGTTAGTTTCGTCGAACACATACGGTTTCGAGTAGCATCGCCACAGATTTCAGAGAACAGGCGCTTCTCCTGGCACAGTATCGAACAATTAATTTCAGATAGAAAAATTAGTTTAAAATGGAACAACTTTCGCATTTGGAGTTTCCTCTCTCACAAGGTCGACCACTTAGTTTCGTCGAACACATACGGTTTCGAGTAGCATCGCCACAGATTTCAGAGAACAGGCGCTTCTCCTGGCACAGTATCGAACACTTAGTTTCAGATAGAACAGTTAGTTTTAAATGGAACTATGTTTCGCTTCTGGAGTTTCCTCTCTCACAAGGTCAACCACTTTGTTTCGTCGAACACAAACGGTTTCGTGTGGTATCGCCACAGATTTCGCAGAACCGGAGTCTCTCCTGGGACATTATCGAACACTTAGTTTCAGATAGAACAATTAGTTTAAAATGGAACTAAGTTTCGCATCTGGAGTTTCCTCTCCCACAAGGTCGACCACTGAGTTTCGTCGAACACATACGGTTTCGAGTAGCATCGCCACAGATTTCAGAGAGCAGGCGCTTCTCCTGGCACAGTATCGAACACTTAGTATCACATAGAACAATTAGTTTAAAATGGAACTAAGCTTCGCATCTGAAGTTTCCTCTCTCACAAGGTCGGCCACTTAGTTTCGTCGAACACATACGGTTTCGAGTGGCATCGCCACAGATTTCAGAGAACAGGCGCTTCTCCTGGCATGGTATCGAACACTTAGGTTCAGATAGAACAATTAGTTTAAAATGGAACAAAGCTTCGCATCTGGAGTTTCCTCTCTCACATGGTCAACCCCTTAGTTTCGTCGAACAAATACGGTTTCGAGTGGCATCGCCACAGATTTCAGAGAACAGGCGCTCCTCCTGGCACAGTATCGAACACTTAGTTTCAGATAGAGCAATTAGTTTAAAATGGAACTAAGTTTCGCATCTGAAGTTTCCTCTCTCACATGGTCGGCCACTTAGTTTCGTCGAACACATACGGTTTCGAGTGGCATCGCCACAGATTTCAGAGAACAGGCGCTTCTCCTGGCACAGTATCGAACACTTAGTTTCAGATAAAACACTTAGTTTAAAATGGAACTATGTTTCGCATCGGGAGTGTCCTCTCTCACAAGGTCGACCACTTAGTTTCGTCGAACACATACGGTTTCGAGTAGCATCGCCACAGATTTCAGAGAACAGGCGCTTCTCCTGGCACAGTATCGAACAATTAGTTTCAGATAGAAATATTAGTTTAAAATGGAACTAAATTTCGCATTTGGAGTTTCCTCTCTCACAAGTTCGACCACTGAGTTTCGTCGAACACATACGGTTTCGAGTGGCATCGCCACAGGTTTCGGAGAACAGGCGCTTCTCCTGGCACAGTGTCGAACACATTGTTTCAGATAGAATATTTAGTTTAAAATGGTACTAAGCTTCGCATCTGGAGTTTCCTCTTTCACAAGGCGACAAGTTAGTTTCGTCGAACACATACGGTTTCGAGTAGCATCGCCACAGATTTCAGAGAACAGGCGCTTCTCCTGGCACAGTATCGAACACTTAGTTTCAGATGGAACATTTAGTTTAAAATTGAACTATGTTTCGCATTTGGAGTTTCTTCTCTCACAAGGTCGACCACTTAGTTTCGCCGAACGCATACGTTTTCGAGTGGCATCGCCACAGATTTCAGAGAACAGGCGCTTCTGCTGGCACAGTATCGAACACTTAGTTCCAGATAGAAAAATTAGTTTAAAATGGAACTAAATTTCGCATTTGGAGTTTCCTCTCTCACAAGTTCGACCACTTAGTTTCGTCGAACACATACGGTTTCGAGTGGCATCGCGACAGGTTTCGGAGAACAGGCGCTTCTCCTGGCACAGTGTCGAACACATTGTTTCAGATAGAACAATTAGTTTAAAAAGGTACTATGTTTCGCATCTGGAGTTTCCTCTTTCACAAGGCGACCACTTAGTTTCGTCGAACACATACGGATTCGAGTAGCATCGCCACAGATTTCAGAGAACAGGCGCCTCTCCTGGCACAGTATCGAACACTTAGTTACAGATAAAACACTTAGTTTAAAATGGAACTATGTTTCGCATCGGGAGTGTCCTCTCTCACAAGGTCGACCACTTAGTTTCGTCGAACACATACGGTTTCGAGTAGCATCGCCACAGATTTCAGAGAACAGGCGCTTCTCCTGGCACAGTATCGAACAATTAGTTTCAGATAGAAACATTAGTTTAAAATGGAACTAAATTTCGCATTTGGAGTTTCCTCTCTCACAAGTTCGACCACTGAGTTTCGTCGAACACATACGGTTTCGAGTGGCATCGCCACAGGTTTCGGAGAACAGGCGCTTCTCCTGGCACAGTGTCGAACACATTGTTTCAGATAGAACATTTAGTTTAAAATGGTACTAAGCTTCGCATCTGGAGTTTCCTCTTTCACAAGGCGACCAGTTAGTTTCGTCGAACACATACGGTTTCGAGTAGCATCGCCACAGATTTCAGAGAACAGGCGCTTCTCCTGGCACAGTATCGAACAATTAGTTTCAGATAGAAAAATTAGTTTAAAATGGAACAACTTTCGCATTTGGAGTTTCCTCTCTCACAAGGTCGACCACTTAGTTTCGTCGAACACATACGGTTTCGAGTAGCATCGCCACAGATTTCAGAGAACAGGCGCTTCTCCTGGCACAGTATCGAACACTTAGTTTCAGATAGAACAGTTAGTTTTAAATGGAACTATGTTTCGCTTCTGGAGTTTCCTCTCTCACAAGGTCAACCACTTTGTTTCGTCGAACACAAACGGTTTCGTGTGGTATCGCCACAGATTTCGCAGAACCGGAGTCTCTCCTGGGACATTATCGAACACTTAGTTTCAGATAGAACAATTAGTTTAAAATGGAACTAAGTTTCGCATCTGGAGTTTCCTCTCCCACAAGGTCGACCACTGAGTTTCGTCGAACACATACGGTTTCGAGTAGCATCGCCACAGATTTCAGAGAGCAGGCGCTTCTCCTGGCACAGTATCGAACACTTAGTATCACATAGAACAATTAGTTTAAAATGGAACTAAGCTTCGCATCTGAAGTTTCCTCTCTCACAAGGTCGGCCACTTAGTTTCGTCGAACACATACGGTTTCGAGTGGCATCGCCACAGATTTCAGAGAACAGGCGCTTCTCCTGGCATGGTATCGAACACTTAGTTTCAGATAGAACAATTAGTTTAAAATGGAACAAAGCTTCGCATCTGGAGTTTCCTCTCTCACATGGTCAACCCCTTAGTTTCGTCGAACAAATACGGTTTCGAGTGGCATCGCCACAGATTTCAGAGAACAGGCGCTCCTCCTGGCACAGTATCGAACACTTAGTTTCAGATAGAGCAATTAGTTTAAAATGGAACTAAGTTTCGCATCTGAAGTTTCCTCTCTCACATGGTCGGCCACTTAGTTTCGTCGAACACATACGGTTTCGAGTGGCATCGCCACAGATTTCAGAGAACAGGCGCTTCTCCTGGCACAGTATCGAACACTTAGTTTCAGATGGAACATTTAGTTTAATATTGAACTATGTTTCGCATTTGGAGTTTCCTCTCTCACAAGGTCGACCACTTAGTTTCGCCGAACGCATACGTTTTCGAGTGGCATCGCCACAGATTTCAGAGAACAGGCGCTTCTGCTGGCACAGTATCGAACACTTAGTTCCAGATAGAAAAATTAGTTTAAAATGGAACTAAATTTCGCATTTGGAGTTTCCTCTCTCACAAGTTCGACCACTTAGTTCCGTCGAACACATACGGCTTCGAGTGGCATCGCCACAGGTTTCGGAGAACAGGCGCTTCTCCTGGCACAGTGTCGAACACATTGTTTCAGATAGAACAATTAGTTTAAAATGGTACTATGTTTCGCATCTGGAGTTTCCTCTTTCACAAGGCGACCACTTAGTTTCGCCGAACGCATACGTTTTCGAGTGGCATCGCCACAGATTTCAGAGAACAGGCGCTTCTGCTGGCACAGTATCGAACACTTAGTTCCAGATAAAACACTTAGTTTAAAATGGAACTATGTTTCGCATCGGGAGTGTCCTCTCTCACAAGGTCGACCACTTAGTTTCGTCGAACACATACGGTTTCGAGTAGCATCGCCACAGATTTCAGAGAACAGGCGCTTCTCCTGGCACAGTATCGAACAATTAGTTTCAGATAGAAATATTAGTTTAAAATGGAACTAAATTTCGCATTTGGAGTTTCCTCTCTCACAAGTTCGACCACTGAGTTTCGTCGAACACATACGGTTTCGAGTGGCATCGCCACAGGTTTCGGAGAACAGGCGCTTCTCCTGGCACAGTGTCGAACACATTGTTTCAGATAGAATATTTAGTTTAAAATGGTACTAAGCTTCGCATCTGGAGTTTCCTCTTTCACAAGGCGACAAGTTAGTTTCGTCGAACACATACGGTTTCGAGTAGCATCGCCACAGATTTCAGAGAACAGGCGCTTCTCCTGGCACAGTATCGAACAATTAGTTTCAGATAGAAAAATTAGTTTCAAATGGAACTAAATTTCGCATTTGGAGTTTCCTCTCTCACAAGTTCGACCACTTAGTTTCGTCGAACACATACGGTTTCGAGTGGCATCGCCACAGCTTTCGGAGAACAAGCGCTTCTCCTGGCACAGTGTCGAACACATTGTTTCAGATAGAACAATTAGTTTAAAATGGTACTAAGCTTCGCATCTGGAGTTTCCTCTTTCACAAGGAGACCACTTAGTTTCGTCGAACACATACGGTTTCGAGTAGCATCGCCACAGGTTTCAGAGAACAGGCGCCTCTCCTGGCACAGTATCGAACACTTAGTTACAGATAAAACACTTAGTTTAAAATGGAACTATGTTTCGCATCGGGAGTGTCCTCTCTCACAAGGTCGACCACTTTGTTTCGTCGAACACATACGGTTTCGAGTAGCATCGCCACAGATTTCAGAGAACAGGCGCTTCTCCTGGCACAGTATCGAACAATTAGTTTCAGATAGAAAAATTAGTTTCAAATGGAACTAAATTTCGCATTTAGAGTTTCCTCTCTCACAAGCTCGACCACTTAGTTTCGTCGAACACATACGGTTTCGAGTGGCATCGCCACAGGTTTCGGAGAACAGGCGCTTCTCCTGGCACAGTCTCGAACACATTGTTTCAGATAGAACAATTAGTTTAAAATGGTACTAAGCTTCGCATCTGGAGTTTCCTCTTTCCCAAGGCGACCACTTAGTTTCGTCGAACACATACGGTTTCGAGTAGCATCGCCACAGATTTCAGAGAACAGGCGCCTCTCCTGGCACAGTATCGAACACTTAGTTACAGATAAAACACTTAGTTTAAAATGGAACTATGTTTCGCATCGGGAGTGTTCTCTCTCACAAGGTCGACCACTTAGTTTCGTCGAACACATACGGTTTCGAGTAGCATCGCCACAGATTTCAGAGAACAGGCGCTTCTCCTGGCACAGTATCGAACAATTAGTTTCAGATAGAAAAATTAGTTTAAAATGGAACTAAATTTCGCATTTGAAGTTTCCTCTCTCACAAGGTCGACCACTTAGTTTCGTCAAACACATACGGTTTCGAGTAGCATCGCCACAGATTTCAGAGAACAGGCGCCTCTGCTGGCACAGTATCGAACACTTAGTTTCAGTTAGAACAATTAGTTTAAAATGGAAGTAATTTTCGCATCTGGAGTTTCCTCTCTCACAAGGTCGACCACTTAGTTTCGTCAAACACATACGGTTTCGAGTGACATGGCCACAGATATCGGTCCATATAAATTGTAATTAAATATATTATTATTTATATAAATAATATTATATATAAATTATATATTGTTACGTACCGGATGTTAAATTAAAATTTGCATACCTAAACACGGCGAAATTCCTCGACCGCGAATATTCTTCGAACGGTGGTCACGTTTTGCTAATAAGCGAAATTGCAATAGCGGGAGGCTATGGATGGGAAATAGCTGATGAACTGCGGGCGGAATTCTTAGAACAGGAACGGGCGATTTCCTGAGTGGGAGGAACGAGCATGGCTCTTGGAACTTCCCCTTAGCGGTCCCCAAAATCTACAAAAGAGGCAGAGAAACCGCCGCGAGTTGCAATCGTTAGTCAAATCGCGAGGTGCGTGGCGTTTTGCCCTTGTTGCTATTTTGAGCCAGAGTTCGGGTTAAATTAGTGAAGTTACTTCCATAATTACCGAAGGACTCAGCTAACAAGAAATTATTCAAATTTAAAATCAATCTTAAGATTCCAATCTCCATTCTAATATATTAAATTCTTCTTTATAGTATTTATAGTATTTATAGTATAGTGAAAATAGAATTGCGTTAACTCATATAAGTGCCGTGAAAAGTTCATCAGCCATTCCTTCATCTTCGGGCTCTACCAGCATCTGGGACAATTCACATCAGAGCTAACGATAAACATTGCTTCCAAGATAGTATTCATTGGTGAGTTTTTCATACTTATGTTCTCATTGCGATACGAGGACCCAAACATATGTTTATATGCTTGTGGGAATTTCCCTTGGGCCCATTCGTAAACTTAACACGTTAGGAATTTACCAATCTAAGACTCCAACTAAAATACGTATTGTAAAATTGTCATCCATTCTGGACTCCGATATTTCTGAACCATTCCGTGTAATTGTTTTTATATAATGTAAAGAATCAATAGAACAGGCCAATAAGGTATTTATCCTCTATTCTGCGTTAACACCTATTTCATTCCTGACCTATGCGCGGATTCCGTATGGAATCTTAGATGATACGACCCATCCTAAATTAAATTTATTCAAACGTTACATGCGGAACGGCTGACCGCTCGGCCCACGAAATAATTCCTTACGCACGTAACAGCTGAATTGGTGTCAGAAGTGGGATATGTATTGTCAATTAGCGCATGTGTTAGTGCAGAATAATTAAAGGATCATATAGACTTGAGATTCGCACACAGTTGCATAGATAGTTCAATTCATAATCAATAATCAACATCAATTATAATTACACGATAACGATTGCTGAATTTTCCTTCGCCTAATTTATCAATATGGCCACAAATTCCTCTCGTAATGCAGCAGCACAAGTTTCGGCAAATGTTACATTGGACGAGTTACACGTTACTAATTTGATGATGGCTTCTATGGCTGAATGCTTCACAATTCAACACAGTACATTAAATATTCCATTTTTCGATGGGAGAAACATTCCGCTTAAAAATTTCTTAAGTGACGTTCAAAACGGTGCAGTCTATGTGCCACCAGCACTGGAATCTTCATATGTAACGGCAATATTAGGAAAATTGCAAGGAACAGCGAGAGATAGTATTTGGGGTAAAAATTTTCAAAAACTAGATGATCTCGTAAAACATTTAAAGGAAAGATTTGCACCAGGTAAAACATATCCATACTACCATCACGATATAGAAAATATCCGAATGAGACGCGGAGAAGCGGTCAGTGACTCTGCAGATCGATTAAATATCCTAATCAGCGGTGCTCGTGTTGCTTTAGAAGATAAATACGGGGAATGCGCTAATCAAATGATGGCTCCCGTAGAAGAATGTGCTTTAGAAGCTTTTATTCGAGGATTACCCGACGAAATTGCTATCGCGGTTGATTCGCGTGAACCAAAGAAAATACAGGACGCTGTAAAAATTGCTGCACGAATAGAAACCCGAATGAAATCAGGAATAATCCCCGGTGGTGAACCTTCGCGATTAATGTTATCACAACATTCAGTTCCGAATCCAGATTCTCGTGACTTACCTACCACCTACACAAACCGCTCCCAAACCTTGCGAGAGCAAGATTCGAGGAGTCCCAGTCCCATGAGAAATCCGAACTATAATCGCGCAAATTCACCGATTACCATTCTAAAATCTGCACGTCCTACATCACCTGTTCCTTACAAGCATCACCATTATCCGTTGCCACCGCATCCTTATCCATACTATCCACCGTATTTTTATCCACCAATGCCATATCCGCCTTACAGTGCAATATATGATCACCCTCAATCTTTCCATATGAATCCAAACTTGACTAATCATACTCTAACCAGAGCAAATTCTCCAACCCCAGTTCCTTCGCGAAGCATTGAACCTTCAAGATCCAACACACCCACTAACCAAAATTCCAGATCTTCTTCCCCTATCCCAACATTTGATCATTTTAACTCGAATTCGCCGAGAAAGAACAGTGAAAATTTAAACTCCCGCACAACTCGTCGTGCCGGCGCGACGGCGAGTTACTCGAATTAGGAGCGTCGAACAGTAAAATTTTTTGAAGCAGAGGAATCGTCTATTCCTATAAACGACAGCAAGAATCACCATTAATTAAAATGTCTGCGGAAGAATTACGCAATAAATCTGGTTTATTTTTGGTTGATACCGGCGCAGATATAAATCTGATAAAATTAAATGCTTTGCACGAAGACGTCGAAATAGACATTCAGGAATCAGTCTCTATAACTGGAATTACCCCGGAAAAATTGAGAACTTTAGGAACAACTACCGTTACACTTTTATAACAACCGGTTAAATTTCACGTCGTTAGATTATCGTTTCCCTTGCATAATGATGGAATTTTAGGCAAAGATTACTTACGTCGAGAGCAGGCGGAAATCTCGTTCGCTCATAATACCTTGGTCATAAAAACTGAACCCATCAGACCTTTTAGGTTCATTGGGGAAGAACCAAATCAGAAATCTAAACGTAGTCCTCGTTCGCAAATTCTTACGATTAAAGCTCGCACTCGTCAACCGATAGCTATAGACGTGGTTAATTCAGAAATAAAAGAAGGATACTTGCCAAAGTTAGAATCAGTAGAAGGCTTATACATAGGCGAAGCAGCTGTTAGCGTACGGGATGGTGTCTGTCACGTATTAGCAATTAATACGTTGGAAGAAGACATACAAGTCGAAGTTACTCCACAAGAAGTAATTCCCTTTGAATACTATGATTTTCCAGAAGAAGAATATTTCGATTCAGATTCAGAAGTTCAGGACTTCCCTGTAGTTCAAGATAGGGTTTTTGAAATTCTAAAACGTTTGCGCTTAGATCACCTAAATGACGAGGAACGAGACCATATAACCGAAATTATAGAAGAATACCCAAATCGCTTTTATTTGCCAGGAGACCAATTACCTTTCACCCCGTTAATAAAACATACAATTCCGACATCAGATGATTTACCGATTAATACTAGACAGTATCGCTTTCCACCGGTTCACAAACTTTACGTGGTTTGCAGGGAACGGAAGTTTTCGTTTATCTCGATGACATTGTAGTGTACGCAAAAACTCCTGAAGAACACGGAAAGAAAATTCGTAGATTATTTAATCGGTTAGAAAAACCTAAATTAACACTACAACCCGATAAATGTGTATTTTTGAAAACTGAAGTAGCATACCTAGGACATATAATTAGTCAAAAGGGCGTAAGGCCAGATCCAAAAAAGATTATAGCAGTAAAAAACTTCCCTCGACCAAAAACAGCAAAGAATGTCAGACAATTTTTGGGATTAGCAGGTTATTATCGCAGATTTATTAAAGATTTTGCAGCAAAATCCAAACTATTAACAGAATTGTTAAAAAAGAACGCGACCTTCGTTTGGGGAAAGGAACAAAAACGTAGCTTCCAGGAATTACGAAAAGCGCTCTGTAGAGGTCCAATTCTCCAATATCCAAATTTTGATAAGCCTTTCACTTTAACAACAGACGCCTCAGATTTTGCGATAGGAGCAATACTTAGGCAGGAGGTTGATGGAAACGATTTACCAATAGCTTATCTTTCTAGAACTCTAACAAACCCTGAGAAAAATTATTTCACCACCGAAAAAGAATGTTTGGCAGTATTATACGCAATTTTGCATTTTAGGCCGTATCTTTACGGTAGGAAATTCACGTTAGTTAGCGATCACGAACCCCTGAAATGGACAGACTCCATAAAGGATCCAGGGCAACGTTTAATTCGATGGAGATTGAAATTGCGTGACTACGACTATAATTTCGTTCATAAAGCGGGAAAATTAAACACCAGCGCAGACGCGTTATCCAGAAATCCTGTTGTTAAATTTAACCTCTCAGATACCAGCAGTACCGACTCTGACACTGAACTTGAATCATCAAAAATTCTACCGATTCAAGAACAACCAGCAAAATCTAAACTTAGCTCAGCAGCAACCACATCTAGACCAATATCCAAATCAGTTTCGGAAGCACCCAGAAAACCAGGAAGGCCCATTGGATCGAAAAATAAACCAAAAATCTCAAACCCTTTAAATATCAGTGCAATAGCAACTAGGACCCGAAATCAATTAAAACCCAACGCTTACATTCCACCACGACCTACAGTTCCATCGTCAGCAGATACGCCAGACGTAGATTCCGACAATTCACGTGACGAGTCATCAGAACCACCTGTTACATACGCGTCTTTCGATATGAGAATTTCTTAAATTCTCGGAGTAACACCGGAAAGTCGGCCGACAGTGCAAATAGAAAGCGGACAACCTGTCTCGGGCTTCCAACAATACCCCCGAAAAACAATACGTCGTTACCGGGCCCAGGGCGAGGCACCTAGGCGTTTCGCGCCCGGGGTTCGGTAGCGACGCCGCTAGCTCCACCTTTTTTCCACCTTCCGGAAAACCACGTGTAAACCACGTTTTTCTCGGCATAAATAGAGCAGCCCTTTAGGGCCCAATCGTAGTCACGTTCATACAGCTAAAGGGGAATTGCTGAAGCCTGGAACAAGTTACCCATTATATCATAGTCAGTTTCAAACATCAACCGTACACCGAAACCGCAAGGTAACACTCAACATCATTGTAAAGGCCAGGTCTTTAATCATTCAGCAATAGTGAGAATATATTTAGATATTTTTATAACCCTTGTAGTCAATAACTCTGACCTACCCTCTAATAATAGAATCATCGTTTGAGCACGATCCCGTGAGTTCACTCCAGCCGCTCGGAGTGAACAATCAAATAATAAGTTAACGGGCTGCGACTCAGACGGTACTCGCTTAGATAAAGTCCGTGGTGGTTACCAAGTAGATCCACCTTTACTGA
Source organism: Nysson spinosus (assembly GCA_910591585.2). Taxonomy (NCBI): domain Eukaryota; kingdom Metazoa; phylum Arthropoda; class Insecta; order Hymenoptera; family Crabronidae; genus Nysson; species Nysson spinosus. Next base: position 309,415 of record CAJUYC020000091.1, on the reverse strand, counting down.
CGCGAATCTTCGGATTCGTTATTAACAGGAGAAGGCAGAGGGGTCACAACGCCGAAAACCCTCTCCTGGGTATATTCATTCGTAAGCGAGGATTATCTGAGTTCGCGAGCACCTGCTTCTGGCTACTTCTCTCTACCAGTCAGTGGTGGTTACCAAGTAGATCCACCTTTACTGACGCGAATCTTCGGATTTGTTATTAACGGGAGAAGGCAGAGGGGTCACAACGCCGAAACCCCTCTCCCGGGTATATTAATTCGAGAGACGCCACAAGCAGGGTACTGAAATTCTACGTCGGTCAACGCACGCCGCGCCCCGGCTCGTAACACACCCATATTACGGAAAAGGAAAAGTGTAATACCAAGCCTGGATTTACACAAGAAAATTACTTCAAAGCATCCGAAAGGGAAAGTATTGGGACCAATTGCCGAGGACGTTGATACTGAATCCGTAGACGAGATAACAACAGACGCTGACACTATACTACTAGAGTTACAGCCACCCTCAGAGGACAGTGACGATGACGTTTTCCTAGATGACGAACGAAGACTGACTATAAACAAACAGGAATTACATGACTCTTTCAAACGTTTTGACGAATCTCTTAAAGAACACAGCGAAATTATGGAAGAATCATCAGGTAATACTTCGGACACTGACGAACTAGACGACGTAGAGTTAAATAGTAGAAAAGAAAAATTACTTAAACAATATGGAACAGAAGGACATGATAAATCGAAACCTGACTGTACACTGGAAACATCCGAGCAGACCAAAATTCATTGGCAACCCCATAGATCCACATTACCTACTCCTATTCCACATTCTAAACCATTGGCATTGTCAACTCCTTTTCCAGCTTCACTAATCAATACGAGACAAAATGCACTTCTACCAGGACACTTCAGTGAAACTAAATCAAAATCTGTTGGTATACCAAGGCGAATAATTCCAAGGACGGTATCAGGTAACGAGACGTACTGCACTGGCATCCAGCTGACTCAGGGAATTCCCCCGGATATCACACCTAGCTCTCCCGTAAATCTTTCTCGGTAACCACAACGCTCTTCAAAGAAATTAATTAATATCAGCCGAGAAAATTTGACCTACTCACATGATAATTATGTTCGCTTTATTTCTGCTGATTGCGAATTGACAACATCCGTAGGGAAATTGCTAACAGATATAGGCGCTATCAGCGTTGAAAATATCAGAGAAATTAAACCAAAGGAAGGTCAAGAACTAATCACTAGACAGGGAAAGTACAAAATATTTAGCATCGTTGGGCAGAAACATCATTTTGACGAGACTTTCGTCGCGAAAATAAAAACCGGGCTTAGGAACTTAAAATTAATTCTTCCAAATTCCGATATTAACTCCTTTCGAATTTCAAAATCCGGTGATTATACCGATTCACTTACTCTCGAATCACTAAAGGAAATCCTAACAGAAATGTTCGAGGAAATCGACATCGAAATTACAATTTGCCTTGGGAAAATTCAAATTCCTCCCGAAGAACTTCGTCATAATATAATTTCAGAATTACATGAAGGCATAGTCGGCGGTCACAAAGGAGCAGTAGTCTGTAGTGGTATCGGTGGGGGGTTCAGTCAATTTTAAAGTGGGTGTGTGTGTGCCTCCCAGGGGGCTGACCCAGGCAGGAGCGACTGCTTGTCCCTGATCAAGGGGCTACAGCTCACACACCCGGCTCGTGAACAGTTACTTTAGTTTCCTGCGGTTAAGCAGGTGAGCTTTGCGATTCCCCGCCCACGCTATGGCTACTGCCCCTCGTGCTCGATGCCTCCTGAGACAACCCGCCCCTAGCGGGCAGGAGAGTCTTAGAGACGACCGAGTTGGACGGAGGGCGAGCGTGTTTGTGGATTCGCTGTTACCACGTTGACGTGCTACGCGAGTGAGAGAGCACTGCTGCGACGGAGTGATCTGACCCACCGGGAGCCGCCGATCCGACTTAGATTGTGAGCGCACGACGACTCGGGGCGAAATGGCCCTCTGCCCGCGGTGCTCTTTCTCTCTCACAGCGCACGCCGACTAATGCGGCTTTGCCATGGGGCCAGGTCGTTAGCCTGGAGAGTTACGAGGTGAGCGAGAATAGGTTCTCCGACCTTGCTTAAGTCTAGGGTGTCCCCGGTAACTGGATACCCCGAATCACACCCACAAGCCCTTGCGGGAGACCGTGCGGTGTCGAAGGTGGCTCGGTTTTCCCCTGCAGCCACGTATTTCGCTCGCCAAACAACCCCGTTTGACTGTTGTCTCAGTGGACTTGTCACGCGCGAAGCGGACGGGTGGGCTGTTTGAGGCTGCTCCTGCCTATAGGTTAGCGGTAATTTGACTCCCCGCTAAGGAGGTGAGGGTGTATAAAGGCTACCCCCAAGCCTATCGCACATCGGGGAACGCAGCGTCCCTCCTGCCCCCCACGTTTCGTCCGTACGGGACCCCGCGCATATGGATCTGCCCTGCCCACACCTTGGATTCCCCTCGCAGGTCCCCTCTGGTCGGTCACGGGCGTTGTTATGGAGCCCCTGGGAGGTACGTGGGGGAGGCAGGTGCGTCGCTCCGTCCTCCGATGTTGTGTGGCGCAGTCCAACCTGGCCTACGAGACGTGGCGGTATTCCGCCAGCTCCCACCTCTGACATGGGTGAGTGACTTGCCTGAGATCCGGGCCGGAAGTCGGGGTGAATGATGGCCACCCCGTAGCCAAAATTTTGCGATATTTCGCGGGCTCCCACCTCAGGGGGGAGTAATTGCCTTTAGTCCGGGCCGGATGTCGGGTGTACAAAGGCCCCCACGCAGCCTATTTCGACGGCCTTTCGTCAGCCACCACCACAACAGGGTGGGTAATTGCCTTTAATCCGGGCCGGATGTCGGGTGCATAACGCCACCACGCAGCCTATCTCGGCGGTACTTTGCCGGCTCCCACCTCAGGGGGGAGTAATTGCCTTTGATCCGGGCCGGAACTAAGAGTGTACAAAGGCCGCTCTAGCCTGTTTACGGGGTTTATTCCGTGTTTATGGGAAGGGGTAGGGGGTGGGAGAGGTGGGGGGTGTTGATTTCCAGCCCCTGCGGTCAGGTTCGTGGCCCGGATCGCTTCTAGGGGGCTGGGGAATCTATTTACTGTCGTTTAGGGGGCGGTTGTCGATCCCGCGTTAATGGTCGCGGGGCCGTTTGCCGCCTCTAATCTTTTGGGGGGAGGTTGGATCGGTGTGCGGGCGTTTCCGCCCGCTTCTGGTGCGTGGACCAGGGTTTGTGGCTGTGCCACTCGAAACCGTATGTGTTCGACGAAACTAAGTGATCGACCTTGTGGGAGAGTAAACTCCAAATGCGAAACTTAGTTCCACTTTAAACTAATTGCTCTATCTGAAACTAAGTGTTCGATACTGTGCCAGGAGAAGGGCCTGTTCTCTGAAATCTGTGGCGGTGCCACTCGAAACCGTATGAGTTCGACGAAACTAAGTGGTCGACCTTGTGAGAGGAGAAACTCCAGATGCGAAACTTAGTAGCATTTTAAACTAATTGCTCTATCTGAAACTAAGTGTTCGATACTGTGCCAGGAGAAGGGCCTGTTCTCTGAAATCTGCGGCTGTGCCACTCGAAACCGTATGTGTTCGACGAAACTAAGTGACCGACCTTGTGAGAGGGGAAACTCCAGATGCGAAACTTAGTTCCATTTTAAACTAATTGTTCTCTCTGAAACTAGGTGTTCGATACTGTGCCAGGAGAAGCGCCTGTTCTCTGAAATCTGTGGCGGTACCACTCGAAACCGTATGTGTTCCACGAAACTAAGTGGCCGACATTGTGAGAGAGGAAACTCCAGATGCGAAACTTAGTTCCATTTTAGTCTTATTGTTCTATCTGAAACTACGTTTTCGATACTGTGCGAGGAGAAGCTCTTGTTCTCTGAACTGTGTGGCGATGCCACTCGAAACCGTATGTGTTCGACGAAACTAAGTGACCGACCTTGTGAGAGGGGAAACTCCAGATGCGAAACTTAGTTCCATTTTAAACTAATTGTTCTCTCTGAAACTAAGTGTTCGATACTGTGCCAGGAGAAGGGCCTGTTCTCTGAAATCTGTGGCGGTGCCACTCGAAACCGTATGAGTTCGACGAAACTAAGTGGTCGACCTTGTGAGAGGAGAAACTCCAGATGCGAAACTTAGTAGCATTTTAAACTAATTGCTCTATCTGAAACTAAGTGTTCGATACTGTGCCAGGAGAAGGGCCTGTTCTCTGAAATCTGCGGCTGTGCCACTCGAAACCGTATGTGTTCGACGAAACTAAGTGTTTGACCTTGTGAGACAGGATACTCCAGATGGGAAACTTAGTTCCATTTTAATCTTATTGTTCTATCTGAAACTACGTTTTCGATACTGTGCCAGGAGAAGCGCCTGTTCTCTGAAATCTGTGGCGATGCCACTCGAAACCGTGTGTGTTCGACGAAACTAAGTGGCCGACATTGTCAGAGAGGAAACTCCAGGTGCGAAACTTAGTTCCACTTTAAACTAATTGCTCTATCTAAAACTAAGTGTTCGATACTGTGCCAGGAGAAGCGCCTGTTCTCTGAAATGTGTGGCGATGACACTCGAAACCGTATGTGTTCCACGAAACTAAGTGGCCGACATTGTGAGAGTGGAAACTCTAGATGCGAAACTTAGGTCCATTTTAAACTAATTGTTCTATCTGAAACTAAGTGTTCGGGACTGTGTCAGGAGAAGCGCCTGTTCTCTGAAATCTGTGGCGGTGCCACTCGAAACTGTATGTGTTCCACGAAACTAAGTGGTCGACCTTGTGTGAGAGGAAACTCCAGATGCCAAACTTAGTTCCATTTAAAACTAATTGTTCTATCTGAATCTAAGTATCCGATACTGTGCCAGGAGAAGCGCCTGTTCTCTGAAATCTGTGGCGATGCCACTCGAAACCGTATGTGTTCCACGAAACTAAGTGGTCGACATTGTGAGAGAGGAAACTCCAGATGCGAAACTTAGTTCCATTTTAAGCTAATTGTTCTATCTGAAACTAAGTGTTCGATACTGTGTCAGGAGAAGCGCCTGTTCTCTGAAATCTGTGGCGGTGCCACTCGAAACTGTATGTGTTCCACGAAACTAAGTGGTCGACCTTGTGTGAGAGGAAACTCCAGATGCCAAACTTAGTTCCATTTAAAACTAATTGTTCTATCTGAATCTAAGTATCCGATACTGTGCCAGGAGAAGCGCCTGTTCTCTGAAATCTGTGGCGATGCCACTCGAAACCGTATGTGTTCCACGAAACTAAGTGGTCGACCTTGTGGGAGAGTAAACTCCAAATGCGAAACTTAGTTCCACTTTAAACTAATTGCTCTATCTGAAACTAAGTGTTCGATACTGTGCCAGGAGAAGCGCCTGCTCTCTGAAATCTGTGGCGATGCTACTCGAAACCATATGTGTTCGATGAAACTAAGTGCTCGACCTTGTGAGAGGAGAAACTCCAGATGCGAAACTTAGTAGCATTTTAAACTAATTGCTCTATCTGAAACTAAGTGTTCGATACTGTGCCAGGAGAAGGGCCTGTTCTCTGAAATCTGTGGCTGTGCCACTCGAAACCGTATGTGTTCGACGAAACTAAGTGATCGACCTTGTGGGAGAGTAAACTCCAAATGCGAAACTTAGTTCCACTTTAAACTAATTGCTCTATCTGAAACTAAGTGTTCGATACTGTGCCAGGAGAAGGGCCTGTTCTCTGAAATCTGTGGTGGTGCCACTCGAAACCGTATGAGTTCGACGAAACTAAGTGGTCGACCTTGTGAGAGGAGAAACTCCAGATGCGAAACTTAGTAGCATTTTAAACTAATTGCTCTATCTGAAACTAAGTGTTCGATACTGTGCCAGGAGAAGGGCCTGTTCTCTGAAATCTGCGGCTGTGCCACTCGAAACCGTATGTGTTCGACGAAACTAAGTGACCGACCTTGTGAGAGGGGAAACTCCAGATGCGAAACTTAGTTCCATTTTAAACTAATTGTTCTCTCTGAAACTAGGTGTTCGATACTGTGCCAGGAGAAGCGCCTGTTCTCTGAAATCTGTGGCGGTACCACTCGAAACCGTATGTGTTCCAAGAAACTAAGTGGCCAACATTGTGAGAGAGGAAACTCCAGATGCGAAACTTGGTTCCATTTTAAACTAATTGTTCTATCTGAAACTAAGTGTTCGATACTGTGCCAGGAGAAGGGCCTGTTCTCTGAAATCTGTGGCGGTGCCACTCGAAACCGTATGAGTTCGACGAAACTAAGTGGTCGACCTTGTGAGAGGAGAAACTCCAGATGCGAAACTTAGTAGCATTTTAAACTAATTGTTCTATATGAAACTATGTGTTCGACACTGTGCCAGGAGAAGCGCCTGTTCTCTGAAATCTGTGGCGATGCTACTCGAAACCGTATGTGTTCGACGAAACTAAGTGATCGACCTTGTGAGAGGGGAAACTCCAGATGCGAAACTTAGTTCCATTTTAAACTAATTGTTCTATCTGAATCTATTTGTTCGATAAGGTGCCAGGAGAAGCGTCTGTGCTCTGAAATCAGTGGCAATGCTACTCGAAACCGTATGTGTTCGACGAAACTAAGTGGTCGACATTGTGAGAGAGGAAACTCCAGATGCGAAACTTAGTTCCATTTTAAGCTAATTGTTCTATCTGAAACTAAGTGTTCGATACTGTGCCAGGAGAAGCGCCTGCTCTCTGAAATCTGTGGCGATGCTACTCGAAACCGCATGTGTTCGACGAAACTAATTGGTCGACCTTATGAGAGAGGAAACTCCAGATGCGAAACTTAGTTCCATTTTAATCTTATTTTTCTATCTGAAACTAAGTTTTCGATACTGTGCCAGGAGAAGCGCCTGTTCTCTGAACGGTATGGCGATGCCGCTCGAAACCGTATGTGTTCGACGAAACTAAGTGTTTGACCTTGTGAGACAGGATACTCCAGATGGGAAACTTAGTTCCATTTTAATCTTATTGTTCTATCTGAAACTACGTTTTCGATACTGTGCCAGGAGAAGCGCCTGTTCTCTGAAATCTGTGGCGATGCCACTCGAAACCGTGTGTGTTCGACGAAACTAAGTGGCCGACATTGTCAGAGAGGAAACTCCAGGTGCGAAACTTAGTTCCACTTTAAACTAATTGCTCTATCTAAAACTAAGTGTTCGATACTGTGCCAGGAGAAGCGCCTGTTCTCTGAAATGTGTGGCGATGACACTCGAAACCGTATGTGTTCGACGAAACTAAGTGGCCGACATTGTGAGAGAGGAAACTCCAGATGCGAAACTTAGTAGCATTTTAAACTAATTGTTCTATATGAAACTATGTGTTCGACACTGTGCCAGGAGAAGCGTCTGTGCTCTGAAATCAGTGGCAATGCTACTCGAAACCGTATGTGTTCGACGAAACTAAGTGGTCGACATTGTGAGAGAGGAAACTCCAGATGCGAAACTTAGTTCCATTTTAAGCTAATTGTTCTATCTGAAACTAAGTGTTCGATACTGTGCCAGGAGAAGCGCCTGTTCTCTGAAATCTGTGGCGATGCTACTCGAAACCGTATGTGTTCGACGAAACTAATTGGTCGACCTTATGAGAGAGGAAACTCCAGATGCGAAACTTAGTTCCATTTTAATCTTATTTTTCTATCTGAAACTAAGTTTTCGATACTGTGCCAGGAGAAGCGCCTGTTCTCTGAACGGTATGGCGATGCCGCTCGAAACCGTATGTGTTCGACGAAACTAAGTGTTTGACCTTGTGAGACAGGATACTCCAGATGGGAAACTTAGTTCCATTTTAATCTTATTGTTCTATCTGAAACTACGTTTTCGATACTGTGCCAGGAGAAGCGCCTGTTCTCTGAAATCTGTGGCGATGCTACTCGAAACCGTATGTGTTCCACGAAACTAAGTGGTCGCCTTGTGAGAGAGGAAACTCCAGATGCGAAACTTAGTACCATTTTAAACTAATTGTTCTATCGGAAATTAAGTGTTCGATACTGTGCCAGGAGAAGCGCCTGTTCTCTGAAATCTGTGGCGATGCTACTCGAAACCGTATGTGTTCGACGAAACTAAGTGGTCGACCTTGTGAGAGAGGAAACTCCAGTTGCGAAGCTTAGTTCCATTTTAACCTAATTGTTCTATATGATATTAAATGTCCGATACTGTGCCGGGAGAAGCGCCTGTTCTCTGAAATGTGTGGCGATGCTACTCGATACCGTATGTGTTCGACGAAACTAAGTGGTCCACCTTGTGAAAGAGGAAACTCCAGAAGCGAAACTTGGTTCCATTTAAAACTAAATGTTCCATCTGAAACTAAGTGTTCGATACTGTGCCAGGAGAAGCGCTTGTTCTCTGAAATCTGTGGCGATGCTACTCGAAACCGTATGTGTTCGGCGAAACTAAGTGGTCGCCTTGTGAAGGAGGAAACTCCAGATGCGAAACTTAGTACCATTCTAAACTAATTGTTCTATCTGAAACGATGTGTCCGATACTGTGCCGCGAGAAGCGCCTGTTCTCTGAAATGTGTGGCGATGCTACTCGATACCGTATGTGTTCGACGAAACTAAGTGGTCCACCTTGTGAGAGAGGAAACTCCAGATGCGAAACTTAGTACCATTTTAAACTAATTGTTCTATCTGAAACTAAGTGTTCGATACTGTGCCAGGAGAAGCGCCTGCTCTCTGAAATCTGTGGCGATGCTACTCGAAACCGTATGTGTTCGAGGAAACTAAGTGGTCGACCTTTTTGGAGAGGAAACTCCAGATGCAAAACTTAGTTCCATTTTAAACTGATTATTCTATCCGAAAGTGTTCGATACTGTGCCAGGAGAAGCGCCTGTTCTCTGAAATCTGTGGCGATGCTACTCGAAACCGTATGTGTTCGAGGAAACTAAGTGGTCGAACTTGTGAGAGAGGAAACTCCAGATGCAAAACATAGTTCAACTTTAAACTAAATGTTCCATCTGAAACTAAGTGTTCGATACTGTGCCAGGAGAAGCGCCTGTTCTATGAAATGTGTGGCGATGCCACTCGAAGCCGAATGTGTTCCACGAAACTGAGTGGCCGGCTTGTGAGAGAGGAAACTCCAGATGCGAAGCTTAGTACCATTCTAAACTAATTGTTCTATCTGATACTAAGTGTTCGATACTGTGCCAGGAGAAGCGCCTGTTCTCTGAAATCTGTCGCGATGCTACTCGAAACCGTATGTGTTCGACGAAACTAAGTGGTCGACCTTCTGAAAGAGGAAACTCCAGACGCGAAACTTAGTTCCATTTTAATCTAATTGTTCTCTCTGAAACTAAGTGTTCGATACTGTGCCAGGGGAAGCGCCTGTTCTCTGAAATCTGTGGCGATGCTACTCGAAACCGAATGTGTTCCACGAAACTAAGTGGCCGACCTTGTGAGAGAGGAAACCCCAGATGCGAAATATAGTTCCATTCTAAACTAATTGTTCTATCTGAAACTAAGTGTTCGATACTGCGCCAGGAGAAGCGCCTTTTCTCTGAAATCTGTCGCGATGCTACTCGAAACAGTATGTGTTCGACGAAACTAAGTGGTCAACCTTGTGAGAGAGGAAACTCCAAATGCGAAACTTAGTTCCATTTTAAACTAATTGTTCTATCTGAAAGTAAGTATTCGATAATGTGCCAGGAGAAGCTCCTGTTCTCTGAAATCTGTGGCGATGCCACTCTAAACCGTATGTGTTCGACGAAACTAAGTGGCCGACCTTGTGAGAGAGGAAACTCCAGATGCGAAACTTAGTTCCATTTTAAAGTAATTGTTCTATCTGATACTAAGTGTTCGATACTGTGCCAGGAGAAGCGCCTGTTCTCTGAAATCTGTCGCGATGCTACTCGAAACCGTATGTGTTCGACGAAACTAAGTGGTCGACCTTCTGAGAGAGGAAACTCCAGACGCGAAACTTAGTTCCATTTTAAACTAATTGTTCTATCTGAAACTAAGTGTTCGGTACTTTGCCAGGAGAAGCGCCTTTTCTCTGAAATCTGTCGCGATGCTACTCGAAACAGTATGTGTTCGACGAAACTAAGTCGTCGACCTTCTGAGAGAGGAAACTCCAGATGCGAAACTTAGTTCCATTTTAAACTAATTGTTCTATCTGAAACTAAGTGTTCGGTACTGTGCCAGGAGATGCGCCTGTTCTCTGAAATCTGTGGCGATGCCACTCGAAACCGTATGCGTTCGGCGAAACTAAGTGGTCGACCTTGTGAGAGAGGAAACTCCAGATGCGAAACTTAGTTCCATCTTAAACTAATTGTTCTATCTGAAACTATGTTTTCGATTCTGTGCCAGGAGAAGCGCCTGTTCTCTGAAATCTGTGGCGATACCACTCGAAACCGTATGTGTTCGACGAAACTAAGTTGTCGCTTTGTGAAAGAGGAAGCTCCATATGCGATGCTTTGTTCCATTTTAAACTAATTGTTCTCTCTGAAACTAAGTGTTCGATACTGTGCCAGGAGAAGCGCCTGTTCTCTGAAATCTGTGGCGATGCCACTCAAAACCGTATGGGTTCGACGAAAACAAGTGGTCCACCTTGTGAGAGAGGAAACTCCATATGCGATGCTTTGTTTCATTTTAAACTAATTGTTCTATCTGATACTAAGTGTTCGATACAGTGCGAGGAGAAGCGCCTGCTCTCTGAAATCTGTGGCGATACGACTCGAACCCGTATGTGTTCGACGAAACTAAGTAGTCGACCTTGTGAGAGAGGAAACTCCAGATGCGAAACTTAGTTCCATTTTAAACTAATTGTTCTATCTGAAACTAAATGTTCGATACTGTGCCAGGAGAAGCGCCTGTTCTCTGAAATCTGTGGCGATGCCACTCAAAACCGTATGTGTTCGACGAAACTAAGTGGTCGACCTTGTGAGAGAGGAAACTCCAGATGCGAAACTTAGTTCCATTTTAAACTAATTGTTCTATCTGAAACTAAGTGTTCGATACGGTGCCAGGAGAAGCGTCCGCTCTGTGAAACCTGTGGCGATACCACTCGAAACCGTATGTGTTCGACGAAACTAATTGGTCGACCTTGTGAGAGACGAAACTGCAGATGCGAAACATAGTTCCATTTTAAACTAATTGTTCTATCTGAAACTAAGTGTTCGATACTCTGCCAGGAGAAGCGCCTGTTCTCTGAAATCTCTGGCGATGCCACTCGAAACCGTATATGTTCGACGAAACTAAGTCGTCGATCTTGTGAGAGAGGAAACTCCAGATGCGAAGCTTAGTTCCATTTTAAACTAACAGTTCTCTCTGATACTAAGTGTTCGATACGGTGCCAGGAGAAGCGTCCGTTCTGTGAAACCTGTGGCGATACCACTCGAAACCGTATGTTTTCGACGAAACTAATTGGTCGACCTTGTGAGAGAGGAAACTGCAGATGCGAAACATAGTTCCATTTTAAACTAATTGTTCTATCTGAAACTAAGTGTTCGACACTGTGCCAGGAGAAGCGCCTGTTCTCTGAAATCTGTGGCGATGCTACTCGATACCGTATGTGTTCGACGAAACTAAGTGGTCGACCTTGTGAGAGAGGAAACTCCAGATGCGAAACATAGTTCCATTTTAAACTAAATGTTCTATCTGAAACTAAGTGTTCGATACTGTGCCAGGAGAAACGCCGTGCTGCGAAATCTGTGGCGATACCACTCGAAACCGTATGTTCTCGACGATACTAAGTGGTTCACCTTGTGAGAGATGAAACTCCAGAAGCGAAACATAGTTCCATTTAAAACTAATTGTTCTATCTGTAACTATGTGTTCTATAATGTGCCAGGAGAAGCGCCTGTTCTCTGAAATCTGTAGCGATGTTACTCGAAACCGTATGTGTTCCACGAAACTAAGTCGTCGACCTTGTGAGAGAGGAAACTCCAGATGCGAAACTTATTTCCATTTTAAACTAATTGTTCTATCTGAAACTAAGTGTTCGATACTGTGCCAGGAGAAGCGCCTGTTCTCTGAAATCTGTGGCGATGCTACTCGAAACCGTATGTGCTCGATGAAACTAAGTGGTCGACCTTCTGAGAGAGGAAACTCCGGATGCGAAACTTAGTTCCATTTTAAAGTAATTGTTCTATCTGATACTAAGTGTTCCATACTGTGCCAGGAGAAGCGCCTGTTCTCTGAAATCTGTGGCGATGCTACTCGAAACCGTATGTGTTCGACGAAACTAAGTGGTCGACCTTGTGAGAGAGGAAACTCCAGATGCGAAACTTAGTACCATTTTAAACTAATTGTTCTATCTGAAACTAAGTGTTCGATACTGTGCCAGGAGAAGCGCCAGTTCTCTGAAATCTGTAGCGATGTTACTCGAAACCGTATGTGTTCGACGAAACTAAGTCGTCGACCTTGTGAGAGAGGAAACTCCAGATGCGAAACTTATTTCCATTTTAAACTAATTGTTCTATCTGAAACTAAGTGTTCGATACTGTGCCAGGCGAAGCGCCTGCTCTCTGAAATCTGTGGCGATGCGACTCGAACCCGTATGTGTTCGACGAAACTAAGTAGTCGACCTTGTGAGAGAGGAAACTCCAGATGCGAAACTTAGTTCCATTTTAAACTAATTGTTCTATCTGAAACTAAATGTTCGATACTGTGCCAGGAGAAGCGCCTGTTCTCTGAAATCTGTGGCGATGCCACTCAAAACCGTGTGTGTTCGACGAAACTAAGTGGTCGACCTTGTGAGAGAGGAAACTCCAGATGCGAAACTTAGTTCCATTTTAAACTAATTGTTCTATCTGAAACTAAGTGTTCGATACGGTGCCAGGAGAAGCGTCCGTTCTGTGAAACCTGTGGCGATACCACTCGAAACCGTATGTGTTCGACGAAACTAATTGGTCGACCTTGTGAGAGAGGAAACTGCAGATGCGAAACATAGTTCCATTTTAAACTAATTGTTCTATCTGAAACTAAGTGTTCGATACTGTGCCAGGAGAAGCGCCTGTTCTCTGAAATCTCTGGCGATGCCACTCGAAACCGTATGTGTTCGACGAAACTAAGTCGTCGATCTTGTGAGAGAGGAAACTCCAGATGCGAAGCTTAGTTCCATTTTAAACTAACAGTTCTCTCTGATACTAAGTGTTCGATACTGTGCCAGAAGAAGCGCCTGCTCTCTGAAATCTGTGGCGATGCTACTCGAAACCGTATGTGTTCGACGAAACTAAGTGGTCCACCTTGTCAGAGAGGAAACTCCAGATTCGAAGTTTAGTTCCATTTAAAACTAATTGTTCTATCTGATACTAAGTGTTCGATACTGTGCCAGGAGAAGTGCTTGTTCTCTGAAATCTGTGGCGATGCTACTCGAAACCGTATGTGTCTGACGAAACTAAGTGGTCGACCTTGTGAGAGAAGATTCACCAGATGCGGAACATAGTTCCATTTTAAACTAATTGTTCTATCTGAAACTAAGTGTTCAATACTGTGCCAGGAGAATCGCCTGTTCTCTGAAATCTGTGGCGATGCTACTCGAAACCGTTTGTGTTCGACGAAACTAAGTGGTCGACCTTGTAAGAGAGGAAACTCCAGATGCGAAACTTAGTTCCATTTTAACCTAATTGTTCTATCTGAAACAATGTGTTCGACACTGTGCCAGGAGAAGCGCCTGTTCTCTGAAATCTGTGGCCATGCCACTCGAAACCGTATGTGTTCGACGAAACTAAGTGGTCGACCTTGTGGGAGAGGAAACTCCACATGCGAAACTTACTTCCATTTTAAACTAATTATTCTATCTGAAACTAAGTGTTCGATACTGTGCCAGGAGAGGCGCCTGTTCTCTGAAATCTGTCGCGATGCTACTCGAAACCGTATGTGTTCGACGAAACTAAGTGGCCGACCTTGTGAGAGAGGAAACTCCAGATGCGAAACTTAGTTCAATTTTAAACTAATTGTTCTCTCTGAAAATATGTGTTCGATAATGTGCCAGGAGAAACGCCGTTCTGCGAAATCTGTGGCGATACCACTCGAAACTGTATGGGTTCGACGAAACTAAGTGGACGACCTGGTGAGAGAAGAAACTCCAGATGCGAAAATTAGTTCCATTTTAAACTAATTGTTCTACATGATATTAAGTGTTCGATACTGTGCCAGGAGAAGCGCCTGTTCTCTGAAATCTGTGGCGATGCCACTCGAAACCGTATGTGTTCGACGAATCTAAGTTGCCGACCTTGTGCGGGAAGAAACTCCAAATGCGAAACTTCGTACCATTTTATACTAATTGTTCTATGTGAAACTAATTGTTCGATACTGTGCCAGGAGAGGCGCCTGTTCTCTGAAATCTGTGGCGATGCTACTCGAAACCGTATGTGTTCGAAGAAACTAAATGGTCGACCTTGTGAGAGAAGAATATCCAGATGCGAAACTTTTTCCATTTTATACTAATTGTTCTATCTGAAACTATGTTTTCGATACTGTGCCAGGAGAAGCGCCTGTCCTCTGAAATGTGTGGCGATGCTACTCGAAACCGTATGCGTTCGACGAAACTAAGTAGTCCACCTTGTGAGAGAGGAAACTCCAAATGCGAAACATTGTTCCATTTTATACTAAGTGTTCTATCTCTAACTAAGTGTTCGATACTGTGCCAGGAGAAGCGCCTGTTCTCTGAAATCTGTGGCGATGCTACTCTAAACCTTATGTGTTCCACGAAACTAAGTGATCGACCTTGAGAGAGGGGAAACTCCAGATGCTAAACTTAGTTCCATTTTAAACTAATTGTTCTATCTGAATCTATGTGTTCGATAAGGTGCCAGGAGAAGGGTCTGTTCTCTGAAATCAGTGGCAATGCTACTCGAAACCGTATGTGTTCGCCGAAACTAAGTGGTCGACCATGTGAGAGAGGAAACTCCAGATGCGAAACATAGTTCCATTTTAAACTAATTGTTCTATCTGAACCTGAGTGTTCGATACTGTGCCAGGAGAAGCGCCTGTTCTCTGAAATCTGTGGCGATGCCACTCGAAACCGTATGTGTTCGACGAAACTAAGTGATTGACCTTGTGAGGGAGGATTCACCAGATGCGGAACATAGTTCCATTTTAAACTAATTGTTCTATCTGAAACTTAGTTTTCGATACTGTGCCAGGAGAAGCGCCTGTTCTCTGAAGTGTGTGGCGATGCCACACGAAACCGTATGTGTTCGAGGAAACTAAGTGGTCGACCTTGTGGGAGAGTAAACTCCAAGTGCGAAACTTAGTTCCACTTTAAACTAATTGCTCTATCTGAAACTAAGTGTTCGATACTGTGCCAGGAGAAGCGCCTTTTCTCTGAAATCTGTGGCGGTGCCACTCGAAACCGTATGTGTTTGACGAAACTAAGTGGTCGAACTTGTGAGAGAGGAAACTCCAAATTCGAAACATAGGTCCATTTTAAACTAATTGTTCTATCTGAAACTAAGTGTGCGATACTGTGCCAGGAGAAGCGCCTGTTCTCTGAAATCAGTGGCGATGCTACTCGAAACCGTATGTGTTCGACGAAACTAAGTGGTCGACCTTGTGAGGGAGGAAACTCCAGATGCGAAACATAGTTCCATTTTAAACTAATTTTTCTATGTCATACTAAGTGTTCGATACTGTGCCAGGAGAAGCGCCTTTTCTCTGAAATGTGTGGCGGTGCCACTCGAAACCGTATGTGTTCGAGGAAACTAAGTGGTCGACCTTGTGAGAGAGGAAACTCCAGATGCGAAACTTAGTTCCAATTTAAACTAATTGTTCTATCTGAAACTAAGTGTTCGATACTGTGCCAGGAGAAGCGCCTGTTCTCTGAAATCTGTGGCGATGCCACTCGAAACCGTAGGTGTTCGACGAAATTAAGTGGTCGCCTTGTGAGGGAAGAAACTCCAGATGCGAAATTTAGTACAATTTTAAACTAAATGTTCTATCTGAAACTAAGTGTTCGATACTGTGCCAGGAGAAGCGCCTTTTCTCTGAAATCTGTGGCGGTGCCGCTCGAAACCGTATGTGTTTGACGAAACTAAGTGGTCGAACTTGTGAGAGAGGAAACTCCAAATTCGAAACATAGGTCCATTTTAAACTAATTGTTCTATCTGAAACTAAGTGTTCGATACTGTGCCAGGAGAAGCGCCTGTTCTCTGAAATCAGTGGCGATGCTACTCGAAACCGTATGTGTTCGACGAAACTAAGTGGTCGACCTTGTGAGGGAGGAAACTCCAGATGCGAAACATAGTTCCATTTTAAACTAATTGTTCTATCTGAACCTGAGTGTTCGATACTGTGCCAGGAGAAGCGCCTGTTCTCGGAAATCTGTGGCGACGCCACTCGAAACCGTATGCATTCAACGAAACTAAGTGGTCGACCTTGTTAGAGAGGAAACTCCAAATGCGAAACTTAGTTCCATTTTAATCTAATTTTTCTATGTCATTCTAAGTGTTCGATACTGTGCCAGGAGAAGCGCCTTTTCTCTGAAATGTGTTGCGGTGCCACTCGAAACCGTATGTGTTAGAGGAAACTAAGTGGTCGACCTTGTGAGAGAGGAAACTCCAGATGCGAAACTTAGTTCCAATTTGAACTAATTGTTCTATCTGAAACTAAGTGTTCGATACTGTGCCAGGAGAAGCGCCTGTTCTCTGAAATCTGTGGCGATGCCACTCGAAACCGTAGGTGTTCGACGAAATTAAGTGGTCGCCTTGTGAGGGAAGAAACTCCAGATGCGAAACTTAGTTCCATTTTAAACTAAATGTTCTATCTGAAACTAAGTGTTCGATACTGTGCCAGGAGAAGCGCCTTTTCTCTGAAATCTGTGGCGGTGCCACTCGAAACCGTATGTGTTTGACGAAACTAAGTGGTCGACCTTGTGGGAGAGTAAACTCCAAATGCGAAACTTAGTTCCACTTTAAACTTATTGCTCTATCTGAAACTAAGTGTTCGATACTGTGCCAGGAGAAGCGCCTTTTCTCTGAAATCTGTGGCGGTGCCACTCGAAACCGTATATGTTTGACGAAACTAAGTGGTCGAACTTGTGAGAGAGGAAACTCCAAATTCGAAACATAGGTCCATTTTAAACTAATTGTTCTATCTGAAACTAAGTCTGCGATACTGTGCCAGGAGAAGCGCCTGTTCTCTGAAATCAGTGGCGATGCTACTCGAAACCGTATGTGTTCGACGAAACTAAGTGGTCGACCTTGTGAGGGAGGAAACTCCAGATGCGAAACATAGTTCCATTTTAAACTAATTGTTCTATCTGAACCTGAGTGTTCGATACTGTGCCAGGAGAAGCGCCTGTTCTCGGAAATCTGTGGCGATGCCACTCGAAACCGTATGCATTCAACGAAACTAAGTGGTCGACCTTGTTAGAGAGGAAACTCCAAATGAGAAACTTAGTTCCATTTTAAACTAATTTTTCTATGTCATACTAAGTGTTCGATACTGTGCCAGGAGAAGCGCCTTTTCTCTGAAATGTGTTGCGGTGCCACTCGAAACCGTATGTGTTCGAGGAAACTAAGTGGTCGACCTTGTGAGAGAGGAAACTCCAGATGCGAAACTTAGTTCCAATTTAAACTAATTGTTCTATCTGAAACTAAGTGTTCGATACTGTGCCAGGAGAAGCGCCTGTTCTCTGAAATCTGTGGCGATGCCACTCGAAACCGTAGGTGTTCGACGAAATTAAGTGGTCGCCTTGTGAGGGAAGAAACTCCAGATGCGAAACTTAGTTCCATTTTAAACTAAATGTTCTATCTGAAACTAAGTGTTCGATACTGTGCCAGGAGAAGCGCCTTTTCTCTGAAATCTGTGGCGGTGCCACTCGAAACCGTATGTATTTGACGAAACTAAGTGGTCGACCTTGTGGGAGAGTAAACTCCAAATGCGAAACTTAGTTCCACTTTAAACTAATTGCTCTATCTGAACCTGAGTGTTCGATACTGTGCCAGGAGAAGCGCCTGTTCCCGGAAATCTGTGGCGATGCCACTCGAAACCGTATGCATTCAACGAAACTAAGTGGTCGACCTTGTTAGAGAGGAAACTCCAAATGCGAAACTTAGTTCCATTTTAAACTAATTTTTCTATGTCATACTAAGTGTTCGATACTGTGCCAGGAGAAGCGCCTTTTCTCTGAAATGTGTGGCGGTGCCACTCGAAACCGTATGTGTTCGAGGAAACTAAGTGGTCGACCTTGTGAGAGAGGAAACTCCAGATGCGAAAGTTAGTTCCAATTTAAACTAATTGTTCTATCTGAAACTAAGTGTTCGATACTGTGCCAGGAGAAGCGCCTGTTCTCTGAAATCTGTGGCGATGCTACTCGAAACCGTATGTGGTCGACGAAACTAAGTGGTTCACCTTGTGGGAGAGGAAACCCCAGATGCGATGCATAGTTCCATATTAAACTAATTGTTTTATCTGTAACTAACTGTTCGATACTGTGCCAGGAGAAGCGCCTGTTCTCTGAAATCGGTGGCGATGGTACTCGAAACCGTATGACGTCGACGAAAGTAAGTGGTCCACCTTGTGAGAGAGGCAACTCCTGATACGAAGCTTAGTTCCATTTTAAAGTAATTGCTTTATCTGAAACTAAGTGTTCGATACTGTGCCAGGAGGAGCGCCGGTTCTCTGAAATCTGTGGCGATGCTACTTGAAACCGTATGTGGGCGACGAAACTAAGTGGCCCACCTTGGGAGAGAGGAAACTTCAGATGAGAAACATAGTTCCATTTTAAATTAATTATTCTATCTGAAACTAAGTGTTCGATAATGTGCCAGGAGAAACTCCCGTTCGACGAAATCTATGGCGATACCACTCGAAATCGCATGTTTTCGACGAAACTAAGTGGTCGACCTTCTGAGAGAGGAAAATCCAGAAGCGAAACATAGTTCCATTTAATATTAATTGTTCTGTCTGAAACTAAGTGTTCCATACTGTGCCAGGAGAAGCGCGGGTTCTCTGAAACCTGTGGCGATGCCACTCGAAACCGTATGTGTTTGACGAAACTAATTGGTCGACCTTGTGAGGGAGGAAACTCCAAATGCGAAACTTAATTCCATATTAAAATAATTGTTCTATCTGAAATTAAGTGTTCGATACTGTGCCAGGAGAAGCGCCAGTTATCTGAAACCTGTGGCGATGCCACTAGAAAACCTATGTGTTTGACGATACTAAGTGGCCGACCTTGTGAGAGAACAAACTCCAGATGCGAAATTTTGTTCCATTTTAAACTAATAGTTCTGTCTGAAACTAAGTGTTCGATACTGTGCCAGGAGACGAGCCTGTTCTCGGAAATCTGTCGCGATGCTACTCGAAACCGTATGTGTTCGACGAATCTAATTGGTCGACCTTGTGGGAGAGGAGTCTCCAGATGCGAGACTTAGTTCCATTTAAAACAAATTGTTCTATCTGGAACTAAGTGTTCGATACTGTTCCACGAGAAGCGTCTGTTCTCTGAAATCTGTGGCGAAGCTACCCCAAACCGTATGTGTTCGACGAAACTAAGTGGTCGACATGGTAACAGAGGAAACTCCAGATGCGAAACATAGTTCGATTTTAAACTAATTGTTCTATCTGAAACTAAGTGTTCGATACTGTGCCAGGAGGAGCGCCTGTTCTCTGAAATCTGTGGCGCTGCTACTCGAAACGGTATGTGTTCGACGAAACTAAGTGGTCGACCTTGTGAGAGAGGAAATTCCAAATGCGAAAATTAATTCCATTTTAAACTAATTGTTCTATCTGAAACCAAGGGTTCGATACTGTGCCAGGAGAAGCGTAGAGAATGTAGGGTGAACATATAGTATAAGAATGACTGAGTCAAAGACCCGTTAAGTAGCACTATCGGCTGTCCAAAAAAGTATTCTACGCCCTGATGCCTAAAACAATATTTCGGTCGTGGGCGGTGTGAAACTTCATAATTTACGTTCCAACGAAATGCATAAAAACACCAATGTAGGAGAACCTAGTTGAGCCCCAGTGGACCCGTAGAAGGCATGTGACTGTTTTCCAACAGTGGGTGGTGGAATCGTCACATTCCGCACCGTGCATCATGATCCGGTGTATGCAAAATTGAAGCAAACCCTTCTGATTCATGGAATTCAGATTTTCGGGCTGATTTCTTAAAAAGTAGTCAGAGAGTTGTCGCTCATTGGTGAACCTAATCATCCGGAACATGGACCGCAAGATATTTGCCACCCATATAATACGTGCAGATACGCACACGGGGATCAAATGCACACGTGCATCAGTCGTGTTAGCATGGAGTCCTTCAGTTTCTTGCTACATGCAATCGGGACGCCACACTCGGCAAATGTGGACTTCGTCCATGAGTTACCTCTGGAAATATCGCAGTTGATTCTGCGGCAATTGGATTCTGCATCTTTACTGAGCGCAGCGCTTGTTTCCCGAAAGTGGCTATCTGTTTTGCGGGTCGATGTGAAACTCAGGCAAAGGGTAAGGAGATCCCTCAGTTACAAGGCGGAGCGGATTCGGTCGGACTACATTGGGAGGCCCACAACGGATGTAGTCAGACGTCATGGGTTCAGATGGAATTCACGTGTTAGAAATATTCAAAGATCTGCGCCTCCGACCAGTATTGACGCATATCGCCTAATGGATATAGAATCGACACGGCACAGTCGTTATCATGGACATCAGCGCGAGGACACCAAAAGGCGAATCAAGTCTTATAGAATTTGATGTAGTGAGAAACGGAACGGGAGTTTCTCCTGGCACAGTATCGGACTAATTTTAATATGGTACTAAATTTCGCATCTGGAGTTTGCTCCCTCACAAGGCGGCCACTTAGTTTCGTGGAAAACATTCGGTTTCGAGTAGCATAGCCACAGATTTCAGAGAACAGGCGCTTCTCCTGGCACAGTATCGAACACTTAGTTTCAGATAGAACAATTAGTTTAAAATTGAACTATGTTTCGCATCTGGAGTTTCCTGTCTCACAAGGTCGACCACTTTGTTTCGCCGAACGCATACGGTTTCGAGTGGCATCGCCACAGATTTCAGAGAACAGGCGCTTCTGCTGGCACAGTATCGAACACTTAGTTTCAGATAGAACAATTAGTTTAAAATGGAACTAAGTTTCGCATCTGGAGTTTCCTCTCTCACAAGGTCGACCACTTAGATTCGTCGAACACATACGGTTTCGAGTAGCATCGCCAATGATCTCAGAGAACAGGCGCTTCTCCTGGCACAGTATCGGACACAGAGTTTCGGTTAGAACAATTAGTTTAAAATGGAACTAAGTTTCGCATCTGGAGTTTCCTCTCTCACAAGGTCGACCACTCACTTTCGTCGAACACATGCGGTGTCGAGTGGTATCGCCACAGATTTCAGATAACAGGCGCTTCTCCTGGCACAATATCGAAAACTTAGTCTCAGATAGAACAATTAGTTTAAAATGGACCAAAGCTTCGCATCTGGAATTTCCTCTCCCACAAGGTGGACCACTTAGTTTCGTCGAACACATACGGTTTCGAGCGGCATCGCCACAGATTTCAGAGAACAGGCGTTTCTCCTGGCACAGTATCGAACACTTAGTTTCAGGTAGAACAATTAGTTTAAAATGGAACTAAGTTTCGCATCTGGAGTTTCCTCTCTCACAAGGTCGGCCACTTAGTTTCGTCCAACACATACGGTTTAGAGTAGCATCGCCACAGATTTCAGAGAACAGGCGCTTCTCCTGGCACAGTATCGAACACTTAGTTTCAGGTAGAACCATTAGTTTAAAATGGAACTATGTTTCGCATCTGGAGATTCCTCTCTCACGAGGTCGACGACTTAGTTTCTTCGAACACATACGGTTTCGAGTGGCATCGCCACAGATTTCAGAGAACAGGCGCTTCTCCTGGCACAGTATCGAACACTTACTATCAGATAGAACAATTAGTTTAAAATGGAACTAAGTTTCGCATCTGGAGTTCCTCTCTCACAAGGTCGACAACTTAGTTTCGTCAAACATATACGGTTTCGAGTAGCAACGCCACAGGTTTCAGAGAACAGGCGCTTCTACTGGCAGATTATCGGACACTTAGTTTCAGATAGAAAAATTAGTTTAAAATTGTACTAAATTTCGCATCTGGAGTTTCTTCCCTCACAAGACGACCACTTAATTTCGCCGAACACATACGGTTTCGAGGGGCATCGCCACAGATTTCAGAGAACAGGCGCTTCGCCTGGCACAGTATCGAACACTTATTTCAGACAGAACAATTAGTTTAAAATGGAACTATGTTTCGCATCTGGAGTATCCTCTCTCACAAGGTCGACCACTTAGTTTCGTCGAACACATACGGTTTCGAGTGGCATCGCCACAGATATCAGAGAACAGGCGCTTCTCCTGGCACAGTGTCGAACACTTAGTTTCAGATAGAACAATTAGTTTAAAATGGAACTAATTTTCGCATCTGGAGTTCCTCTCTCACAAGGTCGACAACTTAGTTTCGTCAAACATATACGGTTTCGAGTAGCAACGCCACAGGTTTCAGAGAACAGGCGCTTCTACTGGCAGATTATCGGACACTTAGTTTCAGATGGAACATTTGGTTTAAAATGGAACTAAGTTTCGCATCTGGAGTTTCCTCTCTCGCAAGATCAACCGCATAGTTTCCCCGAACTAAAACGGTTTCGAGTAGCATCGCCACAGATTTCAGAGAACAGGCGCTTCTCCTGGCACATTATCGAACACTTAGTATCAGATAGAACAATTAGTTTAAAATGGAACTATGTTTCGCATTTGGAGTATCCTCTCTCACAAGATCAACCACTTAGTTTCCTCGAACACATACGGTTTCGAGTGGGATCGCCACACATTTCAGAGAACAGGCGCTTCTCCTGGCACAGTATCGAACACTTAGTTTCAGATAGAACAATTGGTTAAAATTGGAACTAAGTTTCGCATCCGGAGTTTCCTCTCTCAGAAGGTCGACCACTTAGTTTCGTCGAACACATACGGTTTGGAGTAGCATCGCCAGAGATTTCGGAGAACAGGCGCTTCTCCTGGCACAGTGTCGAACACTTAGTTTCAGATAGAACAATTAGTTTAAAATGGAACTAATTTTCGCATCTGGAGTTCCTCTCTCACAAGGTCGACAACTTAGTTTCGTCAAACATATACGGTTTCGAGTAGCAACGCCACAGGTTTCAGAGAACAGGCGCTTCTACTGGCAGATTATCGGACACTTAGTTTCAGATGGAACATTTGGTTTAAAATGGAACTAAGTTTCGCATCTGGAGTTTCCTCTTTCGCAAGATCAACCGCATAGTTTCCCCGAACTAAAACGGTTTCGAGTAGCATCGCCACAGATTTCAGAGAACAGGCGCTTCTCCTGGCACATTATCGAACACTTAGTTTCAGATAGAACAATTAGTTTAAAATGGAACTATGTTTCGCATTTGGAGTATCCTCTCTCACAAGATCAACCACTTAGTTTCCTCGAACACATACGGTTTCGAGTGGGATCGCCACACATTTCAGAGAACAGGCGCTTCTCCTGGCACAGTATCGAACACTTAGTTTCAGATAGAACAATTGGTTTAAATTGGAACTAAGTTTCGCATTTGGAGTTTCCCATCTCACAAGGTCGACCATTTAGATTCGTCGAACACATACGGTTTCGAGTAGCATCGCCACAGATTTCAGAGAACAGGCGCTTCTCCTGGCACAGTATCGAACACTTAGTTTCAGATAGAACAATTAATTTAAAATGGAACTATGTTTCGCATCTGGAGTATCCTCTCTCACAAGGTCAACCACTTTGTTTCGTCGAACACATACGGTTTCGAGCGGCATCGCCACACATTTCAGAGAACAGGCTCTTCTCCAGGCACAGTATCGAACACTCAGTATCAGATAGAACAATTAGTTTAAAATGGATCTATGTTTCGCATCTGGAGTATCCTCTCTCACAAGGTCAACCACTTAGTTTCGTCGAACACATACGGTTTCGAGTGGCATTGCCACAGATTTCAGAGAACAGGCGCTTCTCTTGGCACATTATCGAACACTTAGTTACAGATAGAACAATTAGTTTAAAATGCAACTATGTTTCGCATCTGGAGTTTCCTCTCTCAAAAGGTCGACCACTTAGTTTCGTCGAACACATACGGTTTCGAGTAGCATCGCCACAGATTTCAGAGATCAGGCGCTTCTCCTGGCACAGTATCGAACACTTAGTTTCAGATGGAACAATTAGTTTTAAATGGAACTAAGTTTTGCATCTGGAGTTTCCTCTCCCACAAGGTCGACCACTTAGTTTCGTCAAACACATACGGTTTCGAGTGGCACCGCCACAGATTTCAGAGAAAAGGCGCTTCTCCTGGAACAGTATCGAACACTTTCAGAGAGAACAATTAGTTTAAAATGGAACTAAGTTTCGCATCTGGAGTTTCCTCACTCACAAGGTCGGCCACTTAGTTTCGTTGAACACATACGGTTTCGAGTGGCAACGCCACAGATTTCCGAGAACAGGCGCTTCTCCTGGCACAGTATCGAGTACTTAGTTTCAGATAGAACAATTAGTTTAAAATGGTACTAAGCTTCGCATCTGGAGTTTCCTCTCCCACAAGGTCGACCACCTAGTTTCGTCGAACACATACGGTTTCGAGTAGCATCGCGACAGATTTCAGAGAACAGGCGCTTCTCCTGGCACAGTATCGAACACTTAATTTCAGATGGAACAATTAGTTTAAAATGGAACTAAGTTTCGCATCTGAAGTTTCCTCTCCCACAAGGTCGGCCTCTTAGTTTCGTGGAACACATACGGTTTCGAGTAGCAGCGTGACAGATTTCAGAGAACAGGCGCTTCTCCTGGCACAGTATCAAACACTTATTTTCAGATGGAACAATTAGTTTAGAATGGAACTAATTTTCGCATCTGAAGTTTCCTCGCTCACAAGGTCGGCCACTTAGTTTCGTAGAACACATACGGTTTCGAGTAGCATCGCTACAGATTTCAGAGAACAGGCGCTTCTCCTGGCACAGTATCGAACACATAGTTTCAGATAGAACAATTAGTTTAAAATGGAACTAAGTTTCGCATCTGGAGTTTCCTCTCTCACAAGGTCGACCACTTAGTTTCGACGAACACATACGGTTTCGAGGGGCATCGGCACAGATTTCACTGAACAGGCGCTTCTACTGGCAGAGTATCGAATACTTAGTTTCAGATAGAACGTTTAGTTTAAAATGGAAATATGTTTCGCACATGGAGTTTCCTCCCTCACAAGGTCGACCACTTAGTTTCGTCGAACACATACGGTTTCGAGTAGCATCGCCACAGATTTCAGAGAACAGGCGCTTCTCCTGGCATAGTACCGAACACTTAGTTTCAGATGGACCAATTAGTTTCAAATGGAACTAAGTTTCGCATCTGGAGTTTCCTCTCACACAAGGTGGACCGCTTAGTTTCGACGAACACATACGGTTTCGAGTAGCATCGCCACAGATTTCAGAGAACAGGCGCTTCTCCTGGCACAGTAACGAACACTTTGTTTCAGATAGAACAATTAGTTTAAAATGGTACTAAATATCGCATCAGGAGTTTCCTCCCTCACAAGGCGGCCACTTAGTTTCGTGGAAAACATTCGGTTTCGAGTAGCATCGCCACAGATTTCAGAGAACAGGCGCTTCTGCTGGCACAGTATCGAACACATAGTTTCAGATAGAACAATTAGTTTAAAATGGAACTAATTTTCGTATCTGGAGCTTCCTCTCTCAGAAGGTCGACCACTTAGTTTCGTCGAACACATACGGTTTCGAGTAGTATCACCACAGATTTCAGAGAACAGGAGCTTCTCCTGGCACAGTATCGGACACTTAGTTTCAGATAGAACAATTAGTTTAAAATGGAAGTAAGTTTCGCATCTGCAGTTTCCTCTCTCACAAGGTCCACCACATAGTTTCGTCGAACACATACGGTTCCGAGTAGTATCGCCACAGATTTCAGAGATCAGGCGCTTCTCCTGCCACAGTATCGAACACTTTCAGATAGAACAACTTGTTTAAAATGGAACTAAGTTTCGCATCTGGAGTTTCCTCCCTCACAAGGCGGCCACTTATTTTCGTGGAAAACATTCGGTTTCGAGTAGCATCGCCACAGATTTCAGAGAACAGGTGCTTCTCCTGGCACACTATCGAACACATAGTTTCAGATAGAACAATTAATTTAAAATGGAACTAATTTTCGTATCTGGAGCTTCCTCTCTCAGAAGGTCGACCACTTAGTTTCGTCGAACACATACGGTTTCGAGTAGCATCGCCACAGATTTCAGAGAACAGGCGCTTCTACTGGCACAGTACCGAACACTTAGTTTCAGATGGAACAATTAGTTTCAAATGGAACTAAGTTTCGCATCTGGAGTTTCCTCTCACACAAGGTGGACCGCTTAGTTTCGACGAACACATACGGTTTCGAGTAGCATCGCCACAGATTTCAGAGAACAGGCGCTTCTCCTGGCACAGTAACGAACACTTAGTTTCAGATAGAACAATTAGTTTAAAATGGTACTAAATATCGCATCAGGAGTTTCCTCCCTCACAAGGCGGCCACTTAGTTTCGTGGAAAACATTCGGTTTCGAGTATCATCGCCACAGATTTCAGAGTACAGGCGCTTTTCCTGGCACAGTATCGAGCACTTAGTTTCAGATAGAACAATTCGTTTAAAATTGAAATACGTTTCGCATCTGGAGTTTCTTCTCTCACAAGGCGACCACTTAGTTTCGTCGAACACACACGGTTTCGAGTGGCATCGCCACAGATTTCAGGGAACAGGTGCTTCTCCTGGCACAGTCTCGAACACTTAGTTTCAGATGGAACATTTAGTTTAGAATTGAACTATGTTTCGCATTTGGAGTTTCCTCTCTCACAAGGTCGGCCACTTAGTTTCGTCGAGCACATACGGTTTCGAGTGGCATCGCCACAGATTTCAGAGAACAGGCGCTTTTCCGGGCACAGTGTCGAGCACTTAGTTTCAGATAGAACAATTCGTTTAAAATGGAACTATGTTTCGCATCTGGAGTATCCTCCCTCACAAGGTCGACCACTTAGTT
Source organism: Nysson spinosus (assembly GCA_910591585.2). NCBI lineage: Eukaryota > Metazoa > Arthropoda > Insecta > Hymenoptera > Crabronidae > Nysson > Nysson spinosus. The sequence continues at coordinate 282,398 of CAJUYC020000091.1, read as the reverse complement.
TCGTCGAACAAACACGGTTTCGAGCGGCATCGCCACACAGTTCAGAGAACAGGCGCTTCTCCTGGCACAGTATCGAACACTTATTTCAGACAGAACAATTAGATTAAAATGGAACCATGTTTCGCATCTGGAGTATCCTCCCTCACAAGGTCGACCACTTAGTTTCGTCGAACACATACGGTTTCGAGTGGCATCGCCACAGATTTCAAAGAACAGGCGCTTCTCCTGGCACAGTATCGAACACTTAGATTCACATAGAACAATTAGTTTAAAATGGAACTAAGTTTCGCAACTGGCGTTTCCTCTATCACAAGGTCGACCACTTAATTTCGTCGAACACATACGGTCTCGAGGGGCATCGCCACAGATTTCAGAGAACAGGCGCTTCTGCTGGCACAGTATCGAAAACTTAGTTTCAGATAGAACAATTACTTTAAAATGGAACTAAGTTTCGCATTTGGAGTTTCCACTCTCACAAGTTCGACCACTTAGTTGCGTCTAACACATACGGTTTAGAGTGACATCGCCACAGATTTCAGAGGACAGGCGCTTCTCCTGGCACAGTATCGAACACTTAGTATCAGATAGAACAATTAGTTTAAAATGGAACTATACCTCGCATCTTGTGTTTCCTCTCTCACAAGGTGGACCAATTAGTTTCGTTGACCACATACGGTTTCGAATAGCATCGCCACAGATTTCAGAGGACAGGCGCTTCTCCTGGCACAGTATCGAACACTTAGTATCAGATAGAACTATTAGTTTAAAATGGAACTAAGTTTCGCATCTGGGGTTTCCTCTCCCACAAGGTCGACCACTTAGTTTCGTCGAACACATACGGTTTCGAGGGGCATCGCCACAGATTTCAGAGAACAGGCGCTTCTGCTGGCACAGTATGGAAAACTTAGTTTCAGATAGAACAATTAGTTTAAATGGAACTAAGTTTCACATCTGGAGTTTACTCTCTCACAAGGTCGACCACTTAGTTTCGACGAAACACATACGGTTTCGAGTAGCATCGCCACAGATTTCAGAGAACAGGCGCTTCTCCTGGCACAGTATCGAACACTTAGTTTCAGATAGAACAATTAGTTTAAAATGGAACTATGTTTCGCATCCGGAGTTTCCTCTCTCACCATGTCGACCACTTAGTTTCGTCGAACACATACAGTTTCGAGTACCATCGCCACAGATTTCAAAGAACAGGCGCTTCTCCTGGCACAGTATCGAACACTTAGATTCACATAGAACAATTAGTTTAAAATGGAACTAGGTTTCGCAACTGGAGTTTCCTCTCTCACAAGGCGGCCACATAGTTTCGTGGAACACATTCGGTTTCGAGTAGCATCGCCACAGATTTCAGAGAACAGGCGCTTCTCCTGGCACAGTATCAAACACTTAATTTCGGAGAGAACAATTAGTTTAAAATGGAAATATATTTCGCATTTGGAGTTTCCTCTCTCACAAGTTCGACCACTTAGTTTCGTCGAACTCATACTGTTTCGAGTGGCATCGCCACACATTTCAGAGGACAGGCGCTTCTCCTGGCACAGTATCGAACACTTAGTTTCAGATAGAACAATTAGTTTAAAATGGAACTACGGTTCGCATTTGGAGTTTCCTCTGTCGCAAGGTGGACCACTTAGTTTCGTCAAACACATACGGTTTCGAGTGGCATCGCCACAGATTTCAGAGAAAAGGCGCTTCTCCTGGCACAGTATCGAACACTTAGTTTCAGAGAGCAATTAGTTTAAAATGGAATTAAGTTTCGCATCTGGAGTATCCTCTCTCACAAGATCAACCACTTAGTTTCGTCGAACACATACGGTTTCGAGCATCATCGCCACAAATTTCAGAGAACAGGCGCTTCTGCTGGCACAGTATCGAAAACTTAGTTTCAGACACAACAATTAGTTTAAAATGGAACAAAGCTTCGCATTTGGAGTTTCCTCTCTCACAAGGTCGACCGTTTAGATTCGTCGAACACATAAGGTTACGAGTAGCATCGCCACTGATTTCAGAGAACAGGTGCTTTTCCTGGCACAGTATCGAACACTTTCAGATAGAACAATTAGTTTAAAATGGAACTAAGTTTCGTATCTGGAGTTTCCTCTCTCACAAGGTCGGCCACTTAGTTTCGTCGAACACATACGGTTTCGAGTGGCATCGCCACAGATTTCAGAGAACAGGCGTTTCTCCAGGCACAGTATCGAACACTTAGTTTCAGATAGAACAATTAGTTTAAAATGGAACTAAGTTTCGCATCTGGAGTTTCTTCTCTCAGCAGGTCGACCGCTTAGTTTCGTCGAACACATACGTTTTCGAGTAGCATCGCGACAGATTTCCGAGAACAGGCGCTTCTCCTGGCACAATATCGAACACTTAGTTTCACATAGAACAATTAGTTTAGAATGGTACGAAGTTTCGCATCTGGAGTTTCCTCTCTCACAAGGTCGACCACTTAGTTTCGTCGAACACATACGGTTTCGAGCATCATCGCCACAAATTTCAGAGAACAGGCGCTTCTGCTGGCACAGTATCGAAAACTTAGTTTCAGACACAACAATTAGTTTAAAATGGAACAAAGCTTCGCTTTGGAGTTTCCTCTCTCACAAGGTCGACCACTTAGTTTCGTCGAACACATACGGTTTCGAGTGCCATCGATCCAGATTTCAGAGAACAGGCGCTTCTCCTGGCACAGTATCGAAAACTTAGTTTCAGATAGAACAATTATTTTAAAATGGAATTAAGTTTCGCATCTGGAGTTTCATCTTGCACATGGCGACCACTTAGTTTCGTCGAACACATACGTTTTCGAGTAGCATCGCGACAGATTTCCGAGAACAGGCGCTTCTCCTGGCACAGTATCGAACACTTAGTTTCAGATAGAACAATCAGTTTAAAATGGAACTGAGTTTCGCATCTGGAGTTTCCTCTCTCACATGGCGACCACTTAGTTTCGTCGAACACATACGTTTTCGAGTAGCATCGCGACAGATTTCCGAGAACAGGCGCTTCTCCTGGCACAGTATCGAACACTTAGTTTCAGATAGAACAATCAGTTTAAAATAGAACTGAGTTTCGTATCTGGTGAATCCTCTCTCACAAGGCGGCCACTTAGCTTCGTCGAACACATACGGTTTCGAGTGGCATCGCCACACATTTCAGAGAACAGCCGCTTCTCCTGGCACAGTATCGAACACTTAGTTTCAGATAGAACAATTAGTTTAAAATGGAACTAAGTTTCGCATCTGCAGTTTCCTCTCTCACAAGGCGGCCACTTAGTTTCGTGGAGCACATACGGCTACGAGTGGCATCGCCACAGATTTCAGAGAACAGGCGCTTCTCCTGGCACAGTATCGAACACTTAGATTCACATAGAACAATTAGTTTAAAATGGAACTAAGTTTCGCAATTGGAGTTTCCTCTCTCACAAGGCGGCCACATAGTTTCGTGGAACACATTCGGTTTCGAGTAGCATCGCCACAGATTTCAGAGAACAGGCGCTTCTCCTGGCACAGTATCAAACACTTAGTTTCGGAGAGAACAATTAGTTTAAAATGGAAATATATTTCGCATTTGGAGTTTCCTCTCTCACAAGTTCGACCACTTAGTTTCGTCGAACACATACGGTTTCGAGTGGCATCGCCACATATTTCAGAGAACAGGCGTTTCTCCAGGCACAGTATCGAACACTTAGTTTCAGATAGAACAATTAGTTTAAAATGGAACTAAGTTTCGCATCTGGAGTTTCTTCTCTCAGCAGGTCGACCGCTTAGTTTCGTCGAACACATACGTTTTCGAGTAGCATCGCGACAGATTTCCGAGAACAGGCGCTTCTCCTGGCACAATATCTAACACTTAGTTTCACATAGAACAATTAGTTTAGAATGGTACGAAGTTTCGCATCTGGAGTTTCCTCTCTCACAAGGTCGACCACTTAGTTTCGTCGAACACATACGGTTTCGAGCATCATCGCCACAAATTTCAGAGAACAGGCGCTTCTGCTGGCACAGTATCGAAAACTTAGTTTCAGACACAACAATTAATTTAAAATGGAACAAAGCTTCGCTTTGGAGTTTCCTCTCTCACAAGGTCGACCACTTAGTTTCGTCGAACACATACGGTTTCGAGTGCCATCGACCCAGATTTCAGAGAACAGGCGCTTCTCCTGGCACAGTATCGAAAACTTAGTTTCAGATAGAACAATTATTTTAAAATGGAATTAAGTTTCGCATCTGGAGTTTCATCTTGCACATGGCGACCACTTAGTTTCGTCGAACACATACGTTTTCGAGTAGCATCGCGACAGATTTCCGAGAACAGGCGCTTCTCCTGGCACAGTATCGAACACTTAGTTTCAGATAGAACAATCAGTTTAAAATGGAACTGAGTTTCGCATCTGGAGTTTCCTCTCTCACATGGCGACCACTTAGTTTCGTCGAACACATACGTTTTCGAGTAGCATCGCGACAGATTTCCGAGAACAGGCGCTTCTCCTGGCACAGTATCGAACACTTAGTTTCAGATAGAACAATCAGTTTAAAATAGAACTGAGTTTCGTATCTGGTGAATCCTCTCTCACAAGGCGGCCACTTAGCTTCGTCGAACACATACGGTTTCGAGTGGCATCGCCACACATTTCAGAGAACAGCCGCTTCTCCTGGCACAGTATCGAACACTTAGTTTCAGATAGAACAATTAGTTTAAAATGGAACTAAGTTTCGCATCTGCAGTTTCCTCTCTCACAAGGCGGCCACTTAGTTTCGTGGAGCACATACGGCTACGAGTGGCATCGCCACAGATTTCAGAGAACAGGCGCTTCTCCTGGCACAGTATCGAACACTTAGATTCACATAGAACAATTAGTTTAAAATGGAACTAAGTTTCGCAATTGGAGTTTCCTCTCTCACAAGGCGGCCACATAGTTTCGTGGAACACATTCGGTTTCGAGTAGCATCGCCACAGATTTCAGAGAACAGGCGCTTCTCCTGGCACAGTATCAAACACTTAGTTTCGGAGCGAACAATTAGTTTAAAATGGAAATATATTTCGCATTTGGAGTTTCCTCTCTCACAAGTTCGACCACTTAGTTTCGTCGAACTCATACTGTTTCGAGTGGCATCGCCACACATTTCAGAGGACAGGCGCTTCTCCTGGCACAGTATCGAACACTTAGTTTCAGATAGAACAATTACTTTAAAATGGAACTAAGTTTCGCATTTGGAGTTTCCTCTCTCACAAGTTCGACCACTTAGTTGCGTCTAACACATACGGTTTAGAGTGACATCGCCACAGATTTCAGAGGACAGGCGCTTCTCCTGGCACAGTATCGAACACTTAGTATCAGATAGAACAATTAGTTTAAAATGGAACTATACCTCGCATCTTGTGTTTCCTCTCTCACAAGATCAACCACTTAGTTTCGTCGAACACATACGGTTTCGAGTGGCATCGCCACAGATTTCAAAGAACAGGCGCTTCTCCTGGCACAGTATCGAACACTTAGTTTCAGATAGAACAATTAGTTTAAAATGGAACTATGTTTCGCAACTGGAGTTTCCTCTCTCACAAGGCGGCCACATAGTTTCGTGGAACACTTTCGGTTTCGAGTAGCATCGCCACAGATTTCAGAGAACAGGCGCTTCTCCTGGCACAGTATCAAACACTTAGTTTCGGAGAGAACAATTAGTTTAAAATGGAAATATATTCCGCATTTGGAGTTTCCTCTCTCACAAGTTCGACCACTTAGTTTCGGAGAGAACAATTAGTTTTAAATGGAAATATATTCCGCATTTGGAGTTTCCTCTCTCACAAGTTCGACCACTTAGTTTCGTCGAACTCATACTGTTTCGAGTGGCATCGCCAAACATTTCAGAGGACAGGCGCTTCTCCTTGCACAGTATCGAAAACTTAGTTTCAGATAGAACAATTAGTTTAAATGGAACTAAGTTTCACATCTGGAGTTTACTCTCTCACAAGGTCGACCACTTAGTTTCGACGAAACACATACGGTTTCGAGTAGCATCGCCACAGATTTCAGAGAACAGGCGCTTCTCCTGGCACAGTATCGAACACTTAGATTCACATAGAACAATTAGTTTAAAATGGAACTAAGTTTCGCAATTGGAGTTTCCTCTCTCACAAGGCGGCAACATAGTTTCGTGGAACACATTCGGTTTCGAGTAGCATCGCCACAGATTTCAGAGAACAGGCGCTTCTCCTGGCACAGTATCAAACACTTAGTTTCGGAGAGAACAATTAGTTTAAAATGGAAATATATTTCGCATTTGGAGTTTCCTCTCTCACAAGTTCGACCACTTAGTTTCGTCGAACACATACGGTTTCGAGTGGCATCGCCACATATTTCAGAGAACAGGCGTTTCTCCAGGCACAGTATCGAACACTTAGTTTCAGATAGAACAATTAGTTTAAAATGGAACTAAGTTTCGCATCTGGAGTTTCTTCTCTCAGCAGGTCGACCGCTTAGTTTCGTCGAACACATACGTTTTCGAGTAGCATCGCGACAGATTTCCGAGAACAGGCGCTTCTCCTGGCACAATATCGAACACTTAGTTTCACATAGAACAATTAGTTTAGAATGGTACGAAGTTTCGCATCTGGAGTTTCCTCTCTCACAAGGTCGACCACTTAGTTTCGTCGAACACATACGGTTTCGAGCATCATCGCCACAAATTTCAGAGAACAGGCGCTTCTGCTGGCACAGTATCGAAAACTTAGTTTCAGACACAACAATTAATTTAAAATGGAACAAAGCTTCGCTTTGGAGTTTCCTCTCTCACAAGGTCGACCACTTAGTTTCGTCGAACACATACGGTTTCGAGTGCCATCGACCCAGATTTCAGAGAACAGGCGCTTCTCCTGGCACAGTATCGAAAACTTAGTTTCAGATAGAACAATTATTTTAAAATGGAATTAAGTTTCGCATCTGGAGTTTCATCTTGCACATGGCGACCACTTAGTTTCGTCGAACACATACGTTTTCGAGTAGCATCGCGACAGATTTCCGAGAACAGGCGCTTCTCCTGGCACAGTATCGAACACTTAGTTTCAGATAGAACAATCAGTTTAAAATGGAACTGAGTTTCGCATCTGGAGTTTCCTCTCTCACATGGCGACCACTTAGTTTCGTCGAACACATACGTTTTCGAGTAGCATCGCGACAGATTTCCGAGAACAGGCGCTTCTCCTGGCACAGTATCGAACACTTAGTTTCAGATAGAACAATCAGTTTAAAATAGAACTGAGTTTCGTATCTGGTGAATCCTCTCTCACAAGGCGGCCACTTAGCTTCGTCGAACACATACGGTTTCGAGTGGCATCGCCACACATTTCAGAGAACAGCCGCTTCTCCTGGCACAGTATCGAACACTTAGTTTCAGATAGAACAATTAGTTTAAAATGGAACTAAGTTTCGCATCTGCAGTTTCCTCTCTCACAAGGCGGCCACTTAGTTTCGTGGAGCACATACGGCTACGAGTGGCATCGCCACAGATTTCAGAGAACAGGCGCTTCTCCTGGCACAGTATCGAACACTTAGATTCACATAGAACAATTAGTTTAAAATGGAACTAAGTTTCGCAATTGGAGTTTCCTCTCTCACAAGGCGGCCACATAGTTTCGTGGAACACATTCGGTTTCGAGTAGCATCGCCACAGATTTCAGAGAACAGGCGCTTCTCCTGGCACAGTATCAAACACTTAGTTTCGGAGCGAACAATTAGTTTAAAATGGAAATATATTTCGCATTTGGAGTTTCCTCTCTCACAAGTTCGACCACTTAGTTTCGTCGAACTCATACTGTTTCGAGTGGCATCGCCACACATTTCAGAGGACAGGCGCTTCTCCTGGCACAGTATCGAACACTTAGTTTCAGATAGAACAATTACTTTAAAATGGAACTAAGTTTCGCATTTGGAGTTTCCTCTCTCACAAGTTCGACCACTTAGTTGCGTCTAACACATACGGTTTAGAGTGACATCGCCACAGATTTCAGAGGACAGGCGCTTCTCCTGGCACAGTATCGAACACTTAGTATCAGATAGAACAATTAGTTTAAAATGGAACTATACCTCGCATCTTGTGTTTCCTCTCTCACAAGATCAACCACTTAGTTTCGTCGAACACATACGGTTTCGAGTGGCATCGCCACAGATTTCAAAGAACAGGCGCTTCTCCTGGCACAGTATCGAACACTTAGTTTCAGATAGAACAATTAGTTTAAAATGGAACTATGTTTCGCAACTGGAGTTTCCTCTCTCACAAGGCGGCCACATAGTTTCGTGGAACACTTTCGGTTTCGAGTAGCATCGCCACAGATTTCAGAGAACAGGCGCTTCTCCTGGCACAGTATCAAACACTTAGTTTCGGAGAGAACAATTAGTTTAAAATGGAAATATATTCCGCATTTGGAGTTTCCTCTCTCACAAGTTCGACCACTTAGTTTCGGAGAGAACAATTAGTTTTAAATGGAAATATATTCCGCATTTGGAGTTTCCTCTCTCACAAGTTCGACCACTTAGTTTCGTCGAACTCATACTGTTTCGAGTGGCATCGCCAAACATTTCAGAGGACAGGCGCTTCTCCTTGCACAGTATCGAAAACTTAGTTTCAGATAGAACAATTAGTTTAAATGGAACTAAGTTTCACATCTGGAGTTTACTCTCTCACAAGGTCGACCACTTAGTTTCGACGAAACACATACGGTTTCGAGTAGCATCGCCACAGATTTCAGAGAACAGGCGCTTCTCCTGGCACAGTATCGAACAGTTAGTATCAGATAGAACTATTAGTTTAAAATGGAACTAAGTTTCGCATCTGGTGTTTCCTCTCCCACAAGGTGGACCACTTAGTTTCGTCAAATACATACGGTTTCCAGTGGCATCGCCACAGGGTTCAGAGAACTGGCGCTTCTCCTGGCACGGTATCGAACACTTAGTTTCAGATAGAACAATTAGTTTAAAATGGAACTAAGTTTCGCATCTGGAGATTCCTCTCTCACAAGGCGGCCACATAGTTTCGTGGAACACATTCGGTTTCGAGTACCATCGTCACAGATTTCAGAGAACAGGCGCTTCTCCTGGCACAGTATCGAACACTTAGTATCAGATAGAACTATTAGTTTAAAATGGAACTAAGTTTCGCATCTGGTGTTTCCTCTCCCACAAGGTCGACCACTTAGTTTCGTCGAACACATACGGTTTCGTGTAGCATCGCCACAGATTTAAGAGAACAGTCGCTTCTCCTGGCACAGTATCGAACACTTAGTTTCAGATAGAACACTTAGTTTAAAATGGAACTGTGTTTCGCATTTGGAGTTTCCTCTCTCACAAGGTGGACCACTTAGTTTCGTCAAATACATACGGTTTCCAGTGGAATCGCCACAGGTTTCAGAGAACTGGCGCTTCTCCTGGCACAGTATCGAACACTTAGTATCAGATAGAACTATTAGTTTAAAATGGAACTAATTTTCGCATCTGGGGTTTCCTCTCCCACAAGGTCGACCACTTAGTTTCGTCGAACATATACGGTTTCGAGGGGCATCGCCACAGATTTCAGAGAACAGGCGCTTCTGCTGGCACAGTATCGAAAACTTAGTTTCAGATAGAACAATTAGTTTAAATGGAACTAAGTTTCACATCTTGAGTTTACTCTCTCACCATGTCGACCACTTAGTTTCGACGAACACATACAGTTTCGAGTAGCATCGCCACAGATTTAAGAGAACAGTCGCTTCTCCTGGCACAGTATCGAACACTTAGTATCAGATAGAACAATTAGTTTAAAATGGAACTAAGTTTCGCATCCGGAGTTTCCTCTCTCACCATGTCGACCACTTAGTTTCGTCGAACACATACAGTTTCGAGAAGCATCGCCACAGATTTCAAAGAACAGGCGCTTCTCCTGGCACAGTATCGAACACTTAGATTCACATAGAACAATTAGTTTAAAATGGAACTAAGTTTCGCAACTGGCGTTTCCTCTATCACAAGGTCGACCACTTAGTTTCGTCGAACACATACGGTTTCGAGGGGCATCGCCACAGATTTCAGAGAACAGGCGCTTCTGCTGGCACAGTATCGAAAACTTAGTTTCAGATAGAACAATTACTTTAAAATGGAACTAAGTTTCGCATTTGGAGTTTCCTCTCTCACAAGTTCGACCACTTAGTTGCGTCTAACACATACGGTTTAGAGTGACATCGCCACAGATTTCAGAGGACAGGCGCTTCTCCTGGCACAGTATCGAACACTTAGTATCAGATAGAACAATTAGTTTAAAATGGAACTATACCTCGCATCTTGTGTTTCCTCTCTCACAAGGTGGACCAATTAGTTTCGTCGACCACATACGGTTTCGAGTAGCATCGCCACAGATTTCAGAGGACAGGCGCTTCTCCTGGCACAGTATCGAACACTTAGTATCAGATAGAACTATTAGTTTAAAATGGAACTAAGTTTCGCATCTGGGGTTTCCTCTCTCACAACGTCGACCACCTAGTTTCGTCGAACACATACGGTTTCGAGTGGCATCGCCACAGGTTTCAGAGAACAGGCGCTTCTCCTGGCACAGTATCGAACACATAGTGTCAGATAGAACAATTAGTTTAAAATGGAACTAAGTTTCGCATCTGGATATTCCTCTCTCACAAGATCGACCACTTAGTTTCGTCGAACAGATACGGTTTCGAGTGGCATCGCCACAGGTTTCAGAGAACAGGCGTTTCTCCCGGTACACTATCGAACACTCAGTTCCAGATAGAACAGTTAGTTTTAAATGGTACTAAGTTTCCCATCTGGAGTTTCCTCTCCCTCAAGGTGGACCACGATCACATACGGTTTAGAGTAGCATCGCCACAGATTTCAGAGAACAGGCGCTTCTCCTGGCACAGTATCGAGCCCTTAGTTTCAGATAGAACAATTTGTTTAAAATGCGACTCTGTTTCGCCTCTGGAGTTTCCTCTCCCACAAAGTCGACCACTTAGTTTCCTCGAACACATACGGTTTCGAGTAGCATCGCCACAGATATCAGAGAACAGGCGCTTCTCCTGGCACAGTATCGAACACTTAGTGTCAGATAGGATTATTAGTTGAAAATGGACTAATTTTCGCAATTTGGAGTTTCCTCTCTCACAAGGTCGACAACTTAGTTTCGCCGAACGCATACGGTTTCGAGTGGCATCGCCACGGATTTCAGAGAACAGGCGCTTCTGCTGGCACAGTATCGAACACTTAGTTTCAGATAGAACAATCAGTTTAAATGGAACTCTGTCTGGCATCTGGAGTTTCCTCTCTCACAAGGTCGACCACTTAGTTTCCTCGAACACTTACGGTTTCGAGTAGCATCGCCACAGATTTCAGAGAACAGGCGCTTCTCCTGGCACAGTATCGAACACTTAGTTGCAGATCGAACAATTTGTTTAAAATTGAACTACGTTTCGCATCTGGAGATTCCTCTCCCACAAGGTCCAACATTTAGATTCGTCGAACACATACGGTTTCGATTAGCATCGCCACAGATTTCAGAGAACAGGCGCTTCTCCTGGCACAGTATCGAACACTTAGTTTCAGATAGAACAATTAGTTTAAAATGGAACTACGTTTCGCATCTGGAGTTTCCTCTCCCACAAGGTCGACCACTTAGTTTCCTCGAACACATACGGTTTCGAGTAGCATCGCCACAGATTTCAGAGAACAGCCGCCTCGCCTGGCACACTGTCGAATACTCAGTTTCAGATAGAACAATTAGTTTAAAATGGAACTATGTTTCGCATCTGGAGTTTCCTCCCTCACAAGGTCGACCACTCAGTTTCGTCGAGCACATACGGTTCCGAGTGGTATCGCCACAGGTTTCAGAGAACGGACGCTTCTCCTGGCACAGTCTCGAACACTTAGTTTCAGATAGAACAATTAATTTGAAATGGAACTAAGTCTGGCATCTGGAGTTTCCTCTCTCACAAGGTCGACCACTTAGTTTCCTCGGAAACTTACGGTTTCGAGTGGCATCGCCACAGATTTCAGTGAACAGGCGTTTCTCCTGGCACAGTATGGAACACATAGTTTCAGATAGAACAATTAGTTTAAAATGGAACTATGTTTCGCATCTGGAGTATCCTCCCTCACAAGGTCGACCACTTAGTTTCGTCGAACACATACGGTTTCAAGTGGCATCGCCACTGATTTCAGAGAACAGACGCTACTCCTGGCACAGTAACGAACACTTGGTTCATATAGAACGATTAGTTTAAAATGGAACTATGGTTCGCATCTGGAGATTCCTCTCTCACAAGGTCGACCACTTAGTTTCGTCGAACACATACGGTTTCGAGTAGCATCGCCACAGATTTCAGAGAGCAGGCGCTTCTCCTGGCACACTATCGAACACTTATTTCAGACAGAACAATTAATTTAAAATGGAAATAAGTTTCGCATCTGGAGTTTCTCTCTCACAAGGTCGACCACTTAGTTTCGTCGAACACATACGGGATCGAGTGGCATCGCCACAGATTTCAGAGAACAGGGGTTTCTCCTGGTACACTATCGAACACTTAGATTGAGATTGAACAATTAGTTTAAAATGGAACTAAGTTTCGCATCTGGTGTTTCCTCTCCCACAAGGTGGACCACTTAGTTTCGTCAAATACATACGGTTTCCAGTGGCATCGCCACAGGGTTCAGAGAACTGGCGCTTCTCCTGGCAAGGTATCGAACACTTAGTTTCAGATAGAACAATTAGTTTAAAATGGAACTAAGTTTCGCATCTGGAGATTCCTCTCTCACAAGGCGGCCACATAGTTTCGTGGAACACATTCGGTTTCGAGTACCATCGTCACAGATTTCAGAGAACAGGCGCTTCTCCTGGCACAGTATCGAACACTTAGTATCAGATAGAACTATTAGTTTAAAATGGAACTAAGTTTCGCATCTGGTGTTTCCTCTCCCACAAGGTCGACCACTTAGTTTCGTCGAACACACACGGTTTCGTGTAGCATCGCCACAGATTTAAGAGAACAGTCGCTTCTCCTGGCACAGTATCGAACACTTAGTTTGAGATAGAACACTTAGTTTAAAATGGAACTGTGTTTCGCATTTGGAGTTTCCTGTCTCACAAGGTGGACCACTTAGTTTCGTCAAATACATACGGTTTCCAGTGGAATCGCCACAGGTTTCAGAGAACTGGCGCTTCTCCTGGCACAGTATCGAACACTTAGTATCAGATAGAACTATTAGTTTAAAATGGAACTAATTTTCGCATCTGGGGTTTCCTCTCCCACAAGGTCGACCACTTAGTTTCGTCGAACACATACGGTTTCGAGGGGCATCGCCACAGATTTCAGAGAACAGGCGCTTCTGCTGGCACAGTATCGAAAACTTAGTTTCAGATAGAACAATTAGTTTAAATGGAACTAAGTTTCACATCTGGAGTTTACTCTCTCACAAGGTCGACCACTTAGTTTCGACGAAACACAGACGGTTTCGAGTAGCATCGCCACAGATTTAAGAGAACAGTCGCTTCTCCTGGCACAGTATCGAACACTTAGTTTGAGATAGAACAATTAGTTTAAAATGGAACTATGTTTCGCTTCCCGAGTTTCCTCTCTCACCATGTCGACCACTTAGTTTCGTCGAACACATACAGTTTCGAGTAGCATCGCCACAGATTTAAGAGCACAGTCGCTTCTCCTGGCACAGTATCGAACACTTAGTTTCAGATAGAACAATTAGTTTAAAATGGAACTATGTTTCGCATCCGGAGTTTCCTCTCTCACCATGTCGACCACTTAGTTTCGTCGAACACATACAGTTTCGAGAAGCATCGCCACAGATTTCAAAGAACAGGCGCTTCTCCTGGCACAGTATCGAACACTTAGATTCACATAGAACAATTAGTTTAAAATGGAACTAAGTTTCGCAACTGGCGTTTCCTCTATCACAAGGTCGACCACTTAGTTTCGTCGAACACATACGGTTTCGAGGGGCATCGCCACAGATTTCAGAGAACAGGCGCTTCTGCTGGCACAGTATCGAAAACTTAGTTTCAGATAGAACAATTACTTTAAAATGGAACTAAGTTTCGCATTTGGAGTTTCCTCTCTCACAAGTTCGACCACTTAGTTGCGTCTAACACATACGGTTTAGAGTGACATCGCCACAGATTTCAGAGGACAGGCGCTTCTCCTGGCACAGTATCGAACACTTAGTATCAGATAGAACAATTAGTTTAAAATGGAACTATACCTCGCATCTTGTGTTTCCTCTCTCACAAGGTCGACCAATTAGTTTCGTCGACCACATACGGTTTCGAGTAGCATCGCCACAGATTTCAGAGGACAGGCGCTTCTCCTGGCACAGTATCGAACACTTAGTATCAGATAGAACTATTAGTTTAAAATGGAACTAAGTTTCGCATCTGGGGTTTCCTCTCTCACAACGTCGACCACCTAGTTTCGTCGAACACATACGGTTTCGAGTGGCATCGCCACAGGTTTCAGAGAACAGGCGCTTCTCCTGGCACAGTATCGAACACATAGTGTCAGATAGAACAATTAGTTTAAAATGGAACTAAGTTTCGCATCTGGATATTCCTCTCTCACAAGATCGACCACTTAGTTTCGTCGAACAGATACGGTTTCGAGTGGCATCGCCACAGGTTTCAGAGAACAGGCGTTTCTCCCGGTACACTATCGAACACTCAGTTCCAGATAGAACAGTTAGTTTTAAATGGTACTAAGTTTCCCATCTGGAGTTTCCTCTCCCTCAAGGTGGACCACGATCACATACGGTTTAGAGTAGCATCGCCACAGATTTCAGAGAACAGGCGCTTCTCCTGGCACAGTATCGAGCCCTTAGTTTCAGATAGAACAATTTGTTTAAAATGCGACTCTGTTTCGCCTCTGGAGTTTCCTCTCCCACAAAGTCGACCACTTAGTTTCCTCGAACACATACGGTTTCGAGTAGCATCGCCACAGATATCAGAGAACAGGCGCTTCTCCTGGCACAGTATCGAACACTTAGTGTCAGATAGGATTATTAGTTGAAAATGGACTAATTTTCGCAATTTGGAGTTTCCTCTCTCACAAGGTCGACAACTTAGTTTCGCCGAACGCATACGGTTTCGAGTGGCATCGCCACGGATTTCAGAGAACAGGCGCTTCTGCTGGCACAGTATCGAACACTTAGTTTCAGATAGAACAATCCGTTTAAATGGAACTAAGTCTGGCATCTGGAGTTTCCTCTCTCACAAGGTCGACCACTTAGTTTCCTCGAACACTTACGGTTTCGAGTAGCATCGCCACAGATTTCAGAGAACAGGCGCTTCTCCTGGCACAGTATCGAACACTTAGTTGCAGATCGAACAATTTGTTTAAAATGGAACTACGTTTCGCATCTGGAGATTCATCTCCCACAAGGTCCACCATTTAGATTCGTCGAACACATACGGTTTCGATTAGCATCGCCACAGATTTCAGAGAACAGGCGCTTCTCCTGGCACAGTATCGAACACTTAGTTTCAGATAGAACAATTAGTTTAAAATGGAACTACGTTTCGCATCTGGAGTTTCCTCTCCCACAAGGTCGACCACTTAGTTTCCTCGAACACATACGGTTTCGAGTAGCATCGCCACAGATTTCAGAGAACAGCCGCCTCGCCTGGCACACTGTCGAATACTCAGTTTCAGATAGAACAATTAGTTTAAAATGGAACTATGTTTCGCATCTGGAGTTTCCTCCCTCACAAGGTCGACCACTCAGTTTCGTCGAACACATACGGTTCCGAGTGGTATCGCCACAGGTTTCAGAGAACGGACGCTTCTCCTGGCACAGTCTCGAACACTTAGTTTCAGATAGAACAATTAATTTGAAATGGAACTAAGTCTGGCATCTGGAGTTTCCTCTCTCACAAGGTCGACCACTTAGTTTCCTCGGAAACTTACGGTTTCGAGTGGCATCGCCACAGATTTCAGTGAACAGGCGTTTCTCCTGGCACAGTATGGAACACATAGTTTCAGATAGAACAATTAGTTTAAAATGGAACTATGTTTCGCATCTGGAGATTCCTCTCCCACAAGGTCGACCAATTAGTTTCGTCGAACAGATACGGTTTCGAGTAGCATCGCCACAGATTTAAGAGAACAGTCGCTTCTCCTGGCACAGTATCGAACACTTAGTTTGAGATAGAACAATTAGTTTAAAATGGAACTATGTTTCGCTTCCGGAGTTTCCTCTCTCACCATGTCGACCACTTAGTTTCGTCGAACACATACAGTTTCGAGTAGCATCGCCACAGATTTAAGAGAACAGTCGCTTCTCCTGGCACAGTATCGAACACTTAGTTTCAGATAGAACAATTAGTTTAAAATGGAACTATGTTTCGCATCCGGAGTTTCCTCTCTCACCATGTCGACCACTTAGTTTCGTCGAACACATACAGTTTCGAGAAGCATCGCCACAGATTTCAAAGAACAGGCGCTTCTCCTGGCACAGTATCGAACACTTAGATTCACATAGAACAATTAGTTTAAAATGGAACTAAGTTTCGCAACTGGCGTTTCCTCTATCACAAGGTCGACCACTTAGTTTCGTCGAACACATACGGTTTCGAGGGGCATCGCCACAGATTTCAGAGAACAGGCGCTTCTGCTGGCACAGTATCGAAAACTTAGTTTCAGATAGAACAATTACTTTAAAATGGAACTAAGTTTCGCATTTGGAGTTTCCTCTCTCACAAGTTCGACCACTTAGTTGCGTCTAACACATACGGTTTAGAGTGACATCGCCACAGATTTCAGAGGACAGGCGCTTCTCCTGGCACAGTATCGAACACTTAGTATCAGATAGAACAATTAGTTTAAAATGGAACTATACCTCGCATCTTGTGTTTCCTCTCTCACAAGGTGGACCAATTAGTTTCGTCGACCACATACGGTTTCGAGTAGCATCGCCACAGATTTCAGAGGACAGGCGCTTCTCCTGGCACAGTATCGAACACTTAGTATCAGATAGAACTATTAGTTTAAAATGGAACTAAGTTTCGCATCTGGGGTTTCCTCTCTCACAACGTCGACCACCTAGTTTCGTCGAACACATACGGTTTCGAGTGGCATCGCCACAGGTTTCAGAGAACAGGCGCTTCTCCTGGCACAGTATCGAACACATAGTGTCAGATAGAACAATTAGTTTAAAATGGAACTAAGTTTCGCATCTGGATATTCCTCTCTCACAAGATCGACCACTTAGTTTCGTCGAACAGATACGGTTTCGAGTGGCATCGCCACAGGTTTCAGAGAACAGGCGTTTCTCCCGGTACACTATCGAACACTCAGTTTCAGATAGAACAATTAGTTTTAAATGGTACTAAGTTTCCCATCTGGAGTTTCCTCTCCCTCAAGGTGGACCACGATCACATACGGTTTAGAGTAGCATCGCCACAGATTTCAGAGAACAGGCGCTTCTCCTGGCACAGTATCGAGCCCTTAGTTTCAGATAGAACAATTTGTTTAAAATGCGACTCTGTTTCGCCTCTGGAGTTTCCTCTCCCACAAAGTCGACCACTTAGTTTCCTCGAACACATACGGTTTCGAGTAGCATCGCCACAGATATCAGAGAACAGGCGCTTCTCCTGGCACAGTATCGAACACTTAGTGTCAGATAGGATTATTAGTTGAAAATGGACTAATTTTCGCAATTTGGAGTTTCCTCTCTCACAAGGTCGACAACTTAGTTTCGCCGAACGCATACGGTTTCGAGTGGCATCGCCACGGATTTCAGAGAACAGGCGCTTCTGCTGGCACAGTATCGAACACTTAGTTTCAGATAGAACAATCAGTTTAAATGGAACTAAGTCTGGCATCTGGAGTTTCCTCTCTCACAAGGTCGACCACTTAGTTTCCTCGAACACTTACGGTTTCGAGTAGCATCGCCACAGATTTCAGAGAACAGGCGCTTCTCCTGGCACAGTATCGAACACTTAGTTTCAGATCGAACAATTTGTTTAAAATGGAACTACGTTTCGCATCTGGAGATTCCTCTCCCACAAGGTCCAACATTTAGATTCGTCGAACACATACGGTTTCGATTAGCATCGCCACAGATTTCAGAGAACAGGCGCTTCTCCTGGCACAGTATCGAACACTTAGTTTCAGATAGAACAATTAGTTTAAAATGGAACTACGTTTCGCATCTGGAGTTTCCTCTCCCACAAGGTCGACCACTTAGTTTCCTCGAACACATACGGTTTCGAGTAGCATCGCCACAGATTTCAGAGAACAGCCGCCTCGCCTGGCACACTGTCGAATACTCAGTTTCAGATAGAACAATTAGTTTAAAATGGAACTATGTTTCGCATCTGGAGTTTCCTCCCTCACAAGGTCGACCACTCAGTTTCGTCGAACACATACGGTTCCGAGTGGTATCGCCACAGGTTTCAGAGAACGGACGCTTCTCCTGGCACAGTCTCGAACACTTAGTTTCAGATAGAACAATTAATTTGAAATGGAACTAAGTCTGGCATCTGGAGTTTCCTCTCTCACAAGGTCGACCACTTAGTTTCCTCGGAAACTTACGGTTTCGAGTGGCATCGCCACAGATTTCAGTGAACAGGCGTTTCTCCTGGCACAGTATCGAACACATAGTTTCAGATAGAACAATTAGTTTAAAATGGAACTATGTTTCGCATCTGGAGATTCCTCTCCCACAAGGTCGACCAATTAGTTTCGTCGAACAGATACGGTTTCGAGTAGCATCGCCACATATTTCAGAGAACAAGCGCTACTCCTGGCACAGTATCGAACACTTAGTATCAGATAGAACAATTAGTTTTAAATGGAACTAAACTTCGCATCTGGAGTTTCCTCTCTCACAAAGCCGACCACTTAGTTTCGTCGAACACATACGGTTTCGAGTGGCATCGCCACACATTTCAGAGAACAGGCCCTACTCCTGGCACAGTATCGAACACTTAGTATCAGATAGAATAATTAGTTTTAAATGGAACTAATTTTCGCATCTGGAGTTTCCTCTCTCACAAGGTCGACCACTTAGTTTCGTCGAACACATACGGTTCCGATTAGCATCGCCACAGATTTCAGAGAACAGGCGTTTCTCCTGGCACAGTATCGAACACTTAGTTGCCGATAGAACAATTTGCTTAAAATGGAACTAAGTTTCGCATCTGGAGTTTCCCCTCCCACAAGGTCGACCACTTAGTTTCCTCAAACACATACGGTTTCGAGTAGCATTGCCACAGATTTCAGAGAACAGGCGCTTCTCCTGGCACATTATCGAACTCTTAGTTTCAGATAGAACAATTAGTTTAAAATGTAACTAATTTTCGCATCTGGAGTGTCCTCTCCCACAAGGTCGACCACTTAGTTTCGTCGAACACATACGGTTTCGAGTAGCATCGCCACAGATTTCAGAGAACAGGCGCTTCTCCTGGCACAGTATCGAGCACGTATTTTCAGATAGAACAAATTGTTTAAAATGGAACTACGTTTCACATTTGGAGATTCCTCTCCCACAAGGTCGACCAATTAGATTCGTCGAACACATATGGTTTTGAGTAGCATCGCCACAGATTTCGGAGGACAGGCGTTTCTCCTGGCACAGTACGAACACTTAGTCTCAGATAGAACAATTAATTTAAAATGGACCTATGTTTCGCATTTGGAGTTTCCTCTCTCACAAGTTTCCATTTTAAACTAATTGTTCTATCTGAAACTAAGTGTTCGATACTGTGCCAGTAAAAGCGCCTGTTCTCTGAAATATGTGGCGATGCTACTCGAAACCGTATGTGTTCGACGAAACTAAGAGGTCGACCTTGTGAGAGAGGAAACTCCAGATGCGAAACTTACTTCCATTTTAAACTAATTGTTCTACCTGAAACTAAGTGTTCGATACTGTGCCAGGAGAAGCGCTTGTTCTCTGAAATATGTGGCGATGCTACTCGAAACCGTATCTGTTCGACGAAACTAATTGGTCGACCTTGTGGGAGAGGAATCTCCAGATGCGAAACTTAGTTCCATTTTAAACATATTGTTCTATCTGGAACTAAGTGTTCGATACTGTGCCAGCAGAAGCGCCTGTTCTCTGAAATCTGTGGCGATGCCACTCGAAACCGTATGTGTTCGACGAAACTGAGTTGTCGATACTGTGTCAGGAGTAGCGCCTGTTCTCTGAAATCTGTGGCGATGCCACTCGAAACCGTATGTGTTCGACGAAACTAAGTGGCCGACCTTGTGAGAGAGGAAACTTCAGATGCGAGACTCAATTCCATTTCAAATTAGTTATTCTATCTGAAACTAAGTGTTCGATACTGTGCCAATAGAAGCGCCTGTTCTCTGAAATCTGTGGCGATGCCACTCGAAACCGTATGTGTTCGACGAAACTAAGTGGTCGACTATGTGAGAGAGGAATCTCCAGATGCGAAACTTAGTTCCATTTTGAACAAATTGTTTTATCTGAAACTAAGTATTCGATACTGTGCCAGGAGAAGCGCCTGTTCTCTGCAATCTGTGGCGATGCTACTCGAAACCGTATGTGTTCGACGAAACTAAGAGGTCGACCTTGTGAGAGAGGAAACTCCAGATGCGGAGCTTAGTTCCATTTTAAACTAATTGTTCTATCTGAGACTAAGTGTTCGATACTGTGCCAGGAGAAGCGCCTGTTCTCTGAAATATGTGGCGATGCTACTCGAAACCGTATCTGTTCGACGAAACTAATTGGTCGACCTTGTGGGAGAGGAATCTCCAGATGCGAAACTTAGTTCCATTTTAAGCTGATTGTTCTATCTGATACTAAGTGTTCGATACTGTGCCAGGAGAAGCGCCTGTTCTCTGAAATCTGTGGCGATGTCACTCGAAACCGTATGTGTTCGACGAAACTAAGTGGTCGACCTTGTGCGAGAGGAAACTCCTGATGCGAAACTTAATACCATTTTAAACTGATTGTTCAATCTGAAACTATGTGTTCGATACTGTGCCAGTAGAAGCGCCTGTTCTCTGAAATATGTGGCGATGCTACTCGAAACCGTATTTGTTCTACGAAACTAAGTGGTCGACCTTGTGAGAGAGGAACCTCCAACTGCGAAACATAGTTCCAATTTAAACTAATTGTTCTACCTGAAACGAAGTGTTCAATACTGTGCCAGGAGAAGTGCCCGTTCTCTGAAATCTGTGGCGATGCCACTCGAAACCGTATGTGTTCGACGAAAGTAAGTCGTTGACCTTGTGAGAGAGGATACTCCAGATGCGAAACATAGTTCCATTTTAAACTAATTGTTTTGTCTGAAATAAGTGTTCGATACTGTGCCCGGAGAAGCGCCTGTTCTCTGAAATCTGTGGCGATGCTACTCGAAACCGTATGTGTTCGAAGAAACAAAGTGGCCGACCTTGTGAGAGAGGAGACTCCAGATGCGAAACTTAGTTTCATTTTAAACTAATTGTTCTATCTGAAAGTGTTCGATACTGTGCCAGGAGAAGCGCCTGTTCTCTGAAATCTGTGGCGATGCTACTCGAAACCGTATGTGTTCGACGAATCTAAATGGTCGACCTTGTGAGAGAGGAAACTCCTGATGCGAAACTTAGTTCCATTTTATTCTTATTGTTCTAGCTGAAACTAAGTTTACGATACTGTGCCAGGAGAAGCGCCTGCTCTCTGAGAACTGTGGCGATGCTACTCGAAACCGTATGTGTTCGACCAAACTAAGTGGTCGACTTTGTGAGAGAGGAAATTCCAGATGCGAAACTTAGTTTCATTTTAAACTAATTGTTCTATCTGAAAGTGTTCAATACTGTGCCAGGAGAAGCGCCTGTTCTCTGAAATCTGTGGCGATGCTACTCGAAACCGTATGTGTTCGAAGAAACAAAGTGGCCGACCTTGTGAGAGAGGAGACTCCAGTTGCGGAACTTAGTTTCATTTTAAACTAATTGTTCTATCTGAAAATGTTCGATACTGTGCCAGGAGAAGTGCCTGTTCTCTGAAATCTGTGGCGATGCTACTCGAAACCGTATGTGTTCGACGAATCTAAATGGTCGACCTTGTGAGAGAGGAAACTCCAGAAGCGAAACTTAGTTCTATTTAAAACTAAGTGTTCCATCTGAAACTTAGTGTTCGATACTGTGCCAGGAGAAGCGCCTGTTCTCTGAAATCTGTGGCGATGCTACTCGAAACCGTATGTGTTCGAAGAAACAAAGTGGCTGACCTTGTGAGAGAGGAAACTCCAGATGCGAAACATATTTCCATTTTAAACTAAATGTTCTATCTGAAACTAAGTATTTGATACTCTGCCAGTAGAAGCGCCTGTTCTCTGAAACCTGTGGCGATACCACTAGAAACCGTATGTGTTCGACGAAACTAAGTCGTCGACTTTGTGAGAGAGGAAACTCCAGATGCGAAACATAGTTCCATTTTAAACTAATTGTTCTATCTGAAACTAAGTCGTCGACCTTGTGAGAAAGGAGACTCCAGATGAGAAACATAGTTCCATTTAAAACTAATTGTTCTATCTGAAACTAAGTGTTCGATACTGTGCCAGGAGAAACTCCCGTTCGGCGAAATCTGTGGCGATACAACTCGATACCCTGTGTGTTCGACGAAACTAAGTGGTCGACCTTGGGAGTGAGGAAACTCCAGATGCGAAACTTAGTTCCATTTTAAACTAATTATTATATCTGAAACTAAGTGTTCGACATTGTGCCAGAAGAAGCGACTGTTCTCTGAAATCTGTGGCGATGCTACTCGAAACCGTATGTGTTCGACGAAACTAAGTGGTCGACCTTGTGAGAGAGGAAACTCCAGATGCGAAACTTAGTTCCATTTTAAACTAATTGTTCTATCTGAAACTAAGTGCTCGACACTGTGCCAGGAGAAGCGCCTGTTCTCTGAAATCTGTGGCGATGCTACTCGAAACCGAATGTGTTCCACGAAACTAAGTGGCCGCCATGTGAGAGAGGAAATTCCAGATGCGAAATTTAGTACCATTTTAAACTAATTGTTGTATCTGAAACTATGTGTCCGATACTGTGCCAGGAGAAGCTCCTGTGCTCTGAAATGTGTGGCGATGCCAATCGAAACCGTATGTGTTCGACGAACCTAAGTGGTCGCCCTTGTGAGAGAGGATACTCCAGATTCGAAACATAGTTCTATTTTAAACTAATTGTTCTATCTGAGACTAAGTGTTCGATACTGTGCCAGGAGAAGTGCCTGTTCTCTGAAAACTGTGACGATGCTACTCCAAACCGTATGTGTTCGACGAAAATAAGTGGTCGACCTTGTGGAAGAGGAAACTCCGGATGCGAAACTTAGTTCCATTTTAAACTAATTGTTCTATCTGAAACTAAGTGTTCGATACTGTGCCAGGAGAAGCGCCTGTTCTCTGAAATCAGTGGCGATGCTACTCGAAACCGTATGTGTTCGACGAAACTAAGTGGCCGCCATGTGAGAGAGGAAACTCCAGATGCGAAATATAGTTGCATTTTAAACTAATTGTTCTATCTGAAACTAAGTGTTCGATACTGTGCCAGGAGAAGCGCCTGTTCTCTGAAATCTGTGGCGATGCTACTCGAAACCGTATGTGTTCGACGAAACTAAGTGGTCGACCTTGTGAGAGAGGATACTCCAGATGCGAAACATAGTTCCATTTTAAACTAATTGTTCTATCTGAAACTAAGTGTTCGATAATGTGCCAGGAGAAGCGCCTGTTCTCTGAAATCTGTTGCGATGCCACTCGAAACCGTATGTGTTCGACGAAACTAAGTGGTTGACCTTGTGAGAGAGGATACTCCAGATTCGAAACATAGTTCCATTTTAAACTAATTGTTCTATCTGAAACTAAGTATTCGATACTCTGCCAGTAGAAGCGCCTGTTCTCTGAAACCTGTGGCGTTGCTACTCGAGGCCGAATGTCTTCGACGAAAGTAAGTGGTAGACCGTGTGAGAGAGGAAACTCCAGATGCGAATCTTAGTTCCATTTTTAACTAATTGTTCTAACTGAAACTAAGTGTTCGATACTTTGCCAGGAGAATTGCCTGTTCTCTGAAATCTGTGGCAATGCTACTCGAAACCGTATGTGTTCGACGAATCTAAATGGTCGACCTTGTGAGAGAGGAAACTCCAGATGCGAATCTTAATTCCATTTTTAACTAATTGTTCTATCTGAAACTAAGTGTTCGATACTGTGCCAGGAGAAGTGCCTGTTCTCTGAAATCTGTGGCGATGCTACTCGAAACCGTATGTGTTCGACGAATCTAAATGGTCGACCTTGTGAGAGAGGAAACTCAAGATGCGAATCTTAGTTCCATTTTTAACTAATTGTTCTATCTGAAACTAAGTGTTCGGTACTGTGCAAGGAGCAGCGTCTGTTCTCTGAAATCTGTGGCGATGCTACTCGAAACCGTATGTGTTCCACGAAACTAAGTGGCCGACCTTGTGAGAGAGGAAACTTCAGATGCGAAACTTAGTTCCATTTTATACTAATTGTTTTATCTGAAACTATGTGTCCGATACTGTGCCAGGAGAAGCTCCTGTTCTCTGAAATGTGTGGCGATGCCAATCGAAACCGTATGTGTTCGACGGAACTATGTGGTCGACCTTGTGAGAGAGGATACTCCAGATGCGAAATATATTTCTATTCTAAACTAATTGTTCTATCTGAAACGAAGTGTGCGATACTGTGCCAGGAGAAGCGCCAGTTCTCTGAAATGTGTGGCGATGCCACTCGAAACCGTATGTGTTCGACGAAACTAAGTGGTCGACCTTGTGAGAGAGGAAACTCCAGATGCGAAACTTAGTACCATTTTAAACTAATTGTTCTATCTGAAACTAAGTGTTCGATACTGTGCCAGGAGAAGCGCCAGTTCTCTGAAATATGTGGCGATGCCACTCGAAACCGTATGTGTTCGACGAAACTAAGTGGTCCACCTTGCGAGAGAGGAAACTCCAAATGCGAAATATAGTTCCATTTTAAACTAATTGTTCTCTCTGAAACTAAGTGTTCGATACCGTGCCAGGATAAGTGCCTGCTCTCTGAAATCTGTGGCGATGCTACTCGAAACCGTATGTGTTCGATGAAACTAAGTGGTTGATCTTGTGAGAGAGGATACTCCAGTTGCGAAACTTAGTTCCATTTTAAACTAATTGTTCTATCTGCAACTATGTGTTCGATACTGTGCCAGGAGAAGCGCCTGTTCTCTGAAATCTGTGGCGATGCCACTCGAAACCGTATGTGTTCGACGAAACTAAGTGGTCGAACTTGTGAGAGAGGATACTCCAGATGCGAAGCTTAGTTCCATTTTAAACTAATTGTTCTATGTGCAACTATGTGTTCGATACTGTGCCAGGAGAAGCGCCTGTTCTCTGAAATCTGTGGCGATGCCACTCGAAACCGTATGTGTTCGACGAAACTAAGTCGTCGATCTTGTGAGAGAGGAAACTCCAGATGCGAAGCTTAGTACCATTTTATACTAATTGTTTTATCTGAAACTATGTGTCCGATACTGTGCCAGGAGAAGCTCCTGTTCTCTGAAATGTGTGGCGATGCCAATCGAAACCGTATGTGTTCGACGGAACAATGTGGTCGACCTTGTGAGAGAGGATAATCCAGATGCGAAATATATTTCTATTCTAAACTAATTGTTCTATCTGAAACGAAGTGTTCGATACTGTGCCAGGAGAAGCGCCAGTTCTCTGAAGTGTGTGGCGATGCCACTCGAAACCGTATGTGTTCGACGAAACTAAGTGGTCGACCTTGTGAGAGAGGAAACTCCAGATGCGAAACTTAGTACCATTTTAAACTAATTGTTCTATCTGAAACTAAGTGTTCGATACTGTGCCAGGAGAAGCGCCAGTTCTCTGAAATATGTGGCGATGCCACTCGAAACCGTATGTGTTCGACGAAACTAAGTGGTCCACCTTGCGAGAGAGGAAACTCCAAATGCGAAATATAGTTCCATTTTAAACTAATTGTTCTCTCTGAAACTAAGTGTTCGATACCGTGCCAGGATAAGCGCCTGTTCTCTGAAATCTGTGGCGATGCTACTCGAAACCGTATGTGTTCGATGAAACTAAGTGGTTGATCTTGTGAGAGAGGATACTCCAGTTGCGAAACTTAGTTCCATTTTAAACTAATTGTTCTATCTGCAACTATGTGTTCGATACTGTGCCAGGAGAAGCGCCTGTTCTCTGAAATCTGTGGCGATGCCACTCGAAACCGTATGTGTTCGACGAAACTAAGTGGTCGAACTTGTGAGAGAGGATACTCCAGATGCGAAGCTTAGTTCCATTTTAAACTAATTGTTCTATGTGCAACTATGTGTTCGATACTGCGCCAGGAGAAGCGCCTGTTCTCTGAAATCTGTGGCGATGCCACTCGAAACCGTATGTGTTCGACGAAACTAAGTCGTCGATCTTGTGAGAGAGGAAACTCCAGATGCGAAGCTTATTTCCATTTTAAACTAATAGTTCTCTCTGATACTAAGTGTTCGATACTGTGCCAGGAGAAGCGCCTGTTCTCTGAAATCTGTGGCGATGCCACTCGAAACCGTATGTGTTCAACGAAATTATGTGGTCGACCTTTTGAGAGAGCAAACTCCAGATGCGAAACTTAGTTCCATTTTAAACTAATTGTTCTATCTGAAACTAAGTGTTCGATACTGTGCCAGGAGTAGCGCCTGTTCTCTGAAATCGGTGGCGATGCTACTCGAAACCGTATGTGTTCATCGAAACTAAGTGGTCGACCTTGTGAGAGAGGAAACTCCAGATGCGAAGCTTAGTTCCATTTTAAACTAATAGTTCTATCTGATACTAAGTGTTCGATACTGTGCCAGGAGAAGCGGCTGTTCTCTGAAATCTGTGGCGATGCCACTCGAAACCGTATGTGTTCGACGAAACTAAGTGGCCGACCTTGTGAGAGAGGAAACTCCAGATGCGAAACTTAGTTCCATTTTAAACTAATTATTCTATCTGCAACTATGTGGTCGATACTGTGACAGGAGAAGCGCCTGTGCTCTGAAATCTGTGGCGATGCCACTCGAAACCGTATGTGTTTGACGAAACTAAGTGGTCGAACTTGTGAGAGAGGAAACTCCAGATGCGAAACTTAGTTCCATTTTAAACTAATTATTCTATCTGAAACTAAGTGTTCGATACTGTGCCAGGAGAAGCGCCTTTTCTCTCAAATCTGTGGCGGTGCCACTCGAAACTGTATGTGTTTGACGAAACTAAGTTGTCGAACTTGTGAGAGAGGAAACTGCAAGTGCGAAACATAGGTCCATTTTAAACTAATTGTTCCATCTGAAACTAAGTGTTCGATACTGTGCCAGGAGAAGCCCCAGTTCTCTGAAATCTGTGGCGACTCCACTCGAAACCGTATGTGTTCGACGAAACTAAGTGATTGACCTTGTGAGAGAGGAAACTCCAGATGCGAAACTTAGTTCCATTTTAAACTAATTAATCTATCTGAAACTAAGTGTTCGACACTGTGCCAGGAGAAGCGCCTTTTCTCTGAAATCTGTGGCGGTGCCACTCGAAACCGTATGTGTTTCACGAAACTAAGTGGTCGGCCTTGTAAGAGAGGAAACTCCAGATGCGAAACATAGTTCCATTTTAAACTAATTGTTCTGTCTGAAACTAAGTGTTCGATACTGTGCCGGGAGAAGCGCCTGTTCTCTGATATCTGTGGCGATGCCACTCGAAACCGTATGTGTTCGACGAAACTAAGTGGTCCACCTTGTGGGAGTGGATACTCCAGATGCGAAACATAGTTCCATTTTAAACTAATTGTTCTATCTGATACTAAGTGTTCGATACTGTGCCAGGAGAAACGCCTGTTCTCTGAAATCTGTGGCGATGCTACTCGAAACCCTATGTGTTCGACGAAACTAAGTGGTCGACCTTGTGAGAGAGGAAACTCCAGATGCGAAACTTAGTTCCATTTTAGCCTAATTGTTCTACCTGAAACTAAGTGGTCGATACTGTGCCAGGAGAAGCGCCTGTTCTCTGAAATCTGTGGCGATGCCACTCGAAACCGTATGTGTTCGACGTAACTAAGTGGTCGACCTTCTGAGAGAGGAAACTCCAGCTGCGAAACTTAGTTCCATTTTAAACTAATTGTTCTATCTGAAACTAAGTGTTCGATACTGTGCCAGGAGAAGCGCCTGTTCTCTGAAATATGTGGCGATGCCACTCGAAACCGTATGTGTCCAACGAAATTAAGTGGTCAACCTTGTGAGAGAACAAACTCCAGATGCGAAAGTTAGTTCCAATTTAAACTAATGGTTCTATCTGAAACTAAGTGTTCGATACTGTGCCAGGAGAAGCGCCTGTTCTCTGAAATCTGTGGCGATGCCGCTCGAAACCGTATGTGTTCATCGAAACTAAGTGGTCGACCTTGTGAGAGAGGAAACTCCAGATGCGAAACTTAGTTCCATTTTAAGCTAATTGTTCTATCTGCAACTATGTGTTCGATGCTGTGCCAGGAGAAGCGCCTGTTCTCTGAAATCTGTGGCGATGCCACTCGAAACCGTATGTGTTCGACGAAATTAAGTGGTCGAGCTTGTGAGAGAGGAAACTCCAGATGCGAAACTTAGTTCCATTTTAAGCTAATTGTTCTATCTGAAACTAAATGTTCGATACTGTGCCAGGAGAAGCGCCTGTTCTCTGAAATCTGTGGCGACGCTACTCGAAACCGTATGTGTTCGACGAAACTAAGTGGTCGACCATGTGAGAGAGGAAACTCCAGATGCGAAACATAGTTCCATTTTAAACTAATTGTTCTATCTGAACCTGAGTGTTCGATACTGTGCCAGGAGAAGCGCCTCTTCTCTGAAATCTGTGGCGATGCCACTCGAAACCGTATGTGTTCGAGGAAACTAAGTGGTCGACCTTGTGAGAGAGGAAACTCCAGATGCGAAACTTAGTTCCATTTTAAACTAATTGTTCTATCTGAAAGTGTTCGATACTGTTCCAGGAGAAGCGCCTGTTCTCTGAAATCTCTGGCGATGCCACTCGAAACCGTATGTGTTCGACGAAATTAAGTCGTCGACCTTGTGAGAGAGGAAACTCCAAATGCGAAACATATTTCCATTTTAAACTAATTGTCCTCTCTGAAACTAAGTGTTCGATACTGTGCCAGGAGAAGCGCCTGTTCTCTGAAATCTGTGGCGACGCTACTCGAAACCGTATGTGTTCGACGAAACTAAGTGGTCGAACTTGTGAGAGAGGAAACTCCAAATGCGAAACATAGGTCCATTTTAAACTAATTGTTCTATCTGTAACTGAGTGTTCGATACTGTGCCAGGAGAAGCGCCTGTTCTCTGAAATCTGTGGCGATGCCACTCGAAACCGTATGTGTTCGACGAAATTAAGTGGTCGACCTTGTGAGAGACGATACTGCAGATGCGAAACTTAGTTCCATTTTAAACTAATTGTTCTATGTGCAACTATGTGTTCGATACTGTGACAGGAGAAGCGCCTGTTCTCTGAAATCTGTGGCGATGCCACTCGAAACCGTATGTGTTCGACGAAATTAAGTGGTCGACCTTGTGAGAGAGGAAACTCCAGATGCGAAACTTAGTTCCATTTTAAACTTATTGTTCTATCTGAAACTATGTGTTCGATAATGTGCCAGGCGAAACGCCGTTCTGCGAAATCTGTGGCGATACCACTCGAAACTGTATGTGTTCGACGAAACTAAGTGGTCGACCTTGTGAGAGAGGAAACTGCAGCAGCGAAGCTTAGTTCCATTTTTAAGTAATTGTTCTATCTGATACTAAGTGTTCGATACTGTGCCTTTAGAAGCGTCTGTTATCTGAAATCTGTGGCGATGCTACTCGAAACCGTATGTGTTCGACGAAACTAAGTGGTCGACCTTGTGAGAGAGGAAACTCCAGATACGAAACTTAGTTCCATTTTAAACTAATTGTTCTATCTGAAACTAAGTGTTCGATACTGTGCCCGGCGAAGCGCCTGTTCTTTGAAATCTGTGCCTATGCTACTCGAAACCGTATATGTTCGACGAAACTAGGTGGTCCACCTTGTGGGAGAGGAAACTCCAGATGCAAAACTTAGTTCCATTTTAAACTAATTGTTCTATCTGAAACTAAGTTTTCGATACTGTGCCAGGAGAAGCGTCTGTTCTCTGAAATGTGTGGCGATGCCACTCGAAACCGTATGTGTTCGAGGAAACTAAGTGGTCGACCTTGTGAGAGAGGACACTCCAGATGCGAAACTTAGTTCCATTTTAAACTAATTATTCTATCTGAAACTAAGTGTTCGATACTGTGCCAGGAGAAGCGCCTGTTCTCTGAAATCAGTGGCGATGCTACTCGAAACCGTATGTGTTCGACGAAACTAAGTGGTCCACCTTGTGAGAGAGAAAGCTCCAGATGCGAAGCTTAGTTCCATTTTTAAGTAATTGTTCTATCTGATACTAAGTGTTCGATACTGTGCCAGGAGAAGCGCCTTTTCTCTGAAATCTGTGGCGGTACCACTCGAAACTGTATGTGTTTGACGAAACTAAGTTGTCGAACTTGTGAGAGAGGAAACTCCAAGTGCGAAACATAGGTCCATTTTAAACTAATTGTTCTATCTGATACTAAGTGTTCGATACTGTGCCAGGAGAAGCGCCAGTTCTGTGAAACCTGTGGCGGTGCCACTCGAAACCGTATGTGCTCCACGAAACTAAATGACCGCCTTGTGAGAGAGGAAACTGCAGATGCGAAACTTAGTTCCATTTTAAACTAATTGTTCTCTCTGAAACTAAGTGTTCGATACTCTGCCAGGAGAAGCGCCTGTCCTCTGAAATCTGTGGCGTTGCCACTCGAAACCGTATGTGTTCAACGAAACTAAGTGGTCGACCTTGTGAGAGAGGAAACTCCAGATGCGAAACTTAGTTCCATTTTAAACTAATTGTTCTATCTGAAACTAAGTGTTCGATACTGTGCCAGGAGAAGCGCCTGTTCTCTGAAATCTGTGGCGATGCTACTCGAAACCCTATGTGTTCGACGAAACTAAGTGGTCGACCTTGTGAGAGAGGAAACTCCAGATGCGAAACTTAGTTCCATTTTAGACTAATTGTTCTACCTGAAACTAAGTGTTCGATACTGTGCCAGGAGAAGCGCCTGTTCTCTGAAATCTGTGGCGATGCCACTCGAAACCGTATGTGTTCGAGGAAACTAAGTGGTCGACCTTGTGAGAGAGGAAACTCCAGATGCGAAACTTAGTTCCATTTTAAACTAATTGTTCTATCTGAAAGTGTTCGATACTGTTCCAGGAGAAGCGCCTGTTCTCTGAAATCTCTGGCGATGCCACTCGAAACCGTATGTGTTCGACGAAATTAAGTCGTCGACCTTGTGCGAAAGGAAACTCCAGATGCGAAACATAGTTCCATTTTAAACTAATTGTTCTATCTGAACCTGAGTGTTCGATACTGTGCCAGGAGAAGCGCCTGTTCTCTGAAATCTGTGGCGATGCCACTCGAAACCGTATGTGTTCGAGGAAACTAAGTGGTCGACCTTGTGAGAGAGGAAACTCCAGATGCGAAACTTAGTACCATTTTAAACTAATTATTCTATCTGAAACTAAGTGTTCGACACTGTGCCAGGAGAAGCGCCTGTTCTCTGAAATCTGTGGCGATGCCACTCGAAACCGTATGTGTTCGAGGAAACTAAGTGGTCGACCTTGTGCGAAAGGAAACTCCAGATGCGAAACATAGTTCCATTTTAAACTAATTGTTCTATCTGAACCTGAGTGTTCGATACTGTGCCAGGAAAAGCGCCTGTTCTCTGAAATCTGTGGCGATGCCACTCGAAACCGTATGTGTTCGACGAAACTAAGTGGTCCACCTTGTGGGAGTGGATACTCCAGATGCGAAACATAGTTCCATTTTAAACTAATTGTTCTATCTGATACTAAGTGTTCGATACTGTGCCAGGAGAAACGCCTGTTCTCTGAAATCTGTGGCGATGCTACTCGAAACCCTATGTGTTCGACGAAACTAAGTGGTCGACCTTGTGAGAGAGGAAACTCCAGATGCGAAACTTAGTTCCATTTTAGACTAATTGTTCTACCTGAAACTAAGTGTTCGATACTGTGCCAGGAGAAGCGCCTGTTCTCTGAAATCTGTGGCGATGCCACTCGAAACCGTATGTGTTCGAGGAAACTAAGTGGTCGACCTTGTGAGAGAGGAAACTCCAGATGCGAAACTTAGTACCATTTTAAACTAATTATTCTATCTGAAACTAAGTGTTCGACACTGTGCCAGGAGAAGCGCCTGTTCTCTGAAATCTGTGGCGATGCCACTCGAAACCGTATGTGTTCGAGGAAACTAAGTGGTCGACCTTGTGCGAAAGGAAACTCCAGATGCGAAACATAGTTCCATTTTAAACTAATTGTTCTATCTGAACCTGAGTGTTCGATACTGTGCCAGGAGAAGCGCCTGTTCTCTGAAATCTGTGGCGATGCCACTCGAAACCGTATGTGTTCGAGGAAACTAAGTGGTCGACCTTGTGAGAGAGGAAACTCCAGATGCGAAACTTAGTACCATTTTAAACTAATTATTCTATCTGAAACTAAGTGTTCGACACTGTGCCAGGAGAAGCGCCTGTTCTCTGAAATCTGTGGCGATGCCACTCGAAACCGTATGTGTTCGAGGAAACTAAGTGGTCGACCTTGTGCGAAAGGAAACTCCAGATGCGAAACATAGTTCCATTTTAAACTAATTGTTCTATCTGAACCTGAGTGTTCGATACTGTGCCAGGAGAAGCGCCTGTTCTCTGAAATCTGTGGCGATGCCACTCGAAACCGTATGTGTTCGACGAAACTAAGTGGTCCACCTTGTGGGAGTGGATACTCCAGATGCGAAACATAGTTCCATTTTAAACTAATTGTTCTATCTGATACTAAGTGTTCGATACTGTGCCAGGAGAAACGCCTGTTCTCTGAAATCTGTGGCGATGCTACTCGAAACCCTATGTGTTCGACGAAACTAAGTGGTCGACCTTGTGAGAGAGGAAACTCCAGATGCGAAACTTAGTTCCATTTTAGACTAATTGTTCTACCTGAAACTAAGTGTTCGATACTGTGCCAGGAGAAGCGCCTGTTCTCTGAAATCTGTGGCGATGCCACTCGAAACCGTATGTGTTCGAGGAAACTAAGTGGTCGACCTTGTGAGAGAGGAAACTCCAGATGCGAAACTTAGTACCATTTTAAACTAATTATTCTATCTGAAACTAAGTGTTCGACACTGTGCCAGGAGAAGCGCCTGTTCTCTGAAATCTGTGGCGATGCCACTCGAAACCGTATGTGTTCGAGGAAACTAAGTGGTCGACCTTGTGCGAAAGGAAACTCCAGATGCGAAACATAGTTCCATTTTAAACTAATTGTTCTATCTGAACCTGAGTGTTCGATACTGTGCCAGGAGAAGCGCCTGTTCTCTGAAATCTGTGGCGATGCCACTCGAAACCGTATGTGTTCGACGAAACTAAGTGGTCCACCTTGTGGGAGTGGATACTCCAGATGCGAAACATAGTTCCATTTTAAACTAATTGTTCTATCTGATACTAAGTGTTCGATACTGTGCCAGGAGAAACGCCTGTTCTCTGAAATCTGTGGCGATGCTACTCGAAACCCTATGTGTTCGACGAAACTAAGTGGTCGACCTTGTGAGAGAGGAAACTCCAGATGCGAAACTTAGTTCCATTTTAGACTAATTGTTCTACCTGAAACTAAGTGTTCGATACTGTGCCAGGAGAAGCGCCTGTTCTCTGAAATCTGTGGCGATGCCACTCGAAACCGTATGTGTTCGACGTAACTAAGTGGTCGACCTTCTGAGAGAGGAAACTCCAGCTGCGAAACTTAGTTCCATTTTAAACTAATTGTTCTATCTGAAACTAAGTGTTCGATACTGTGCCAGGAGAAGCGCCTGTTCTCTGAAATCTGTGGCGATGCTACTCAAAACCGTATATGTTCGACGAAACTAGGTGGCCGCCATGTGAGAGAGGAAACTCCAGATGCGAAAGTTAGTTCCATTTTAAACTAATTGTTCAATCTGAAACTAAGTGTTCGATACTGTGCCAGGAGAAGCGCCTGTTCTCTGAAATATGTGGCGATGCCACTCGAAACCGTATGTGTTCAACGAAATTAAGTGGTCAACCTTGTGAGAGAACAAACTCCAGATGCGAAAGTTAGTTCCATTTTAAACTAATTGTTCAATCTGAAACTAAGTGTTCGATACTCTGCCAGGAGAAGCGCCTGTCCTCTGAAATCTGTAGCGTTGCCACTCGAAACCGTATGTGTTCAACGAAACTAAGTGGTCGACCTTGTGAGAGAGGAAACTCCAGATGCGAAACTTAGTTCCATTTTAAACTATTTGTTCTATCTGAAACTAAGTGTTCGATACTGTGCCAGGAGAAGCGCCTGTTCTTTGAAATCTGTGGCGATGCTACTCGAAACCATATATGCTCGACGAAACTAGGTGGTCGACCTTGTGGGAGAGGAAACTCCAGATGCAAAACTTAGTTCCATTTTACACTAATTGTTCTATCTGAAACTAAGTATTCATTACTGTGCCAGGAGAAGCGCCTGTTCTCTGAAATCTGTGGCGATGCTACTCAAAACCGTATATGTTCGACGAAACTAGGTGGCCGCCATGTGAGAGAGGAAACTCCAGATGCGAAAGTTAGTTCCATTTTAAACTAATTGTTCAATCTGAAACTAAGTGTTCGATACTCTGCCAGGAGAAGCGCCTGTTCTCTGAAATCTGTGGCGATGCCACTCGAAACCGTATGTGTTCGAGGAAACTAAGTGGTCGACCTTGTGAGAGAGGAAACTCCAGATGCGAAACTTAGTACCATTTTAAACTAATTATTCTATCTGAAACTAAGTGTTCGACACTGTGCCAGGAGAAGCGCCTGTTCTCTGAAATCTGTGGCGATGCCACTCGAAACCGTATGTGTTCGAGGAAACTAAGTGGTCGACCTTGTGCGAAAGGAAACTCCAGATGCGAAACATAGTTCCATTTTAAACTAATTGTTCTATCTGAACCTGAGTGTTCGATACTGTGCCAGGAGAAGCGCCTGTTCTCTGAAATCTGTGGCGATGCCACTCGAAACCGTATGTGTTCGACGAAACTAAGTGGTCCACCTTGTGGGAGTGGATACTCCAGATGCGAAACATAGTTCCATTTTAAACTAATTGTTCTATCTGATACTAAGTGTTCGATACTGTGCCAGGAGAAGCGCCTGTTCTCTGAAATCTGTGGCGATGCCACTCGAAACCGTATGTGTTCGACGTAACTAAGTGGTCGACCTTCTGAGAGAGGAAACTCCAGCTGCGAAACTTAGTTCCATTTTAAACTAATTGTTCTATCTGAAACTAAGTGTTCGATACTGTGCCAGGAGAAGCGCCTGTTCTCTGAAATATGTGGCGATGCCACTCGAAACCGTATGTGTTCAACGAAATTAAGTGGTAAACATTGTGAGAGAGGAAACTCCAGATGCGAAAGTTAGTTCCATTTTAAACTAATTGTTCAATCTGAAACTAAGTGTTCGATACTGTGCCGGGAGAAGCGCCTGTTCTCTGATATCTGTGGCGATGCCACTCGAAACCGTATGTGTTCGACGAAACTAAGTGGTCCACCTTGTGGGAGTGGATACTCCAGATGCGAAACATAGTTCCATTTTAAACTAATTGTTCTATCTGATACTAAGTGTTCGATACTGTGCCAGGAGAAACGCCTGTTCTCTGAAATCTGTGGCGATGCTACTCGAAACCCTATGTGTTCGACGAAACTAAGTGGCCCACCTTTTGAGAGAGGAAACACCAGATGCTACACTTAGATCCATTTTAAACTAATTGTTCTATCTGAAAGTAAGTGTTCGATACTGTGCCAGGAGAAGCGCCTTTTCTCTGAAATCTGTGGCGATGCCAATCGAAACCGTCTGTGTTCGACGAAACTAGGTGGTCGCCTCGTGAAAGAGGAAACTCCAGATACGAAACTTAGTTCCACTTAAAACTAATTATTCCATCTGAAACTTAGTTTTCGATACTGTGCCAGGAGAAGCGCCTGTTCTCTGAAATCTGTGGCGATGCTACTCGAAACTGTATATGTTCGACGAAACTAAGTGGTCGCCTTGTGAAAGAGGAAACTCCAGATGCGAAACATAGTACCATTTTAAACTAACTGTTCTATCTGAAACT
Source organism: Nysson spinosus (assembly GCA_910591585.2). NCBI lineage: Eukaryota > Metazoa > Arthropoda > Insecta > Hymenoptera > Crabronidae > Nysson > Nysson spinosus. The sequence continues at coordinate 246,187 of CAJUYC020000091.1, read as the reverse complement.
ATGTGTTCGATGCTGTGCCAGGAGAAGCGCCTGTTCTCTGAAATCTGTCGCGATGCGCACTCGAAACGGTATGTGTTCGACGAAACTAAGTGGTCGACTTTTAGAGAAAGGAACCTCAAGATGCGAAACTTAGTTCCATTTTAAACTAATTGTTCTATCTGAAACTATGTGTTCGATAATGTGCCAGGCGAAACGCCGTTCTGCGAAATCTGTGGCGATACCACTCGAAACCGTATGTGCTCCACGAAACTAAGTGACCGCCTTGTGAGAGAGGAAACTGCAGATGCGAAACTTAGTTCCATTTTAAACTAATTGTTCTCTCTGAAACTAAGTGTTCGATACTCTGCCAGGAGAAGCGCCTGTCCTCTGAAATCTGTAGCGTTGCCACTCGAAACCGTATGTGTTCAACGAAACTAAGTGGTCGACCTTGTGAGAGAGGAAACTCCAGATGCGAAACTTAGTTCCATTTTAAACTATTTGTTCTATCTGAAACTAAGTGTTCGATACTGTGCCAGGAGAAGCGCCTGTTCTTTGAAATCTGTGGCGATGCTACTCGAAACCGTATATGCTCGACGAAACTAGGTGGTCGACCTTGTGGGAGAGGAAACTCCAGATGCAAAACTTAGTTCCATTTTACACTAATTGTTCTATCTGAAACTAAGTATTCATTACTGTGCCAGGAGAAGCGCCTGTTCTCTGAAATCTGTGGCGATGCTACTCAAAACCGTATATGTTCGACGAAACTAGGTGGTCGACCTTGTGAGAGAGGAAACTCCAGATGCAAAATTATTTCCATTTTAAACTAATTGTTCTATCTGAACCTGAGTGTTCGATACTGTGCCAGGAGAACCGCCTGTTCTCTGAAATCTGTGGCGATGCTACTCGAAACGGTATGTGTTCGACGAAACTAAGTGATTGACCTTGTGAGGGAGGATTCACCAGATGCGGAATATAGTTCCATTTTAAACTAATTGTTCTATCTGAAACTAAGTTTTCGATACTGTGCCAGGAGAAGCGCCTGTTCTCTGAAATGTGTGGCGATGCCACTCGAAACCGTATGTGTTCGACGAAACTAAGTGGCCGACCTTGTGAGAGAGGAAACTCCAGATGCGAAACATAGTTGCATTTTAAACTAATTGTTCTATCTGAAACTAAGTGTTCGATACTGTGCCTGTAGAAGCGCCAGTTCTGTGAAACCTGTGGCGATGCCACTCGAAACCGTATGTGCTCCACGAAACTAAGTGACCGCCTTGTGAGAGAGGAAACTATAGATGCGAAACTTAGTTCCATTTTAAACTAATTGTTCTCTCTGAAACTAAGTGTTCGATACTCTGCCAGGAGAAGCGCCTGTCCTCTGAAATCTGTGGCGATGCTACTCGAAACCGTATGTGTTCAACGAAACTAAGTGGTCGACCTTGTGAGAGAGGAATCTCCAGATGCGAAACTTAGTTCCATTTTAAACTAATTGTTCTATCTGAAACTAAGTGTTCGATACTGTGCCGGGAGAAGCGCCTGTTCTTTGAAATCTGTGGCGATGCTACTCGAAACCGTATATGTTCGACGAAACTAGGTGGTCGACCTTGTGGGAGAGGAAACTCCAGATGCAAAACTTACTTCCATTTTACACTAATTGTTCTATCTGAAACTAAGTATTCATTACTGTGCCAGGAGAAGCGCCTGTTCTCTGAAATCTGTGGCGATGCTACTCGAAACCGTATATGTTCGACGAAACTAGGTGGTCGACCTTGTGAGAGAGGAAACTCCAAATGCGAAACATAGTTCCATTTTAAACTAATTGTTCTCTCTGAAACTAAGTGTTCGATACTGTGCCAGGAGAAGCGGCTGTTTTCTGAAATCTGTGGCGATGCCACTCGAAACCGTATGTGTTCGACGAAACTAAGTGGTCGACCTTGTGAGAGAGGAAACTCCAGATGCGAAACTTAGTTCCATTTTAGACTAATTGTTCTACCTGAAACTAAGTGTTCGATACTGTGCCAGGAGAAGCGCCTGTTCTCTGAAATCTGTGGCGATGCCACTCGAAACCGTATGTGTTCAACGAAATTAAGTGGTCAACATTGTGAGAGAACAAACTCCAGATGCGAAACTTAGTTCCATTTTAAACTAATTGTTCTCTCTGAAACTAAGTGTTCGATACTCTGCCAGGAGAAGCGCCTGTCCTCTGAAATCTGTAGCGTTGCCACTCGAAACCGTATGTGTTCAACGAAACTAAGTGGTCGACCTTGTGAGAGAGGAAACTCCAGATGCGAAACTTAGTTCCATTTTAAACTATTTGTTCTATCTGAAACTAAGTGTTCGATACTGTGCCAGGAGAAGCGCCTGTTCTTTGAAATCTGTGGCGATGCTACTCGAAACCGTATATGCTCGACGAAACTAGGTGGTCGACCTTGTGGGAGAGGAAACTCCAGATGCAAAACTTAGTTCCATTTTACACTAATTGTTCTATCTGAAACTAAGTATTCATTACTGTGCCAGGAGAAGCGCCTGTTCTCTGAAATCTGTGGCGATGCTACTCAAAACCGTATATGTTCGACGAAACTAGGTGGTCGACCTTGTGAGAGAGGAAACTCCAGATGCAAAATTATTTCCATTTTAAACTAATTGTTCTATCTGAACCTGAGTGTTCGATACTGTGCCAGGAGAACCGCCTGTTCTCTGAAATCTGTGGCGATGCTACTCGAAACGGTATGTGTTCGACGAAACTAAGTGATTGACCTTGTGAGGGAGGATTCACCAGATGCGGAATATAGTTCCATTTTAAACTAATTGTTCTATCTGAAACTAAGTTTTCGATACTGTGCCAGGAGAAGCGCCTGTTCTCTGAAATGTGTGGCGATGCCACTCGAAACCGTATGTGTTCAACGAAACTAAGTGGTCGACCTTGTGAGAGAGGAATCTCCAGATGCGAAACTTAGTTCCATTTTAAACTAATTGTTCTATCTGAAACTAAGTGTTCGATACTGTGCCGGGAGAAGCGCCTGTTCTTTGAAATCTGTGGCGATGCTACTCGAAACCGTATATGTTCGACGAAACTAGGTGGTCGACCTTGTGGGAGAGGAAACTCCAGATGCAAAACTTACTTCCATTTTACACTAATTGTTCTATCTGAAACTAAGTATTCATTACTGTGCCAGGAGAAGCGCCTGTTCTCTGAAATCTGTGGCGATGCTACTCGAAACCGTATATGTTCGACGAAACTAGGTGGTCGACCTTGTGAGAGAGGAAACTCCAAATGCGAAACATAGTTCCATTTTAAACTAATTGTTCTCTCTGAAACTAAGTGTTCGATACTGTGCCAGGAGAAGCGGCTGTTTTCTGAAATCTGTGGCGATGCCACTCGAAACCGTATGTGTTCGACGAAACTAAGTGGTCGACCTTGTGAGAGAGGAAACTCCAGATGCGAGACTTTGTTCCATTTTAAACTGATTGTTCTATCTGAAACAAAGTGTTCGATACTGTGCCGGGAGAAGCGCCTGTTCTCTGAAACCTGTGGCGTCGCTACTCGAAACCGTATGTGTTCGACGAAACTAAGTGGTCGACCTTCTGAGAGAGGAAACTCCGGATGCGAAACTTAGTTCCATTTTAAACTAATTGTTCTATCTGATACTACGTGCTCGATACTGTGCCAGGTGAAGCGCCAGTTCTGTGAAACCTGTGGCGATGCCACTCGAAACCGTATGTGCTCCACGAAACTAAGTGACCGCCTTGTGAGAGAGGAAACTATAGATGCGAAACTTAGTTCCATTTTAAACTAATTTTTCTCTCTGAAACTAAGTGTTCGATACTGTGCCAGGAGAAGCGCCTTTCCTCTGAAATCTGTGGCGTTGCCACTCGAAACCGTATGTGTTCAACGAAACTAAGTGGTCGACCTTGTGAGAGAGGAAACTCCAGATGCGAAACTTAGTTCCATTTTAAACTAATTGTTCAATCTGAAACTAAGTGTTCGACACTGTGCCAGGAGAAGCGCCTGTTCTTTGAAATCTGTGGCGATGCTACTCGAAACCGTATATGTTCGACGAAACTAGGTGGTCGACATAGTGGGAGAGGAAACTCCAGATGCAAAACTTAGTTCCATTTTAAACTAATTATTCTATCTGAAACTAAGTGTTCGACACTGTGCCAGGAGAAGCGCCTTTTCTCTGAAATCTGTGGCGGTGCCACTCGAAACTGTATGTGTTCGACGAAACTAAGTGGCCGGCCTTGTGAGAGAGGAAACTCCAGATGCGAAACATAGTTCCATTTTAAACTAATTGTTCTATCTGAAACTAAGTGTTCGATACTGTGCCGGGAGAAGCGCCTGTTCTCTGATATCTGTGGCGATGCCACTCGAAACCGTATGTGTTCGACGAAACTAAGTGGTCCACCTTGTGGGAGTGGATACTCCAGATGCGAAACATAGTTCCATTTTAAACTAATTGTTCTATCTGAATGTGTTCGATACTGTGCCAGGAGAAGCGCCTGTCCTCTGAAATCTGTGGCGATGCTACTCGAAACCGTATGTGTTCGACGAATCTAAATGGTCGACCTTGTGAGAGAGGAAACTCCAGAAGCGAAACTTAGTTCCATTTAAAACTAAGTGTTCCATCTGAAACTTAGTGTTCGATACTGTGCCAGGAGAAGCGCCTGTTCTCTGAAATCTGTGGCGATGCTACTCGAAACCGTATGTGTTCGACGAATCTAAATGGTCGACCTTGTGAGAGAGGAAACTCCAGATGCGAAACTTAGTTCCATTTTAGACTAATTGTTCTACCTGAAACTAAGTGTTCGATACTGTGCCAGGAGAAGCGGCTGTTTTCTGAAATCTGTGGCGATGCCACTCGAAACCGTATGTGTTCGACGAAACTAAGTGGTCGACCTTGTGAGAGAGGAAACTCCAGATGCGAAACTTAGTTCCATTTTAAACTAATTGTTCAATCTGAAACTAAGTGTTCGACACTGTGCCAGGAGAAGCGCCTGTTCTTTGAAATCTGTGGCGATGCTACTCGAAACCGTATATGTTCGACGAAACTAGGTGGTCGACCTTGTGGGAGAGGAAACTCCAGATGCAAAACTTACTTCCATTTTACACTAATTGTTCTATCTGAAACTAAGTATTCATTACTGTGCCAGGAGAAGCGCCTGTTCTCTGAAATCTGTGGCGATGCTACTCGAAACCGTATATGTTCGACGAAACTAGGTGGTCGACCTTGTGAGAGAGGAAACTCCAAATGCGAAACATAGTTCCATTTTACACTAATTGTTCTATCTGAAACTAAGTATTCATTACTGTGCCGGGAGAAGCGCCTGTTCTCTGATATCTGTGGCGATGCCACTCGAAACCGTATGTGTTCGACGAAACTAAGTGGTCCACCTTGTGGGAGTGGATACTCCAGATGCGAAACATAGTTCCATTTTAAACTAATTGTTCTATCTGAATGTGTTCGATACTGTGCCAGGAGAAGCGCCTGTCCTCTGAAATCTGTGGCGATGCTACTCGAAACCGTATGTGTTCGACGAATCTAAATGGTCGACCTTGTGAGAGAGGAAACTCCAGAAGCGAAACTTAGTTCCATTTAAAACTAAGTGTTCCATCTGAAACTTAGTGTTCGATACTGTGCCAGGAGAAGCGCCAGTTCTGTGAAACCTGTGGCGATGCCACTCGAAACCGTATGTGCTCCACGAAACTAAGTGACCGCCTTGTGAGAGAGGAAACTATAGATGCGAAACTTAGTTCCATTTTAAACTAATTTTTCTCTCTGAAACTAAGTGTTCGATACTCTGCCAGGAGAAGCGCCTGTCCTCTGAAATCTGTGGCGTTGCCACTCGAAACCGTATGTGTTCAACGAAACTAAGTGGTCGACCTTGTGAGAGAGGAAACTCCAGATGCGAAACTTAGTTCCATTTTAAACTAATTGTTCAATCTGAAACTAAGTGTTCGACACTGTGCCAGGAGAAGCGCCTGTTCTTTGAAATCTGTGGCGATGCTACTCGAAACCGTATATGTTCGACGAAACTAGGTGGTCGACCTTGTGGGAGAGGAAACTCCAGATGCAAAACTTACTTCCATTTTACACTAATTGTTCTATCTGAAACTAAGTATTCATTACTGTGCCAGGAGAAGCGCCTGTTCTCTGAAATCTGTGGCGATGCTACTCGAAACCGTATATGTTCGACGAAACTAGGTGGTCGACCTTGTGAGAGAGGAAACTCCAAATGCGAAACATAGTTCCATTTTAAACTAATTGTTCTCTCTGAAACTAAGTGTTCGATACTGTGCCAGGAGAAGCGGCTGTTTTCTGAAATCTGTGGCGATGCCACTCGAAACCGTATGTGTTCGACGAAACTAAGTGGTCGACCTTGTGAGAGAGGAAACTCCAGATGCGAAACTTAGTTCCATTTTAGACTAATTGTTCTACCTGAAACTAAGTGTTCGATACTGTGCCAGGAGAAGCGCCTGTTCTCTGAAATCTGTGGCGATGCCACTCGAAACCGTATGTGTTCAACGAAATTAAGTGGTCAACCTTGTGAGAGAACAAACTCCAGATGCGAAACTTAGTTCCATTTTAAACTAATTGTTCTCTCTGAAACTAAGTGTTCGATACTCTGCCAGGAGAAGCGCCTGTCCTCTGAAATCTGTAGCGTTGCCACTCGAAACCGTATGTGTTCAACGAAACTAAGTGGTCGACCTTGTGAGAGAGGAAACTCCAGATGCGAAACTTAGTTCCATTTTAAACTATTTGTTCTATCTGAAACTAAGTGTTCGATACTGTGCCAGGAGAAGCGCCTGTTCTTTGAAATCTGTGGCGATGCTACTCGAAACCGTATATGCTCGACGAAACTAGGTGGTCGACCTTGTGGGAGAGGAAACTCCAGATGCAAAACTTAGTTCCATTTTACACTAATTGTTCTATCTGAAACTAAGTATTCATTACTGTGCCAGGAGAAGCGCCTGTTCTCTGAAATCTGTGGCGATGCTACTCAAAACCGTATATGTTCGACGAAACTAGGTGGTCGACCTTGTGAGAGAGGAAACTCCAGATGCAAAATTATTTCCATTTTAAACTAATTGTTCTATCTGAACCTGAGTGTTCGATACTGTGCCAGGAGAACCGCCTGTTCTCTGAAATCTGTGGCGATGCTACTCGAAACGGTATGTGTTCGACGAAACTAAGTGATTGACCTTGTGAGGGAGGATTCACCAGATGCGGAATATAGTTCCATTTTAAACTAATTGTTCTATCTGAAACTAAGTTTTCGATACTGTGCCAGGAGAAGCGCCTGTTCTCTGAAATGTGTGGCGATGCCACTCGAAACCGTATGTGTTCGACGAAACTAAGTGGCCGACCTTGTGAGAGAGGAAACTCCAGATGCGAAACATAGTTGCATTTTAAACTAATTGTTCTATCTGAAACTAAGTGTTCGATACTGTGCCTGTAGAAGCGCCAGTTCTGTGAAACCTGTGGCGATGCCACTCGAAACCGTATGTGCTCCACGAAACTAAGTGACCGCCTTGTGAGAGAGGAAACTATAGATGCGAAACTTAGTTCCATTTTAAACTAATTGTTCTCTCTGAAACTAAGTGTTCGATACTCTGCCAGGAGAAGCGCCTGTCCTCTGAAATCTGTGGCGTTGCCACTCGAAACCGTATGTGTTCAACGAAACTAAGTGGTCGACCTTGTGAGAGAGGAATCTCCAGATGCGAAACTTAGTTCCATTTTAAACTAATTGTTCTATCTGAAACTAAGTGTTCGATACTGTGCCGGGAGAAGCGCCTGTTCTTTGAAATCTGTGGCGATGCTACTCGAAACCGTATATGTTCGACGAAACTAGGTGGTCGACCTTGTGGGAGAGGAAACTCCAGATGCAAAACTTACTTCCATTTTACACTAATTGTTCTATCTGAAACTAAGTATTCATTACTGTGCCAGGAGAAGCGCCTGTTCTCTGAAATCTGTGGCGATGCTACTCGAAACCGTATATGTTCGACGAAACTAGGTGGTCGACCTTGTGAGAGAGGAAACTCCAAATGCGAAACATAGTTCCATTTTAAACTAATTGTTCTCTCTGAAACTAAGTGTTCGATACTGTGCCAGGAGAAGCGGCTGTTTTCTGAAATCTGTGGCGATGCCACTCGAAACCGTATGTGTTCGACGAAACTAAGTGGTCGACCTTGTGAGAGAGGAAACTCCAGATGCGAGACTTTGTTCCATTTTAAACTGATTGTTCTATCTGAAACAAAGTGTTCGATACTGTGCCGGGAGAAGCGCCTGTTCTCTGAAACCTGTGGCGTCGCTACTCGAAACCGTATGTGTTCGACGAAACTAAGTGGTCGACCTTCTGAGAGAGGAAACTCCGGATGCGAAACTTAGTTCCATTTTAAACTAATTGTTCTATCTGATACTACGTGCTCGATACTGTGCCAGGTGAAGCGCCAGTTCTGTGAAACCTGTGGCGATGCCACTCGAAACCGTATGTGCTCCACGAAACTAAGTGACCGCCTTGTGAGAGAGGAAACTATAGATGCGAAACTTAGTTCCATTTTAAACTAATTTTTCTCTCTGAAACTAAGTGTTCGATACTCTGCCAGGAGAAGCGCCTGTCCTCTGAAATCTGTGGCGTTGCCACTCGAAACCGTATGTGTTCAACGAAACTAAGTGGTCGACCTTGTGAGAGAGGAAACTCCAGATGCGAAACTTAGTTCCATTTTAAACTAATTGTTCAATCTGAAACTAAGTGTTCGACACTGTGCCAGGAGAAGCGCCTGTTCTTTGAAATCTGTGGCGATGCTACTCGAAACCGTATATGTTCGACGAAACTAGGTGGTCGACATAGTGGGAGAGGAAACTCCAGATGCAAAACTTAGTTCCATTTTAAACTAATTATTCTATCTGAAACTAAGTGTTCGACACTGTGCCAGGAGAAGCGCCTTTTCTCTGAAATCTGTGGCGGTGCCACTCGAAACTGTATGTGTTCGACGAAACTAAGTGGCCGGCCTTGTGAGAGAGGAAACTCCAGATGCGAAACATAGTTCCATTTTAAACTAATTGTTCTATCTGAAACTAAGTGTTCGATACTGTGCCGGGAGAAGCGCCTGTTCTCTGATATCTGTGGCGATGCCACTCGAAACCGTATGTGTTCGACGAAACTAAGTGGTCCACCTTGTGGGAGTGGATACTCCAGATGCGAAACATAGTTCCATTTTAAACTAATTGTTCTATCTGAATGTGTTCGATACTGTGCCAGGAGAAGCGCCTGTCCTCTGAAATCTGTGGCGATGCTACTCGAAACCGTATGTGTTCGACGAATCTAAATGGTCGACCTTGTGAGAGAGGAAACTCCAGAAGCGAAACTTAGTTCCATTTAAAACTAAGTGTTCCATCTGAAACTTAGTGTTCGATACTGTGCCAGGAGAAGCGCCTGTTCTCTGAAATCTGTGGCGATGCTACTCGAAACCGTATGTGTTCGACGAATCTAAATGGTCGACCTTGTGAGAGAGGAAACTCCAGAAGCGAAACTTAGTTCCATTTAAATCTAAGTGTTCCATCTGAAACTTAGTGTTCGATACTGTGCCGGGAGAAGCGCCTGTTCTTTGAAATCTGTGGCGATGCTACTCGAAACCGTATATGTTCGACGAAACTAGGTGGTCGACCTTGTGGGAGAGGAAACTCCAGATGCAAAACTTACTTCCATTTTACACTAATTGTTCTATCTGAAACTAAGTATTCATTACTGTGCCAGGAGAAGCGCCTGTTCTCTGAAATCTGTGGCGATGCTACTCGAAACCGTATATGTTCGACGAAACTAGGTGGTCGACCTTGTGAGAGAGGAAACTCCAAATGCGAAACATAGTTCCATTTTAAACTAATTGTTCTCTCTGAAACTAAGTGTTCGATACTGTGCCAGGAGAAGCGGCTGTTTTCTGAAATCTGTGGCGATGCCACTCGAAACCGTATGTGTTCGACGAAACTAAGTGGTCGACCTTGTGAGAGAGGAAACTCCAGATGCGAAACTTAGTTCCATTTTAGACTAATTGTTCTACCTGAAACTAAGTGTTCGATACTGTGCCAGGAGAAGCGCCTGTTCTCTGAAATCTGTGGCGATGCCACTCGAAACCGTATGTGTTCAACGAAATTAAGTGGTCAACATTGTGAGAGAACAAACTCCAGATGCGAAAGTTAGTTCCAATTTAAACTAATGGTTCTATCTGAAACTAAGTGTTCGATACTGTGCCAGGAGAAGCGCCTGTTCTCTTAAATCTGTGGCGATGCTACTCGAAACCGTATGTGTTCGACGAATCTAAGTGGTCGACCTTGTGAGAGAGGAAACTCCAGATGCGAGACTTTGTTCCATTTTAAACTGATTGTTCTATCTGAAACAAAGTGTTCGATACTGTGCCGGGAGAAGCGCCTGTTCTCTGAAACCTGTGGCGTCGCTACTCGAAACCGTATGTGTTCGACGAAACTAAGTGGTCGACCTTCTGAGAGAGGAAACTCCGGATGCGAAACTTAGTTCCATTTTAAACTAATTGTTCTATCTGATACTACGTGCTCGATACTGTGCCAGGTGAAGCGCCAGTTCTGTGAAACCTGTGGCGATGCCACTCGAAACCGTATGTGCTCCACGAAACTAAGTGATCGCCTTGTGAGAGAGGAAACTATAGATGCGAAACTTAGTTCCATTTTAAACTAATTTTTCTCTCTGAAACTAAGTGTTCGATACTCTGCCAGGAGAAGCGCCTGTCCTCTGAAATCTGTGGCGTTGCCACTCGAAACCGTATGTGTTCAACGAAACTAAGTGGTCGACCTTGTGAGAGAGGAAACTCCAGATGCGAAACTTAGTTCCATTTTAAACTAATTGTTCAATCTGAAACTAAGTGTTCGACACTGTGCCAGGAGAAGCGCCTGTTCTTTGAAATCTGTGGCGATGCTACTCGAAACCGTATATGTTCGACGAAACTAGGTGGTCGACATTGTGGGAGAGGAAACTCCAGATGCAAAACTTAGTTCCATTTTAAACTAATTCTTCTATCTGAAACTAAGTGTTCGACACTGTGCCAGGAGAAGCGCCTTTTCTCTGAAATCTGTGGCGGTGCCACTCGAAACTGTATGTGTTCGACGAAACTAAGTGGCCGGCCTTGTGAGAGAGGAAACTCCAGATGCGAAACATAGTTCCATTTTAAACTAATTGTTCTATCTGAAACTAAGTGTTCGATACTGTGCCGGGAGAAGCGCCTGTTCTCTGATATCTGTGGCGATGCCACTCGAAACCGTATGTGTTCGACGAAACTAAGTGGTCCACCTTGTGGGAGTGGATACTCCAGATGCGAAACATAGTTCCATTTTAAACTAATTGTTCTATCTGAATGTGTTCGATACTGTGCCAGGAGAAGCGCCTGTCCTCTGAAATCTGTGGCGATGCTACTCGAAACCGTATGTGTTCGACGAATCTAAATGGTCGACCTTGTGAGAGAGGAAACTCCAGAAGCGAAACTTAGTTCCATTTAAAACTAAGTGTTCCATCTGAAACTTAGTGTTCGATACTGTGCCAGGAGAAGCGCCTGTTCTCTGAAATCTGTGGCGATGCTACTCGAAACCGTATGTGTTCGACGAATCTAAATGGTCGACCTTGTGAGAGAGGAAACTCCAGAAGCGAAACTTAGTTCCATTTAAAACTAAGTGTTCCATCTGAAACTTAGTGTTCGATACTGTGCCAGGAGAAGCGCCTGTTCTCTGAAATCTGTGGCGATGCTACTCGAAACCGTATGTGTTCGACTAATCTAAATGGTCGACCTTGTGAGAGAGGAAACTCCAGAAGCGAAACTTAGTTCCATTTAAAACTAAGTGTTCCATCTGAAACTTAGTGTTCGATACTGTGCCAGGAGAAGCGCCTGTTCTCTGAAATCTGTGGCGATGCTACTCGAAACCGTATGTGTTCGACGAATCTAAATGGTCGACCTTGTGAGAGAGGAAACTCCAGAAGCGAAACTTAGTTCCATTTAAAACTAAGTGTTCCATCTGAAACTTAGTGTTCGATACTGTGCCAGGAGAAGCGCCTGTTCTCTGAAATCTGTGGCGATGCTACTCGAAACCGTATGTGTTCGAAGAAACAAAGTGGCCGACCTTTTGAGAGAGGAGACTCCAGATGCGAAACTTAGTTTCATTTTAAACTAATTGTTCTATCTGAAAGTGTTCGATACTGTGCCAGGAGAAGCGCCTGTTCTCTGAAATCTGTGGCGATGCTACTCGAAACCGTATGTGTTCGACGAATCTAAATGTTCGACCTTGTGAGAGAGGAAACTCCAGAAGCGAAACTTAGTTACATTTAAAACTAAGTGTTCCATCTGAAACTTAGTGTTCGATACTGTGCCAGGAGAAGCGCCTGTTCTCTGAAATCTGTGGCGATGCTACTCGAAACCGTATGTGTTCGACGAATCTAAATGGTCGACCTTGTGAGAGAGGAAACTCCAGAGGCGAAACTTAGTTCCATTTAAAACTAAGTGTTCCATCTGAAACTTAGTGTTCGATACTGTGCCAGGAGAAGCGCCTGTTCTCTGAAATCTGTGGCGATGCTACTCGAAACCGTATGTGTTCGAAGAAACAAAGTGGCCGACCTTGTGAGAGAGGAGACTCCAGATACGAAACTTAGTTTCATTTTAAACTAATTGTTCTATCTGAAAGTGTTCGATACTGTGCCAGGAGAAGCGCCTGTTCTCTGAAATCTGTGGCGATGCTACTCGAAACCGTATGTGTTCGACGAATCTAAATGGTCGACCTTGTGAGAGAGGAAACTCCTGATGCGAAACTTAGTTCCATTTTATTCTTATTGTTCTAGCTGAAACTAAGTTTACGATACTGTGCCAGGAGAAGCGCCTGCTCTCTGAGAACTGTGGCGATGCTACTCGAAACCGTATGTGTTCGACCAAACTAAGTGGTCGACTTTGTGAGAGAGGAAATTCCAGATGCGAAACTTAGTTTCATTTTAAACTAATTGTTCTATCTGAAAGTGTTCGATACTGTGCCAGGAGAAGCGCCTGTTCTCTGAAATCTGTGGCGATGCTACTCGAAACCGTATGTGTTCGACGAATCTAAATGGTCGACCTTGTGAGAGAGGAAACTCCAGAAGCGAAACTTAGTTCCATTTAAAACTAAGTGTTCCATCTGAAACTTAGTGTTCGATACTGTGCAAGGAGAAGCGCCTGTTCTCTGAAATCTGTGGCGATGCTACTCGAAACCGTATGTGTTCGACGAATCTAAATGGTCGACCTTGTGAGAGAGGAAACTCCAGAAGCGAAACTTAGTTCCATTTAAATCTAAGTGTTCCATCTGAAACTTAGTGTTCGATACTGTGCCAGGAGAAGCGCCTGTTCTCTGAAATCTGTGGCGATGCTACTCGAAACCGTATGTGTTCGACGAATCTAAATGGTCGACCTTGTGAGAGAGGAAACTCCAGAAGCGAAACTTAGTTCCATTTAAAACTAAGTGTTCCATCTGAAACTTAGTGTTCGATACTGTGCCAGGAGAAGCGCCTGTTCTCTGAAATCTGTGGCGATGCTACTCGAAACCGTATGTGTTCGACGAATCTAAATGGTCGACCTTGTGAGAGAGGAAACTCCAGAAGCGAAACTTAGTTCCATTTAAAACTAAGTGTTCCATCTGAAACTTAGTGTTCGATACTGTGCCAGGAGAAGCGCCTGTTCTCTGAAATCTGTGGCGATGCTACTCGAAACCGTATGTGTTCGAAGAAACAAAGTGGCCGACCTTTTGAGAGAGGAGACTCCAGATGCGAAACTTAGTTTCATTTTAAACTAATTGTTCTATCTGAAAGTGTTCGATACTGTGCCAGGAGAAGCGCCTGTTCTCTGAAATCTGTGGCGATGCTACTCGAAACCGTATGTGTTCGACGAATCTAAATGGTCGACCTTGTGAGAGAGGAAACTCCTGATGCGAAACTTAGTTCCATTTTATTCTTATTGTTCTAGCTGAAACTAAGTTTACGATACTGTGCCAGGAGAAGCGCCTGCTCTCTGAGAACTGTGGCGATGCTACTCGAAACCGTATGTGCTCGACCAAACTAAGTGGTCGACTTTGTGAGAGAGGAAATTCCAGATGCGAAACTTAGTTTCATTTTAAACTAATTGTTCTATCTGAAAGTGTTCGATACTGTGCCAGGAGAAGCGCCTGTTCTCTGAAATCTGTGGCGATGCTACTCGAAACCGTATGTGTTCGAAGAAACAAAGTGGCCGACCTTGTGAGAGAGGAGACTCCAGTTGCGAAACTTAGTTTCATTTTAAACTAATTGTTCTATCTGAAAATGTTCGATACTGTGCCAGGAGAAGTGCCTGTTCTCTGAAATCTGTGGCGATGCTACTCGAAACCGTATGTGTTCGACGAATCTAAATGGTCGACATTGTGAGAGAGGAAACTCCAGAAGCGAAACTTAGTTCCATTTAAAACTAAGTGTTCCATCTGAAACTTAGTGTTCGATACTGTGCCAGTAGAAGCGCCTGTTCTCTGAAACCTGTGGCTTTGCTACTCGAAGCCGAATGTGTTCGACGAAAGTAAGGGGTAGACCGTGTGAGAGAGGAAACTCCAAATGCGAAACATAGTTCCATTTTATACTAATTATTCTATCTGAAACTAAGTTTACGATACTGTGCCAGGAGAAGCGACTGTTCTCTGAAACCTGTGGCAATGCTACTCGAAACCGTATGTGTTCGACGAATCTAAATGGTCGACGTTGTGAGAGAGGAAACTCCAGATGCGAAACATAGTTCCATTTTAAACTAATTGTTCTATCTGAAACTACGTGTTCGATACTGTGCCAGGAGAAGCGCCTGTTCTCTGAAATCTGTGGCGATGCCACGCGAAACCATATGTGTTCGACGAAACTAAGTGGTTGACCTTGTGAGAGAGGAGACTCCAGATGCGAAACTTAGTTCCATTTTAAACTAATTGTTCTATCTGAAACTACGTGTTCGATACTGTGCCAGGAGAAGCGCCTGTTCTCTGAAATCTGTGGCGATGCTACTCGAAACCGTATGTGTTCGAAGAAACAAAGTGGCCGACCTTGTGAGAGAGGAAACTCCAGATGCGAAACATATTTCCATTTTAAACTAAATGTTCTATCTGAAACTAAGTATTCGATACTCTGCCAGTAGAAGCGCCTGTTCTCTGAAACCTGTGGCTTTGCTACTCGAAGCCGAATGTGTTCGACGAAAGTAAGGGGTAGACCGTGTGAGAGAGGAAACTCCAAATGCGAAACATAGTTCCATTTTATACTAATTATTCTATCTGAAACTAAGTTTACGATACTGTGCCAGGAGAAGCGACTGTTCTCTGAAACCTGTGGCAATGCTACTCGAAACCGTATGTGTTCGACGAATCTAAATGGTCGACGTTGTGAGAGAGGAAACTCCAGATGCGAAACATAGTTCCATTTTAAACTAATTGTTCTATCTGAAACTACGTGTTCGATACTGTGCCAGGAGAAGCGCCTGTTCTCTGAAATCTGTGGCGATGCCACGCGAAACCATATGTGTTCGACGAAACTAAGTGGTTGACCTTGTGAGAGAGGAGACTCCAGATGCGAAACTTAGTTCCATTTTAAACTAATTGTTCTATCTGAAACTACGTGTTCGATACTGTGCCAGGAGAAGCGCCTGTTCTCTGAAATCTGTGGCGATGCCACGCGAAACCATATGTGTTCGAAGAAACAAAGTGGCCGACCTTGTGAGAGAGGAAACTCCAGATGCGAAACATATTTCCATTTTAAACTAAATGTTCTATCTGAAACTAAGTATTCGATACTCTGCCAGTAGAAGCGCCTGTTCTCTGAAACCTGTGGCTTTGCTACTCGAAGCCAAATGTGTTCGACGAAAGTAAGGGGTAGACCGTGTGAGAGAGGAAACTCCAAATGCGAAACATAGTTCCATTTTATACTAATTATTCTATCTGAAACTAAGTGTACGATACTGTGCCAGGAGAAGCGACTGTTCTCTGAAATCTGTGGCAATGCTACTCGAAACCGTATGTGTTCGACGAATCTAAATGGTCGACGTTGTGAGAGAGGAAACTCCAGATGCGAAACATAGTTCCATTTTAAACTAATTGTTCTATCTGAAACTACGTGTTCGATACTGTGCCAGGAGAAGCGCCTGTTCTCTGAAATCTGTGGGGATGCCACGCGAAACCATATGTGTTCGACGAAACTAAGTGGTTGACCTTGTGAGAGAGGAGACTCCAGATGCGAAACTTAGTTCCATTTTAAACTAATTGTTCTATCTGAAACTAAGTGTTCGATACTATGCCAGAAGAAGCACCTGTTCTCTGAAATCTGTGGCGATGCTACTCGAAACCGTATGTGTTCGAAGAAACAAAGTGGCCGACCTTGTGAGAGAGGAGACCCCAGTTGCGAAACTTAGTTTCATTTTAAACTAATTGTTCTATCTGAAAGTGTTCGATACTGTGCCAGGAGAAGCGCCTGTTCTCTGAAATCTGTGGCGATGCTACTCGAAACCGTATGTGTTCGACGAATCTAAATGGTCGACATTGTGAGAGAGGAAACTCCAGAAGCGAAACTTAGTTCCATTTAAAACTAAGCGTTCCATCTGAAACTTAGTGTTCGATACTGTGCCAGGAGAAGCGCCTGTTCTCTGAAATCTGTGGCGATGCTACTCGAAACCGTATGTGTTCGAAGAAACAAAGTGGCCGACCTTGTGAGAGAGGAGACTCCAGATGTGAAACATATTTCCATTTTAAACTAAATGTTCTATCTGAAACTAAGTATTCGATACTGTGCCAGGAGAAGCGCCTGTTCTCTGAAATCTGTGGCGATGCCACTCGAAACCGTATGTGTTCCACGAAACTAAGTGGTCGACCTTGTAAGAGAGGAAACTCCAGATGCGAAATTTAGTACAATTTTAGACTAATTGTTCTATCTGAAACTATGTGTCTGATACTGTGCCAGGAGAAGCGCCTGTTCTCTGAAATCTGTGGCGTTGCCACTCGAAACCGTATGAGTTCGACGCAAATAAGTGGCCGACTTTGTGAGAGAGCAAACTCCAGATGCGAAATTTTGTTCCATTTTAAACTAATAGTTCTGTCTGAAACTAAGTGTTCGATACTGTGCCAGGAGACGAGCCTGTTCTCGGAAATCTGTCGCGATGCTACTCGAAACCGTATGTGTTCGGCGAAGCTAAGTGGTCAACCTTGTGAGAGAGGAAACTCCAGATGCGAAATTTAGTTCCATTTTATACTTATTTTTCTATCTGAAACTGAGGGTTCGATACTGTGCCACGAGAAGCGCTTGTTCTTTGAAATCTGTATTGATGCCACTCGAAACCGTATGTGTTTGACGAGACTAAGTGGTCGATATGGTAACAGAGGAAACTCCAGATGCGAAACATAGTTCGATTTTAAACTAATTGTTCTATCTGAAACTAAGTGTTCGATACTGTGCCAGGAGGAGCGCCTGTTCTCTGAAATCTGTGGCGCTGCTACTCGAAACGGTATGTGTTCGACGAAACTAAGTGGTCGACCTTGTGAGAGAGGAAACTCCAGAAGCGAAACTTAGTTCCATTTAAAAATAATCGTTCTATCTGAAACTAAGTGTTCGATACTGTGCCAGGAGAAGCGACTGTTCTCTGAAATCTGTGGCGATGCCACTCGAAACCGTATGTGTTCGACGAAACTAAGTGGTCGACCTTGTGAGAGAGGAAATTCCAAATGCGAAAATTAATTCCATTTTAAACTAATTGTTCTATCTGAAACCAAGGGTTCGATACTGTGCCAGGAGAAGCGTAGAGAATGTAGGGTGAACATATAGTATAAGAATGACTGAGTCAAAGACCCGTTAAGTAGCACTATCGGCTGTCCAAAAAAGTATTCTACGCCCTGATGCCTAAAACAATATTTCGGTCGTGGGCGGTGTGAAACTTCATAATTTACGTTCCAACGAAATGCATAAAAACACCAATGTAGGAGAACCTAGTTGAGCCCCAGTGGACCCGTAGAAGGCATGTGACTGTTTTCCAACAGTGGGTGGTGGAATCGTCACATTCCGCACCGTGCATCATGATCCGGTGTATGCAAAATTGAAGCAAACCCTTCTGATTCATGGAATTCAGATTTTCGGGCTGATTTCTTAAAAAGTAGTCAGAGAGTTGTCGCTCATTGGTGAACCTAATCATCCGGAACATGGACCGCAAGGTATTTGCCACCCATATAATACGTGCAGATACGCACACGGGGATCAAATGCACACGTGCATCAGTCGTGTTAGCATGGAGTCCTTCAGTTTCTTGCTACATGCAATCGGGACGCCACACTCGGCAAATGTGGACTTCGTCCATGAGTTACCTCTGGAAATATCGCAGTTGATTCTGCGGCAATTGGATTCTGCATCTTTACTGAGCGCAGCGCTTGTTTCCCGAAAGTGGCTATCTGTTTTGCGGGTCGATGTGAAACTCAGGCAAAGGGTAAGGAGATCCCTCAGATACAAGGCGGAGCGGATTCGGTCGGACTACATTGGGAGGCCCACAACGGATGTAGTCAGACGTCATGGGTTCAGATGGAATTCACGTGTTAGAAATATTCAAAGATCTGCGCCTCCGACCAGTATTGACGCATATCGCCTAATGGATATAGAATCGACACGGCACAGTCGTTATCATGGACATCAGCGCGAGGACACCAAAAGGCGAATCAAGTCTTATAGAATTTGATGTAGTGAGAAACGGAACGGGAGTTTCTCCTGGCACAGTATCGGACTAATTTTAATATGGTACTAAATTTCGCATCTGGAGTTTCCTCCCTCACAAGGCGGCCACTTAGTTTCGCCGAACACATACGGTTTCGAGTGGCATCGCCACAGATTTCAGAGAACAGGCGCTTCTCCTGGCACAGTATCGAAAACTTAGTTTCAGATAGAAAAATAAGATTAAAATGGAACTAAGTTTCGCATCTGGAGTTTCCTCTCTCATAAGGTCGACCAATTAGTTTCGTCGAACACATACGGTTTCGAGTAGCATCGCCACAGATTTCAGAGAGCAGGCGCTTCTCCTGGCACAGTATCGAACACTTAGTTTCAGATAGAACAATTAGTTTAAATGGAACTAAGTTTCGCATCTGGAGTTTCCTCTCTCACAATGTCGACCACTTAGTTTCGTCGAACACATACGGTTTCGAGCAGCATTGCCACTGATTTCAGAGCACAGACGCTTCTCCTGGCACCTTATCGAACACATAGATTCAGATAGAACAATTAGTTTAAAATGGAACTAAGTTTCGCATCTGGAGTTTCCCCTCTCACAAGGTCGATCACTTAGTTTCGTCGAACACATACGGTTTCGAGTAGCATCGCCACAGATTTCAGAGAACAGGCGCTTCTCCTGGCACAGTGTCGAACACATAGTTTCATATAGAACAATTAGTTTAAAATGCTACTAAGTTTCGCATCTGGAGTTTCTCCTCTCACAAGGTCGACCACTTAGTTTCGTCGAACTCATACGGTTTCGAGTGACACCGCCACAGATTTCAGAGAACAGGCCCTTCTCCTGGCACAGTATCGAACACTTAGTTTCAGATAGAACAATTAGTTTAAAATGGAACTAAGTTTCGCATCTGGAGTTTCCTCTCTCACAAGGTCGACCACTGAGTTTCGTCGAACACATACGGTTTCGAGTAGCATCGCCAGAGATTTCAGAGAGCAGACGCTTCTCCTGGCACAGTATCGAACACTGAGTATCAGATAGAACAATTAGTTTAAAATGGTATTAAGTTTCGCATCAGGAGTTTCCTCTCGCACAAGGTTGACCACTTAGTTTCGTCGAACACATACGGTTTCGAGTAGCATGGCCACAGATTTCAGAGAACAGGCGCTTCTCCTAGCACAGTATCGAACACTTAGTTTCAGATAGAATAATTCGTTTAAAATGGAAGTAAGTTTCGTATCTGCAGTTACCTCTCTCACAAGGGCGACCACTTAGTTTCGACGAACACATACGGTTTCGAGTGGCAGCGCCACAGATTTCAGAGAACAGCCGTTTCTCCTGGCACGGTAGCGAACACTTAGTTTCAGATAGAACAATTAGTTTAAAATGGAACTAAGTTTCGCATCTGGAATTTCCTCTCTCACAAGGTCCGCCACTGAGTTTCGTCGAACCCATACGTTTTCGAGTATCATCGCCACAGATTTCAGAGAACAGGCGCTTCTCCTGGCACATTATCGAACACATAGATACAGATAGAACAATTAGTTTTAAATTGAACTATGTTTCGCATCTGGAGTTTCCTCTCTCACAAGGTCGACCACTTATTTTCGTCGAACACATACGGTTTCAAGTGGCATCGCCACGGGTTTCAGAGAATTGGCGATTCTCCTGGCACAGTATCGAACACTTAGTATCAGATAGAACAATTACTTTAAAATGGAAATAAGCTTCGCATCTGGAGTTTCCTCTCTCACAAGGTGGACCACTTAGTTTCGTCGAACACATACGGTTTCGAGTGGCATGGCCAGAGATTTCAGACAACAGGCGCTTCTCCTGGCACAGTATCGAACACTTAGTATCAGATAGAACAATTACTTTAAAATGGAACTAAGCTTCGCATCTGGAGTTTCCTCTCTCACAAGGTGGACCACTTAGTTTCGTCGAACACATACTGTTTCGAGTAGCATCGCCACTGAATTCACAGAACAGGCGCTTCTCCTGGCACAGTGTCGACACGTAGTTTCAGATAGAACAATTAATTTAAAATGGAACTATGTTTCGCATCTGGAGTTTCCTCTCTCAAAAGGTCGGCCAATTAGTTTCGTTGAATACATACGGTTTCGAGTGGAATCGCCACAGATTTCAGGGAACAGGCGTTTCTCCTGGCACAGTATCGAACACTGTTTCAGATAGAGCAATTAGATTTAAATGGAACCAAGTTTGGCATCTGGAGTTTCCTCTCTCAGAAGGTCGACCACTTAGTTTCGCCGAACACATACGGTTTCGAGTGGCATCGCCACAGATTTCAGAGAACGGGCGCTTCTCCTTGCACGGTATCGATCACTTAATTTCAGATAGAACAATTAGTTTAAAATGGAACTAAGTTTCGCATCTGGAGTTTCCTCTCTCAGAAGGTCGACTACTTAGTTTCGTCGTACACATACGGTTTCGAGTGGCATCGCCACAGATTTCAGAGAACAGGCGCTTCTCCTGGTACCGTATCGAACACTTAGTTTCAGATGGAACATTTAGTTTAAAATTGAACTATGTTTCGCATCTGGAGTTTCCTCTCTCACAAGGTCGACCACTTAGTTTCGCCGAACGCATACGGTTTCGAGTGGCATCGCCACAGATTTCAGGGAACAGGCGCTTTTGCTGGCACAGTATCGAACACTTAGTTTCTGATAGAACAATTAGTTTAAAATGTAACTATGTTTCGCATCTGGAGTATCCTCCCTCACAAGGTCGACGACTTAGTTTCGTTGAACACATTCGGTTTCAAGGGGAATCGCCACAAATTTCGGAGACAGGCGCTTCTACTGGCACACTATCGAACACTTAGGTTCAGATAGAAAAATTAGTTTAAATTGGCACTAAGTTTCGCGTCTGGAGTTTCCTCTCTCACAAGGTCGACCACTCAGTTTCGTCGAACACGTACGGTTTCGAGTGGCATCGCCACAGATTTCAGAGAACAGGCGCTTCTCCTGGCACAGTATCGAACACCTAGTATCAGATAGAACAATTAGTTTAAAATGTAACTAAGTTTCGCATCTGAAGTTTCCTCTCTCACAAGGTCGACCACTTAGTTTCGCCGAACGCATACGGTTTCGAGTGGCATCGCCACAGATTTCAGGGAACAGGCGCTTTTGCTGGCACAGTATCGAACACTTAGTTTCTGACAGAACAATTAGTATAAAATGGCACTAAGTTACGCGTCTGGAGTTTCCTCTCTCACAAGGTCGACCACTCAGTTTCGTCGAACACATACGGTTTCGAGTGGCATCGCCACAGATTTCGGAGAACAGGCGCTTCTCCTGGCACAGTATCGAAAACTTCCTTTCAGATAAAACTATTAGTTTTAAATGGAACTAAGTTTCGCATCTGGAGTTTCTTCTCTCAAAAGGTCGACCATTTAGATTCGTCGAACACATACGGTTTCGAGTATCATCGCCACAGATTTCAGAGAACAGGCGCTTCTCCTGGCACATTATCGAACACATAGATACAGATAGAACAATTAGTTTTAAATGGAACTATTTTTCGCTTCTGGAGTTTCATCTCTCACAAGGTCAACAAATTTGTTTCGTCGAACACATACGGTTTCGAGTGACTTCGCCACAGATTTCAGAGAACAGGCGCTTCTCCTGGCACAGTATCGATAACTTAGTTTCAGATAGAACAATTAGTTTTAAATGGAACTAAGTTTCGCTTCTGGAGTTTCCTCTCTCAGAAGGTCGACCACTTAGTTTCGTGGAACACATACGGTTGCGAGTGGCATCGCCACAGATTTCAGAGAACAGGCGCTTCTCCTGGCACAGTATCGAACACTTAGTTTCAGGTAGAACAATTAGTTTAAAATGGTACTAAGTTTCGAATCTGGAGTTTCCTCTTTCACAAGGCGACCACTTAGTTTCGTCGAACACATACGGTTTCGAGTGGCATCACCACAGATTTCAGAGAACTGGCGCTTCTCCTGGCACAATATCCAACACATAGTTTTAGATAGAATAATTAGTTTAAAATGGAAGTAATTTCGCATGTGGAGTTTCCTCTCCCACAAGGTCGACCACTTAGTTTCGTTGAACACATACGGTTTCGAATGGCATCGCCACCGATTTCAGAGAACAGTCGCTTCTCCTGGCACAGTATCGAACACTTAGTTTCAGAGAGAACAATTAATTTAAAATGGAACAAAGCATCGCATCTGGAGTTTACTCTCTCACAAGGTCGACCACATAGTTTCGTCGAACACATACGGTTTCGAGTGGTATCGCCACAGATTTCAGAGAACAGGCGCTTCTCCTGGCACATTATCGAACACTTAGTTTCATATATAACAATTAATTTAAAATGGAACTATGTTTCGAATTTGGAGTTTCCTCTGCCTCTAGGTCGGCCACTTATTTTCGTCGAACACATACGGTTTCGAGTGGCATCGCCACAGATTTCGCCGAACGGGAGTTTCACCTGGCACAGTATCGACCACTTGGTATCAGATAGAACAATTAGTTTAAAATGGAACAAAGCTTCGCATCTGGAGTTTCCTCTCTCACAAGGTCGACCACTTAGTTTCGTCGAACACATACGGTTTCGAGTGGTATCGCCACAGATTTCAGAGAACAGGCGCTTCTCCTGGCACATTATCGAACACTTAGTTTCATATATAACAATTAATTTAAAATGGAACTATGTTTCGAATTTGGAGTTTCCTCTCCAACTAGGTGGACCACTTATTTTCGTCGAACACATACGGTTTCGAGTGGCATCGCCACAGATTTCGCCGAACGGGAGTTTCACCTGGCACAGTATCGACCACTTAGTATCAGATAGAACAATTAGTTTAAAATGGAACTAAGCTTCGCATTTGGAGTTTCCTCTCTCACAAGGTCGACCACTTAGTTTTGTCGAACACATACGGTTTCGAGTGGCATCGCCACAGGTTTCAGAGAACAGGCGCTTCTCCTGGCACAGTATCGAACACTTAGTATCAGATAGAACAATTAGTTTAAAATGGAACAAAGCTTCGCATCTGGAGTTTCCTCTCTCACAAGGTCGACCACTTAGTTTCGTCAAACACATACGGTTTCGAGTGGCATCGCCACAGATTTCAGAGAACAGGCGTTTCTGCTGGCACAGTATCGAAAACTTAGTTTCAGATAGAACAATTACTTTAAAATGGAACTAAGTTTCGCATTTGGAGTTTCCTCTCTCACAAGTTCGACCACTTAGTTTCGTCGAACACATACGGTTTCGAGGGGCATCGCCACAGATTTCAGAGAACAGGCGCTTCTGCTGGCACAGTATCGAAAACTTAGTTTCAGATAGAACAATTACTTTAAAATGGAACTAAGTTTCGCATTTGGAGTTTCCTCTCTCACAAGGTCGACCACTTAGTTTCGACGAAACACATACGGTTTCGAGTAGCATCGCCACAGATTTCGGGGAACAGGCGCTTCTCCTGGCACAGTATCGAACACTTAGTATCAGATAGAACTATTAGTTTAAAATGGAACTAAGTTTCGCATCTGGGGTTTCCTCTCCCACAAGGTCGACCACTTAGTTTCGTCGAACACATACGGTTTCGATGGGCATCGCCACAGATTTCAGAGAACAGGCGCTTCTGCTGGCACAGTATCGAAAACTTAGTTTCAGATAGAACAATTACTTTAAAATGGAACTAAGTTTCGCAACTGGAGTTTCCTCTCTGACAAGGCGGCCACATAGTTTCGTGGAACACATTCGGTTTCGAGTAGCATCGCCACAGATTTCAGAGAACAGGCGCTTCTCCTGGCACAGTATCAAACACCTAGTTTCGGAGAGAACAATTAGTTTAAAATGGAAATATATTTCGCATTTGGTGTTTCCTCTCTCAGAAGTTCGACCACTTAGTTTCGTCGAACTCATACTGTTTCGAGTGGCATCGCCACACATTTCAGAGGACAGGCGCTTCTCCTGGCACAGTATCGAAAACTTAGTTTCAGATAGAACAATTAGTTTAAATGGAACTAAGTTTCACATCTGGTGTTTCCTCTCCCACAAGGTCGACCACTTAGTTTCGTCGAACACATACGGTTTCGTGTAGCATCGCCACAGATTTAAGAGAACAGTCGCTTCTCCTGGCACAGTATCGAACACTTAGTTTCAGATAGAACACTTAGTTTAAAATGGAACTGTGTTTCGCATTTGGAGTTTCCTCTCTCACAAGGTGGACCACTTAGTTTCGTCAAATACATACGGTTTCCAGTGGAATCGCCACAGGTTTCAGAGAACTGGCGCTTCTCCTGGCACAGTATCGAACACTTAGTATCAGATAGAACTATTAGTTTAAAATGGAACTAATTTTCGCATCTGGGGTTTCCTCTCCCACAAGGTCGACCACTTAGTTTCGTCGAACACATACGGTTTCGAGGGGCATCGCCACAGATTTCAGAGAACAGGCGCTTCTGCTGGCACAGTATCGAAAACTTAGTTTCAGATAGAACAATTAGTTTAAATGGAACTAAGTTTCACATCTGGAGTTTACTCTCTCACAAGGTCGACCACTTAGTTTCGACGAAACACATACGGTTTCGAGTAGCATCGCCACAGATTTCAGGGAACAGGCGCTTCTCCTGGCACAGTATGTCGACCATGTCACCATGTCGACCACTTAGTTTCGTCGAACACATACAGTTTCGAGTAGCATCGCCACAGATTTCAAAGAACAGGCGCTTCTCCTGGCACAGTATCGAACACTTAGATTCACATAGAACAATTAGTTTAAAATGGAACTAAGTTTCGCAACTGGAGTTTCCTCTCTGACAAGGCGGCCACATAGTTTCGTGGAACACATTCGGTTTCGAGTAGCATCGCCACAGATTTCAGAGAACAGGCGCTTCTCCTGGCACAGTATCAAACACCTAGTTTCGGAGAGAACAATTAGTTTAAAATGGAAATATATTTCGCATTTGGTGTTTCCTCTCTCACAAGTTCGACCACTTAGTTTCGTCGAACACATACGGTTCCGATTAGCATCGCCACAGATTTCAGAGAACAGGCGTTTCTCCTGGCACAGTATCGAACACTTAGTTGCCGATAGAACAATTTGCTTAAAATGGAACTAAGTTTCGCATCTGGAGTTTCCCCTCCCACAAGGTCGACCACTTAGTTTCCTCAAACACATACGGTTTCGAGTAGCATCGCCACAGATTTAAGAGAACAGGCGCTTCTCCTGGCACATTATCGAACTCTTAGTTTCAGATAGAACAATTAGTTTAAAATGTAACTAATTTTCGCATCTGGAGTGTCCTCTCCCACAAGGTCGACCACTTAGTTTCGTCGAACACATACGGTTTCGAGTAGCATCGCCACAGATTTCAGAGAACAGGCGCTTCTCCTGGCACAGTATCGAGCACGTATTTTCAGATAGAACAAATTGTTTAAAATGGAACTACGTTTCACATCTGGAGATTCCTCTCCCACAAGGTCGACCAATTAGATTCGTCGAACACATATGGTTTTGAGTAGCATCGCCACAGATTTCGGAGGACAGGCGTTTCTCCTGGCACAGTACGAACACTTAGTCTCAGATAGAACAATTAGTTTAAAATGGAACTAAGTTTCGCATCTGGAGTTTCCTCTCTCACAAGTTTCCATTTTAAACTAATTGTTCTATCTGAAACTAAGTGTTCGATACTGTGCCAGGAGAAGCGCTTGTTCTCTGAAATATGTGGCGATGCTACTCGAAACCGTATCTGTTCGACGAAACTAATTGGTCGACCTTGTGGGAGAGGAATCTCCAGATGCGAAACTTAGTTCCATTTTAAACATATTGTTCTATCTGGAACTAAGTGTTCGATACTGTGCCAGCAGAAGCGCCTGTTCTCTGAAATCTGTGGCGATGCCACTCGAAACCGTATGTGTTCGACGAAACTGAGTTGTCGATACTGTGTCAGGAGTAGCGCCTGTTCTCTGAAATCTGTGGCGATGCCACTCGAAACCGTATGTGTTCGACGAAACTAAGTGGCCGACCTTGTGAGAGAGGAAACTTCAGATGCGAGACTCAATTCCATTTCAAATTAGTTATTCTATCTGAAACTAAGTGTTCGATACTGTGCCAATAGAAGCGCCTGTTCTCTGAAATCTGTGGCGATGCCACTCGAAACCGTATGTGTTCGACGAAACTAAGTGGTCGACTATGTGAGAGAGGAATCTCCAGATGCGAAACTTAGTTCCATTTTGAACAAATTGTTTTATCTGAAACTAAGTATTCGATACTGTGCCAGGAGAAGCGCCTGTTCTCTGCAATCTGTGGCGATGCTACTCGAAACCGTATGTGTTCGACGAAACTAAGAGGTCGACCTTGTGAGAGAGGAAACTCCAGATGCGGAGCTTAGTTCCATTTTAAACTAATTGTTCTATCTGAGACTAAGTGTTCGATACTGTGCCAGGAGAAGCGCTTGTTCTCTGAAATATGTGGCGATGCTACTCGAAACCGTATCTGTTCGACGAAACTAATTGGTCGACCTTGTGGGAGAGGAATCTCCAGATGCGAAACTTAGTTCCATTTTAAACATATTGTTCTATCTGGAACTAAGTGTTCGATACTGTGCCAGCAGAAGCGCCTGTTCCCTGAAATCTGTGGCGATGCCACTCGAAACCGTATGTGTTCGACGAAACTGAGTTGTCGATACTGTGTCAGGAGTAGCGCCTGTTCTCTGAAATCTGTGGCGATGCCACTCGAAACCGTATGTGTTCGACGAAACTAAGTGGCCGACCTTGTGAGAGAGGAAACTTCAGATGCGAGACTCAATTCCATTTCAAATTAGTTATTCTATCTGAAACTAAGTGTTCGATACTGTGCCAATAGAAGCGCCTGTTCTCTGAAATCTGTGGCGATGCCACTCGAAACCGTATGTGTTCGACGAAACTAAGTGGTCGACTATGTGAGAGAGGAATCTCCAGATGCGAAACTTAGTTCCATTTTGAACAAATTGTTTTATCTGAAACTAAGTATTCGATACTGTGCCAGGAGAAGCGCCTGTTCTCTGCAATCTGTGGCGATGCTACTCGAAACCGTATGTGTTCGACGAAACTAAGAGGTCGACCTTGTGAGAGAGGAAACTCCAGATGCGGAGCTTAGTTCCATTTTAAACTAATTGTTCTATCTGAGACTAAGTGTTCGATACTGTGCCAGGAGAAGCGCTTGTTCTCTGAAATATGTGGCGATGCTACTCGAAACCGTATCTGTTCGACGAAACTAATTGGTCGACCTTGTGGGAGAGGAATCTCCAGATGCGAAACTTAGTTCCATTTTAAACATATTGTTCTATCTGGAACTAAGTGTTCGATACTGTGCCAGCAGAAGCGCCTGTTCCCTGAAATCTGTGGCGATGCCACTCGAAACCGTATGTGTTCGACGAAACTGAGTTGTCGATACTGTGTCAGGAGAAGCGCCTGTTCTCTGAAATCTGTGGCGATGCCACTCGAAACCGTATGTGTTCGACGAAACTAAGTGGCCGACCTTGTGAGAGAGGAAACTTCAGATGCGAAACTCAATTCCATTTCAAATTAATTATTCTATCTGAAACTAAGTGTTCGATACTGTGCCAATAGAAGCGCCTGTTCTCTGAAATCTGTGGCGATGCCACTCGAAACCGTATGTGTTCGACGAAACTAAGTGGTCGACTATGTGAGAGAGGAATCTCCAGATGCGAAACTTAGTTCCATTTTGAACAAATTGTTTTATCTGAAACTAAGTATTCGATACTGTGCCAGGAGAAGCGCCTGTTCTCTGCAATCTGTGGCGATGCTACTCGAAACCGTATGTGTTCGACGAAACTAAGTGGTCGACCTTGTGAGAGAGGAAACTCCAGATGCGGAGCTTAGTTCCATTTTAAACTAATTGTTCTATCTGATACTCAGTGTTCGATACTGTGCCAGGAGAAGCGCCTGTTCTCTGAAATCACTGGCGATGCTACTCGAAACCGTATGTGTTCGACGAAACTAAGTGGTCAACCTTGTGCGAGAGGAAACTCCTGATGCGAAACTTAATACCATTTTAAACTGATTGTTCAATCTGAAACTATGTGTTCGATACTGTGCCAGTAGAAGCGCCTGTTCTCTGAACTATGTGGCGATGCTACTCGAAACCGTATTTGTTCTACGAAACTAAGTGGTCGACCTTGTGAGAGAAGAACCTCCAACTGCGAAACATAGTTCCAATTTAAACTAATTGTTCTACCTGAAACGAAGTGTTCAATACTGTGCCAGGAGAAGTGCCCGTTCTCTGAAATCTGTGGCGATACAACTCGAAACCGTATGTGTTCGACGAAAGTAAGTCGTTGACCTTGTGAGAGAGGATACTCCAGATGCGAAACATAGTTCCATTTTAAACTAATTGTTCTGTCTGAAATAAGTGTTCGATACTGTGCCAGGAGAAGCGCCTGTTCTCTGAAATCTGTGGCGATGATACTCGAAACCGTATGTGATCGACGAATCTAAATGGTCGACCTTGTGAGAGAGGAAACTCCAGATGCGAAACTTAGTTCCATTTTAAGCTGATTGTTCTATCTGATACTAAGTGTTCGATACTGTGCCAGGAGAAGCGCCTGTTCTCTGAAATCTGTGGCGATGTCACTCGAAACCGTATGTGTTCGACGAAACTAAGTGGTCGACCTTGTGAGAGAGAAAACTCCAGATGCGAAACTTAGTTCCATTTTAAACTAATTATCCTATCTAAAACTATGTGTTCGATACTGCGCCAGGAGAAGCGCCTGTTCTCTGAAATCTGTGGTGATGCTACTCGAAACCGTATGTGTTCGACGAAACTAAGTGGTCGACTTTGTGACAGAGGAAACTCCAAATGCGAAACGTAGTTCCATATAAATCTAATTGTTGTATCTGAAACTAAGTTTTCGATATTGTGCCAGGAGAAGCGCCTGTTCTCTGAAATCTGTGGCCATGCTACTCGAAACCGTATGTGTTCGACGAATCTAAGTGGTCCACCTTGTGAGAGAGGAAACTCCAGATGCGAAACTTAATACCATTTTAACTAATTGTTCTATCTGAAACTATGTGTTCCACACGGTGCCAGGAGAAGCGCCTGTTCTCTGAAATGTGTGGCGATGCCACTCGAAACCGTATGTGTTCGACGAAACTAAGTGGTCGCCCTTGTGAGAGAGGAAACTGCAGATACGAAACTTACTTCCATTTTAAACGAATTATTCTATCTGAAACTAAGTGTTCGATACTGTGCCAGGAGAAGCGCCTGTTCTCTGAAATCTGTGGCGATGCCACTCGAAACCGTATGTGTTCGACGAAACTAAGTGGCGACCTTGTGAGAGAGGAAACTTCAGATGCGAAACTTAGTTCCATTTTAAACTAATTGTTCTATCTGAAACTAAGTGTTCGATACTGTGGCAGGAGAAGCGCCTGTTCACTGAAATCTGTCCCGATGGTACTCGAAACCGTATGTGATCGACGAAACTAAGTGGTCGACCTTCTGAGAGAGGAAACTCCAGATGCGAAATTTAGTTCCATTTTAAACTAATTGTTCTATCTGAAACTAAGTGTTCGATACCATGCCAGGAGAAGCGCCTGTTCTCTGAAATCTGTGGCGATGCCACTCGAAACCGTATGTGTTCGACGGTAACTAAGTGGTCGACCTTGTGGGAGAGGAAACTCCAGATGCGAAACTTAGTTCCGTTTTAAACTAATTGTTCTATCTGACACTCAGTGTTCGATACTGTGCCAGGAGAAGCGCCTGTTCTCTGAAATCTGTGGCGATGCCACTCGAAACCGTATGTGTTCGACGAAACTAAGTGGTCGACCTTGTGAGAGAGGAATCTTCAGATGCGAAACTTAGTTCCATTTTAAACTAATTGTTCTATCTGAAACTAAGTGTTCGCTACTGTGGCAGGAGAAGCGCCTGTTCACTGAAATCTGTCCCGATGGTACTCGAAACCGTATGTGTTCGACGAAACTAAGTGGTCGACCTTCTGAGAGAGGAAACTCCAGATGCGAAATTTAGTTCCATTTTAAACTAATTGTTCTATCTGAAACTAAGTGTTCGATACCATGCCAGGAGAAGCGCCTGTTCTCTGAAATCTGTGGCGATGCCACTCGAAACCGTATGTGTTCGACGGTAACTAAGTGGTCGACCTTGTGGGAGAGGAAACTCCAGATGCGAAACTTAGTTCCGTTTTAAACTAATTGTTCTATCTGACACTCAGTGTTCGATACTGTGCCAGGAGAAGCGCCTGTTCTCTGAAATCTGTGGCGATGCCACTCGAAACCGTATGTGTTCGACGAAACTAAGTGGTCGACCTTGTGAGAGAGGAAACTTCAGATGCGAAACTCAATTCCATTTCAAATTAATTATTCTATCTGAAACTAAGTGTTCGATACTGTGCCAATAGAAGCGCCTGTTCTCTGAAATCTGTGGCGATGCCACTCGAAACCGTATGTGTTCGACGAAACTAAGTGGTCGACTATGTGAGAGAGGAATCTCCAGATGCGAAACTTAGTTCCATTTTGAACAAATTGTTTTATCTGAAACTAAGTATTCGATACTGTGCCAGGAGAAGCGCCTGTTCTCTGCAATCTGTGGCGATGCTACTCGAAACCGTATGTGTTCGACGAAACTAAGTGGTCGACCTTGTGAGAGAGGAAACTCCAGATGCGGAGCTTAGTTCCATTTTAAACTAATTGTTCTATCTGATACTCAGTGTTCGATACTGTGCCAGGAGAAGCGCCTGTTCTCTGAAATCACTGGCGATGCTACTCGAAACCGTATGTGTTCGACGAAACTAAGTGGTCAACCTTGTGCGAGAGGAAACTCCTGATGCGAAACTTAATACCATTTTAAACTGATTGTTCAATCTGAAACTATGTGTTCGATACTGTGCCAGTAGAAGCGCCTGTTCTCTGAACTATGTGGCGATGCTACTCGAAACCGTATTTGTTCTACGAAACTAAGTGGTCGACCTTGTGAGAGAAGAACCTCCAACTGCGAAACATAGTTCCAATTTAAACTAATTGTTCTACCTGAAACGAAGTGTTCAATACTGTGCCAGGAGAAGTGCCCGTTCTCTGAAATCTGTGGCGATACCACTCGAAACCGTATGTGTTCGACGAAAGTAAGTCGTTGACCTTGTGAGAGAGGATACTCCAGATGCGAAACATAGTTCCATTTTAAACTAATTGTTCTGTCTGAAATAAGTGTTCGATACTGTGCCAGGAGAAGCGCCTGTTCTCTGAAATCTGTGGCGATGATACTCGAAACCGTATGTGATCGACGAATCTAAATGGTCGACCTTGTGAGAGAGGAAACTCCAGATGCGAAACTTAGTTCCATTTTAAGCTGATTGTTCTATCTGATACTAAGTGTTCGATACTGTGCCAGGAGAAGCGCCTGTTCTCTGAAATCTGTGGCGATGTCACTCGAAACCGTATGTGTTCGACGAAACTAAGTGGTCGACCTTGTGACAGAGGAAACTCCAGATGCGAAACTTAGTTCCATTTTAAACTAATTATCCTATCTAAAACTATGTGTTCGATACTGCGCCAGGAGAAGCGCCTGTTCTCTGAAATCTGTGGTGATGCTACTCGAAACCGTATGTGTTCGACGAAACTAAGTGGTCGACTTTGTGACAGAGGAAACTCCAAATGCGAAACGTAGTTCCATATAAATCTAATTGTTGTATCTGAAACTAAGTTTTCGATATTGTGCCAGGAGAAGCGCCTGTTCTCTGAAATCTGTGGCCATGCTACTCGAAACCGTATGTGTTCGACGAATCTAAGTGGTCCACCTTGTGAGAGAGGAAACTCCAGATGCGAAACTTAATACCATTTTAACTAATTGTTCTATCTGAAACTATGTGTTCCACACGGTGCCAGGAGAAGCGCCTGTTCTCTGAAATGTGTGGCGATGCCACTCGAAACCGTATGTGTTCGACGAAACTAAGTGGTCGCCCTTGTGAGAGAGGAAACTGCAGATACGAAACTTACTTCCATTTTAAACGAATTATTCTATCTGAAACTAAGTGTTCGATACTGTGCCAGGAGAAGCGCCTGTTCTCTGAAATCTGTGGCGATGCCACTCGAAACCGTATGTGTTCGACGAAACTAAGTGGCGACCTTGTGAGAGAGGAAACTTCAGATGCGAAACTTAGTTCCATTTTAAACTAATTGTTCTATCTGAAACTAAGTGTTCGATACTGTGGCAGGAGAAGCGCCTGTTCACTGAAATCTGTCCCGATGGTACTCGAAACCGTATGTGATCGACGAAACTAAGTGGTCGACCTTCTGAGAGAGGAAACTCCAGATGCGAAATTTAGTTCCATTTTAAACTAATTGTTCTATCTGAAACTAAGTGTTCGATACCATGCCAGGAGAAGCGCCTGTTCTCTGAAATCTGTGGCGATGCCACTCGAAACCGTATGTGTTCGACGGTAACTAAGTGGTCGACCTTGTGGGAGAGGAAACTCCAGATGCGAAACTTAGTTCCGTTTTAAACTAATTGTTCTATCTGACACTCAGTGTTCGATACTGTGCCAGGAGAAGCGCCTGTTCTCTGAAATCTGTGGCGATGCCACTCGAAACCGTATGTGTTCGACGAAACTAAGTGGCCGACCTTGTGAGAGAGGAAACTTCAGATGCGAAACTTAGTTCCATTTTAAACTAATTGTTCTATCTGAAACTAAGTGTTCGCTACTGTGGCAGGAGAAGCGCCTGTTCACTGAAATCTGTCCCGATGGTACTCGAAACCGTATGTGTTCGACGAAACTAAGTGGTCGACCTTCTGAGAGAGGAAACTCCAGATGCGAAATTTAGTTCCATTTTAAACTAATTGTTCTATCTGAAACTAAGTGTTCGATACCATGCCAGGAGAAGCGCCTGTTCTCTGAAATCTGTGGCGATGCCACTCGAAACCGTATGTGTTCGACGGTAACTAAGTGGTCGACCTTGTGGGAGAGGAAACTCCAGATGCGAAACTTAGTTCCGTTTTAAACTAATTGTTCTATCTGACACTCAGTGTTCGATACTGTGCCAGGAGAAGCGCCTGTTCTCTGAAATCTGTGGCGATGCCACTCGAAACCGTATGTGTTCGACGAAACTAAGTGGTCGACCTTGTGAGAGAGGAATCTCCAGATGCGAAACATAGTTCAATTTTAAACTAAATGTTCTATCTGAAACTAAGTGTTCGATACTGTGCCAGGAGAAGCGCCTGTTCTCTGAAATCTGTGGCGATGCCACTCGAAACCGTATGTGTTCGACGAAACTAAGTGGCCGACCTTGTGAGAGAGGAAACTTCAGATGCGAAACTTAGTTACATTTTAAACTAATTGTTCTATCTGAAACTAAGTGTTCGATACTGTGGCAGGAGAAGCGCCTGTTCACTGAAATCTGTCCCGATGGTACTCGAAGCCGTATGTGTTCGACGAAACTAAGTGGTCGACCTTCTGAGAGAGGAAACTCCAGATGCGAAATTTACTTCCATTTTAAACTAATTGTTCTATCTGAAACTAAGTGTTCGATACTGTGCCAGGAGAAGCGCCTGTTCTCTGAAATCTGTGGCGATGATACTCGAAACCGTATGTGATCGACGAATCTAAATGGTCGACCTTGTGAGAGAGCAAACTCCAGATGCGAAACTTAGTTCCATTTTAAGCTGATTGTTCTATCTGATACTAAGTGTTCGATACTGTGCCAGGAGAAGCGCCTGTTCTCTGAAATCTGTGGCGATGTCACTCGAAACCGTATGTGTTCGACGAAACTAAGTGGTCGACCTTGTGACAGAGGAAACTCCAGATGCGAAACTTAGTTCCATTTTAAACTAATTATCCTATCTAAAACTATGTGTTCGATACTGCGCCAGGAGAAGCGCCTGTTCTCTGAAATCTGTGGCGATGCTACTCGAAACCGTATGTGTTCGACGAAACTAAGTGGTCGACTTTGTGACAGAGGAAACTCCAAATGCGAAACGTAGTTCCATATAAATCTAATTGTTGTATCTGAAACTAAGTTTTCGATATTGTGCCAGGAGAAGCGCCTGTTCTCTGAAATCTGTGGCCATGCTACTCGAAACCGTATGTGTTCGACGAATCTAAGTGGTCCACCTTGTGAGAGAGGAAACTCCAGATGCGAAACTTAATACCATTTTAACTAATTGTTCTATCTGAAACTATGTGTTCCACACGGTGCCAGGAGAAGCGCCTGTTCTCTGAAATGTGTGGCGATGCCACTCGAAACCGTATGTGTTCGACGAAACTAAGTGGTCGCCCTTGTGAGAGAGGTAACTGCAGATACGAAACTTACTTCCATTTTAAACGAATTCTTCTATCTGAAACTAAGTGTTCGATACTGTGCCAGGAGAAGCGCCTGTTCTCTGAAATCTGTGGCGATGCCACTCGAAACCGTATGTGTTCGACGAAACTAAGTGGCCGACCTTGTGAGAGAGGAAACTTCAGATGCGAAACTTAGTTCCATTTTAAACTAATTGTTCTATCTGAAACTAAGTGTTCGATACTGTGGCAGGAGAAGCGCCTGTTCACTGAAATCTGTCCCGATGGTACTCGAAACCGTATGTGTTCGACGAAACTAAGTGGTCGACCTTCTGAGAGAGGAAACTTCAGATGCGAAATTTAGTTCCATTTTAAACTAATTGTTCTATCTGAAACTAAGTGTTCGATACCATGCCAGGAGAAGCGCCTGTTCTCTGAAATCTGTGGCGATGCCACTCGAAACCGTATGTGTTCGACGGTAACTAAGTGGTCGACCTTGTGGGAGAGGAAACTCCAGATGCGAAACTTAGTTCCGTTTTAAACTAATTGTTCTATCTGACACTCAGTGTTCGATACTGTGCCAGGAGAAGCGCCTGTTCTCTGAAATCTGTGGCGATGCCACTCGAAACCGTATGTGTTCGACGAAACTAAGTGGCCGACCTTGTGAGAGAGGAAACTTCAGATGCGAAACTTAGTTACATTTTAAACTAATTGTTCTATCTGAAACTAAGTGTTCGATACTGTGGCAGGAGAAGCGCCTGTTCACTGAAATCTGTCCCGATGGTACTCGAAGCCGTATGTGTTCGACGAAACTAAGTGGTCGACCTTCTGAGAGAGGAAACTCCAGATGCGAAATTTAGTTCCATTTTAAACTAATTGTTCTATCTGAAACTAAGTGTTCGATACTGTGGCAGGAGAAGCGCCTGTTCACTGAAATCTGTCCCGATGGTACTCGAAGCCGTATGTGTTCGACGAAACTAAGTGGTCGACCTTCTGAGAGAGGAAACTCCAGATGCGAAATTTAGTTCCATTTTAAACTAATTGTTCTATCTGAAACTAAGTGTTCGATACTGTGCCAGGAGAAGCGCCTGTTCTCTGAAATCTGTGGCGATGATACTCGAAACCGTATGTGATCGACGAATCTAAATGGTCGACCTTGTGAGAGAGGAAACTCCAGATGCGAAACTTAGTTCCATTTTAAGCTGATTGTTCTATCTGATACTAAGTGTTCGATACTGTGCCAGGAGAAGCGCCTGTTCTCTGAAATCTGTGGCGATGTCACTCGAAACCGTATGTGTTCGACGAAACTAAGTGGTCGACCTTGTGACAGAGGAAACTCCAGATGCGAAACTTAGTTCCATTTTAACCTAATTATCCTATCTAAAACTATGTGTTCGATACTGCGCCAGGAGAAGCGCCTGTTCTCTGAAATCTGTGGCGATGCTACTCGAAACCGTATGTGTTCGACGAAACTAAGTGGTCGACTTTGTGACAGAGGAAACTCCAAATGCGAAACGTAGTTCCATATAAATCTAATTGTTGTATCTGAAACTAAGTTTTCGATATTGTGCCAGGAGAAGCGCCTGTTCTCTGAAATCTGTGGCCATGCTACTCGAAACCGTATGTGTTCGACGAATCTAAGTGGTCCACCTTGTGAGAGAGGAAACTTCAGATGCGAAACTTAATACCATTTTAACTAATTGTTCTATCTGAAACTATGTGTTCCACACGGTGCCAGGAGAAGCGCCTGTTCACTGAAATGTGTGGCGATGCCACTCGAAACCGTATGTGTTCGACGAAACTAAGTGGTCGCCCTTGTGAGAGAGGTAACTGCAGATACGAAACTTACTTCCATTTTAAACGAATTATTCTATCTGAAACTAAGTGTTCGATACTGTGCCAGGAGAAGCGCCTGTTCTCTGAAATCTGTGGCGATGCCACTCGAAACCGTATGTGTTCGACGAAACTAAGTGGCCGACCTTGTGAGAGAGGAAACTTCAGATGCGAAACTTAGTTCCATTTAAAACTAATTGTTCTATCTGAAACTAAGTGTTCGATACTGTGGCAGGAGAAGCGCCTGTTCACTGAAATCTGTCCCGATGGTACTCGAAACCGTATGTGTTCGACGAAACTAATTGGTCGACCTTCTGAGAGAGGAAACTCCAGATGCGAAATTTAGTTCCATTTTAAACTAATTGTTCTATCTGAAACTAAGTGTTCGATACCATGCCAGGAGAAGCGCCTGTTCTCTGAAATCTGTGGTGATGCCACTCGAAACCGTATGTGTTCGACGAAACTAAGTGGCCGACCTTGTGAGAGAGGAAACTTCAGATGCGAAACTTAGTTCCATTTTAAACTAATTGTTCTATCTGAAACTAAGTGTTCGATACTGTGGCAGGAGAAGCGCCTGTTCACTGAAATCTGTCCCCATGGTACTCGAAACCGTATGTGTTCGACGAAACTAAGTGGTCGACCTTCTGAGAGAGGAAACTCCAGATTCGAAATTTAGTTCCATTTTAAACTAATTGTTCTATCTGAAACTAAGTGTTCGATACTGTGCCAGGAGAAGTGCCCGTTCTCTGAAATTTGTGGCGATGCCACTCGAAACCGCATGTGTTCGACGAAAGTAAGTCGTTGACCTTGTGAGAGAGGATACTCCAGATGCCAAACTTAGTTCCATTTTAAACTAATTGTTCTATCTGAAACTAAGTGTTCGATGATGTCCCAGGAGAAACTCCCGTTCTGCGAAATCTGTGGCGATACCACTCGAAACAGTATGTGTTCGACGAAACAAAGTGGTTGACCTTGTGAGAGAGGAAACTCCAGAAGCGAAACATAGTTCCATTTAAAACTAACTGTTCTATCTGAAACTAAGTGTTCGATACTGTGCCAGGAGAAGCGCCTGTTCTCTGAAATTTGTCGCGATGCTACTCGAAACCGTACGTGTTCGACGAAACTAAGTGGCAGACCTTCTGAGAGAGGAAACTCCAGATGCGAAACTGAGTTCCATTTTAAACTAATTGTTCTATCTGAAACTAAGTGTTCGCTACCGTGCCAGGAGAAACGGCTGTTCTCTGAAATCTGTGGCGATGCCACTCGAAACCGTATGGGTTCGACGAAACTAAGTGGCCGACATGTGAGAGAGGAAACTCCAGATGCGAAACTTAGTTCCATTTTAAACTAATGGTTCCATCTGAAATTAAGTGTTCGATACTGTGCCAGGAGAAGCTGCTGTTCTCTGAAATCTGTGGCGATGCCACTCGAAACCGTATGTGTTCGACGAAACTAAGTGGCCGACCTTGTGAGAGAGGAAACTACAGATGCGAAATTAGTTCCATTTTAAACTAATTGTTCTATCTGAAACTAAGGGTTCGATACCGTGCCAGGAGAAGTGCCCGTTCTCTGAAATTTGTGGCGATGCCACTCGAAACCGTATGTGTTCGACGAAAGTAAGTCGTTGACCTTTTGAGAGAGGATACTCCAGATGCGAAACATAGTTCCATTTTAAACTAATTGTTCTGTCTGAAATAAGTGTTCGATACTGTGCCAGGAGAAGCGCCTGTTCTCTGAAATCTGTGGCGATGATACTCGAAACCGTATGTGATCGACGAATCTAAATGGTCGACCTTGTGAGAGAGGAAACTCAAGATGCGAAACTTAGTTCCATTTTAAACTAATTGTTCTATCTAAAATTAAGTGTTCCATACTATGCCAGGAGAAGCGCCTGTTCTCTGATATCTGTGGCGATGCCACTCGAAACCGTATGTGTTCGACGAAACTAAGTGGTCGACCTTGTGAGAGAGGAAACTCCAGATGCGAAATTTAGTTCCGTTTTAAACTAATTGTTCTATCTGATACTCAGTGTTCGATACTGTGCCAGGAGAAGCGTCTGCTCTCTGAAATCTCTGGCGATGCTACTCGAAACCGTATGTGTTCGACGAAACTCAGTGGTCGACCTTGTGAGAGAGGAAACTCAAGATGCGAAACTTAGTTCCATTTTAAACTAATTGTTCTATCTGAAACTAAGGGTTCGATACCGTGCCAGGAGAAGTGCCCGTTCTCTGAAATTTGTGGCGATGCCACTCGAAACCGTATGTGTTCGACGAAAGTAAGTCGTTGACCTTGTGAGAGAGGATACTCCAGATGCGAAACATAGTTCCATTTTAAACTAATTGTTCTGTCTGAAATAAGTGTTCGATACTGTGCCAGGAGAAGCGCCTGTTCTCTGAAATCTGTGGCGATGATACTCGAAACCGTATGTGATCGACGAATCTAAATGGTCGACCTTGTGAGAGAGGAAACTCAAGATGCGAAACTTAGTTCCATTTTAAACTAATTGTTCTATCTAAAACTAAGTGTTCCATACTGTGCCAGGAGAAGCGCCTGTTCTCTGATATCTGTGGCGATGCCACTCGAAACCGTATGTGTTCGACGAAACTAAGTGGTCGACCATGTGAGAGAGGAAACTCCAGATGCGAAACTTAGTTCCGTCTTAAACTAATTGTTCTATCTGATACTCAGTGTTCCATACTGTGCCAGGAGAAGCGTCTGCTCTCTGAAATCTCTGGCGATGCTACTCGAAACCGTATGTGTTCGACGAAACTCAGTGGTCGACCTTGTGAGAGAGGAAACTCAAGATGCGAAACTTAGTTCCATTTTAAACTAATTGTTCTATCTGAAACTAAGGGTTCGATACCGTGCCAGGAGAAGTGCCCGTTCTCTGAAATTTGTGGCGATACCACTCGAAACCGTATGTGTTCGACGAAAGTAAGTCGTTGACCTCGTGAGAGGGGATACTCCAGATGCGAAACATATTTCCATTTTAAACTAAATGTTTTGTCTGAAATAAGTATTCGATACTGTGCCAGGAGAAGCGCCTGTTCTCTGAAATCTGTGGCGATGATACTCGAAACCGTATGTGATCGACGTATCTAAATGGTCGACCTTGTGAGAGAGGAAACTCAAGATGCGAAACTTAGTTCCGTTTTAAACTAATTGTTCTATCTGATACTCAGTGTTCGATACTGTGCCAGGAGAAGCGTCTGCTCTCTGAAATCTCTGGCGATGCTACTCGAAACCGTATGTGTTCGACGAAACTCAGTGGTCGACCTTGTGAGAGAGGAAACTCAAGATGCGAAACTTAGTTCCATTTTAAACTAATTGTTCTATCTAAAACTAAGTGTTCCATACTGTGCCAGGAGAAGCGCCTGTTCTCTGATATCTGTGGCGATGCCACTCGAAACCGTATGGGTTCGACGAAACTAAGTGGTCGACCTTGTGAAAGAGGAAACTCCAGATGCGAAACTTAGTTCCGTTTTAAACTAATTGTTCTATCTGATACTCAGTGTTCGATACTGTGCCAGGAGAAGCGTCTGCTCTCTGAAATCTCTGGCGATGCTACTCGAAAACGTATGGGTTCGACGAAACTCAGTGGCGGACCTTGTGAGAGAGGAAATTCCAGATGCGAAACTTAGTTCCATTTTAAACTAATTGTTCTATCTGAAACTAAGTGTTCGCTACCGTGCCAGGAGAAACGGCTGTTCTCTGAAATCTGTGGCGATGCCACTCGAAACCGTATGTGTTCGACGAAAGTAAGTCGTTGACCTTGTGAGAGGGGATACTCCAGATGCGAAACATATTTCCATTTTAAACTAAATGTTTTGTCTGAAATAAGTATTCGATACTGTGCCAGGAGAAGCGCCTGTTCTCTGAAATCTGTGGCGATGATACTCGAAACCGTATGTGATCGACGTATCTAAATGGTCGACCTTGTGAGAGAGGAAACTCAAGATGCGAAACTTAGTTCCGTTTTAAACTAATTGTTCTATCTGATACTCAGTGTTCGATACTGTGCCAGGAGAAGCGTCTGCTCTCTGAAATCTCTGGCGATGCTGCTCGAAACCGTATGTGTTCGACGAAACTCAGTGGTCGACCTTGTGAGAGAGGAAACTCAAGATGCGAAACTTAGTTCCATTTTAAACTAATTGTTCTATCTAAAACTAAGTGTTCCATACTGTGCCAGGAGAAGCGCCTGTTCTCTGATATCTGTGGCGATGCCACTCGAAACCGTATGGGTTCGACGAAACTAAGTGGTCGACCTTGTGAGAGAGGAAACTCCAGATGCGAAACTTAGTTCCGTTTTAAACTAATTGTTCTATCTGATACTCAGTGTTCGATACTGTGCAAGGAGAAGCGTCTGCTCTCTGAAATCTCTGGCGATGCTACTCGAAAACGTATGGGTTCGACGAAACTCAGTGGCGGACCTTGTGAGAGAGGAAATTCCAGATGCGAAACTTAGTTCCATTTTAAACTAATTGTTCTATCTGAAACTAAGTGTTCGCTACCGTGCCAGGAGAAACGGCTGTTCTCTGAAATCTGTGGCGCTGCCACTCGAAACCGTATGTGTTCGTCGAAACTAAGTGGTCGCCCTTGTGAGAGAGGTAACTGCAGATACGAAACTTACTTCCATTTTAAACGAATTATTCTATCTGAAACTAAGTGTTCGATACTGTGCTAGGAGAAGCGCCTGTTCTCTGAAATCTGTGGCCATGCTACTCGAAACCGTATGTGTTCGACGAAACTAAGTGGTCAACCTTGTGCGAGAGGAAACTCCTGATGCGAAACTTAATACCATTTTAAACTAATTGTTCTATCTGATACTCAGTGTTCGATACTGTGCCAGGAGAAGCGTCTGCTCTCTGAAATCTCTGGCGATGCTACTCGAAACCGTATGTGTTCGACGAAACTCAGTGGTCGACCTTGTGAGAGAGGAAACTCCAGATGCGAAACTTAGTTCCATTTTAAACTAATTGTTCTATCTGAAACTAAGTGTTCGATACTGTGCCAGGAGAAGGGCCTGTTCTCTGAAATCTGTGGCGGTGTCACTCGAAACCGTATGAGTTCGACGAAACTAAGTGGTCGACCTTGTGAGAGGAGAAACTCCAGATGCGAAACTTAGTAGCATTTTAAACTAATTGTTCTATATGAAACTATGTGTTCGACACTGTGCCAGGAGAAGCGCCTGTTCTCTGAAATCTGTGGCGATGCTACTCGAAACCGTATGTGTTCGACGAAACTAAGTGATCGACCTTGTGAGAGGGGAAACTCCAGATGCGAAACTTAGTTCCATTTTAAACTAATTGTTCTATCTGAATCTATGTGTTCGATAAGGTGCCAGGAGAAGCGTCTGTGCTCTGAAATCAGTGGCAATGCTGCTCGAAACCGTATGTGTTCGACGAAACTAAGTGGTCGACATTGTGAGAGAGGAAACTCCAGATGCGAAACTTAGTTCCATTTAAACTAATTGTTCTATCTGAAACTAAGTGTTCGATACTGTGCCAGGAGAAGCGCCTGCTCTCTGAAATCTGTGG
Organism: Nysson spinosus; assembly: GCA_910591585.2. NCBI lineage: Eukaryota > Metazoa > Arthropoda > Insecta > Hymenoptera > Crabronidae > Nysson > Nysson spinosus. The sequence goes on along the minus strand of CAJUYC020000091.1, from coordinate 203,846 downwards.
CGATGCTACTCGAAACCGTATGTGTTCGACGAAACTAATTGGTCGACCTTATGAGAGAGGAAACTCCAGATGCGAAACTTAGTTCCATTTTAATCTTATTTTTCTATCTGAAACTAAGTTTTCGATACTGTGCCAGGAGAAGCGCCTGTTCTCTGAACTGTATGGCGATGCCGCTCGAAACCGTATGTGTTCGACGAAACTAAGTGGTTGACCTTGTGAGACAGGATACTCCAGATGCGAAAATTAGTTCCACTTTAAACTAATTGCTCTATCTGAAACTAAGTGTTCGATACTGTGCCAGGAGAAGGGCCTATTCTCTGAAATCTGTGGCTGTGCCCCTCGAAACCGTATGTGTTCGACGAAACTAAGTGATCGACCTTGTGAGAGGGGAAACTCCAGATGCGAAACTTAGTTCCATTTTAAACTAATTGTTCTCTCTGAAACTAAGTGTTCGATACTGTGGCAGGAGAAGCGCCTGTTCACTGAAATCTGTCCCGATGGTACTCGAAACCGTATGTGTTCGACGAAACTAAGTGGTCGACCTTCTGAGAGAGGAAATTCCAGATGCGAAATTTAGTTCCATTTTAAACTAATTGTTCTATCTGAAACTATGTGTTCGATAACATGCCAGGAGAAGCGCCTGTTCTCTGAAATCTGTGGCGATGCCACTCGAAACCGTATGTGTTCGACGGTAACTAAGTGGTCGACCTTGTGGGAGAGGAAACTCCAGATGCGAAACTTAGTTCCACTTTAAACTAATTCCTCTATCTAAAACTGAGTGTTCGATACTGTGCCAGGAGAAGCGCCTGTTCTCTGAAATGTGTGGGGATGACACACGAAACCGTATGTGTTCGACCAAACTAAGTGGTTGATCTTGTGAGAGAGGATACTCCAGATGCGAAACATAATTCCATTTTAAACTAATTGTTCTCTCTGAAACTAAGTGTTCGATACTGTGCCAGGAGAAGCGCCTGTTCTCTGAAAACTGTGGCGGTGCCACTCGAAACCGTATGTGTTCCACGAAACTAAGTGGCCGACATTGTGAGAGAGGAACCACCAGATGCGAAACTTAGTTCCATTTTAAACTAATTGTTCTATCTGAAACTAGGTTTTCGATACTGTGCCAGGAGAAGCGCCTGTTCTCTGAAATCTGTGGCGGTGCCACTCAAAACCGTATGTGTTCGACGAAACTAAGTGGTCGACCTTGTGGGAGAGTAAACTCCAAATGCGAAACTTAGTTCCACTTTAAACTAATTGCTCTATCTGAAACTAAGTGTTCGATACTGTGCCAGGAGAAGGGCCTGTTCTCTGAAATCTGTGGCTCTGCCACTCGAAACCGTATGTGTTCGACGAAACTAAGTGATCGACCTTGTGAGAGGGGAAACTCCAGATGCGAAACTTAGTTCCATTTTAAACTAATTGTTCTCTCTGAAACTAAGTGTTCGATACTGTGGCAGGAGAAGCGCCTGTTCACTGAAATCTGTCCCGATGGTACTCGAAACCGTATGTGTTCGACGAAACTAAGTGGTCGACCTTCTGAGAGAGGAAATTCCAGATGCGAAATTTAGTTCCATTTTAAACTAATTGTTCTATCTGAAACTAAGTGTTCGATAACATGCCAGGAGAAGCGCCTGTTCTCTGAAATCTGTGGCGATGCCACTCGAAACCGTATGTGTTCGACGGTAACTAAGTGGTCGACCTTGTGGGAGAGGAAACTCCAGATGCGAAACTTAGTTCCACTTTAAACTAATTCCTCTATCTAAAACTGAGTGTTCGATACTGTGCCAGGAGAAGCGCCTGTTCTCTGAAATGTGTGGGGATGACACACGAAACCGTATGTGTTCGACCAAACTAAGTGGTTGATCTTGTGAGAGAGGATACTCCAGATGCGAAACATAATTCCATTTTAAACTAATTGTTCTCTCTGAAACTAAGTGTTCGATACTGTGCCAGGAGAAGCGCCTGTTCTCTGAAAACTGTGGCGGTGCCACTCGAAACCGTATGTGTTCCACGAAACTAAGTGGCCGACATTGTGAGAGAGGAACCACCAGATGCGAAACTTAGTTCCATTTTAAACTAATTGTTCTATCTGAAACTAGGTTTTCGATACTGTGCCAGGAGAAGCGCCTGTTCTCTGAAATCTGTGGCGGTGCCACTCGAAACCGTATGTGTTCGACGAAACTAAGTGGTCGACCTTGTGGGAGAGTAAACTCCAAATGCGAAACTTAGTTCCACTTTAAACTAATTGCTCTATCTGAAACTAAGTGTTCGATACTGTGCCAGGAGAAGGGCCTGTTCTCTGAAATCTGTGGCTGTGCCACTCGAAACCGTATGTGTTCGACGAAACTAAGTGATCGACCTTGTGAGAGGGGAAACTCCAGATGCGAAACTTAGTTCCATTTTAAACTAATTGTTCTCTCTAAAACTAAGTGTTCGATACTGTGCCAGGAGAAGCGCCTGTTCTCTGAAATCTGTGGCGGTACCACTCGAAACTGTATGTGTTCCACGAAACTAAGTGGCCGACATTGTGAGAGAAGAAACTCCAGATGCGAAACTTGGTTCCATTTTAAACTAATTGTTCTATCTGAAACTAAGTGTTCGATACTGTGCCAGGAGAAGGGCCTGTTCTCTGAAATCTGTGGCGGTGCCACTCGAAACCGTATGAGTTCGACGAAACTAAGTGGTCGACCTTGTGAGAGGAGAAACTCCAGATGCGAAACTTAGTAGCATTTTAAACTAATTGTTCTATATGAAACTATGTGTTCGACACTGTGCCAGGAGAAGCGCCTGTTCTCTGAAATCTGTGGCGATGCTACTCGAAACCGTATGTGTTCGACGAAACTAAGTGATCGACCTTGTGAGAGGGGAAACTCCAGATGCGAAACTTAGTAGCATTTTAAACTAATTGTTCTATCTGAAACTAGGTTTTCGATACTGTGCCAGGAGAAGCGCCTGTTCTCTGAAATCTGTGGCGGTGCCACTCGAAACCGTATGTGTTCGACGAAACTAAGTGGTCGACCTTGTGGGAGAGTAAACTCCAAATGCGAAACTTAGTTCCACTTTAAACTAATTGCTCTATCTGAAACTAAGTGTTCGATACTGTGCCAGGAGAAGGGCCTGTTCTCTGAAATCTGTGGCTGTGCCACTCGAAACCGTATGTGTTCGACGAAACTAAGTGATCGACCTTGTGAGAGGGGAAACTCCAGATGCGAAATTTAGTTCCATTTTAAACTAATTGTTCTCTCTAAAACTAAGTGTTCGATACTGTGCCAGGAGAAGCGCCTGTTCTCTGAAATCTGTGGCGGTACCACTCGAAACTGTATGTGTTCCACGAAACTAAGTGGCCGACATTGTGAGAGAGGAAACTCCAGATGCGAAACTTGGTTCCATTTTAAACTAATTGTTCTATCTGAAACTAAGTGTTCGATACTGTGCCAGGAGAAGGGCCTGTTCTCTGAAATCTGTGGCGGTGCCACTCGAAACCGTATGAGTTCGACGAAACTAAGTGGTCGACCTTGTGAGAGGAGAAACTCCAGATGCGAAACTTAGTAGCATTTTAAACTAATTGTTCTATATGAAACTATGTTTTCGACACTGTGCCAGGAGAAGCGCCTGTTCTCTGAAATCTGTGGCGATGCTACTCGAAACCGTATGTGTTCGACGAAACTAAGTGATCGACCTTGTGAGAGGGGAAACTCCAGATGCGAAACTTAGTAGCATTTTAAACTAATTGTTCTATATGAAACTATGTGTTCGACACTGTGCCAGGAGAAGCGCCTGTTCTCTGAAATCTGTGGCGATGCTACTCGAAACCGTATGTGTTCGACGAAACTAAGTCATCGACCTTGTGAGGGAGGATACTCCAGATGCGAAACATAGTTACATTTTAAACTAATTGTTCTGTCTGAAATAAGTGTTCGATACTATGCCAGAAGAGGCGCCTACTCTCTGAAATCTGTGGCGATGCTACTCGAAACCGTATGTGTTCAACGAAACTAAGTCGTCGACCTTGTGAGGGAGGATAATTCAGAGGCGAAACATAGTTACATTTTAATCTACTTGTTCTCTCTGAAATAAGTGTTCGATACTGTCCCAGGAGAAGCGAGTGCTCTCTGAAATCTGTGGCGATGCTACTCGAAACCGTATGTGTTCAACGAAACTAAGTCGTCGACCTTGTGAGGGAGGATACTCCAGACGCGAAACATAGTTACATTTTAATCTACTTGTTCTGTCTGAAATAAGTGTTCGATACTGTTCCAGGAGAAGCGCCTGTGCTCTGAACTGTGTGGCGATGCCGCTCGAAACCGTCTGTGTTGGACGAAACTAAGTGGTCGACCTTGTGAGAGAGGAAACTCCAGATGCGAAACATAGTTCCATTTTAAACTAATTGTTCTATCTGAAACTAAGTTTTCGATACTGTGCCAGTAGAAGCGCCTGTCTCTGAAATCTGTGGCGATGCCACTACAAACCGAATGTGTTCAACGAAACTAAGTCGTCGACCTTGTGAGGGAGGATACTCCAGATGCGAAACATATTTACATTTTAATCTAATTGTTCTGTCTGAAATAAGTGTTCGATACTGTGCCAGGAGAAGCGCCTGCTCTCTGAAATCTGTGGCGATGCTACTTGAAACCGTATGTGTTCGACGAAACTAAGTGGTCGACCTTGTGAGGGAGGATACTCCAGATGCGAAACATAGTTACATTTTAATCTAATTGTTCTGTCTGAAATAAGTGTTCGATACTGTGCCAGGAGAAGGGCCTGCTCTCTGAAATCTGTGGCGATGCTACTCGAAACCGTATGTGTTCGACGAAACTAAGTGGTCGACCTTGTGAGGGAGGATACTCCAGATGCGAAACATAGTTACATTTTAAACTAATTGTTCTGTCTGAAATAAGTGTTCGATACTGTGCCAGGAGAAGCGCCTGCTCTCTGAACTGTGTGGCGATGCCGCTCGAAACCGTCTGTGTTGGACGAAACTAAGTGGTCGACCTTGTGAGAGAGGAAACTCCAGATGCGAAACATAGTTCCATTTTAAACTAATTGTTCTATCTGAAACTAAGTTTTCGATACTGTGCCAGTAGAAGCGCCTGTCTCTGAAATCTGTGGCGATGCCACTACAAACCGAATGTGTTCAACGAAACTAAGTCGTCGACCTTGTGAGGGAGGATACTCCAGATGCGAAACATATTTACATTTTAATCTAATTGTTCTGTCTGAAATAAGTGTTCGATACTGTGCCAGGAGAAGCGCCTGCTCTCTGAAATCTGTGGCGATGCTACTTGAAACCGTATGTGTTCGACGAAACTAAGTGGTCGACCTTGTGAGGGAGGATACTCCAGATGCGAAACATAGTTACATTTTAATCTAATTGTTCTGTCTGAAATAAGTGTTCGATACTGTGCCAGGAGAAGGGCCTGCTCTCTGAAATCTGTGGCGATGCTACTCGAAACCGTATGTGTTCGACGAAACTAAGTGGTCGACCTTGTGAGGGAGGATACTCCAGATGCGAAACATAGTTACATTTTAAACTAATTGTTCTGTCTGAAATAAGTGTTCGATACTGTGCCAGGAGAAGCGCCTGCTCTCTGAACTGTGTGGCGATGCCGCTCGAAACCGTGTGTGTTGGACGAAACTAAGTGGTCGACCTTGTGAGAGAGGAAACTCCAGATGCGAAACATAGTTCCATTTTAAACTAATTGTTCTATCTGAAACTAAGTTTTCGATACTGTGCCAGTAGAAGCGCCTGTCTCCGAAATCTGTGGCAATGCCACTACAAACCGAATGTGTTCAACGAAACTAAGTTGTTGACCTTGTGAGGGAGGATACTCCAGATGCGAAACATAGTTACATTTTAATCTAATTGTTCTGTCTGAAATAAGTGTTCGATACTGTGCCAGGAGAAGCGCCTGCTCTCTCAAATCTGTGGCGATGCTACTCGAAACCGTATGTGTTCGACGAAACTAAGTCGCGACCTTGTGAGGGAGGAAACTCCAGATGCGAAACATAGTTACATTTTAAACTAATTGTTCTGTCTGAAATTAGTGTTCGATACTATGCCAGGAGAGGCGCCTGCTCTCTGAAATCTGTGGTGATGCTACTCGAAACCGTATGTGCTCAACGAAACTAAGTCGTCGACCTTTTGAGGGAGGATACTCCAGACGCGAAACATAGTTACATTTTAATCTACTTGTTCTGTCTGAAATAAGTGTTCGATACTGTTCCAGGAGAAGCGCCTGTGCTCTGAACTGTGTGGCGATGCCGCTCGAAACCGTCTGTGTTGGACGAAACTAAGTGGTCGACCTTGTGAGAGAGGAAACTCCAGATGCGAAACATAGTTCCATTTTAAACTAATTGTTCTATCTGAAACTAAGTTTTCGATACTGTGCCAGTAGAAGCGCCTGTCTCTGAAATCTGTGGCGATGCCACTACAAACCGAATGTGTTCAACGAAACTAAGTCGTCGACCTTGTGAGGGAGGATACTCCAGATGCGAAACATATTTACATTTTAATCTAATTGTTCTGTCTGAAATAAGTGTTCGATACTGTGCCAGGAGAAGCGCCTGCTCTCTGAAATCTGTGGCGATGCTACTTGAAACCGTATGTGTTCGACGAAACTAAGTGGTCGACCTTGTGAGGGAGGATACTCCAGATGCGAAACATAGTTACATTTTAATCTAATTGTTCTGTCTGAAATAAGTGTTCGATACTGTGCCAGGAGAAGGGCCTGCTCTCTGAAATCTGTGGCGATGCTACTCGAAACCGTATGTGTTCGACGAAACTAAGTGGTCGACCTTGTGAGGGAGGATACTCCAGATGCGAAACATAGTTTCATTTTAAACTAATTGTTGTATCTGAAACTAAGTGTTCGATACTGTGCCAGGAGAAGCGCCTGCTCTGTGAAACCTGTGGCGATAACACTCGAAACCGAATGTGTTCAACGAAACTAAGTCGTCGACCTTGTGAGAGAGGAGACTCCAGATGCGAAACTTAGTTCCATTTTAAACTAATTGTTCTATCTGAAACTAAGTGTTCGATAATGAGCCAGGAGAAGCGCCTGTCCTCTGAAATATGTGGCGATGCCACTCGAAACCGTATGTGTTCAACGAAGCTATGTCGTCGACCTTGTGAGAGAGGATACTCCAGATGCGAAACATAGTTCCATTTTAAACTAACTCTTCTATCTGAGACTAAGTGATCGATAATGTGCCAGGAGAAGTGCCTGTTCTCTGAAATCTGTGACGACGCTACTCCAAACCGTATGTGTTCGAGCAAACTAAGTGGTCGACCTTGTGGGAGAGGACACTCCAGATGCGAAACTTAGTTCCATTTTAAACTAATTGTTCTATCTGAAACTAAGTGTTCGATAATGAGCCAGGAGAAGCGCCTGTTCTCTGAAATCTGTGGCGATGCTACTCGAAACCGTATGTGTTCGACGAAACTAAGTGGCCGACCTTGTGGGAGAGGAAACTTCAGATGCGAAACTTAGTTCCATGTCAAATTAATTGTTCTATCTGAACTAAGTGTTCGATGCTGTGCCAGGAGAAGCGCCTGTTCTCTGAAATGTCTAGCGATGCCACTCGAAACCGTATGTGTTCGACGAAACTAAGTGGTCGAACTTGTGAGAGAGCAAACTCCAGATGCGAAACTTAGTACCATTTTAAACTAATTGTTCTATCGGAAACTAGGTTTTCGATACTGTGCCAGGAGAAGCGCCTGTTCTCTGAAATCTGTGGCGATGCTACTCGAAACCGTATGTGTTCGACGAAACTAAGTGGTCGACCTTGTGAGAGAGGAAACTCCAGTTGCGAAGCTTAGTTCCATTTTAAACTAATTGTTCTATATGATATTAAATGTCCGATACTGTGCCGGGAGAAGCGCCTGTTCTCTGAAATCTGTGGCGATGCTACTCGAAACCGTATGTGTTCGACGAAACTAAGTTGCCGACCTTGTGGGAGAGGAAACTCCAGATGCGAAACTTAGTTCCATTTTAAATTAATTGTTCTATCTGAAACTAAGTGTTCGATACTGTGCCAGGAGAAGTGCCTGTTCTCTGAAATCTGTGGCGATGCTACTCGAAACCGTATGTGTTCGACGAATCTAAATGGTCGACCTTGTGAGAGAGGAAACTCCAGATGCGAAACTTAGTTCCATTTTAAACTAATTGTTCTATCTGAAACTAAGTGTTCGATACTGTGCCAGGGGAAGCGCCAGCTCTCTGAAATCTGTGGCGATGCCACTCGAAACCGTATGTGTTCGACGAAACTAAGTGGTCGACCCTGTGAGAGGGGAAACTCCAGAAGCGAAACATAGTTCCATTTTAAACTAATTTTTTTATCTGAAACTAAGTGTCCGACACTGTGCCAGGAGAAGCGCCTGTTCTCTGAAACCTGTGGCGATGCCACTCGAAACCGTATGAGTTCCACGAAACTAAGAGGTCGCCTTGTGAGAGAGGAAACTCCAGATGCGAAACATAGTTACATTTTAATCTAATTGTTCTGTCTGAAATAAGTGTTCGATACTGTGCCAGGAGAACGGCCTGCTCTCTGAAATCTGTGGCGATGCTACTCGAAACCGTATGTGTTCGACGAAACTAAGTGGTCGACCTTGTGAGGGAGGATACTCCAGATGCGAAACATAGTTTCATTTTAATCTAATTGTTGTATCTGAAACTAAGTGTTCGATACTGTGCCAGGAGAAGCGCCTGCTCTGTGAAACCTGTGGCGATAACACTCGAAACCGAATGTGTTCAACGAAACTAAGTCGTCGACCTTGTGAGAGAGGAGACTCCAGATTCGAAACTTTGTTCCATTTTAAACTAATCGTTCTATCTGAAACTGAGTGTTCGATACTGTGCCAGGAGAAGCGCCTGTCCTCTGAAATATGTGGCGATGCCACTCGAAACCGTATGTGTTCAACGAAGCTATGTCGTCGATCTTGTGAGAGAGGATACTCCAGATGCGAAACATAGTTCCATTTTAAACTAACTCTTCTATCTGAGACTAAGTGATCGATAATGTGCCAGGAGAAGTGCCTGTTCTCTGAAATCTGTGACGACGCTACTCCAAACCGTATGTGTTCGAGGAAACTAAGTGGTCGACCTTGTGGGAGAGGACACTCCAGATGCGAAACTTAGTTCCATTTTAAACTAATTGTTCTATCTGAAACTAAGTGTTCGATAATGAGCCAGGAGAAGCGCCTGTTCTCTGAAATCTGTGGCGATGCTACTCGAAACCGTATGTGTTCGACGAAACTAAGTGGCCGACCTTGTGAGAGAGGAAACTTCAGATGCGAAACTTAGTTCCATTTCAAATTAATTGTTCTATCTGAACTAAGTGTTCGATGCTGTGCCAGGAGAAGCGCCTGTTCTCTGAAATGTCTAGCGATGCCACTCGAAACCGTATGTGTTCGACGAAACTAAGTGGTCGACCTTGTGAGAGAGCAAACTCCAGATGCGAAACATAGTTCCATTTTAAACTAATTGTTCTATATGATATTAAATGTCCGATACTGTGCCGGGAGAAGCGCCTGTTCTCTGAACTGTGTGGCGATGCTACTCGATACCGTATGTGTTCGACGAAGCAAAGTGGTCGATACTGTTTCAGGAGAAACACCCGTTCGGTGAAATCTGTGGCGATACCACACGAGACCGTATGTGTTCGACGAAACTAAGTGGTTGACCATATGAGAGAGCAAACTCCAAATGCGAAACTTAATTCCATTTTAAACTAATTGTTCTACTGAATCTAAGTGTTCAATACTGTGCCAGGAGAAGCGCCTGTTCTCTGAAATCTGTGGCGATGCTACTCGAAACCGTATGTGTTCCACGAAACTAAGTGGTCGCCTTGTGAGAGAGGAAACTCCAGATGCGAAACTTAGTACCATTTTAAACTAATTGTTCTATCGGAAATTAAGTGTTCGATACTGTGCCAGGAGAAGCGCCTGTTCTCTGAAATCTGTGGCGATGCTACTCGAAACCGTATGTGTTCGACGAAACTAAGTGGTCGACCTTGTGAGAGAGGAAACTCCAGTTGCGAAGCTTAGTTCCATTTTAAACTAATTGTTCTATATGATATTAAATGTCCGATACTGTGCCGGGAGAAGCGCCTGTTCTCTGAACTGTGTGGCGATGCCACTCGAAACCTTATGTGTTCGACGAAACTAAGTTGTCGACCTTGTGAGAGAGGAAACTCCAGATGCGAAACTTAGTTCCATTTTAAACTAATTGTTCTCTCTGAAACTATGTTTTCGATACTGTGCCAGGAGAAGCGCCTGCTCTCTGAAATCTGTGGCGATGCTACTCGAAACTTTATGTGTTCGACGAAACTAAGTGGTCGACCTTGTGAGAGAGGATACTCCAAATGCGAAACATAGTTCCATTTTAATCTAATTGTTCTGTCTGAAATAAGTGTTCGATACTGTGCCAGGAGAAGCGCCTGCTCTCTGAAATCTGTGGCGATGCTACTCGAAACCGTATGTGTTCGACGGAACTAAGTGGTCGACCTTGTGAGAGAGGAAACTCCAGATGCGAAACGTAGTTCCATTTTAAACTAATTGTTCTCTCTGAAACTAAGTGTTCGATACTGCGCCAGGAGAAGGGCCTGTTCTCTGAAATCGGTGGCGATGCTACTCGAAACCGTATGTGTTCGACGAAACTAAGTGGTCGACCTTGTGAGAAAGGAAACTCCAGATGCGAAGCTTAGTTCCATTTTAAACTAATGGTTCTATCTGATACTAAGTGTTCGATACTGTGGCAGGAGAAGCGCCTGTCCTCTGAAACCTGAGGCGATGCTACTCGAAACAGTATGTATTCGACGAAACTAAGTTGTCGACCTTGTGAGAGAGGAAACTTCAGATGCGAAACTCAGTTCCATTTCAAATTAATTGTTCTATCTGAAACTAAGTGTTCGATACTGTGCCAGGAGAAGCGCCTGTTCTCTGAAACCTGTGGCGATGCTGCTCGAAACCGTATGTTTTCGACGAATCTAAATGGTCGACCTTATGAGAGAGGAAACTCCAGATGCGAAACTTAGTTCCAATGTAAATTAATTGTTTTATCTGAAACTAAGTGTTCGATACTGTGCCAGGAGAAGTGCCTGTTCTCTGAAATCTGTGGCGATGCTACTCGAAACCGTATGTTTTCGACGAATCTAAATGGTCAACCTTATGAGGGAGGAAACTCCAGATGCGAAACTTAGTTCCATTTTAAATTAATTGTTCTATCTGAAACTAAGTGTTCGATACTGTGCCAGGGGAAGCGCCTGTTCTCTGAAATCAGTGGCGATGCTACTCGAAACCCTACGTGTTCGACGAAACTAAGTGGTTGACCTTGTGAAAGGGGTAACTCCAGATGCGAAACTTATTTCCATTTAAAACTAATTGTTCTATATGAAACTATGTGTTCGATACTGTGCTAGAAGAAGCGCCTGTTCTCTGAAATCTGTGGCGATGCCACTCGAAACCGTATGAGTTCCACGAAACTAAGAGGTCGCCTTGTGAGAGAGGAAACTCCAGATGCGAAACTTAGTACCATATTAAACTAATTGTTCTATCTGAAACTAAGTGTTCGATACTGTGGCAGGAGAAGCGCCTGTTCTCTGAAACCTGAGGCGATGCTACTCGAAACCGTATGTGTTCGACGAAACTAAGTTGTCGACCTTGTGAGAGAGGAAACTCCAGATGCGAAACATAGTTCCATTTTAAACTAATTGTTCTATCTGTAACTAAGTGTTCGATACTGTGCCAGGAGAAGCGCCTGTTCTCTGAAATCTGTGGCGATGCTACTCGAAACCGTATGTGTTCGACGAAACTAAGTTGCCGACCTTGTGGGAGAGGAAACTGCTGATGCGAAACTTAGTTCCATTTTAAATTAATTTTTCTATCTGAAACTATGTGTTCGATACTGTGCTAGAAGAAGCGCCTGTTCTCTGAAATCTGTGGCGAAGCCACTCGAAACCGTATGAGTTCCACGAAACTGAGAGGTCGCCTTGTGAGAGAGGAAATTCCAGATGCGAAACTTAGTACCATTTTAAACTAATTGTTCTATCTGAAACTAAGTGTTCGATACTGTGGCAGGAGAAGCGCCTGTTCTCTGAAATCTGAGGCGATGCTACTCGAAACCGTATGTGTTCGACGAAACTAAGTTGTCGACGTTGTGAGAGAGGAAACTCCAGATGCGAAACATAGTTCCAAATTAAACTAATTGTTCTATCTGTAACTAAGTGTTCGATACTGTGCCAGGAGAAGCGCCTGTTCTCTGAAATCTGTGGCGATGTCACTCGAAACCATATGTGTTCGACGAAACTAAGTGGTCGACCTTGTGAGAGAGGAAACTCCAAATGCGAAACATATTTCCATTTAAAACTATATATTCTAGCTGAAATACAGTGTTCGATACTGTGCCAGGAGAAGCGCCTGTTCTCTGAAATCTCTGGCGTTGCTACTCCAAACCGTATGTGTTCGACGAAACTAAATGGTCGACCTTGTGAGAGAGGAAGCTCCAGATGCGAAACATAGTTCCATTTTAATCTAATTGTTCTGTCTGAAATAAGTGTTCGATACTGTGCCAGGAGAAGCGCCTGCTCTCTGAAATCTGTGGCGATGCTACTCGAAACCGTATGTGTTCGACGAAACTAAGTGGTCGACCTTGTGGGAGAGGAAACTCCAGATGCGAAACGTAGTTCCATTTTAAACTAATTGTTCTCTCTGAAACTAAGTGTTCGATACTGCGCCAGGAGAAGGGCCTGTTCTCTGAAATCGGTGGCGATGCTACTCGAAACCGTATGTGTTCGACGAAACTAAGTGGTCGACCTTGTGAGAAAGGAAACTCCAGATGCGAAGCTTAGTTCCATTTTAAACTAATGGTTCTATCTGATACTAAGTGTTCGATACTGTGGCAGGAGAAGCGCCTGTCCTCTGAAACCTGAGGCGATGCTACTCGAAACAGTATGTGTTCGACGAAACTAAGTTGTCGACCTTGTGAGAGAGGAAGCTCTAGATGCGTATCTTAGTTCCATTTTTAACTAATTGTTCTATCTGAAACTAAGTGTTCGATACTGTGCCAGGAGAAGCGCCTGTTCTCTGAACTGTGTGGCGATGCCACTCGAAACCTTATGTGTTCGACGAAACTAAGTTGTCGACCTTGTGAGAGAGGAAACTCCAGATGCGAAACTTAGTTCCATTTTAAACTAATTGTTCTCTCTGAAACTATGTTTTCGATACTGTGCCAGGAGAAGCGCCTGCTCTCTGAAATCTGTGGCGATGCTACTCGAAACTTTATGTGTTCGACGAAACTAAGTGGTCGACGTTGTGAGAGAGGATACTCCAAATGCGAAACATAGTTCCATTTTAATCTAATTGTTCTGTCTGAAATAAGTGGTCGATACTGTGCCAGGAGAAGCGCCTGCTCTCTGAAATCTGTGGCGATGCTACTCGAAACCGTATGTGTTCGACGAAACTAAGTGGTCGACCTTGTGAGAGAGGAAACTCCAGATGCGAAACGTAGTTCCATTTTAAACTGATTGTTCTCTCTGAAACTAAGTGTTCGATACTGCGCCAGGAGAAGGGCCTGTTCTCTGAAATCGGTGGCGATGCTACTCGAAACCGTATGTGTTCGACGAAACTAAGTGGTCGACCTTGTGAGAAAGGAAACTCCAGATGCGAAGCTTAGTTCCATTTTAAACTAATGGTTCTATCTGATACTAAGTGTTCGATACTGTGGCAGGAGAAGCGCCTGTCCTCTGAAACCTGAGGCGATGCTACTCGAAACAGTATGTATTCGACGAAACTAAGTTGTCGACCTTGTGAGAGAGGAAACTCCAGATGCGAAACATAGTTCCATTTTAAACTAATTGTTCTATCTGTAACTAAGTGTTCGATACTGTGCCAGGAGAAGCGCCTGTTCTCTAAAATCTGTGGCGATGCTACTCGAAACAGTATGTGTTCGACGAAACTAAGTTGTCGACCTTGTGAGAGAGGAAACTTCAGATGCGAAACTCAGTTCCATTTCAAATTAATTGTTCTATCTGAAACTAAGTGTTCGATACTGTGCCAGGAGAAGCTCCTGTTCTCTGAAATCAGTGGCGATGCTACTCGAAACCGTATATGTTCGATGAAACTAAGTGGTCCACCTTGTGAGAGAGGAATCTCGAGATGCGAAACTTAGTTCCATTTTAAAGTAATTGTTCTATCTGATACTAAGTGTTCGATACTGTGCTAGGAGAAGCGCCTGTTCTCTGAAATCTGTGGCGATGCCACTCGAAACCGTGTGTGTTCGACGAAACTAAGTGGTTGACCTTGTGAGAGAGGATACTCCAGATGCGAAACATAGTTCCATTTTAAACTAATTGTTCTGTCTGAAATAAGGGTTCGATACTGTGCCAGGAGAAGCGCCTGTACTCTGAAATCTGTGGCGATGATACTCGAAACCGTATGTGCTCGACGAAACTAAGTGGTCGACCTTGTGAGAGAGGAATCTCCAGATGCGAAGCTTAGTTCCATTTTAAACTAATGGTTCTATCTGATACTAAGTGTTCGATACTGTGGCAGGAGAAGCGCCTGTCCTCTGAAACCTGAGGCGATGCTACTCGAAACAGTATGTGTTCGACGAAACTAAGTTGTCGACCTTGTGAGAGAGGAAACTCCAAATGCGAAACATATTTCCATTTAAAACTATATATTCTAGCTGAAATAAAGTGTTCGATACTGTGCCAGGAGAAGCGCCTGTTCTCTGAAATCTCTGGCGTTGCTACTCCAAACCGTATGTGTTCGACGAAACTAAATGGTCGACCTTGTGAGAGAGGAAGCTCCAGATGCGTATCTTAGTTCCATTTTTAACTAATTGTTCTATCTGAAACTAAGTGTTCGATACTGTGCCAGGAGAAGCGCCTGTTCTCTGAACTGTGTGGCAATGCCACTCGAAACCTTATGTGTTCGACGAAACTAAGTTGTCGACCTTTTGAGAGAGGAAACTCCAGATGCGAAACTTAGTTCCATTTTAAACTAATTTTTCTCTCTGAAACTATGTTTTCGATACTGTGCCAGGAGAAGCGCCTGCTCTCTGAAATCTGTGGCGATGCTACTCGAAACTTTATGTGTTCGACGAAACTAAGTGGTCGACCTTGTGAGAGAGGATACTCCAAATGCGAAACATAGTTCCATTTTAATCTAATTGTTCTGTCTGAAATAAGTGGTCGATACTGTGCCAGGAGAAGCGCCTGCTCTCTGAAATCTGTGGCGATGCTACTCGAAACCGTATGTGTTCGACGAAACTAAGTGGTCGACCTTGTGAGAGAGGAAACTCCAGATGCGAAACGTAGTTCCATTTTAAACTAATTGTTCTCTCTGAAACTAAGTGTTCGATACTGCGCCAGGAGAAGGGCCTGTTCTCTGAAATCGGTGGCGATGCTACTCGAAACCATATGTGTTCGACGAAACTAAGTGGTCGACCTTGTGAGAAAGGAAACTCCAGATGCGAAGCTTAGTTCCATTTTAAACTAATGGTTCTATCTGACACTAAGTGTTCGATACTGTGGCAGGAGAAGCGCCTGTCCTCTGAAACCTGAGGCGATGCTACTCGAAACAGTATGTGTTCGACGAAACTAAGTCGTCGACCTTGTGAGGGAGGATACTCCAGATGCGAAACATAGTTACATTTTAAACTAATTGTTCTATCTGAAACTAAGTGTTCGATACTGTGTCAGGAGAAGCGCCTGTTCTCTGAAATCTGTGGCGATGCCACTCGAAACCGTATGAGTTCGACGAAACTAAGTGGTCGACCTTGTGAGAGAGGAAACACCAAATTGCGAAACTTAGTTCATTTTAAACTATTAATCCTATCGGACACTAAGTGTTCGATACTGTGCCAGGAGAAGCGCCTGTTCTCTGAAATCTGTGGCGATGCCACTCGAAACCGTATGCGTTCGACGAAACTAAGTGGTCGAGCTTGTGAGAGAGGAAACTCCAAATGCGAAGCTTTGTTCCATTTTAAACTAATTGGTCTATCTGCTACTGAGTGTTCGATACTGTGCTAGGAGAAGCGCCTGTTCTCTGAAATCTGTGGCGATGCCGCTCGAATCCGTATGTGTTCGACGAAACTAAGTGGTCGACCTTGTGAGAGAGGAAACTTCAGATGCGAAACTTAGTTCCATTTTAAACTAATTGTTCTATTTGAAACTAAGTGTTCGATACTGTGCCAGGAGAAACGCCGTTCTGCGAAATCTGTGGCGATACCACTCGAAAGTGTATGAGTTCGACGAATCTAAATGGTCGACCTTGTGAGGGAAGAAACTCCAGATGCGAAACTTAGTCCCATTTTAAACTAATTGTTCTATCTGAAACTATGTGTTCGATAATGTGCCAGGAGAAGAGCCTGTTCTCTGAAATTTGTGACGATACCACTCGAAACCGTATGTGTTTGACGAAACTAAGTGGTCCACCTTGTGAGAGAGGAAACTCCAGAAGTGAAATTTCTTTTCATTTAAAACTAACTGTTCTATCTGAAACTAAGTGCTCGATAATGTCCCAGGAGAAGCGCCAGTTCTCTGGAATCTGTGCCGATACCACTCGAAACCGTATGTGTTTGACGAAACTAAGTGGTCCACCTTGTGAGAGAGGAAACTCCACATGCGAAACATAGTTCCATTTTAAACTAAATGTTTCATCTGAAACTAAGTGTTCGATACTGTGCCAGGAGTAGCGCCTGTTCTCTGAAACCTGGGGCGATGCTACTCGAAACCGTATGTGTTCGACGAAACTAAGTGGTCGACCTTGTGAGAGAGGAAACTCCAGATGCGAAGTTTAGTTCCATTTTAAACTAACTTTTTTATCTGAAACTAAGTGTTCGATACTGTGCCAGCAGAAGCGCCTGTTCTCTGAAATCTGGGGCGATGCCACTCGAAACCGTATGCGTTCGCGAAAGTAAGTGGTCGACCTTGTGAGACTGGAAACTCCAGATGCGAAACATAGTTCAATTTTAAACTAATTGTTCTAACTGAAACTAAGTGTTCGATACGGTGCCAGGAGAAGCGCCTGTTCTCTGAAATCTGTGGCGATGCCACTCGAAACAGTATGAGTTCGACGAAACTAAGTAGTCGATACTGTGCCAGGAGAAGCGCCTGTTCTCTGAAATCTGTGGCGATACCACCCGAAGCCGTATGTGTTCGACGAAACTAAGTGGTCGACCTTGTGAGAGAAGTTTCACCAGATGCGGAACATAGTTCCATTTTCAACTAATTGTTCTGTCTGAAACTATGTGTTCGATACTGTGCCAGGAGAAGCGCCAGGTCTCTGTAATCTGTGGCGATGCCACTCGAAACCGTGTGTGTTCGACGAAACTAAAAGGTCGACCCTGTGAGAGGGGAAACTCCAGAAGCGAAACATAGTTCCATTTTAAACTAATTTTTTTATCTGAAACCAAGTGTCCGACACTGTGCCAGGAGTAGCGCCTGTTCTCTGAAACCTGTGGCGATGCTACTCGAAACCGTATGTGTTCGACGAAACTAAGTGGTCGGCCTTGTGAGAGAGGAAACTCCAGATGCGAAGTTTAGTTCCATTTTAAACTAACTTTTTTATCTGAAACTAAGTGTCCGACACTGTGCCAGGAGAAGCGGCTGTTCTCTGAAATCTGTGGCGATGCCACTCGAAACCGTATGTGTTCGACGAAACAAAGTGATTGACCTTGTGAGGGAGGATTCACCAGATGCGGAACATAGTTCCATTTTAAACTAATTGTTCTATCTGAAACTAAGTGTTCGATACTGTGCCAGGAGAATCGCCTGTTCTCTGAAACCTGTGGCGATGCCACTCGAAACCGTATATGTTCGATGAAATTAAGTGGTCGCCTTGTGAGGGAAGAAACTCCAGATGCGAAATTTAGCACAATTTTAAACTAATTGTTCTATCTCAAACTATGCGTCTGATACTGTGCCAGGGGAAGCGCCTGTTCTCTGAAATCTGTGGCGATGCCACCCGAAACCGTATGTGTTCGACGAAACTAAGTGGTCGACCATGTGAGAGAGGAAACTCCAAATGCGAAACTTAGTACCATTTTAAACTAATTGTTCTATCTGAAACTAAGTGTTCGATACTGTGCCAGGAAAAGCGGCTCTTCTCTGAAATCTGTGGCTATGCGCAATCCAAACCGTATGTGTTCGACGAAATTAAGTGGTCGACCTTGTGAGAGGGGAAACTCCAAATGCGAAACATAGTTCCATTTTAAACTAATTGTTCTATCTGAAACTAAGTGTTCGATAATGTGCCAGGAGAAGCGCCCGTTCTGTGAAACCTGTGGCGATGCTACTCGAAACCGTATGTGTTCGACGAAACTAAGTGGTCGACCTGCTGAGAGAGGAAACTCCAGATGCGAAACTTAGTTCCATTTTAAACTAATTGTTCTATCTGAAACTAAGTGTTCGATACTGTGCCAGGAGAAGCGCCTGTTCTCTGAAATCTGTGACGATGCTACTCGAAACCTTATGTGTTCGACGAAACTAAGTGGTCCACCTTATGAGAGAGGAAACTCCAGATGCGAAGTTTAGTTCCATTTAAAACTAATTGTTCTATCTGATACTAAGTGTTCGATACTGTGCCAGGAGAAGCGCTTGTTCTCTGAAATCTGTGGCGATGCCACTCGAAACCGTATGTGCTTGACGAAACTAAGTGGTCGACCTTGTGAGAGAGGAAACTCCAGATGCGAAACTTTGTTCCATGTTAAACTAATCGTTCTATCTGAAACTAAGTGTTCGATAATGTGCCCGGAGAAGCGCCTGTTCTATGAAATCTGTGGTGATGCTACTCGAAACCGTATGTGTTCGACGAAACTAAGTGGTCGACCTTGTGAGGGAGGAAACTCCAAATGCGAAACTTAGTACCAATTTAAACTAATTGTTCCATCTGAAACTAAGTGTTCGATACTGTGCCAGGAGAAGCGCCTGTTCTCTGAATTCTGTGGCGATGCTACTCGAAACCGTATGTGTTCGACGAAACTAAGTGGTCGACCTTGTGAGAGAGGAAACTCCAGATGCGAAACTTAGTTCCATTTTAAACAAATTGTTCTATCTGAAACTAAGTGTTCGATACTGTGCCAGGAGTAGCGCCTATTCTCTGAAATCTGTGGCGATGCTACTCGAAACCGTATGTTGTCGACGACACTAAGTGGTCCACCTTGTGAGAGAGGAAACTCCAGATGCGAAGCAGAGTTCCATTTTAAACTAATTGTTCTATCTGATCCTAAGTGTTCGATACTGTGCCAGGAGTAGCGCCTATTCTCTGAAATCTGTGGCGATGCTACTCGAAACCGTATGTTGTCGACGACACTAAGTGGTCCACCGTGTGAGAGAGGAAACTCCAGATGCGAAACTTAGATCCATTTTAAATTAATTGTTCTATCTGAAAGAGTTCGATACTGTGCGAGGAGAAGCGCCTGTTCTCTGAAATCTGTGGCGATACCACTCGAAACCGTATGTGTTTGACGATACTAAGTGGTCCACCTTGTGAGAGAGGAAACTCCAAATGCGAAACATAGTTCCATTTTCAACTAAATGTTCCATCTGAAACTAAGTGTTCGATACTGTGCCAGGAGAAGCGCCTGTTCTCTGAAACCTGTGGCGTTGCTACTCGAAGCCGAATGTGTTCGACGAAAGTAAGTGGTAGACCGTGTGAGTGAGGAAACTCCAAATGCGAAACAAAGTTCCATTTTATACTAAGTGTTCTATCTGAAACTAAGTGTTCGATACTGTGCCAGGAGAAGCGCCTGTTTTCGGAAATCTGTCGCGAAGCTACTCAAAACCGTATGTGTTCGACGAAACTAAGGGGTCGACCTGCTGAGAGAGGAAACTCCAGAAACGAAACTTAGTTCCATTTTAAACTAATTGTTCTATCTGAAACTATGTGTTCGGTACTGTGCCAGGAGAAGCGCCTGTTCTCTGAAATCTGTGGCGATGCCACTCGAAACCGTATGTGTTCGACGAAACTAAGTGGCCGACCTTCTGAGAGAGGAGACTTCAGATGCGAAACATATTTCCATTTTAAACTAAATGTTCTATCTGAAACTAAGTATTCGATACTCTGCCAGTAGAAGCGCCTGTTCTCTGAAACCTGTGGCGTTGCTACTCGAAGCCGAATGTGTTCGACGAAAGTAAGTGGTAGACCGTGTCGGAGAGGAAACTCCAGATGCGAAACTTAGATCCATTTTAAATTAATTGTTCTATCTGGAAGAGTTCGATACTGTGCCAGGAGAAGCGCCTGTTCTCTGAAATCTGTGGCGATACCACTCGAAACCGTATGTGTTTGACGATACTAAGTGGTCCACCTTGTGAGAGAGGAAACTCCAAATGCGAAACATAGTTCCATTTTAAACTAAATGTTCCATCTGAAACTAAGTGTTCGATACTGTGCCAGGAGAAGCGCCTGTTCTCTGAAACCTGTGGCGTTGCTACTCGAAGCCGAATGTGTTCGACGAAAGTAAGTGGTAGACCGTGTGAGTGAGGAAACTCCAAATGCGAAACAAAGTTCCATTTTATACTAAGTGTTCTATCTGAAACTAAGTGTTCGATACTGTGCCAGGAGAAGCGCCTGTTTTCGGAAATCTGTCGCGAAGCTACTCAAAACCGTATGTGTTCGACGAAACTAAGGGGTCGACCTGCTGAGAGAGGAAACTCCAGAAACGAAACTTAGTTCCATTTTAAACTAATTGTTCTATCTGAAACTATGTGTTCGATACTGTGCCAGGAGAAGCGCCTGTTCTCTGAAATCTGTGGCGATGCCACTCGAAACCGTATGTGTTCGACGAAACTAAGTGGCCGACCTTCTGAGAGAGGAGACTTCAGATGCGAAACATATTTCCATTTTAAACTAAATGTTCTATCTGAAACAGAGTATTCGATACTCTGCCAGTAGAAGCGCCTGTTCTCTGAAACCTGTGGCGTTGCTACTCGAAGCCGAATGTGTTCGACGAAAGTAAGTGGTAGACCGTGTCGGAGAGGAAACTCCAGATGCGAAACTTAGATCCATTTTAAATTAATTGTTCTATCCGGAAGAGTTCGATACTGTGCCAGGAGAAGCGCCTGTTCTCTGAAATCTGTGGCGATACCACTCGAAACCGTATGTGTTTGACGATACTAAGTGGTCCACCTTGTGAGAGAGGAAACTCCAAATGCGAAACATAGTTCCATTTTAAACTAAATGTTCCATCTGAAACTAAGTGTTCGGTACTGTGCCAGGAGAAGCGCCTGTTCTCTGAAATCTGTGGGGATGCTACTCGAAACCGTATGTGTTCGACGAAACTAAGTGGTCCACCTTGTGAGAGAGGAAGCTCCAGATGCGAAGCTTAGTTCCATTTTAACCTAATTGTTCTATCTGAAACTAAGTGTTCGGTACTGTGCCAGGAGAAGCGCCTGTTCTCTGAAACCTGTGGCGTTGCTACTCGAAGCCGAATGTGTTCGACGAAAGTAAGTGGTAGACCGTGTGAGTGAGGAAACTCCAAATGCGAAACAAAGTTCCATTTTATACAAAGTGTTCTATCTGAAACTAAGTGTTCGATACTGTGCCAGGAGAAGCGCCGGTTTTCGGAAATCTGTCGCGAAGCTACTCAAAACCGTATGTGTTCGACGAAACTAAGGGGTCGACCTGCTGAGAGAGGAAACTCCAGAAACGAAACTTAGTTCCATTTTAAACTAATTGTTCTATCTGAAACTATGTGTTCGATACTGTGCCAGGAGAAGCGCCTGTTCTCTGAAATCTGTGGCGATGCCACTCGAAACCGTATGTGTTCGACGAAACTAAGTGACCGACCTTCTGAGAGTGGAGACTTCAGATGCGAAACATATTTCCATTTTAAACTAACTGTTCTATCTGAAACTAAGTATTCGATACTCTGCCAGTAGAAGCGCCTGTTCTCTGAAACCTGTGGCGTTGCTACTCGAAGCCGAATGTGTTCGACGAAAGTAAGTGGTAGACCGTGTCGGAGAGGAAACTCCAGATGCGAAACTTAGATCCATTTTAAATTAATTGTTCTATCTGGAAGAGTTCGATACTGTGCCAGGAGAAGCGCCTGTTCTCTGAAATCTGTGGCGATACCACTCGAAACCGTATGTGTTTGACGATACTAAGTGGTCCACCTTGTGAGAGAGGAAACTCCAAATGCGAAACATAGTTCCATTTTAAACTAAATGTTCCATCTGAAACTAAGTGTTCGGTACTGTGCCAGGAGAAGCGCCTGTTCTCTGAAATCTGTGGGGATGCTACTCGAAACCGTATGTGTTCGACGAAACTAAGTGGTCCACCTTGTGAGAGAGGAAGCTCCAGATGCGAAGCTTAGTTCCATTTTAACCTAATTGTTCTATCTGAAACTAAGTGTTCGGTACTGTGCCAGGAGAAGCGCCTGTTCTCTGAAACCTGTGGCGTTGCTACTCGAAGCCGAATGTGTTCGACGAAAGTAAGTGGTAGACCGTGTGAGTGAGGAAACTCCAAATGCGAAACAAAGTTCCATTTTATACAAAGTGTTCTATCTGAAACTAAGTGTTCGATACTGTGCCAGGAGAAGCGCCTGTTTTCGGAAATCTGTCGCGAAGCTACTCGAAACCGTATGTGTTCGACGAAACTAAGTGGCCGACCATGTGAGAGAGGAGACTTCAGATGCGAAACATATTTCCATTTTAAGCTAATTGTTCTATATGAAACTAAGTGTTCGGTACTGTGCCAGGAGAAGCGCCTGTTCTCTGAAACCTGTGGCGTTGCTACTCGAAGCCGAATGTGTTCGACGAAAGTAAGTGGTAGACCGTGTGAGAGAGGAAACTCCAGATGCGAAACTTAGATCCATTTTAAATTAATTGTTCTATCTGAAAGAGTTCGATACTGTGCGAGGAGAAGCGCCTGTTCTCTGAAATCTGTGGCGATACCACTCGAAACCGTATGTGTTTGACGATACTAAGTGGTCCACCTTGTGAGAGAGGAAACTCCAAATGCGAAACATAGTTCCATTTTAAACTAAATGTTCCATCTGAAACTAAGTGTTCGATACTGTGCCAGGAGAAGCGCCTGTTCTCTGAAACCTGTGGCGTTGCTACTCGAAGCCGAATGTGTTCGACGAAAGTAAGTTGTAGACCGTGTGAGTGAGGAAACTCCAAATGCGAAACAAAGTTCCATTTTATACTAAGTGTTCTATCTGAAACTAAGTGTTCGATACTGTGCCAGGAGAAGCGCCTGTTCTCTGAAATCTGTGGCGATGCCACTCGAAACCGTATGTGTTCGACGAAACTAAGTGACCGACCTTCTGAGAGTGGAGACTTCAGATGCGAAACATATTTCCATTTTAAACTAACTGTTCTATCTGAAACTAAGTATTCGATACTCTGCCAGTAGAAGCGCCTGTTCTCTGAAACCTGTGGCGTTGCTACTCGAAGCCGAATGTGTTCGACGAAAGTAAGTGGTAGACCGTGTCGGAGAGGAAACTCCAGATGCGAAACTTAGATCCATTTTAAATTAATTGTTCTATCTGGAAGAGTTCGATACTGTGCCAGGAGAAGCGCCTGTTCTCTGAAATCTGTGGCGATACCACTCGAAACCGTATGTGTTTGACGATACTAAGTGGTCCACCTTGTGAGAGAGGAAACTCCAAATGCGAAACATAGTTCCATTTTAAACTAAATGTTCCATCTGAAACTAAGTGTTCGATACTGTGCCAGGAGAAGCGCCTGTTCTCTGAAACCTGTGGCGTTGCTACTCGAAGCCGAATGTGTTCGACGAAAGTAAGTGGTAGACCGTGTGAGTGAGGAAACTCCAAATGCGAAACAAAGTTCCATTTTATACTAAGTGTTCTATCTGAAACTAAGTGTTCGATACTGTGCCAGGAGAAGCGCCTGTTCTCTGAAATCTGTGGCGATGCCACTCGAAACCGTATGTGTTCGACGAAACTAAGTGGCCGACCTTCTGAGAGAGGAGACTTCAGATGCGAAACATATTTCCATTTTAAACTAAATGTTCTATCTGAAACTAAGTATTCGATACTCTGCCAGTAGAAGCGCCTGTTCTCTGAAACCTGTGGCGTTGCTACTCGAAGCCGAATGTGTTCGACGAAAGTAAGTGGTAGACCGTGTCGGAGAGGAAACTCCAGATGCGAAACTTAGATCCATTTTAAATTAATTGTTCTATCTGGAAGAGTTCGATACTGTGCCAGGAGAAGCGCCTGTTCTCTGAAATCTGTGGCGATACCACTCGAAACCGTATGTGTTTGACGATACTAAGTGGTCCACCTTGTGAGAGAGGAAACTCCAAATGCGAAACATAGTTCCATTTTAAACTAAATGTTCCATCTGAAACTAAGTGTTCGATACTGTGCCAGGAGAAGCGCCTGTTCTCTGAAACCTGTGGCGTTGCTACTCGAAGCCGAATGTGTTCGACGAAAGTAAGTGGTAGACCGTGTGAGTGAGGAAACTCCAAATGCGAAACAAAGTTCCATTTTATACTAAGTGTTCTATCTGAAACTAAGTGTTCGATACTGTGCCAGGAGAAGCGCCTGTTTTCGGAAATCTGTCGCGAAGCTACTCAAAACCGTATGTGTTCGACGAAACTAAGGGGTCGACCTGCTGAGAGAGGAAACTCCAGAAACGAAACTTAGTTCCATTTTAAACTAATTGTTCTATCTGAAACTATGTGTTCGATACTGTGCCAGGAGAAGCGCCTGTTCTCTGAAATCTGTGGCGATGCCACTCGAAACCGTATGTGTTCGACGAAACTAAGTGGCCGACCTTCTGAGAGAGGAGACTTCAGATGCGAAACATATTTCCATTTTAAACTAAATGTTCTATCTGAAACTAAGTATTCGATACTCTGCCAGTAGAAGCGCCTGTTCTCTGAAACCTGTGGCGTTGCTACTCGAAGCCGAATGTGTTCGACGAAAGTAAGTGGTAGACCGTGTCGGAGAGGAAACTCCAGATGCGAAACTTAGATCCATTTTAAATTAATTGTTCTATCTGGAAGAGTTCGATACTGTGCCAGGAGAAGCGCCTGTTCTCTGAAATCTGTGGCGATACCACTCGAAACCGTATGTGTTTGACGATACTAAGTGGTCCACCTTGTGAGAGAGGAAACTCCAAATGCGAAACATAGTTCCATTTTAAACTAAATGTTCCATCTGAAACTAAGTGTTCGGTACTGTGCCAGGAGAAGCGCCTGTTCTCTGAAATCTGTGGGGATGCTACTCGAAACCGTATGTGTTCGACGAAACTAAGTGGTCCACCTTGTGAGAGAGGAAGCTCCAGATGCGAAGCTTAGTTCCATTTTAACCTAATTGTTCTATCTGAAACTAAGTGTTCGGTACTGTGCCAGGAGAAGCGCCTGTTCTCTGAAACCTGTGGCGTTGCTACTCGAAGCCGAATGTGTTCGACGAAAGTAAGTGGTAGACCGTGTGAGTGAGGAAACTCCAAATGCGAAACAAAGTTCCATTTTATACAAAGTGTTCTATCTGAAACTAAGTGTTCGATACTGTGCCAGGAGAAGCGCCTGTTTTCGGAAATCTGTCGCGAAGCTACTCGAAACCGTATGTGTTCGACGAAACTAAGTGGCCGACCATGTGAGAGAGGAGACTTCAGATGCGAAACATATTTCCATTTTAAGCTAATTGTTCTATATGAAACTAAGTGTTCGGTACTGTGCCAGGAGAAGCGCCTGTTCTCTGAAACCTGTGGCGTTGCTACTCGAAGCCGAATGTGTTCGACGAAAGTAAGTGGTAGACCGTGTGAGAGAGGAAACTCCAGATGCGAAACTTAGATCCATTTTAAATTAATTGTTCTATCTGAAAGAGTTCGATACTGTGCGAGGAGAAGCGCCTGTTCTCTGAAATCTGTGGCGATACCACTCGAAACCGTATGTGTTTGACGATACTAAGTGGTCCACCTTGTGAGAGAGGAAACTCCAAATGCGAAACATAGTTCCATTTTAAACTAAATGTTCCATCTGAAACTAAGTGTTCGATACTGTGCCAGGAGAAGCGCCTGTTCTCTGAAACCTGTGGCGTTGCTACTCGAAGCCGAATGTGTTCGACGAAAGTAAGTTGTAGACCGTGTGAGTGAGGAAACTCCAAATGCGAAACAAAGTTCCATTTTATACTAAGTGTTCTATCTGAAACTAAGTGTTCGATACTGTGCCAGGAGAAGCGCCGGTTTTCGGAAATCTGTCGCGAAGCTACTCAAAACCGTATGTGTTCGACGAAACTAAGGGGTCGACCTGCTGAGAGAGGAAACTCCAGAAACGAAACTTAGTTCCATTTTAAACTAATTGTTCTATCTGAAACTATGTGTTCGATACTGTGCCAGGAGAAGCGCCTGTTCTCTGAAATCTGTGGCGATGCCACTCGAAACCGTATGTGTTCGACGAAACTAAGTGACCGACCTTCTGAGAGAGGAGACTTCAGATGCGAAACATATTTCCATTTTAAACTAACTGTTCTATCTGAAACTAAGTATTCGATACTCTGCCAGTAGAAGCGCCTGTTCTCTGAAACCTGTGGCGTTGCTACTCGAAGCCGAATGTGTTCGACGAAAGTAAGTGGTAGACCGTGTCGGAGAGGAAACTCCAGATGCGAAACTTAGATCCATTTTAAATTAATTGTTCTATCTGGAAGAGTTCGATACTGTGCCAGGAGAAGCGCCTGTTCTCTGAAATCTGTGGCGATACCACTCGAAACCGTATGTGTTTGACGATACTAAGTGGTCCACCTTGTGAGAGAGGAAACTCCAAATGCGAAACATAGTTCCATTTTAAACTAAATGTTCCATCTGAAACTAAGTGTTCGATACTGTGCCAGGAGAAGCGCCTGTTCTCTGAAACCTGTGGCGTTGCTACTCGAAGCCGAATGTGTTCGACGAAAGTAAGTGGTAGACCGTGTGAGTGAGGAAACTCCAAATGCGAAACAAAGTTCCATTTTATACTAAGTGTTCTATCTGAAACTAAGTGTTCGATACTGTGCCAGGAGAAGCGCCTGTTTTCGGAAATCTGTCGCGAAGCTACTCAAAACCGTATGTGTTCGACGAAACTAAGGGGTCGACCTGCTGAGAGAGGAAACTCCAGAAACGAAACTTAGTTCCATTTTAAACTAATTGTTCTATCTGAAACTATGTGTTCGATACTCTGCCAGGAGAAGCGCCTGTTCTCTGAAATCTGTGGCGATGCCACTCGAAACCGTATGTGTTCGACGAAACTAAGTGGCCGACCTTCTGAGAGAGGAGACTTCAGATGCGAAACATATTTCCATTTTAAACTAAATGTTCTATCTGAAACTAAGTATTCGATACTCTGCCAGTAGAAGCGCCTGTTCTCTGAAACCTGTGGCGTTGCTACTCGAAGCCGAATGTGTTCGACGAAAGTAAGTGGTAGACCGTGTCGGAGAGGAAACTCCAGATGCGAAACTTAGATCCATTTTAAATTAATTGTTCTATCTGGAAGAGTTCGATACTGTGCCAGGAGAAGCGCCTGTTCTCTGAAATCTGTGGCGATACCACTCGAAACCGTATGTGTTTGACGATACTAAGTGGTCCACCTTGTGAGAGAGGAAACTCCAAATGCGAAACATAGTTCCATTTTAAACTAAATGTTCCATCTGAAACTAAGTGTTCGGTACTGTGCCAGGAGAAGCGCCTGTTCTCTGAAATCTGTGGGGATGCTACTCGAAACCGTATGTGTTCGACGAAACTAAGTGGTCCACCTTGTGAGAGAGGAAGCTCCAGATGCGAAGCTTAGTTCCATTTTAACATAATTGTTCTATCTGAAACTAAGTGTTCGGTACTGTGCCAGGAGAAGCGCCTGTTCTCTGAAACCTGTGGCGTTGCTACTCGAAGCCGAATGTGTTCGACGAAAGTAAGTGGTAGACCGTGTGAGTGAGGAAACTCCAAATGCGAAACAAAGTTCCATTTTATACAAAGTGTTCTATCTGAAACTAAGTGTTCGATACTGTGCCAGGAGAAGCGCCTGTTTTCGGAAATCTGTCGCGAAGCTACTCGAAACCGTATGTGTTCGACGAAACTAAGTGGCCGACCATGTGAGAGAGGAGACTTCAGATGCGAAACATATTTCCATTTTAAGCTAATTGTTCTATCTGAAACTAAGTGTTCGGTACTGTGCCAGGAGAAGCGCCTGTTCTCTGAAACCTGTGGCGTTGCTACTCGAAGCCGAATGTGTTCGACGAAAGTAAGTGGTAGACCGTGTGAGAGAGGAAACTCCAGATGCGAAACTTAGATCCATTTTAAATTAATTGTTCTATCTGAAAGAGTTCGATACTGTGCGAGGAGAAGCGCCTGTTCTCTGAAATCTGTGGCGATACCACTCGAAACCGTATATGCTTGACGATACTAAGTGGTCCACCTTGTGAGAGAGGAAACTCCAAATGCGAAACATAGTTCCATTTTAAACTAAATGGTCCATCTGAAACTAAGTGTTCGATACTGTGCCAGGAGAAGCGCCTGTTCTCTGAAACCTGTGGCGTTGCTACTCGAAGCCGAATGTGTTCGACGAAAGTAAGTGGTAGACCGTGTGAGTGAGGAAACTCCAAATGCGAAACAAAGTTCCATTTTATACAAAGTGTTCTATCTGAAACTAAGTGTTCGATACTGTGCCAGGAGAAGCGCCTGTTTTCGGAAATCTGTCGCGAAGCTACTCGAAACCGTATGTGTTCGACGAAACTAAGTGGCCGACCATGTGAGAGAGGAGACTTCAGATGCGAAACATATTTCCATTTTAAGCTAATTGTTCTATCTGAAACTAAGTGTTCGGTACTGTGCCAGGAGAAGCGCCTGTTCTCTGAAACCTGTGGCGTTGCTACTCGAAGCCGAATGTGTTCGACGAAAGTAAGTGGTAGACCGTGTGAGAGAGGAAACTCCAGATGCGAAACTTAGATCCATTTTAAATTAATTGTTCTATCTGAAAGAGTTCGATACTGTGCGAGGAGAAGCGCCTGTTCTCTGAAATCTGTGGCGATACCACTCGAAACCGTATATGCTTGACGATACTAAGTGGTCCACCTTGTGAGAGAGGAAACTCCAAATGCGAAACATAGTTCCATTTTAAACTAAATGGTCCATCTGAAACTAAGTGTTCGATACTGTGCCAGGAGAAGCGCCTGTTCTCTGAAACCTGTGGCGTTGCTACTCGAAGCCGAATGTGTTCGACGAAAGTAAGTGGTAGACCGTGTGAGTGAGGAAACTCCAAATGCGAAACAAAGTTCCATTTTATACTAAGTGTTCTATCTGAAACTAAGTGTTCGATACTGTGCCAGGAGAAGCGCCTGTTTTCGGAAATCCTTGCGAAGCTACTCAAAACCGTATGTGTTCGACGAAACTAAGGGGTCGACCTGCTGAGAGAGGAAACTCCAGAAACGAAACTTAGTTCCATTTTAAACTAATTGTTCTATCTGAAACTATGTGTTCGATACTGTGCCAGGAGAAGCGCCTGTTCTCTGAAATCTGTGGCGATGCCACTCGAAACCGTATGTGTTCGACGAAACTAAGTGGCCGACCTTCTGAGAGAGGAGACTTCAGATGCGAAACATAGTTCCATTTTAAACTAAATGTTCTATCTGAAACTAAGAATTCGATACTCTGCCAGTAGAAGCGCCTGTTCTCTGAAACCTGTGGCGTTGCTACTCGAAGCCGAATGTGTTCGACCAAAGTAAGTGGTAGACCGTGTCGGAGAGGAAACTCCAGATGCGAAACTTAGATCCATTTTAAATTAATTGTTCTATCTGGAAGAGTTCGATACTGTGCCAGGAGAAGCGCCTGTTCTCTGAAATCTGTGGCGATACCACTCGAAACCGTATGGGTTTGACGATACTAAGTGGTCCACCTTGTGAGAGAGGAAACTCCAAATGCGAAACATAGTTCCATTTTAAACTAAATGTTCCATCTGAAACTAAGTGTTCGGTACTGTGCCAGGAGAAGCGCCTGTTCTCTGAAATCTGTGGGGATGCTACTCGAAACCGTATGTGTTCGACGAAACTAAGTGGTCCACCTTGTGAGAGAGGAAGCTCCAGATGCGAAGCTTAGTTCCATTTTAAACTAAATGTTCCATCTGAAACTAAGTGTTCGATACTGTGCCAGGAGAAGCGCCTGTTTTCGGAAATCTGTCGCGAAGCTACTCGAAACCGTATGTGTTCGACGAAACTAAGTGGCCGACCTTGTGAGAGAGGAGACTTCAGATGCGAAACATATTTCCATTTTAAGCTAATTGTTCTATCTGAAACTAAGTGTTCGGTACTGTGCCAGGAGAAGCGCCTGTTCTCTAAAACCTGTGGCGTTGCTACTCGAAGCCGAATATGTTCGACGAAAGTAAGTGGTAGACCGTGTGAGAGAGGAAACTCCAGATGCGAAACTTAGATCCATTTTAAATTAATTGTTCTATCTGAAAGAGTTCGATACTGTGCGAGGAGAAGCGCCTGTTCTCTGAAATCTGCGGCGATACCACTCGAAACCGTATGTGTTTGACGATACTAAGTGGTCCACCTTGTGAGAGAGGAAACTCCAAATGCGAAACATAGTTCCATTTTAAACTAAATGTTCCATCTGAAACTAAGTGTTCGATACTGTGCCAGGAGAAGCGCCTGTTCTCTGAAATCTGTGGCGATACCACTCGAAACCGTATGTGTTTGACGATACTAAGTGGTCCACCTTGTGAGAGAGGAAACTCCAAATGCGAAACATAATTCCATTTTAAACTAAATGTTCCATCTGAAACTAAGTGTTCGGTACTGTGCCAGGAGAAGCGCCTGTTCTCTTAAATCTGTGGGGATGCTACTCGAAACCGTATGTGTTCGACGAAACTAAGTGGTCCACCTTGTGAGAGAGGAAGCTCCAAATGCGAAACATAGTTCCATTTTAAACTAAATGTTCCATCTGAAACTAAGTGTTCGATACTGTGCCAGGAGAAGCGCCTGTTCTCTGAAACCTGTGGCGTTGCTACTCGAAGCCGAATGTGTTCGACGAAAGTAAGTGGTAGACCGTGTGAGTGAGGAAACTCCAAATGCGAAACAAAGTTCCATTTTATACTAAGTGTTCTATCTGAAACTAAGTGTTCGATACTGTGCCAGGAGAAGCGCCTGTTTTCGGAAATCTGTCGCGAAGCTACTCAAAACCGTATGTGTTCGACGAAACTAAGGGGTCGACCTGCTGAGAGAGGAAACTCCAGAAACGAAACTTAGTTCCATTTTAAACTAATTGTTCTATCTGAAACTATGTGTTCGATACTGTGCCAGGAGAAGCGCCTGTTCTCTGAAATCTGTGGCGATGCCACTCGAAACCGTATGTGTTCGACGAAACTAAGTGGCCGACCTTCTGAGAGAGGAGACTTCAGATGCGAAACATATTTCCATTTTAAACTAAATGTTCTATCCGAAACTAAGTATTCGATACTCTGCCAGTAGAAGCGCCTGTTCTCTGAAACCTGTGGCGTTGCTACTCGAAGCCGAATGTGTTCGACGAAAGTAAGTGGTAGACCGTGTCGGAGAGGAAACTCCAGATGCGAAACTTAGATCCATTTTAAATTAATTGTTCTATCTGGAAGAGTTCGATACTGTGCCAGGAGAAGCGCCTGTTCTCTGAAATCTGTGGCGATACCACTCGAAACCGTATGTGTTTGACGATACTAAGTGGTCCACCTTGTGAGAGAGGAAACTCCAAATGCGAAACATAGTTCCATTTTAAACTAAATGTTCCATCTGAAACTAAGTGTTCGGTACTGTGCCAGGAGAAGCGCCTGTTCTCTGAAATCTGTGGGGATGCTACTCGAAACCGTATGTGTTCGACGAAACTAAGTTGTCCACCTTGTGAGAGAGGAAGCTCCAGATGCGAAGCTTAGTTCCATTTTAACCTAATTGTTCTATCTGAAACTAAGTGTTCGGTACTGTGCCAGGAGAAGCGCCTGTTCTCTGAAACCTGTGGCGTTGCTACTCGAAGCCGAATGTGTTCGACGAAAGTAAGTGGTAGACCGTGTGAGAGAGGAAGCTCCAGATGCGAAACTTAGATCCATTTTAAATTAATTGTTCTATCTGAAAGAGTTCGATACTGTGCCAGGAGAAGCGCCTGTTCTCTGAAATCTGTGGCGATACCACTCGAAACCGTATGTGTTTGACGATAATAAGTGGTCCACCTTGTGAGAGAGGAAACTCCAAATGCGAAACATAGTTCCATTTTAAACTAAATGTTCCATCTGAAACTAAGTGTTCGATACTGTGCCAGGAGAAGCGCCTGTTCTCTGAAATCTGTGGCGATACCACTCGAAACCGTATGTGTTTGACGATACTAAGTGGTCCACCTTGTGAGAGAGGAAACTCCAAATGCGAAACATAGTTCCATTTTAAACTAAATGTTCCATCTAAAACTAAGTGTTCGGTACAGTGCCAGGAGAAGCGCCTGTTCTCTGAAATCTGTGGGGATGCTACTCGAAACCGTATGTGTTCGACGAAACTAAGTGGTCCACCTTGTGAGAGAGGAAGCTCCAGATGCGAAGCTTAGTTCCATTTTAACCTAATTGTTCTATCTGAAACTAAGTGTTCGGTACTGTGCCAGGAGAAGCGCCTGTTCTCTGAAACCTGTGGCGTTGCTACTCGAAGCCGAATGTGTTCGACGAAAGTAAGTGGTAGACCGTGTGAGTGAGGAAACTCCAAATGCGAAACAAAGTTCCATTTTATACTAAGTGTTGTATCTGAAACTAAGTGTTCGATAATGTGCCAGGAGAAGCGCCTGTTTTCGGAAATCTGTCGCGAAGCTACTCAAAACCGTATGTGTTCGACGAAATTAAGGGGTCGACCTGCTGAGAGAGGAAACTCCAGAAACGAAACTTAGTTCCATTTTAAACTAATTGTTCTATCTGAAACTATGTGTTCGATACTGTGCCAGGAGAAGCGCCTGTTCTCTGAAATCTGTGGCGATGCCACTCGAAACCGTATGTGTTCGACGAAACTAAGTGGCCGACCTTCTGAGAGAGGAGACTTCAGATGCGAAACATATTTCCATTTTAAACTAAATGTTCTATCTGAAACTAAGTATTCGATACTCTGCCAGTAGAAGCGCCTGTTCTCTGAAACCTGTGGCGTTGCTACTCGAAGCCGAATGTGTTCGACGAAAGTAAGTGGTAGACCGTGTCGGAGAGGAAACTCCAGATGCGAAACTTAGATCCATTTTAAATTAATTGTTCTATCTGGAAGAGTTCGATACTGTGCCAGGAGAAGCGCCTGTTCTCTGAAATCTGTGGCGATACCACTCGAAACCGTATGTGTTTGACGATACTAAGTGGTCCACCTTGTGAGAGAGGAAACTCCAAATGCGAAACATAGTTCCATTTTAAACTAAATGTTCCATCTGAAACTAAGTGTTCGGTACTGTGCCAGGATAAGCGCCTGTTCTCTGAAATCTGTGGGGATGCTACTCGAAACCGTATGTGTTCGACGAAACTAAGTGGTCCCCCTTGTGAGAGAGGAAGCTCCAGATGCGAAGCTTAGTTCCATTTTAACCTAATTGTTCTATCTGAAACTAAGTGTTCGGTACTGTGCCAGGAGAAGCGCCTGTTCTCTGAAACCTGTGGCGTTGCTACTCGAAGCCGAATGTGTTCGACGAAAGTAAGTGGTAGACCGTGTGAGTGAGGAAACTCCAAATGCGAAACAAAGTTCCATTTTATACAAAGTGTTCTATCTGAAACTAAGTGTTCGATACTGTGCCAGGAGAAGCGCCTGTTTTCGGAAATCTGTCGCGAAGCTACTCGAAACCGTATGTGTTCGACGAAACTAAGTGGCCGACCTTGTGAGAGAGGAGACTTCAGATGCGAAACATATTTCCATTTTAAGCTAATTGTTCTATCTGAAACTAAGTGTTCGGTACTGTGCCAGGAGAAGCGCCTGTTCTCTGAAACCTGTGGCGTTGCTACTCGAAGCCGAATGTGTTCGACGAAAGTAAGTGGTAGACCGTGTGAGAGAGGAAACTCCAGATGCGAAACTTAGATCCATTTTAAATTAATTGTTCTATCTGAAAGAGTTCGATACTGTGCGAGGAGAAGCGCCTGTTCTCTGAAATCTGTGGCGATACCACTCGAAACCGTATGTGTTTGACGATACTAAGTGGTCCACCTTGTGAGAGAGGAAACTCCAAATGCGAAACAAAGTTCCATTTTAAACTAAGTGTTCCATCTGAAACTAAGTGCTCGATACTGTGCCAGGAGAAGCGCCTGTTCTCTGAAATCTGTGGCGATGCCACTCGAAACCGTATGTGTTCGACGAAACTAAGTGGTCCACCTTGTGAGAGAGGAAACTCCAAATGC
The DNA here is from genome assembly GCA_910591585.2 of Nysson spinosus. NCBI lineage: Eukaryota > Metazoa > Arthropoda > Insecta > Hymenoptera > Crabronidae > Nysson > Nysson spinosus. The sequence continues at coordinate 169,555 of CAJUYC020000091.1, read as the reverse complement.
GAAATATAGTTCCATTTTAAACTAAATGTTCCATCTGAAACTAAGTGTTCGGTACTGTGCCAGGAGAAGCGCCTGTTCTCTGAAATCTGTGGGGATGCTACTCGAAACCGTATGTGTTCGACGAAACTAAGTGGCCGACCTTCTGAGAGAGGAGACTTCAGATGCGAAACATATTTCCATTTTAAACTAAATGTTCTATCTGAAACTAAGTATTCGATACTCTGCCAGTAGAAGCGCCTGTTCTCTGAAACCTGTGGCGTTGCTACTCGAAGCCGAATGTGTTCGACGAAAGTAAGTGGTAGACCGTGTCGGAGAGGAAACTCCAGATGCGAAACTTAGATCCATTTTAAATTAATTGTTCTATCTGAAAGAGTTCGATACTGTGCCAGGAGAAGCGCCTGTTCTCTGAAATCTGTGGCGATACCACTCGAAACCGTATGTGTTTGACGATACTAAGTGGTCCACCTTGTGAGAGAGGAAACTCCAAATGCGAAACATAGTTCCATTTTAAACTAAATGTTCCATCTGAAACTAAGTGTTCGATACTGTGCCAGGAGAAGCGCCTGTTTTCTGAAATCTGTGGCGATACCACTCGAAACCGTATGTGTTTGACGATACTAAGTGGTCCACCTTGTGAGAGAGGAAACTCCAAATGCGAAACATAGTTCCATTTTAAACTAAATGTTCCATCTGAAACTAAGTGTTCGGTACTGTGCCAGGAGAAGCGCCTCTTCTCTGAAATCTGTGGGGATGCTACTCGAAACCGTGTTCGACGAAACTAAGTGGCCGACCTTCTGAGAGAGGAGACTTCAGATGCGAAACATATTTCCATTTTAAACTAAATGTTCTATCTGAAACTAAGTATTCGATACTCTGCCAGTAGAAGCGCCTGTTCTCTGAAACCTGTGGCGTTGCTACTCGAAGCCGAATGTGTTCGACGAAAGTAAGTGGTAGACCGTGTCGGAGAGGAAACTCCAGATGCGAAACTTAGATCCATTTTAAATTAATTGTTATATCTGGAAGAGTTCGATACTGTGCCAGGAGAAGCGCCTGTTCTCTGAAATCTGTGGCGATACCACTCGAAACCGTATGTGTTTGACGATACTAAGTGGTCCACCTTGTGAGAGAGGAAACTCCAAATGCGAAACATAGTTCCATTTTAAACTAAATGTTCCATCTGAAACTAAGTGCTCGATACTGTGCCAGGAGAAGCGCCTGTTCTCTGAAATCTGTGGCGATGCCACTCGAAACCGTATGTGTTCGACGAAACTAAGTGGCCGACCTTCTGAGAGAGGAGACTTCAGATGCGAAACATATTTCCATTTTAAACTAAATGTTCTATCTGAAACTAAGTATTCGATACTCTGCCAGTAGAAGCGCCTGTTCTCTGAAACCTGTGGCGTTACTACTCGAAGCCGAATGTGTTCGACGAAAGTAAGTGGTAGACCGTGTGAGAGAGGAAACTCCAGATGCGAAACTTAGTATCATTTTAAACTAATTGTTCTATCTGAAACTAAGTGTTCGATACTATGCCAGAAGAAGCGCCTGTTCTCTGAAATCTGTGGCGATGCTACTCGAAACCGTATGTGTTCGACGAATCTAAATGGTCGACCTTGTGAGAGAGGAAACTCCATATGCGAAACTTAGTTCCATTTTAAACTAATTGTTCTATCTGAAACTAAGTGTTCGATACAGTGCCAGGAGAAGCGCCTGTCTCTGAAATCTGTGGCGATGCCACTCGAAACCGTATGTGTTCGACGAAACAAAGTGGCCGACCTTGTGAGAGAGGAAACTCCAGATGCGAAACATATTTCCATTTTAAACTAAATGTTCTATCTGAAACTAAGTATTCGATACTCTGCCAGTAGAAGCGCCTGTTCTCTCAAACCTGTGGCTTTGCTACTCGAAGCCGAATGTGTTCGACGAAAGTAAGTGGCCGACCTTGTGAGAGAGGAAACTCCAGATGCGAAACATAGTTCCATTTTAAACTAATTGTTCTATCTGAAACTAAGTGTTCCGTACTGTGCCAGGAGAATCGCCTGTTCTCTGAAATCTGTGGTGATGCTACTCGAAACCGTATGTGTTCGTCGAAACTAAGCGGTCGACGTTGTGAGAGAGGAAACTCCATATGCGAAACTTAGTTCCATTTTAAACTAATTGTTCTATCTGAAACTAAGTGTTCGATACAGTGCCAGGAGAAGCGCCTGTTCGCTGAAATCTGTGGCGATGCCACTCGAAACCGTATGTGTTCGACGAAACAAAGTGGCCGACCTTGTGAGAGAGGAAACTCCAGATGCGAAACATATTTCCATTTTAAACTAAATGTTCTATCTGAAAGTGTTCGATACTGTGCCAGGAGAAGCGCCTGTTCTCTGAAATCTGTGGCGATGCTACTCGAAACCGTATGTGTTCGAAGAAACAAAGTGGCCGACCTTGTGAGAGAGGAAACTCCAGATGCGAAACATATTTCCATTTTAAACTAAATGTTCTATCTGAAACTAAGTATTCGATACTCTGCCAGTAGAAGCGCCTGTTCTCTGAAACCTGTGGCTTTGCTACTCGAAGCCGAATGTGTTCGACGAAAGTAAGGGGTAGACCGTGTAAGAGAGGAAACTCCAAATGCGAAACATAGTTCCATTTTAAACTAATTGTTCTATCTGAAACTAAGTGTTCGGTACTGTGCCAGGAGAAGCGCCTGTTCTCTGAAATCTGTGGCGATGCTACTCGAAACCGTATGTGTTCGACGAAACTAAGTGGTCGACCTTGTGAGAAAGGAAACTCCAAATGCGAAACATAGTTCCATTTTAAACAAATTGTTCGCTCTAAAACTAAGTGTTCGATTCTGTGCCAGGAGAAGCGCCTGTTCTCTGAAATCTGTCGCGATGCTACTCGCAACTAAGTGGTCGACCTTCTGAGAGAGGAAACTCCAGATGCGAAATTTAGTTCCATTTTAAACTAATTGTTCTGTCTGAAACTAAGTGTTCGATACTATGCCAGAAGAAGCGCCTGTTCTCTGATATCTGTTGCGATGCCACTCGAAACCGTATGGGTTCGACGAAACTAAGTAGTCGACCTTGTGAGAGAGTAAACTCCAGATGAGAAACTTAGTTCCATTTTAAACTAATTGTTCTATCTGATACTAAGTGTTCGATACTCTGCCAGGAGAAGCGCGTGCTCTCTAAAATCTGTGGCGATGCTACTCGAAACCGTATGTGTTCGACGAAACTAAGTGGTCGACCTTGTGAGAGAGGAAAATCCAGATGCGAAACTTAGTTCCATTTTAAACTAATTGTTCTATCTGAAACTAAGTGTTCGATACTGTGCCAGGAGAAGCGCCTGTTCTCTGAAATCTGTCGCGATGCTACTCGCAACTAAGTGGTCGACCTTCTGAGAGAGGAAACTCCAGATGCGAAATTTAGTTCCATTTTAAACTAATTGTTCTGTCTGAAACTAAGTGTTCGATACTATGCCAGAAGAAGCGCCTGTTCTCTGAAATCTGTGGCGATGCTACTCGAAACCGTATGTGTTCGACGAATCTAAATGGTCGACCTTGTGAGAGACGAAACTCCAGAAGCGAAACTTAGTTCTATTTAAAACTAAGTGTTCCATCTGAAACTTAGTGTTCGATACTGTGCCAGGAGAAGCGCCTGTTCTCTGAAATCTGTGGCGATGCTACTCGAAACAGTATGTGTTCGAAGAAACAAAGTGGCCGACCTTGTGAGAGAGGAGACTCCAGATGCGAAACTTAGTTTCATTTTAAACTAATTGTTCTATCTGAAAGTGTTCGATACTGTGCCAGGAGAAGCGCCTGTTCTCTGATATCTGTTGCGATGCCACTCAAAACCGTATGGGTTCGACGAAAACAAGTGGTCCACCTTGTGAGAGAGGAAACTCCATATGCGATGCTTTGTTCCATTTTAAACTAATTGTTCTATCTGATACTAAGTGTTCGATACAGTGCGAGGAGAAGCGCCTGTTCTCTGATATCTGTTGCGATGCCACTCGAAACCGTATGGGTTCGACGAAACTAAGTAGTCGACCTTGTGAGAGAGTAAACTCCAGATGAGAAACTTAGTTCCATTTTAAACTAATTGTTCTATCTGATACTAAGTGTTCGATACTCTGCCAGGAGAAGCGCGTGCTCTCTAAAATCTGTGGCGATGCTACTCGAAACCGTATGTGTTCGACGAAACTAAGTGGTCGACCTTGTGAGAGAGGAAAATCCAGATGCGAAACTTAGTTCCATTTTAAACTAATTGTTCTATCTGAAACTAAGTGTTCGATACTGTGCCTCGAGAAGCGGTTGTTCTCTGAAATCTGTGGCGATACCACTAGAAACCGTATGTGTTCGACGAAACTAAGTCGTCGACCTTGTGAGAGAGGAAACTCCAGATGCGAAACATAGTTCCATTTTAAACTAATTGTTCTATCTGAAACTAAGTGTTCGATACTGTGCCAGGAGAATCGCCTGTTCTCTGAAATCTGTGGCGATGCCACTCGAAACCGTATGTGTTCGACGAAACAAAGTGGCCGACCTTGTGAGAGAGGAAACTCCAAATGCGAAACATAGTTCCATTTTAAACTAATTGTTCTATCTGAAAGTGTTCGATACTGTGCCAGGAGAAGCGCCTGTTCTCTGATATCTGTTGCGATGCCACTCAAAACCGTATGGGTTCGACGAAAACAAGTGGTCCACCTTGTGAGAGAGGAAACTCCATATGCGATGCTTTGTTCCATTTTAAACTAATTGTTCTATCTGATACTAAGTGTTCGATACAGTGCGAGGAGAAGCGCCTGTTCTCTGATATCTGTTGCGATGCCACTCGAAACCGTATGGGTTCGACGAAACTAAGTAGTCGACCTTGTGAGAGAGTAAACTCCAGATGAGAAACTTAGTTCCATTTTAAACTAATTGTTCTATCTGAAAGTGTTCGATACTGTGCCAGGAGAAGCGCCTGTTCTCTGAAATCTGTGGCGATGCTACTCGAAACCGTATGTGTTCGAAGAAACAAAGTGGCCGACCTTGTGAGAGAGGAAACTCCAAATGCGAAACATAGTTCCATTTTAAACTAATTGTTCTATCTGAAACTAAGTGTTCGGTACTGTGCCAGGAGAAGCGCCTGTTCTCTGAAATCTGTGGCGATGCTACTCGAAACCGTATGTGTTCGTCGAAACTAAGCGGTCGACGTTGTGAGAGAGGAAACTCCATATGCGAAACTTAGTTCCATTTTAAACTAATTGTTCTATCTGAAACTAAGTGTTCGATACAGTGCCAGGAGAAGCGCCTGTTCTCTGAAATCTGTGGCGATGCCACTCGAAACCGTATGTGTTCGACGAAACAAAGTGGCCGACCTTGTGAGAGAGGAAACTCCAGATGCGAAACATATTTCCATTTTAAACTAAATGTTCTATCTGAAACTAAGTGTTCGATACAGTGCCAGGAGAAGTGCCTGTTCTCTGAAATCTGTGGCGATGCCACTCGAAACCGTATGTGTTCGACGAAACAAAGTGGCCGACCTTGTGAAAGAGGAAACTCCAGATGCGTAACTTAGTACCATTTTAAACTAATTGTTCTATCTGAAACTAAGTGTTCGATACTGTGCCAGGAGAAGTGCCTGTTCTCTGAAATCTGTGGCGATGCTACTCGAAACCGTATGTGTTCGACGAATCTAAATGGTCGACCTTGTGAGAGAGGAAACTCCAGATGCGAAACTTAGTTCCATTTGAGACTAATTGTTCTATCTGAAACTAAGTGTTCGGTACTGTGCCAGGAGAAGCGCCTGTTCTCTGAAATCTGTAGCGATGCTACTCGAAACCGTATGTGTTCGACGAAACTAAGTCGTCGACCTTGTGAGAGAGGAAACTCCAGATGCGAAACATAGATCAATTTTAAACTAAATGTTCCATCTGAAACTAAGTGTTCGATACTGTGCCAGGAGACGCGCCTGTCCTCTGAAATCTGTGGCGATGCCACTCGAAAACGTATGTGTTCGACGAAACTAAGTGGCCGACCTTGTGAGAGAGGAAACTTCAGATGCGAAACTTATTTCGATTTTAAACTAATTGTTCTCTCTGAAACTAAGTGTTCGATACTGTGCCAGGGGAAGCGCCTGTTCTCTGAAATCTGTGGCGATGCCACTCGAAACCGAATGTGTTCCACGAAACTAAGTGGCCGACCTTGTGAGAGAGTAAACTCCAGATGAGAAACTTAGTTCCATTTTAAACTAATTGTTCTATCTGATACTAAGTGTTCGATACTCTGCCAGGAGAAGCGCCTGTTCTCTGAAATCTGTCGCGATGCTACTCGAAACCGTATGTGTTCGACGAAACTAAGTGGTCGACCTTGTGAGAAAGGAAACTCCAAATGCGAAACATAGTTCCATTTTAAACAAATTGTTCGCTCTAAAACTAAGTGTTCGATTCTGTGCCAGGAGAAGCGCCTCTTCTCTGAAATCTGTCGCGATGCTACTCGCAACTAAGTGGTCGACCTTCTGAGAGAGGAAACTCCAGATGCGAAATTTAGTTCCATTTTAAACTAATTGTTCTGTCTGAAACTAAGTGTTCGATACTATGCCAGAAGAAGCGCCTGTTCTCTGATATCTGTGGCGATGCTACTCGAAACCGTATGTGTTCGACGAATCTAAATGGTCGACCTTGTGAGAGACGAAACTCCAGAAGCGAAACTTAGTTCCATTTAAAACTAAGTGTTCCATCTGAAACTTAGTGTTCGATACTGTGCCAGGAGAAGCGCCTGTTCTCTGAAATCTGTGGCGATGCTACTCGAAACCGTATGTGTTCGAAGAAACAAAGTGGCCGACCTTGTGAGAGAGGAGACTCCAGATGCGAAACTTAGTTTCATTTTAAACTAATTGTTCTATCTGAAAGTGTTCGATACTGTGCCAGGAGAAGCGCCTGTTCTCTGATATCTGTTGCGTTGCCACTCAAAACCGTATGGGTTCGACGAAAACAAGTGGTCCACCTTGTGAGAGAGGAAACTCCATATGCGATGCTTTGTTCCATTTTAAACTAATTGTTCTATCTGATACTAAGTGTTCGATACAGTGCGAGGAGAAGCGCCTGTTCTCTGATATCTGTTGCGATGCCACTCGAAACCGTATGGGTTCGACGAAACTAAGTAGTCGACCTTGTGAGAGAGTAAACTCCAGATGAGAAAGTTAGTTCCATTTTAAACTAATTGTTCTATCTGATACTAAGTGTTCGATACTCTGCCAGGAGAAGCGCGTGCTCTCTAAAATCTGTGGCGATGTTACTCGAAACCGTATGTGTTCGACGAAACTAAGTGGTCGACCTTGTGAGAGAGGAAAATCCAGATGCGAAACTTAGTTCCATTTTAAACTAATTGTTCTATCTGAAACTAAGTGTTCGATACTGTGCCAGGAGAAGCGCCTGTTCTCTGAAATCTGTCGCGATGCTACTCGCAACTAAGTGGTCGACCTTCTGAGAGAGGAAACTCCAGATGCGAAATTTAGTTCCATTTTAAACTAATTGTTCTGTCTGAAACTAAGTGTTCGATACTATGCCAGAAGAAGCGCCTGTTCTCTGAAATCTGTGGCGATGCTACTCGAAACCGTATGTGTTCGACGAATCTAATTGGTCGACCTTGTGAGAGACGAAACTCCAGAAGCGAAACTTAGTTCTATTTAAAACTAAGTGTTCCATCTGAAACTTAGTGTTCGATACTGTGCCAGGAGAAGCGCCTGTTCTCTGAAATCTGTGGCGATGCTACTCGAAACCGTATGTGTTCGAAGAAACAAAGTGGCCGACCTTGTGAGAGAGGAGACTCCAGATGCGAAACTTAGTTTCATTTTAAACTAATTGTTCTATCTGAAAGTGTTCGATACTGTGCCAGGAGAAGCGCCTGTTCTCTGATATCTGTTGCGATGCCACTCAAAACCATATGGGTTCGACGAAAACAAGTGGTCCACCTTGTGAGAGAGGAAACTCCATATGCGATGCTTTGTTCCATTTTAAACTAATTGTTCTATCTGATACTAAGTGTTCGATACAGTGCGAGGAGAAGCGCCTGTTCTCTGATATCTGTTGCGATGCCACTCGAAACCGTATGGGTTCGACGAAACTAAGTAGTCGACCTTGTGAGAGAGTAAACTCCAGATGAGAAACTTAGTTCCATTTTAAACTAATTGTTCTATCTGATACTAAGTGTTCGATACTCTGCCAGGAGAAGCGCGTGCTCTCTAAAATCTGTGGCGATGCTACTCGAAACCGTATGTGTTCGACGAAACTAAGTGGTCGACCTTGTGAGAGAGGAAAATCCAGATGCGAAACTTAGTTCCATTTTAAACTAATTGTTCTATCTGAAACTAAGTGTTCGATACTGTGCCTCGAGAAGCGGTTGTTCTCTGAAATCTGTGGCGATACCACTAGAAACCGTATGTGTTCGACGAAACTAAGTCGTCGACCTTGTGAGAGAGGAAACTCCAGATGCGAAACATAGTTCCATTTTAAACTAATTGTTCTATCTGAAACTAAGTGTTCGATACTCTGCCAGCAGAAGCGCCTGTTCTCTGAAATCTGTGGCGATGCCACTCAAAACCGTATGGGTTCGAAGAAACTAAGCAGTCGACCTTGTGAGAGAGTAAACTCCAGATGAGAAATTTAGTTCCATTTTAAACTAATTGTCCTATCTGATACTAAGTGTTCGATACTGTGCCAGGAGAAGCGCCTGTTCTCTGAAATGTGTGGCGATGCCACTCGAAACCGTATGTGTTCGACAAAACTGAGTGGTCGACCTTGTGAGAGAGTAAACTCCAGATGCGAAACTTAGTACCATTGTAATCTAATTGTTCTATCTGATACTAAGTGTTCGATACTCTGCCAGGAGAAGCGCGTGCTCTCTAAAATCTGTGGCGATGCTACTCGAAACCGTATGTGTTCGACGAAACTAAGTGGTCGACCTTGTGAGAGAGGAAACTCCAGATGCGAAACTTAGTTCCATTTTAAACTAATTGTTCTACACGAAAATAAGTGTTCTATACTGTGCCAGGAGAAGCGCGTGTTCTCTGAACTGTGTGGCGATGCCGCTCGAAACAGTATGTGTTCGACGAAACTAAGTCGTCGACCTTGTGAGAAAGGAGACTCCAGATGAGAAACATAGTTCCATTTAAAACTAATTGTTCTATCTGAAACTAAGTGTTCGATACTGTGCCAGGAGAAACTCCCGTTCGGCGAAATCTGTGGCGATACAACTCGATACCCTGTGTGTTCGACGAAACTAAGTGGTCGACCTTGTGAGTGAGGAAACTCCAGATGCGAAACTTAGTTCCATTTTAAACTAATTGTTATATCTGAAACCAAGTGTTCGACATTGTGCCAGAAGAAGCGACTGTTCTCTGAAATCTGTGGCGATGCTACTCGAAACCGTATGTGTTCGACGAAACTAAGTGGTCGACCTTGTGAGAGAGGAAACTCCAGATGCGAAACTTAGTTCCATTTTAAACTAATTGTTCTATCTGAAACTAAGTGCTCGACACTGTGCCAGGAGAAGCGCCTGTTCTCTGAAATCTGTGGCGATGCTACTCGAAACCGAATGTGTTCCACGAAACTAAGTGGCCGCCATGTGAGAGAGGAAATTCCAGATGCGAAATTTAGTACCATTTTAAACTAATTGTTGTATCTGAAACTATGTGTCCGATACTGTGCCAGGAGAAGCTCCTGTGCTCTGAAATGTGTGGCGATGCCAATCGAAACCGTATGTGTTCGACGAACCTAAGTGGTCGCCCTTGTGAGAGAGGATACTCCAGATTCGAAACATAGTTCTATTTTAAACCAATTGTTCTATCTGAGACTAAGTGTTCGATACTATGCCAGAAGAAGCGCCTGTTCTCTGAAATCTGTGGCGATGCTACTCGAAACCGTATGTGTTCGACGAATCTAAATGGTCGACCTTGTGAGAGACGAAACTCCAGAAGCGAAACTTAGTTCTATTTAAAACTAAGTGTTCCATCTGAAACTTAGTGTTCGATACTGTGCCAGGAGAAGCGCCTGTTCTCTGAAATCTGTGGCGATGCTACTCGAAACCGTATGTGTTCGAAGAAACAAAGTGGCCGACCTTGTGAGAGAGGAGACTCCAGATGCGAAACTTAGTTTCATTTTAAACTAATTGTTCTATCTGAAAGTGTTCGATACTGTGCCAGGAGAAGCGCCTGTTCTCTGATATCTGTTGCGATGCCACTCAAAACCGTATGGGTTCGACGAAAACAAGTGGTCCACCTTGTGAGAGAGGAAACTCCATATGCGATGCTTTGTTCCATTTTAAACTAATTGTTCTATCTGATACTAAGTGTTCGATACAGTGCGAGGAGAAGCGCCTGTTCTCTGATATCTGTTGCGATGCCACTCGAAACCGTATGGGTTCGACGAAACTAAGTAGTCGACCTTGTGAGAGAGTAAACTCCAGATGAGAAACTTAGTTCCATTTTAAACTAATTGTTCTATCTGATACTAAGTGTTCGATACTCTGCCAGGAGAAGCGCGTGCTCTCTAAAATCTGTGGCGATGCTACTCGAAACCGTATGTGTTCGACGAAACTAACTGGTCGACCTTGTGAGAGAGGAAAATCCAGATGCGAAACTTAGTTCCATTTTAAACTAATTGTTCTATCTGAAACTAAGTGTTCGATACTGTGCCTCGAGAAGCGGTTGTTCTCTGAAATCTGTGGCGATACCACTAGAAACCGTATGTGTTCGACGAAACTAAGTCGTCGACCTTGTGAGAGAGGAAACTCCAGATGCGAAACATAGTTCCATTTTAAACTAATTGTTCTATCTGAAACTAAGTGTTCGATACTCTGCCAGCAGAAGCGCCTCTTCTCTGAAATCTGTGGCGATGCCACTCAAAACCGTATGGGTTCGAAGAAACTAAGCAGTCGACCTTGTGAGAGAGTAAACTCCAGATGAGAAATTTAGTTCCATTTTAAACTAATTGTCCTATCTGATACTAAGTGTTCGATACTGTGCCAGGAGAAGCGCCTGTTCTCTGAAATGTGTGGCGATGCCACTCGAAACCGTATGTGTTCGACAAAACTAAGTGGTCGACCTTGTGAGAGAGTAAACTCCAGATGCGAAACTTAGTACCATTGTAATCTAATTGTTCTATCTGATACTAAGTGTTCGATACTCTGCCAGGAGAAGCGCGTGCTCTCTAAAATCTGTGGCGATGCTACTCGAAACCGTGTGTGTTCGACGAAACTAAGTGGTCGACCTTGTGAGAGAGGAAACTCCAGATGCGAAACTTAGTTCCATTTTAAACTAATTGTTCTATACGAAAATAAGTGTTCGATACTGTGCCAGGAGAAGCGCGTGTTCTCTGAACTGTGTGGCGATGCCGCTCGAAACAATATTTGTTCGACGAAACTAAGTCGTCGACCTTGTGAGAAAGGAGACTCCAGATGAGAAACATAGTTCCATTTAAAACTAATTGTTCTATCTGAAACTAAGTGTTCGATACTGTGCCAGGAGAAACTCCCGTTCGGCGAAATCTGTGGCGATACAACTCGATACCCTGTGTGTTCGACGAAACTAAGTGGTCGACCTTGTGAGTGAGGAAACTCCAGATGCGAAACTTAGTTCCATTTTAAACTAATTGTTATATCTGAAACTAAGTGTTCGACATTGTGCCAGAAGAAGCGACTGTTCTCTGAAATCTGTGGCGATGCTACTCGAAACCGTATGTGTTCGACGAAACTAAGTGGTCGACCTTGTGAGAGAGGAAACTCCAGATGCGAAACTTAGTTCCATTTTAAACTAATTGTTCTATCTGAAACTAAGTGCTCGACACTGTGCCAGGAGAAGCGCCTGTTCTCTGAAATCTGTGGCGATGCTACTCGAAACCGAATGTGTTCCACGAAACTAAGTGGCCGCCATGTGAGAGAGGAAATTCCAGATGCGAAATTTAGTACCATTTTAAACTAATTGTTGTATCTGAAACTATGTGTCCGATACTGTGCCAGGAGAAGCTCCTGTGCTCTGAAATGTGTGGCGATGCCAATCGAAACCGTATGTGTTCGACGAACCTAAGTGGTCGCCCTTGTGAGAGAGGATACTCCAGATTCGAAACATAGTTCTATTTTAAACCAATTGTTCTATCTGAGACTAAGTGTTCGATACTGTGCCAGGAGAAGTGCCTGTTCTCTGAAAACTGTGACGATGCTACTCCAAACCGTATGTGTTCGACGAAAATAAGTGGTCGACCTTGTGGAAGAGGAAACTCCGGATGCGAAACTTAGTTCCATTTTAAACTAATTGTTCTATCTGAAACTAAGTGTTCGATACTGTGCCAGGAGAAGCGCCTGTTCTCTGAAATCAGTGGCGATGCTACTCGAAACCGTATGTGTTCGACGAAACTAAGTGGCCGCCATGTGAGAGAGGAAACTCCAGATGCGAAATATAGTTGCATTTTAAACTAATTGTTCTATCTGAAACTAAGTGTTCGGTACTGTGCCAGGAGAAGCGCCTGTTGTCTGAAATCTGTGGCGATGCTACTGGAAACCGTATGTGTTCGACGAAACTAAGTGGTCGACCTTGTGAGAGAGGATACTCCAGATGCGAAACATAGTTCCATTTTAAACTAATTGTTCTATCTGAAACTAAGTGTTCGATAATGTGCCAGGAGAAGCGCCTGTTCTCTGAAATCTGTGGCGATGCCACTCGAAACCGTATGTGTTCGACGAAACTAAGTGGTTGACCTTGTGAGAGAGGATACTCCAGATGCGAAACATAGTTCCATTTTAAACTAATTGTTCTATCTGAAACTAAGTATTCGATACTCTGCCAGTAGAAGCGCCTGTTCTCTGAAACCTGTGGCGTTGCTACTCGAGGCCGAATGTCTTCGACGAAAGTAAGTGGTAGACGGTGTGAGAGAGGAAACTCCAGATGCGAATCTTAGTTCCATTTTCAACTAATTGTTCTAACTGAAACTAAGTGTTCGATACTGTGCCAGGAGAATTGCCTGTTCTCTGAAATCTGTGGCGATGCTACTCGAAACCGTATGTGTTCGACGAATCTAAATGGTCGACCTTGTGAGAGAGGAAACTCCAGATGCGAATCTTAATTCCATTTTTAACTAATTGTTCTATCTGAAACTAAGTGTTCGATACTGTGCCAGGAGAAGTGCCTGTTCTCTGAAATCTGTGGCGATGCTACTCGAAACCGTATGTGTTCGACGAATCTAAATGGTCGACCTTGTGAGAGAGGAAACTCAAGATGCGAATCTTAGTTCCATTTTTAACTAATTGTTCTATCTGAAACTAAGTGTTCGGTACTGTGCAAGGAGCAGCGTCTGTTCTCTGAAATCTGTGGCGATGCTACTCGAAACCGTATGTGTTCCACGAAACTAAGTGGCCGACCTTGTGAGAGAGGAAACTTCAGATGCGAAACTTAGTTCCATTTTAAACTAATTGTTTTATCTGAAACTATGTGTCCGATACTGTGCCAGGAGAAGCTCCTGTTCTCTGAAATGTGTGGCGATGCCAATCGAAACCGTATGTGTTCGACGGAACTATGTGGTCGACCTTGTGAGAGAGGAAACTCCAAATGCGAAATATAGTTCCATTTTAAACTAATTGTTCTCTCTGAAACTAAGTGTTCGATACCGTGCCAGGATAAGCGCCTGCTCTCTGAAATCTGTGGCGATGCTACTCGAAACCGTATGTGTTCGATGAAACTAAGTGGTTGATCTTGTGAGAGAGGATACTCCAGTTGCGAAACTTAGTTCCATTTTAAACTAATTGTTCTATCTGCAACTATGTGTTCGATACTGTGCCAGGAGAAGCGCCTGTTCTTCTGAAATCTGTGGCGATGCCACTCGAAACCGTATGTGTTCGACGAAACTAAGTGGTCGAACTTGTGAGACAGGATACTCCAGATGCGAAGCTTAGTTCCATTTTAAACTAATTGTTCTATGTGCAACTATGTGTTCGATACTGTGCCAGGAGAAGCGCCTGTTCTCTGAAAACTGTGGCGATGCCACTCGAAACCGTATGTGTTCGACGAAACTAAGTCGTCGATCTTGAGAGAGGAAACTCCAGATGCGAAGCTTAGTACCATTTTATACTAATTGTTTTATCTGAAACTATGTGTCCGATACTGTGCCAGGAGAAGCTCCTGTTCTCTGAAATGTGTGGCGATGCCAATCGAAACCGTATGTGTTCGACGGAACTATGTGGTCGACCTTGTGAGAGAGGATACTCCAGATGCGAAATATATTTCTATTCTAAACTAATTGTTCTATCTGAAACGAAGTGTTCGATACTGTGCCAGGAGAAGCGCCAGTTCTCTGAAATGTGTGGCGATGCCACTCGAAACCGTATGTGTTCGAAGAAACTAAGTGGTCGACCTTGTGAGAGAGGAAACTCCAGATGCGAAACTTAGTACCATTTTAAACTAATTGTTCTATCTGAAACTAAGTGTTCGATACTGTGCCAGGAGAAGCGCCAGTTCTCTGAAATATGTGGCGATGCCACTCGAAACCGTATGTGTTCGACGAAACTAAGTGGTCCACCTTGCGAGAGAGGAAACTCCAAATGCGAAATATAGTTCCATTTTAAACTAATTGTTCTCTCTGAAACTAAGTGTTCGATACCGTGCCAGGATAAGCGCCTGTTCTCTGAAATCTGTGGCGATGCTACTCGAAACCGTATGTGTTCGATGAAACTAAGTGGTTGATCTTGTGAGAGAGGATACTCCAGTTGCGAAACTTAGTTCCATTTTAAACTAATTGTTCTATCTGCAACTATGTGTTCGATACTGTGCCAGGGGAAGCGCCTGTTCTCTGAAATCTGTGGCGATGCCACTCGAAACCGTATGTGTTCGACGAAACTAAGTGGTCGAACTTGTGAGAGAGGATACTCCAGATGCGAAGCTTAGTTCCATTTTAAACTAATTGTTCTATGTGCAACTATGTGTTCGATACTGCGCCAGGAGAAGCGCCTGTTCTCTGAAACCTGTGGCGTCGCTACTCGAAACCGTATGTGTTCGACGAAACTAAGTGGTCGACCTTCTGAGAGAGGAAACTCCGGATGCGAAACTTAGTTCCATTTTAAACTAATTGTTCTATCTGATACTAAGTGTTCGATACTGTGCCAGGAGAAGCGCCAGTTCTGTGAAACCTGTGGCGATGCCACTCGAAACCGTATGTGCTCCACGAAACTAAGTGACCGCCTTGTGAGAGAGGAAACTGCAGATGCGAAACTTAGTTCCATTTTAAACTAATTGTTCTCTCTGAAACTAAGTGTTCGATACTCTGCCAGGAGAAGCGCCTGTCCTCTGAAATCTGTGGCGTTGCCACTCGAAACCGTATGTTTTCAACGAAACTAAGTGGTCGACCTTGTGAGAGAGGAAACTCCAGATGCGAAACTTAGTTCCATTTTAAACTAATTGTTCTATCTGAAACTAAGTGTTCGATACTGTGCCAGGAGAAGCGCCTGTTCTTTGAAATCTGTGGCGATGCTACTCGAAACCGTATATGTTCGACGAAACTTGGTGGTCGACCTTGTGGGAGAGGAAACTCCAGATGCAAAACTTAGTTCCATTTTACACTAATTGCTCTATCTGAAACTAAGTATTCATTACTGTGCCAGGAGAAGCGCCTGTTCTCTGAAATCTGTGGCGATGCTACTCGAAACCGTATATGTTCGACGAAACTAGGTGGTCGACCTTGTGAGAGAGGAAACTCCAGATGCAAAATTATTTCCATTTTAAACTAATTGTTCTATCTGAACCTGAGTGTTCGATACTGTGCCAGGAGAAGCGCCTGCTCTCTGAAATCTGTGGCGATGCCACTCGAAACCGTGTGTGTTCGACGAAACTAAGTGATTGACCTTGTGAGAGAGGAAACTCCAGATGCGAAACTTAGTTCCATTTTAAACTAATTATTCTATCTGAAACTAAGTGTTCGACACTGTGCCAGGAGAAGCGCCTTTTCTCTGAAATCTGTGGCGGTGCCACTCGAAACTGTATGTGTTCGACGAAACTAAGTGGCCGGCCTTGTGAGAGAGGAAACTCCAGATGCGAAACATAGTTCCATTTTAAACTAATTGTTCTATCTGAAACTAAGTGTTCGATACTGTGCCGGGAGAAGCACCTGTTCTCTGATATCTGTGGCGATGCCACTCGAAACCGTATGTGTTCGACGAAACTAAGTGGTCCACCTTGTGGGAGTGGATACTCCAGATGCGAAACATAGTTCCATTTTAAACTAATTGTTCTATCTGATACTAAGTGTTCGATACTGTGCCAGGAGAAACGCCTGTTCTCTGAAATCTGTGGCGATGCTACTCGAAACCCTATGTGTTCGACGAAACTAAGTGGTCGACCTTGTGAGAGAGGAAACTCCAGATGCGAAACTTAGTTCCATTTTAGACTAATTGTTCTACCTGAAACTAAGTGTTCGATACTGTGCCAGGAGAAGCGCCTGTTCTCTGAAATCTGTGGCGATGCCACTCGAAACCGTATGTGTTCGACGTAACTAAGTGGTCGACCTTCTGAGAGAGGAAACTCCAGCTGCGAAACTTAGTTCCATTTTAAACTAATTGTTCTATCTGAAACTAAGTGTTCGATACTGTGCCAGGAGAAGCGCCTGTTCTCTGAAATATGTGGCGATGCCACTCGAAACCGTATGTGTTCAACGAAATTAAGTGGTCAACCTTGTGAGAGAACAAACTCCAGATGCGAAAGTTAGTTCCAATTTAAACTAATGGTTCTATCTGAAACTAATTGTTCGATACTGTGCCAGGAGAAGCGCCTGTTCTCTGAAATCTGTGGCGATGCCACTCGAAACCGTATGTGTTCGACGTAACTAAGTGGTCGACCTTCTGAGAGAGGAAACTCCAGCTGCGAAACTTAGTTCCATTTTAAACTAATTGTTCTATCTGAAACTAAGTGTTCGATACTGTGCCAGGAGAAGCGCCTGTTCTCTGAAATATGTGGCGATGCCACTCGAAACCGTATGTGTTCAACGAAATTAAGTGGTCAACCTTGTGAGAGAACAAACTCCAAATGCGAAACATAGTTCCATTTTAAACTAATTGTTCTCTCTGAAACTAAGTGTTCGATACTGTGCCAGGAGAAGCGGCTGTTTTCTGAAATCTGTGGCGAAGCCACTCGAAACCGTATGTGTTCGACGAAACTAAGTGGTCGATCTTCTGAGAGAGGAAACTCCGGATGCGAAACATAGTTCCATTTTAAACTAATTGTTCTATCTGATACTAAGTGTTCGATACTGTGCCAGGAGAAGCGCCAGTTCTGTGAAACCTGTGGCGATGCCACTCGAAACCGCATGTGCTCCACGAAACTAAGTGACCGCCTTGTGAGAGAGGAGACTCCAGATGCGAAACTTAGTTCCATTTTAAACTAATTGTTCTATCTGAAACTAAGTGTTCGATACTATGCCAGAAGAAGCACCTGTTCTCTGAAATCTGTGGCGATGCTACTCGAAACCGTATGTGTTCGAAGAAACAAAGTGGCCGACCTTGTGAGAGAGGAAACTCCAGAAGCGAAACTTCGTTCCATTTAAAACTAAGTGTTCCATCTGAAAATTAGTGTTCGATACTGTGCCAGGAGAAGCGCCTGTTCTCTGAAATCTGTGGCGATGCTACTCGAAACCGTATGTGTTCGAAGAAACAAAGTGGCCGACCTTGTGAGAGAGGAGACTCCAGATGCGAAACTTAGTTTCATTTTAAACTAATTGTTCTATCTGAAAGTGTTCGATACTGTGCCAGGAGAAGCGCCTGTTCTCTGAAATCTGTGGCGATGCTACTCGAAACCGTATGTGTTCGACGAATCTAAATGGTCGACCTTGTGAGAGAGGAAACTCCTGATGCGAAACTTAGTTCCATTTTATTCTTATTGTTCTAGCTGAAACTAAGTTTACGATACTGTGCCAGGAGAAGCGCCTGCTCTCTGAGAACTGTGGCGATGCTACTCGAAACCGTATGTGTTCGACCAAACTAAGTGGTCGACTTTGTGAGAGAAGAAATTCCAGATGCGAAACTTAGTTTCATTTTAAACAAATTGTTCTATCTGAAAATGTTCGATACTGTGCCAGGAGAAGCGCCTGTTCTCTGAAATCTGTGGCGATGCTACTCGAAACCGTATGTGTTCGACGAATCTAAATGGTCGACCTTGTGAGAGAGGAAACTCCAGAAGCGAAACTTAGTTCCATTTAAATCTAATTGTTCTATCTGAAACTACGTGTTCGATACTGTGCCAGGAGAAGCGCCTGTTCTCTGAAATCTGTGGCGATGCCACGCGAAACCATATGTGTTCGAAGAAACAAAGTGGCCGACCTTGTGAGAGAGGAAACTCCAGATGCGAAACATATTTCCATTTTAAACTAAATGTTCTATCTGAAACTAAGTATTCGATAGTGTGACAGGAGAAAGGCCTGTTCTCTGAAATCTGTGGCGATGCGACTCGAAACCGTATGTGTTCGACGAAACTAAGTGGCCGCCTTGTGAGACGGGAATCTCCAGATGCGAAACTTAGTTCCATTTTAAACTAATTGTTCTATCTGTAACTAAGTGTTCGATACTGTGCCAGGAGAAGCGCCTGTTCTCTGAAATCTGTGGCGTTCCTACTCGAAACCGAATGTGTTCGACGAAACTAAGTAGTCGAACTGGTGAGAGAGGAAACTCCAAATGCGAAACATTGTTCCATTTTATACTAAGTGTTCTATCTCTAACTAAGTGTTCGATACTGTGCCAGGAGAAGCGCCTGTTCTCTGAAATCTGTGGCGATGCAACTCGAAACCGTATGTGTTCGACGAAACTAAGTGGTCGACCTTGTGAGAGAAGAATATCCAGATGCGAAACTTAGTTTCATTTTAAACTAAGTGTTCCATCTGAAACTTAGTGTTCGATACTGTGCCAGGAGAAGCGCCTGTTCTCTGAAATCTGTGGCGATGCTACTCGAAACCGTATGTGTTCGAAGAAACAAAGTGGCCGACCTTGTGAGAGAGGAGACTCCAGATGCGAAACATATTTCCATTTTAAACTAAATGTTCTATCTGAAACTAAGTATTCGATACTCTGCCAGTAGAAGCGCCTGTTCTCTGAAACCTGTGGCTTTGCTACTCGAAGCCGAATGTGTTCGACGAATCTAAATGGTCGACCTTGTGAGAGAGGAAACTCCAGAAGCGAAACTTAGTTCCATTTAAAACTAAGTGTTCCATCTGAAAATTAGTGTTCGATACTGTGCCAGGAGAAGCGCCTGTTCTCTGAAATCTGTGGCGATGCTACTCGAAACCGTATGTGTTCGAAGAAACAAAGTGGCCGACCTTGTGAGAGAGGAGACTCCAGATGCGAAACTTAGTTTCATTTTAAACTAATTGTTCTATCTGAAAGTGTTCGATACTGTGCCAGGAGAAGCGCCTGTTCTCTGAAATCTGTGGCGATGCTACTCGAAACCGTATGTGTTCGACGAATCTAAATGGTCGACCTTGTGAGAGAGGAAACTCCTGATGCGAAACTTAGTTCCATTTTATTCTTATTGTTCTAGCTGAAACTAAGTTTACGATACTGTGCCAGGAGAAGCGCCTGCTCTCTGAGAACTGTGGCGATGCTACTCGAAACCGTATGTGTTCGACCAAACTAAGTGGTCGACTTTGTGAGAGAGGAAATTCCAGATGCGAAACTTAGTTTCATTTTAAACAAATTGTTCTATCTGAAAATGTTCGATACTGTGCCAGGAGAAGCGCCTGTTCTCTGAAATCTGTGGCGATGCTACTCGAAACCGTATGTGTTCGACGAATCTAAATGGTCGACCTTGTGAGAGAGGAAACTCCAGAAGCGAAACTTAGTTCCATTTAAAACTAATTGTTCTATCTGAAACTACGTGTTCGATACTGTGCCAGGAGAAGCGCCTGTTCTCTGAAATCTGTGGCGATGCCACGCGAAACCATATGTGTTCGAAGAAACAAAGTGGCCGACCTTGTGAGAGAGGAAACTCCAGATGCGAAACATATTTCCATTTTAAACTAAATGTTCTATCTGAAACTAAGTATTCGATAGTGTGACAGGAGAAAGGCCTGTTCTCTGAAATCTGTGGCGATGCGACTCGAAACCGTATGTGTTCGACGAAACTAAGTGGCCGCCTTGTGAGACGGGAATCTCCAGATGCGAAACTTAGTTCCATTTTAAACTAATTGTTCTATCTGTAACTAAGTGTTCGATACTGTGCCAGGAGAAGCGCCTGTTCTCTGAAATCTGTGGCGTTCCTACTCGAAACCGAATGTGTTCGACGAAACTAAGTGGCCGACCTTGTGAGAGAGGAAACTCCAGATGCGAAACATATTTCCATTTTAAACTAAATGTTCTATCTGAAACTAAGTATTCGATAGTGTGACAGGAGAAAGGCCTGTTCTCTGAAATCTGTGGCGATGCGACTCGAAACCGAATGTGTTCGACGAAACTAAGTAGTCGACCTTGTGAGAGAGGAAACTCCAAATGCGAAACATTGTTCCATTTTATACTAAGTGTTCTATCTCTAACTAAGTGTTCGATACTGTGCCAGGAGAAGCGCCTGTTCTCTGAAATCTGTGGCGATGCAACTCGAAACCGTATGTGTTCGACGAAACTAAGTGGTCGACCTTGTGAGAGAAGAATATCCAGATGCGAAACTTGTTCCATTTTATACTAATTGTTCTATCTGAAACTATGTTTTCGATACTGTGCCAGGAGAAGCGCCTGTTCTCTGAAATGTGTGGCGATGCTACTCGAAACCGTATGCGTTCGACGAAACTAAGTAGTCCACCTTGTGAGAGAGGAAACTCCAAATGCGAAACATAGTCCATTTTAAACTAATTGTTCTGTCTGAAATAAGTGTTCGATACTGTGCCAGGAGAAGCGCCTGTTCTCTGAAATCTGTGGCGATGACACTCGAAACCGTATGTGTTCGACGAAACTAAGTGGCCGACCTTGTGAGAGAGGAAACCCCAGGTTCGAAGCTTAGTTCCATTTTAAACTAATTGTTCTATCTGATACTAAGTGTTCGATAATGTGCCAGGAGAAGCGCCTGTTCTCTGAAATCTGTGACCATGCCACTCGAAACCGTATGTGTTCTACGAAACTGAGTGGTCGACTTTGTGAGAGAGGAAACTCCAAATGCGAAACATAGTTCCATTTTAAACTAATTGTTCTATCTCAAACTATGTGTTCGATACTGTGCCAGGAGAAGCATCTGTTCTCTGAAATCTTTGGCGATGCTACTCGAAACCGTATGTGTTCCACGAAACTAAGTGGTCGACCTTGTGAGAGAGGAAACTCCAAATGCGAAACATAGTTCCATTTTAAACTAATTGTTCTACCTGAAACTATGTGTTCGATACTGTGCCAGGAGAAGCGCCTGTTCTCTGAAATGTGTGGCGATGCCACTCGAAACCGTATGTGTTCGACGAAACTAAGTGGTCGACCTTGTGAGAGAGGAAACTGCAGATGGGAAACTTACTTCCATTTTAAACTAATCGTTCTATCTGATACTAAGTGTTCGATACTGTGCCAGGAGAAGCGCCTGTTCTCTGAAATGTGTGGCGATGCTACTCGAAACCGTATGCGTTCGACGAAACTAAGTAGTCCACCTTGTGAGAGAGGAAACTCCAAATGCGAAACATAGTCCATTTTAAACTAATTGTTCTGTCTGAAATAAGTGTTCGATACTGTGCCAGGAGAAGCGCCTGTTCTCTGAAATCTGTGGCGATGCTACTCGAAACCGTATGTGTTCGAAGAAACAAAGTGGCCGACCTTGTGAGAGAGGAGACTCCAGATGCGAAACATATTTCCATTTTAAACTAAATGTTCTATCTGAAACTAAGTATTCGATACTCTGCCAGTAGAAGCGCCTGTTCTCTGAAACCTGTGGCTTTGCTACTCGAAGCCGAATGTGTTCGACGAATCTAAATGGTCGACCTTGTGAGAGAGGAAACTCCAGAAGCGAAACTTAGTTCCATTTAAAACTAAGTGTTCCATCTGAAAATTAGTGTTCGATACTGTGCCAGGAGAAGCGCCTGTTCTCTGAAATCTGTGGCGATGCTACTCGAAACCGTATGTGTTCGAAGAAACAAAGTGGCCGACCTTGTGAGAGAGGAGACTCCAGATGCGAAACTTAGTTTCATTTTAAACTAATTGTTCTATCTGAAAGTGTTCGATACTGTGCCAGGAGAAGCGCCTGTTCTCTGAAATCTGTGGCGATGCTACTCGAAACCGTATGTGTTCGACGAATCTAAATGGTCGACCTTGTGAGAGAGGAAACTCCTGATGCGAAACTTAGTTCCATTTTATTCTTATTGTTCTAGCTGAAACTAAGTTTACGATACTGTGCCAGGAGAAGCGCCTGCTCTCTGAGAACTGTGGCGATGCTACTCGAAACATTATGTGTTCGACCAAACTAAGTGGTCGACTTTGTGAGAGAGGAAATTCCAGATGCGAAACTTAGTTTCATTTTAAACAAATTGTTCTATCTGAAAATGTTCGATACTGTGCCAGGAGAAGCGCCTGTTCTCTGAAATCTGTGGCGATGCTACTCGAAACCGTATGTGTTCGACGAATCTAAATGGTCGACCTTGTGAGAGAGGAAACTCCAGAAGCGAAACTTAGTTCCATTTAAAACTAATTGTTCTATCTGAAACTACGTGTTCGATACTGTGCCAGGAGAAGCGCCTGTTCTCTGAAATCTGTGGCGATGCCACGCGAAACCATATGTGTTCGAAGAAACAAAGTGGCCGACCTTGTGAGAGAGGAAACTCCAGATGCGAAACATATTTCCATTTTAAACTAAATGTTCTATCTGAAACTAAGTATTCGATAGTGTGACAGGAGAAAGGCCTGTTCTCTGAAATCTGTGGCGATGCGACTCGAAACCGTATGTGTTCGACGAAACTAAGTGGCCGCCTTGTGAGACGGGAATCTCCAGATGCGAAACTTAGTTCCATTTTAAACTAATTGTTCTATCTGTAACTAAGTGTTCGATACTGTGCCAGGAGAAGCGCCTGTTCTCTGAAATCTGTGGCGTTCCTACTCGAAACCGAATGTGTTCGACGAAACTAAGTGGCCGACCTTGTGAGAGAGGAAACTATAGATGCGAAACTTAGTTCCATTTTAAACTAATTTTTCTCTCTGAAACTAAGTGTTCGATACTCTGCCAGGAGAAGCGCCTGTCCTCTGAAATCTGTGGCGTTGCCACTCGAAACCGTATGTGTTCAACGAAACTAAGTGGTCGACCTTGTGAGAGAGGAAACTCCAGATGCGAAACTTAGTTCCATTTTAAACTAATTGTTCAATCTGAAACTAAGTGTTCGATACTGTGCCAGGAGAAGCGCCTGTTCTTTGAAATCTGTGGCGATGCTACTCGAAACCGTATATGTTCGACGAAACTAGGTGGTCGACATTGTGGGAGAGGAAACTCCAGATGCAAAACTTAGTTCCATTTTACACTAATTGTTCTATCTGAAACTAAGTATTCATTACTGTGCCAGGAGAAGCGCCTGTTCTCTGAAATCTGTGGCGATGCTACTCGAAATCGTATATGTTCGACGAAACTAGGTGGTCGACCTTGTGAGAGAGGAAACTCCAGATGCATAATTATTTCCATTTTAAACTAATAGTTCTATCTGAACCTGAGTGTTCGATACTGTGCCAGGAGAAGCGCCTGTTCTCTGAAATCTGTGGCGATGCCAATCGAAACCGTCTGTGTTCGACGAAATTAGGTGGTCGCCTTGTGAAAGAGGAAACTCCAGATGCGAAACTTAGTTCCACTTTAAACTAATTGTTCCATCTGAAACTAAGTTTTCGATACTGTGCCAGGAGAAGCGCCTGTTCTCTGAAATCTGTGGCGTCGCTACTCGAAACCGTATGTGTTCGACGAAACTAAGTGGTCGACCTTCTGAGAGAGGAAACTCCGGATGCGAAACTTAGTTCCATTTTAAACTAATTGTTCTATCTGATACTACGTGCTCGATACTGTGCCAGGAGAAGCGCCAGTTCTGTGAAACCTGTGGCGATGCCACTCGAATCCGTATGTGCTCCACGAAACTAAGTGACCGCCTTGTGAGAGAGGAAACTATAGATGCGAAACTTAGTTCCATTTTAAACTAATTTTTCTCTCTGAAACTAAGTGTTCGATACTCTGCCAGGAGAAGCGCCTGTCCTCTGAAATCTGTGGCGTTGCCACTCGAAACCGTATGTGTTCAACGAAACTAAGTGGTCGACCTTGTGAGAGAGGAAACTCCAGATGCGAAACTTAGTTCCATTTTAAACTAATTGTTCAATCTGAAACTAAGTGTTCGATACTGTGCCAGGAGAAGCGCCTGTTCTTTGAAATCTGTGGCGATGCTACTCGAAACCGTATATGTTCGACGAAACTAGGTGGTCGACATTGTGGGACAGGAAACACCAGATTCAAAACTTAGTTCCATTTTACACTAATTGTTCTATCTGAAACTAAGTGTTCGATACTGTGCCAGGAGAAGCGCCCGTTTTGTGAAACCTGTGGCGATACCACTCGAAACGGTATGTGTTCGACGAAACTAAGTGGCCGACCTTGTGAGAGAGGAATCTCCAGATGCGAAACATAGTTCAATTTTAAACTAAATGTTCTATCTGAAACTAAGTGTTCGATACTGTGCCAGGAGAAGCGCCTGTTCTCTGAAATCTGTGGCGATGCCACTCGAAACCGTATGTGTTCGACGAAACTAAGTGGCCGACCTTGTGAGAGAGGAAACTTCAGATGCGAAACTTAGTTCCATTTTAAACTAATTGTTCTATCTGAAACTAAGTGTTCGATACTGTGGCAGGAGAAGCGCCTGTTCACTGAAATCTGTGGCGATGCTACTCGAAACCGTATGTGTTCGACGAAACTCAGTGGTCGACCTTGTGAGAGAGGAAACTTCAGATGCGATACTTAGTTCCATTTTAAACTAATTGTTCTCTCTGAAACTAAGTGTTCGATACTGTGCCAGGAGAAGCGCCTGTTCTCTGAAATCTGTGGCGATGCCACTCGAAACCGTATGTGTTCGACGAAACTAAGTGGCCGACCTTGTGAGAGAGGAATCTCCAGATGCGAAACATAGTTCAATTTTAAACTAAATGTTCTATCTGAAACTAAGTGTTCGATACTGTGCCAGGAGAAGCGCCTGTTCTCTGAAATCTGTGGCGATGCCACTCGAAACCGTATGTGTTCGACGAAACTAAGTGGCCGACCTTGTGAGAGAGGAAACTTCAGATGCGAAACTTAGTTCCATTTTAAACTAATTGTTCTATCTGAAACTAAGTGTTCGATACTGTGGCAGGAGAAGCGCCTGTTCACTGAAATCTGTGGCGATGCTACTCGAAACCGTATGTGTTCGACGAAACTCAGTGGTCGACCTTGTGAGAGAGGAAACTTCAGATGCGATACTTAGTTCCATTTTAAACTAATTGTTCTCTCTGAAACTAAGTGTTCGACAATGTCCCAGGAGAAACTCCGGTTCTGCGAAATCTGTGGCGATGCCACTCGAAACCGTATGTGTTCGACGAAACTAAGTGGCCGACATTGTGAGAGAGGAAACTCCAGGTGCGAAACTTAGTTCCACTTCAAACTAATTCCTCTATCTAAAACTGAGTGTTCGATACTGTGCCAGGAGAAGCGCCTGTTCTCTGAAATATGTGGCGATGACACTCGAAACCGTATGTGTTCGACCAAACTAAGTGGTTGATCTTGTGAGAGAGGATACTCCAGATGCGAAACATAATTCCATTTTAAACTAATTGTTCTCTCTGAAACTAAGTGTTCGATACTGTGCCAGGAGAAGCGCCTGTTCTCTGAAATCTGTGGCGGTGCCACTCGAAACCGTATGTGTTCCACGAAACTAAGTGGTCGACATTGTGAGAGAGGAAACTCCAGATGCGAAACTTAGTTCCATTTTAATCTTATTTTTCTATCTGAAACTAAGTTTTCGATACTGTGCCAGGAGAAGCGCCTGTTCTCTGAACTGTATGGCGATGCCGCTCGAAACCGTATGTGTTCGACGAAACTAAGTGGTTGACCTTGTGAGACAGGATACTCCAGATGCGAAACTTAGTTCCATTTTAATCTTATTGTTCTATCTGAAACTACGTTTTCGATACTGTGCCAGGAGAAGCGCCTGATCTCTGAAATGTGTGGCGATGACACTCGAAACCGTATGTGTTCGACGAAAATAAGTGGCCGACATTGTGAGAGAGGAAACTCCAGGTGCGAAACTTAGTTCCACTTTAAACTAATTGCTCTATCTGAATCTATGTGTTCGATAGGGTGCCAGGAGAAGCGTCTGTTCTCTGAAATCTGTGGCGATGCCACTCGAAACCGTATGTGTTCGACGAAACTAAGTGGCCGACCTTGTGAGAGAGGAAACTACAGATGCGAAACTTAGTTCCGTTTTAAATGAATTATTCTATCTGAAACTAAGTGTTCGATACTGTGCCAGGAGAAGCGCCCGTTTTGTGAAACCTGTGGCGATACCACTCGAAACCGTATGTGTTCGACGAAACTAAGTGGCCGACCTTGTGAGAGAGGAAACTTCAGATGCGAAACTTAGTTCCATTTTAAACTAATTGTTCTATCTGAAACTAAGTGTTCGATACTGTGGCAGGAGAAGCGCCTGTTCACTGAAATCTGTGGCGATGCTACTCGAAACCGTATGTGTTCGACGAAACTCAGTGGTCGACCTTGTGAGAGAGGAAACTTCAGATGCGATACTTAGTTCCATTTTAAACTAATTGTTCTCTCTGAAACTAAGTGTTCGACAATGTCCCAGGAGAAACTCCGGTTCTGCGAAATCTGTGATGATGCCACTCGAAACCGTATGTGTTCGACGAAACTAAGTGGCCGACATTGTGAGAGAGGAAACTCCAGGTGCGAAACTTAGTTCCACTTTAAACTAATTCCTCTATCTAAAACTGAGTGTTCGATACTGTGCCAGGAGAAGCGCCTGTTCTCTGAAATGTGTGGCGATGACACTCGAAACCGTATGTGTTCGACCAAACTAAGTGGTTGATCTTGTGAGAGAGGATACTCCAGATGCGAAACATAATTCCATTTTAAACTAATTGTTCTCTCTGAAACTAAGTGTTCGATACTGTGCCAGGAGAAGCGCCTGTTCTCTGAAATCTGTGGCGGTGCCACTCGAAACTGTATGTGTTCCACGAAACTAAGTGGCCTACATTGTGAGAGGAAACTCCAGATGCGACACTTAGTTCCATTTTAAACTAATTGTTCTATCTGAAACTAGGTTTTCGATACTGTGCCAGGAGAAGCGCCTGTTCTCTGAAATCTGTGGCGATGCTACTCGAAACCGTATGTGTTCGACGAAACTAAGTGATCGACCTTGTGAGAGGGGAAACTCCAGATGCGAAACTTAGTTCCATTTTAAACTAATTGTTCTATCTGAATCTATGTGTTCGATAAGGTGCCAGGAGAAGCGTCTGTGCTCTGAAATCAGTGGCAATGCTACTCGAAACCGTATGTGTTCGACGAAACTAAGTGGTCGACATTGTGAGAGAGGAAACTCCAGATGCGAAACTTAGTTCCATTTTAAGCTAATTGTTCTATCTGAAACTAAGTGTTCGATACTGTACCAGGAGAAGCGCCTGCTCTCTGAAATCTGTGGCGATGCTACTTGAAACCGTATGTGTTCGACGAAACTAATTGGTCGACCTTATGAGAGAGGAAACTCCAGATGCGAAACTTAGTTCCATTTTAATATTATTTTTCTATCTGAAACTAAGTTTTCGATACTGTGCCAGGAGAAGCGCCTGTTCTCTGAACTGTATGGCGATGCCGCTCGAAACCGTACGTGTTCGACGAAACTAAGTGGTTGACCTTATGAGACAGGATACTCCAGATGCGAAACTTAGTTCCATTTTAATCTTATTGTTCTATCTGAAACTACGTTTTCGATACTGTGCCAGGAGAAGCGCCTGTTCTCTGAAATCTGTGGCGATGCCACTCGAAACCGTGTGTGTTCGACGAAACTAAGTGGCCGACATTGTGAGAGAGGAAACTCCAGGTGCGTAACTTAGTTCCACTTTAAACTAATTGCTCTATCTGAATCTATGTGTTCGATAAGGTGCCAGGAGAAGCGTCTGTTCTCTGAAATCTGTGGCGATGCCACTCGAAACCGTATGTGTTCGACGAAACTAAGTGGCCGACATTGTGAGAGGAGAAACTCCAGATGCGAAACTTAGTAGCATTTTAAACTAATTGTTCTATATGAAACTATGTGTTCGACACTGTGCCAGGAGAAGCGCCTGTTCTCTGAAATCTGTGGCGATGCTACTCGAAACCGTATGTGTTCGACGAAACTAAGTGATCGACCTTGTCAGAGGGGAAACTCCAGATGCGAAACTTAGTTCCATTTTAAACTAATTGTTCTATCTGAATCTATGTGTTCGATAAGGTGCCAGGAGAAGCGTCTGTGCTCTGAAATCAGTGGCAATGCTACTCGAAACCGTATGTGTTCGACGAAACTAAGTGGTCGACATTGTGAGAGAGGAAACTCCAGATGCGAAACTTAGTTCCATTTTAAGCTAATTGTTCTATCTGAAACTAAGTGTTCGATACTGTACCAGGAGAAGCGCCTGCTCTCTGAAATCTGTGGCGATGCTACTCGAAACCGTATGTGTTCGACGAAACTAATTGGTCGACCTTATGAGAGAGGAAACTCCAGATGCGAAACTTAGTTCCATTTTAATCTTATTTTTCTATCTGAAACTAAGTTTTCGATACTGTGCCAGGAGAAGCGCCTGTTCTCTGAACTGTTTGGCGATGCCGCTCGAAACCGTATGTGTTCGACGAAACTAAGTGGTTGACCTTGTGAGACAGGATACTCCAGATGCGAAACTTAGTTCCATTTTAATCTTATTGTTCTATCTGAAACTACGTTTTCGATACTGTGCCAGGAGAAGCGCCTGTTCTCTGAAATCTGTGGCGATGCCACTCGAAACCGTGTGTGTTCGACGAAACTAAGTGGCCGACATTGTGAGAGAGGAAACTCCAGATGCGAAACTTAGTTCCACTTTAAACTAATTGCTCTATCTAAAACTAAGTGTTCGATACTGTGCCAGGAGAAGCGCCTGTTCTCTGAAATGTGTGGCGATGACACTCGAAACCGTATGTGTTCGACGAAACTAAGTGGCCGACATTGTGAGAGAGGAAACTCCAGGTGCGTAACTTAGTTCCACTTTAAACTAATTGCTCTATCTGAATCTATGTGTTCGATAAGGTGCCAGGAGAAGCGTCTGTTCTCTGAAATCTGTGGCGATGCCACTCGAAACCGTATGTGTTCGACGAAGCTAAGTGGCCGACCTTGTGAGAGAGGAAACTACAGATGCGAAACTTAGTTCCGTTTTAAATGAATTGTTCTATCTGAAACTAAGTGTTCGATACTGTGCCAGGAGAAGCGCCCGTTTTGTGAAACCTGTGGCGATACCACTCGAAACGGTATGTGTTCGACGAAACTAAGTGGCCGACCTTGTGAGAGAGGAATCTCCAGATGCGAAACATAGTTCAATTTTAAACTAAATGTTCTATCTGAAACTAAGTGTTCGATACTGTGCCAGGAGAAGCGCCTGTTCTCTGAAATCTGTGGCGATGCCACTCGAAACCGTATGTGTTCGACGAAACTAAGTGGCCGACCTTGTGAGAGAGGAAACTTCAGATGCGAAAATTAGTTCCATTTTAAACTAATTGTTCTATCTGAAACTAAGTGTTCGATACTGTGGCAGGAGAAGCGCCTGTTCACTGAAATCTGTGGCGATGCTACTCGAAACCGTATGTGTTCGACGAAACTCAGTGGTCGACCTTGTGAGAGAGGAAACTTCAGATGCGATACTTAGTTCCATTTTAAACTAATTGTTCTCTCTGAAACTAAGTGTTCGACAATGTCCCAGGAGAAACTCCGGTTCTGCGAAATCTGTGGCGATGCCACTCGAAACCGTATGTGTTCGACGAAACTAAGTGGCCCACATTGTGAGAGAGGAAACTCCAGGTGCGAAACTTAGTTCCACTTTAAACTAATTCCTCTATCTGAAACTGAGTGTTCGATACTGTGCCAGGAGAAGCGCCTGCTCTCTGAAATGTGTGGCGATGACACTCGAAACCGTATGTGTTCGACCAAACTAAGTGGCCGACATTGTGAGAGAGGAAACTCCAGGTGCGAAACTTAGTTCCACTTTAAACTAATTCCTCTATCTAAAACTGAGTGTTCGATACTGTGCCAGGAGAAGCGCCTGTTCTCTGAAATGTGTGGCGATGACACTCGAAACCGTATGTGTTCGACCAAACTAAGTGGTTGATCTTGTGAGAGAGGATACTCCAGATGCGAAACATAATTCCATTTTAAACTAATTGTTCTCTCTGAAACTAAGTGTTCGATACTGTGCCAGGAGAAGCGCCTGTTCTCTGAAATCTGTGGCGGTGCCACTCGAAACCGTATGTGTTCCACGAAACTAAGTGGCCGACATTGTGAGAGGAGAAACTCCAGATGCGAAACTTAGTAGCATTTTAAACTAATTGTTCTATATGAAACTATGTGTTCGACAGTGTGCCAGGAGAAGCGCCTGTTCTCTGAAATCTGTGGCGATGCTACTCGAAACCGTATGTGTTCGACGAAACTAAGTGGTTGACCTTGTGAGACAGGATACTCCAGATGCGAAACTTAGTTCCATTTTAATCTTATTGTTCTATCTGAATCTATGTGTTCGATAAGGTGCCAGGAGAAGCGTCTGTGCTCTGAAATCAGTGGCAATGCTACTCGAAACCGTATGTGTTCGACGAAACTAAGTGGTCGACATTGTGAGAGAGGAAACTCCAGATGCGAAACTTAGTTCCATTTTAAGCTAATTGTTCTATCTGAAACTAAGTGTTCGATACTGTACCAGGAGAAGCGCCTGCTCTCTGAAATCTGTGGCGATGCTACTCGAAACCGTATGTGTTCGACGAAACTAAGTGGCCGACATTGTGAGAGAGGAAACTCCAGGTGCGTAACTTAGTTCCACTTTAAACTAATTGCTCTATCTGAATCTATGTGTTCGATAAGGTGCCAGGAGAAGCGTCTGTTCTCTGAAATCTGTGGCGATGCCACTCGAACCCGTATGTGTTCGACGAAGCTAAGTGGCCGACCTTGTGAGAGAGGAAACTACAGATGCGAAACTTAGTTCCGTTTTAAATGAATTGTTCTATCTGAAACTAAGTGTTCGATACTGTGCCAGGAGAAGCGCCCGTTTTGTGAAACCTGTGGCGATACCACTCGAAACGGTATGTGTTCGACGAAACTAAGTGGCCGACCTTGTGAGAGAGGAATCTCCAGATGCGAAACATAGTTCAATTTTAAACTAAATGTTCTATCTGAAACTAAGTGTTCGATACTGTGCCAGGAGAAGCGCCTGTTCTCTGAAATCTGTGGCGATGCCACTCGAAACCGTATGTGTTCGACGAAACTAAGTGGCCGACCTTGTGAGAGAGGAAACTTCAGATGCGAAACTTAGTTCCATTTTAAACTAATTGTTCTATCTGAAACTAAGTGTTCGATACTGTGGCAGGAGAAGCGCCTGTTCTCTGAAATCTGTGGCGATGCCACTCGAAACCGTATGTGTTCGACGAAACTAAGTTGCCGACATTGTGAGAGGAGAAACTCCAGATGCGAAACTTAGTAGCATTTTAAACTAATTGTTCTATATGAAACTATGTGTTCGACAGTGTGCCAGGAGAAGCGCCTGTTCTCTGAAATCTGTGGCGATGCTACTCGAAACCGTATGTGTTCGACGAAACTAAGTGGTTGACCTTGTGAGACAGGATACTCCAGATGCGAAACTTAGTTCCATTTTAATCTTATTGTTCTATCTGAATCTATGTGTTCGATAAGGTGCCAGGAGAAGCATCTGTGCTCTGAAATCAGTGGCAATGCTACTCGAAACCGTATGTGTTCGACGAAACTAAGTGGTCGACATTGTGAGAGAGGAAACTCCAGATGCGAAACTTAGTTCCATTTTAAGCTAATTGTTCTATCTGAAACTAAGTGTTCGATACTGTACCAGGAGAAGCGCCTGCTCTCTGAAATCTGTGGCGATGCTACTCGAAACCGTATGTGTTCGACGAAACTAAGTGGCCGACATTGTGAGAGAGGAAACTCCAGGTGCGTAACTTAGTTCCACTTTAAACTAATTGCTCTATCTGAATCTATGTGTTCGATAAGGTGCCAGGAGAAGCGTCTGTTCTCTGAAATCTGTGGCGATGCCACTCGAAACCGTATGTGTTCGACGAAGCTAAGTGGCCGACCTTGTGAGAGAGGAAACTACAGATGCGAAACTTAGTTCCGTTTTAAATGAATTGTTCTATCTGAAACTAAGTGTTCGATACTGTGCCAGGAGAAGCGCCCGTTTTGTGAAACCTGTGGCGATACCACTCGAAACGGTATGTGTTCGACGAAACTAAGTGGCCGACCTTGTGAGAGAGGAATCTCCAGATGCGAAACATAGTTCAATTTTAAACTAAATGTTCTATCTGAAACTAAGTGTTCGATACTGTGCCAGGAGAAGCGCCTGTTCTCTGAAATCTGTGGCGATGCCCCTCGAAACCGTATGTGTTCGACGAAACTAAGTGGCCGACCTTGTGAGAGAGGAAACTCCAGGTGCGTAACTTAGTTCCACTTTAAACTAATTGCTCTATCTGAATCTATGTGTTCGATAAGGTGCCAGGAGAAGCGTCTGTTCTCTGAAATCTGTGGCGATGCCACTCGAAACCGTATGTGTTCGACGAAGCTAAGTGGCCGACCTTGTGAGAGAGGAAACTACAGATGCGAAACTTAGTTCCGTTTTAAATGAATTGTTCTATCTGAAACTAAGTGTTCGATACTGTGCCAGGAGAAGCGCCCGTTTTGTGAAACCTGTGGCGATACCACTCGAAACGGTATGTGTTCGACGAAACTAAGTGGCCGACCTTGTGAGAGAGGAATCTCCAGATGCGAAACATAGTTCAATTTTAAACTAAATGTTCTATCTGAAACTAAGTGTTCGATACTGTGCCAGGAGAAGCGCCTGTTCTCTGAAATCTGTGGCGATGCCCCTCGAAACCGTATGTGTTCGACGAAACTAAGTGGCCGACCTTGTGAGAGAGGAAACTTCAGATGCGAAACTTAGTTCCATTTTAAACTAATTGTTCTATCTGAAACTAAGTGTTCGATACTGTGGCAGGAGAAGCGCCTGTTCACTGAAATCTGTGGCGATGCTACTCGAAACCGTATGTGTTCGACGAAACTCAGTGGTCGACCTTGTGAGAGAGGAAACTTCAGATGCGATACTTAGTTCCATTTTAAACTAATTGTTCTCTCTGAAACTAAGTGTTCGACAATGTCCCAGGAGAAACTCCGGTTCTGCGAAATCTGTGGCGATGCCACTCGAAACCGTATGTGTTCGACGAAACTAAGTGGCCGACATTGTGAGAGAGGAAACTCCAGGTGCGAAACTTAGTTCCACTTTAAACTAATTGCTCTATCTAAAACTATGTGTTCGATAAGGTGCCAGGAGAAGCGTCTGTTCTCTGAAATCTGTGGCGATGCCACTCGAAACCGTATGTGTTCGACGAAGCTAAGTGGCCGACCTTGTGAGAGAGGAAACTACAGATGCGAAACTTAGTTCCGTTTTAAATGAATTGTTCTATCTGAAACTAAGTGTTCGATACTGTGCCAGGAGAAGCGCCCGTTTTGTGAAACCTGTGGCGATACCACTCGAAACGGTATGTGTTCGACGAAACTAAGTGGCCGACCTTGTGAGAGAGGAATCTCCAGATGCGAAACATAGTTCAATTTTAAACTAAATGTTCTATCTGAAACTAAGTGTTCGATACTGTGCCAGGAGAAGCGCCTGTTCTCTGAAATCTGTGGCGATGCCACTCGAAACCGTATGTGTTCGACGAAACTAAGTGGCCGACCTTGTGAGAGAGGAAACTTCAGATGCGAAACTTAGTTCCATTTTAAACTAATTGTTCTATCTGAAACTAAGTGTTCGATACTGTGGCAGGAGAAGCGCCTGTTCACTGAAATCTGTGGCGATGCTACTCGAAACCGTATGTGTTCGACGAAACTCAGTGGTCGACCTTGTGAGAGAGGAAACTTCAGATGCGATACTTAGTTCCATTTTAAACTAATTGTTCTCTCTGAAACTAAGTGTTCGACAATGTCCCAGGAGAAACTCCGGTTCTGCGAAATCTGTGGCGATGCCACTCGAAACCGTATGTGTTCGACGAAACTAAGTGGCCGACATTGTGAGAGAGGAAACTCCAGGTGCGAAACTTAGTTCCACTTTAAACTAATTCCTCTATCTAAAACTGAGTGTTCGATACTGTGCCAGGAGAAGCGCCTGTTCTCTGAAATGTGTGGCGATGACACTCGAAACCGTATGTGTTCGACCAAACTAAGTGGTTGATCTTGTGAGAGAGGATACTCCAGATGCGAAACATAATTCCATTTTTAACTAATTGTTCTCTCTGAAACTAAGTGTTCGATACTGTGCCAGGAGAAGCGCCTGTTCTCTGAAATCTGTGGCGGTGCCACTCGAAACCGTATGTGTTCCACGAAACTAAGTGGCCGACATTGTGAGAGGAGAAACTCCAGATGCGAAACTTAGTAGCATTTTAAACTAACTGTTCTATATGAAACTATGTGTTCGACAGTGTGCCAGGAGAAGCGCCTGTTCTCTGAAATCTGTGGCGATGCTACTCGAAACCGTATGTGTTCGACGAAACTAAGTGGTTGACCTTGTGAGACAGGATACTCCAGATGCGAAACTTAGTTCCATTTTAATCTTATTGTTCTATCTGAATCTATGTGTTCGATAAGGTGCCAGGAGAAGCGTCTGTGCTCTGAAATCAGTGGCAATGCTACTCGAAACCGTATGTGTTCGACGAAACTAAGTGGTCGACATTGTGAGAGAGGAAACTCCAGATGCGAAACTTAGTTCCATTTTAAGCTAATTGTTCTATCTGAAACTAAGTGTTCGATACTGTACCAGGAGAAGCGCCTGCTCTCTGAAATCTGTGGCGATGCTACTCGAAACCGTATGTGTTCGACGAAACTAAGTGGCCGACATTGTGAGAGAGGAAACTCCAGATGCGAAACTTAGTTCCATTTTAAACTAATTGTTCTATCTGAAAGTGTTCGATACTGTTCCAGGAGAAGCGCCTGTTCTCTGAAATCTCTGGCGATGCCACTCGAAACCGTATGTGTTCGACGAAATTAAGTCGTCGACCTTGTGCGAAAGGAAACTCCAGATGCGAAACATAGTTCCATTTAAAACTAATTGTTCTATCTGAACCTGAGTGTTCGATACTGTGCCAGGAGAAGCGCCTGTTCTCTGAAATCTGTGGCGATGCCACTCGAAACCGTATGTGTTCGAGGAAACTAAGTGGTCGACCTTGTGAGAGAGGAAACTCCAGATGCGAAACTTAGTACCATTTTAAACTAATTATTCTATCTGAAACTAAGTGTTCGACACTGTGCCAGGAGAAGCGCCTGTTCTCTGAAATCTGTGGCGATGCCACTCGAAACCGTATGTGTTCGAGGAAACTAAGTGGTCGACCTTGTGCGAAAGGAAACTCCAGATGCGAAACATAGTTCCATTTTAAACTAATTGTTCTATCTGAAACTAAGTGTTCGATACTGTGCCAGGAGAAGCGCCTGTTCTCTGAAATCTGTGGCGATGCCACTCGAAACCGTATGTGTTCGACGAAACTAAGTGGTCCACCTTGTGGGAGTGGATACTCCAGATGCGAAACATAGTTCCATTTTAAACTAATTGTTCTATCTGATACTAAGTGTTCGATACTGTGCCAGGAGAAACGCCTGTTCTCTGAAATCTGTGGCGATGCTACTCGAAACCCTATGTGTTCGACGAAACTAAGTGGTCGACCTTGTGAGAGAGGAAACTCCAGATGCGAAACTTAGTTCCATTTTAGACTAATTGTTCTACCTGAAACTAAGTGTTCGATACTGTGCCAGGAGAAGCGCCTGTTCTCTGAAATCTGTGGCGATGCCACTCGAAACCGTATGTGTTCGACGTAACTAAGTGGTCGACCTTCTGAGAGAGGAAACTCCAGCTGCGAAACTTAGTTCCATTTTAAACTAATTGTTCTATCTGAAACTAAGTGTTCGATACTGTGCCAGGAGAAGCGCCTGTTCTCTGAAATATGTGGCGATGCCACTCGAAACCGTATGTGTTCAACGAAATTAAGTGGTCAACCTTGTGAGAGAACAAACTCCAGATGCGAAACTTAGTTCCATTTTAAACTAATTGTTCAATCTGAAACTAAGTGTTCGATACTCTGCCAGGAGAAGCGCCTGTCCTCTGAAATCTGTAGCGTTGCCACTCGAAACCGTATGTGTTCAACGAAACTGAGTGGTCGACCTTGTGAGAGAGGAAACTCCAGATGCGAAACTTAGTTCCATTTTAAACTATTTGTTCTATCTGAAACTAAGTGTTCGATACTGTGCCAGGAGAAGCGCCTGTTCTTTGAAATCTGTGGCGATGCTACTCGAAACCATATATGCTCGACGAAACTAGGTGGTCGACCTTGTGGGAGAGGAAACTCCAGATGCAAAACTTAGTTCCATTTTACACTAATTGTTCTATCTGAAACTAAGTATTCATTACTGTGCCAGGAGAAGCGCCTGTTCTCTGAAATCTGTGGCGATGCTACTCAAAACCGTATATGTTCGACGAAACTAGGTGGTCGACCTTGTGAGAGAGGAAACTCCAGATGCAAAATTATTTCCATTTTAAACTAATTGTTCTATCTGAACCTGAGTGTTCGATACTGTGCCAGGAGAACCGCCTGTTCTCTGAAATCTGTGGCGATGCTACTCGAAACGGTATGTGTTCGACGAAACTAAGTGATTGACCTTGTGAGGGAGGATTCACCAGATGCGGAATATAGTTCC
Source organism: Nysson spinosus (assembly GCA_910591585.2). NCBI lineage: Eukaryota > Metazoa > Arthropoda > Insecta > Hymenoptera > Crabronidae > Nysson > Nysson spinosus. The sequence continues at coordinate 132,583 of CAJUYC020000091.1, read as the reverse complement.
ATTTTAAACTAATTGTTCTATCTGAAACTAAGTTTTCGATACTGTGCCAGGAGAAGCGCCTGTTCTCTGAAATGTGTGGCGATGCCACTCGAAACCGTATGTGTTCCACGAAACTAAGTGGCCGACATTGTGAGAGGAGAAACTCCAGATGCGAAACTTAGTAGCATTTTAAACTAACTGTTCTATATGAAACTATGTGTTCGACAGTGTGCCAGGAGAAGCGCCTGTTCTCTGAAATCTGTGGCGATGCTACTCGAAACCGTATGTGTTCGACGAAACTAAGTGGTTGACCTTGTGAGACAGGATACTCCAGATGCGAAACTTAGTTCCATTTTAATCTTATTGTTCTATCTGAATCTATGTGTTCGATAAGGTGCCAGGAGAAGCGTCTGTGCTCTGAAATCAGTGGCAATGCTACTCGAAACCGTATGTGTTCGACGAAACTAAGTGGTCGACATTGTGAGAGAGGAAACTCCAGATGCGAAACTTAGTTCCATTTTAAGCTAATTGTTCTATCTGAAACTAAGTGTTCGATACTGTACCAGGAGAAGCGCCTGCTCTCTGAAATCTGTGGCGATGCTACTCGAAACCGTATGTGTTCGACGAAACTAAGTGGCCGACATTGTGAGAGAGGAAACTCCAGATGCGAAACTTAGTTCCATTTTAAACTAATTGTTCTATCTGAAAGTGTTCGATACTGTTCCAGGAGAAGCGCCTGTTCTCTGAAATCTCTGGCGATGCCACTCGAAACCGTATGTGTTCGACGAAATTAAGTCGTCGACCTTGTGCGAAAGGAAACTCCAGATGCGAAACATAGTTCCATTTAAAATTAATTGTTCTATCTGAACCTGAGTGTTCGATACTGTGCCAGGAGAAGCGCCTGTTCTCTGAAATCTGTGGCGATGCCACTCGAAACCGTATGTGTTCGAGGAAACTAAGTGGTCGACCTTGTGAGAGAGGAAACTCCAGATGCGAAACTTAGTACCATTTTAAACTAATTATTCTATCTGAAACTAAGTGTTCGACACTGTGCCAGGAGAAGCGCCTGTTCTCTGAAATCTGTGGCGATGCCACTCGAAACCGTATGTGTTCGAGGAAACTAAGTGGTCGACCTTGTGCGAAAGGAAACTCCAGATGCGAAACATAGTTCCATTTTAAACTAATTGTTCTATCTGAACCTGAGTGTTCGATACTGTGCCAGGAGAAGCGCCTGTTCTCTGAAATCTGTGGCGATGCCACTCGAAACCGTATGTGTTCGACGAAACTAAGTGGTCCACCTTGTGGGAGTGGATACTCCAGATGCGAAACATAGTTCCATTTTAAACTAATTGTTCTATCTGATACTAAGTGTTCGATACTGTGCCAGGAGAAACGCCTGTTCTCTGAAATCTGTGGCGATGCTACTCGAAACCCTATGTGTTCGACGAAACTAAGTGGTCGACCTTGTGAGAGAGGAAACTCCAGATGCGAAACTTAGTTCCATTTTAGACTAATTGTTCTACCTGAAACTAAGTGTTCGATACTGTGCCAGGAGAAGCGCCTGTTCTCTGAAATCTGTGGCGATGCCACTCGAAACCGTATGTGTTCGACGTAACTAAGTGGTCGACCTTCTGAGAGAGGAAACTCCAGCTGCGAAACTTAGTTCCATTTTAAACTAATTGTTCTATCTGAAACTAAGTGTTCGATACTGTGCCAGGAGAAGCGCCTGTTCTCTGAAATATGTGGCGATGCCACTCGAAACCGTATGTGTTCAACGAAATTAAGTGGTCAACCTTGTGAGAGAACAAACTCCAGATGCGAAAGTTAGTTCCATTTTAAACTAATTGTTCAATCTGAAACTAAGTGTTCGATACTGTGCCAGGAGAAGCGCCTGTCCTCTGAAATCTGTAGCGTTGCCACTCGAAACCGTATGTGTTCAACGAAACTGAGTGGTCGACCTTGTGAGAGAGGAAACTCCAGATGCGAAACTTAGTTCCATTTTAAACTATTTGTTCTATCTGAAACTAAGTGTTCGATACTGTGCCAGGAGAAGCGCCTGTTCTTTGAAATCTGTGGCGATGCTACTCGAAACCATATATGCTCGACGAAACTAGGTGGTCGACCTTGTGGGAGAGGAAACTCCAGATGCAAAACTTAGTTCCATTTTACACTAATTGTTCTATCTGAAACTAAGTATTCATTACTGTGCCAGGAGAAGCGCCTGTTCTCTGAAATCTGTGGCGATGCTACTCAAAACCGTATATGTTCGACGAAACTAGGTGGTCGACCTTGTGAGAGAGGAAACTCCAGATGCAAAATTATTTCCATTTTAAACTAATTGTTCTATCTGAACCTGAGTGTTCGATACTGTGCCAGGAGAACCGCCTGTTCTCTGAAATCTGTGGCGATGCTACTCGAAACGGTATGTGTTCGACGAAACTAAGTGATTGACCTTGTGAGGGAGGATTCACCAGATGCGGAATATAGTTCCATTTTAAACTAATTGTTCTATCTGAAACTAAGTTTTCGATACTGTGCCAGGAGAAGCGCCTGTTCTCTGAAATGTGTGGCGATGCCACTCGAAACCGTATGTGTTCGACGAAACTAAGTGGCCGACCTTGTGAGAGAGGAAACTCCAAATGCGAAACATAGTTCCATTTTAAACTAATTGTTCTCTCTGAAACTAAGTGTTCGATACTGTGCCAGGAGAAGCGGCTGTTTTGTGAAATCTGTGGCGATGCCACTCGAAACCGTATGTGTTCGACGAAACTAAGTGGTCGACCTTGTGAGAGAGGAAACTCCAGATGCGAAACTTAGTTCCATTTTAGACTAATTGTTCTACCTGAAACTAAGTGTTCGATACTGTGCCAGGAGAAGCGCCTGTTCTCTGAAATCTGTGGCGATGCCACTCGAAACCGTATGTGTTCGACGTAACTAAGTGGTCGACCTTCTGAGAGAGGAAACTCCAGCTGCGAAACTTAGTTCCATTTTAAACTAATTGTTCTATCTGAAACTAAGTGTTCGATACTGTGCCAGGAGAAGCGCCTGTTCTCTGAAATATGTGGCGATGCCACTCGAAACCGTATGTGTTCAACGAAATTAAGTGGTAAACATTGTGAGAGAGGAAACTCCAGATGCGAAAGTTAGTTCCATTTTAAACTAATTGTTCAATCTGAAACTAAGTGTTCGATACTGTGCCGGGAGAAGCGCCTGTTCTCTGATATCTGTGGCGATGCCACTCGAAACCGTATGTGTTCGATGAAACTAAGTGGTCCACCTTGTGGGAGTGGATACTCCAGATGCGAAACATAGTTCCATTTTAAACTAATTGTTCTATCTGATACTAAGTGTTCGATACTGTGCCAGGAGAAACGCCTGTTCTCTGAAATCTGTGGCGATGCTACTCGAAACCCTATGTGTTCGACGAAACTAAGTGGCCCACCTTTTGAGAGAGGAAACACCAGATGCTACACTTAGATCCATTTTAAACTAATTGTTCTATCTGAAAGTAAGTGTTCGATACTGTGCCAGGAGAAGCGCCTTTTCTCTGAAATCTGTGGCGATGCCAATCGAAACCGTCTGTGTTCGACGAAACTAGGTGGTCGCCTTGTGAAAGAGGAAACTCCAGATGCGAAACTTAGTTCCACTTAAAACTAATTATTCCATCTGAAACTTAGTTTTCGATACTGTGCCAGGAGAAGCGCCTGTTCTCTGAAATCTGTGGCGATGCTACTCGAAACTGTATATGTTCGACGAAACTAAGTGGTCGCCTTGTGAAAGAGGAAACTCCAGATGCGAAACATAGTACCATTTTAAACTAACTGTTCTATCTGAAACTATGTGTTCGATGCTGTGCCAGGAGAAGCGCCTGTTCTCTGAAATCTGTCGCGATGCGCACTCGAAACGGTATGTGTTCGACGAAACTAAGTGGTCGACTTTTAGAGAAAGGAACCTCAAGATGCGAAACTTAGTTCCATTTTAAACTAATTGTTCTATCTGAAACTATGTGTTCGATAATGTGCCAGGCGAAACGCCGTTCTGCGAAATCTGTGGCGATACCACTCGAAACCGTATGTGCTCCACGAAACTAAGTGACCGCCTTGTGAGAGAGGAAACTGCAGATGCGAAACTTAGTTCCATTTTAAACTAATTGTTCTCTCTGAAACTAAGTGTTCGATACTCTGCCAGGAGAAGCGCCTGTCCTCTGAAATCTGTAGCGTTGCCACTCGAAACCGTATGTGTTCAACGAAACTAAGTGGTCGACCTTGTGAGAGAGGAAACTCCAGATGCGAAACTTAGTTCTATTTTAAACTATTTGTTCTATCTGAAACTAAGTGTTCGATACTGTGCCAGGAGAAGCGCCTGTTCTTTGAAATCTGTGGCGATGCTACTCGAAACCGTATATGCTCGACGAAACTAGGTGGTCGACCTTGTGGGAGAGGAAACTCCAGATGCAAAACTTAGTTCCATTTTACACTAATTGTTCTATCTGAAACTAAGTATTCATTACTGTGCCAGGAGAAGCGCCTGTTCTCTGAAATCTGTGGCGATGCTACTCAAAACCGTATATGTTCGACGAAACTAGGTGGTCGACCTTGTGAGAGAGGAAACTCCAGATGCAAAATTATTTCCATTTTAAACTAATTGTTCTATCTGAACCTGAGTGTTCGATACTGTGCCAGGAGAACCGCCTGTTCTCTGAAATCTGTGGCGATGCTACTCGAAACGGTATGTGTTCGACGAAACTAAGTGATTGACCTTGTGAGGGAGGATTCACCAGATGCGGAATATAGTTCCATTTTAAACTAATTGTTCTATCTGAAACTAAGTTTTCGATACTGTGCCAGGAGAAGCGCCTGTTCTCTGAAATGTGTGGCGATGCCACTCGAAACCGTATGTGTTCGACGAAACTAAGTGGCCGACCTTGTGAGAAAGGAAACTCCAGATGCGAAACATAGTTGCATTTTAAACTAATTGTTCTATCTGAAACTAAGTGTTCGATACTGTGCCTGTAGAAGCGCCAGTTCTGTGAAACCTGTGGCGATGCCACTCGAAACCGTATGTGCTCCACGAAACTAAGTGACCGCCTTGTGAGAGAGGAAACTATAGATGCGAAACTTAGTTCCATTTTAAACTAATTGTTCTCTCTGAAACTAAGTGTTCGATACTCTGCCAGGAGAAGCGCCTGTCCTCTGAAATCTGTGGCGTTGCCACTCGAAACCGTATGTGTTCAACGAAACTAAGTGGTCGACCTTGTGAGAGAGGAATCTCCAGATGCGAAACTTAGTTCCATTTTAAACTAATTGTTCTATCTGAAACTAAGTGTTCGATACTGTGCCGGGAGAAGCGCCTGTTCTTTGAAATCTGTGGCGATGCTACTCGAAACCGTATATGTTCGACGAAACTAGGTGGTCGACCTTGTGGGAGAGGAAACTCCAGATGCAAAACTTACTTCCATTTTACACTAATTGTTCTATCTGAAACTAAGTATTCATTACTGTGCCAGGAGAAGCGCCTGTTCTCTGAAATCTGTGGCGATGCTACTCGAAACCGTATATGTTCGACGAAACTAGGTGGTCGACCTTGTGAGAGAGGAAACTCCAAATGCGAAACATAGTTCCATTTTAAACTAATTGTTCTCTCTGAAACTAAGTGTTCGATACTGTGCCAGGAGAAGCGGCTGTTTTCTGAAATCTGTGGCGATGCCACTCGAAACCGTATGTGTTCGACGAAACTAAGTGGTCGACCTTGTGAGAGAGGAAACTCCAGATGCGAAACTTAGTTCCATTTTAGACTAATTGTTCTACCTGAAACTAAGTGTTCGATACTGTGCCAGGAGAAGCGCCTGTTCTCTGAAATCTGTGGCGATGCCACTCGAAACCGTATGTGTTCAACGAAATTAAGTGGTCAACATTGTGAGAGAACAAACTCCAGATGCGAAAGTTAGTTCCAATTTAAACTAATGGTTCTATCTGAAACTAAGTGTTCGATACTGTGCCAGGAGAAGCGCCTGTTCTCTTAAATCTGTGGCGATGCTACTCGAAACCGTATGTGTTCGACGAATCTAAGTGGTCGACCTTGTGAGAGAGGAAACTCCAGATGCGAGACTTTGTTCCATTTTAAACTGATTGTTCTATCTGAAACAAAGTGTTCGATACTGTGCCGGGAGAAGCGCCTGTTCTCTGAAACCTGTGGCGTCGCTACTCGAAACCGTATGTGTTCGACGAAACTAAGTGGTCGACCTTCTGAGAGAGGAAACTCCGGATGCGAAACTTAGTTCCATTTTAAACTAATTGTTCTATCTGATACTACGTGCTCGATACTGTGCCAGGTGAAGCGCCAGTTCTGTGAAACCTGTGGCGATGCCACTCGAAACCGTATGTGCTCCACGAAACTAAGTGACCGCCTTGTGAGAGAGGAAACTATAGATGCGAAACTTAGTTCCATTTTAAACTAATTTTTCTCTCTGAAACTAAGTGTTCGATACTCTGCCAGGAGAAGCGCCTGTCCTCTGAAATCTGTGGCGTTGCCACTCGAAACCGTATGTGTTCAACGAAACTAAGTGGTCGACCTTGTGAGAGAGGAAACTCCAGATGCGAAACTTAGTTCCATTTTAAACTAATTGTTCAATCTGAAACTAAGTGTTCGACACTGTGCCAGGAGAAGCGCCTGTTCTTTGAAATCTGTGGCGATGCTACTCGAAACCGTATATGTTCGACGAAACTAGGTGGTCGACATTGTGGGAGAGGAAACTCCAGATGCAAAACTTAGTTCCATTTTACACTAATTGTTCTATCTGAAACTAAGTATTCATTACTGTGCCAGGAGAAGCGCCTGTTCTCTGAAATCTGTGGCGATGCCACTCGAAACCGTGTGTGTTCGACGAAACTAAGTGATTGACCTTGTGAGAGAGGAAACTCCAGATGCGAAACTTAGTTCCATTTTAAACTAATTATTCTATCTGAAACTAAGTGTTCGACACTGTGCCAGGAGAAGCGCCTTTTCTCTGAAATCTGTGGCGGTGCCACTCGAAACTGTATGTGTTCGACGAAACTAAGTGGCCGGCCTTGTGAGAGAGGAAACTCCAGATGCGAAACATAGTTCCATTTTAAACTAATTGTTCTATCTGAAACTAAGTGTTCGATACTGTGCCGGGAGAAGCGCCTGTTCTCTGATATCTGTGGCGATGCCACTCGAAACCGTATGTGTTCGACGAAACTAAGTGGTCCACCTTGTGGGAGTGGATACTCCAGATGCGAAACATAGTTCCATTTTAAACTAATTGTTCTATCTGAATGTGTTCGATACTGTGCCAGGAGAAGCGCCTGTCCTCTGAAATCTGTGGCGATGCTACTCGAAACCGTATGTGTTCGACGAATCTAAATGGTCGACCTTGTGAGAGAGGAAACTCCAGAAGCGAAACTTAGTTCCATTTAAAACTAAGTGTTCCATCTGAAACTTAGTGTTCGATACTGTGCCAGGAGAAGCGCCTGTTCTCTGAAATCTGTGGCGATGCTACTCGAAACCGTATGTGTTCGACGAATCTAAATGGTCGACCTTGTGAGAGAGGAAACTCCAGAAGCGAAACTTAGTTCCATTTAAAACTAAGTGTTCCATCTGAAACTTAGTGTTCGATACTGTGCCAGGAGAAGCGCCTGTTCTCTGAAATCTGTGGCGATGCTACTCGAAACCGTATGTGTTCGAAGAAACAAAGTGGCCGACCTTTTGAGAGAGGAGACTCCAGATGCGAAACTTAGTTTCATTTTAAACTAATTGTTCTATCTGAAAGTGTTCGATACTGTGCCAGGAGAAGCGCCTGTTCTCTGAAATCTGTGGCGATGCTACTCGAAACCGTATGTGTTCGACGAATCTAAATGTTCGACCTTGTGAGAGAGGAAACTCCAGAAGCGAAACTTAGTTACATTTAAAACTAAGTGTTCCATCTGAAACTTAGTGTTCGATACTGTGCCAGGAGAAGCGCCTGTTCTCTGAAATCTGTGGCGATGCTACTCGAAACCGTATGTGTTCGACGAATCTAAATGGTCGACCTTGTGAGAGAGGAAACTCCAGAAGCGAAACATAGTTCCATTTAAAACTAAGTGTTCCATCTGAAACTTAGTGTTCGATACTGTGCCAGGAGAAGCGCCTGTTCTCTGAAATCTGTGGCGATGCTACTCGAAACCGTATGTGTTCGAAGAAACAAAGTGGCCGACCTTGTGAGAGAGGAGACTCCAGATGTGAAACATATTTCCATTTTAAACTAAATGTTCTATCTGAAACTAAGTATTCGATACTGTGCCAGGAGAAGCGCCTGTTCTCTGAAATCTGTGGCGATGCCACTCGAAACCGTATGTGTTCCACGAAACTAAGTGGTCGACCTTGTAAGAGAGGAAACTCCAGATGCGAAATTTAGTACAATTTTAGACTAATTGTTCTATCTGAAACTATGTGTCTGATACTGTGCCAGGAGAAGCGCCTGTTCTCTGAAATCTGTGGCGTTGCCACTCGAAACCGTATGAGTTTGACGCAACTAAGTGGCCGACTTTGTGAGAGAGCAAACTCCAGATGCGAAATTTTGTTCCATTTTAAACTAATAGTTCTGTCTGAAACTAAGTGTTCGATACTGTGCCAGGAGACGAGCCTGTTCTCGGAAATCTGTCGCGATGCTACTCGAAACCGTATGTGTTCGGCGAAGCTAAGTGGTCAACCTTGTGAGAGAGGAAACTCCAGATGCGAAATTTAGTTCCATTTTATACTTATTTTTCTATCTGAAACTGAGGGTTCGATACTGTGCCACGAGAAGCGCTTGTTCTTTGAAATCTGTATTGATGCCACTCGAAACCGTATGTGTTTGACGAGACTAAGTGGTCGACATGGTAACAGAGGAAACTCCAGATGCGAAACATAGTTCGATTTTAAACTAATTGTTCTATCTGAAACTAAGTGTTCGATACTGTGCCAGGAGGAGCGCCTGTTCTCTGAAATCTGTGGCGCTGCTACTCGAAACGGTATGTGTTCGACGAAACTAAGTGGTCGACCTTGTGAGAGAGGAAACTCCAGAAGCGAAACTTAGTTCCATTTAAAAATAATCGTTCTATCTGAAACTAAGTGTTCGATACTGTGCCAGGAGAAGCGACTGTTCTCTGAAATCTGTGGCGATGCCACTCGAAACCGTATGTGTTCGACGAAACTAAGTGGTCGACCTTGTGAGAGAGGAAATTCCAAATGCGAAAATTAATTCCGTTTTAAACTAATTGTTCTATCTGAAACCAAGGGTTCGATACTGTGCCAGGAGAAGCGTAGAGAATGTAGGGTGAACATATAGTATAAGAATGACTGAGTCAAAGACCCGTTAAGTAGCACTATCGGCTGTCCAAAAAAGTATTCTACGCCCTGATGCCTAAAACAATATTTCGGTCGTGGGCGGTGTGAAACTTCATAATTTACGTTCCAACGAAATGCATAAAAACACCAATGTAGGAGAACCTAGTTGAGCCCCAGTGGACCCGTAGAAGGCATGTGACTGTTTTCCAACAGTGGGTGGTGGAATCGTCACATTCCGCACCGTGCATCATGATCCGGTGTATGCAAAATTGAAGCAAACCCTTCTGATTCATGGAATTCAGATTTTCGGGCTGATTTCTTAAAAAGTAGTCAGAGAGTTGTCGCTCATTGGTGAACCTAATCATCCGGAACATGGACCGCAAGGTATTTGCCACCCATATAATACGTGCAGATACGCACACGGGGATCAAATGCACACGTGCATCAGTCGTGTTAGCATGGAGTCCTTCAGTTTCTTGCTACTTGCAATCGGGACGCCACACTCGGCAAATGTGGACTTCGTCCATGAGTTACCTCTGGAAATATCGCAGTTGATTCTGCGGCAATTGGATTCTGCATCTTTACTGAGCGCAGCGCTTGTTTCCCGAAAGTGGCTATCTGTTTTGCGGGTCGATGTGAAACTCAGGCAAAGGGTAAGGAGATCCCTCAGTTACAAGGCGGAGCGGATTCGGTCGGACTACATTGGGAGGCCCACAACGGATGTAGTCAGACGTCATGGGTTCAGATGGAATTCACGTGTTAGAAATATTCAAAGATCTGCACCTCCGACCAGTATTGACGCATATCGCCTAATGGATATAGAATCGACACGGCACAGTCGTTATCATGGACATCAGCGCGAGGACACCAAAAGGCGAATCAAGTCTTATAGAATTTGATGTAGTGAGAAACGGAACGGGAGTTTCTCCTGGCACAGTATCGGACTAATTTTAATATGGTACTAAATTTCGCATCTGGAGTTTCCTCCCACACAAGGCGGCCACTTAGTTTCGTGGAAAACATTCGGTTTCGAGTAGCATAGCCACAGATTTCAGAGAACAGGCGCTTCTCCTGGCACAGTATCGAACACTTAGTTTCAGATAGAACAATTAGTTTAAAATTGAACTATGTTTCGCATCTGGAGTTTCCTGTCTCACAAGGTCGACCACTTTGTTCCGCCGAACGCATACGGTTTCGAGTGGCATCGCCACAGATTTCAGAGAACAGGCGCTTCTGCTGGCACAGTATCGAACACTTAGTTTCAGAGAGAACAATTAGTTTAAAATGGCACTAAGTTTCGCGTCTGGAGTTTCCTTCTCACAAGGTCGACCACTCAGTTTCGTCGAAGACATACGGTTTGGAGTAGCATCGCGACTGATTTCAGGGAACAGGCGCATCTCCTGGCGCAGTATCGAACACTTAGTTTCAGATAGAACAATTAATTTAAAATGGAACTGAGTTTCGCATCTGAAGTTTCCTCTCTCACAAGGTCGGCCACTTAGTTTCGTCGAACACATACGGTTTCGAGTAGCATCGCGACAGATTTCAGAGGACATGCGCTTCTCCTGGCACAGTATCGAACACTTAGTTTCAGATAGGATTATTAGTTTAAAATGGAACTAAATTTCGCAATTTGGAGTTTCCCCTCTCACAAGTTCGACCACTTTGTTTCGTCGAACACATACGGTTTCGAGTAGCATCGCCACAGATTCCAGAGAACGGGCGCTTCTCCTGGCACAGTATCTAACACTTAGTTTCAGATAGAACAATTAATTTAAAATGGAACTAAGTTTCGCATCTGACGTTTCCTCTCACACAAGGTCGGCCACTTAGTTTCGTCGAACACATACGGTTTCGAGTGGCATCGCCACAGATTTCAGAGAACAGGCGCTTCTGCTGGCACTGTATCGAACACTTAGTTTCAGATAGAACAATTAGTTTAAAATGGCACTAATTTTCGCGTCTGGAGTTTCCTATCTCACAATGTCGACCACTCAGTTTCGTCGAACACATACCGTTTCGAGTGGTATCGCCACAGGTTTCACAGAACGGGGGCTTCTCCTGGCACAGTATCGAACACTTAGTTTCAGATAGAACAATTAATTTAAAATGGAACTAAGTTTCGCATCCGGAGTTTCCTCTGTCAGAAGGTCGACCACTTAGTTTCGTCGAAACATACGGTTTCGATTGGCATCGCCACAGATTTCAGAGAACAGGCGCTTCTGCTGGCACTGTATCGAACACTTAGTTTCAGATAGAACAATTAGTTTAAAATGGCACTAATTTTCGCGTCAGGAGTTTCCTATCTCACAATGTCGACCACTTAGTTTCGTCGAAAACATACGGTTTCGAGTAGCATCGCCACAGATTTCAGAGTACAGGCGCTTCTCCTGGCACAGTATCGAACACTTACTATCAGATAGAACAATTAGTTTAAAATGGAACTAAGTTTCGCATCTGGAATTTCCTCTCTCACACGGTCGACCACTTAGTTTCGTCGAACACATTCGGTTTCGAGTGGCATCGCCACCGATTTCAGAGAACAGGCGCTTCTCCTGGCAGACTATCAGGCACATAGTTTCAGATAGAAAAATTAGTTTAAAATTGTACTAAATTTCGCATCTGGAGTTTCTTCCCTCACAAGACGACCACTTAATTTCGTCGAACACATACGGTTTCGCGGGGCATCGCCACAGATTTCAGAGAACAGGCGCTTCGCCTGGCACAGTATCGAACACTTATTTCAGACAGAACAATTAGTTTAAAATGGAACTATGTTTCGCATCTGGAGTATCCTCTCTCACAAGGACGACCACTTAGTTTCGTCGAACACATACGGTTTCGAGTGGCATCGCAACAGATATCAGAGAACAGGCGCTTCTCCTGGCACAGTATCGAATACTTAGTATCAGATAGAACAATTAGTTTAAAATGGAACTATGTTTCGCATCTGGAGTATCCTCTCTCACAAGGTCAACCACTTAACTTCGTCGAACACATACGGTTTCGAGCGGCATCGCCACAGATTTCAGAGAACAGGCGTTTCTCCTGGCACAGTATCGAACACTTAGTTTCAGATAGAACAATTAGTTTAAAATGGAACTAAGTTTCGCATCTGGAGTTTCCTCTCTCACAAGGTCGACCACTTAGATTCGTCGAACACATACGGTTTCGAGTAGCATCGCCAATGATCTCAGAGAACAGGCGCTTCTCCGGGCACAGTATCGGACACAGAGTTTCGGTTAGAACAATTAGTTTAAAATGGAACTAAGTTTCGCATCTGGAGTTTCCTCTCTCACAAGGTGGACCACTTAGTTTCGTCGAACACATACGGTTTCGAGTAGCATCGCCAGAGATTTCAGAGAACAGGCGCTTCTCCTGGCACAGTATCGAACACTTAGTATCAGATAGAACAATTAGTTTAAAATGGAACTAAAGTTCGCATCTGGAGTTTCCTCTCCCACAAGGTCGGCCACTTAGTTTCGTCGAACACATACGGTTTAGAGTAGCATCGCCACAGATTTCAGAGAACAGGCGCTTCTCCTGGCACAGTATCGAACACTTACCTTCAGATAGAAAAATTAGTTTAAAATGGACCTATGTTTCGCATTTGGAGTTTCCTCTCTCACAAGTTCGACCACTTAGTTTCGTCGAACACATTCGGTTTCGAGTGGCATTGCCACAGATATCAGAGAAGAGGCGCTTCTCCTGGCACAGTATGGAACACTTAGTTTCAGATAGAACAATTAGTTTAAAATGGAACTAAGTTTCGCATTTGGAGTATCCTCTCTCACAAGATCAACCACTTAGTTTCGTCGAACACATACGGTTTCGAGCGTCATCGCCACACAGTTCAGAGAATAGGCGCTTCTCCTGGCACCTTATCGAACACTTAGTTTCAGACAGAACAATTAGTTTAAAATGGAACTATGTTTCGCATCTGGAGTATCCTCTCTCACAAGGTCAACCACTTAGTTTCGTCGAACACATACGCTTTCGATTTGCATCGCCACAGATTTAAGAGAACAGGCGCTTCTCCTGGCACAGTATCGGACACAGAGTTTCGGTTAGAACAATTAGTTTAAAATGGAACTAAGTTTCGCATCTGGAGTTTCCTCTCTCACAAGGTCGACCATTTAGATTCGTCGAACACATACGGTTTGGAGTTTCATCGCCAGGGATTTCAGAGAACAGGCTCTTCTCCTGGCACAGTATCGAACACTTATTTCAGACAGAACAATTAGTTTAAAATGGAACTATGTTTCGCATCTGGAGTTTCCTCTCTCACAAGGTGGACCACTTAGTTTCGTCGAACACATACGGTTTCGAGTAGCATCGCCAAAGATTTCAGAGAACAGGCGCTTCTCCTGGCACAGTATCGAACACTTAGTATCAGATAGAACAATTAGTTTAAAATGGAACTAAGGTTCGCATCTGGAGTTTCCTCTCCCACAAGGTCGGCCACTTAGTTTCGTCGAACACATACGGTTTCAAGTAGCATCGCGACAGATTTCAGAGAACAGGCGCTTCTCCTGGCACAGTATCGAAAACTTAGTTTCAGATAGAACAATTAGTTTAAAATGGAACTAAATTTCGCAACTGGAGTGTCCTCTCACAAGGTCGGCCACTTAGATTCGTCGAACACATACGGTTTTGAGTGGCATCGCCACAGATTTCAGAGAACAGCCGCTTCTCCTGACACAGTATCGAACGCTTAGTTGCAGATAGAACAATTAGTTTAAAATGGAACTATGTTTCGCATCTGGATTTTCCTCTCTCTCAAGGCGGCCACTTTGTTTCGTGGAACACATACGGTTTCGAGTGGCATCGCCACAGATATCAGAGAACAGGCGCTTCTCCTGGCACAGTATCGAATACTTAGTATCAGATAGAACAATTAGTTTAAAATGGAACTATGTTTCGCATCTGGAGTATCCTCTCTCACAAGGTCAACCGATTAGCTTCGTCGAACACATGCGGTTTCGAGCGGCATCGCCACAGATTTCAGAGAACAGGCGTTTCTCCTGGCACAGTATCGAACCCTTAGTTTCAGATAGAACAATTAGTTTAAAATGCAACTATGTTTCGCATCTGGAGTTTCCTCTCTCACAAGGTCGGCCACTTAGTTTCGTCGAACACATACGGTTTCGAGTGGTATCGCCACAGATTTCAGAGAACAGGCGCTTCTCCTGGCACAGTATCGAACACTTAGTTACAGATAGAACAATTAGTTTAAAATGCAACTATGTTTCGCATCTGGAGTTTCCTCTCTCACAAGGTCGGCCACTTAGTTTCGTCGAACACATACCCGTTTCGAGTGGCATCGCCACAGATTTCAGAGAACAGGCGCTTCTCCTGACACAGTATCGAACACTTAGTTTCAGATAGAACAATTAGTTTAAAATGCAACTATGTTTCGCATCTGGAGTTTCCTCTCTCACAAGGTCGGCCACTTAGTTCCGTCGAACACATACGGTTTCGAGTAGCATCGCGACAGATTTCAGAGAACAGGCGCTTCTCCTGGCACAGTATCGAACGCTTAGTTTCAGATAGAACAATTAGTTTAAAGGGGCACTAAGTTTCGCGTCTGGAGTTTCCTCTCTCAAAAGGTCGACCCCTGAGTTTCGTCGAACACATACCGTTTCGAGTGGTATCGCCACAGGTTTCACAGAACGGGCGCTTCTCCTGGCACAATATCGAACACTTAGTTTCAGATAGAACAATTAGTTTAAAATGGAACTAAATTTCGCATCTGGAGTTTCCTCACACACAAGGTCGACCACTTAGTTTCGCCGAACACATACGGTTTCGAGAGCGCATCGCCACAGAATTCAGAGAACAGACGCGTCTCCTGGCACATTATCGAACACTTAGTTTCAGATAGAACAATTAGTTTAAAATGGAACTAAGTTTCGCATCTTGAGTTTCCTCTCTCACAAGGTCGACCACTTAGTCTCGTCGAACACATACGGTTTCGAGTAGCATCGCCACCGATTTCAGAGAACAGACGCGTCTCCTGGCACAGTATCGAACACTTAGTATGAGATAGAACAATTAGTTTAAAATGGAACTATGTTTCGCATCTGAGGTTTCCTCTCTCACAAGGTCGACAACACAGTTTCGTCGGACAAATACGGTTTCGAGTGGCATCGCCACAGATTTCAGAAAACAGACGCTTCTACTGGCACAGTATCGAACACATAGTTCCAGATAGAACAATTACTTTAAAAAGGAACTAAGTTTCGCTGCTGGAGTTTCCTCTCTCACAAGGTCGACCACTTAGTTTCGTGGAACACATACAGTTTCGAGTGGTATCGCCACAGATTTCGCAGAACGGCGTTTCTCCTGGCACATTATCGAACACAAAGTTTCAGATAGAACAATTAGTTTAAAATG
The DNA here is from genome assembly GCA_910591585.2 of Nysson spinosus. NCBI lineage: Eukaryota > Metazoa > Arthropoda > Insecta > Hymenoptera > Crabronidae > Nysson > Nysson spinosus. Next base: position 116,884 of record CAJUYC020000091.1, on the reverse strand, counting down.
GAACTAAGTTTCGCATCTGGAGTATCCTCCCTCACAAGGTGGACCACTTAGTTTCGTCGAACACATACGGTTTCGAGTGGCATCGCCACAGATTTCAGAGAACAGGCGCTTCTCCTGGCACACTATCGAACACTTAGTTTCAGATAGAACAATTAGTTTAAAATGGAACTAAGTTTCGCATCTGGAGTTTCCTCTCTCACAAGGTCGACCACTTAGTTTCGTCGAACACATACGGTTTCGAGTAGCATCGCCACCGATTTCAGAGAAGAGACGCGTCTCCTGGCACAGTATCGAATACTTAGTATGAGATAGAACAATTAGTTTAAAATGGAACTATGTTTCGCATCTGAAGTTTCCTCTCTCACAAGGTCGACAACATAGTTTCGTCGGACACATACGGTTTCGAGTGGCATCGCCACAGATTTCAGAGAACAGGCGCTTCTCCTGGCAGAGTATCGAACAATTAGTTTAAAAAGGAACTAAGTTTCGCTGCTGGAGTTTCCACTGTCACAATGTCGACCACTTAGTTTCGTCGAACACATACAGTTTCGAGTTGTATCGCCACAGATTTCGCAGAACGGCGTTTCTACTGGCACATTATCGAACACATAGTTTCAGATAGAACAATTAGTTTAAAAAGGAACTAAGTTTCGCTGCTGGAGTTTCCTCTCTCACAAGGTCGACCATTTAGATTCGTCGAACACATACGGTTTCGAGTGGCGTCGTCACACATTTCAGAGAACAGGCGCTTCTCCTGGCACAGTATCGAACAATTAGTTTCAGATAGAAACATTAGTTTAAAATGGAACTAAATTTCGCATTTGGAGTTTCCTCTCTCACAAGTTCGACCACTGAGTTTCGTCGAACACATACGGTTTCGAGTAGCATCGCCACAGATTTCAGAGAGCAGGCGCTTCTCCTGGCACAGTATCGAACACCTAGTTACAGATAAAACACTTAGTTTAAAATGGAACTATGTTTCGCATCGGGAGTGTCCTCTCTCACAAGGTCGACCACTTAGTTTCGTCGAACACATACGGTTTCGAGTGGCATCGCCACAGGTTTCGGAGAACAGGCGCTTCTCCTGGCACAGTGTCGAACACATTGTTTCAGATAGAACATTTAGTTTAAAATGGTTCTAAGCTTCGCATCTGGAGTTTCCTCTTTCACAAGGCGACCAGTTAGTTTCGTCGAACACATACGGTTTCGAGTAGCATCGCCACAGATTTCAGAGAACAGGCGCTTCTCCTGGCACAGTATCGAACAATTAATTTCAGATAGAAAAATTAGTTTAAAATGGAACTAACTTTCGCATTTGGAGTTTCCTCTCTCACAAGGTCGACCACTTAGTTTCGTCGAACACATACGGTTTCGAGTAGCATCGCCACAGATTTCAGAGAACAGGCGCTTCTCCTGGCACAGTATCGAACACTTAGTTTCAGATAGAACAGTTAGTTTTAAATGGAACTATGTTTCGCTTCTGGAGTTTCCTCTCTCACAAGGTCAACCACTTTGTTTCGTCGAACACAAACGGTTTCGTGTGGTATCGCCACAGATTTCGCAGAACCGGAATCTCTCCTGGGACATTATCGAACACTTAGTTTCAGATAGAACAATTAGTTTAAAATGGAACTAAGTTTCGCATCTGGAGTTTCCTCTCCCACAAGGTCGACCACTTAGTTTCGTCGAACACATACGGTTTCGAGTAGCATCGCCACAGATTTCAGAGAACAGGCGCTTCTCCTGGCACAGTATCGAACACTTAGTATCACATAGAACAATTAGTTTAAAATGGAACTAAGTTTCGCATCTGAAGTTTCCTCTCTCACAAGGTCGGCCACTTAGTTTCGTCGAACACATACGGTTTCGAGTGGCATCGCCACAGATTTCAGAGAACAGGCGCTTCTCCTGGCATGGTATCGAACACTTAGTTTCAGATAGAACAATTAGTTTAAAATGGAACAAAGCTTCGCATCTGGAGTTTCCTCTCTCACATGGTCAACCCCTTAGTTTCGTCGAACAAATACGGTTTCGAGTGGCATCGCCACAGATTTCAGAGAACAGGCGCTCCTCCTGGCACAGTATCGAACACTTAGTTTCAGATAGAGCAATTAGTTTAAAAAGGAACTAATTTTCGCATCGGGAGTGTCCTCTCTCACAAGGTCGACCACTTAGTTTCGTCGAACAAATACGGTTTCGAGTAGCATCGCCACAGATTTCAGAGAACAGGCGCTTCTCCTGGCACAGTATCGAACAATTAGTTTCAGATAGAAACATTAGTTTAAAATGGAACTAAATTTCGCATTTGGAGTTTCCTCTCTCACAAGTTCGACCACTGAGTTTCGTCGAACACATACGGTTTCGAGTGGCATCGCCACAGGTTTCGGAGAACAGGCGCTTCTCCTGGCACAGTGTCGAACACATTGTTTCAGATAGAACATTTAGTTTAAAATGGTACTAAGCTTCGCATCTGGAGTTTCCTCTTTCACAAGGCGACCAGTTAGTTCCGTCGAACACATACGGTTTCGAGTAGCATCGCCACAGATTTCAGAGAACAGGCGCTTCTCCTGGCACAGTATCGAACAATTAATTTCAGATAGAAAAATTAGTTTAAAATGGAACTAACTTTCGCATTTGGAGTTTCCTCTCTCACAAGGTCGACCACTTAGTTTCGTCGAACACATACGGTTTCGAGTAGCATCGCCACAGATTTCAGAGAACAGGCGCTTCTCCTGGCACAGTATCGAACACTTAGTTTCAGATAGAACAGTTAGTTTTAAATGGAACTATGTTTCGCTTCTGGAGTTTCCTCTCTCACAAGGTCAACCACTTTGTTTCGTCGAACACAAACGGTTTCGTGTGGTATCGCCACAGATTTCGCAGAACCGGAGTCTCTCCTGGGACATTATCGAAAACTTAGTTTCAGATAGAACAATTAGTTTAAAATGGAACTAAGTTTCGCATCTGGAGTTTCCTCTCCCACAAGGTCGACCACTGAGTTTCGTCGAACACATACGGTTTCGAGTAGCATCGCCACAGATTTCAGAGAGCAGGCGCTTCTCCTGGCACAGTATCGAACACTTAGTATCACATAGAACAATTAGTTTAAAATGGAACTTAGTTTCGCATCTGAAGTTTCCTCTCTCACAAGGTCGGCCACTTAGTTTCGTCGAACACATACGGTTTCGAGTGGCATCGCCACAGATTTCAGAGAACAGGCGCTTCTCCTGGCATGGTATCGAACACTTAGTTTCAGATAGAACAATTAGTTTAAAATGGAACAAAGCTTCGCATCTGGAGTTTCCTCTCTCACATGGTCAACCCCTTAGTTTCGTCGAACACATACGGTTTCGAGTGGCATCGCCACAGATTTCAGAGAACAGGCGCTCCTCCTGGCACAGTATCGAACACTTAGTTTCAGATAGAGCAATTAGTTTAAAATGGAACTAAGTTTCGCATCTGAAGTTTCCTCTCTCACAAGGTCGGCCACTTAGTTTCGTCGAACACATACGGTTTCGAGTGGCATCGCCACAGATTTCAGAGAACAGGCGCTTCTCCTGGCACAGTATCGAAAACTTAGTTTCAGATAGAACAATTAGTTTAAAATGGAACTAAATTTCGCATCTGGTGAATCCTCTCTCACAAGGTCGACCACTTAGTTTCGCCGAACACATACGGTTTCGAGAGCGCATCGCCACAGAATTCAGAGAACAGACGCGTCTCCTGGCACATTATCGAACACTTAGTTTCAGATAGAACAATTAGTTTAAAATGGAACTAAGTTTCGCATCTTGAGTTTCCTCTCTCACAAGGTCGACCACTTAGTCTCGTCGAACACATACGGTTTCGAGTAGCATCGCCACCGATTTCAGAGAACAGACGCGTCTCCTGGCACAGTATCGAACACTTAGTATGAGATAGAACAATTAGTTTAAAATGGAACTATGTTTCGCATCTGAGGTTTCCTCTCTCACAAGGTCGACAACACAGTTTCGTCGGACAAATACGGTTTCGAGTGGCATCGCCACAGATTTCAGAAAACAGACGCTTCTACTGGCACAGTATCGAACACATAGTTCCAGATAGAACAATTACTTTAAAAAGGAACTAAGTTTCGCTGCTGGAGTTTCCTCTCTCACAAGGTCGACCACTTAGTTTCGTGGAACACATACAGTTTCGAGTGGTATCGCCACAGATTTCGCAGAACGGCGTTTCTCCTGGCACATTATCGAACACAAAGTTTCAGATAGAACAATTAGTTTAAAATGGAACTAAGTTTCGCATCTGGAGTATCCTCCCTCACAAGGTGGACCACTTAGTTTCGTCGAACACATACGGTTTCGAGTGGCATCGCCACAGATTTCAGAGAACAGGCGCTTCTCCTGGCACACTATCGAACACTTAGTTTCAGATAGAACAATTAGTTTAAAATGGAACTAAGTTTCGCATCTGGAGTTTCCTCTCTCACAAGGTCGACCACTTAGTCTCGTCGAACACATACGGTTTCGAGTAGCATCGCCACCGATTTCAGAGAAGAGACGCGTCTCCTGGCACAGTATCGAATACTTAGTATGAGATAGAACAATTAGTTTAAAATGGAACTATGTTTCGCATCTGAAGTTTCCTCTCTCACAAGGTCGACAACATAGTTTCGTCGGACACATACGGTTTCGAGTGGCATCGCCACAGATTTCAGAGAACAGGCGCTTCTCCTGGCAGAGTATCGAACAATTAGTTTAAAAAGGAACTAAGTTTCGCTGCTGGAGTTTCCACTGTCACAATGTCGACCACTTAGTTTCGTCGAACACATACAGTTTCGAGTTGTATCGCCACAGATTTCGCAGAACGGCGTTTCTACTGGCACATTATCGAACACATAGTTTCAGATAGAACAATTAGTTTAAAAAGGAACTAAGTTTCGCTGCTGGAGTTTCCTCTCTCACAAGGTCGACCATTTAGATTCGTCGAACACATACGGTTTCGAGTGGCGTCGTCACACATTTCAGAGAACAGGCGCTTCTCCTGGCACAGTATCGAACAATTAGTTTCAGATAGAAACATTAGTTTAAAATGGAACTAAATTTCGCATTTGGAGTTTCCTCTCTCACAAGTTCGACCACTGAGTTTCGTCGAACACATACGGTTTCGAGTAGCATCGCCACAGATTTCAGAGAACAGGCGCCTCTCCTGGCACAGTATCGAACACTTAGTTACAGATAAAACACTTAGTTTAAAATGGAACTATGTTTCGCATCGGGAGTGTCCTCTCTCACAAGGTCGACCACTTAGTTTCGTCGAACACATACGGTTTCGAGTGGCATCGCCACAGGTTTCGGAGAACAGGCGCTTCTCCTGGCACAGTGTCGAACACATTGTTTCAGATAGAACATTTAGTTTAAAATGGTTCTAAGCTTCGCATCTGGAGTTTCCTCTTTCACAAGGCGACCAGTTAGTTTCGTCGAACACATACGGTTTCGAGTAGCATCGCCACAGATTTCAGAGAACAGGCGCTTCTCCTGGCACAGTATCGAACAATTAATTTCAGATAGAAAAATTAGTTTAAAATGGAACTAACTTTCGCATTTGGAGTTTCCTCTCTCACAAGGTCGACCACTTAGTTTCGTCGAACACATACGGTTTCGAGTAGCATCGCCACAGATTTCAGAGAACAGGCGCTTCTCCTGGCACAGTATCGAACACTTAGTTTCAGATAGAACAGTTAGTTTTAAATGGAACTATGTTTCGCTTCTGGAGTTTCCTCTCTCACAAGGTCAACCACTTTGTTTCGTCGAACACAAACGGTTTCGTGTGGTATCGCCACAGATTTCGCAGAACCGGAATCTCTCCTGGGACATTATCGAACACTTAGTTTCAGATAGAACAATTAGTTTAAAATGGAACTAAGTTTCGCATCTGGAGTTTCCTCTCCCACAAGGTCGACCACTTAGTTTCGTCGAACACATACGGTTTCGAGTAGCATCGCCACAGATTTCAGAGAACAGGCGCTTCTCCTGGCACAGTATCGAACACTTAGTATCACATAGAACAATTAGTTTAAAATGGAACTAAGTTTCGCATCTGAAGTTTCCTCTCTCACAAGGTCGGCCACTTAGTTTCGTCGAACACATACGGTTTCGAGTGGCATCGCCACAGATTTCAGAGAACAGGCGCTTCTCCTGGCATGGTATCGAACACTTAGTTTCAGATAGAACAATTAGTTTAAAATGGAACAAAGCTTCGCATCTGGAGTTTCCTCTCTCACATGGTCAACCCCTTAGTTTCGTCGAACAAATACGGTTTCGAGTGGCATCGCCACAGATTTCAGAGAACAGGCGCTCCTCCTGGCACAGTATCGAACACTTAGTTTCAGATAGAGCAATTAGTTTAAAAAGGAACTAATTTTCGCATCGGGAGTGTCCTCTCTCACAAGGTCGACCACTTAGTTTCGTCGAACACATACGGTTTCGAGTAGCATCGCCACAGATTTCAGAGAACAGGCGCTTCTCCTGGCACAGTATCGAACAATTAGTTTCAGATAGAAATATTAGTTTAAAATGGAACTAAATTTCGCATTTGGAGTTTCCTCTCTCACAAGTTCGACCACTGAGTTTCGTCGAACACATACGGTTTCGAGTGGCATCGCCACAGGTTTCGGAGAACAGGCGCTTCTCCTGGCACAGTGTCGAACACATTGTTTCAGATAGAACATTTAGTTTAAAATGGTACTAAGCTTCGCATCTGGAGTTTCCTCTTTCACAAGGCGACCAGTTAGTTCCGTCGAACACATACGGTTTCGAGTAGCATCGCCACAGATTTCAGAGAACAGGCGCTTCTCCTGGCACAGTATCGAACAATTAATTTCAGATAGAAAAATTAGTTTAAAATGGAACTAACTTTCGCATTTGGAGTTTCCTCTCTCACAAGGTCGACCACTTAGTTTCGTCGAACACATACGGTTTCGAGTAGCATCGCCACAGATTTCAGAGAACAGGCGCTTCTCCTGGCACAGTATCGAACACTTAGTTTCAGATAGAACAGTTAGTTTTAAATGGAACTATGTTTCGCTTCTGGAGTTTCCTCTCTCACAAGGTCAACCACTTTGTTTCGTCGAACACAAACGGTTTCGTGTGGTATCGCCACAGATTTCGCAGAACCGGAGTCTCTCCTGGGACATTATCGAACACTTAGTTTCAGATAGAACAATTAGTTTAAAATGGAACTAAGTTTCGCATCTGGAGTTTCCTCTCCCACAAGGTCGACCACTGAGTTTCGTCGAACACATACGGTTTCGAGTAGCATCGCCACAGATTTCAGAGAGCAGGCGCTTCTCCTGGCACAGTATCGAACACTTAGTATCACATAGAACAATTAGTTTAAAATGGAACTTAGTTTCGCATCTGAAGTTTCCTCTCTCACAAGGTCGGCCACTTAGTTTCGTCGAACACATACGGTTTCGAGTGGCATCGCCACAGATTTCAGAGAACAGGCGCTTCTCCTGGCATGGTATCGAACACTTAGTTTCAGATAGAACAATTAGTTTAAAATGGAACAAAGCTTCGCATCTGGAGTTTCCTCTCTCACATGGTCAACCCCTTAGTTTCGTCGAACACATACGGTTTCGAGTGGCATCGCCACAGATTTCAGAGAACAGGCGCTCCTCCTGGCACAGTATCGAACACTTAGTTTCAGATAGAGCAATTAGTTTAAAATGGAACTAAGTTTCGCATCTGAAGTTTCCTCTCTCACAAGGTCGGCCACTTAGTTTCGTCGAACACATACGGTTTCGAGTGGCATCGCCACAGATTTCAGAGAACAGGCGCTTCTCCTGGCACAGTATCGAACACTTAGTTGCAGATGGAACATTTAGTTTAAAATTGAACTATGTTTCGCATTTGGAGTTTCTTCTCTCACAAGGTCGACCACTTAGTTTCGCCGAACGCATACGTTTTCGAGTGGCATCGCCACAGATTTCAGAGAACAGGCGCTTCTGCTGGCACAGTATCGAACACTTAGTTCCAGATAGAAAAATTAGTTTAAAATGGAACTAAATTTCGCATTTGGAGTTTCCTCTCTCACAAGTTCGACCACTTAGTTTCGTCGAACACATACGGTTTCGAGTGGCATCGCGACAGGTTTCGGAGAACAGGCGCTTCTCCTGGCACAGTGTCGAACACATTGTTTCAGATAGAACAATTAGTTTAAAAAGGTACTATGTTTCGCATCTGGAGTTTCCTCTTTCACAAGGCGACCACTTAGTTTCGTCGAACACATACGGATTCGAGTAGCATCGCCACAGATTTCAGAGAACAGGCGCCTCTCCTGGCACAGTATCGAACACTTAGTTACAGATAAAACACTTAGTTTAAAATGGAACTATGTTTCGCATCGGGAGTGTCCTCTCTCACAAGGTCGACCACTTAGTTTCGTCGAACACATACGGTTTCGAGTAGCATCGCCACAGATTTCAGAGAACAGGCGCTTCTCCTGGCACAGTATCGAACAATTAGTTTCAGATAGAAACATTAGTTTAAAATGGAACTAAATTTCGCATTTGGAGTTTCCTCTCTCACAAGTTCGACCACTGAGTTTCGTCGAACACATACGGTTTCGAGTGGCATCGCCACAGGTTTCGGAGAACAGGCGCTTCTCCTGGCACAGTGTCGAACACATTGTTTCAGATAGAACATTTAGTTTAAAATGGTACTAAGCTTCGCATCTGGAGTTTCCTCTTTCACAAGGCGACCAGTTAGTTTCGTCGAACACATACGGTTTCGAGTAGCATCGCCACAGATTTCAGAGAACAGGCGCTTCTCCTGGCACAGTATCGAACAATTAATTTCAGATAGAAAAATTAGTTTAAAATGGAACAACTTTCGCATTTGGAGTTTCCTCTCTCACAAGGTCGACCACTTAGTTTCGTCGAACACATACGGTTTCGAGTAGCATCGCCACAGATTTCAGAGAACAGGCGCTTCTCCTGGCACAGTATCGAACACTTAGTTTCAGATAGAACAGTTAGTTTTAAATGGAACTATGTTTCGCTTCTGGAGTTTCCTCTCTCACAAGGTCAACCACTTTGTTTCGTCGAACACAAACGGTTTCGTGTGGTATCGCCACAGATTTCAGAGAACAGGCGCTTCTGCTGGCACAGTATCGAACACTTAGTTCCAGATAGAAAAATTAGTTTAAAATGGAACTAAGTTTCGCATCTGGAGTTTCCTCTCCCACAAGGTCGACCACTGAGTTTCGTCGAACACATACGGTTTCGAGTAGCATCGCCACAGATATCAGAGAGCAGGCGCTTCTCCTGGCACAGTGTCGAACACATTGTTTCAGATAGAACATTTAGTTTAAAATGGTACTAAGCTTCGCATCTGGAGTTTCCTCTTTCACAAGGCGACCAGTTAGTTCCGTCGAACACATACGGTTTCGAGTAGCATCATCACAGATTTCAGAGAACAGGCGCTTCTCCTGGCACAGTATCGAACAATTAATTTCAGATAGAAAAATTAGTTTAAAATGGAACTAACTTTCGCATTTGGAGTTTCCTCTCTCACAAGGTCGACCACTTAGTTTCGTCGAACACATACGGTTTCGAGTAGCATCGCCACAGATTTCAGAGAACAGGCGCTTCTCCTGGCACAGTATCGAACAATTAATTTCAGATAGAAAAATTAGTTTAAAATGGAACAACTTTCGCATTTGGAGTTTCCTCTCTCACAAGGTCGACCACTTAGTTTCGTCGAACACATACGGTTTCGAGTAGCATCGCCACAGATTTCAGAGAACAGGCGCTTCTCCTGGCACAGTATCGAACACTTAGTTTCAGATAGAACAGTTAGTTTTAAATGGAACTATGTTTCGCTTCTGGAGTTTCCTCTCTCACAAGGTCAACCACTTTGTTTCGTCGAACACAAACGGTTTCGAGTAGCATCGCCACAGATTTCAGAGAACAGGCGCTTCTCCTTGCACAGTATCGAACAATTAGTTTCAGATAGAAATATTAGTTTAAAATGGAACTAAATTTCGCATTTGGAGTTTCCTCTCTCACAAGTTCGACCACTGAGTTTCGTCGAACACATACGGTTTCGAGTGGCATCGCCACAGGTTTCGGAGAACAGGCGCTTCTCCTGGCACAGTGTCGAACACATTGTTTCAGATAGAACATTTAGTTTAAAATGGTACTAAGCTTCGCATCTGGAGTTTCCTCTTTCACAAGGCGACCAGTTAGTTCCGTCGAACACATACGGTTTCGAGTAGCATCATCACAGATTTCAGAGAACAGGCGCTTCTCCTGGCACAGTATCGAACAATTAATTTCAGATAGAAAAATTAGTTTAAAATGGAACTAACTTTCGCATTTGGAGTTTCCTCTCTCACAAGGTCGACCACTTAGTTTCGTCGAACACATACGGTTTCGAGTAGCATCGCCACAGATTTCAGAGAACAGGCGCTTCTCCTGGCACAGTATCGAACAATTAATTTCAGATAGAAAAATTAGTTTAAAATGGAACTAACTTTCGCATTTGGAGGTTCCTCTCTCACAAGGTCGACCACTTAGTTTCGTCGAACACATACGGTTTCGAGTAGCATCGCCACAGATTTCAGAGAACAGGCGCTTCTCCTGGCACAGTATCGAACAATTAATTTCAGATAGAAAAATTAGTTTAAAATGGAACAACTTTCGCATTTGGAGTTTCCTCTCTCACAAGGTCGACCACTTAGTTTCGTCGAACACATACGGTTTCGAGTAGCATCGCCACAGATTTCAGAGAACAGGCGCTTCTCCTGGCACAGTATCGAACACTTAGTTTCAGATAGAACAGTTAGTTTTAAATGGAACTATGTTTCGCTTCTGGAGTTTCCTCTCTCACAAAGTCAACCACTTTGTTTCGTCGAACACAAACGGTTTCGAGTAGCATCGCCACAGATTTCAGAGAACAGGCGCTTCTGCTTGCACAGTATCGAACAATTAGTTTCAGATAGAAATATTAGTTTAAAATGGAACTAAATTTCGCATTTGGAGTTTCCTCTCTCACAAGTTCGACCACTGAGTTTCGTCGAACACATACGGTTTCGAGTGGCATCGCCACAGGTTTCGGAGAACAGGCGCTTCTCCTGGCACAGTGTCGAACACATTGTTTCAGATAGAACATTTAGTTTAAAATGGTACTAAGCTTCGCATCTGGAGTTTCCTCTTTCACAAGGCGACCAGTTAGTTCCGTCGAACACATACGGTTTCGAGTAGCATCATCACAGATTTCAGAGAACAGGCGCTTCTCCTGGCACAGTATCGAACAATTAATTTCAGATAGAAAAATTAGTTTAAAATGGAACTAACTTTCGCATTTGGAGTTTCCTCTCTCACAAGGTCGACCACTTAGTTTCGTCGAACACATACGGTTTCGAGTAGCATCGCCACAGATTTCAGAGAACAGGCGCTTCTCCTGGCACAGTATCGAACACTTAGTTTCAGATAGAACAGTTAGTTTTAAATGGAACTATGTTTCGCTTCTGGAGTTTCCTCTCTCACAAGGTCAACCACTTTGTTTCGTCGAACACAAACGGTTTCGTGTGGTATCGCCACAGATTTCGCAGAACCGGAGTCTCTCCTGGGACATTATCGAACACTTAGTTTCAGATAGAACAATTAGTTTAAAATGGAACTAAGTTTCGCATCTGGAGTTTCCTCTCTCACAAGGTCGACCACTGAGTTTCGTCGAACACATACGGTTTCGAGTAGCATCGCCACAGATTTCAGAGAGCAGGCGCTTCTCCTGGCACAGTATCGAACACTTAGTATCACATAGAACAATTAGTTTAAAATGGAACTTAGTTTCGCATCTGAAGTTTCCTCTCTCACAAGGTCGGCCACTTAGTTTCGTCGAACACATACGGTTTCGAGTGGCATCGCCACAGATTTCAGAGAACAGGCGCTTCTCCTGGCATGGTATCGAACACTTAGTTTCAGATAGAACAATTAGTTTAAAATGGAACAAAGCTTCGCATCTGGAGTTTCCTCTCTCACATGGTCAACCCCTTAGTTTCGTCGAACACATACGGTTTCGAGTGGCATCGCCACAGATTTCAGAGAACAGGCGCTCCTCCTGGCACAGTATCGAACACTTAGTTTCAGATAGAGCAATTAGTTTAAAATGGAACTAAGTTTCGCATCTGAAGTTTCCTCTCTCACAAGGTCGGCCACTTAGTTTCGTCGAACACATACGGTTTCGAGTGGCATCGCCACAGATTTCAGAGAACAGGCGCTTCTCCTGGCACAGTATCGAACACTTAGTTTCAGATGGAACATTTAGTTTAAAATTGAACTATGTTTCGCATTTGGAGTTTCTTCTCTCACAAGGTCGACCACTTAGTTTCGCCGAACGCATACGTTTTCGAGTGGCATCGCCACAGATTTCAGAGAACAGGCGCTTCTGCTGGCACAGTATCGAACACTTAGTTCCAGATAGAAAAATTAGTTTAAAATGGAACTAAATTTCGCATTTGGAGTTTCCTCTCTCACAAGTTCGACCACTTAGTTTCGTCGAACACATACGGTTTCGAGTGGCATCGCGACAGGTTTCGGAGGACAGGCGCTTCTCCTGGCACAGTGTCGAACACATTGTTTCAGATAGAACAATTAGTTTAAAAAGGTACTATGTTTCGCATCTGGAGTTTCCTCTTTCACAAGGCGACCACTTAGTTTCGTCGAACACATACGGATTCGAGTAGCATCGCCACAGATTTCAGAGAACAGGCGCCTCTCCTGGCACAGTATCGAACACTTAGTTACAGATAAAACACTTAGTTTAAAATGGAACTATGTTTCGCATCGGGAGTGTCCTCTCTCACAAGGTCGACCACTTAGTTTCGTCGAACAAATACGGTTTCGAGTAGCATCGCCACAGATTTCAGAGAACAGGCGCTTCTCCTGGCACAGTATCGAACAATTAGTTTCAGATAGAAACATTAGTTTAAAATGGAACTAAATTTCGCATTTGGAGTTTCCTCTCTCACAAGTTCGACCACTGAGTTTCGTCGAACACATACGGTTTCGAGTGGCATCGCCACAGGTTTCGGAGAACAGGCGCTTCTCCTGGCACAGTGTCGAACACATTGTTTCAGATAGAACATTTAGTTTAAAATGGTACTAAGCTTCGCATCTGGAGTTTCCTCTTTCACAAGGCGACCAGTTAGTTTCGTCGAACACATACGGTTTCGAGTAGCATCGCCACAGATTTCAGAGAACAGGCGCTTCTCCTGGCACAGTATCGAACAATTAATTTCAGATAGAAAAATTAGTTTAAAATGGAACAACTTTCGCATTTGGAGTTTCCTCTCTCACAAGGTCGACCACTTAGTTTCGTCGAACACATACGGTTTCGAGTAGCATCGCCACAGATTTCAGAGAACAGGCGCTTCTCCTGGCACAGTATCGAACACTTAGTTTCAGATAGAACAGTTAGTTTTAAATGGAACTATGTTTCGCTTCTGGAGTTTCCTCTCTCACAAGGTCAACCACTTTGTTTCGTCGAACACAAACGGTTTCGTGTGGTATCGCCACAGATTTCGCAGAACCGGAGTCTCTCCTGGGACATTATCGAACACTTAGTTTCAGATAGAACAATTAGTTTAAAATGGAACTAAGTTTCGCATCTGGAGTTTCCTCTCCCACAAGGTCGACCACTGAGTTTCGTCGAACACATACGGTTTCGAGTAGCATCGCCACAGATTTCAGAGAGCAGGCGCTTCTCCTGGCACAGTATCGAACACTTAGTATCAAATAGAACAATTAGTTTAAAATGGAACTAAGTTTCGCATCTGAAGTTTCCTCTCTCACAAGGTCGGCCACTTAGTTTCGTCGAACACATACGGTTTCGAGTGGCATCGCCACAGATTTCAGAGAACAGGCGCTTCTCCTGGCATGGTATCGAACACTTAGGTTCAGATAGAACAATTAGTTTAAAATGGAACAAAGCTTCGCATCTGGAGTTTCCTCTCTCACATGGTCAACCCCTTAGTTTCGTCGAACAAATACGGTTTCGAGTGGCATCGCCACAGATTTCAGAGAACAGGCGCTCCTCCTGGCACAGTATCGAACACTTAGTTTCAGATAGAGCAATTAGTTTAAAATGGAACTAAGTTTCGCATCTGAAGTTTCCTCTCTCACAAGGTCGGCCACTTAGTTTCGTCGAACACATACGGTTTCGAGTGGCATCGCCACAGATTTCAGAGAACAGGCGCTTCTCCTGGCACAGTATCGAACACTCAGTTTCAGATGGAACATTTAGTTTAATATTGAACTATGTTTCGCATTTGGAGTTTCCTCTCTCACAAGGTCGACCACTTAGTTTCGCCGAACGCATACGTTTTCGAGTGGCATCGCCACAGATTTCAGAGAACAGGCGCTTCTGCTGGCACAGTATCGAACACTTAGTTCCAGATAGAAAAATTAGTTTAAAATGCAACTAAATTTCGCATTTGGAGTTTCCTCTCTCACAAGTTCGACCACTTAGTTCCGTCGAACACATACGGCTTCGAGTGGCATCGCCACAGGTTTCGGAGAACAGGCGCTTCTCCTGGCACAGTGTCGAACACATTGTTTCAGATAGAACAATTAGTTTAAAATGGTACTATGTTTCGCATCTGGAGTTTCCTCTTTCACAAGGCGACCACTTAGTTTCGTCGAACACATACGGATTCGAGTAGCATCGCCACAGTTTTCAGAGAACAAGCGCCTCTCCTGGCACAGTATCGAACACTTAGTTACAGATAAAACACTTAGTTTAAAATGGAACTATGTTTCGCATCGGGAGTGTCCTCTCTCACAAGGTCGACCACTTAGTTTCGTCGAACACATACGGTTTCGAGTAGCATCGCCACAGATTTCAGTGAACAGGCGCTTCTCCTGGCACAGTATCGAACAATTAGTTTCAGATAGAAATATTAGTTTAAAATGGAACTAAATTTCGCATTTGGAGTTTCCTCTCTCACAAGTTCGACCACTGAGTTTCGTCGAACACATACGGTTTCGAGTGGCATCGCCACAGGTTTCGGAGAACAGGCGCTTCTCCTGGCACAGTGTCGAACACATTGTTTCAGATAGAACATTTAGTTTAAAATGGTACTAAGCTTCGCATCTGGAGTTTCCTCTTTCACAAGGCGACCAGTTAGTTTCGTCGAACACATACGGTTTCGAGTAGCATCGCCACAGATTTCAGAGAACAGGCGCTTCTCCTGGCACAGTATCGAACAATTAATTTCAGATAGAAAAATTAGTTTAAAATGGAACTAACTTTCGCATTTGGAGTTTCCTCTCTCACAAGGTCGACCACTTAGTTTCGTCGAACACATACGGTTTCGAGTAGCATCGCCACAGATTTCAGAGAACAGGCGCTTCTCCTGGCACAGTATCGAACACTTAGTTTCAGATAGAACAGTTAGTTTTAAATGGAACTATGTTTCGCTTCTGGAGTTTCCTCTCTCACAAGGTCAACCACTTTGTTTCGTCGAACACAAACGGTTTCGTGTGGTATCGCCACAGATTTCGCAGAACCGGAGTCTCTCCTGGGACATTATCGAACACTTAGTTTCAGATAGAACAATTAGTTTAAAATGGAACTAAGTTTCGCATCTGGAGTTTCCTCTCCCACAAGGTCGACCACTGAGTTTCGTCGAACACATACGGTTTCGAGTAGCATCGCCACAGATTTCAGAGAGCATGCGCTTCTCCTGGCACAGTATCGAACACTTAGTATCACATAGAACAATTAGTTTAAAATGGAACTTAGCTTCGCATCTGAAGTTTCCTCTCTCACAAGGTCGGCCACTTAGTTTCGTCGAACACATACGGTTTCGAGTGGCATCGCCACAGATTTCAGAGGACAGGCGCTTCTCCTGGCATGGTATCGAACACTTAGTTTCAGATAGAACAATTAGTTTAAAATGGAACAAAGCTTCGCATCTGGAGTTTCCTATCTCACATGGTCAACCCCTTAGTTTCGTCGAACACATACGGTTTCGAGTGGCATCGCCACAGATTTCAGAGAACAGGCGCTCCTCCTGGCACAGTATCGAACACTTAGTCTCAGATAGAGCAATTAGTTTAAAATGGAACTAAGTTTCGCATGTGATGTTTCCTCTCTCACAAGGTCGGCCACTTAGTTTCGTCGAACACATACGGTTTCGAGTGGCATCGCCACAGATTTCAGAGAACAGGCGCTTCTCCTGGCACAGTATCGAACACTTAGTTTCAGATGGAACATTTAGTTTAAAATTGAACTATGTTTCGCATTTGGAGTTTCTTCTCTCACAAGGTCGACCACTTAGTTTCGCCGAACGCATACGTTTTCGAGTGGCATCGCCACAGATTTCAGAGAACAGGCGCTTCTGCTGGCACAGTATCGAACACTTAGTATCACATAGAACAATTAGTTTAAAATGGAACTTAGTTTCGCATCTGAAGTTTCCTCTCTCACAAGGTCGGCCACTTAGTTTCGTCGAACACATACGGTTTCGAGTGGCATCGCCACAGATTTCAGAGAACAGGCGCTTCTCCTGGCATGGTATCGAACACTTAGTTTCAGATAGAACAATTAGTTTAAAATGGAACAAATCTTCGCATCTGGAGTTTCCTCTCTCACATGGTCCACCCCTTAGTTTCGTCGAACACATACGGTTTCGAGTGGCATCGCCACAGATTTCAGAGAACATGCGCTCCTCCTGGCACAGTATCGAACACTTAGTTTCAGATAGAGCAATTAGTTTAAAATGGAACTAAGTTTCGCATCTGAAGTTTCCTCTCTCACAAGGTCGGCCACTTAGTTTTGTCGAACACATACGGTTTCGAGTGGCATCGCCACAGATTTCAGAGAACAGGCGCTTCTCCTGGCACAGTATCGAACACTTAGTTTCAGATGGAACATTTAGTTTAAAATTGAACTATGTTTCGCATTTGGAGTTTCTTCTCTCACAAGGTCGACCACTTAGTTTCGCCGAACGCATACGTTTTCGAGTGGCATCGCCACAGATTTCAGAGAACAGGCGCTTCTGCTGGCACAGTAT
The DNA here is from genome assembly GCA_910591585.2 of Nysson spinosus. NCBI lineage: Eukaryota > Metazoa > Arthropoda > Insecta > Hymenoptera > Crabronidae > Nysson > Nysson spinosus. Next base: position 99,820 of record CAJUYC020000091.1, on the reverse strand, counting down.
CGAACACTTAGTTCCAGATAGAAAAATTAGTTTAAAATGGAACTAAATTTCGCATTTGGAGTTTCCTCTCTCACAAGTTCGACCACTTAGTTTCGTCGAACACATACGGTTTCGAGTGGCATCGCGACAGGTTTCGGAGAACAGGCGCTTCTCCTGGCACTGTGTCGAACACATTGTTTCAGATAGAACAATTAGTTTAAAAAGGTACTATGTTTCGCATCTGGAGTTTCCTCTTTCACAAGGCGACCACCTAGTTTCGTCGAACACATACGGATTCGAGTAGCATCGCCACAGATTTCAGAGAACAGGCGCCTCTCCTGGCACAGTATCGAACACTTAGTTACAGATAAAACACTTAGTTTAAAATGGAACTATGTTTCGCATCGGGAGTGTCCTCTCTCACAAGGTCGACCACTTAGTTTCGTCGAACACATACGGTTTCGAGTAGCATCGCCACAGATTTCAGAGAACAGGCGCTTCTCCTGGCACAGTATCGAACAATTAGTTTCAGATAGAAACATTAGTTTAAAATGGAACTAAATTTCGCATTTGGAGTTTCCTCTCTCACAAGTTCGACCACTGAGTTTCGTCGAACACATACGGTTTCGAGTGGCATCGCCACAGGTTTTGGAGAACAGGCGCTTCTCCTGGCACAGTGTCGAACACATTGTTTCAGATAGAACATTTAGTTTAAAATGGTACTAAGCTTCGCATCTGGAGTTTCCTCTTTCACAAGGCGACCAGTTAGTTTCGTCGAACACATACGGTTTCGAGTAGCATCGCCACAGATTTCAGAGAACAGGCGCTTCTCCTGGCACAGTATCGAACAATTAATTTCAGATAGAAAAATTAGTTTAAAATGGAACAACTTTCGCATTTGGAGTTTCCTCTCTCACAAGGTCGACCACTTAGTTTCGTCGAACACATACGGTTTCGAGTAGCATCGCCACAGATTTCAGAGAACAGGCGCTTCTCCTGGCACAGTATCGAACACTTAGTTTCAGATAGAACAGTTAGTTTTAAATGGAACTATGTTTCGCTTCTGGAGTTTCCTCTCTCACAAGGTCAACCACTTTGTTTCGTCGAACACAAACGGTTTCGTGTGGTATCGCCACAGATTTCGCAGAACCGGAGTCTCTCCTGGGACATTATCGAACACTTAGTTTCAGATAGAACAATTAGTTTAAAATGGAACTAAGTTTCGCATCTGGAGTTTCCTCTCCCACAAGGTCGACCACTGAGTTTCGTCGAACACATACGGTTTCGAGTAGCATCGCCACAGATTTCAGAGAGCAGGCGCTTCTCCTGGCACAGTATCGAACACTTAGTATCACATAGAACAATTAGTTTAAAATGGAACTAAGTTTCGCATCTGAAGTTTCCTCTCTCACAAGGTCGGCCACTTAGTTTCGTCGAACACATACGGTTTCGAGTGGCATCGCCACAGATTTCAGAGAACAGGCGCTTCTCCTGGCATGGTATCGAACACTTAGGTTCAGATAGAACAATTAGTTTAAAATGGAACAAAGCTTCGCATCTGGAGTTTCCTCTCTCACATGGTCAACCCCTTAGTTTCGTCGAACAAATACGGTTTCGAGTGGCATCGCCACAGATTTCAGAGAACAGGCGCTCCTCCTGGTACAGTATCGAACACTTAGTTTCAGATAGAGCAATTAGTTTAAAATGGAACTAAGTTTCGCATCTGAAGTTTCCTCTCTCACATGGTCGGCCACTTAGTTTCGTCGAACACATACGGTTTCGAGTGGCATCGCCACAGATTTCAGAGAACAGGCGCTTCTCCTGGCACAGTATCGAACACTTAGTTTCAGATGGAACATTTAGTTTAATATTGAACTATGTTTCGCATTTGGAGTTTCCTCTCTCACAAGGTCGACCACTTAGTTTCGCCGAACGCATACGTTTTCGAGTGGCATCGCCACAGATTTCAGAGAACAGGCGCTTCTGCTGGCACAGTATCGAACACTTAGTTCCAGATAGAAAAATTAGTTTAAAATGGAACTAAATTTCGCATTTGGAGTTTCCTCTCTCACAAGTTCGACCACTTAGTTCCGTCGAACACATACGGCTTCGAGTGGCATCGCCACAGGTTTCGGAGAACAGGCGCTTCTCCTGGCACAGTGTCGAACACATTGTTTCAGATAGAACAATTAGTTTAAAATGGTACTATGTTTCGCATCTGGAGTTTCCTCTTTCACAAGGCGACCACTTAGTTTCGTCGAACACATACGGATTCGAGTAGCATCGCCACAGTTTTCAGAGAACAGGCGCCTCTCCTGGCACAGTATCGAACACTTAGTTACAGATAAAACACTTAGTTTAAAATGGAACTATGTTTCGCATCGGGAGTGTCCTCTCTCACAAGGTCGACCACTTAGTTTCGTCGAACACATACGGTTTCGAGTAGCATCGCCACAGATTTCAGAGAACAGGCGCTTCTCCTGGCACAGTATCGAAAAATTAGTTTCAGATAGAAATATTAGTTTAAAATGGAACTAAATTTCGCATTTGGAGTTTCCTCTCTCACAAGTTCGACCACTGAGTTTCGTCGAACACATACGGTTTCGAGTGGCATCGCCACAGGTTTCGGAGAACAGGCGCTTCTCCTGGCACAGTGTCGAACACATTGTTTCAGATAGAACAATTAGTTTAAAATGGTACTAAGCTTCGCATCTGGAGTTTCCTCTTTCACAAGGAGACCACTTAGTTTCGTCGAACACATACGGTTTCGAGTAGCATCGCCACAGGTTTCAGAGAACAGGCGCCTCTCCTGGCACAGTATCGAACACTTAGTTACAGATAAAACACTTAGTTTAAAATGGAACTATGTTTCGCATCGGGAGTGTCCTCTCTCACAAGGTCGACCACTTTGTTTCGTCGAACACATACGGTTTCGAGTAGCATCGCCACAGATTTCAGAGAACAGGCGCTTCTCCTGGCACAGTATCGAACAATTAGTTTCAGATAGAAAAATTAGTTTCAAATGGAACTAAATTTCGCATTTAGAGTTTCCTCTCTCACAAGCTCGACCACTTAGTTTCGTCGAACACATACGGTTTCGAGTGGCATCGCCACAGGTTTCGGAGAACAGGCGCTTCTCCTGGCACAGTCTCGAACACATTGTTTCAGATAGAACAATTAGTTTAAAATGGTACTAAGCTTCGCATCTGGAGTTTCCTCTTTCCCAAGGCGACCACTTAGTTTCGTCGAACACATACGGTTTCGAGTAGCATCGCCACAGATTTCAGAGAACAGGCGCCTCTCCTGGCACAGTATCGAACACTTAGTTACAGATAAAACACTTAGTTTAAAATGGAACTATGTTTCGCATCGGGAGTGTTCTCTCTCACAAGGTCGACCACTTAGTTTCGTCGAACACATACGGTTTCGAGTAGCATCGCCACAGATTTCAGAGAACAGGCGCTTCTCCTGGCACAGTATCGAACAATTAGTTTCAGATAGAAAAATTAGTTTAAAATGGAACTAAATTTCGCATTTGAAGTTTCCTCTCTCACAAGGTCGACCACTTAGTTTCGTCAAACACATACGGTTTCGAGTAGCATCGCCACAGATTTCAGAGAACAGGCGCCTCTGCTGGCACAGTATCGAACACTTAGTTTCAGTTAGAACAATTAGTTTAAAATGGAAGTAATTTTCGCATCTGGAGTTTCCTCTCTCACAAGGTCGACCACTTAGTTTCGTCAAACACATACGGTTTCGAGTGACATGGCCACAGATATCGGTCCATATAAATTGTAATTAAATATATTATTATTTATATAAATAATATTATATATAAATTATATATTGTTACGTACCGGATGTTAAATTAAAATTTGCATACCTAAACACGGCGAAATTCCTCGACCGCGAATATTCTTCGAACGGTGGTCACGTTTTGCTAATAAGCGAAATTGCAATAGCGGGAGGCTATGGATGGGAAATAGCTGATGAACTGCGGGCGGAATTCTTAGAACAGGAACGGGCGATTTCCTGAGTGGGAGGAACGAGCATGGCTCTTGGAACTTCCCCTTAGCGGTCCCCAAAATCTACAAAAGAGGCAGAGAAACCGCCGCGAGTTGCAATCGTTAGTCAAATCGCGAGGTGCGTGGCGTTTTGCCCTTGTTGCTATTTTGAGCCAGAGTTCGGGTTAAATTAGTGAAGTTACTTCCATAATTACCGAAGGACTCAGCTAACAAGAAATTATTCAAATTTAAAATCAATCTTAAGATTCCAATCTCCATTCTAATATATTAAATTCTTCTTTATAGTATTTATAGTATTTATAGTATAGTGAAAATAGAATTGCGTTAACTCATATAAGTGCCGTGAAAAGTTCATCAGCCATTCCTTCATCTTCGGGCTCTACCAGCATCTGGGACAATTCACATCAGAGCTAACGATAAACATTGCTTCCAAGATAGTATTCATTGGTGAGTTTTTCATACTTATGTTCTCATTGCGATACGAGGACCCAAACATATGTTTATATGCTTGTGGGAATTTCCCTTGGGCCCATTCGTAAACTTAACACGTTAGGAATTTACCAATCTAAGACTCCAACTAAAATACGTATTGTAAAATTGTCATCCATTCTGGACTCCGATATTTCTGAACCATTCCGTGTAATTGTTTTTATATAATGTAAAGAATCAATAGAACAGGCCAATAAGGTATTTATCCTCTATTCTGCGTTAACACCTATTTCATTCCTGACCTATGCGCGGATTCCGTATGGAATCTTAGATGATACGACCCATCCTAAATTAAATTTATTCAAGCGTTACATGCGGAACGGCTGACCGCTCGGCCCACGAAATAATTCCTTACGCACGTAACAGCTGAATTGGTGTCAGAAGTGGGATATGTATTGTCAATTAGCGCATGTGTTAGTGCAGAATAATTAAAGGATCATATAGACTTGAGATTCGCACACAGTTGCATAGATAGTTCAATTCATAATCAATAATCAACATCAATTATAATTACACGATAACGATTGCTGAATTTTCCTTCGCCTAATTTATCAATATGGCCACAAATTCCTCTCGTAATGCAGCAGCACAAGTTTCGGCAAATGTTACATTGGACGATTTACACGTTACTAATTTGATGATGGCTTCTATGGCTGAATGCTTCACAATTCAACACAGTACATTAAATATTCCATTTTTCGATGGGAGAAACATTCCGCTTAAAAATTTCTTAAGTGACGTTCAAAACGGTGCAGTCTATGTGCCACCAGCACTGGAATCTTCATATGTAACGGCAATATTAGGAAAATTGCAAGGAACAGCGAGAGATAGTATTTGGGGTAAAAATTTTCAAAAACTAGATGATCTCGTAAAACATTTAAAGGAAAGATTTGCACCAGGTAAAACATATCCATACTACCATCACGATATAGAAAATATCCGAATGAGACGCGGAGAAGCGGTCAGTGACTCTGCAGATCGATTAAATATCCTAATCAGCGGTGCTCGTGTTGCTTTAGAAGATAAATACGGGGAATGCGCTAATCAAATGATGGCTCCCGTAGAAGAATGTGCTTTAGAAGCTTTTATTCGAGGATTACCCGACGAAATTGCTATCGCGGTTGATTCGCGTGAACCAAAGAAAATACAGGACGCTGTAAAAATTGCTGCACGAATAGAAACCCGAATGAAATCAGGAATAATCCCCGGTGGTGAACCTTCGCGATTAATGTTATCACAACATTCAGTTCCGAATCCAGATTCTCGTGACTTACCTACCACCTACACAAACCGCTCCCAAACCTTGCGAGAGCAAGATTCGAGGAGTCCCAGTCCCATGAGAAATCCGAACTATAATCGCGCAAATTCACCGATTACCATTCTAAAATCTGCACGTCCTACATCACCTGTTCCTTACAAGCATCACCATTATCCGTTGCCACCGCATCCATATCCATACTATCCACCGTATTTTTATCCACCAATGCCATATCCGCCTTACAGTGCAATATATGATCACCCTCAATCTTTCCATATGAATCCAAACTTGACTAATCATACTCTAACCAGAGCAAATTCTCCAACCCCAGTTCCTTCGCGAAGCATTGAACCTTCAAGATCCAACACACCCACTAACCAAAATTCCAGATCTTCTTCCCCTATCCCAACATTTGATCATTTTAACTCGAATTCGCCGAGAAAGAACAGTGAAAATTTAAACTCCCGCACAACTCGTCGTGCCGGCGCGACGGCGAGTTACTCGAATTAGGAGCGTCGAACAGTAAAATTTTTTGAAGCAGAGGAATCGTCTATTCCTATAAACGACAGCAAGAATCACCATTAATTAAAATGTCTGCGGAAGAATTACGCAATAAATCTGGTTTATTTTTGGTTGATACCGGCGCAGATATAAATCTGATAAAATTAAATGCTTTGCACGAAGACGTCGAAATAGACATTCAGGAATCAGTCTCTATAACTGGAATTACCCCGGAAAAATTGAGAACTTTAGGAACAACTACCGTTACACTTTTATAACAACCGGTTAAATTTCACGTCGTTAGATTATCGTTTCCCTTGCATAATGATGGAATTTTAGGCAAAGATTACTTACGTCGAGAGCAGGCGGAAATCTCGTTCGCTCATAATACCTTGGTCATAAAAACTGAACCCATCAGACCTTTTAGGTTCATTGGGGAAGAACCAAATCAGAAATCTAAACGTAGTCCTCGTTCGCAAATTCTTACGATTAAAGCTCGCACTCGTCAACCGATAGCTATAGACGTGGTTAATTCAGAAATAAAAGAAGGATACTTGCCAAAGTTAGAATCAGTAGAAGGCTTATACATAGGCGAAGCAGCTGTTAGCGTACGGGATGGTGTCTGTCACGTATTAGCAATTAATACGTTGGAAGAAGACATACAAGTCGAAGTTACTCCACAAGAAGTAATTCCCTTTGAATACTATGATTTTCCAGAAGAAGAATATTTCGATTCAGATTCAGAAGTTCAGGACTTCCCTGTAGTTCAAGATAGGGTTTTTGAAATTCTAAAACGTTTGCGCTTAGATCACCTAAATGACGAGGAACGAGACCATATAACCGAAATTATAGAAGAATACCCAAATCGCTTTTATTTGCCAGGAGACCAATTACCTTTCACCCCGTTAATAAAACATACAATTCCGACATCAGATGATTTACCGATTAATACTAGACAGTATCGCTTTCCACCGGTTCACAAACTTTACGTGGTTTGCAGGGAACGGAAGTTTTCGTTTATCTCGATGACATTGTAGTGTACGCAAAAACTCCTGAAGAACACGGAAAGAAAATTCGTAGATTATTTAATCGGTTAGAAAAACCTAAATTAACACTACAACCCGATAAATGTGTATTTTTGAAAACTGAAGTAGCATACCTAGGACATATAATTAGTCAAAAGGGCGTAAGGCCAGATCCAAAAAAGATTATAGCAGTAAAAAACTTCCCTCGACCAAAAACAGCAAAGAATGTCAGACAATTCTTGGGATTAGCAGGTTATTATCGCAGATTTATTAAAGATTTTGCAGCAAAATCCAAACTATTAACAGAATTGTTAAAAAAGAACGCGACCTTCGTTTGGGGAAAGGAACAAAAACGTAGCTTCCCGGAATTACGAAAAGCGCTCTGTAGAGGTCCAATTCTCCAATATCCAAATTTTGATAAGCCTTTCACTTTAACAACAGACGCCTCAGATTTTGCGATAGGAGCAATACTTAGGCAGGAGGTTGATGGAAACGATTTACCAATAGCTTATCTTTCTAGAACTCTAACAAACCCTGAGAAAAATTATTTCACCACCGAAAAAGAATGTTTGGCAGTATTATACGCAATTTTGCATTTTAGGCCGTATCTTTACGGTAGGAAATTCACGTTAGTTAGCGATCACGAACCCCTGAAATGGACAGACTCCATAAAGGATCCAGGGCAACGTTTAATTCGATGGAGATTGAAATTGCGTGACTACGACTATAATTTCGTTCATAAAGCGGGAAAATTAAACACCAGCGCAGACGCGTTATCCAGAAATCCTGTTGTTAAATTTAACCTCTCAGATACCAGCAGTACCGACTCTGACACTGAACTTGAATCATCAAAAATTCTACCGATTCAAGAACAACCAGCAAAATCTAAACTTAGCTCAGCAGCAACCACATCTAGACCAATATCCAAATCAGTTTCGGAAGCACCCAGAAAACCAGGAAGGCCCATTGGATCGAAAAATAAACCAAAAATCTCAAACCCTTTAAATATCAGTGCAATAGCAACTAGGACCCGAAATCAATTAAAACCCAACGCTTACATTCCACCACGACCTACAGTTCCATCGTCAGCAGATACGCCAGACGTAGATTCCGACAATTCACGTGACGAGTCATCAGAACCACCTGTTACATACGCGTCTTTCGATATGAGAATTTCTTAAATTCTCGGAGTAACACCGGAAAGTCGGCCGACAGTGCAAATAGAAAGCGGACAACCTGTCTCGGGCTTCCAACAATACCCCCGAAAAACAATACGTCGTTACCGGGCCCAGGGCGAGGCACCTAGGCGTTTCGCGCCCGGGGTTCGGTAGCGACGCCGCTAGCTCCACCTTTTTTCCACCTTCCGGAAAACCACGTGTAAACCACGTTTTTCTCGGTATAAATAGAGCAGCCCTTTAGGGCCCAATCGTAGTCACGTTCATACAGCTAAAGGGGAATTGCTGAAGCCTGGAACAAGTTACCCATTATATCATAGTCAGTTTCAAACATCAACCGTACACCGAAACCGCAAGGTAACACTCAACATCATTGTAAAGGCCAGGTCTTTAATCATTCAGCAATAGTGAGAATATATTTAGATATTTTTATAACCCTTGTAGTCAATAACTCTGACCTACCCTCTAATAATAGAATCATCGTTTGAGCACGATCCCGTGAGTTCACTCCAGCCGCTCGGAGTGAACAATCAAATAATAAGTTAACGGGCTGCGACTCAGACGGTACTCGCTTAGATAAAGTCAGTGGTGGTTACCAAGTAGATCCACCTTTACTGACGCGAATCTTCGGATTCGTTATTAACAGGAGAAGGCAGAGGGGTCAGAACGCCGAAAACCCTCTCCTGGGTATATTCATTCGTAAGCGAGGATTATCTGAGTTCGCGAGCACCTGCTTCTGGCTACTTCTCTCTACCAGTCAGTGGTGGTTACCAAGTAGATCCACCTTTACTGACGCGAATCTTCGGATTTGTTATTAACGGGAGAAGGCAGAGGGGTCACAACGCCGAAACCCCTCTCCCGGGTATATTAATTCGAGAGACGCCACAAGCAGGGTACTGAAATTCTACGTCGGTCAACGCACGCCGCGCCCCGGCTCGTAACACACCCATATTACGGAAAAGGAAAAGTGTAATACCAAGCCTGGATTTACACAAGAAAATTACTTCAAAGCATCCGAAAGGGAAAGTATTGGGACCAATTGCCGAGGACGTTGATACTGAATCCGTAGACGAGATAACAACAGACGCTGACACTATACTACTAGAGTTACAGCCACCCTCAGAGGACAGTGACGATGACGTTTTCCTAGATGACGAACGAAGACTGACTATAAACAAACAGGAATTACATGACTCTTTCAAACGTTTTGACGAATCTCTTAAAGAACACAGCGAAATTATGGAAGAATCATCAGGTAATACTTCGGACACTGACGAACTAGACGACGTAGAGTTAAATAGTAGAAAAGAAAAATTACTTAAACAATATGGAACAGAAGGACATGATAAATCGAAACCTGACTGTACACTGGAAACATCCGAGCAGACCAAAATTCATTGGCAACCCCATAGATCCACATTACCTACTCCTATTCCACATTCTAAACCATTGGCATTGTCAACTCCTTTTCCAGCTTCACTAATCAATACGAGACAAAATGCACTTCTACCAGGACACTTCAGTGAAACTAAATCAAAATCTGTTGGTATACCAAGGCGAATAATTCCAAGGACGGTATCAGGTAACGAGACGTACTGCACTGGCATCCAGCTGACTCAGGGAATTCCCCCGGATATCACACCTAGCTCTCCCGTAAATCTTTCTCGGTAACCACAACGCTCTTCAAAGAAATTAATTAATATCAGCCGAGAAAATTTGACCTACTCACATGATAATTATGTTCGCTTTATTTCTGCTGATTGCGAATTGACAACATCCGTAGGGAAATTGCTAACAGATATAGGCGCTATCAGCGTTGAAAATATCAGAGAAATTAAACCAAAGGAAGGTCAAGAACTAATCACTAGACAGGGAAAGTACAAAATATTTAGCATCGTTGGGCAGAAACATCATTTTGACGAGACTTTCGTCGCGAAAATAAAAACCGGGCTTAGGAACTTAAAATTAATTCTTCCAAATTCCGATATTAACTCCTTTCGAATTTCAAAATCCGGTGATTATACCGATTCACTTACTCTCGAATCACTAAAGGAAATCCTAACAGAAATGTTCGAGGAAATCGACATCGAAATTACAATTTGCCTTGGGAAAATTCAAATTCCTCCCGAAGAACTTCGTCATAATATAATTTCAGAATTACATGAAGGCATAGTCGGCGGTCACAAAGGAGCAGTAGTCTGTAGTGGTATCGGTGGGGGGTTCAGTCAATTTTAAAGTGGGTGTGTGTGTGCCTCCCAGGGGGCTGACCCAGGCAGGAGCGACTGCTTGTCCCTGATCAAGGGGCTACAGCTCACACACCCGGCTCGTGAACAGTTACTTTAGTTTCCTGCGGTTAAGCAGGTGAGCTTTGCGATTCCCCGCCCACGCTATGGCTACTGCCCCTCGTGCTCGATGCCTCCTGAGACAACCCGCCCCTAGCGGGCAGGAGAGTCTTAGAGACGACCGAGTTGGACGGAGGGCGAGCGTGTTTGTGGATTCGCTGTTACCACGTTGACGTGCTACGCGAGTGAGAGAGCACTGCTGCGACGGAGTGATCTGACCCACCGGGAGCCGCCGATCCGACTTAGATTGTGAGCGCACGACGACTCGGGGCGAAATGGCCCTCTGCCCGCGGTGCTCTTTCTCTCTCACAGCGCACGCCGACTAATGCGGCTTTGCCATGGGGCCAGGTCGTTAGCCTGGAGAGTTACGAGGTGAGCGAGAATAGGTTCTCCGACCTTGCTTAAGTCTAGGGTGTCCCCGGTAACTGGATACCCCGAATCACACCCACAAGCCCTTGCGGGAGACCGTGCGGTGTCGAAGGTGGCTCGGTTTTCCCCTGCAGCCACGTATTTCGCTCGCCAAACAACCCCGTTTGACTGTTGTCTCAGTGGACTTGTCACGCGCGAAGCGGACGGGTGGGCTGTTTGAGGCTGCTCCTGCCTATAGGTTAGCGGTAATTTGACTCCCCGCTAAGGAGGTGAGGGTGTATAAAGGCTACCCCCAAGCCTATCGCACATCGGGGAACGCAGCGTCCCTCCTGCCCCCCACGTTTCGTCCGTACGGGACCCCGCGCATATGGATCTGCCCTGTCCACACCTTGGATTCCCCTCGCAGGTCCCCTCTGGTCGGTCACGGGCGTTGTTATGGAGCCCCTGGGAGGTACGTGGGGGAGGCAGGTGCGTCGCTCCGTCCTCCGATGTTGTGTGGCGCAGTCCAACCTGGCCTACGAGACGTGGCGGTATTCCGCCAGCTCCCACCTCTGACATGGGTGAGTGACTTGCCTGAGATCCGGGCCGGAAGTCGGGGTGAATGATGGCCACCCCGTAGCCAAAATTTTGCGATATTTCGCGGGCTCCCACCTCAGGGGGGAGTAATTGCCTTTAGTCCGGGCCGGATGTCGGGTGTACAAAGGCCCCCACGCAGCCTATTTCGACGGCCTTTCGTCAGCCACCACCACAACAGGGTGGGTAATTGCCTTTAATCCGGGCCGGATGTCGGGTGCATAACGCCACCACGCAGCCTATCTCGGCGGTACTTTGCCGGCTCCCACCTCAGGGGGGAGTAATTGCCTTTGATCCGGGCCGGAACTAAGAGTGTACAAAGGCCGCTCTAGCCTGTTTACGGGGTTTATTCCGTGTTTATGGGAAGGGGTAGGGGGTGGGAGAGGTGGGGGGTGTTGATTTCCAGCCTCTGCGGTCAGGTTCGTGGCCCGGATCGCTTCTAGGGGGCTGGGGAATCTATTTACTGTCGTTTAGGGGGCGGTTGTCGATCCCGCGTTAATGGTCGCGGGGCCGTTTGCCGCCTCTAATCTTTTGGGGGGAGGTTGGATCGGTGTGCGGGCGTTTCCGCCCGCTTCTGGTGCGTGGACCAGGGTTTGTGGCTGTGCCACTCGAAACCGTATGTGTTCGACGAAACTAAGTGATCGACCTTGTGGGAGAGTAAACTCCAAATGCGAAACTTAGTTCCACTTTAAACTAATTGCTCTATCTGAAACTAAGTGTTCGATACTGTGCCAGGAGAAGGGCCTGTTCTCTGAAATCTGTGGCGGTGCCACTCGAAACCGTATGAGTTCGACGAAACTAAGTGGTCGACCTTGTGAGAGGAGAAACTCCAGATGCGAAACTTAGTAGCATTTTAAACTAATTGCTCTATCTGAAACTAAGTGTTCGATACTGTGCCAGGAGAAGGGCCTGTTCTCTGAAATCTGCGGCTGTGCCACTCGAAACCGTATGTGTTCGACGAAACTAAGTGACCGACCTTGTGAGAGGGGAAACTCCAGATGCGAAACTTAGTTCCATTTTAAACTAATTGTTCTCTCTGAAACTAGGTGTTCGATACTGTGCCAGGAGAAGCGCCTGTTCTCTGAAATCTGTGGCGGTACCACTCGAAACCGTATGTGTTCCACGAAACTAAGTGGCCGACATTGTGAGAGAGGAAACTCCAGATGCGAAACTTAGTTCCATTTTAGTCTTATTGTTCTATCTGAAACTACGTTTTCGATACTGTGCGAGGAGAAGCTCTTGTTCTCTGAACTGTGTGGCGATGCCACTCGAAACCGTATGTGTTCGACGAAACTAAGTGACCGACCTTGTGAGAGGGGAAACTCCAGATGCGAAACTTAGTTCCATTTTAAACTAATTGTTCTCTCTGAAACTAAGTGTTCGATACTGTGCCAGGAGAAGGGCCTGTTCTCTGAAATCTGTGGCGGTGCCACTCGAAACCGTATGAGTTCGACGAAACTAAGTGGTCGACCTTGTGAGAGGAGAAACTCCAGATGCGAAACTTAGTAGCATTTTAAACTAATTGCTCTATCTGAAACTAAGTGTTCGATACTGTGCCAGGAGAAGCGCCTGTTCTCTGAAATCTGTGGCGATGCCACTCGAAACCGTATGTGTTCCACGAAACTAAGTGGTCGACATTGTGAGAGAGGAAACTCCAGATGCGAAACTTAGTTCAATTTTAAGCTAATTGTTCTATCTGAAACTAAGTGTTCGATACTGTGTCAGGAGAAGCGCCTGTTCTCTGAAATCTGTGGCGGTGCCACTCGAAACTGTATGTGTTCCACGAAACTAAGTGGTCGACCTTGTGTGAGAGGAAACTCCAGATGCCAAACTTAGTTCCATTTAAAACTAATTGTTCTATCTGAATCTAAGTATCCGATACTGTGCCAGGAGAAGCGCCTGTTCTCTGAAATCTGTGGCGATGCCACTCGAAACCGTATGTGTTCCACGAAACTAAGTGGTCGACCTTGTGGGAGAGTAAACTCCAAATGCGAAACTTAGTTCCACTTTAAACTAATTGCTCTATCTGAAACTAAGTGTTCGATACTGTGCCAGGAGAAGCGCCTGCTCTCTGAAATCTGTGGCGATGCTACTCGAAACCGTATGTGTTCGATGAAACTAAGTGCTCGACCTTGTGAGAGGAGAAACTCCAGATGCGAAACTTAGTAGCATTTTAAACTAATTGCTCTATCTGAAACTAAGTGTTCGATACTGTGCCAGGAGAAGGGCCTGTTCTCTGAAATCTGTGGCTGTGCCACTCGAAACCGTATGTGTTCGACGAAACTAAGTGATCGACCTTGTGGGAGAGTAAACTCCAAATGCGAAACTTAGTTCCACTTTAAACTAATTGCTCTATCTGAAACTAAGTGTTCGATACTGTGCCAGGAGAAGGGCCTGTTCTCTGAAATCTGTGGCGGTGCCACTCGAAACCGTATGAGTTCGACGAAACTAAGTGGTCGACCTTGTGAGAGGAGAAACTCAAGATGCGAAACTTAGTAGCATTTTAAACTAATTGCTCTATCTGAAACTAAGTGTTCGATACTGTGCCAGGAGAAGGGCCTGTTCTCTGAAATCTGCGGCTGTGCCACTCGAAACCGTATGTGTTCGACGAAACTAAGTGACCGACCTTGTGAGAGGGGAAACTCCAGATGCGAAACTTAGTTCCATTTTAAACTAATTGTTCTCTCTGAAACTAGGTGTTCGATACTGTGCCAGGAGAAGCGCCTGTTCTCTGAAATCTGTGGCGGTACCACTCGAAACCGTATGTGTTCCAAGAAACTAAGTGGCCAACATTGTGAGAGAGGAAACTCCAGATGCGAAACTTGGTTCCATTTTAAACTAATTGTTCTATCTGAAACTAAGTGTTCGATACTGTGCCAGGAGAAGGGCCTGTTCTCTGAAATCTGTGGCGGTGCCACTCGAAACCGTATGAGTTCGACGAAACTAAGTGGTCGACCTTGTGAGAGGAGAAACTCCAGATGCGAAACTTAGTAGCATTTTAAACTAATTGTTCTATATGAAACTATGTGTTCGACACTGTGCCAGGAGAAGCGCCTGTTCTCTGAAATCTGTGGCGATGCTACTCGAAACCGTATGTGTTCGACGAAACTAAGTGATCGACCTTGTGAGAGGGGAAACTCCAGATGCGAAACTTAGTTCCATTTTAAACTAATTGTTCTATCTGAATCTATTTGTTCGATAAGGTGCCAGGAGAAGCGTCTGTGCTCTGAAATCAGTGGCAATGCTACTCGAAACCGTATGTGTTCGACGAAACTAAGTGGTCGACATTGTGAGAGAGGAAACTCCAGATGCGAAACTTAGTTCCATTTTAAGCTAATTGTTCTATCTGAAACTAAGTGTTCGATACTGTGCCAGGAGAAGCGCCTGCTCTCTGAAATCTGTGGCGATGCTACTCGAAACCGTATGTGTTCGACGAAACTAATTGGTCGACCTTATGAGAGAGGAAACTCCAGATGCGAAACTTAGTTCCATTTTAATCTTATTTTTCTATCTGAAACTAAGTTTTCGATACTGTGCCAGGAGAAGCGCCTGTTCTCTGAACGGTATGGCGATGCCGCTCGAAACCGTGTGTGTTCGACGAAACTAAGTGTTTGACCTTGTGAGACAGGATACTCCAGATGGGAAACTTAGTTCCATTTTAATCTTATTGTTCTATCTGAAACTACGTTTTCGATACTGTGCCAGGAGAAGCGCCTGTTCTCTGAAATCTGTGGCGATGCCACTCGAAACCGTGTGTGTTCGACGAAACTAAGTGGCCGACATTGTCAGAGAGGAAACTCCAGGTGCGAAACTTAGTTCCACTTTAAACTAATTGCTCTATCTAAAACTAAGTGTTCGATACTGTGCCAGGAGAAGCGCCTGTTCTCTGAAATGTGTGGCGATGACACTCGAAACCGTATGTGTTCGACGAAACTAAGTGGCCGACATTGTGAGAGAGGAAACTCCAGATGCGGAACTTAGTTCCATTTTAAACTAATTGTTCTATCTGAAACTAGGTTTTCGATACTGTGCCAGGAGAAGCGCCTGTTCTCTGAAATCTGTGGCGGTGCCACTCGAAACCGTATGTGTTCCACGAAACTAAGTGGCCGACATTGTGAGAGTGGAAACTCCAGATGCGAAACTTAGGTCCATTTTAAACTAATTGTTCTATCTGAAACTAAGTGTTCGATTCTGTGCCAGGAGAAGCGCCTGTTCTCTGAAATGTGTGGCGATGACACTCGAAACCGTATGTGTTCGACGAAACTAAGTGATCGACCTTGTGAGAGGGGAAACTCCAGATGCGAAACTTAGTTCCATTTTAAACTAATTGTTCTCTCTGAAACTAAGTGTTCGATACTGTGCCAGGAGAAGCGCCTGTTCTCTGAAATCTGTGGCGGTACCACTCGAAACCGTATGTGTTCCACGAAACTAAGTGGCCGACATTGTGAGAGAGGAAACTCCAGATGCGAAACTTGGTTCCATTTTAAACTAATTGTTCTATCTGAAACTAAGTGTTCGATACTGTGCCAGGAGAAGGGCCTGTTCTCTGAAATCTGTGGCGGTGCCACTCGAAACCGTATGTGTTCGACGAAACTAAGTGGCCGACATTGTGAGAGAGGAAACTCCAGATGCGAAACTTAGTTCCATTTTAAACTAATTGTTCTATCTGAAACTAGGTTTTCGATACTGTGCCAGGAGAAGCGCCTGTTCTCTGAAATCTGTGGCGGTGCCACTCGAAACCGTATGTGTTCCACGAAACTAAGTGGCCGACATTGTGAGAGTGGAAACTCCAGATGCGAAACTTAGGTCCATTTTAAACTAATTGTTCTATCTGAAACTAAGTGTTCGATTCTGTGCCAGGAGAAGCGCCTGTTCTCTGAAATGTGTGGCGATGACACTCGAAACCGTATGTGTTCGACGAAACTAAGTGATCGACCTTGTGAGAGGGGAAACTCCAGATGCGAAACTTAGTTCCATTTTAAACTAATTGTTCTCTCTGAAACTAAGTGTTCGATACTGTGCCAGGAGAAGCGCCTCTTCTCTGAAATCTGTGGCGGTACCACTCGAAACCGTATGTGTTCCACGAAACTAAGTGGCCGACATTGTGAGAGAGGAAACTCCAGATGCGAAACTTGGTTCCATTTTAAACTAATTGTTCTATCTGAAACTAAGTGTTCGATACTGTGCCAGGAGAAGGGCCTGTTCTCTGAAATCTGTGGCGGTGCCACTCGAAACCGTATGAGTTCGACGAAACTAAGTGGTCGACCTTGTGAGAGGAGAAACTCCAGATGCGAAACTTAGTAGCATTTTAAACTAATTGTTCTATATGAAACTATGTGTTCGACACTGTGCCAGGAGAAGCGTCTGTGCTCTGAAATCAGTGGCAATGCTACTCGAAACCGTATGTGTTCGACGAAACTAAGTGGTCGACATTGTGAGAGAGGAAACTCCAGATGCGAAACTTAGTTCCATTTTAAGCTAATTGTTCTATCTGAAACTAAGTGTTCGATACTGTGCCAGGAGAAGCGCCTGCTCTCTGAAATCTGTGGCGATGCTACTCGAAACCGTATGTGTTCGACGAAACTAATTGGTCGACCTTATGAGAGAGGAAACTCCAGATGCGAAACTTAGTTCCATTTTAATCTTATTTTTCTATCTGAAACTAAGTTTTCGATACTGTGCCAGGAGAAGCGCCTGTTCTCTGAACGGTATGGCGATGCCGCTCGAAACCGTATGTGTTCGACGAAACTAAGTGTTTGACCTTGTGAGACAGGATACTCCAGATGGGAAACTTAGTTCCATTTTAATCTTATTGTTCTATCTGAAACTACGTTTGCGATACTGTGCCAGGAGAAGCGCCTGTTCTCTGAAATCTGTGGCGATGCCACTCGAAACCGTGTGTGTTCGACGAAACTAAGTGGCCGACATTGTGAGAGAGGAAACTCCAGGTGCGAAACTTAGTTCCACTTTAAACTAATTGCTCTATCTAAAACTAAGTGTTCGATACTGTGCCAGGAGAAGCGCCTGTTCTCTGAAATCTGTGGCGATGCCACTCGAAACCGTGTGTGTTCGACGAAACTAAGTGGCCGACATTGTGAGAGAGGAAACTCCAGGTGCGAAACTTAGTTCCACTTTAAACTAATTGCTCTATCTAAAACTAAGTGTTCCATACTGTGCCAGGAGAAGCGCCTGTTCTCTGAAATGTGTGACGATGACACTCGAAACCGTATGTGTTCGACGAAACTAAGTGGCCGACATTGTGAGAGAGGAAACTCCAGATGCGAAACTTAGTTCCATTTTAAACTAATTGTTCTATCTGAAACTAGGTTTTCGATACTGTGCCAGGAGAAGCGCCTGTTCTCTGAAATCTGTGGCGGTGCCACTCGAAACCGTATGTGTTCCACGAAACTAAGTGGCCGACATTGTGAGAGAGGAAACTCCAGATGCGAAATTTAGTTCCATTTTAATCTTTTTGTTCTATCTAAAACTAAGTTTTCGATACTGTGCCAGGAGAAGCGCCTGTTCTCTGAAATCTGTGGCGATGCAACTCGAAACCGTTTGAGTTCGACGAAACTCAGTGGCCGATCTTGTGAGAGAGGAAACTCCAGATGTGAAACCTAGTTCCATTTTAAACTAATTGTTCTATCTGAAACTAAGTGTTCGAGACTGTGGCAGGAGAATCGCCTGTCCTCTGAACTGTGTGGCGATGCCGCTCGAGACCGTATGTGTTCGACGAAACTAAGTGGTCTACCTTGTGAGGGAGGAAATTCCAGATGCGAAACTTAGTTCCATTTCAAATTAATTGTTCTATCTGAAGTAAGTGTTCGATACTGTGCCAGGAGAAGCGCCTGTTCTGTGAAACCTGTGGCGATGCCCCTCGAAACCGTATGTGTTCGACGAAACTAAGTGGCCGACCTTGTGAGAGAGGAAACTCCAGATGCGAAACTTAGTACCATTCTAAACTAATTGTTCTATCTGAAACTATGTGTCCGATACTGTGCCGGGAGAAACACCCGTTCGGTGAAATCTGTGGCGATACCACACGAGACCGTATGTGTTCGACGAAACTAAGTGGTTGACCATGTGAGAGAGGAAACTCCAAATGCGAAACTTAATTCTATTTTAAACTAATTGTTCTACTGAATCTAAGTGTTCAATACTGTGCCAGGAGAAGCGCCTGTTCTCTGAAATCTGTGGCGATGCTACTCGAAACCGTATGTGTTCCACGAAACTAAGTGGTCGCCTTGTGAGAGAGGAAACTCCAGATGCGAAACTTAGTACCATTTTAAACTAATTGTTCTATCGGAAATTAAGTGTTCGATACTGTGCCAGGAGAAGCGCCTGTTCTCTGAAATCTGTGGCGATGCTACTCGAAACCGTATGTGTTCGACGAAACTAAGTGGTCGACCTTGTGAGAGAGGAAACTCCAGTTGCGAAGCTTAGTTCCATTTTAACCTAATTGTTCTATATGATATTAAATGTCCGATACTGTGCCGGGAGAAGCGCCTGTTCTCTGAAATGTGTGGCGATGCTACTCGATACCGTATGTGTTCGACGAAACTAAGTGGTCCACCTTGTGAAAGAGGAAACTCCAGAAGCGAAACTTGGTTCCATTTAAAACTAAATGTTCCATCTGAAACTAAGTGTTCGATACTGTGCCAGGAGAAGCGCTTGTTCTCTGAAATCTGTGGCGATGCTACTCGAAACCGTATGTGTTCGGCGAAACTAAGTGGTCGCCTTGTGAAGGAGGAAACTCCAGATGCGAAACTTAGTACCATTCTAAACTAATTGTTCTATCTGAAACGATGTGTCCGATACTGTGCCGCGAGAAGCGCCTGTTCTCTGAAATGTGTGGCGATGCTACTCGATACCGTATGTGTTCGACGAAACTAAGTGGTCCACATTGTGAGAGAGGAAACTCCAGATGCGAAACTTAGTACCATTTTAAACTAATTGTTCTATCTGAAACTAAGTGTTCGATACTGTGCCAGGAGAAGCGCCTGCTCTCTGAAATCTGTGGCGATGCTACTCGAAACCGTATGTGTTCGAGGAAACTAAGTGGTCGACCTTTTTGGAGAGGAAACTCCAGATGCAAAACTTAGTTCCATTTTAAACTGATTATTCTATCCGAAAGTGTTCGATACTGTGCCAGGAGAAGCGCCTGTTCTCTGAAATCTGTGGCGATGCTACTCGAAACCGTATGTGTTCGAGGAAACTAAGTGGTCGACCTTGTGAGAGAGGAAACTCCAGATGCAAAACATAGTTCAACTTTAAACTAAATGTTCCATCTGAAACTAAGTGTTCGATACTGTGCCAGGAGAAGCGCCTGTTCTATGAAATGTGTGGCGATGCCACTCGAAGCCGAATGTGTTCCACGAAACTGAGTGGCCGGCTTGTGAGAGAGGAAACTCCAGATGCGAAGCTTAGTACCATTCTAAACTAATTGTTCTATCTGAAACTATGTGTCTGATACTGTGCCGGGAGAAACTCCCGTTCGACGAAATCTGTGGCGATACCACTCGAACCGTATGGGTTCAACGAAACTAAATGGTCGACCGTGTGAGAGAGGAATTTCCAGACGCGAGATTTAGTTCCATTTTAAACTAAGTGTTCAATCTGAATCTAAGTGTTCGATACTGTGCCAGGAGAAGCGCCTATTCTCTGAAATCTGTGGCGTTGCCACTCGAAACCGTATGTGTTCAACGAAACTAAGTGGTCGACCTTGTGAGAGAGGAAACCCCGGATGCGAAACTTAGTTCCATTTTAACTAATTGTTCTATCTGAAACTAAGTGTTCGTCACTGTGCCAGGAGAAGCGCCTGTTCTCTGAAATCTGTGGCGATGCTACTCGAAACCGTATGTGTTCGTCGAAACTAAACGGTCGACCTTGTGAGAGAGGAAACTCCAGAAGCGAAATTTAGTTCCATTTTAATCTTTTTGTTCTATCTAAAACTAAGTTTTCGATACTGTGCCAGGAGAAGCGCCTGTTCTCTGAAATCTGTGGCGATGCAACTCGAAACCGTTTGAGTTCGACGAAACTAAGTGGCCGATCTTGTGAGAGAGGAAACTCCAGATGTGAAACCTAGTTCCATTTTAAACTAATTGTTCTATCTGAAACTAAGTGTTCGAGACTGTGCCAGGAGAATCGCCTGTCCTCTGAACTGTGTGGCGATGCCGCTCGAAACCTTATGTGTTCGACGAAACTAAGTGGTCTACCTTGTGAGGGAGGAAATTCCAGATGCGAAACTTAGTTCCATTTCAAATTAATTGTTCTATCTGAAGTTAGTGTTCGATACTGTGCCAGGAGAAGCGCCTGTTCTGTGAAACCTGTGGCGATGCCCCTCGAAACCGTATGTGTTCGACGAAACTAAGTGGCCGACCTTGTGAGAGAGGAAACTCCAGATGCGAAACTTAGTACCATTTTAAACTAATTGTCCTATCTGAAACTAAGTGTTCGATACTGTGCCAGGAGAAGCGCCCGTTCTCTGAAATCTGTAGCGATGCCGCTCGAAACCGTATAGGTTCGTCGAAACTGAGTGGTCGACCTTGTGAGAGAGGAAACTCCAGATGCGAAATTTAATTCCATTTTAAACTAATTGTTCTATCTGAAACTATGTGTTCGATACTGTGCCAGGAGAAGCGCCTGTTCTCTGAAACGTGTGGCGATGCCACTCGAAACCGTATGTGTTTGACGAATCTAAGTGGTCAACCTTGTGAGAGAGGAAACTCCAGATGCGAAACTTACTTCCATTTTAACTAATTATTCTATCTGAAACTAGGTGTTCGATACTGTGCCAGGAGAGGCGCCTGTTCTCTGAAATCTGTGACGATGCTACTCGAAACCGTATGTGTTCGACGAAACTAAGTGGTTGACCTTGTGAGAGAGGAAACTCCGGATGCGAAACTTAGTTCCATTTTAAACTAATTGTTCTATCTGAAACTAAGTGTTCGATAATGAGCCAGGAGAAAGGCCTGCTCTCTGAAATCTGTGGCGATGCCACTCGAAACCGTATGTGTTCGACGAAACTAAGTGGCAGACCTTGTGAGAGAGGAAACTTCAGATGCGAAACTTAGTTCCATTTCAAATTAATTGTTCTATCTGAAGTAAGTGTTCGATACTGTGCCAGGAGAAGCGCCTGTTCTGTGAAACCTGTGGCGATGCCCCTCGAAACCGTATGTGTTCGACGAAACTAAGTGGCCGACCTTGTGAGAGAGGTAACTCCAGATGCGAAACTTAGTACCATTTTAAACTAATTGTTCTATCTGAAACTAAGTGTTCGATACTGTGCCAGGAGAAGCGCCCGTTCTCTGAAATCTGTAGCGATGCCGCTCGAAACCGTATAGGTTCGTCGAAACTGAGTGGTCGACCTTGTGAGAGAGGAAACTCCAGATGCGAAACTTAGTTCCATTTTAAACTAATTGTTCTATCTGAAACTATGTGTTCGATACTGTGCCAGGAGAAGCGCCTGTTCTCTGAAACGTGTGGCGATGCCACTCGAAACCGTATGTGTTCGACGAAACTAAGTGGTCAACCTTGTGAGAGAGGAAACTCCAGATGCGAAACTTACTTCCATTTTAAACTAATTATTCTATCTGAAACTAGGTGTTCGATACTGTGCCAGGAGAGGCGCCTGTTCTCTGAAATCTGTGACGATGCTACTCGAAACCGTATGTGTTCGACGAAACTAAGTGGTTGACCTTGTGAGAGAGGAGACTCCAGATTCGAAACTTTGTTCCATTTTAAACTAATTGTTCTATCTGAAACTGAGTGTTCGATACTGTGCCAGGAGAAGCGCCTGTCCTCTGAAATATGTGGCGATGCCACTCGAAACCGTATGTGTTCAACGAAACTAAGTCGTCGACTTTGTGAGAGAGGATACTCCAGATGCGAAACATAGTTCCATTTTAACCTAACTCTTCTATCTGAGACTAAGTGTTCGATACTGTGCCAGGAGAAGGGCCTGTTCTCTGAAATCTGTGGCGGTGCCACTCGAAACCGTATGAGTTCGACGAAACTAAGTGGTCGACCTTGTGAGAGGAGAAACTCCAGATGCGAAACTTAGTTCCATTTTAAGCTAATTGTTCTATCTGAAACTAATTGTTCGATACTGTGCCAGGAGAAGCGCCTGCTCTCTGAAATCTGTGGCGATGCTACTCGAAACCGTATGTGTTCGACGAAACTAATTGGTCGACCTTATGAGAGAGGAAACTCCAGATGCGAAACTTAGTTCCATTTTAATCTTATTTTTCTATCTGAAACTAAGTTTTCGATACTGTGCCAGGAGAAGCGCCTGTTCTCTGAACTGTATGGCGATGCCGCTCGAAACCGTATGTGTTCGACGAAACTAAGTGTTTGACCTTGTGAGACAGGATACTCCAGATGGGAAACTTAGTTCCATTTTAATCTTATTGTTCTATCTGAAACTACGTTTTCGATACTGTGCCAGGAGAAGCGCCTGTTCTCTGAAATCTGTGGCGATGCAACTCGAAACCGTTTGAGTTCGACGAAACTAAGTGGTCGATCTTGTGAGAGAGGAAACTCCAGATGTGAAACCTAGTTCCATTTTAAACTAATTGTTCTATCTGAAACTAAGTGTTCGAGAATGTGCCAGGAGAATCGCCAGTCCTCTGAACTGTGTGGCGGTGCCGCTCGAAACCGTATGTGTTCGACGAAACTAAGTGGTCGATACTGTTTCAGGAGAAACACCCGTTCGGTGAAATCTGTGGCGATACCACACGAGACCGTATGTGTTCGACGAAACTAAGTGGTTGACCATGTGAGAGAGGAAACTCCAAATGCGAAACTTAATTCCATTTTAAACTAATTGTTCTACTGAATCTAAGTGTTCAATACTGTGCCAGGAGAAGCGCCTGTTCTCTGAAATCTGTGGCGATGCTACTCGAAACCGTATGTGTTCCACGAAACTAAGCGGTCGCCTTGTGAGAGAGGAAACTCCAGATGCGAAACTTAGTACCATTTTAAACTAATTGTTCTATCGGAAATTAAGTGTTCGATACTGTGCCAGGAGAAGCGCCTGTTCTCTGAAATCTGTGGCGATGCTCCTCGAAACCGTTTGAGTTCGACGAAACTAAGTGGTCGATCTTGTGAGAGAGGAAACTCCAGATGTGAAACCTAGTTCCATTTTAAACTAATTGTTCTATCTGAAACTAAGTGTTCGAGACTGTGCCAGGAGAATCGCCTGTCCTCTGAACTGTGTGGCGATGCTGCTCGAAACCGTATGTCTTCGACGAAACTAAGTGGTCCACCTTGTGAGAAAGGAAACTCCAGATGCGAAGCATTGCTCCTTCTTAAACTAATTGTTCTATCTGACACTAAGCGTTCTATACTGTGTCAGGAGAAACGCCGTTCTGCGAAATCTGTGGCGATACCACTCGAAACCGTATGTGTTCGACGAAACTAAGTGGTCGACCTGGCGAGAGAGGAAACTCCAGATGCGAAACTTAGTTCCATTTTAATCTTTTTGTTGTATCTAAAACTAAGTTTTCGATACTGTGCCAGGAGAAGCGCCTGTTCTCTGAAATCTGTGGCGATGCAACACGAAACCGTTTGAGTTCGACGAAACTAAGTGGTCGATCTTGTGAGAGAGGAAACTCCAAATGTGAAACCTAGTTCCATTTTAAACTAATTGTTCTATCTGAAACTAAGTGTTCGAGACTGTGCCAGGAGAATCGCCTGTCCTCTGAACTGTGTGGCGGTGCCGCTCGAAACCGTATGTGTTCGACGAAACTAAGTGGTCGATACTGTTTCAGGAAAAACACCCGTTCGGTGAAATCTGTGGCGATACCACACGAGACCGTATGTGTTCGACGAAACTAAGTGGTTGACCATGTGAGAGAGGAAACTCCAAATGCGAAACTTAATTCCATTTTAAACTAATTGTTCTACTGAATCTAAGTGTTCAATACTGTGCCAGGAGAAGCGCCTGTTCTCTGAAATCTGTGGCGATGCTAATCGAAACCGTATGTGTTCCACGAAACTAAGTGGTCGCCTTGTGAGAGAGGAAACTCCAGATGCGAAACTTACTTCCATTTTAAACTAATTATTCTATCTGAAAATAGGTGTTCGATACTGTGCCAGGAGAGGCGCCTGTTCTCTGAAATCTGTGACGATGCTACTCGAAACCATATGTGTTCGACGAAACTAAGTGGTTGACCTTGTGAGAGAGGAAACTCCGGAAGCGAAACTTAGTTCCATTTTAAACTAATTGTTCTATCTGAAACTAAGTGTTCGATAATGAGCCAGGAGAAGCGCCTGTTCTCTGAAATCTGTGGCGATGCTACTCGAAACCGTATGTGTTCGAGGAAACTAAGTGGCCGACCTTGTGAGAGAGGAAACTCCAGATGCGAAACTTAGTACCATTTTAAACTAATTGTTCTATCTGAAACTAAGTGTTCGAAACTGTGCCAGGAGAAGCGCCCGTTCTCTGAAATCTGTAGCGATGCCGCTCGAAACCGTATAGGTTCGTCGAAACTGCGTGGTCGACCTTGTGAGAGAGGAAACTCCAGATGCGAAACTTAGTACCATTTTAAACTAATTGTTCTATCGGAAATTAAGTGTTCGATACTGTGCCAGGAGAAGCGCCTGTTCTCTGAAATCTGTGGCGATGCTCCTCGAAACCGTTTGAGTTCGACGAAACTAAGTGGTCGATCTTGTGAGAGAGGAAACTCCAGATGCGAAACTTACTTCCATTTTAAACTAATTATTCTATCTGAAACTAAGTCTTCGATACTGTGCCAGGAGAGGCGCCTGTTCTCTGAAATCTGTGACGATGCCACTCGAAACCGTATGTGTTCGACTAAACAAAGTGGCCGACATTGTGAGAGAGGAAACTTCAGATGCGAAACTTAGTTCCATTTCAAATTAATTGTTCTGTCTGAAATAAGTGTTCGATAGTGTGCCAGGAGAAGCGCCTGTTGTCTGAAATCTGTGGCGATGCTACTAGAAACCGTATGTGTTCGACGAAACTAAGTGGCCGACCTTGTGAGAGAGGAAACTCCAGATGCGAAACTTAGTACCATTTTAAACTAATTGTTCTATCTGAAACTAAGTGTTCGATACTGTGCCAGGAGAAGCGCCCGTTCTCTGAAATCTGTGGCGATGCTACTCGAAACCGTATGTTTTCGACGAAACTAAGTTGCCGACCTTGTGGGAGAGGAAACTGCTGATGCGAAACTTAGATCCATTTTAAACTAATTGTTCTATCTGTAACTAAGTGTTCGATACTGTGCCAGGAGAAGCGCCTGTTCTCTGAAATCTGTGGCGATGCTACTCGAAACCGTATGTTTTCGACGAAACTAAGTTGCCGACCTTGTGGGAGAGGAAACTGCTGATGCGAAACTTAGATCCATTTTAAATTAATTTTTCTATCTGAAACTATGTGTTCGATACTGTGCTAGAAGAAGCGCCTGTTCTCTGAACTGTGTGGCGATGCTGCTCGAAACCGTATGTCTTCGACGAAACTAAGTGGTCCACCTTGTGAGAAAGGAAACTCCAGATGCGAAGCATTGCTCCTTCTTAAACTAATTGTTCTATCTGACACTAAGCGTTCTATACTGTGTCAGGAGAAACGCCGTTCTGCGAAATCTGTGGCGATACCACTCGAAACCGTATGTGTTCGACGAAACTAAGTGGTCGACCTGGCGAGAGAGGAAACTCCAGATGCGAAACTTAGTTCCATTTTAATCTTTTTGTTGTATCTAAAACTAAGTTTTCGATACTGTGCCAGGAGAAGCGCCTGTTCTCTGAAATCTGTGGCGATGCAACACGAAACCGTTTGAGTTCGACGAAACTAAGTGGTCGATCTTGTGAGAGAGGAAACTCCAAATGTGAAACCTAGTTCCATTTTAAACTAATTGTTCTATCTGAAACTAAGTGTTCGAGACTGTGCCAGGAGAATCGCCTGTCCTCTGAACTGTGTGGCGGTGCCGCTCGAAACCGTATGTGTTCGACGAAACTAAGTGGTCGATACTGTTTCAGGAAAAACACCCGTTCGGTGAAATCTGTGGCGATACCACACGAGACCGTATGTGTTCGACGAAACTAAGTGGTTGACCATGTGAGAGAGGAAACTCCAAATGCGAAACTTAATTCCATTTTAAACTAATTGTTCTACTGAATCTAAGTGTTCAATACTGTGCCAGGAGAAGCGCCTGTTCTCTGAAATCTGTGGCGATGCTAATCGAAACCGTATGTGTTCCACGAAACTAAGTGGTCGCCTTGTGAGAGAGGAAACTCCAGATGCGAAACTTACTTCCATTTTAAACTAATTATTCTATCTGAAAATAGGTGTTCGATACTGTGCCAGGAGAGGCGCCTGTTCTCTGAAATCTGTGACGATGCTACTCGAAACCATATGTGTTCGACGAAACTAAGTGGTTGACCTTGTGAGAGAGGAAACTCCGGAAGCGAAACTTAGTTCCATTTTAAACTAATTGTTCTATCTGAAACTAAGTGTTCGATAATGAGCCAGGAGAAGCGCCTGTTCTCTGAAATCTGTGGCGATGCTACTCGAAACCGTATGTGTTCGAGGAAACTAAGTGGCCGACCTTGTGAGAGAGGAAACTCCAGATGCGAAACTTAGTACCATTTTAAACTAATTGTTCTATCTGAAACTAAGTGTTCGAAACTGTGCCAGGAGAAGCGCCCGTTCTCTGAAATCTGTAGCGATGCCGCTCGAAACCGTATAGGTTCGTCGAAACTGCGTGGTCGACCTTGTGAGAGAGGAAACTCCAGATGCGAAACTTAGTACCATTTTAAACTAATTGTTCTATCGGAAATTAAGTGTTCGATACTGTGCCAGGAGAAGCGCCTGTTCTCTGAAATCTGTGGCGATGCTCCTCGAAACCGTTTGAGTTCGACGAAACTAAGTGGTCGATCTTGTGAGAGAGGAAACTCCAGATGCGAAACTTACTTCCATTTTAAACTAATTATTCTATCTGAAACTAAGTCTTCGATACTGTGCCAGGAGAGGCGCCTGTTCTCTGAAATCTGTGACGATGCTACTCGAAACCGTATGTGTTCGACGAAACTAAGTGGTTGAACTTGTGAGAGAGGAACCTCCGGATGCGAAACTTAGTTCCATTTAAAACTAATTGTTCTATCTGATACTGAGTGTTCGAAAGTGTGACAGGAGAAGCGCCTATTCTCTGAAATCTGTGGCGATGCCACTCGAAACCGTATGTGTTCGACTAAACAAAGTGGCCGACATTGTGAGAGAGGAAACTTCAGATGCGAAACTTAGTTCCATTTCAAATTAATTGTTCTGTCTGAAATAAGTGTTCGATAGTGTGCCAGGAGAAGCGCCTGTTGTCTGAAATCTGTGGCGATGCTACTAGAAACCGTATGTGTTCGACGAAACTAAGTGGCCGACCTTGTGAGAGAGGAAACTCCAGATGCGAAACTTAGTACCATTTTAAACTAATTGTTCTATCTGAAACTAAGTGTTCGATACTGTGCCAGGAGAAGCGCCCGTTCTCTGAAATCTGTGGCGATGCTACTCGAAACCGTATGTTTTCGACGAAACTAAGTTGCCGACCTTGTGGGAGAGGAAACTGCTGATGCGAAACTTAGATCCATTTTAAACTAATTGTTCTATCTGTAACTAAGTGTTCGATACTGTGCCAGGAGAAGCGCCTGTTCTCTGAAATCTGTGGCGATGCTACTCGAAACCGTATGTTTTCGACGAAACTAAGTTGCCGACCTTGTGGGAGAGGAAACTGCTGATGCGAAACTTAGATCCATTTTAAATTAATTTTTCTATCTGAAACTATGTGTTCGATACTGTGCTAGAAGAAGCGCCTGTTCTCTGAAATCTGTGGCGAAGCCACTCGAAACCGTATGAGTTCCACGAAACTGAGAGGTCGCCTTGTGAGAGAGGAAATTCCAGATGCGAAACTTAGTACCATTTTAAACTAATTGTTCTATCTGAAACTAAGTGTTCGATACTGTGGCAGGAGAAGCGCCTGTTCTCTGAAATCTGAGGCGATGCTACTCGAAACCGTATGTGTTCGACGAAACTAAGTTGTCGACGTTGTGAGAGAGGAAACTCCAGATGCGAAACATAGTTCCAAATTAAACTAATTGTTCTATCTGTAACTAAGTGTTCGATACTGTGCCAGGAGAAGCGCCTGTTCTCTGAAATCTGTGGCGATGTCACTCGAATCCGTATGTGTTCGACGAAACTAAGTGGTCGACCTTGTGAGAGAGGAAACTCCAAATGCGAAACATATTTCCATTTAAAACTATATATTCTAGCTGAAATAAAGTGTTCGATACTGTGCCAGGAGAAGCGCCTGTTCTCTGAAATCTCTGGCGTTGCTACTCCAAACCGTATGTGTTCGACGAAACTAAATGGTCGACCTTGTGAGAGAAGAAGCTCCAGATGCGTATCTTAGTTCCATTTTTGACTAATTGTTCTTTCTGAAACTAAGTGTTCGATACTGTGCCAGGAGAAGCGCCCGTTCTCTGAAATCTGTGGCGATGCCACTCGAAACCGTATGTGTTCGTCGAAACTGAGTGGTCGACCTTGTGAAAGAGGAAACTCCAGATGCGAAACTTAGTTCCATTTTAAACTAATTGTACTATCTGAAACTATGTGTTCGATACTGTGCCAGGAGAAGCGCCTGTTCTCTGAAACGTGTGGCGATGCCACTCGAAACCGTATGTGTTCGACGAAACTAAGTGGTCAACCTTGTGAGAGAGGAAACTCCAGATGCGAAACTTACTTCCATTTTAAACTAATTATTCTATCTGAAACTAGGTGTTCGATACTGTGCCAGGAGAGGCGCCTGTTCTCTGAAATCTGTGACGATGCTACTCGAAACCGTATGTGTTCGACGAAACTAAGTGGTTGACCTTGTGAGAGAGGAAACTCCGGATGCGAAACATAGTTCCATTTAAAACTAATTGTTCTATCTGATACTGAGTGTTCGCCAGTGTGCCAGGAGAAGCGCCTATTCTCTGAAATCTGTGGCGATGCCACTCGAAACCGTATGTGTTCGACTAAACAAAGTGGTCGACCTTGTGGGGGAGGATACTCCAGATGCGAAACATAGTTACATTTTAAACTAATTGTTCTGTCTGAAATAAGTGTTCGATAGTGTGCCAGGAGAAGCGCCTGTTCTCTGAAATCTGTGGCGATGCTACTAGAAACCGTATGTGTTCGAAGACACTAAGTGGTCCACCTAGTGAGAGAGGAAACGCCAGATGCGAAACTTAGTTCCATTTTAAACTAATTGTTCTATCTGATACTAAGTGTTCGATACTGGGCCAGGAGAAGCGCCCGTTCTCTGAAATCTGTGGCGATGCCACTCGAAACCGTATGTGTTCGACGAAACTAAGTGGTCGACCTTGTGAGAGAGGAATATCCAGATGAGAAACATAGTTCCATTTAAAACTAATTGTTCTATCTGAAACTAAGTGTTCGATACTGTGGCAGGAGAAACGCCTGTTCTCTGAAATCTGTGGCGATGCCGCTCGAAACCGTATGTGTTCGACGAAACTAAGTGGTCGACCTTGTGCGAGAGGAAACTCCAGATGAGAAACTTATTTCCATTTTAAACTAATTGTTCTATCGGATACTAAGTGTTCGATACTGTGCCAGGGGAAGTGCCCGTTCTCTGAAATCTGTGGCGATGCTACTCGAAACCGTATGTGTTCGACGAAACTAAGTGGTCGACCTTCTGAGAGAGGAAACTCCGGATGCGAAACTTAGTTCCCTTTTAAACTAATTGTTCTATCTGAAACTAAGTGTTCGATACTGTGCCAGGAGAAGCGCCTCTTCTCTGAAATCTGAGGCGATGCTACTCGAAACCGAATGTGTTCGACGAAACTGAGTGGTCGACCTTGTGAGAGAGGAAACTCCAGATGCGAAGCTTATTTCCATTTTAAACTAATTGTTCTATCGGATACTAAGTGTTCGATACTGTGCCAGGGGAAGTGCCCGTTCTCTGAAATCTGTGGCGATGCTACTCGAAACCGTATGTGTTCGACGAAACTAAGTGGTCGACCTTCTGAGAGAGGAAATTCCGGATGCGAAACTTAGTTCCATTTTAAACTAATTGTTCTATCTGAAACTAAGTGTTCGATACTGTGCGAGGAGAAGCGCCTGTTCTCTGAAATCTGTGGCGATGCCACTCGAAACCGTATGTGTTCGACGATACTAAGTGGCCCACCTCGTGAGAGAGGAAACTCCAGATGCGAAACTTAGTTCCATTTTAAACTAATTGTTCTATCTGAAACTAAGTGTTCGATACTGTGCGAGGAGAAGCGCCTGTTCTCTGAAATCTGTGGCGATGCCACTCGAAACCGTATGTGTTCGACGATACTAAGTGGCCCACCTCGTGAGAGAGGAAACTCCGGATGCGAAACTTAGTTCCCTTTTAAACTAATTGTTCTATCTGAAACTAAGTGTTCGATACTGTGCGAGGAGAAGCGCCTGTTCTCTGAAATCTGTGGCGATGCCACTCGAAACCGTATGTGTTCGACGAAACTAAGTGGCCGACCTTGTGAGAGAGGAAACTCCAGATGCGAAGCTTATTTCCATTTTAAACTAATTGTTCTATCGGATACTAAGTGTTCGATACTGTGCCAGGGGAAGTGCCCGTTCTCTGAAATCTGTGGCGATGCTACTCGAAACCGTATGTGTTCGACGAAACTAAGTGGTCGACCTTCTGAGAGAGGAAACTCCGGATGCGAAACTTAGTTCCATTTTAAACTAATTGTTCTATCTGAAACTAAGTGTTCGATACTGTGCGAGGAGAAGCGCCTGTTCTCTGAAATCTGTGGCGATGCCACTCGAAACCGTATGTGTTCGACGATACTAAGTGGCCGACCTCGTGAGAGAGGAAACTCCAGATGCGAAACTTAGTTCCATTTTAAACTAATTGTTCTATCTGAAACTAAGTGTTCGATACTGTGCCAGGAGAAGCGCCTGTTCTCTGAAATCTGTCGCGATGCTACTCGAAACCGTATGTGTTCGACGAAACTAAGCTGTCGACCTTCTGAGAGAGAAAACTCCAGACGCGAAACTTAGTTCCATTTTAAACTAATTGTTCTATCTGAAACTAAGTGTTCGATACTGTGCCAGGAGAAGCGCCTGTTCTCTGAACTGTTTGGCGATGCCGCTCGAAACCGTATGTGTTCGACGAAACTAAGTGGTTGACCTTGTGAGAGAAGAAACTCCAAAAGGGAAACTTAGTTCCATTTTAAACTAATTGTTCTGTCTGAAATAAGTGTTCGATACTGTGCCAGGAGAAGCGCGTGCTCTCTGAAATCTGTGGCGATGCCACTCGAAACCGTATGTGTTCGACGAAACTAAGTGGCCGACCTTGTGCGAGGGGAAACTTCAGATGCGAAACTTAGTTCAGTTTTAAACCAAATGTTCCATCTGAAACTAAGTGTTCGATACTGTGCCAGGAGAAGCGCCTGTTCCCCGAAATATGTGGCGATGCCACTCGAAACCGTATGTGTTCGACGAATCTAAATGGTCGACCTTGTGAGAGAGGAAACTCCAGATGCGAAACTTAGTTCCATTTTAAAATAATTGTTCGATCTGAAACTAAGTGTTCGATACTGTGCCAGGAGAAGCGCGTGTTCTCTGAAATCAGTCGCGATGCTCCTCGAAACGGTATGTGTTCGACGAAACTAAATGGCCGACCTTGTGAGAGAGGAAACTCCAGATGCGAAACTTAGTTCCATTTTAAACTAATTGTTCTATCTGAAACTAAGTGTTCGATACTGTGCGAGGAGAAGCGCCTGTTCTCTGAAATCTGTGGCGATGCCACTCGAAACCGTATGTGTTCGACGATACTAAGTGGCCGACCTCGTGAGAGAGGAAACTCCAGATGCGAAACTTAGTTCCATTTTAAACTAATTGTTCTATCTGAAACTAAGTGTTCGATACGGTGCCAGGAGAAGCGCCTGTTCTCTGAAATCTGTGGCGATGCCACTCGAAACAGTATGAGTTCGACGAAACTAAGTAGTCGATACTGTGCCAGGAGAAGCGCCTGTTCCCTGAAATCTGTGGCGATACCACCCGAAGCCGTATGTGTTCGACGAAACTAAGTGGTCGACCTTGTGAGAGAGGAAACTCCAGATGCGAAGTTTAGTTCCATTTTAAACTAACTTTTTTATCTGAAACTAAGTGTCCGACATTGTGCCAGGAGAAGCGCCTGTTCTCTGAAACCTGTGGCGATGCTACTCGAAACCGTATATGTTCGACGAAACTAAGTGGTCGACCTTGTGAAAGAGGAAACTCCAGATGCGAAGTTTAGTTCCATTTTAAACTAACTTTTTTATCTGAAACTAAGTGTCCGACACTGTGCCAGGAGAAGCGCCTGTTCTCTGAAACCTGTGGCGATGCCTCTCGAAACCGTATGTGTTCGACGAAACTAAGTGGCCGACCTTGTGAGAGAGGAAACTCCAAAAGTGAAATTTAGTTTCATTTAAAACTAACTGTTCTATCTGAAACTGAGTGTTCGATAATGTGCCAGGAGAAGCGCCTGTTCTCTGAAATCTGTGGCGATGCCACTCGAAACCGTATGTGTTCGACGAAACTAAGTGGTCGACCTTGTGAGAGAGGAAACTCCAGATGCGAAACTTAGTTCCATTCTAAACTAATTGTTCTATCTGAAAGTGTTCGATACTGTGCCAGGAGAAGCGCCTGTTCTCTGAAATTTGTGGCGATGCCCCTCGAAACCGTATGTTTTCGACGAATCTAAATGGTCGACCTTATGAGAGAGGAAACTCCTGATGCGAAACTTAGTTCCATTTTAAATTAATTGTTCTATCTGAAACTAAGTGTTCGATACTGTGCCAGGAGAAGTGCCTGTTCTCTGAAATCTGTGGCGATGCTACTCGAAACCGTATGTGTTCGACGAATCTAAATGGTCGACCTTGTGAGAGAGGAAACTCCAGATGCGAAACTTAGTTCCATTTTAAACTAATTGTTCTATCTGAAACTAAGTGTTCGATACTGTGCCAGGGGAAGCGCCTGCTCTCTGAAACCTGAGGCGATGCTACTCGAAACCGTATGTGTTCGACGAAACTAAATTGTCGACCTTGTGAGAGAGGATACTCCAGATGCGAAACTTAGTTCCATTCTAAACTAATTGTTCTATCTGAAAGTGTTCGATACTGTGCCAGGAGAAGCGCCCGTTCTCTGAAATTTGTGGCGATGCCCCTCGAAACCGTATGTGTTCGACGAAACTAAGTGGTTGACCTTGTGAAAGGGGTAACTCCAGATGCGAAACTTATTTCCATTTAAAACTAATTGTTCTATATGAAACTATGTGTTCGATACTGTGCTAGAAGAAGCGCCTGTTCTCCGAAATCTGTGGCGATGCCACTCGAAACCGTATGAGTTCCACGAAACTAAGAGGTCGCCTTGTGAGAGAGGAAACTCCAGATGCGAAACTTAGTACCATATTAAACTAATTGTTCTATCTGAAACTAAGTGTTCGATACTGTGGCAGGAGAAGCGCCTGTTCTCTGAAACCTGAGGCGATGCTACTCGAAACCGTATGTGTTCGACGAAACTAAGTTGTCGACCTTGTGAGAGAGGAAACTCCAGATGCGAAACATAGTTCCATTTTAAACTAATTGTTCTATCTGAAACTAAGTGTTCGATACTGTGGCAGGAGAAGCGCCTGTTCTCTGAAGCCTGAGGCGATGCTACTCGAAACCGTATGTGTTCGACGAAACTAAGTTGTCGACCTTGTGAGAGAGGAAACTCCAGATGCGAAACATAGTTCCATTTTAAACTAATTGTTCTATCTGTAACTAAGTGTTCGATACTGTGCCAGGAGAAGCGCCTGTTCTCTGAAATCTGTGGCGATGCTACTCGAAACCGTATGTGTTCGACGAAACTAAGTTGCCGACCTTGTGGGAGAGGAAACTGCTGATGTGAAACTTAGATCCATTTTAAATTAATTTTTCTATCTGAAACTATGTGTTCGATACTGTGCTAGAAGAAGCGCCTGCTCTCTGAAATCTGTGGCGATGCCACTCGAAACAGTATGAGTTCGACGAAACTAAGTAGTCGATACTGTGCCAGGAGAAGCGCCTGTTCCCTGAAATCTGTGGCGATACCACCCGAAGCCGTATGTGTTCGACGAAACTAAGTGGTCGACCTTGTGAGAGAGGAAACTCCAGATGCGAAGTTTAGTTCCATTTTAAACTAACTTTTTTATCTGAAACTAAGTGTCCGACATTGTGCCAGGAGAAGCGCCTGTTCTCTGAAACCTGTGGCGATGCTACTCGAAACCGTATGTGTTCGACGAAACTAAGTGGTCGACCTTGTGAAAGAGGAAACTCCAGATGCGAAGTTTAGTTCCATTTTAAACTAACTTTTTTATCTGAAACTAAGTGTCCGACACTGTGCCAGGAGAAGCGCCTGTTCTCTGAAACCTGTGGCGATGCCTCTCGAAACCGTATGTGTTCGACGAAACTAAGTGGCCGACCTTGTGAGAGAGGAAACTCCAAAAGTGAAATTTAGTTTCATTTAAAACTAACTGTTCTATCTGAAACTGAGTGTTCGATAATGTGCCAGGAGAAGCGCCTGTTCTCTGAAATCTGTGGCGATGCCACTCGAAACCGTATGTGTTCGACGAAACTAAGTGGTCGACCTTGTGAGAGAGGAAACTCCAGATGCGAAACTTAGTTCCATTCTAAACTAATTGTTCTATCTGAAAGTGTTCGATACTGTGCCAGGAGAAGCGCCTGTTCTCTGAAATTTGTGGCGATGCCCCTCGAAACCGTATGTTTTCGACGAATCTAAATGGTCGACCTTATGAGAGAGGAAACTCCAGATGCGAAACTTAGTTCCATTTTAAATTAATTGTTCTATCTGAAACTAAGTGTTCGATACTGTGCCAGGAGAAGTGCCTGTTCTCTGAAATCTGTGGCGATGCTACTCGAAACCGTATGTGTTCGACGAATCTAAATGGTCGACCTTGTGAGAGAGGAAACTCCAGATGCGAAACTTAGTTCCATTTTAAACTAATTGTTCTATCTGAAACTAAGTGTTCGATACTGTGCCAGGGGAAGCGCCTGCTCTCTGAAACCTGAGGCGATGCTACTCGAAACCGTATGTGTTCGACGAAACTAAGTTGTCGACCTTGTGAGAGAGGATACTCCAGATGCGAAACTTAGTTCCATTCTAAACTAATTGTTCTATCTGAAAGTGTTCGATACTGTGCCAGGAGAAGCGCCCGTTCTCTGAAATTTGTGGCGATGCCCCTCGAAACCGTATGTGTTCGACGAAACTAAGTGGTTGACCTTGTGAAAGGGGTAACTCCAGATGCGAAACTTATTTCCATTTAAAACTAATTGTTCTATATGAAACTATGTGTTCGATACTGTGCTAGAAGAAGCGCCTGTTCTCCGAAATCTGTGGCGATGCCACTCGAAACCGTATGAGTTCCACGAAACTAAGAGGTCGCCTTGTGAGAGAGGAAACTCCAGATGCGAAACTTAGTACCATATTAAACTAATTGTTCTATCTGAAACTAAGTGTTCGATACTGTGGCAGGAGAAGCGCCTGTTCTCTGAAACCTGAGGCGATGCTACTCGAAACCGTATGTGTTCGACGAAACTAAGTTGTCGACCTTGTGAGAGAGGAAACTCCAGATGCGAAACATAGTTCCATTTTAAACTAATTGTTCTATCTGAAACTAAGTG
Source organism: Nysson spinosus (assembly GCA_910591585.2). Taxonomy (NCBI): domain Eukaryota; kingdom Metazoa; phylum Arthropoda; class Insecta; order Hymenoptera; family Crabronidae; genus Nysson; species Nysson spinosus. The sequence continues at coordinate 63,385 of CAJUYC020000091.1, read as the reverse complement.
TTCGATACTGTGGCAGGAGAAGCGCCTGTTCTCTGAAGCCTGAGGCGATGCTACTCGAAACCGTATGTGTTCGACGAAACTAAGTTGTCGACCTTGTGAGAGAGGAAACTCCAGATGCGAAACATAGTTCCATTTTAAACTAATTGTTCTATCTGTAACTAAGTGTTCGATACTGTGCCAGGAGAAGCGCCTGTTCTCTGAAATCTGTGGCGATGCTACTCGAAACCGTATGTGTTCGACGAAACTAAGTTGCCGACCTTGTGGGAGAGGAAACTGCTGATGTGAAACTTAGATCCATTTTAAATTAATTTTTCTATCTGAAACTATGTGTTCGATACTGTGCTAGAAGAAGCGCCTGCTCTCTGAAATCTGTGGCGATGCTACTCGAAACTTTATGTGTTCGACGAAACTAAGTGGTCGACCTTGTGAGAGAGGATACTCCAAATGCGAAACATAGTTCCATTTTAATCTAATTGTTCTGTCTGAAATAAGTGTTCGATACTGTGCCAGGAGAAGCGCCTGCTCTCTGAAATCTGTGGCGATGCTACTCGAAACCGTATGTGTTCGACGAAACTAAGTGGTCGACCTTGTGAGAGAGGAAACTCCAGATGCGAAACGTAGTTCCATTTTAAACTAATTGTTCTCTCTGAAACTAAGTGTTCGACACTGCGCCAGGAGAAGGGCCTGTTCTCTGAAATCGGTGGCGATGCTACTCGAAACTGTATGTGTTCGTCGCAATTAAGTCGTCGACCTTGTGAGAGATGAAACTCCAGATGCAAAACATAGCTCCATTTTAAACTAATTGTTCTACTGAATCTAAGTGTTCAATACTGTGCCAGGAGAAGCGCCTGTTCTCTGAAATCTGTGGCGATGCCACTCGAAACCGTGTGTGTTCGACGAAACTAAGTGGCCGACCTTGTGCGAGAGGAAACTTCAGATGCGAAACTTAGTTCCATTTTAAACCAAATGTTCCATCTGAAACTAAGTGTTCGATACTGTGCCAGGAGAAGCGCCTGTTCTCTGAAATCTGTGGCGACGCCACTCGAAACCGTATGTGTTCGACGAATCTAAATGGTCGACCTTGTGAGAGTGGAATCTCCAGATGCGAAACTAAATTCCATTTTAAACTAATAGTTCTATCTGAAACCAAGTGTTCGATACTGTGCCAGGAGTAGCGCCTGTTCTCTGAAATCTGTGGCGATGCGAATCGAAAACGTATGTGTTCGACGAAACTAAGTGGTCGACCTTGTGAGAGAGGAAACTCCAGATGCGAAACTTAGTTGCATTTTAAACTAGTTCTTCTATCTTAAACTAAGTGTTCAATACTGTGCCAGGAGAAGCGCCTGTTCTCTGAAATCTGTGGCGATGCCACTCGAAACCGTGTGTGTTCGACGAAACTAAGTGGCCGACCTTGTGCGAGAGGAAACTTCAGATGCGAAACTTAGTTCCATTTTAAACCAAATGTTCCATCTGAAACTAAGTGTTCGATACTGTGCCAGGAGAAGCGCCTGTTCTCTGAAATCTGTGGCGACGCCACTCGAAACCGTATGTGTTCGACGAATCTAAATGGTCGACCTTGTGAGAGTGGAATCTCCAGATGCGAAACTAAATTCCATTTTAAACTAATAGTTCTATCTGAAACCAAGTGTTCGATACTGTGCCAGGAGTAGCGCCTGTTCTCTGAAATCTGTGGCGATGCGAATCGAAACCGTATGTGTTCGTCGCAATTAAGTCGTCGACCTTGTGAGAGATGAAACTCCAGATGCAAAACATAGCTCCATTTTAAACCAATTGTTCTATCTGAAACTAAGTTTTCGATAATGTGCCAGGAGATGCGCCTGTTCGCTCAAATTTGTGGCGATGCCACTCGAAACCGTATGTGTTCGACGAAACTAAGTGGCCGACCTTGTGAGAGAGGATACTCCAGATGCGGAACATAGTTCCATTTTAAACTAATTGTTCTGTCTAAAATAAGGGTTCGATACTGTGCCAGGAGAAGCGCCTGTACTCTGAAATCTGTGGCGATGATACTCGAAACCGTATGTGTTCGGCGAAACTAAGTGGTCGACCTTGTGAGAGAGGAAACTCCAGATGCGAAACTTAGTTACATTTTAATCTAATTGTTCTGTCTGAAATAAGTGTTCGATACTGTGCCAGGAGAAGCGCCTGCTCTCTCAAATCTGTGGCGATGCTACTCGAAACCGTATGTGTTCGACGAAACTATGTCGCGACCTTGTGAGGGAGGAAACTCCAGATGCGAAACATAGTTACATTTTAAACTAATTGTTCTGTCTGAAATAAGTGTTCGATACTATGCCAGGAGAGGCGCCTGCTCTCTGAAATCTGTGGCGATGCTACTCGAAACCGTATGTGCTCAACGAAACTAAGTCGTCGACCTTTTGAGGGAGGATACTCCAGACGCGAAACATAGTTACATTTTAATCTACTTGTTCTGTCTGAAATAAGTGTTCGATACTGTCCCAGGAGAAGCGCCTGCTCTCTGAACTGTGTGGCGATGCCGCTCGAAACCGTCTGTGTTGGACGAAACTAAGTGGTCGACCTTGTGAGGGAGGATACTCCAGAGGCGAAACATAGTTACATTTTAATCTACTTGTTCTGTCTGAAATAAGTGCTCGATACTGTGCCAGGAAAAGCGCCTGTTCTCTGAAATCTGTGGCGATGCCACTCGAAACCGTATGTGTTCGTCGCAATTAAGTCGTCGACCTTGTGAGAGATGAAACTCCAGATGCAAAACATAGCTCCATTTTAAACCAATTGTTCTATCTGAAACTAAGTTTTCGATAATGTGCCAGGAGATGCGCCTGTTCGCTAAAATCTGTGGCGATGCCACTCGAAACCGTATGTGTTCGACGAAACTAAGTGGCCGACCTTGTGAGAGAGGAAACTCCAGATGCGAAACTTAGTTCCATTTTAAACTAATTGTTCTATCTGAAACTAAGTTTTCGATACTGTGCCAGTAGAAGCGCCTGTCTCCGAAATCTGTGGCAATGCCACTACAAACCGAATGTGTTCATCGAAACTAAGTCGTTGACCTTGTGAGGGAGGATACTCCAGATGCGAAACATAGTTACATTTTAATCTAATTGTTCTGTCTGAAATAAGTGTTCGATACTGTGCCAGGAGAAGCGCCTGCTCTCTCAAATCTGTGGCGATGCTACTCGAAACCGTATGTGTTCGACGAAACTAAGTCGCGACCTTGTGAGGGAGGAAACTCCAGATGCGAAACATATCTACATTTTAAACTAATTGTTCTGTCTGAAATAAGTGTTCGATACTATGCCAGGAGAGGCGCCTGCTCTCTGAAATCTGTGGCGATGCTACTCGAAACCGTATGTGCTCAACGAAACTAAGTCGTCGACCTTTTGAGGGAGGATACTCCAGACGCGAAACATAGTTACATTTTAATCTACTTGTTCTGTCTGAAATAAGTGTTCGATACTGTCCCAGGAGAAGCGCCTGCTCTCTGAACTGTGTGGCGATGCCGCTCGAAACCGTCTGTGTTGGACGAAACTAAGTGGTCGACCTTGTGAGGGAGGATACTCCAGAGGCGAAACATAGTTACATTTTAATCTACTTGTTCTGTCTGAAATAAGTGTTCGATACTGTCCCAGGAGAAGCGACTGCTCTCTGAAATCTGTGGCGATGCTACTCGAAACCGTATGTGTTCAACGAAACTAAGTCGTCGACCTTGTGAGGGAGGATACTCCAGACGCGAAACATAGTTACATTTTAATCTACTTGTTCTGTCTGAAATAAGTGTTCGATACTGTTCCAGGAGAAGCGCCTGTGCTCTGAACTGTGTGGTGATGCCGCTCGAAACCGTCTGTGTTGGACGAAACTAAGTGGTCGACCTTGTGAGAGAGGAAACTCCAGATGCGAAACATAGTTCCATTTTAAACTAATTGTTCTATCTGAAACTAAGTTTTCGATACTGTGCCAGTAGAAGCGCCTGTCTCTGAAATCTGTGGCGATGCCACTACAAACCGAATGTGTTCAACGAAACTAAGTCGTCGACCTTTTGAGGGAGGATACTCCAGACGCGAAACATAGTTACATTTTAATCTACTTGTTCTGTCTGAAATAAGTGTTCGATACTGTCCCAGGAGAAGCGCCTGCTCTCTGAACTGTGTGGCGATGCCGCTCGAAACCGTCTGTGTTGGACGAAACTAAGTGGTCGACCTTGTGAGGGAGGATACTCCAGAGGCGAAACATAGTTACATTTTAATCTACTTGTTCTGTCTGAAATAAGTGCTCGATACTGTGCCAGGAAAAGCGCCTGTTCTCTGAAATCTGTGGCGATGCCACTCGAAACCGTATGTGTTCGTCGCAATTAAGTCGTCGACCTTGTGAGAGATGAAACTCCAGATGCAAAACATAGCTCCATTTTAAACCAATTGTTCTATCTGAAACTAAGTTTTCGATAATGTGCCAGGAGATGCGCCTGTTCGCTAAAATCTGTGGCGATGCCACTCGAAACCGTATGTGTTCGACGAAACTAAGTGGCCGACCTTGTGAGAGAGGAAACTCCAGATGCGAAACATAGTTCCATTTTAAACTAATTGTTCTATCTGAAACTAAGTTTTCGATACTGTGCCAGTAGAAGCGCCTGTCTCCGAAATCTGTGGCAATGCCACTACAAACCGAATGTGTTCATCGAAACTAAGTCGTTGACCTTGTGAGGGAGGATACTCCAGATGCGAAACATAGTTACATTTTAATCTAATTGTTCTGTCTGAAATAAGTGTTCGATACTGTGCCAGGAGAAGCGCCTGCTCTCTCAAATCTGTGGCGATGCTACTCGAAACCGTATGTGTTCGACGAAACTAAGTCGCGACCTTGTGAGGGAGGAAACTCCAGATGCGAAACATATCTACATTTTAAACTAATTGTTCTGTCTGAAATAAGTGTTCGATACTATGCCAGGAGAGGCGCCTGCTCTCTGAAATCTGTGGCGATGCTACTCGAAACCGTATGTGCTCAACGAAACTAAGTCGTCGACCTTTTGAGGGAGGATACTCCAGACGCGAAACATAGTTACATTTTAATCTACTTGTTCTGTCTGAAATAAGTGTTCGATACTGTCCCAGGAGAAGCGCCTGCTCTCTGAACTGTGTGGCGATGCCGCTCGAAACCGTCTGTGTTGGACGAAACTAAGTGGTCGACCTTGTGAGGGAGGATACTCCAGAGGCGAAACATAGTTACATTTTAATCTACTTGTTCTGTCTGAAATAAGTGTTCGATACTGTCCCAGGAGAAGCGACTGCTCTCTGAAATCTGTGGCGATGCTACTCGAAACCGTATGTGTTCAACGAAACTAAGTCGTCGACCTTGTGAGGGAGGATACTCCAGACGCGAAACATAGTTACATTTTAATCTACTTGTTCTGTCTGAAATAAGTGTTCGATACTGTTCCAGGAGAAGCGCCTGTGCTCTGAACTGTGTGGTGATGCCGCTCGAAACCGTCTGTGTTGGACGAAACTAAGTGGTCGACCTTGTGAGAGAGGAAACTCCAGATGCGAAACATAGTTCCATTTTAAACTAATTGTTCTATCTGAAACTAAGTTTTCGATACTGTGCCAGTAGAAGCGCCTGTCTCTGAAATCTGTGGCGATGCCACTACAAACCGAATGTGTTCAACGAAACTAAGTCGTCGACCTTGTGAGGGAGGATACTCCAGATGCGAAACATATTTACATTTTAATCTAATTGTTCTGTCTGAAATAAGTGTTCGATACTGTGCCAGGAGAAGCGCCTGCTCTCTGAAATCTGTGGCGATGCTACTTGAAACCGTATGTGTTCGACGAAACTAAGTGGTCGACCTTGTGAGGGAGGATACTCCAGATGCGAAACATAGTTACATTTTAATCTAATTGTTCTGTCTGAAATAAGTGTTCGATACTGTGCCAGGAGAAGGGCCTGCTCTCTGAAATCTGTGGCGATGCTACTCGAAACCGTATGTGTTCGACGAAACTAAGTGGTCGAACTTGTGAGGGAGGATACTCCAGATGCGAAACATAGTTACATTTTAAACTAATTGGTCTGTCTGAAATAAGTGTTCGATACTGTGCCAGGAGAAGCGCCTGCTCTCTGAACTGTGTGGCGATGCCGCTCGAAACCGTCTGTGTTGGACGAAACTTAGTGGTCGACCTTGTGAGAGAGGAAACTCCAGATGCGAAACATAGTTCCATTTTAAACTAATTGTTCTATCTGAAACTAAGTTTTCGATACTGTGCCAGTAGAAGCGCCTGTCTCCGAAATCTGTGGCAATGCCACTACAAACCGAATGTGTTCAACGAAACTAAGTCGTTGACCTTGTGAGGGAGGATACTCCAGATGCGAAACATAGTTACATTTTAATCTAATTGTTCTGTCTGAAATAAGTGTTCGATACTGTGCCAGGAGAAGCGCCTGCTCTCTCAAATCTGTGGCGATGCTACTCGAAACCGTATGTGTTCGACGAAACTAAGTCGCGACCTTGTGAGGGAGGAAACTCCAGATGCGAAACATAGTTACATTTTAAACTAATTGTTCTGTCTGAAATAAGTGTTCGATACTATGCCAGGAGAGGCGCCTGCTCTCTGAAATCTGTGGCGATGCTACTCGAAACCGTATGTGCTCAACGAAACTAAGTCGTCGACCTTTTGAGGGAGGATACTCCAGACGCGAAACATAGTTACATTTTAATCTACTTGTTCTGTCTGAAATAAGTGTTCGATACTGTCCCAGGAGAAGCGCCTGCTCTCTGAACTGTGTGGCGATGCCGCTCGAAACCGTCTGTGTTGGACGAAACTAAGTGGTCGACCTTGTGAGAGAGGAAACTCCAGATGCGAAACATAGTTCCATTTTAAACTAATTGTTCTGTCTGATATAAGTGTTCGATACTATGCCAGGAGAGGCGCCTACTCTCTGAAATCTGTGGCGATGCTACTCGAAACCGTATGTGTTCAACGAAACTAAGTCGTCGACCTTGTGAGGGAGGATACTCCAGATGCGAAACATAGTTACATTTTAATCTACTTGTTCTGTCTGAAATAAGTGTTCGATACTGTCCCAGGAGAAGCGCCTGCTCTCTGAACTGTGTGGCGATGCCGCTCGAAACCGTATGTGTTGGACGAAACTAAGTGGTCGACCTTGTGAGAGAGGAAACTCCAGATGCGAAACATAGTTCCATTTTAAACTAATTCTTCTATCTGAAACTAAGTTTTCGATACTGTGCCAGTAGAAGCGCCTGTCTTTGAAATCTGTGGCGATGCCACTACAAACCGAATGTGTTCAACGAAACTAAGTCGTCGACCTTGTGAGGGAGGATACTCCAGATGCGAAACATAGTTACATTTTAATATAATTGTTCTGTCTGAAATAAGTGTTCGATACTGTGCCAGGAGAAGGGCCTGCTCTCTGAAATCTGTGGCGATGCTACTCGAAACCGTATGTGTTCGACGAAACTAAGTCGTCGACCTTGTGAGGGAGGATACTCCAGATGCGAAACATAGTTACATTTTAAACTAATTGTTCTATCTGAAACTAAGTTTTCGATACTGTGCCAGTAGAAGCGCCTGTCTCTGAAATCTGTGGCGATGCCACTACAAACCGAATGTGTTCAACGAAACTAAGTCGTCGACCTTGTGAGGGAGGATACTCCAGATGCGAAACATATTTACATTTTAATCTAATTGTTCTGTCTGAAATAAGTGTTCGATACTGTGCCAGGAGAAGCGCCTGCTCTCTGAAATCTGTGGCGATGCTACTTGAAACCGTATGTGTTCGACGAAACTAAGTGGTCGACCTTGTGAGGGAGGATACTCCAGATGCGAAACATAGTTACATTTTAATCTAATTGTTCTGTCTGAAATAAGTGTTCGATACTGTGCCAGGAGAAGGGCCTGCTCTCTGAAATCTGTGGCGATGCTACTCGAAACCGTATGTGTTCGACGAAACTAAGTGGTCGAACTTGTGAGGGAGGATACTCCAGATGCGAAACATAGTTACATTTTAAACTAATTGGTCTGTCTGAAATAAGTGTTCGATACTGTGCCAGGAGAAGCGCCTGTCTCCGAAATCTGTGGCAATGCCACTACAAACCGAATGTGTTCAACGAAACTAAGTCGTTGACCTTGTGAGGGAGGATACTCCAGATGCGAAACATAGTTACATTTTAAACTAATTGTTCTGTCTGAAATAAGTGTTCGATACTATGCCAGGAGAGGCGCCTGCTCTCTGAAATCTGTGGCGATGCTACTCCAAACCGTATATGTTCAACGAAACTAAGTCGTCGACCTTGTGAGGGAGGATACTCCAGATGCGAAACATAGTTACATTTTAATCTACTTGTACTGTCTGAAATAAGTGTTCGATACTGTCCCAGGAGAAGCGACTGCTCTCTAAAATCTGTGGCGATGCTACTCGAAACCGTATGTGTTCAACGAAACTAAGTCGTCGACCTTGTGAGGGAGGATACTCCAGACGCGAAACATAGTTACATTTTAATCTACTTTTTCTGTCTGAAATAAGTGTTCGATACTGTTCCAGGAGAAGCGCCTGTGCTCTGAACTGTGTGGTGATGCCGCTCGAAACCGTCTGTGTTGGACGAAACTAAGTGGTCGACCTTGTGAGAGAGGAAACTCCAGATGCGAAACATAGTTCCATTTTAAACTAATTGTTCTATCTGAAACTAAGTTGTCGATACTGTGCCAGTAGAAGCGCCTGTCTCTGAAATCTGTGGCGATGCCACTACAAACCGAATGTGTTCAACGAAACTAAGTCGTCGACCTTGTGAGGGAGGATACTCCAGATGCGAAACATATTTACATTTTAATCTAATTGTTCTGTCTGAAATAAGTGTTCGATACTGTGCCAGGAGAAGCGCCTGCTCTCTGAAATCTGTGGCGATGCTACTTGAAACCGTATGTGTTCGACGAAACTAAGTGGTCGACCTTGTGAGGGAGGATACTCCAGATGCGAAACATAGTTACATTTTAATCTAATTGGTCTGTCTGAAATAAGTGTTCGATACTGTGCCAGGAGAAGGGCCTGCTCTCTGAAATCTGTGGCGATGCTACTCGAAACCGTATGTGTTCGACGAAACTAAGTGGTCGAACTTGTGAGGGAGGATACTCCAGATGCGAAACATAGTTACATTTTAAACTAATTGGTCTGTCTGAAATAAGTGTTCGATACTGTGCCAGGAGAAGCGCCTGCTCTCTGAACTGTGTGGCGATGCCGCTCGAAACCGTCTGTGTTGGACGAAACTTAGTGGTCGACCTTGTGAGAGAGGAAACTCCAGATGCGAAACATAGTTCCATTTTAAACTAATTGTTCTATCTGAAACTAAGTTTTCGATACTGTGCCAGTAGAAGCGCCTGTCTCCGAAATCTGTGGCAATGCCACTACAAACCGAATGTGTTCAACGAAACTAAGTCGTTGACCTTGTGAGGGAGGATACTCCAGATGCGAAACATAGTTACATTTTAATCTAATTGTTCTGTCTGAAATAAGTGTTCGATACTGTGCCAGGAGAAGCGCCTGCTCTCTCAAATCTGTGGCGATGCTACTCGAAACCGTATGTGTTCGACGAAACTAAGTCGCGACCTTGTGAGGGAGGAAACTCCAGATGCGAAACATAGTTACATTTTAAACTAATTGTTCTGTCTGAAATAAGTGTTCGATACTATGCCAGGAGAGGCGCCTACTCTCTGACATCTGTGGCGATGCTACTCGAAACCGTATGTGTTCAACGAAACTAAGTCGTCGACCTTGTGAGGGAGGATACTCCAGATGCGAAACATAGTTACATTTTAATCTACTTGTTCTGTCTGAAATAAGTGTTCGATACTGTCCCAGGAGAAGCGCCTGCTCTCTGAACTGTGTGGCGATGCCGCTCGAAACCGTATGTGTTGGACGAAACTAAGTGGTCGACCTTGTGAGAGAGGAAACTCCAGATGCGAAACATAGTTCCATTTTAAACTAATTCTTCTATCTGAAACTAAGTTTTCGATACTGTGCCAGTAGAAGCGCCTGTCTCTGAAATCTGTGGCGATGCCACTACAAACCGAATGTGTTCAACGAAACTAAGTCGTCGACCTTGTGAGGGAGGATACTCCAGATGCGAAACATAGTTACATTTTAATCTAATTGTTCTGTCTGAAATAAGTGTTCGATACTGTGCCAGGAGAAGCGCCTGCTCTCTCAAATCTGTGGCGATGCTACTCGAAACCGTATGTGTTCGACGAAACTAAGTCGCGACCTTGTGAGGGAGGAAACTCCAGATGCGAAACATAGTTACATTTTAAACTAATTGTTCTGTCTGAAATAAGTGTTCGATACTATGCCAGGAGAGGCGCCTGCTCTCTGAAATCTGTGGCGATGCTACTCGAAACCGTATGTGCTCAACGAAACTAAGTCGTCGACCTTTTGAGGGAGGATACTCCAGACGCGAAACATAGTTACATTTTAATCTACTTGTTCTGTCTGAAATAAGTGTTCGATACTGTCCCAGGAGAAGCGCCTGCTCTCTGAACTGTGTGGCGATGCCGCTCGAAACCGTCTGTGTTGGACGAAACTAAGTGGTCGACCTTGTGAGAGAGGAAACTCCAGATGCGAAACATAGTTCCATTTTAAACTAATTGTTCTGTCTGATATAAGTGTTCGATACTATGCCAGGAGAGGCGCCTACTCTCTGAAATCTGTGGCGATGCTACTCGAAACCGTATGTGTTCAACGAAACTAAGTCGTCGACCTTGTGAGGGAGGATACTCCAGATGCGAAACATAGTTACATTTTAATCTACTTGTTCTGTCTGAAATAAGTGTTCGATACTGTCCCAGGAGAAGCGCCTGCTCTCTGAACTGTGTGGCGATGCCGCTCGAAACCGTATGTGTTGGACGAAACTAAGTGGTCGACCTTGTGAGAGAGGAAACTCCAGATGCGAAACATAGTTCCATTTTAAACTAATTCTTCTATCTGAAACTAAGTTTTCGATACTGTGCCAGTAGAAGCGCCTGTCTTTGAAATCTGTGGCGATGCCACTACAAACCGAATGTGTTCAACGAAACTAAGTCGTCGACCTTGTGAGGGAGGATACTCCAGATGCGAAACATAGTTACATTTTAATATAATTGTTCTGTCTGAAATAAGTGTTCGATACTGTGCCAGGAGAAGGGCCTGCTCTCTGAAATCTGTGGCGATGCTACTCGAAACCGTATGTGTTCGACGAAACTAAGTCGTCGACCTTGTGAGGGAGGATACTCCAGATGCGAAACATAGTTACATTTTAAACTAATTGTTCTGTCTGAAACTAAGTTTTCGATACTGTGCCAGTAGAAGCGCCTGTCTCTGAAATCTGTGGCGATGCCACTACAAACCGAATGTGTTCAACGAAACTAAGTCGTCGACCTTGTGAGGGAGGATACTCCAGATGCGAAACATATTTACATTTTAATCTAATTGTTCTGTCTGAAATAAGTGTTCGATACTGTGCCAGGAGAAGCGCCTGCTCTCTGAAATCTGTGGCGATGCTACTTGAAACCGTATGTGTTCGACGAAACTAAGTGGTCGACCTTGTGAGGGAGGATACTCCAGATGCGAAACATAGTTACATTTTAATCTAATTGTTCTGTCTGAAATAAGTGTTCGATACTGTGCCAGGAGAAGGGCCTGCTCTCTGAAATCTGTGGCGATGCTACTCGAAACCGTATGTGTTCGACGAAACTAAGTGGTCGAACTTGTGAGGGAGGATACTCCAGATGCGAAACATAGTTACATTTTAAACTAATTGGTCTGTCTGAAATAAGTGTTCGATACTGTGCCAGGAGAAGCGCCTGTCTCCGAAATCTGTGGCAATGCCACTACAAACCGAATGTGTTCAACGAAACTAAGTCGTTGACCTTGTGAGGGAGGATACTCCAGATGCGAAACATAGTTACATTTTAAACTAATTGTTCTGTCTGAAATAAGTGTTCGATACTATGCCAGGAGAGGCGCCTGCTCTCTGAAATCTGTGGCGATGCTACTCGAAACCGTATATGTTCAACGAAACTAAGTCGTCGACCTTGTGAGGGAGGATACTCCAGATGCGAAACATAGTTACATTTTAATCTACTTGTACTGTCTGAAATAAGTGTTCGATACTGTCCCAGGAGAAGCGACTGCTCTCTGAAATCTGTGGCGATGCTACTCGAAACCGTATGTGTTCAACGAAACTAAGTCGTCGACCTTGTGAGGGAGGATACTCCAGATGCGAAACATAGTTACATTTTAATCTACTTGTTCTGTCTGAAATAAGTGTTCGATACTGTTCCAGGAGAAGCGCCTGTGCTCTGAACTGTGTGGTGATGCCGCTCGAAACCGTCTGTGTTGGACGAAACTAAGTGGTCGACCTTGTGAGAGAGGAAACTCCAGATGCGAAACATAGTTCCATTTTAAACTAATTGTTCTATCTGAAACTAAGTTGTCGATACTGTGCCAGTAGAAGCGCCTGTCTCTGAAATCTGTGGCGATGCCACTACAAACCGAATGTGTTCAACGAAACTAAGTCGTCGACCTTGTGAGGGAGGATACTCCAGATGCGAAACATATTTACATTTTAATCTAATTGTTCTGTCTGAAATAAGTGTTCGATACTGTGCCAGGAGAAGCGCCTGCTCTCTGAAATCTGTGGCGATGCTACTTGAAACCGTATGTGTTCGACGAAACTAAGTGGTCGACCTTGTGAGGGAGGATACTCCAGATGCGAAACATAGTTACATTTTAATCTAATTGGTCTGTCTGAAATAAGTGTTCGATACTGTGCCAGGAGAAGGGCCTGCTCTCTGAAATCTGTGGCGATGCTACTCGAAACCGTATGTGTTCGACGAAACTAAGTGGTCGAACTTGTGAGGGAGGATACTCCAGATGCGAAACATAGTTACATTTTAAACTAATTGGTCTGTCTGAAATAAGTGTTCGATACTGTGCCAGGAGAAGCGCCTGCTCTCTGAACTGTGTGGCGATGCCGCTCGAAACCGTCTGTGTTGGACGAAACTTAGTGGTCGACCTTGTGAGAGAGGAAACTCCAGATGCGAAACATAGTTCCATTTTAAACTAATTGTTCTATCTGAAACTAAGTTTTCGATACTGTGCCAGTAGAAGCGCCTGTCTCCGAAATCTGTGGCAATGCCACTACAAACCGAATGTGTTCAACGAAACTAAGTCGTTGACCTTGTGAGGGAGGATACTCCAGATGCGAAACATAGTTACATTTTAATCTAATTGTTCTGTCTGAAATAAGTGTTCGATACTGTGCCAGGAGAAGCGCCTGCTCTCTCAAATCTGTGGCGATGCTACTCGAAACCGTATGTGTTCGACGAAACTAAGTCGCGACCTTGTGAGGGAGGAAACTCCAGATGCGAAACATAGTTACATTTTAAACTAATTGTTCTGTCTGAAATAAGTGTTCGATACTATGCCAGGAGAGGCGCCTGCTCTCTGAAATCTGTGGCGATGCTACTCGAAACCGTATGTGCTCAACGAAACTAAGTCGTCGACCTTTTGAGGGAGGATACTCCAGACGCGAAACATAGTTACATTTTAATCTACTTGTTCTGTCTGAAATAAGTGTTCGATACTGTCCCAGGAGAAGCGCCTGCTCTCTGAACTGTGTGGCGATGCCGCTCGAAACCGTCTGTGTTGGACGAAACTAAGTGGTCGACCTTGTGAGAGAGGAAACTCCAGATGCGAAACATAGTTCCATTTTAAACTAATTGTTCTGTCTGATATAAGTGTTCGATACTATGCCAGGAGAGGCGCCTACTCTCTGAAATCTGTGGCGATGCTACTCGAAACCGTATGTGTTCAACGAAACTAAGTCGTCGACCTTGTGAGGGAGGATACTCCAGATGCGAAACATAGTTACATTTTAATCTACTTGTTCTGTCTGAAATAAGTGTTCGATACTGTCCCAGGAGAAGCGCCTGCTCTCTGAACTGTGTGGCGATGCCGCTCGAAACCGTATGTGTTGGACGAAACTAAGTGGTCGACCTTGTGAGAGAGGAAACTCCAGATGCGAAACATAGTTCCATTTTAAACTAATTCTTCTATCTGAAACTAAGTTTTCGATACTGTGCCAGTAGAAGCGCCTGTCTCTGAAATCTGTGGCGATGCCACTACAAACCGAATGTGTTCAACGAAACTAAGTCGTCGACCTTGTGAGGGAGGATACTCCAGATGCGAAACATAGTTACATTTTAATATAATTGTTCTGTCTGAAATAAGTGTTCGATACTGTGCCAGGAGAAGGGCCTGCTCTCTGAAATCTGTGGCGATGCTACTCGAAACCGTATGTGCTCGACGAAACTAAGTGGTCGACCTTGTGAGGGAGGATACTCCAGATGCGAAACATAGTTACATTTTAATCTAATTGTTCTGTCTGAAATAAGTGTTCGATACTGTGCCAGGAGAAGCGCCTGCTCTCTGAAATCTGTGGCGATGCTACTCGAAACCGTATGTGTTCGACGAAACTAAGTCGTCGACCTTGTGAGGGAGGATACTCCAGATGCGAAACATAGTTACATTTTAAACTAATTGTTCTGTCTGAAATAAGTGTTCGATACTATGCCAGGAGAGGCGCCTGCTCTCTGAAATCTCTGGCGATGCTACTCGAAACCGTATATGTTCAACGAAACTAAGTCGTCGACCTTGTGAGGGAGGATACTCCAGATGCGAAACATAGTTACATTTTAATCTACTTGTACTGTCTGAAATAAGTGTTCGATACTGTCCCAGGAGAAGCGCCTACTCTCTGAACTGTGTGGCGATGCCGCTCGAAACCGTCTGTTTTGGACGAAACTAAGTGGTCGACCTTGTGAGAGAGGAAACTCCAGATGCGAAACATAGTTCCATTTTAAACTAATTGTTCTATCTGAAACTAAGTTTTCGATACTGTGCCAGTAGAAGCGCCTGTTCTCTGAAATCTGTGGCGATGCCACTCGAAACCGTATGAGTTCGACGAAACTAAGTGGTCGACCTTGTGAGAGAGGAAACACCAAATTGCGAAACTTAGTTCATTTTAAACTATTAATCCTATCGGACACTGAGTGTTCGATACTGTGCCAGGAGAAGCGCCTGTTCTCTGAAATCTGTGGCGATGCCACTCGAAACCGTATGAGTTCGACGAAACTAAGTGGTCGACCTTGTGAGAGAGGAAACACCAAATTGCGAAACTTAGTTCATTTTAAACTAATAATCCTATCGGACACTAAGTGTTCGATACTGTGCCAGGAGAAGCGCCTGTCCTCTGAAATCTGTGGCGATGCCACTCGAAACCGTATGCGTTCGACGAAACTAAGTGGTCGAGCTTGTGAGAGAGGAAACTCCAAATGCGAAGCTTTGTTCCATTTTAAACTAATTGGTCTATCTGCTACTGAGTGTTCGATACTGTGCTAGGAGAAGCGCCTGTTCTCTGAAATCTGTGGCGATGCCGCTCGAAACCGTATGTGTCCGACGAAACTAGGTGGTCGACCTTGTGAGAGAGGAAACTCCAAATGCGTAGCTTAGTTCCATTTTAACCTAATGGTTCTATCTGAAACTAAGTGTTCCATACTGTGCCCGGAGAAGCGCCTGTTCTATGAAATCTGTCGTGATGCTACTCGAAACCGTATGTGTTCGACGAAACTAAGTGGTCGACCTTGTGAGAGAGGAAACTCCAGATGCGAAACTTAGTTCCATTTTAAACAAATTGTTCTATCTGAAACTAAGTGTTCGATACTGTGCCAGGAGTAGCGCCTGTTCTCTGAAATCTGTGGCGATGTTACTCGAAACCGTATGTTGTCGACGACACTAAGTGGTCCACCTTGTGAGAGAGGAAACTCCAGATGCGAAACATAGTTACATTTTAAACTAATTGTTCTGTCTGAAATAAGTGTTCGATACTATGCCAGGAGAGGCGCCTGCTCTCTGAAATCTGTGGCGATGCTACTCGAAACCGTATATGTTCAACGAAACTAAGTCGTCGACCTTGTGAGGGAGGATACTCCAGATGCGAAACATAGTTACATTTTAATCTACTTGTACTGTCTGAAATAAGTGTTCGATACTGTCCCAGGAGAAGCGCCTACTCTCTGAACTGTGTGGCGATGCCGCTCGAAACCGTCTGTTTTGGACGAAACTAAGTGGTCGACCTTGTGAGAGAGGAAACTCCAGATGCGAAACATAGTTCCATTTTAAACTAATTGTTCTATCTGAAACTAAGTTTTCGATACTGTGCCAGTAGAAGCGCCTGTCTCTGAAATCTGTGGCGATGCCACTACAAACCGAATGTGTTCAACGAAACTAAGTCGTCGACCTTGTGAGGGAGGATACTCCAGATGCGAAACATAGTTACATTTTAAACTAATTGTTCTATCTGAAACTAAGTGTTCGATACTGTGTCAGGAGAAGCGCCTGTTCTCTGAAATCTGTGGCGATGCCACTCGAAACCGTATGAGTTCGACGAAACTAAGTGGTCGACCTTGTGAGAGAGGAAACACCAAATTGCGAAACTTAGTTCATTTTAAACTATTAATCCTATCGGACACTGAGTGTTCGATACTGGGCCAGGAGAAGCGCCTGTTCTCTGAAATCTGTGGTGATGCCACTCGAAACCGTATGAGTTCGACGAAACTAAGTGGTCGACCTTGTGAGAGAGGAAACACCAAATTGCGAAACTTAGTTCATTTTAAACTAATAATCCTATCGGACACTGAGTGTTCGATACTGTGCCAGGAGAAGCGCCTGTTCTCTGAAATCTGTGGCGATGCCACTCGAAACCGTATGAGTTCGACGAAACTAAGTGGTCGACCTTGTGAGAGAGGAAACACGAAATTGCGAAACTTAGTTCATTTTAAACTAATAATCCTATCGGACACTAAGTGTTCGATACTGTGCCAGGAGAAGCGCCTGTCCTCTGAAATCTGTGGCGATGCCACTCGAAACCGTATGTGTTCGACGAAACTAAGTGGTCGACCTTGTGAGAGAGGATACTCCAGATGCGGAATATAGTTCCATTTTAAACAAATTGTTCTACCTGAAACTAAGTGTTCGATACTGTGCCAGGAGAAGCGCCTGTTCTCTGACATCTGTGGCAATGCCACTCGAAACCGTATGTGTTCGACGAAACTAAGTGGTCGACCTTGTGAGGGAGGAAACTCCAGATGCGAAACATAGTTCCATTTTAAACTAATTGTTCTATCTAACACTAAGTGTTCGATACTGTGCCAGGAGAAGCGCCTGTTCTCTGAAATCTGTGGCGATGCTACTCGAAACCGTATGTGTTCGACGAAACTCAGTGGTCGACCTTGTGAGAGAGGAAACTCCAGATGCGAAACTTAGTTCCATTTTAAACAAATTGTTCTATCTGAAACTAAGTGTTCGATACTGTGCCAGGAGAAGCGCCTGTTCTCTGAAATCTGTGGCGATGCCACTCGAAACCGTATGAGTTCGACGAAACTAAGTGGTCGACCTTGTGAGAGAGGAAACACCAAATTGCGAAACTTAGTTCATTTTAAACTAATAATCCTATCGGACACTGAGTGTTCGATACTGTGCCAGGAGAAGCGCCTGTTCTCTGAAATCTGTGGCGATGCCACTCGAAACCGTATGAGTTCGACGAAACTAAGTGGTCGACCTTGTGAGAGAGGAAACACGAAATTGCGAAACTTAGTTCATTTTAAACTAATAATCCTATCGGACACTAAGTGTTCGATACTGTGCCAGGAGAAGCGCCTGTCCTCTGAAATCTGTGGCGATGCCACTCGAAACCGTATGCGTTCGACGAAACTAAGTGGTCGAGCTTGTGAGAGAGGAAACTCCAAATGCGAAGCTTTGTTCCATTTTAAACTAATTGGTCTATCTGCTACTGAGTGTTCGATACTGTGCTAGGAGAAGCGCCTGTTCTCTGAAATCTGTGGCGATGCCGCTCGAAACCGTATGTGTCCGACGAAACTAGATGGTCGACCTTGTCAGAGAGGAAACTCCAAATGCGTAGCTTAGTTCCATTTTAACCTAATGGTTCTATCTGAAACTGAGTGTTCCATACTGTGCCCGGAGAAGCGCCTGTTCTATGAAATCTGTGGTGATGCTACTCGAAACCGTATGTGTTCGACGAAACTAAGTGGTCGACCTTGTGAGAGAGGAAACTCCAGATGCGAAACTTAGTTCCATTTTAAACAAATTGTTCTATCTGAAACTAAGTGTTCGATACTGTGCCAGGAGTAGCGCCTGTTCTCTGAAATCTGTGGCGATGCTACTCGAAACCGTATGTTGTCGACGACACTAAGTGGTCCACCTTGTGAGAGAGGAAACTCCAGATGCGAAGCAGAGTTCCATTTTAAACTAATTGTTCTATCTGATCCTAAGCGTTCGATACTGTGCCAGGAGAAGCGCCTGTTCTCTGAAATGTGTGGCGATGCCAGTCGAAACCGTATGTGTTCGACGAAACTAAGTGGTCGACCTTGTGAGAGAGGATACTCCAGATGCGGAATATAGTTCCATTTTAAACAAATTGTTCTACCTGAAACTAAGTGTTCGATACTGTGCCAGGAGAAGCGCCTGTTCTCTGACATCTGTGGCGATGCCACTCGAAACCGTATGTGTTCGACGAAACTAAGTGGTCGACCTTGTGAGGGAGGAAACTCCAGATGCGAAACATAGTTCCATTTTAAACTAATTGTTCTATCTAACACTAAGTGTTCGATACTGTGCCAGGAGAAGCGCCTGTTCTCTGAAATCTGTGGCGATGCTACTCGAAAACGTATGTGTTCGACGAAACTAAGTGGTCGACCTTGTGAGAGAGGAAACTCCAGATGCGAAACTTAGTTCCATTTTAAACAAATTGTTCTATCTGAAACTAAGTGTTCGATACTGTGCCAGGAGTAGCGCCTGTTCTCTGAAATCTGTGGCGATGCTACTCGAAACCGTATGTTGTCGACGACACTAAGTGGTCCACCTTGTGAGAGAGGAAACTCCAGATGCGAAGCAGAGTTCCATTTTAAACTAATTGTTCTATCTGATCCTAAGTGTTCGATACTGTGCCAGGAGAAGCGCCTGTTCTCTGAAATGTGTGGCGATGCCAGTCGAAACCGTATGTGTTCGACGAAACTAAGTGGTCGACCTTGTGAGAGAGGATACTCCAGATGCGGAATATAGTTCCATTTTAAACAAATTGTTCTACCTGAAACTAAGTGTTCGATACTGTGCCAGGAGAAGCGCCTGTTCTCTGACATCTGTGGCGATGCCACTCGAAACCGTATGTGTTCGACGAAACTAAGTGGTCGACCTTGTGAGGGAGGAAACTCCAGATGCGAAACATAGTTCCATTTTAAACTAATTGTTCTATCTAACACTAAGTGTTCGATACTGTGCCAGGAGAAGCGCCTGTTCTCTGAAATCTGTGGCGATGCTACTCGAAACCGTATGTGTTCGACGAAACTCAGTGGTCGACCTTGTGAGAGAAGAAACTCCAGATGCGAACCTTAGTTCCATTTTAAACAAATTGTTCTATCTGAAACTAAGTGTTCGATACTGTGCCAGGAGAAGCGCCTGTTCTCTGAAATCTGTGGCGATGCCACTCGAAACCGTATGTGTTTGACGAAACTAAGTTGTCGACCTTGTGAGAGAGGAACTCCAGATGCGAAACTTAGTTCCATTTTAAACTAATTGTTCTATCTGAAATTAAGTGTTCGTTACTGTGCCAGGAGAAACGCCTGTTCTCTGAAATCTGTGGCGATGCCACTCGAAACCGTATGTGTTTGACGAAACTAAGTTGTCGACCTTGTGAGAGAGGAACTTCAGATGCGAAACTTAGTTCCATTTTAAACTAATTGTTCTATCTGTAACTAAGTGTTCGATACTGTGCCAGGAGAAGCGCCTGTTCTCTGAAATCTGTGGCGATGCTACTCGAAACCGTATCTGTTCGACGAAACTAAGTTGTCGACCTTGTGAGAGAGGAAACTTCAGATGCGAAACTCAGTTCCATTTCAAATTAATTGTTCTATCTCAAACTAAGTGTTCGATACTGTGCCAGGAGAAGCTCCTGTTCTCTGAAATCTGTGGCGATACTACTCGAAACCGCATGTGTTCGACGAAACTAAGTGGTCGACCTTGTGAGAGAGGAAACTGCAGATGCGAAACTTACTTCCATTTTAAACTAATTGTTCTATCTGAAACTAAGTGTCCGATACTGTGCCAGGAGAAGCTCCTGTTCTCTGAAATCTGTGGCGATACTACTCGAAACCGTATGTGTTTGACGAAACTAAGTTGTCGACCTTGTGAGAGAGGAACTCCAGATGCGAAACTTAGTTCCATTTTAAACTAATTGTTCTATCTGAAATTAAGTGTTCGTTACTGTGCCAGGAGAAACGCCTGTTCTCTGAAATCTGTGGCGATGCCACTCGAAACCGTATGTGTTTGACGAAACTAAGTTGTCGACCTTGTGAGAGAGGAAACTCCAGATGCGAAGCAGAGTTCCATTTTAAACTAATTGTTCTATCTGATCCTAAGCGTTCGATACTGTGCCAGGAGAAGCGCCTGTTCTCTGAAATGTGTGGCGATGCCAGTCGAAACCGTATGTGTTCGACGAAACTAAGTGGTCGACCTTGTGAGAGAGGATACTCCAGATGCGGAATATAGTTCCATTTTAAACAAATTGTTCTACCTGAAACTAAGTGTTCGATACTGTGCCAGGAGAAGCGCCTGTTCTCTGACATCTGTGGCGATGCCACTCGAAACCGTATGTGTTCGACGAAACTAAGTGGTCGACCTTGTGAGGGAGGAAACTCCAGATGCGAAACATAGTTCCATTTTAAACTAATTGTTCTATCTAACACTAAGTGTTCGATACTGTGCCAGGAGAAGCGCCTGTTCTCTGAAATCTGTGGCGATGCTACTCGAAACCGTATGTGTTCGACGAAACTAAGTGGTCGACCTTGTGAGAGAGGAAACTCAAGATGCGAAACTTAGTTCCATTTTAAACAAATTGTTCTATCTGAAACTAAGTGTTCGATACTGTGCCAGGAGTAGCGCCTGTTCTCTGAAATCTGTGGCGATGCTACTCGAAACCGTATGTTGTCGACGACACTAAGTGGTCCACCTTGTGAGAGAGGAAACTCCAGATGCGAAGCAGAGTTCCATTTTAAACTAATTGTTCTATCTGATCCTAAGTGGTCGATACTGTGCCAGGAGAAGCGCCTGTTCTCTGAAATGTGTGGCGATGCCAGTCGAAACCGTATGTGTTCGACGAAACTAAGTGGTCGACCTTGTGAGAGAGGATACTCCAGATGCGGAATATAGTTCCATTTTAAACAAATTGTTCTACCTGAAACTAAGTGTTCGATACTGTGCCAGGAGAAGCGCCTGTTCTCTGACATCTGTGGCGATGCCACTCGAAACCGTATGTGTTCGACGAAACTAAGTGGTCGACCTTGTGAGGGAGGAAACTCCAGATGCGAAACATAGTTCCATTTTAAACTAATTGTTCTATCTAACACTAAGTGTTCGATACTGTGCCAGGAGAAGCGCCTGTTCTCTGAAATCTGTGGCGATGCTACTCGAAACCGTATGTGTTCGACGAAACTCAGTGGTCGACCTTGTGAGAGAGGAAACTCCAGATGCGAAACTTAGTTCCATTTTAAACAAATTGTTCTATCTGAAACTAAGTGTTCGATACTGTGCCAGGAGAAGCGCCTGTTCTCTGAAATCTGTGGCGATGCTACTTGTTCAGGAATTCTCGAAGTCCGGAACGTTCGACGTAGTCAAACCTGCCTGTTCTCTGAAATCTGTGGCGATGGTACTCGAAACCGTATGGGTTCGACGAAACTAAGTGGTCGACCTTGTGAGAGAGGAAACTCCAGATGCGAAACTTTGTTCCATGTTAAACTAATCGTTCTATCTGAAACTAAGTGTTCGATAATGTGCCCGGAGAAGCGCCTCTTCTATGAAATCTGTGGTGATGCTACTCGAAACCGTATGTGTTCGACGAAACTAAGTCGTCGACCTTGTGAGAGAGGAACTCCAGATGCGAAACTTAGTTCCATTTTAAACTAATCGTTCTATCTGAAACTAAGTGTTCGATACTGTGCCAGGAGAAGCGCCTGTTCTCTGAAATCTGTGGCGATGCCACTCGAAACCGTATGTGTTCCACGAAACTAAGTGGTCGACCTTGTAAGAGAGGAAACTCCAGATGCGAAATTTAGTACAATTTTAGACTAATTGTTCTATCTGAAACTATGTGTCTGATACTGTGCCAGGAGAAGCGCCTGTTCTCTGAAATCTGTGGCGTTGCCACTCGAAACCGTATGAGTTCGACGCAAATAAGTGGCCGACTTTGTGAGAGAGCAAACTCCAGATGCGAAATTTTGTTCCATTTTAAACTAATAGTTCTGTCTGAAACTAAGTGTTCGATACTGTGCCAGGAGACGAGCCTGTTCTCGGAAATCTGTCGCGATGCTACTCGAAACCGTATGTGTTCGGCGAAGCTAAGTGGTCAACCTTGTGAGAGAGGAAACTCCAGATGCGAAATTTAGTTCCATTTTATACTTATTTTTCTATCTGAAACTGAGGGTTCGATACTGTGCCACGAGAAGCGCTTGTTCTTTGAAATCTGTATTGATGCCACTCGAAACCGTATGTGTTTGACGAGACTAAGTGGTCGACATGGTAACAGAGGAAACTCCAGATGCGAAACATAGTTCGATTTTAAACTAATTGTTCTATCTGAAACTAAGTGTTCGATACTGTGCCAGGAGGAGCGCCTGTTCTCTGAAATCTGTGGCGCTGCTACTCGAAACGGTATGTGTTCGACGAAACTAAGTGGTCGACCTTGTGAGAGAGGAAACTCCAGAAGCGAAACTTAGTTCCATTTAAAAATAATCGTTCTATCTGAAACTAAGTGTTCGATACTGTGCCAGGAGAAGCGACTGTTCTCTGAAATCTGTGGCGATGCCACTCGAAACCGTATGTGTTCGACGAAACTAAGTGGTCGACCTTGTGAGAGAGGAAATTCCAAATGCGAAAATTAATTCCATTTTAAACTAATTGTTCTATCTGAAACCAAGGGTTCGATACTGTGCCAGGAGAAGCGTAGAGAATGTAGGGTGAACATATAGTATAAGAATGACTGAGTCAAAGACCCGTTAAGTAGCACTATCGGCTGTCCAAAAAAGTATTCTACGCCCTGATGCCTAAAACAATATTTCGGTCGTGGGCGGTGTGAAACTTCATAATTTACGTTCCAACGAAATGCATAAAAACACCAATGTAGGAGAACCTAGTTGAGCCCCAGTGGACCCGTAGAAGGCATGTGACTGTTTTCCAACAGTGGGTGGTGGAATCGTCACATTCCGCACCGTGCATCATGATCCGGTGTATGCAAAATTGAAGCAAACCCTTCTGATTCATGGAATTCAGATTTTCGGGCTGATTTCTTAAAAAGTAGTCAGAGAGTTGTCGCTCATTGGTGAACCTAATCATCCGGAACATGGACCGCAAGGTATTTGCCACCCATATAATACGTGCAGATACGCACACGGGGATCAAATGCACACGTGCATCAGTCGTGTTAGCATGGAGTCCTTCAGTTTCTTGCTACTTGCAATCGGGACGCCACACTCGGCAAATGTGGACTTCGTCCATGAGTTACCTCTGGAAATATCGCAGTTGATTCTGCGGCAATTGGATTCTGCATCTTTACTGAGCGCAGCGCTTGTTTCCCGAAAGTGGCTATCTGTTTTGCGGGTCGATGTGAAACTCAGGCAAAGGGTAAGGAGATCCCTCAGTTACAAGGCGGAGCGGATTCGGTCGGACTACATTGGGAGGCCCACAACGGATGTAGTCAGACGTCATGGGTTCAGATGGAATTCACGTGTTAGAAATATTCAAAGATCTGCGCCTCCGACCAGTATTGACGCATATCGCCTAATGGATATAGAATCGACACGGCACAGTCGTTATCATGGACATCAGCGCGAGGACACCAAAAGGCGAATCAAGTCTTATAGAATTTGATGTAGTGAGAAACGGAACGGGAGTTTCTCCTGGCACAGTATCGGACTAATTTTAATATGGTACTAAATTTCGCATCTGGAGTTTCCTCCCTCACAAGGCGGCCACTTAGTTTCGTGGAAAACATTCGGTTTCGAGTAGCATAGCCACAGATTTCAGAGAACAGGCGCTTCTCCTGGCACAGTATCGAACACTTAGTTTCAGATAGAACAATTAGTTTAAAATGGAACTATGTTTCGCATCTGGAGTTTCCTCTCTCACAAGGTCGACCACTTAGATTCGTCGAACACATACGGTTTCGAGTAGCATCGCCAATGATCTCAGAGAACAGGCGCTTCTCCGGGCACAGTATCGGACACAGAGTTTCGGTTAGAACAATTAGTTTAAAATGGAACTAAGTTTCGCATCTGGAGTTTCCTCTCTCACAAGGTGGACCACTTAGTTTCGTCGAACACATACGGTTTCGAGTAGCATCGCCAGAGATTTCAGAGAACAGGCGCTTCTCCTGGCACAGTATCGAACACTTAGTATCAGATAGAACAATTAGTTTAAAATGGAACTAAAGTTCGCATCTGGAGTTTCCTCTCCCACAAGGTCGACCACTTAGTTTCGTCGAACACATACGGTTTCGAGTAGCATCGCCACAGATTTCAGAGAACAGGCGCTTCTCCTGGCACAGTATCGAACACTTACCTTCAGATAGAAAAATTAGTTTAAAATGGACCTATGTTTCGCATTTGGAGTTTCCTCTCTCACAAGGTCGGCCACTTAGATTCGTCGAACACATACGGTTTTGAGTGGCATTGCCACAGATATCAGAGAAGAGGCGCTTCTCCTGGCACAGTATGGAACACTTAGTTTCAGATAGAACAATTAGTTTAAAATGGAACTAAGTTTCGCATTTGGAGTATCCTCTCTCACAAGATCAACCACTTAGTTTCGTCGAACACATACGGTTTCGAGCGTCATCGCCACACAGTTCAGAGAATAGGCGCTTCTCCTGGCACCTTATCGAACACTTAGTTTCAGACAGAACAATTAGTTTAAAATGGAACTATGTTTCGCATCTGGAGTATCCTCTCTCACAAGGTCAACAACTTAGTTTCGTCGAACACATACGCTTTCGATTTGCATCGCCACAGATTTAAGAGAACAGGCGCTTCTCCTGGCACAGTATCGGACACAGAGTTTCGGTTAGAACAATTAGTTTAAAATGGAACTAAGTTTCGCATCTGGAGTTTCCTCTCTCACAAGGTCGACCATTTAGATTCGTCGAACACATACGGTTTTGAGTGGCATCGCCACAGATTTCAGAGAACAGCCGCTTCTCCTGACACAGTATCGAACGCTTAGTTGCAGATAGAACAATTAGTTTAAAATGGAACTATGTTTCGCATCTGGATTTTCCTCTCTCTCAAGGCGGCCACTTTGTTTCGTGGAACACATACGGTTTCGAGTGGCATCGCCACAGATATCAGAGAACAGGCGCTTCTCCTGGCACAGTATCGAATACTTAGTATCAGATAGAACAATTAGTTTAAAATGGAACTATGTTTCGCATCTGGAGTATCCTCTCTCACAAGGTCAACCGATTAGCTTCGTCGAACACATACGGTTTCGAGCGGCATCGCCACAGATTTCAGAGAACAGGCGTTTCTCCTGGCACAGTATCGAACCCTTAGATTCAGATAGAACAATTAGTTTAAAATGCAACTATGTTTCGCATCTGGAGTTTCCTCTCTCACAAGGTCGGCCACTTAGTTTCGTCGAACACATACGGTTTCGAGTGGTATCGCCACAGATTTCAGAGAACAGGCGCTTCTCCTGGCACAGTATCGAACACTTAGTTACAGATAGAACAATTAGTTTAAAATGCAACTATGTTTCGCATCTGGAGTTTCCTCTCTCACAAGGTCGGCCACTTAGTTTCGTCGAACACATACCCGTTTCGAGTGGCATCGCCACAGATTTCAGAGAACAGGCGCTTCTCCTGACACATTATCGAACACTTAGTTACAGATAGAACAATTAGTTTAAAATGCAACTATGTTTCGCATCTGGAGTTTCCTCTCTCACAAGGTCGGCCACTTAGTTTCGTCGAACACATATGGTTTCGAGTGGCATCGCCACAGATTTCAGAGAACAGGCGCTTCTCCTGGCACATTATCGCACACTTAGTTACAGATAGAACAATTAGTTTAATATGCAACTATGTTTTGCATCTGGAGTTTCCTCTCTCACAAGGTCGGCCACTTAGTTTCGTCGAACACATACGGTTTCGAGTGGTACCGCCACAGATTTCAGAGAACAGGCGCTTCTCCTGGCACAGTATCGAACACTTAGTTTCAGATAGAACAATTAGTTTAAAATGCAACTATGTTTCGCATCTGGAGTTTCCTCTCTCACAAGGTCGGCCACTTAGTTCCGTCGAACACATACGGTTTCGAGTTGTATCGCCACAGATTTCAGAGAACAGGCGCTTCTCCTGGCACAGTATCGAACACTTAGTTTCAGATAGAAAAATTAGTTTAAAATGGAACTAAGTTCGCATTCCGAGTTTCCTCTCTCACAAGTTCGACCACTTAGTTTCGTCGAAGACATACGGTTTCGAGTAGCATCGCCACCGATTTCAGAGAACAGGCGCTTCTCCTGGCACAGTATCGAACACTTAGTATGAGATAGAACAATTAGTTTAAAATGTAACTATGTTTCGCATCTGGAGAATCCTCTCTCACAAGGTCGGCCACTTAGTTTCGTCGAACACATACGGTTTCGAGTGGCATCGCCACAGATTTCACAGAACAGGCGCTTCTCCGGGCACATTATCGAACACTTAGTTACAGATAGAACAATTAGTTTAAAATGCAACTATGTTTCGCATCTGGAGTTTCCTCTCTCACAAGGTCGGCCACTTAGTTTCGTCGAACACATACGGTTTCGAGTGGTATCGCCACAGATTTCAGAGAACAGGCGCTTCTCCTGGCACAGTATCGAACACTTAGTTTCAGATAGAACAATTAGTTTAAAATGCAACTATGTTTGGCATCTGGAGTATCCTCTCTCACAAGGTCAACCACTTAGTTTCGTCGAACACATACGGTTTCGAGTGGTATCGCTACAGATTTCAGAGAACAGGCGCTTCTTCTGGCACAGTATCGAACACTTAGTTTCCGATGGAACCATTAGTTTTAAATGGAACTAAGTTTCGCATCTGGAGTATCCTCTTTCACAAGGCGACCCCTTAGTTTCGTCGAACACATACGGTTTCGAGTGTGATCGCCACAGATTTCAGAGAACAGACGCTTCTACTGGCACAGTATCGAACACATAGTTTCAGATAGAACAATTAGTTTAAAATGCAACTATGTTTCGCATCTGGAGTTTCCTCTCTCACAAGGTCGGCCACTTAGTTCCGTCGAACACATACGGTTTCGAGTGGTATCGCCACAGATTTCAGAGAACAGGCGCTTCTCCTGGCACAGAATCGAACACTTAGTTTCAGATAGAAAAATTAGTTTAAAATGGAACTAAGTTCGCATTCGGAGTTTCCTCTCTCACAAGTTCGACCACTTAGTTTCGTCGAAGACATACGGTTTCGAGTAGCATCGCCACCGATTTCAGAGAACAGACGCTTCTCCTGGCACAGTATCGAACACTTAGTATGAGATAGAACAATTAGTTTAAAATGGAACTATGTTTCGCATCTGGAGAATCCTCTCTCACAAGGTCGGCCACTTAGTTTCGTCGAACACATACGGTTTCGAGTGGCATCGCCACAGATTTCACAGAACAGGCGCTTCTCCGGGCACATTATCGAACACTTAGTTACAGATAGAACAATTAGTTTAAAATGCAACTATGTTTCGCATCTGGAGTTTCTTCTCTCACAAGGTCGGCCACTTAGTTTCGTCGAACACATACGGTTTCGAGTGGTATCGCCACAGATTTCAGAGAACAGGCGCTTCTCCTGGTACAGTATCGAACACTTAGTTTCAGATAGAACAATTAGTTTAAAATGGAACTATGTTTCGCATCTGGAGTATCCTCTCTCACAAGGTCAACCACTTAGTTTCGTCGAACACATACGGTTTCGAGTGGTATCGCTACAGATTTCAGAGAACAGGCGCTTCTTCTGGCACAGTATCGAACACTTAGTTTCCGACGGAACCATTAGTTTTAAATGGAACTAAGTTTCGCATCTGGAGTATCCTCTTTCACAAGGCGACCACTTAGTTTCGTCGAACACATACGGTTTCGAGTGTGATCGCCACAGATTTCAGAGAACAGACGCTTCTACTGGCACAGTATCGAACACATAGTTTCAGATAGAACAATTAGTTTAAAATGCAACTATGTTTCGCATCTGGAGTTTCCTCTCTTACAAGGTCAACCACTTAGTTTCGTCGAACACATACGGTTTCGAGTGGTATCGCTACAGATTTCAGAGAACAGGCGCTTCTTCTGGCACAGTATCGAACACTTAGTTTCCGATGGAACCATTAGTTTTAAATGGAACTCAGTTTCGCATCTGGAGTATCCTCTTTCACAAGGCGACCACTTAGTTTCGTCGAACACATGCGGTTTCGAGTGTGATCGCCACAGATTTCAGAGAACAGACGCTTCTACTGGCACAGTATCGAACACATAGTTTCAGATAGAACAATTAGTTTAAAATGCAACTATGTTTCGCATCTGGAGTTTCCTCTCTCACAAGGTCGGCCACTTAGTTTCGTCGAACACATACGGTTTCGAGTGGTATCGCCACAGATTTCAGAGAACAGGCGCTTCTCCTGGTACAGTATCGAACACTTAGTTTCAGATAGAACAATTAGTTTAAAATGGAACTATGTTTCGCATCTGGAGTATCCTCTCTCACAAGGTCAACCACTTAGTTTCGTCGAACACATACGGTTTCGAGTGTTATCGCTACAGATTTCAGAGAACAGGCGCTTCTTCTGGCACAGTATCGAACACTTAGTTTCCGACGGAACCATTAGTTTTAAATGGAACTAAGTTTCGCATCTGGAGTATCCTCTTTCACAAGGCGACCACTTAGTTTCGTCGAACACATACGGTTTCGAGTGTGATCGCCACAGATTTCAGAGAACAGACGCTTCTACTGGCACAGTATCGAACACATAGTTTCAGATAGAACAATTAGTTTAAAATGCAACTATGTTTCGCATCTGGAGTTTCCTCTCTTACAAGGTCAACCACTTAGTTTCGTCGAACACATACGGTTTCGAGTGGTATCGCTACAGATTTCAGAGAACAGGCGCTTCTTCTGGCACAGTATCGAACACTTAGTTTCCGATGGAACCATTAGTTTTAAATGGAACTCAGTTTCGCATCTGGAGTATCCTCTTTCACAAGGCGACCACTTAGTTTCGTCGAACACATGCGGTTTCCAGTGTGATCGCCACAGATTTCAGAGAACAGACGCTTCTACTGGCACAGTATCGAACACATAGTTTCAGATAGAACAATTAGTTTAAAATGCAACTATGTTTCGCATCTGGAGTTTCCTCTCTCACAAGGTCGGCCACTTAGTTTCGTCGAACCCATACGGTTTCGAGTGGTATCGCTACAGATTTCAGAGAACGGGCGCTTCTCCTGGCACATTATCGAACACTTAGGTTCAGATAGAACAATTAGTTTAAAATGGAACTAATTTTCGCATATGGAGTTTCCTATCTCACAAGGTGGACCACTTAGTTTCGTCGAACACATACGTTTTCGAATGTCATCGCCACAGATTTCGCAGACGGGGAGGTTCCTCTGGCACAGTATCGACCAATTAGTTTCGTCGAACACATACGGTTTCGGGTGCGCATTGCCACAGATTTCAGAAAACATGCGCTTCTCCTGGCACGGTATCGAAAACTTAGTTTCAGATCGAACAATTAGTTTTAAATGGAACTAAGTTTCGCATCTGGAGTATCCTCTCGCACAAGGTCAACCACTTAGTTTCGTCGAACACATACGGTTTCGAGCGGCATCGCCGCACAGTTCAGAGAACAGGCGCTTCTCCTGGCACAGTATCGAAAACTTAGTTTCAGATAGAACAATTAGTTTAAAATGGAACTAAGTTTCGCATCTGGAGTTTCCTCTCTCACAAGGTCGGCCACTTAGTTTCGTCGAACACATACGGTTTCGAGTGGCATCGCCACAGATTTCAGAGAACAGGCGCTTCTGCTGGGACAGTATCGAACACTTAGTTACAGATAGAACAATTAGTTTAAACTGGCACTAATTTTCGCGTCTGGAGTTTCCTCTCTCACAATGTCGACAACTCAGTTTCGTCAAACACATACGGTTTCGAGTAGCATCGCGACAGATTTCAGAGAACAGGCGCTTCTCCTGGCACAGTATCGAACGCTTAGTTTCAGATAGAACAATTAGTTTAAAGGGGCACTAAGTTTCGCGTCTGGAGTTTCCTCTCTCAAAAGGTCGACCCCTGAGTTTCGTCGAACACATACCGTTTCGAGTGGTATCGCCACAGGTTTCACAGAACGGGCGCTTCTCCTGGCACAATATCGAACACTTAGTTTCAGATAGAACAATTAGTTTAAAATGGAACTAAATTTCGCATCTGGAGTTTCCTCACACACAAGGTCGACCATTTAGATTCGTCGAACACATACGGTTTCGAGTAGCATCGCCACAGATTTCAGGGAATAGGCGCTTCTCCTGGCACAGTATCGAACACTTTCAGACAGAACAATTAGTTTAAAATGGAACTAAGTTTCGCATCTGAAGTTTCCTCTCTCACAAGGTCGGCCACTCAGTTTCGTCGAACACATACGTTTGCGAGTGGTATCGCCACAGATTTCCGAGAACAGGCGCTTCTCCTGGCACAGTATCGAGCACTTAGTTTCAGATAGAACAATTAGTTTAAAATGGTACTAAGCTTCGCATCTGGAGTTTCCTATCCCACAAGGTCGACCACCTAGTTTCGTCGAACACATACGGTTTCGAGTAGCATCGCGACAGATTTCAGAGAACAGGCGCTTCTCCTGGCACAGTATCGAACACTTAGTTTCAGATAGAACAATTAGTTTAAAATGGATCTAAGTTTCGCATCTGGAGTTTCCTCTCTCACAAGGTCGGCCACTCAGTTTCGTCGAACACATACGTGTGCGAGTGGTATCGCCACAGGTTTCACAAAACGGGCGCTTCTCCTGGCAGAGTATCGAACACTTAGTTTCAGATAGAACAATTCATTTAAATAGGAACTAAGTTTCGCATCTGAAGTTTCCTCTCTCACAAGGTCGGCCACTTAGTTTCTTCGAACACATACGGTTTCGAGTGGCATCGCCACAGATTTCAGAGAACAGGCGCTTCTGCTGGTACAGTATCGAACACTTAGTTTCAGATAGAACAATTGGTTTAAAATTGAACTATGTTTCGCATCTGGAGTTTCCTCTCCCACAAGGTCGACCACTTAGTTTCGTCGAACACATACGGTTTCGAGTAGCATCGCCACAGATTTCAGAGAACAGGCACTTCTCCTGGCACAGTATCGAACACTTTCAGACAGAACAATTAGTTTAAAATGGAACTATGTTTCGCATCTGAAGTTTCTTCTCTCACAAGGTCGGCCACTCAGTTTCGTCGAACACATACGTTTGCGAGTGGTATCGCCACAGATTTCCGAGAACAGGCGCTTCTCCTGGCACAGTATCGAGCACTTAGTTTCAGATAGAACAATTAGTTTAAAATGGTACTAAGCTTCGCATCTGGAGTTTCCTATCCCACAAGGTCGACCACCTAGTTTCGTCGAACACATACGGTTTCGAGTAGCATCGCGACAGATTTCAGAGAACAGGCGCTTCTCCTGGCACAGTATCGAACACTTAGTTTCAGGTAGAACAATTAGTTTAAAATGGAAGTAAGTTTCGCATCTGGAGATTCCTCTCTCACAAGGTCGGCAACTTAATTTCCTCGAACACATACGGTTTCGAGTAGCATCGTCACAGATTTCAGAGAACAGGCGCCTCTCCTGGCACAGTATCGAACACTTAGAATCAGATAGAACAATTAGTTTAAAATGGAAGTAAGCTTCGCACCTGGGGTTTCCTCTCTCACAAGGTCGGCCACTTAGTTTCGTCGAACACATACGGTTTCGAGTGGCATCGCCACAGATTTCAGAGAACAGGCGCTTCTCCTGGCACAGTATCGAACACTTAGTTTCAGATGGAACATTTGCTTTAAAATGGAACTAAGCTTCGCATCTGGATTTTCCTATCCACAAGGTCGACAACATAGTCTCGTTGAACACATACGGTTTCGAGTAGCATTGCCACAGATTTCAGAGAACAGGCGCTTCTCCTGGCACTGTATAGAAAACTTTCAGCTAGAACAATTTGTTTAAAATGGAACTAAGTTTCGCATCTGGAGCTTCCTCTCTCACAAGTTCGACCACTTAGTTTCGTCGAACATATACGGTTTCGATTGGCATCGCCACAGATTTCAGATAACGGGCACTTCTCCCGGCACAGTATTGAACAGTTATTTTCATATAGAACAATTAGTTTAAAATGGAACAAAGCTTCGCACCTGGAGTTTCCTCTCGCACAAGGTGGACCACTTAGTTTCGTCGAACACATACGGTTTCGAGTAGCATCGCCACAGATTTCAGCGAGCAGGCGCTCCTCCTGGCACAGTATCGAACACTTTCAGATAGAACAATTAGTTTAAAATGGAAGTAAGTTTCGCATCTGCAGTTTCCTCTCTCACAAGGTCGACCACTTAGTTTCGTCGAACACACACGTTTTCGAGTAGCATCGCCACAGATTTCAGAGAACAGGCTCCTCCCCTGGCACAGTATCGAACACTTAGTTTCAGATAGAACAATTAGTGTAAAATGGCACTAAGTTGCGCGTCTGGAGTTTCCTATCTCACAAGGTGGACCACTTAGTTTCGTCGAACACATACGGTTTCCAGTGGCATCGCCACAGATTTCAGAGAACAGGCGCTTCTCCTGGCACAATATTGAACACTTAGTTTCTGATGGAACATTTAGTTTAAAATTGAACTATATTTCGGATCTGAAGTCTCCTCTCTCCCAAGGTGGACCACTTAGTTTCGTCGAACACATACGTTTTCGAGTGGCACGGCCACAGATTTCGCCGAACGGGAGTTCCTCCTGGCACAGTATCGACAACTTAGGTTCGTCGAACACACGGTTTCGAGTGGCATCGCCACAGATTTCAGACAACAGGCGCTTCTCGTGGCACAGTATCGAACACTTAGTTTCAGATAGAAAAATTAGTTTAAAGTGGAACTATGTTTCGCATCTGGTGAATCCTCTCTCACAAGGTCGACCACTTAGTTTCGTCGAACACATACGGTTTCGAGTGGCATTATCACAGATTTCAGGGAACAGGCGCTTCTCCTGGCACAGTATCGAACACATAGTTTCAGATAGAACAATTAGTTTAAAATGGTACTAAGCTTTGCATCTGGAGTTTCCTCTTTCACAAGGCGACCACTTAGTTTCGTCGAACACATACGGTTTCGAGTAGCATCGCCACAGATTTTAGAGAACAGGCGCCTCCCCTGGCACACTATCGAACACTTAGTTTCAGGTAGAACAATTAGTTTAAAATGGAAGTAAGTTTCGCATCTGGAGATTCCTCTCTCACAAGGTCGGCAACTTAATTTCGTCGAACACATACGGTTTCGAGTAGCATCGTCACAGATTTCAGAGAACAGGCGCCTCTCCTGGCACAGTATCGAACACTTAGTTTCAGATAGAACAATTAGTTTATAATGGAAGTAAGCTTCGCACCTGGGGTTTCCTCTCTCACAAGGTCGGCCACTTAGTTTCGTCGAACACATACGGTTTCGAGTGGCATCGCCACAGATTTCAGAGAACAGGCGCTTCTCCTGGCACAGTATCGAACACTTAGTTTCAGATGGAACATTTGCTTTAAAATGGAACAAAGCTTCGCATCTGGATTTTCCTATCCACAAGGTCGACAACATAGTCTCGTTGAACACATACGGTTTCGAGTAGCATTGCCACAGATTTCAGAGAACAGGCGCTTCTCCTGGCACTGTATAGAAAACTTTCAGCTAGAACAATTTGTTTAAGAACAATTAGTTGAAAATGGAACTAAGATTCGCATCTGGAGTTTCTTATCTCACAAGGTCGACCACTTAGTTTCGCCGAACGCATACGGTTTCGAGTGGCATCGCCACAGATTTCAGAGAACAGGCGCTTCATCTGGCACAGTATCGAACACTTAGTTTCAGATGGAACATTTGGTTTAAAATGGAACTAAGTTTCGCATCTGGAGCTTCCTCTCTCACAATGTGGACCACTTAGTTTCGTCGAACACATACGGTTTCGAGTAGCATCGCCACTGATTTCAGAGAACAGGCGCTTCTACTGGCAGATTATCGAATATTTAGTTTCACATAGAACAATTACTTTAAAAGGCAACTAAGCTTCGCATCTGGAGTTTCCTCTCTCACAAGGTCAAAGACTTAGTTTCGTCGAACACATACGGTTTCGAGTGGCATCGCCACAGATTTCAGAGAACAGGCGCTTCTCGTGGCACAGTATCGAACACTCAGTTTCAGATAGAACAACAAGATTAAAATGGAACTACGTTTCGCATCTGGAGTTTCCTCTCTCACAAGGTCGGCCACTTTGTTTCGTCGAACACATACGGTTTCGAGTAGCATCGCCACTGATTTCAGAGAACAGCCGCTTCTCCTGGCACAGTATCGAACACTTAATTTCAGATGGAACAATTAGTTTAAAATGGAACTAAGTTTCACACCTGGAGCTTGCTCTCTCACAAGGTCGACCATTTAGATTCGTCGAGCACATACGGTTTCGAGTATCATCGCCACAGATTTCAGAGTACAGGCGCTTTTCCTGGCACAGTATCGAGCACTTAGTTTCAGATAGAACAATTCGTTTAAAATGGAAATACGTTTCGCATCTGGAGTTTCTTCTCTCACAAGGCGACCACTTAGTTTCGTCGAACACACACGGTTTCGAGTGGCATCGCCACAGATTTCAGGGAACAGGCGCTTCTCCTGGCGCAGTATCGAACACTTTCGGACAGAACAATTTGTTTAAAATGGAACTAAGTTTCGCATTTGGAGTATCCTCTCTCACAAGGTCGACCACTTAGTATCGTCGAACACATAAGGTTTCGAGTAGCATCGCCACAGATTTCAGAGAGCAGGCGCTTCTCCTGGCACAGTATCGAAAACATAGTTTCAGAGAGAACAATTAGTTTAAAATGGAACTAAGTTTCGCATCTGGAGTTTCCTCTCTCACAAGGTCGGCCACTCAGTTTCGTCGAACACATAAGGTTTCGAGTGGCATCGCCACACAGTTCAGAGAACAGGCGCTTCTCCTGGCACAGTATCGAAAACTTAGTTTCAGGTAGAACAATTAGTTTAAAATGGAAATATGTTTCGCAACTGGAGGTTCCTCTCTCACAAGGTCGACCACTTAGTTTCGTCGACCACATACGGTTTCGAGTAGCATCGCCACAGATTTCAGAAAACTGGCGCTTCTCCTGGCACAGTATCGAACACTTAGTTTCAGAGAGCAATTAGTTTAAATTGGAACTATGTTTCGCATCTGGAGTTTCCTCTCTCACAAGGTCGACCACTTAATTTCGTTGAACACATACGGTTTCGAGTGGCATCGCCACAGATTTCAGAGAACAGGCGCTTCTCCTGGCACAGTATCGGGCACATAGTTGCAGATAGAACAATTAGTTTAAAATGGAACTAAGTTTCGCATCTGGAGTTTCCTGTCTCACAAGGACGACCACTTACTTTCGCCGAACACATTCGGTTACGAGTAGCAACGCAACAGGTTTCAGAGAACAGGCGCTTCTACTGGCAGATTATCGAATACTTAGTTTCAGAGAGAACAATTAGTTTAAAATGGAACTATATTTCGCATATGGAGTTTCCTCTCTCACAAGGTCGACCACTTAGTTTCGTCGACCACATACGGTTTCGAGTAGCATCGCCACAGATTTCAGAGAACTGGCGCTTATCCTGGCACAGTATCGAACACTTAGTTTCAGAGAGCAATTAGTTTAAATTGGAACTATGTCTCGCATCTGGAGTTTCCTCTCTCACAAGGTCGACCACTTAGTTTCGTCGACCACATACGGTTTTGAATGGCATCGCCACTGATTTCAGAGAACAGACGCTTCTCGTGGCACAGTATCGAACACTTAGTTTCAGATAGAACAATTATTTTAATATGGAATTAAGTTTCGCATTTGGAGTTTCCTCTCTCACAAGGTCGACCACTTAGTTTCGGCAAACACATACGGTTTCGAGTGGCAACGCCACAGGTTTCAGAGAACTGGCGCTACTCCTGGCACAGTATCGAAAACTTAGTTTCAGATAGAACAATTTGTTTAAAATGGAACTAAGTTTCGCATCTGGAGTTTCATCTCTCACAAGGTCGACCTCTTAGTTTCGTCGAACACAAACGTTTTCGAGCAGCATCGCCACAAATTTCAGAGAACAGGCGTTTTTCCTGGCACAGTATCTGTTTCAGATAGAACAATTAGTTTTAAATGGAACTAAGTTTCGCATCTGGAGTTTCCTACCTCACAAGGTCGGCCACTTCGTTTCGTCGAACACATACGGTTTCGAGTAGCATCGCCACAGATTTCAGAGAACAGGCGCTTCTCCTGGCAGAGTATCGAACACTTTCAGATACAACAATTAGTTTAAAATGGAACTAAGTTTCGCATCTGGAGTTTCCTCTCTCACAAGGTTGGCCACTTAGTATCGTCAAACACATACGGTTTCGAGTGGCATCGCCACAGGTTTCAGAGAACTGACGCTACTCCTGGCACAGTATGGAACACTTAGTATCAGATAGAACAATTACTTTAAAATGGAACTAAGCTTCGCATCTGTAGTTTCCTTTCGCACAAGGTCGACGACTTAATTTCGTCGAACACATACGGTTTCGAGTGGCATCGCCAATGATTTCAGAGAACAGGCGCTTCGCCTGGTACAGTATCGAACACTTTCAGATAGAACAATTAGTTTAAAATGGAACTAAGTTTCGCATCTGGAGTTTCCTCTCTCACAAGGTCGGCCACTTAGTATCGTCGAACACATACGGTTTGGAGTGGCATCGCCACAGATTTCAGAGAACAGGCGCTTCTCGAGGCACAGTATCGAACACTTAGTTTCAGATAGAACAATTATTTTAATATGGAATTAAGTTTCGCATTTGGAGTTTCCTCTCTCACAAGGTCGACCACTTAGTTTCGTCGAACACATACGGTTTCGAGTGGCATCGCCAATGATTTCAGAGAACAGGCGCTTCGCCTGGTACAGTATCGAACACTTTCAGATAGAACAATTAGTTTAAAATGGAACTAAGTTTCGCATCTGGAGTTTCCTCTCCCACACGGTCGACCACTTAGTTTCCTCGAACACATACGGTTTCGAGTAGCATCGCCACAGATTTCAGAGAACAGGCGCTTCTCCTGGCACAGTATCGAGCACTTAGTTTCAGATAGAACAATTTGTTTAAAATGGAACTAAGTTTCGCATCTGAAGTTTCCTCTCGCACAAGATCGGCCACTTAGTTTCGTCGAACACACACGGTTTCGAGTGGCATCGCCACAGATTTCAGACAACAGGCGCTTCTCCTGGCACAGTATCGAACACTTAGTTACAGATAGAACAATTAGTTTAATTTGGAACTATGTTTCGCATCTGGAGTTTCCTCTCTCACAAGGTCGACAACTTAGTTTCGTCGAACACATACGGTTTCGAGTAGTATCGCCTCAGATTTCAGAGAACAGGCGCTTCTCCTGCCATATTATCGAACACTTAGTTTCAGATAGAACAATTAGTTTAAAATGGAACTATGTTTCGCATTTGGAGTTTCCTCTCTCACAAGGTCGGCCACTTAGTTTCGTCGAACACACACGGTTTCGAGTGGCATCGCCACAGATTTTAGCGAACAGGCGCATCTCCTGGCACATTATCGGAAACTTAGTTTCAGATAGAACAATTGGTTTAAAATGGAGCTATGTTTTGCATCTGGAGTTTCATCTCTCACAAGGTCGACGACTTAATTGCGACGAACACATACGGTTTCGAGTGGCATCGCCACAGATTTCAGAGAACAGGCGCTTTTCCTGGCACAGTATCGAGCACTTAGTTTCAGATAGAACAATTCGTTTAAAATGGAAATACGTTTCTCATCTGGAGTTTCTTCTCTCACAATGTCAACCACTTAGTTTCGTCGGACACATACGGTTTCGAGTGGCATCGCCACATATTTCAGAGAACAGGCGCTTCTCCTGGCACAGTATCGAACACTTAGTTACAGATAGAACACTTAGTTTAAAATGGAACTGTGTTTGGTATTTGGAGTTTCCTCTCTCACAAGGTGGACCACTCAGTTTCGTCAAACACATACGGTTTCGAGTGGCATCGCCACAGATTTCGGAGAACAGGCGCTTCTCCTAGCACAGTATCGAACACTTAGTATCAGATAGAACAATTACTTTAAAATGGAACTAAGCTTCGCATCTCGAGATTCCTCTCTCACAAGGTGGACCACTTAGTTTCATCGAACATATACGGTTTCGAGTAGCATCGCCACTGATTTCAGAGAACAGGCGCTTCTCCTGGCACAGTATCGAACACTTAGTTTCAGATGGAACATTTGGTTTAAAATGGAACTAAGTTTCGCATCTGAAGTTTCCTCTCGCACAAGGTCGGCCACTTAGTTTCGTCGAACACACACGGTTTCGAGTGGCATCGCCACAGATTTCAGAGAACAGGCGCTTCTCCTGGGACAGTATCGAACACTTAGTTTAAGATAGAAGAACTAGTTTAAAATGCAACTAAGTTTCGCATCTGGAGTTTCCTCTCTCACAAGGTCGACCACTTAGTTTCGTCGAACACATACGGTTTCGAGTAGCATCGCCACAGATTTCAGAGAACAAGCGCTCCTCCTGGCACAGTATCGAACATTTAGTTTCAGATAGAACAATTAGTTTAAAATGGAACTAAGTTTCGCATCTGGAGTTTCCTCTCTCACAAGTTCGACAATTTAGTTTCGTCGAACACATACGGTTTGGAGTAGCAACGCCAGAGATTTCAGAGAACAGGCGCTTCTCCTGGCACAGTATCGAACACTTTATTTCAGCTAGAATATATAGTTTTAAATGGAAATATGTTTCGCATTTGGAGTTTCCTCTCTCACAAGGTCGACCACTTAGTTTCGTCGAACACATACGGTTTCGAGTGACATCGCCACAGATTTCAGAGAACAGGCGCTTCTCCTGGCACAGTATCGAACACTTAGTTACAGATAGAACAATTAGTTTAATTTGGAACTATGTTTCGCATCTGGAGTTTCCTCTCTCACAAGGTCGACAACTTAGTTTCGTCGAACACATACGGTTTCGAGTAGCATCGCCTCAGATTTCAGAGAACAGGCGCTTCTCCTGCCACATTATCGAACACTTAGTTTCAGATAGAACAATTAGTTTAAAATGGTACTAAGTTTCGCATCTGGGATTTCCTCTCCCACAAGGCGACCTCTCAGTTTCGTGGAACTCATACGGTTTCGAGTGGCTTCGCCACAGATTTCAGAGAACAGGCGCTTCTTCTAGCACAGTATCGAACACATAGTTTCAGATAGAAAAATTAATTTAAAATGGAACTAAGTTTCGCATCAGCAGTTTCCTCTCCCACAAGGTCGGCAACTTAGTTTCGTCGAACACATACGGTTTCGAGTAGCATCGCCACAGATTTCAGAGAACAGGCGCTTCTCCTGGCACAGTATCGAACACTTAGTTACAGATAGAACAATTAGTTTAAAATGGAACTATGTCTCGCATCTGGAGTTTCCTCTCTCACAAGGTCGACAACTTAGTTTCGTCGAACACATACGGTTTCGAGTAGCATCGCCTCAGGTTTCAGAGAACAGGCGCTTCTCCTGCCACAGTATCGAACACTTAGTTTCAGATAGAACAATTAGTTTAATATGGTACTAAGTTTCGCATCTGGAGTTTCCTCTCTCACAAGGTCGGCCATTTAGTTCCGTCGAACACATACGGTTTCGAGTGGCATCGCCACAGATTTCAGAGAACAGGTGCTTCTTCTGGCACAGTATCGAACACTTTCAGATAGAACATTTAGTTTAAAATGGAACTAAGTTCCGCATCTGGAGTTTCCTCTCTCACAAGGTCGGCCACTTAGTTTCGTCGAACACATACGGTTTCGGGTGGCATCGCCACAGATTTCAGAGAACAGGTGCTTCTCCTGGCACGGTATCGAACACTTAGTTTCAGATAGAACAATTAGTTTAAAATGGAACTAAGTTTCGCGTTTGGAGTTTCCTCTCTCACAAGGTCGGCCACTTAGTTTCGTCAAGCACATACGGTTTCGAGTTGCATCGCCACAGATTTCAGAGAACAGGCGATTCTCCTGGCACAATATCAAACACTTAGTTTCAGATAGAACAATCAGTTTAAAATGGAACTAAGTTCCGCATCTGGAGTTTCCTCCCACACAAGGTCGACCATTTAGATTCGTCGAACACATACGGTTTCGAGTAGCATCGCGACAGATTTCAGAGAACAGGTGCTTCTCCTGGCACAGTATCGAACACTTATTTTCAGATAGAACAATTAGTTTAAAATGGAACTGAGTTTCGCATCTGGAGTTTCCTCTCTCACAAGGTCGACCATCTAGATTCGTCGAACACATACGGTTTCGAGTAGCATCGCCACTGTTTTCAGAGAACAGGCGCTTCGCCTGGCACAGTATCGAACACTTTCAGATAGAACAATTAGTTTAAAATGGAACTAAGTTCCGCATCTGGAGTTTCCTCTCTCACAAGGTCGACCATTTAGATTCGTCGAACTCATACGGGTTCGAGTAGCATCGCCACTGATTTCAGAGAACAGGCGCTTCTCCTGGCACAATATCGAACACTTTCAGATAGAACATTTAGTTTAAAATGGAACTAAGTTCCGCATCTGGAGTTTCCTCTCTCACAAGGTCGGCCACTTAGTTTCGTCGAACACATACGGTTTCGGGTGGCATCGCCACAGATTTCAGAGAACAGGTGCTTCTCCTGGCACGGTATCGAACACTTAGTTTCAGATAGAACAATTAGTTTAAAATGGAACTAAGTTTCGCGTGTGGAGTTTCCTCTCTCACAAGGTCGGCCACTTAGTTTCGTCAAGCACATACGGTTTCGAGTTGCATCGCCACAGATTTCAGAGAACAGGCGATTCTCCTGGCACAATATCAAACACTTAGTTTCAGATAGAACAATCAGTTTAAAATGGAACTAAGTTCCGCATCTGGAGTTTCCTCCCACACAAGGTCGACCATTTAGATTCGTCGAACACATACGGTTTCGAGTAGCATCGCGACAGATTTCAGAGAACAGGTGCTTCTCCTGGCACAGTATCGAACACTTATTTTCAGATAGAATAATTAGTTTAAAATGGAACTGAGTTTCGCATCTGGAGTTTCCTCTCTCACAAGGTCGACCATCTAGATTCGTCGAACACATACGGTTTCGAGTAGCATCGCCACTGATTTCAGAGAACAGGCGCTTCGCCTGGCACAGTATCGAACAATTTCAGATAGAACAATTATTTTAAAATGGAACTAAGTTCCGCATCTGGAGTTTCCTCTCTCACAAGGTCGACCATTTAGATTCGTCGAACACCTACGGGTTCGAGTAGCATCGCCACTGATTTCAGAGAACAGGCGCTTCTCCTGGCACGGTATCGAACACTTTCAGATAGAACAATTAGTTTAAAATGGAACTAAGTTTCGCATCTGGAGTTTCCTCTCTCACAAGGTCGGCCACTTAGTATCGCCGAACACATACGGGTTCGAGTAGCATCGCCACAGATTTCAGAGAACAGGCGCTTCTTCTAGCACAGTATCGAACACATAGTTTCATATAGAACAATTAGTTTTAAATGGAAATAAGTTTCGCATCTGGAGTTTCCCCTTTCACAAGGTCAACCACTTAGTTTCGTCGAACACGTAGGGTTTCGAGTAGCATCGTCACAGATTTCAGAGAACAGGCGCTTCTCCTGGCCCAGTATCGAACACTTAGTTTCAGATAGAACAATTAGTTTAAAATTGAACTAAGTTCCGCATCTGGAGTTTCCTCTCTCACAAGGTCGGCCACTTAGTTTCGTGGAACACATTCGGTTTCGAGTGGCATCGCCACAGATTGCAGAGAACAGTCGCTTCTCCTGGCACAGTATCGAACACTCAGTTTCAGATAGAACAATTAGTTTAAAATGGAACTAGGTTTCGCATCTGGAGTTTCCTCTCTGACAAGGTCGACCACTGAGTTTCGACGAACACATACGGTTTCGAGTAGCATCGCTACAGATTTCTGAGGACAGTCGCTTCTCCTGGCACAGTGTTGAACACTTAGTTTCAGATAGAACAATTAGTTTAAAATGGAACTAAGTTTCGCATCTGGAGTTTCCTCTCTCACAAGGTCGACCACTTAGTTTCCTCCAACACATACGGTTTCGAGTAGCATCGCCACAGATTGCAGAGAACAGGCGCTTCTCCTGGCACAACATCGAACACTTAGTTTCAGATAGAACAATTAGTTTAAAATGACACTAATTTTCGCGTCTGGAGTTTCCTCTCTCACAAGGTGGACCACTCAGTTTCGTCGAACACATACGGTTTCGAGTGGCATCGCCACAGACTTCAGAGAACAGCCGCTTCTCCTGGCACAGTATCGAACACTTAGTTTCAAAGAGAACAATTAGTTTAAAATCGTAATATGTTTCGCATCTGAAGTTTCCTCTCTCACAAGGTCGGCCACTTAGTTTCGTCGAACACATACGTTTTCGAGTGGCATCGCCACAGATTTCAGAGAACAGGCGCTTCTCCTGGCAGAGTATCGAACACTTAGTTTCAGATAGAACAATTAGTTTAAAATGACACTAAGTTTCGCGTCTGGAGTTTCCTCTCTCACAAGGTGGACCACTCAGTTTCGTCGAACACATACGGTTTCGAGTGGCATCGCCACAGATTTCTGAGGACAGTCGCTTCTCCTGGCACAGTGTTGAACACTTAGTTTCAGATAGAACAATTAGTTTAAAATGGAACTAAGTTTCGCATCTGGAGTTTCCTCTCTCACAAGGTCGACCATTTAGTTTCCTCCAACACATACGGTTTCGAGTAGCATCGCCACAGATTTCAGAGAACAGTCGCTTCTCCTGGCACAGTATCGAACACTCAGTTTCAGATAGAACAATTAGTTTAAAATGGAACTAAGTTTCGCATCTTGAGTTTCCTCTCTGACAAGGTCGACCACTGAGTTTCGTCGAACACATACGGTTTCGAGTAGCATCGCCACAGATTTCTGAGGACAGTCGCTTCTCCTGGCACAGTGTTGAACACTTAGTTTCAGATAGAACAATTAGTTTAAAATGGAACTAAGTTTCGCATCTGGAGTTTCCTCTCTCACAAGGTCGACCACTTAGTTTCCTCCAACACATACGGTTTCGAGTAGCATCGCCACAGATTGCAGAGAACAGGCGCTTCTCCTGGCACAGTATCGAACACTTAGTTTCAGAGAGAACTATTAGTTTAAAATAGAAATATGTTTCGCATTTGGAGTTTCCTCTCTCACAAGTTCGACCACTTAGTTTCGTCGAACTCATACGGTGTCGAGTGGCATCGCCACAGATTTCAGAGAACAGGCGCTTCTCCTGGCACAGTATCGAACACATAGTTGCAGATAGAACAATTAGTTTAAAATGGAACTAAGTTTCGCATCTGGAGTGTCCTCTCTCACAAGATCAACCACTTAGTTTCATCGAACACATACGGTTTCGAGTAGCATCCCCACAGATTTCAGAGAACAGGCACTTCTCCTGGCACAGTATCGAACACATAGTTTCAGATAAAACAATTAGTTTAAAATGGTACTAAATTTCGCATCTGGCGTT
Source organism: Nysson spinosus (assembly GCA_910591585.2). NCBI lineage: Eukaryota > Metazoa > Arthropoda > Insecta > Hymenoptera > Crabronidae > Nysson > Nysson spinosus. The sequence continues at coordinate 19,367 of CAJUYC020000091.1, read as the reverse complement.
TCCCCTCTCACATGGCGGCCACTTAGTTTCGTGGAACACATTCGGTTTCGAGTAGCATCGCCACAGATTTCAGAGAACAGGCGCTTCTCCTGGCACAGTATCGAACACTTCGTTTCAGATAGAACAATTAGTTTAAAATGGTACTAAATTTCGCATCTGGAGTTTCCTCTCTCACATGGCGGCCACTTAGTTTCGTCGAACACATACGGTTTGGAGTAGCATCGTCACAGTTTTCAGATAACAGGCACTTCTCCTGGCACAGTATCGAACACATAGTTTCAGATAGAACAAATAGTTTAAAATGGAACTAAGTTTCGCATCCGGAGTTTCCTCTTCCACAAGGTCGACCACTTATTTTCGTCGAATACATACGGTTTGGAGTAGCATCGTCACAGTTTTCAGAGAACAGGCACTTCTCCTGGCACAGTATCGAACACATAGTTGCACATAGAACAATTAGTTTAAAATGGAACTAAGTTTCGCATCTGGAGTTTCCTCTCTCACAAGATCAACCACTTAGTTTCATCGAACACATACGGTTTCGAGTAGCATCCCCACAGATTTCAGAGAACAGGCGCTTCTCCTGGCACAGTATCGAACACTTAGTTTCAGAGAGAACAATTAGTTTAAAATGGAACTATGTTTCGCATTTGGAGTTTACTCTCTCGCAAGGTGGACCACTTAGTTTCGTCGAACACATACGGTTTCGAGTGGCATCGCCACACATTTCAGAGAACTGGCGCTTCTCCTGGCACAGTATCGAAAACATAGTTGCACATAGAACAATTAGTTTAAAATGGAACTAAGTTTCGCATCTGGAGTTTCCTCTCTCACAAGGTCGACCACTTAATTTCGTCGAAAACATACGGTTTCGAGTGGCATCGCCACAGATTTCAGAGAACAGGCGCTTCTCCTGGCACAGTATCGAACACATAGTTTCAGATAGAACAATTAGTTTAAAATGGAACTAAGTTTCGCATCCGGAGTTTCCTCTTCCAAAAGGTCGACCACTTATTTTCGTCGAACACATACGGTTTGGAGTAGCATCGTCACAGTTTTCAGAGAACAGGCACTTCTCCTGGCACAGTATCGAACACATAGTTTCAGATAAAACAATTAGTTTAAAATGGTACTAAATTTCGCATCTGGAGTTTCCTCTCTCACCTGGCGGCCACTTAGTTTCGTGGAACACATTCGGTTTCGAGTAGCATCGCCACAGATTTCAGGGAACAGGCGCTTCTCCTGGCACAGTATCGAACACTTAGTTTCAGAGAGAACAATTAGTTTAAAATGGAATTATGTTTCGCATCTGGAGTATCCTCTCTCACAAGGTCGACCACTTATTTTCGTCGAACACATACGGTTTGGAGTAGCATCGTCACAGATTTCAGAGAACAGGCACTTCTCCTGGCACAGTATCGAACACATAGTTTCAGATAAAACAATTAGTTTAAAATGGTACTAAATTTCGCATCTGGAGTTTCCTCTCTCACCTGGCGGCCACTTAGTTTCGTGGAACACATTCGGTTTCGAGTAGCATCGCCAAAGATTTCAGAGAACAGGCGCTTCTCCTGGCACAGCATCGAACACTTTCAGATAGAACAATTAGTTTAAAATGGTACTAAGTTTCGCATCTGGAGTTTCCTCTCTCACAAGGTCGACCACTTAGTTTCGTCGAACACATACGGTTTCGAGTAGCATCGCCACTGATTTCAGAGAACAGGCGCTTCTCCTGGAACAGTATCGAACACTTAGTTTCAGATAGAACAATCAGTTTAAAATGGAACTAAGTTTCGCATCCGGAGTTTCCTCTTCCACAAGGTCGACCACTTATTTTCGTCGAACACATACGGTTTGGAGTAGCATCGTCACAGTTTTCAGAGAACAGGCACTTCTCCTGGCACAGTATCGAAAACATAGTTGCACATAGAACAATTAGTTTAAAATGGAACTAATATTCGCATCTGGAGTTTCCTCTCTCACAATGTCGACCACTTAATTTCGTCGAACACATACGGTTTCGAGTGGCATCGCCACAGATTTCAGAGAACAGGCGCTTCTCCTGGCACAGTATCGAACACATAGTTGCAGATAGAACAATTAGTTTAAAATGGAACTAAGTTTCGCATCTGGAGTGTCCTCTCTCACAAGATCAACCACTTAGTTTCATCGAACACATACGGTTTCGAGTAGCATCCCTACAGATTTCAGAGAACAGGCGCTTCTCCTGGCACAGTATCGAACACTTAGTTTCAGAGAGAAAAATTAGTTTAAAATGGAACTATGTTTCGCATTTGGAGTTTCCTCTCTCGCAAGGTGGACCACTTAGTTTCGTCGAACACATACGGTTTCGAGTGGCATCGCCACACATTTCAGAGAACTGGCGCTTCTCCTGGCACAGTATCGAACACTTAGTTTCAGAGAGAAAAATTAGTTTAAAATGGAACTATGTTTCGCATTTGGAGTTTCCTCTCTCGCAAGGTGGACCACTTAGTTTCGTCGAACACATACGGTTTCGAGTGGCATCGCCACACATTTCAGAGAACTGGCGCTTCTCCTGGCACAGTATCGAACATTTAGTTTCAGAGATAACAATTAGTTTAAAATGGAAATATGTTTCGCATTTGGAGTTTCCTCTCTCACAAGTTCGACCACTTAATTTCGTCGAACACATACGGTTTCGAGTGGCATCGCCACAGATTTCAGAGAACAGGCGCTTCTCCTGGCACAGTATCGAACACTTAGTTTCAGATAGAACAATCAGTTTAAAATGGAACTAAGTTTCGCATCCGGAGTTTCCTCTTCCACAAGGTCGACCACTTATTTTCGTCGAACACATACGGTTTGGAGTAGCATCGTCACAGTTTTCAGAGAACAGGCACTTCTCCTGGCACAGTATCGAAAACATAGTTGCACATAGAACAATTAGTTTAAAATGGAACTAATATTCGCATCTGGAGTTTCCTCTCTCACAATGTCGACCACTTAATTTCGTCGAACACATACGGTTGCGAGTGGCATCGCCACAGATTTCAGAGAACAGGCGCTTCTCCTGGCACAGTATCGAACACATAGTTGCAGATAGAACAATTAGTTTAAAATGGAACTAAGTTTCGCATCTGGAGTTTCCTCTCTCACAAGGTCGGCCACTTACTGTCGTGGAACACATTCGGTTTCGAGTAGCATCGCCACAGATTTCAGAGAACAGGCGCTTCTCCTGGCACAGTATCGAACACTTAGTTTCAGAGAGAACAATTAGTTTAAAATGGAAATATGTTTCGCATTTGGAGTTTCCTCTCTCACAAGTTCGACCACTTAGTTTCGTCGAACACATACGGTGTCGAGTGGCATCGCCACAGATTTCAGAGAACAGGCGCTTCTCCTGGCACAGTATCGAACACATAATTGCAGATAGAACAATTAGTTTAAAATGGAACTCAGTTTCGCATCTGGAGTGTCCTCTCTAACAAGATCAACCACTTAGTTTCATCGAACACATACGGTTTCGAGTGGCATCGCCACACATTTCAGAGAACTGGCGCTTCTCCTGGCACAGTATCGAACACTTAGTTTCAGATAGAACAATTAGTTTAAAATAGAAATATGTTTCGCATCTGGAGTATCCTCTCTCACAAGGTCGACCACTTAGTTACGTCGAACACATACGGTTTCGAGTGGCATCGCCACACATTTCATAGAACAGGAGCTTCTCCTGGCACAGTGTCGAGCACTTAGTTTCAGATAGAACAATTAGTTTAATATGGTACTAAGTTTCGCATCTGGAGTTTCCTCTCGCACAAGGTCGACAACTTAGTTTCGTCGAACACATACGGTTTCGAATAGCATCGCCACAGATTTCAGAGAACAGGCGCTTCTCCTGGCACAGTATCGAACACTTAGTTTCAGAGAGAACAATTAGTTTAATTTGGAACTATATTTCGCATCTGGAGTTTCCTCTCTCACAAGGTCGACCACTTAGTTACGTCGAACACATACGGTTTCGAGTGGCATCGCCACACATTTCAGAGAACTGGCGCTTCTCCTGGCACAGTATCGAACACTTCGTTTCAGATAGAACAATTAGTTTAAAATGGTACTAAATTTCGCATCTGGAGTTTCCTCTCTCACATGGCGGCCACTTAGTTTCGTCGAACACATACGGTTTCGAGTAGCATCGCCACTGATTTCAGAGAACAGGCGCTTCTGCTGGCACAGTATCGAACACATAGTTGCAGATAGAACAATTAGTTTAAAATGGAACTAAGTTTCGCATCTGGAGTTTCCTCTCTCACAAGGTCGGCCACTTACTTTCGTGGAACACATTCGGTTTCGAGTAGCATCGCCACAGATTTCAGAGAACAGGCGCTTCTCCTGGCACAGTATCGAACACTTAGTTTCAGAGAGAACAATTAGTTTAAAATGGAAATATGTTTCGCATTTGGAGTTTCCTCTCTTACAAGTTCGACCACTTAGTTTCGTCGAACACATACGGTGTCGAGTGGCATCGCCACAGATTTCAGAGAACAGGCGCTTCTCCTGGCACAGTATCGAACACATAGTTGCAGATAGAACAATTAGTTTAAAATGGAACTAAGTTTCGCATCTGGAGTTTCCTCTCTCACAAGGTCGACCGCTTAGTTTCGTCGAACACATACGGTTTCGAGTAGCATCGCCACAGATTTCAGAGAACAGGCGCTTCTCCTGGCACAGTATCGAACACTTGGTTTCAGGTAGAACAATTAGTTTAAATTGGAACTAAGTTTCGCATCTGGAGTTTCTTCTCTCAGAAGGTCGACCACTTAGAGTCGTCGAACACATACGGTTTAGAGTAGCATCGCCACCGAATTCAGAGAACAGGCGCTTCTCCTGACGCAGTATCGAACACTCAGTTACAGATAGAACAATTAGTTTAAAATGGAACTAAGTTTCGCATCTGGAGTTTCTTCTCTCAGAAGGTCGACCACTTAGAGTCGTCGAACACATACGGTTTAGAGTAGCATCGCCACTGATTTCAGAGAACAGGCGCTTCTCCTGGCACAGTATCGAACACTTAGTTTCAGGTAGAACAATTAGTTTAAAATGGAAATAAGCTTCGCAACTGGAGATTCCTCTCCCACAAGGTCAACCACTTAGTTTCGTCGAACATATACGGTTTCGAGTAGCATCTCCAAAGATTTCAGAGAACAGGCGCTTCTCCTGGCACAGTATGGAACACTTAGTATCAGAGAGAACTATTAGTTTAAAATGCAACTAAGTTTCGCATCTGCAGTTTCCTCTCTCACGAGGTCGGCCACTTAGTATCGTCGAACACATACGGTTTCGAGTGGCATCGCCACAGATTTCAGAGAACAGGAGCTTCTCCTGTCACAGTATCGAACACTTAGTTTCAGATAGAACAATTAGTTTAAAATGGAACTAACTTTCGCATCCGGAGTTTCCTCTCTCAGAAGGTCGACCACTTAGTTTCGTCGAACACATACGGTTTCGAGTAGCATCGCCACAGATTTCAGAGAACGGGCACTTCCCCTGGCACAGTATCGAACACTTAGTATCCGATAGAACAATTAGTTAAAATGGAACTAGGTTTCGCATCTGGAGTTTCCTCTTTCACAAGGCGACCACTTAGTTTTGTCGAACACATACGGTTTCGAGTAGCATCGCCACAGATTTCAGAGAACAGGCGTTTCTCCTGGCAGAGTATCCATCACTTTGTTTCAGATAGAACAATTATTTTAAAATGGAACTAAGTTTCGCATTCGGAGTTTCCTCTCTCAGAAGGTCGACCACTTAGTATCGTCGAACACATACGGTTTCGAGTGGCATCGCCACAGATTTCAGAGAAAAGGCCCTTCTCCTGGCACAGTATCGAACACTTAGTTTCAGATGGAACATTTGGTTTAAAATGGAACTAAGTTTCGCATCTGGAGTTTCCTCTCTCACAATGTGGACCACTTAGTTTCGTCGAACACATACGGTTTCGAGTGGCATCGCCACAGATTTCAGAGAACAAGACCCTCTCCTGGCACAGTATCGAACACTTAGTTTCAGATGGAACAATTAGTATAAAATGGAACGAAGTTTCGCATCTGGAGTTTCCGCTCTCACAAGGTCGACCAATTATTTTCGTTGAACACACACGGTTTGGAGTAGAATCGTCACAGATTTCATAGCAAAGGCGCTTCTCCTGGAACAGTATCGAACACTTAGTTTCAGATAGAACAATTTGTTTAAAATGGAACTAAGTTTCGCATCTGGAGATTCCTCTCCCACAAGGTCGACCAATTAGTTTCGTTGAACACATACGGTTTCGAGTAGAATCGTCACAGATTTCATAGAAAAGGCGCTTCTCCTGGAACAGTATCGAACACTTATTTCAGACAGAACAATTAGTTTAAAATGGAACTATATTTCGCATCTGTAGTATCCTCTCTCACAAGGTCGGCCACTTAGTATCGTCAAACACATACGGTTTCGAGTGGCATCGCCACAGATTTCAGAGAACAGGCGCTTCTGCTGGCACAGTATCGGACGCTTAGTATCAGATAGAACAATTACTTTCAAAATGGAACTATGTTTCGCATTTGGAGTTTCCTGTCTCACAAGGTGGACCACTTAGTATCGTCGAACACATACTGTTTCGAGTAGTATCGCCACAGATTTCGCAGAACGGGAGTTTCTCCTGGCACAGTATCGAACACTTATTTCAGACAGAACAATTAGATTAAAATGGAACTATGTTTCGCATTTGGAGTATCCTCTCTCACAAGGTCGACCACTTAGTTTCGTCGAACACATAAAGTTTCGAGTAGCATCGCCACAGATTTCAGAGAGCAGGCGCTTCTCCTGGCACAGTATCGAAAACATAGTTTCAGAGAGAACAATTAGTTTTAAATGGAACTGTGTTTCGCTTCTGGAGTTGCCCCTCTCAGAATGTCGACCACTTAGTTTCGTCGAACAGATACGGTTTCGTGTAGCATCGCCACAGATTTCAGAGAGCAGGCGCTTCTCCTGGCACAGTATCGAACACTTATGTCAGACAGAACAATTAGTTTAAAATGGAACTAAGTTTCGCATTTGGAATTTCCTCTCTCACAAGTTCGGCCACTTAGTTTCGTCGATCACATACGGTTTCGAGTGGTATCGCCACAGATTTCAGAGGACAGGCGCTTGTCCTGGCACAGTATCGAACACTTAGCTTCAGATGGAACAATTAGTTTTAAATGGAACTAAGTTTCGCATCTGGAGTTTCCTCTTTCACAAGGCGACCACTTAGTTTCGTCGAACACAGACGGTTTCGATTGGCATCGCCACAGATTTCAGAGAACAGGCGCTTCTCCTGGCACAGTATCGAACACTTAGTTTCAGATGGGACAATTAGTTTTAAAGGGAACTAAGTTTCGCATCTGGAGTTTCCTCTTTCACAAAGCGACCACTTAGTTTCGTCGAACACATACGGTTTCGAGTGGTATCGCCACAGATTTCGCCGAACGCGAGTTTCTCCTGGCAAAGTATCGACCACTTAGTTTCCTCGAACACATACGGTTTCGAGTAGCATCCCCACATATTTCAGAGAACAGGCGCTTCTCCTGGCACTCTATCGAACACTTAGTTTCAGATAGAACAATTTCTTTAAAATGGAACTAAGTTTCGCATCTGGAGTTTCCTCTCCCACAAGGTCGACCACTTAGTTTCGTCGAACATATACGGTTTCGAGTGGCATCGCCACGGATTTCAGAGAACAGGCGCTTCCCCTGGCACAGTATCGAACGCTTAGTTTCCGATAGAACAGTTAGTTTAAAATGAAACTAAGTTTGGCATCTGGAGTTTCCTCTCCCACAAGGTCGACCACTTAGTTTCGTCGAACACATACGGTTTCGAGTAGCATCGCGACAGATATCAGAGAACAGGCGCTTCTCCTGGCACAGTATCGAACACTTTCAGATAGGACAATTAGTTTAAAATGGAACTAAGTTTCGCATCTGGAGTTTCCTCTCTCACAAGGTCGGCCACTTAGTTTCGTCGAACACATACGGTTTCGATTGGCATCGCCACAGATTTCAGAGAAGAGGCGTTTCTCCTGGCACAGTATCGAACACTTAGTTTCGGATAGAATAATTAGTTTAAAATGGAACTAAGTTTGGCATCTGGAATTTCCTCTCTCACAAGGTCGGCCACTTAGTATCGTCAAACACATACGGTTTCGAGTGGCATCGCCACAGATTTCAGAGAACAGGCGCTTCTCCTGGCACAGTATCGAACGCTTAGTATCAGAGAGAAGTATTAGTTTAAAATGGAACTAAGTTTCGCATCTGGAGTTTCCTCTCTCATGAGGTCGGCCACTTAGTATCGTCGAACACATACGGTTTCGAGTGGCATCGCCACAGATTTCAGAGAACAGGAGCTTCTCCTGTCACAGTATCGAACACTTAGTTTCAGATAGAACAATTAGTTTAAAATGGAACTAAGTTTCGCATCCGGAGTTTCCTCTCTCAGAAGGTCGACCACTTAGTTTCGTCGAACACATACGGTTTCGAGTAGCATCGCCTCAGATTTCAGAGAAGAGGCGCTTCTCCTGGCACAGTATCGAACACTTAGTTACAGATAGATCAATTAGTTTAAAATGCAACTATATTTCGCATCTGAAGTTTCCTCTCTCACAAGGTCGCCACTTAGTTTCGCCTAACACATACGGTTTCGAGTGGTTTCGCCACAGATTTCAGAGAACAGGCGCTTTTCCTGGCACAGTATCGAACACTTAGTTTCAGATGGAACAATTAGTTTTAAATGGAACTAAGTTTTGCATCTGGTGTTTCCTCTTCCACAAGGCGACCACTTAGTTTCGTCGAACACAGACGGTTTCGATTGGTATCGCCACAGATTTCAGAGAACAGGCGCTTCTCCTGGCACAGTATCGAACACTTAGTTTCAGTTTGAATAATTAGTTTGAAATGGAAATATGTTTCGCATTTGGAGTTTCCTCTCTCACAAGGTGGACCACTTAGTTTCGTCGAACACATACGGTTTAGAGTGGTATCGCCACATATTTCAGAGAGCAGGCGCTTCTCCTGGCACAGTATCGAACACTTAGTTTCAGATGGAACAATTAGTTTTAAATGGAACTAAGTTTCGCATATGGAGTTTCCTCTTTCACAAGGGAACCACTTAGTTTCGTCGAACACATACGGTTTCGAGTGGCATCGCCACAGATTTCAGAGAACAGGCGCTTCTCGTGGCACAATATCGAACACTTAGTTACAGATAGATCAATTAGTTTAAAATGCAACTATATTTCGCATCTGGAGTTTCCTCTCTCACAAGGTCGCCACTTAGTTTCGCCTAACACATACGGTTTCGAGTGGTATCGCCACAGATTTCAGAGAACAGGCGCTTTTCCTGGCACAGTATCGAACACTTAGTTTCAGATGGAACAATTAGTTTTAAATGGAACTAAGTTTTGCATCTGGTGTTTCCTCTTCCACAAGGCGACCACTTAGTTTCGTCGAACACAGACGGTTTCGATTGGTATCGCCACAGATTTCAGAGAACAGGCGCTTCTCCTGGCACAGTATCGAACACTTAGTTTCAGTTTGAATAATTAGTTTGAAATGGAAATATGTTTCGCATTTGGAGTTTCCTCTCTCACAAGGTGGACCACTTAGTTTCGTCGAAAACATACGGTTTCGAGTAGTATCGCCACAGATGTCGCAGAACGGGAGTTTCTCCTGGCACAGTATCGAACACTTAGTTTCAGATAGACCAATTAGTTTAAAATGCAACTATGTTTCGCATGTGGAGTTTCCTCTCTCACAAGGTCGGCCACTTAGTTTCGTCGAACACATACGGTTACGAGTAGTATCGCCACAGATTTCGCAGAACGGGAGTTTCTCCTGGCACAATATCGAACACTTAGTTTCAGTTAGAATAATTAGATTAAAATGGAAATATGTCTCGCATTTGGAGTTTCCTCTCTCACAAGGTCGACAACTTAGTTTCGTCGAACACATACGGTTACGAGTTGTATCGCCACAGATTTCGCAGAACGGGAGTTTCTCCTGGCACAGTATCGAACACTCAGTTTCAGATAGAACAATTAGTTTAAAATGCAACTATGTTTCGCATCTGGAGTTTCCTCTCTCACAAGGTCGGCCACTTAGTTTCGTCGAACACATACGGTTTCGAGTGGTATCGCCACAGATTTCAGAGAACAGGCGCTTCTCGTGGCACAGTATCGAACACTTAGTTACAGATAGAACAATTTGTTTATAATGCAACTATATTTCGCATCTGGAGTTTCCTCTCTCAGAAGGTCGACCACTTAGAGTCGTCGAACACATACGGTTTAGAGTAGCATCGCCACTGATTTCAGAGAACAGGCGCTTCTCCTGGCACTGTATCGAACACTGAGTTTCAGGTAGAACAATTAGTTTAAAATGGAACTATGTTTCGCAACTGGAGATTCCTCTCTCACAAGATCGACGACTTAGTTTCGTCGAACACATACGGTTTCGAGTGGCATCGCCACAGATTTCAGAGAACAGGCGCTACTCCTGACACAGTATCGAACACTTAGTTTCAGATAGGACAATTAGTTTAAAATAGAACTAAGTTTCGCATCCGGAGTTTCCTCTCTCAGAAGGTCGACCACTTAGTTTCGTCGAACACATACGGTTTCGAGTAGCATCGCCACAGATTTCAGAGAACGGGCACTTCCCCTGGCACAGTATCGAACACTTAGTATCAAATAGAACAATTAGTTTAAAATGGAAATAAGTTTCGCATCCGGAGTTTCCTCTCTCAGAAGGTCGACCACTTAGTTTCGTCGAACACATACGGTTTCGAGTAGCATCGCCTCAGATTTCAGAGAAGAGGCGCTTCTCCTGGCACAGTATCGAACACTTAGTTTCAGATAGAACAATTAGTTTAAAATGGTACTAAGCTTCGCATCAGGATTTTCCTCTCTCACAAGGTCAACCACTTAGTTTCGTCGAACATATACGGTTTCGAGTAGCATCGCCACAGATTTCAGAGAACAGGCGCTTCCCCTGGAACAGTATCGAACACTTAGTTTCAGATAGAACAATTAGTTTAAAATGGAAATAAGCTTCGAAACTGGAGATTCCTCTCTCACAAGGTCAACCACTTAGTTTCGTCGAACATATACGGTTTCGAGTAGCATCGCCAAAGATTTCAGAGAACAGGCGCTTATCCTGGCACAGTATCGAACACTTAGTATCAGAGAGAACTATTAGTTTAAAATGGAACTAAGTTTCGCATCTGGAGTTTCCTCTCTCATGAGGTCGGCCACTTAGTATCGTCGAACACATACGGTTTCGAGTGGCATCGCCACAGATTTCAGAGAACAGGAGCTTCTCCTGTCACAGTATCGAACACTTAGTTTCAGATAGAACAATTAGTTTAAAATGGAACTAAGTTTCGCATCCGGAGTTTCCTCTCTCAGAAGGTCGACCACTTAGTTTCGTCGAACACATACGGTTTCGAGTAGCATCGCCTCCGATTTCAGAGAAGAGGCGCTTCTCCTGGCACAGTATCGAACACTTAGTTTCAGATAGAACAATTAGTTTAAAATGGTACTAAGTTTCGCATCAGGATTTTCCTCTCTCACAATGTCGACAACTTAATTACGTCGAACTCATACGGTTTCGAGTAGCATCGCCACAGATTTCAGAGAACAGGCGCTTCTCCTGGCACAGTATCGAACACGTAGTTTCAGAGAGAACAATTAGTTTAAAATGGAAATATGTTTCGCATTTGGAGTTTCCTCTCTCACAAGTTCGACCACTTAGTTTCGTCGAACACATACGGTGTCGAGTGGCATCGCCACAGATTTCAGAGAACAGGCGCTGCTCCTGGCACAGTATCGGACACTTAGTTTCAGATAGAACAATTAGTTAAAATGGAACTAAGTTTCGCATCTGGAGTTTCCTCTTTCACAAGGCGACCACTTAGTTTTGTCGAACACATACGGTTTCGAGTAGCATCGCCACAGATTTCAGAGAACAGGCGTTTCTCCGGGCAGAGTATCGAACACTCAGTTTCATATTGAACAATTAGTTTAAAATGGAACAAAGCTTCGCATCTGGAGTTTCCTCTCTCACAAGGTCGGCCACTTAGTATCGTCGAACACATACGGTTTCGAGTAGCATCGCCACAGATTTCAGAGAACAGGCGCTTCTCCTGGCACAGTACCGAACACTTAGTTTCAGATAGAACAATCAGTTTAAAATGGAACTATGTTTCGCATCTGGAGTTTCCTCTACCACAAGGTCGACCACTTATTTTCGTCGAACACATACGGTTTCGAGTGGCATCGCCACAGGTTTCAGAGAACTGGCGTTTCTCCTGGCACAGTATCGAACACATAGTATCAGATAGAACGATTACTTTAAAATGGAAATAAGCTTCGCACCTGGAGTTTCCTCTCTCACAAGGTGGACCACTTAGTTTCCTCGAACACATACGGTTTCGTGTAGCTTCGTCACAGATTTCAGAGAACAGTCGCTTCTCCTGGCACAGTATCGAACCCTTAGTTTCAGATAGAACAATTAGTTTAAAATGGAACTAAGTTTCGCATCTGGAGTTTCCTCTCTCACAATGTCGGCCACTTAGTTTCGAACTAAGTTCCGCATCTGGAGTTTCCTCTCTCACAAGGTCGGCCACTTAGTTTCGTCGAACACATACGGTTTCGGGTGGCGTCGCCACAGATTTCAGAGAACAGGCGCTACTCCAGGCACAGTATCGAATACTTAGTTTCAGATGGAACATTTGGTTTAAAATGGAACTAAGTTTCGCATCTGAAGTTTCCTCTCTCACAATGTCGGCCACTTAGTTTCGAACTAAGTTCCGCATCTGGAGTTTCCTCTCTCACAAGGTCGGCCACTTCGTTTCGTCGAACACATACGGTTTCGGGTGGTATCGCCACAGATTTCAGAGAACAGGTGCTTCTCCTGGCACAGTATCGAACACTTAGTTTCAGATAGAACAATCAGTTTAAAATGGAACTAAGTTCCGCATCTGGAGTTTCCTCCCACACAAGGTCGACCATTTAGATTCGTCGAACACATACGGTTTCGAGTAGCATCGCGAGAGATTTCAGAGAACAGGTGCTTCTCCTGGCACGGTATCGAACACTTAATTTCAGATAGAACAATTAGTTTAAAATGGAACTAAGTTTCGCGACTGGAGTTTCCTCTCTCACAAGGTCGGCCACTTAGTTTCGTCAAGCACATATGGTTTCGAGTGGCATCGCCACAGATTTCAGAGAACAGGCGCTTCTCCTGGCACAATATCAAACACTTAGTTTCAGATAGAACAATCAGTTTAAAATGGAACTAAGTTCCGCATCTGGAGTTTCCTCCCACACGAGGTCCACCACTCAGTTTCGTCGAACACATACGGTTTCGAGTAGCATCGCCACAGATTTCAGAGAACAGGTGCTTCTCCTGGCACAGTATCGAACACTTATTTTCAGATAGAACAATTAGTTTAAAATGGAACTAAGTTTCGCATCCGGAGTTTCCTCTCTCAGAAGGTCGACCACTTAGTTTCGTCAAGCACATACGGTTTCGAGTAGCATCGCCACAGATTTCGGAGAACAGGCGCTTCTCCTGGCACAGTATCGAACACTTAGCTTCAGATAGAACAATTAGTTTAAAATGGAACTAAGTTTCGCATCCGGAGTTTCCTCTCTCAGAAGGTCGACCACTTAGTTTCGTCGAACACATACGGTTTCGAGTGGCATCGCCACAGATTTCAGTGAACAGGCGTTTCTCCTGGCACAGTATCGAACACATAGTTTCAGATAGAACAATTAGTTTAAAATGGAACTATGTTTCGCATCTGGTGTATCCTCCCTCACAAGGTCGACCACTTAGTTTCGTCGAACACATACGGTTTCGAGTGGCATCGCCACTGATTTCAGAGAACAGGCGCTTCTCCTGGCACACTATCGAACACTTAGTTTCAGATAGAACAATAAGATTAAAATGGAACGAAGTTTCGCATCTGGAGTTTCCTCTCTCAAAAGGTCGCCCACTTAGTTTCGTCGAACACATACGCTTTCGAGTAGCATCGCCACAGATTTCAGAGAACAGGCGCTTCTCCTGGCACAGTATCGAACACTTAGTTTCAGATAGAACAATTAGCTTAAAATGGAATTAAGTTTCGCATCTGGAGTTTCCTCTCCCACAAGGTGGACCACTTAGTTTCGTCGAACACATACGGTTTCGAGTAGCATCGCCACAGATTTCAGAGAGCAGGCGCTTCTCCTGGCACACTATCGAACACTTATTTCAGACAGAACAATTAATTTAAAATGGAACTAAGTTTCGCATCTGGAGTTTCCACTCTCACAAGGTCGACCACTTAGTTTCGTCGAACACATACGGCTTCGAGTGGCATCGCCACAGATTTCAGAGAACAGGGGTTTCTCCTGGTACACTATCGAACACTTAGATTCAGATTGAACAATTAGTTTCAAATATAACTATGTGTCGCATCTGGAGTTTCCTCTCTCACAAGGTCGACGACTTAGTTTCGTTGAACACATTCGGTTTTGAGTGGCATCGCCACAGATTTCGGAGACAGGCGCTTCTACAGGCACAGTATCGAAAACTTAGTTTCAGATAGAACAATTTGTTTAAAATGTAACTATGTGTCGCATCTGGAGTTTCCTCTCTCACAAGGTCGACGACTTAGTTTCGTCGAACACATTCGGTTTCGAGTGGTACCGCCACAGATTTCGCAAAAAGGCGTTTCTCCTGGCACATTATCGAACACATAGTTTCAGATAGAACAATTAGTTTAAAATGGAACTAAGTTTCGCAAGTGGGGTTTCCTCTCTCACAAGGCGACCACGTAGTTTCGTCGAACACATGCGGTTTCGAGTGGCATCGCCACAGATTTCAGAGAACACACGCTACTCCTGGCACAGTAACGAACACTTGGTTCATATAGAACGATTAGTTTAAAATGGAACTATGGTTCGCATCTGGAGATTCCTCTCTCACAAGGTCGACCACTTAGTTTCGTCGAACACATACGGGTTCGAGTGGCATCGCCACAGATTTGAGAGAACAGGGGTTTCTCCTGGTACACTATCGAACACTTAGATTCAGGTTGAACAATTAGTTTAAAATGTAACTATGTGTCGCATCTGGAGTTTCCTCTCTCACAAGGTCTCACGACTTAGTTTCGTTGAACACATTCGGTTTCGAGTGTCATCGCCACAGATTTCGGAGACGGGCGCTTCTACAGGCAAAGTATCGAAAACTTAGTTTCAGATAGAGCAATTAGTTTAAAATGTAACTATGTGTCGCATCTGGAGTTTCCTCTCTCACAAGATCGACGACTTAGTTTCGTAGAACACATTCTGTTTCGAGTAGCATCGCCACAGATTTCAGAGAACAGGCGCTACTCCAGGCACAGTATCGAATACTTAGTTTCAGATGGAACATTTGGTTTAAAATGGAACTAAGTTTCGCATCTGAAGTTTCCTCTCTCACAATGTCGGCCACTTAGTTTCGAACTAAGTTCCGCATCTGGAGTTTCCTCTCTCACAAGGTCGGCCACTTCGTTTCGTCGAACACATACGGTTTCGGGTGGTATCGCCACAGATTTCAGAGAACAGGTGCTTCTCCTGGCACAGTATCGAACACTTAGTTTCAGATAGAACAATCAGTTTAAAATGGAACTAAGTTCCGCATCTGGAGTTTCCTCCCACACAAGGTCGACCATTTAGATTCGTCGAACACATACGGTTTCGAGTAGCATCGCGAGAGATTTCAGAGAACAGGTGCTTCTCCTGGCACGGTATCGAACACTTAATTTCAGATAGAACAATTAGTTTAAAATGGAACTAAGTTTCGCGACTGGAGTTTCCTCTCTCACAAGGTCGGCCACTTAGTTTCGTCAAGCACATATGGTTTCGAGTGGCATCGCCACAGATTTCAGAGAACAGGCGCTTCTCCTGGCACAATATCAAACACTTAGTTTCAGATAGAACAATCAGTTTAAAATGGAACTAAGTTCCGCATCTGGAGTTTCCTCCCACACGAGGTCCACCACTCAGTTTCGTCGAACACATACCGTTTCGAGTAGCATCGCGACAGATTTCAGAGAACAGGTGCTTCTCCTGGCACAGTATCGAACACTTATTTTCAGATAGAACAATTAGTTTAAAATGGAACTAAGTTTCGCATCCGGAGTTTCCTCTCTCAGAAGGTCGACCACTTAGTTTCGTCAAGCACATACGGTTTCGAGTAGCATCGCCACAGATTTCGGAGAACAGGCGCTTCTCCTGGCACAGTATCGAACACTTAGCTTCAGATAGAACAATTAGTTTAAAATGGAACTAAGTTTCGCATCCGGAGTTTCCTCTCTCAGAAGGTCGACCACTTAGTTTCGTCGAACACATACGGTTTCGAGTGGCATCGCCACAGATTTCAGTGAACAGGCGTTTCTCCTGGCACAGTATCGAACACATAGTTTCAGATAGAACAATTAGTTTAAAATGGAACTATGTTTCGCATCTGGTGTATCCTCCCTCACAAGGTCGACCACTTAGTTTCGTCGAACACATACGGTTTCGAGTGGCATCGCAACTGATTTCAGAGAACAGGCGCTTCTCCTGGCACACTATCGAACACTTAGTTTCAGATAGAACAATAAGATTAAAATGGAACGAAGTTTCGCATCTGGAGTTTCCTCTCTCAAAAGGTCGCCCACTTAGTTTCGTCGAACACATACGGTTTCGAGTAGCATCGCCACAGATTTCAGAGAACAGGCGCTTCTCCTGGCACAGTATCGAACACTTAGTTTCAGATAGAACAATTAGCTTAAAATGGAATTAAGTTTCGCATCTGGAGTTTCCTCTCCCACAAGGTGGACCACTTAGTTTCGTCGAACACATACGGTTTCGAGTAGCATCGCCACAGATTTCAGAGAGCAGGCGCTTCTCCTGGCACACTATCGAACACTTATTTCAGACAGAACAATTAATTTAAAATGGAACTAAGTTTCGCATCTGGAGTTTCCACTCTCACAAGGTCGACCACTTAGTTTCGTCGAACACATACGGCTTCGAGTGGCATCGCCACAGATTTCAGAGAACAGGGGTTTCTCCTGGTACACTATCGAACACTTAGATTCAGATTGAACAATTAGTTTCAAATATAACTATGTGTCGCATCTGGAGTTTCCTCTCTCACAAGGTCGACGACTTAGTTTCGTTGAACACATTCGGTTTTGAGTGGCATCGCCACAGATTTCGGAGACAGGCGCTTCTACAGGCACAGTATCGAAAACTTAGTTTCAGATAGAACAATTTGTTTAAAATGTAACTATGTGTCGCATCTGGAGTTTCCTCTCTCACAAGGTCGACGACTTAGTTTCGTTGAACACATTCGGTTTCGAGTGGTACCGCCACAGATTTCGCAAAAAGGCGTTTCTCCTGGCACATTATCGAACACATAGTTTCAGATAGAACAATTAGTTTAAAATGGAACTAAGTTTCGCAAGTGGGGTTTCCTCTCTCACAAGGCGACCACGTAGTTTCGTCGAACACATGCGGTTTCGAGTGGCATCGCCACAGATTTCAGAGAACACACGCTACTCCTGGCACAGTAACGAACACTTGGTTCATATAGAACGATTAGTTTAAAATGGAACTATGGTTCGCATCTGGAGATTCCTCTCTCACAAGGTCGACCACTTAGTTTCGTCGAACACATACGGGTTCGAGTGGCATCGCCACAGATTTGAGAGAACAGGGGTTTCTCCTGGTACACTATCGAACACTTAGATTCAGGTTGAACAATTAGTTTAAAATGTAACTATGTGTCGCATCTGGAGTTTCCTCTCTCACAAGGTCTCACGACTTAGTTTCGTTGAACACATTCGGTTTCGAGTGTCATCGCCACAGATTTCGGAGACGGGCGCTTCTACAGGCAAAGTATCGAAAACTTAGTTTCAGATAGAGCAATTAGTTTAAAATGTAACTATGTGTCGCATCTGGAGTTTCCTCTCTCACAAGATCGACGACTTAGTTTCGTAGAACACATTCTGTTTCGAGTAGCATCGCCACAGATTTCAGAGAACAGGCGCTTCTCCTGGCACAGTATCGAACACTTAGTTTCAGATAGAACATTTAGTTTAAAATGGAAATATGTTTCGCATTTGGAGTTTCCTCCCTCACAAGGTCAATCACTTAGTTTCGTCGAACACATACGGTTTCGAGTAGCATCGTCACAGATTTCAGAGAACAGGCGCTTCTCCTGGCACAGTATCGAACACTTAGTTTCAGATAGAACAATTAGTTTAAAATGGACCTATGTTTCGCATTTGAGGTTTCCTCTCTCACAAGTTCGACCACTTAGTTTCGTCGAACACATACGGTTTCGAGTAGCATCGTCACAGATTTCAGAGAACAGGCGCTTCTCCTGGCACAGTATCGAACACTTAGTTTCAGATAGAACAATTAGTTTAAAATGGACCTATGTTTCGCATTTGAGGTTTCCTCTCTCACAAGTTCGACCACTTAGTTTCCTCAAACACATACAGTTTCGAGTGGCACCGCCACAGATTTCAGAGAAAAGGCGCTTCTCCTGGCACAGTATCGAACACTTAGTATCAGATAGAACAATTAGTTTTAAATGGAACTAAACTTCGCATCTGGAGTTTCCTCTCTCACAAAGCCGACCACTTAGTTTCGTCGAACACATACGGTTTCGAGTGGCATCGCCACACAATTCAGAGAACAGGCCCTACTCCTGGCACAGTATCGAACACTTAGTATCAGATAGAATAATTAGTTTTAAATGGAACTAATTTTCGCATCTGGAGTTTCCTCTCTCACAAGGTCGACCACTTAGTTTCGTCGAACACATACGGTTCCGATTAGCATCGCCACAGATTTCAGAGAACAGGCGTTTCTCCTGGCACAGTATCGAACACTTAGTTTCCGATAGAACAATTTGCTTAAAATGGAACTAAGTTTCGCATCTGGAGTTTCCCCTCCCACAAGGTCGACCACTTAGTTTCCTCAAACATATACGGTTTCGAGTAGCATCGCCACAGATTTCAGAGAACAGGCGCTTCTCCTGGCACATTATCGAACTCTTAGTTTCAGATAGAACAATTAGTTTAAAATGGAACTAATTTTCGCATCTGGAGTGTCCTCTCCCACAAGGTCGACCACTTAGTTTCGTCGAACACATACGGTTTCGAGTAGCATCGCCACAGATTTCAGAGAACAGGCGCTTCTCCTGGCACAGTATCGAGCACGTATTTTCAGATAGAACAAATTGTTTAAAATGGAACTACGTTTCGCATCTGGAGATTCCTCTCCCACA